>JANATF010000003.1:0-1219401 GCA_029449245.1 Mortierella alpina | reverse complement strand
TTTCTCATCTCATGCATAGATGCTTTCATAGCCGCAACCTTAGCATCAGCGATGGGCTCTAGCCTCATCGAAGCCGTCGCTCTAACAGGACCCGACGACTGCGCCTTGAACCTCTTGGGAGCGTTCCGAAGCTCAGGGTGCATGGTGAAGCATGTGGCAGGAGTATGGAACTTCGAGTTGCAGTGCGTGCTCGAGCAAGTGTTCCTCCTCGACTTGCCATCAGTCCTTTACAGCGGGAGCATTGTCCTTGCGCGGACGCTTCTTGTGCGAGCGGGAGTCAGGAACATCATCCTTCTCAACCGCCTTCGCGCCGCTCTTCTTGTTTGACAAGGTCTTGAAACGCATATGGAACCAATCGACCCAATTGGTGCGAATTCCGGGGAACGCAACTCGTGCGTTGCGGATGCACTCCAACACTGCATCAACGCCAGGAACCTTAGTCACTTCAGGCCACAGCGTTGTGACAGCCCGCTGTCCCTCGTCAGGCAGACCCGCATACAGCGACTCGACGACGAGCTTCTCATGGACCGTGCCGCGGAGACCAGAAGCCTCAACCAAGAGCTCGACTCTAGTGCAATATGCATGCACATCAGTGAAGGTGTTGGTTGCTAAGTTGAACAAACCCCGGATCGCAACCGCCTTCAGCAGATCAAGCTTGAACAGCTCCTGGACCACCATCTTGACCGGAACCCAAGTGTCTATGATGCCATAGTTGTACTCAAGGTCGTCCCCTTCAGGCTCCAACCTATCCAACTGTGTTGGAAGGTCCGACCCCCAGCTCACCAGAGGATCCTTCAACAGCGACGTTTGCAGTCCAGCATCCCTGAAAGCAGCCGCCATGTAGCCGCTTGCCAGGATCGGAAACAGTCGCCCCAGATGAGTCTCATGAAACTCTTGAAACTCGGACAGGAAACGATGGATCCCTTGAACGATGAGCAAGGCAGAGGAGTCCCCTTCCTTCTTCTTCACGATATCGTCCAGAGATGGCGCGTTGGTGAAGACCTTCGGAACCAGGCCATTGAAGTCAATCTTGCCTGTCCCCGACTCCAGCGGCACCATCTTCTCCTTCAAGCAACGCACTATATCTGCGTGCCACGGATTGTTGGTATCAGGAGTGCACGCATACCGCCCGGACTTGGAACGAGAGGAAGCGGACGTCGCAGACTTGTCGTCCTGCCAGACGTCATCGCAGACGGAAGCCTCGCTCAGATTCGCCAACTCCGCCGTGAACTCTGTCACAAAGGATTGCGCCAACAGGACGGCCTCCTTCGCCGCTTGCAACTCCTCCATAACAGCCTTCTTGCGGCGATTCACCTCGGCGACGCCAGCTTGCTGCTCCCCAGGATTAAGCGCCGGATCGACGCTCGCTAAAGCTTTGGCTGCGTCTCTGGCCACCTTCGCAATCTCCTGGTAGCGCTGCGATACCTCCTCACAATCGGCGCGACTGTTCTCCAACTCAAGCTTCCATCCATCAAGCTCCCTCTGCTTCTCTTCAGCCCTGGACTCAATCCGGATCATGCTTGGATTGTCAATTACTGGAGCCAGTGCGGATCGGAAGACGATGGGTGCTGCAACGGCAGCATCTTGCATGTCGATGTCTTCAGTCATAGTGGAAGGTAGATTGGATTGCTGACCGAACTAGTATGTACAGATCAACTACGATTGTTAGGGACTTCCTCCTAACAAATCCAATATTTCAGTTCTAGGAAAAGGCCCAGAGAAATATCAAGCCAGGACGATTAAGACGGACAATAATCGTCGTTAATCAGCTCACTGGCAGCGATGGAGCACTCAGTACACAACTGGGAGTTGTTACAGTACGAGGATACTACCAACGCAAACACAAACACAAGTAGAACGAGTGTTGTTTTACAATGTTTGTTCGCAAAGGAAAAGGCCAGAGCGAATCAAACTACGATGCTGGAAGATCGGCTATGGTTCTGCTATCAGAGACTGATATCTGCAGGAAACCTCACGATCAGGAACAACAGCAAGAGTATGACGGACTGAGAGTAAAGGTCCCAATTGGATACCAATCAATCGATCAGGATGATGTTCACAAGGATGGATCAAACAGGATCGATGATGGATGACAATGGATGGATGCAACTTTCTCTTCGAGTACGTTGAAAAAAATGTGATATTCTATATGATTATGAGATACTAACTTACTAGGTACTGAAGTCAACGAGAACAAAGAGAGGGTTTATTTTGATCCGCGCTCATGGAGCCCTTATATCGGGCCCCATGATCACGTCACAGTAGATATTTGGTTCTTGTAGAAATAAAAAGGGAGGTGCGACTCAGGTACACAGTCCCTGAGCCCCACACCGACTAGGACATGACACTGCTCTTGCTGTGGCCGCGGTATATATGTGTGGGAGAGCTGTGGCAGAGTAACTAACCGCAATGGTTGTCAGTGAGGTGAGAATGAGTATGGGAACGATGTTCTTACAATTCAGTGTATATGATACGATTTTGGGGAAGGAAACAGACCTCGAACCAAAGTCCAAGGCTGGGGCTTCTTTTATAAGATATATAAACTTGGAGTGTTACACTGAAACTATGAAAACTGTGGTGGCTATAAGGGGGGTACTGATGTTGATTTTAGAGAGGGAAATGAAATCTTGATATTACTGAGGTAGGGCATATGAGAGAAGGGATCCTAGCTTCGCAGTGGTCCTGTACTATTTCCCTGCTATTTTGGGCGGATCCCCAATCTCTTCGTCACACTGTGGACGTGGGCATTAAAGGACACGTCCACACTAATCTTCGCTAACTAAAAATATTAAGGGTAAAACTATGCTAGGATGGTCAATCCGGCACAGGGAGAGGGGGTCGCACTCGCAAATGCACTCACTTACATAACACGGACCCCTGTGTTCCACGCGCGCTTTATTTTTATACTGAGTTTTTACAGTTGCTGTTTCTCAGTGATGCACTGATCGTGCATCTGCTTTGCAGTCTATGCCAATGGTCTTTTCTCGCATTGCGTTTTGCCATTTCGACTTTGCACACACAAGTGCCAACCATCCTTATCTTTGGTTGTATTTTTATGACAGCTGTCGTTCTGCAGACGCATACTCTGTCGCTGGGTTTCTATCTTTTGTCCCATCATATACACGATAGGTTTCTCGTTTTTCCCTATCTCTATCTATGTCGAAGGCTTGCCCGATCTTCACTGTTTTCCTTCTTCTACTGAACCCATATTGAGCTGTACACTCATTTGGATCCAGTACTTCTGAGGTTTAAATCCCTCTACCCAAGGATGTCAGGCTAAACCACCAGGCGACAATCTGGAGGTGGAGTCTGTCATGTCCTAGTCGGTGTGGGGCTCAGGGACTGTGTACCTGAGTCTACGGTTTCTCACGAATATCCGACATCCGACATCCGATCCGCATTCGATCCGACTTTTCGGATACGGATGATGCCTCTATCCGATCCGACGTTTGTCGGATGAAGCTCCCATCCGATCCGACTTTATTCGATCCGACGCCTATTCGATCCGACGTTCATTCGATCCGACGCTCATCCGATCCGACATTTTATTCGATCCGACGCTCATTCGACTTGACATTTATCCCATCATACTTTCATCCGACTCAGCTGTCATTCGATCCGACGTTGATCCGATCCGACTATTATCCGATCCGACTATTATCCGATCCGACTATTATCCGATCCGACTGTCATCCGATCCGACTATTATCCGATCCGACTATTATCCGATCCGACTGTCATCCGATCCGACTATTATCCGATCCGACGTTGATCCGATCCGACTTTCATTCGATCCGACATTCATCCGAAAACAGGTTTGTGTACCAACATATAACTATATGTGATTGGCGTGCATGCATTTCTTTTCTTTAGCATCTTGAAAGTACGCTAACGCTGCATTTGTTTTTTCTTTTTTCTTTTCTGTTTGAAAAAACAACAACGCCATTCATTACCCCGTTCCTTCACGAGTACAAGTACATACAACCATGTCCAACATGAATCGCGAATCATCTCTCTCTCATTTTGCTCCTCTTTTTACATTCGACCATCTAAGCTTGTCATTAGTTCTCTCTTTTCTTTCCTTCTCTCATCTCCAGTCTCTTGCCTCAGCATCTCATTCTTCATTCTCCTTCTTGCGTCTCATTCCACCATTGCAGCTCGCAATCTTCTCTGCTCAGCATCATCTCTGCTGTCGTGAATCTGGGCAGGGTTATGGCGGGACAGGGACAGAATGACCTTTCACAAGGACAAGAGGGCAGGAACGTGGAAGTGGCAGAGAGAGGGCTTTTCAGGATAAGGACAAGGATGTTATTCAAGTTACTAGGTGAAGAACAACTAAGAGGGTGAGCTACTGACTATATATACTAAATACTGAGACCAATGCGTAATTGCCGCTTGGGCCCATAGTCACCGGTCACGATATAATTTAAGTCACTCGGTGAAAGGGGTGCATGGCGACAAGGCATTAAAAGGCGAAATAAGGCATGGTCTAGGATACTACGCTTATCCTAGGGCCGAGGACGCGACAACCTCCCCATCTAGGGCTGAGCTCCGCGAAGCGTAGGTCCGGGTTTGTGAGGATGAGCAAGATGAAACTGTTTGATGAGTTTAGGGGCGCCTTGCACAAACTCGGCTGGCTCCCAAGTGCGCGCAGATATGGGGTATCCCTTCCAGTGGACATGATATAGGAGTTTGCCCCGGACCAATCTGGAGTCGAGAATGGCTTCGACTTCGAATTCTTCTTCTCCAGCAACGATGAGTGGAGGGATAGGCTTGGGAGTTCGACCCGGTATGGTATCTGGGCGGAAACGCTCGAGAAGACTGACGTGGAAGACCGGATGGACCCTCATGGTTCTTGGGAGGTCCAGGCGGTATGAGCGAGTTCCAACCTTCTCAAGGATGTGAAAAGGACCAACTCGTTTGTAGTCTAACTTCTTGACCGGTCGTTCGGTGCGGAGGTTTCGGGCGTCCAACCAAACTTTGTCACCAACATCGAAATCAGGTTGAGTTATGGTTTTGGTATCGAAATGCCGCGCATGTCTCTCATTCGCGGACTGGATGTTGAACTTCAATTCGGAGTGGATGTCATGAAGGGCCTTGATGTGGTCAGGGCAAGGGGTGTTGTCCTTAGTAACCCTGGGTGCAGTGACGGAGAACTTGGGATGGAAACCAAAGTTAGCGAAGAAAGGAGTCGTGTTTGTAGATGAGTGTTCGGCGTTATTATAAGTGAACTCTGCGAGTGGAAGAAGAGTGCTCCAGTTCGACTGCTGATAGTCGATGTAGCAGCGTAAGTACTGTTCGAGAATGGAGTTAACTCTCTCAGTCTGGCCATCGGTTCTTGGGTGGAACGCAGTCGACAGCTTCTGTTCGATCTGGAGAGCTTTGAAGATCGTCTGGGTGAACTTGGAAGTAAATGTAACGCCTCTATCGGAGACGACATCATCAGGAAGACCGTGGGCGGAGAAGACTTTCTCAAAGAAGAGCTGGACAGTGCCTTCTGCATCCACAGTGTCTGTGGTGGGGGCAAAGTGTGCCATCTTGGTGAATCGGTCGACAAAGACGCATATCGCAGTGTAACCCTTGGAGGCTGGGAGCTGCGTGATAAAGTCGACTGAGATCGAGGACCAGGGTCGGTCTGGGATCGGCAAGGGCTGCAGAAGACCATATGGCTTGTGGTTGGCAGACTTACTGCGCTGGCAAATATCGCATCCGCCAACGTATTTCTTGATGTACTGTCGCATGCTGGGCCAGAAAAAGGTGCGAGAGACCAGATCAAATGTTTTAGTGATACCAAAATGACCCGCGGTGAGAGAGTCATGACATTCCTCTAGAATCATTTTCTTGAGGTCAGGATCGTCGGGCACACAGACCAAGCCGTCATGTAGCAGAAGGCCGTCTTGGACAGAGTAGGGACCCTCGGGATCTGGGGTCTCGATGGTCTCGGCAAGGACGGTGCTAAAGGTAGGGTCGTTTGGGAGCAAGGTTTTGATCAAATCTTGGATTGCGGTTTTTTCAGGGAGTAGTGGCAATGCTTGTAGGAGGTTCAAAAATTGGATCGGTGGCAGGAGGGTCAAGGCAGTTTTGCCTAGTGCAGCCCCCCCTTCAGGTTTGTCTCTCCGAGACAACGAGTCCGCGGCGGCGTTCTGCGAGCCTGGGCGGTACTTGATAACAAAGTTGTAGTCCGAAAGGACTTCGGACCATCGAACTTGGCGGCGGCTAAGGTTGCGGGTAGTTGTGAAATATTCTAAATTGCGATGATCAGTAAGTACCACAGTGGTGGAGGCAGAAAACTCGAGGTAGTGTCGCCAGTGCTTGAAAGCGCACACAATAGCCAAGAGCTCTTTGTCATAGATCTGGTAGTTCATCTCAGCGGGCAGGAGTTTTCTTGAGTAGAAGGCGACAGGATGGAGGCGGTCTTCATCATCGTACTGGCTGCAAACACCGCCTAGAGCATAGTCAGAGGCATCGGCCTCGATGACACATGCTTTTGCGGGGTCGAAGTGGCGGAGGATGGGTCCGGACATGAGGCGTGCTTTGAGTTCGTCAAAAGCGGCTTGAGTGACCTTGGACCAGTGGAACTTGGCATCCTTTTTGAGCAGAGCCGTGAGCGGGGTGGCGATCTTGGAGTAGTTTTTAACGAAGCGGCGATAAAAGTTTGCGAGACCGAGGAACACCTGAATGTCAAAAGCAGACTTGGGGGTGGCCCATTCTTGGATGGCGGCCACCTTGGCAGGATCCATCGAGATGCCGTTTACACCAATGACGAATCCCAGGAACGAGACCTCTTGCTGATCGAACGCGCATTTCTCAAGTTTGAGACAAATGCCGGCGGCTTCCAACTTTTCAAGGACCTTCTTGACCTGTTTGGTGTGGACTTCCAGTGACTCTGAATAAATAAGAATATCGTCCAAGTAGACCACTACAAAGTCGTCTAGGTAGTCCCGCAAAACATCATTCACAAATGCCTGGAAGGTGCCCGGAGCATTCATAAGTCCAAACGGCATAACCTGATACTCAAAATGGCCGTATCGACAACGGAAGGCCGTCTTCCATTCGTCGCCCTTGGCTATTCGCAGGAGGTTGTAGGCCCCGCGCATATCCAACTTGGTGAAGTACTTGGCCTTCCCTAACTGATCAAAGGTTTCGGATATCAGTGGTAGAGGGCATCGATTTGGAGTGGTGATTTTGTTGAGGCCGCGATAGTCGACACAAAGACGAAGAGAGCCGTCTTTTTTCTTGACAAATAGGATGGGCGCACCGGCTGGAGACTCCGAGCGGCGAATGAAACCTTTAGCCAGGTTTTCCTTGAGGTATTCATGCAGAGCCTTGAGCTCTGTCTGGGAGAGGTTGTAGACAGGTCCAAATGGGATGTTGGCGCCTTCTGCAATGGGGATGCTGTGGTCATAAGGTCGGTGTGGCGGAAGTTTGTCCGCATGAGTCTTGGAGAATACCTGAGCATACTCAGCGTATTTGTCTGGGAGTTGGATTGCTGGTTCGTCATTACTGAGGGTTGCGGTGGACAATTCTTCGATTTGAGAGATGTCCATCATGTAACCAACACCTTGGTTTTGCTTTAGCAGTTGGCAGAAGTTGGCGTTGCTGATCAGGGCGATATCCATGGATGACGGGTTCTTAACAGGGACAGGCGGGTAATTGATTTGGGTTGGGGTTTGTCTTGGTATCAGGGGAGGGGAAGCAGATCGTGGTTGATTGTTAAAAGGCAGGATGTTTGTAGGTAACGTGGATTGAGCAAGATGGGATAAGGT
Source organism: Mortierella alpina (assembly GCA_029449245.1). NCBI lineage: Eukaryota > Fungi > Mortierellomycota > Mortierellomycetes > Mortierellales > Mortierellaceae > Mortierella > Mortierella alpina. The sequence goes on along the minus strand of JANATF010000003.1, from coordinate 1,211,635 downwards.
GGACAGATTGTGGTTTTGAGCACAAGAGAGGGTCACTGTTCTCCGATCCCAGTCAATGGAGGGGCTGTGCTTTTTTAGCCAGTCCATTCCAAGGATCACGGAGTAGTGACCGAGGGTGATGAGTTGGAAGGATTGTACTTCGAAGTGTTCTGGGCTGGATTGCATGACAAGACGTGTGGCATTTTGAGAAGTGTGGATGGATCCATTGGCGAGTGCAATATGGAGTTTTTGTTCTACGAGGGGGAGACTGTGTGCTTTGGCGAGGTTTTGGTGAATGAAAGATATTGTGGCTCCGGAGTCAATCATAGCATTGACAGGGAGGGAGGAGCCTTCGAAGTAAAGGGTGACAGGAATTGTGATGGGAGTGGAGTCGTGAATAGTTTGGTCAATCGGAGAAGAGTTATAAAGGTCGCCTAGTTGGGCTTCTCCATTTTTTACTAGGCATTCTCGTTTCCCAAATTGAACACGAAGGGGTTAGTGTTGGCTGTGACGACACTAGAGAGCGAGTGTTGGGCCTTGTTACCAAACTTGGAGGTTGAGGGCTTGGTGGGACACTCCTTGACCCAGTGTCCTTCCAATCCACAATAACTACAGAGATCGTTGTCTCTGCGGCGTTGTTTCTCTTCGGTGCTCACAGGGCGGTGTTGGGCGTGACTGAGGTCCATGGCCATGGACGGGGCGGGAGCTGGCGCGGCGGAGACAAACTGTCGTGGGGTAGACACGGGAGTAGAGCTGCGGTTGGCGGTTACGGTGATTGTGGAGGAGCGCACAGGTTGTTTTTGCAGGAAGTAACCATACTGGCGAGTGTCAATTTCAATGGCCAAGTCAGAGAACTCGGAGAACTTTCGAGGCTCTTCTTGGCGGGACATGGCTTCTTGGACAGATTCCTTAAGGCCGATACGGTACTGGGAGATCTTGGCAGCGTCGTTCCACTCGGTGTCAGCGACCAGCTGGACGAACTTGTTGGTGTAATCCAACGCAGAACCCTTCTGCTTCAAGGCGCGAAGTTGAGACTCGGCCACAATATGGGCGTTGGTGACCCCAAAATTCTTGGTCATGACCGACCAGAACTTGTCGATGCTGCTAATGATAGCGGGTCGCTCTTCATCCTCTAGCTTGAAGGCAGGGATGTGCTTTTCCATATACTTGTAGGCCGCTGTGTCCCCGAGGCGGGAGATGGCGAACATAATCTTGGCTGCGTCCGTTTGGTATTGGGAACTCTGGGCCAAAAAGTACAGCTCCAGCTGAGATTGAAAGCTTTTCCAGTCTTCTCTTTTACCAGAGAACTTCTCGGGAGAGTCGAGCTTGGGCTTGGTCATCGACTGATTCTTGGTGGCTTCTGCAAGGGTTTTAAGACCCTTGAGCATATCCTTCTGGAAGGTATTGTGCTCGTTGGTGGTTATCAAAGCAGCGACCTGACTTTCGATTGTTTTGAACCTTGGCTCCACCTTATGGATGAGGTCTTCGACGAAACCGTGGTTGGCATGCAAGAGCTCGAGGAGGGGACCGTAGGCGGAGAGCTTGGTTTCAAGTGTCTGGATGCGGAGCTTGAGCTCCGCTACGGCTGGGCTGGCTTGTCCGGAGATGGTATCCTCGATGGTTTTGACGCGACCTTTGAGGGCTTCAAAGTTCTGTTCGGCAGCTTCGAGACTCATGGCTGGGCAAGGACGTGGATAGAAAAGTCAAAGGTTGTTTGACCTAGTAATGTCGTGAATCTGGGCAGGGTTATGGCGGGACAGGGACAGAATGACCTTTCACAAGGACAAGAGGGCAGGAACGTGGAAGTGGCAGAGAGAGGGCTTTTCAGGATAAGGACAAGGATGTTATTCAAGTTACTAGGTGAAGAACAACTAAGAGGGTGAGCTACTGACTATATATACTAAATACTGAGACCAATGCGTAATTGCCGCTTGGGCCCATAGTCACCGGTCACGATATAATTTAAGTCACTCGGTGAAAGGGGTGCATGGCGACAAGGCATTAAAAGGCGAAATAAGGCATGGTCTAGGATACTACGCTTATCCTAGGGCCGAGGACGCGACATCTGCGCTCCATTGCCTGTGTTCGCCATCATCTCTGCATCCTATAACCTCTACTCTCCATCCTCTCAAGTTCAATGTCTGAATCTTGTTCAAATGATCTCTTCGCTGACATGGTAAGCATGAATGAGCAACTTCGTTACGCTTCATCCCTCTACAACTGTGCAGTAGCTAACCTCCATTCTTCTTTTCTCTTTAGCCCCTCGGACAGCAACTGGAACTGGAAGACGATGATGATGCCAGCGTAATTCTAGGAAGCCCAGAACACAAAGTCTCCGCTCGGTTTCTACGTTTGATCTTCCCTCCCTGTAATAGCAACAGGACAAGAGGGTGTGGACACGAGGGATACAAGGAACAAGAGGGAGGCCGGGGGGTGGACAGGAGTACTAGGGAACAAGAGGAAGGGGCAGGAACCGATGATGTTTATTATACACGGGCGAGAGGGTATTTATACTAATGTGAGGGAGAGGTGAAGTGCTTTGAGGAGGGCGAAGCAGGTGCGCGTGGAGGCGCAGATGGCGAAGTAGGATGGCGAAGTACGAGGGCATTCTATGATACTGTGACACTCCCCGGCACTCTCTTCAACAGGCGCAACGAGGAAGTCAGAGGGCAAGCTAAGCAAGTCGGACAAGGAAGGAAGTTGGGTTTGGCGCTGGTCTGAGAAGCGAACTGATAAGTCCGGCAAGACCAGGATCTTCTGTTTGGTCAAAGGCTGTGTACAGAAAACAGGCTATGTATGGCTCAAAAGTTCTACCAGCAACATCAGGAATCACCTCATAAGCGACCATAAACTCAATGCAACCACCCCACAGGAAGGATCTCGCCTGTCGGGCCCTCTCAAAAACGCTTTTACGAATTTGGGAAAAAGAAGCTCCGTGCAGTTTTCAAAGGAGATTCTTCAAAGGCAGTTCTGCAAAGTCCTGGTCCGCCATAAGCTACCGTACACGTTGGCCGAATCCCCCGATATGCTGGAGCTCCTCAAAATTGCGGCAGCAGCGCCATCCCCGGAGGAAGTGAAGCTTTGCTCCAAAAGTACCATAACCAGACGGTACGTCGACAAGGAAGAACGTTGGATGCGATGAATATGAACAACCGCGACATATGTCAACATTTTTCTAACAAATATTGCCATACATCTTTCCCTGCGTGGGTGTTGCCTTTTGCACTCTAGATTACGGACTGGTACACCGAGGCGGAGAGTCAGATCATAGAGAATCTGGCAAAGGTCTCCATGGTTTCGTTCACTCTGGATGGTTGGACAAGCAAGTATCAAATGTCGTTTCTAGCCGTGACGGCCCATTGGATTGATGATGACTGGAAGCAGCAGGACATCACCATTGGTTTCGAACGTCTCAGAGGTCCACACACAGGCGAGGCGTTGCGGGATATCTTCATCGCCGTCGTGGAGAAGTTCAACCTGCAGCGGAAAGTCATGTCGATTACCAGCGACAACGGTTCCAATGTCCTCAAGCTCGCCTCCCTGTTTGAGGACTACACGCGCATGAACCACAACGAATGGTAAGAAACACACGGGTCACTATGCCACCACAAGCTCACAGCAACAACACTCCCACCAATATAATTAACCTTTATTCTTTCCACAATTCATATTCAAATAGGCGAGTCTTCAACGCATCGAAGCAGCATGTGCCGTGTCTTGCGCATGTCCTTAACCTTGCCGTCCAGGCTCTCCTGGGCAAGGATGGTCTAGGCGCAAGGGCGCCGGCAGTTGCAGAGGCCTTGAATATTGAGGAGGACGAAGAGGACGATACTGAGTGCCTCATTAGGACCAGCATCTGTGTCGACGCCGACGATTCCGAGAGGACGATGAACCTGATCTGCAAGAGACAGTGGAAACTGTCGCCAACGCCGCGGTTGAGCATGTGGACGTCACCAGACGCACTCAGCGTGCGCTTGTCAAGTTGAGAAAAGGGATCGTGAAGATCAGGTAAAATCTGCTACATCGTTGCTGTGCGCTGTGATGAAGCGGTTGCAGTTTGGAGTAAAAATAGCATTCTTGAGTTTGTGTGCTGCGTGAAAATAAATACCGGGCAGAGAACAAATTTTGTTCCGGGTCCTTTTTTCTTCCACTCGAGTTTGAACATCATGTTTTAGATAGCCTTGAAAACAACGCTTGCTTTCCCACTTTCTCTGATACCCCTACTGTAGGATTGGTATTGCCTTGCCATAGCTTGTCGCTCCGCACACGGAATAGGCGATCGAGCAAGAGTAAGGACGGGTGCCGCGTTCTTCATCGTATTACTTTTTCCTCAACTTGTGCCCCTCCCAGTTGTCGACCCCTTTGATCTGGTTATTATGATCAATTGTACCACCTCTCTATGTGTCCGAGGTCTCCTTCACTGGTAGAACTTCGGATACATCGATACACTATGACGAGATGCGGAATTGCTCCCCGAGTTTCCTATATGTTTCATTCACACTTTCCCCCCGCCGTTGCTCGTCCCCGAACATCGACCTTGCTCAGTACCAAAACGTGCGGAGGTAACTCTTGTACACCTTTCAGCTCCCCAAGCACCTTATATACAAGAGAGAGTTACTTCACCACAGCGCTACCGTCCGTACTGTGCGCCCAGCTGCGTGTATATATTTTGTTATTTTACTGATATATCGTTTTTTTACGCGGTTTTTACTCTTTAGGCGTTCACCACCACGACTTGAGAGATTTAGGGAGGAGAGCGCATCTGAAGAACACCGGCAGGGGCTTTCACCTTTGCTTGATGTCTGCACGCGGTGGGGGTCCACGTATTTTATGATCAAACGTGCCGTGGAGTGCAAGGCTGCCTACAGCTCGGTGCTTGCGACCACGGTTTCTCAAACGTCGAGTCGAGTCGAATATGCACCCCATTCGGGTTCGACTCGACTTTCTCGTGTCGAATGTCGAATACGTTCGACTCGACCTATGTCGAATGAAAGCGTTATTCGACTCGACCATCATTCGACTCGACAGCATTCGACTCGACGATATTCGGCTCGACAGTCATTCGACTCGACTGATAATCGACTCGACAGCCATTCGACTCGACTGATATTCGACTCGATAGCCATTCGACTCGACTGATATTCGACTCGATAGCCATTCGACTCGACTGATAATCGACTCGACACTCATTCGACGCGACTGATATTCCACTCGAAAGTCATCCGGCTCGACGGATATTTCACCCGATCTTCAACTGACCCGACAGATACTCGACTCGACGCTCATTCCACTAGCTGTATTACTTGAATCGACCTTTTTCAGTCTATTTGTCGAATATCCGTCGAGCCGGATGAGAGTCGAGTCGAGTATCAGTCGAGTCGAATGAGTGTCGAGTCGAATGGAGTGTCGAGTCGAATGAGTGTCGAGTCGAATATCCGTCGAGTCTAATGAGAGCCATGTCGAATGGAGTGTCGAGTCGAATGGCTGTCGAGTCGAATGGTTGTCGAGTCGAATGGATGTCGAGTCGAATGGAGTATCATTCGACAAGTGTCGAGTCGAATAGACCCATCATTCGTGTGGTGTTTTATGCTGGTGTGGGGCTCAGGCACGTATGTACCTGAGTCGCACCTCCCTTTTTACTTCTACGATTATTAAGAGTTCCCGTGACCGGTGTCTGGAGGAGCTATTTAAGTCCTCCAGATCCCTGTCCACAATAAAACCCTCTCTTGTTCTCGTTGACTTCAGTTCCCCAGTTAGTATTGTAAGTTTACCCCTAGAGAATATCACAATTCGTATTCGAAAAGTCGAATCAAACCCGAGTCGAATGTCGAATGTCGAATATTCTTGAGAAACCGTACTTGCGACAGACGGACTGGATGATATGATTATTGAGGAGGCGGAGTGGCGAGGTCTTAAACTTCTGAGAGACCTTCTCGAGACTTTCGACAGACTGACGACAGACGCTTGCGCCAGCAAGACATATGTTACTATTCCGCTGACGATTATTATTTACAACAACATGATGAAGTCTCTGGAGGAATTTCTGAGTAAGAATAGGGCTCATTACCCAGACATATGCCAAGGCGTCACAGCGGCATATGAGAAGCTCAAGAAGTACTACGCGGATACCGACAAGTCGTGTTGTATATTGACCCTTAACATAGTATGTGCAGTCAGATAGCTAGCAGAGCACTCAGCCACCAGGGACCCGCCACTATTTAAGGCACCCTAGAGCCTGTCATTAAAGATCCCTCTCTTGTTCTCATTCATTCTTGGTAATTTGCCTGCTACTTCTCATTTTTTTGAATGAAGAATTGAAGGATCTTTGGATTGCGAAACATAGTATCACATCCATCCATCCATCTATAACCCCGTACCTTTCAGTACCATCGGCTCAGTCCGCAAAATAATCTCACCCTGAAGAAAGCGTGCTGCGTTCAACCACACCTCTTCTCATCACATCATTTGAAGATTCGTACAGCGTTCAACCGTACTCTTCCAAACACACCCGCTGAGGAAGTGTTTGTGGTTAACCGCTCACTCCTCAGAACGCTCAATTCTCTGCAGCTTAGCAATAAGTTAGAAGCACAGCAAATTATCTACAAAATCCTATTGGCCACAGCCTGCAAGGAAAAACTTTTCTGCCAATCAGGTAGCACCAGACTCTAACGGAAATTCAGGTCACTTGTATTTAGGTCACCAATGACTTCGAAACGCCCCAACAAGGGAAAAGCACGCCTAAGCTCCATTCCCACGATGCCAACCGGTGCAGTGGAGGATAACTTGAATAATTCAGTAACGGCGCCAGCTGAGGTATCCAACAGTTCCCACAGTAACACTCTGGAACCCGAAAACACCGAACTTGGTAACCAGGAGGGCAACGGGCAACAGGAAATACCGCAACCTCATCAAGACGACGAGTGTCGCGTACTCGGCCCTAGGATAAGCGTAGTATCCTAGGTCAAGCCTTATTTCGCCTTTTAATGCCTTATCGACATGCGCCCCCTTTTTACTGAATGCCTTGAATTATGTCCTGACCGGTGACTATGGGTCAAAGCGGCATTACGCGCTGGGCTCAGTGTTTAGTATATATAGTCTGTAGTTCCCTCTGTACAGTTGCTCTTTACCTAGTAACTTGAATACATCCTTGATCATACCCTGAACCCTCCTGTCTTGCCACTTCCCTTGTCCCTTCCCTCCTGCCCTTGTGAAAGGTCATCCTGTCCTTGCCCTGCCTAGATTCACGACATTACTAGGTCAAACAACTTTGACCTTTCTACCCACGTCCCTGCCCAGCCATGAGTCTCGAAACCGCCAACCAGAATTTTGAAGCCCTCCAAACTCGTGTCAAAACCATCGAGGACACTCTCCTCGAGCAAGCCAGCCCGGTCGTAGCGGATCTCAAAAACCGCGTTCAGTCGCTCGAAAGCCAGCTCACCGCGTACGGACCCCTCCTCAAGTTCTTACAGACCAACCATAGTTTCGTCGAGGATCTCATCAAAATGGTCGAACCAAGATTCAAAACGATCGAAGGACAGATCATTGCTCTGAATGCCATCAACGAGAACAATACCTTCCAGAAAGATATGCTCCGGGGCCTCAAGACCCTTGCCGAAGCCACCAAGACTCAGTCGGTGGCCAAGCCCAAGATCGACTCCCCCGAGAAGTTCACTGGTAAAAGAGAAGACTGGAAAACTTTCCAGTCTCAGCTGGAGCTGTACTTCTTGGCTCAGAGCTCGCAGCATCCAACGGATGCCTCTAAAATCATGTTCATCATCTCCCGTCTGGGGGACACCGCGGCCTATAAGTATATGGAAAAGCACATCCCTGCTTTTAAGCTGGATGACGAAGTAAGACCCGCGATCATTAGCAGCCTTGATAAGTTTTGGTCGGTCATGACCAAGAATTTCGGCGTCACCAACGCCCACATCGTGGCCGAGTCTCAACTCCGCGCCTTGAAGCAAAAAGGCTCGGCGTTGGACTACACCAATAAGTTTGTCCAGTTGGTTGCCGATACCGAGTGGAACGACGCTGCCAAAATCTCCCAGTACCGGATTGGCCTCAAAGAATCGGTCCAAGAAACCATGTCACGCCAGGAGGAACCGCGCACGTTCTATGAGTTCTCTGATTTGGCTATTGAGATCGACACTCGCCAATATGGTTACTTTCTGCAAAGACAACCTGTTCGTTCCACAACAACCTTGAATAGCGCCCGCAACTCGACCCCTGTTTCCGTCCCGCGACCATTCGCTCCCGCCGCGTCCGTTGCCGCCCCGTCCATGGCCATGGACCTCAGCCAAGCCCAGCACCGCCCTGTGAGCGCCGAAGAAAAACAGCGACGCAGAGATAACGATCTCTGTAGCTACTGTGGTTTGGAGGGACACTGGGTTAAGGAGTGTCCCACCAAACCCGCGAACACCAGACTCGGTAACAAGGCTCAACACACTCTCTCTAGTGCCACCACTGCCAACACTAGCCCCTTCGTGTTCGATTTGGGAAACGACGACGCCTAGTAAAGAGTGGAGAAGCCCATCTAGGCCAACTTTTCAATGTTTCTCCTGTTCACGACCCTATCCACGACTCCGCTCCCATCACCATTCCTGTCACTCTGTATTTCCAGGGGTCCTCCCTCCCCGTCAATGCCATGATTGATTCTGGGGCTACAATTTCCTTCATTCATCAGAACCTCGCCAAAGTACATCACCTACCCATTGTCGATCAACAACTCAACATTGCCCTCGCCAATGGTACCATCCACTCTTCCCACCACTCCACTCGTCTTGTCATGCAATCCAGCCCAGAACATTTTGAAGTACATTCCTTTCAACTCATCACGCTCGGTAACTATTCTGTGATCCTTGGAATGGACTGGCTAAAAAAGCACAGCCCCTCCATCAACTGGGATCAGAGAACAGTGACTCTCGCCTGCACTCAAAATCACAACTTCTCTGCCTTGTCACATCTTGCTCGATCCACACTACCTACTTCTATCCTGCCCTTCGCCAGTCAAACACGCTCTGCTTCCCCTCCTCTAGTTCTCAAACCTGCACCAATTACTATCATTTACCCACCTGTGCCTGTCCCTGTCAGAAACCCAACTTCCATGGATATTGCCCTGGTCAGCAACGCCAATTTCTGTCAATTGCTCAAGCAGGGACAGGGTGTAGGCTACATGATGGACATCTCTCAAGTCGAAGAATTGTCTACCGCGACTCTTAGTGATGATGAACCAACAATCCAGCTCCCTGAAAAATACGCTGAATACTCTCAAGTGTTCTCCAAGACTCAGGCGGACAAACTCCCGCCACACCGACCCTACGACCATAGTATTCCCATTGCAGAAGGCGCCAACGTACCTTTTGGGCCTGTCTACAATCTCTCGCAGACGGAGCTCAAGGCCCTACACGAATATCTCAAAGAAAACCTGGCTAAAGGTTTCATTCGCCGCTCGGAATCCCCAGCCGGAGCGCCCATTCTCTTTGTCAAGAAAAAAGACGGTTCCCTTCGCCTTTGTGTCGATTACCGGGGACTTAACAAAATCACAACTCCCAATCGATGCCCTTTACCACTGATCTCCGAAACGTTTGACCAGTTAGGAAAAGCCAAGTATTTTACCAAATTGGACATGCGTGGTGCCTACAACCTTCTCCGAATAGCGAAAGGCGACGAGTGGAAAACCGCGTTTCGCTGTCGTTACGGTCACTTTGAGTATCAAGTCATGCCATTCGGGCTCATGAATGCCCCAGGAACCTTCCAAGCGTTCGTGAACGACGTCCTGCGCGACTACTTGGATGATTTTGTTGTTGTCTACCTTGACGATATTCTCATATATTCCGAATCACTTGACGAGCACACCGCACAAGTCAAAAAGGTCCTCAAGAAATTAGAAGCTGCGGGCATCTGTCTGAAACTCGAGAAATGTGCGTTCGATAAGCAAGAGGTCTCGTTCCTGGGATTCATCATTGGTGTTAACGGCATCTCGATGGATCCTGCCAAGGTGGCCGCCATTCAAGAATGGGCTACCCCTAAATCAGCTTTTGACATTCAGGTGTTCCTCGGACTCGCTAACTTCTACCGCCGCTTCGTCAAGAACTACTCCAAAGTAGCCACCCCTCTCACCACTCTGCTCAAGAAGAATGCCAAGTTCATTTGGTCAAGAGCCGCGCAAGACGCTTTTGAAGAACTCAAAGCTCGTTTGATGTCTGGCCCGATCCTCCGTCACTTTGATCACACAAAAGCGTGTGTCATCGAAGTCGATGCCTCCGACTACGCCCTCGGAGGAGTTTGCAGCCAATATGATGACGATGACCACCTCCACCCTGTTGCCTTCTACTCCAGAAAACTCCTGCCTGCGGAAATGAATTACCAGATCTATGACAAAGAACTGTTAGCCATTGTGTGCGCCTTCAAGCACTGGCGACACTACCTTGAGTTCTCAGCCTCTACCACAGTCGTCCTTACTGACCACCGCAATCTGGAATATTTTACAACCACCCGCAACCTTAGCCGTCGCCAGGTCCGCTGGTCTGAAGTCCTATCGGACTATAATTTTGTCATCAAATACCGCCCTGGCTCGCAGAACGCTGCGGCTGACTCTTTGTCTCGGAGAGACAAACCTGAGGAGGGGAGTGCGGCTGCACTAAGCAAGACCGCCTTAACCCTCCTGCCACCAATTCAATTTTTGAATGCCCTACAAGCCCTGCCGCTGCTCCCAGAGAAGTCAGCCATTCAAGAATTAATTACGCATTCACTTCCTAACGACCCTACATTCAGCGCGATCCTTGCTGAGAACCTTGAGACGCCAGACCCTGACGGCCTCTACTCTGTCCAGGACGGCCTTCTACTACATGACGGCCTGGTCTGTGTCCCCGACGACCCGGATCTCAAGAAAATGATCCTTGAAGAATGCCACGATTCTCCCACTGCGGGGCACTTTGGTATTACTAAAACATTTGATCTTGCCTCTCGCACGTTCTTTTGGCCCAGCATGCGACAATATATCAAGAATTACGTCGGTGGATGCGATATTTGCCAACGTAGCAAGTCAAGCAATCACAAGCCGTATGGCCTCCTGCAATCCTTGCCGATCCCTGATCGGCCCTGGTCCTCGATCTCCGTAGACTTTATCACTCAACTGCCCGCCTCCAAGGGCTACACCGCGATATGTGTCTTCGTCGATCGATTCACGAAGATGGCTCACTTTGCCCCTACCACAGATACCGTGGACGCGGAGGGTACCGTGCAGCTCTTCTTGGAAAAAGTCTTCGCCGCCCACGGTCTTCCAGACGATGTCGTCTCCGATAGAGGCGTCACCTTCACTTCTAAGTTCACTAAGACAGTCTTCAAGGCTCTCCAGATCGAGCAGAACCTCTCTACTGCATTCCATCCTAGGACTGACGGCCAGACTGAGAGAGTCAACTCGATTCTCGAGCAGTACCTACGCTGTTATATCGACTATCAACAGTCAAACTGGAGCACTTTACTCCCGCTCGCCGAGTTCACTTACAACAACACGGAACACTCGTCCACGAAGACAACTCCTTTCTTCGCTAACTTTGGTTTCCACCCCAAGTTCTCAGTTACCGTACCCCGGGTGACTAAGGACAACATCCCTTGCCCTGACCACATCAAGGCTCTTCTAGACATTCATTCTGAGATGAAGTTCAACATCCAGTCTGCGAATGAAAGACACGCCCGACATTTTGATACCAAAACAATAGCTCAGCCTGATTTCAGTGTTGGCGACAAAGTCTGGTTAGACGCCCGAAATCTCCGTACCGAGCGGGCAGCCAAGAAACTTGACTACAAACGAGTTGGCCCTTTTCAAATACTCGAGAAGGTTGGAACTCGCTCATACCGCCTGGATCTCCCAAGTACCATGAAGATCCACCCGATCTTCCACGTCGGCCTCCTCGAGCGTTTCCGCCAAGATACGATCCCGGGTCGGACACCTAAACCTCTACCTCCACTCGTCGTTGCTGGAGAAGAGGAGTTCGAAGTCGAAGCCATCCTAGACTCCAAAGTGGCCCGTGGCAGACTCCTCTACCATGTCCACTGGAAAGGCTACCCCATATCTGCTCGCACTTGGGAGCCTGCTGAGTTGGTTCAAGGCGCCCCGAGACTCATCAAGCAGTTTCATCATGCTCACCCTCACAAACCCGGCCCTACGCTTCGCGGAGCTCAGCCCTAAATGGGGGGGTTGTCGCGTACTCGGCCCTAGGATAAGCGTAGTATCCTAGGTCAAGCCTTATTTCGCCTTTTAATGCCTTATCGACATGCGCCCCCTTTTTACTGAATGCCTTGAATTATGTCCTGACCGGTGACTATGGGTCAAAGCGGCATTACGCGCTGGGCTCAGTGTTTAGTATATATAGTCTGTAGTTCCCTCTGTACAGTTGCTCTTTACCTAGTAACTTGAATACATCCTTGATCATACCCTGAACCCTCCTGTCTTGCCACTTCCCTTGTCCCTTCCCTCCTGCCCTTGTGAAAGGTCATCCTGTCCTTGCCCTGCCTAGATTCACGACAACGAGAACTCTTCATCCCACACAGCCATCATCGGAGCAGAAGCTACCCGTCCATCCACTCAACCGAGCTATGCTGGCGAAGAATCCATGGCGATGGATGTCGACGATACTAGTGATTCCAGCCCTACGGCCGATGATGATGATCCATTTGAACTATCAGACATTGACGTCCCTGACGATATAGCCGAACCCCGAGCTACTGTGAAAGAACTCCTGGACATTCAAGAGCTACAGCTACGAAAGCTCCTCGCCATCAAGCGACATATACAACAAAACCCCAGTCAAGCAGATAAATACGAAACCCGATTGCCGGATATGCAGAAAATTCTGCATGCTCGTGCCGCCAAGATAAAGGACCTCAAGTCAATCATCGATGCCTATGACACCATACTTGCAGCATCAAACAAAATGGACGGTACGGATCCCAATGCGCAACGCCGGTCACAGGAATCCTCTACATCCTCCAAGACAAATGGGAACCGGTCGTACCAGCAACCTGCATTCCTTAACATCCCCAATCACTGGCCTCGCTTCCGTGGTCCAGGAGGAATCGCGAACACGCAACAGTACATTGATGCATTTAAAAGACAAGTTGTGCCAGCCATCAATCCTGAGGCTCTCCTGCACGACGGCGCACGGTACTTAGGATTACTGATCAATCGTGAGGAGGATGTCGACGCTTTTAATGAGGCACTCAAGGAGGAACCCGTAAAGCTTTACGATGTGGACACTCTAGAGCGCGTATTTCTCAGGGCCTGCATCACACCTGAGGAACGTGAGCAAAGCCTCCGGGACATGGCCACAATAGGACGACTTCCACATGAAAGCTGGAAGACCTTTGCACTGCGCGTCCAGAAAAAAGTCAACCAATTTCAAGTCACAGGTGATACCACCTATCTCGTGAATCACCTTCTCAGCTCGCTGCCGTCCGCGGTCAGGAATGTCATTCGATCGGGCAACAATATGGAAGACCCCACGACTGTCGCAACGTTCTGTGACATCTTGTCTAAGTGTCTCGGACCGGACAACTTGCCTGCAGAACCCACCAGTGGCACAGTCAACAAGCCTTCCATTACCGGAACTCGATCGGCTGTCAGACCGATTCGATCGGCTAGGTGCAACATCTGTCGCGGCAGACACGCAACAGAGGACCACATCCAATGCGACAATTGCGGGAGACCAGGCCATAGAGCCGAGGAATGCGGCGCCAGCCATGCAAGACCCATGGGAACCACTCAGGATAATGCATCAAACAATGGCAACAACACTGTTCGGCATCATCCCTTCCGCAATAACAGCAACAATAGAAACAACAACGGCTACAACAACTACAATAACAACCACAGATCGCAGAACAAAAGATGGGTTAACAACGGCAATGGAGACAACAACAAAGACCAGAGCGCGAACCAAAGTAAGCCGACCAGTCTCACTGGCTCCAACTTAATTAATGTCTCTCCCAAAACACATCTGACGCTGAATACTCTTTCTATATCCAATTCCGATCCACCCTCTCAGCATAATGAGAACCAGACTGTAGACCTGGCATTGGAATCCATTGCGCACCTGTCTGGTTCCATTTTCACAGACGAGGAGGAGGACACAAGAACACCGGAAGAAATAGAAATAGATGAAGATCTGCAGTACCTAGATAGTATTTTTGATAAAATCAACATTAATAACATTGTCACCGATAATTTTCAAACCATCACATACTCTGCAATGACTGTGAACGATGCACAAAATCGACGTATTATAGTCCCAATAGAATTTGACAACACTGTCTACGACGCATTGCTAGACCCAGGCGCTTCTAAGTCTTTCATCGACCGAAATCTTGTCCAACAAGCCAACTTAAAGATCAAACCAGTGGTAGGAAAAGTCCGCCTGGGCGACAAAAACAAGTTTGGTGACCGCATTGGCGAGACAGAACCTATTGAGATCAGATGCAACGAACATGCCATTCTCACAGGTCTGGAAGTGTTTGATCTAGAATTTAGCTTCATCATTGGAATGGACATATTTCATGAACTTGGCTTCTCTATTGGCGGCATTTCAGATGGACGCGAGAACGCTCACTGTCTTCCTCAACCAGTTCCCGATGAAAAACCATCGCTTTTACCTTTAAAGAAACCAGAGGCAGAACTGACGGCTCAATTCAAAGCTGAACAGAAAGCTTTCATGAAATACATTGAAGAGGTGTTAAAAGGCAATGCCGAAATACCACGCAACAGCTATTGTCCTGTACCAGAAATGAAAGTGTACTTACCTGTACCAAAAGGCACTACTCTGTTCCGTAAACCAAGACCTTTTGCGGAACAACAAATGCATATTTTTGATGAACAGGTCGCCAAATGGATGGCAGATGAAGTCATCACTTTAGCGCCAGCCGGTAATCCGCATAATAACACACTCACATTGGCATCAAAGAAGGATCTGAACGGGCAGAAAACCAAATTTAGAGTCTGCCTGGATCCACGACCTCTCAATCTAGTCTTACCAGATGACAATCATCCTGTACCATTAATTTCGGACATCATACAACAGCTAGGAGGACACGCAATCTACTCCACAATTGACCTGACACAGGCATATCACCGTTTGCCGGTACACCCGTCCCATCAATCCCTAACTGCTTTTATGCACCGCGGTACCCAATATATGTTTCAGAGAGCCCCTTTTGGACTTAAACCACTGACAAGCCTCTTTCAACGCGGTATGTCGCGCATCTTGGGTGACCTATCCTTCGTACGCGTGTTTGTAGACGACATTGTGGTATTCTCAAAGAACCGCGAGGACCATGCTGAACACGTACGATGCGTCATCCAAAGACTCACGGAAGCAAAACTCATCATCAATACCGAAAAATCACATTTCTTCGCTACTCAAATTGTGCTCCTCGGATTTGTCATTGACTTGCATGGACAACGCATTGATCCTGCCAAACTTGTCAACATCCTTGAATGGGAAGCCCCAACCACAGCTCTCCAAATCCAATCTTTTCTTGGTACATGCAATTTTTTCCGAAACCACGTACCTATCTTCAGCACTTTAGCTGCCCCACTTGACACATTGCGAAATGCACCCAAACCTTTCAAACTTAACAAGGTGGAACTTGATTCCTATAACGCTTTAAAAGAATTGCTAACTCTAGCACCAATACTTCACTTTGTGGACTGGACTCAGCCATTACTTGTCGGCACAGACGCATCCAATTACGGCGTTGGAGCCAGACTATATCAGATAATATTCAATCCAAAAACCAATAAAAAAGAAGTCGTTTTTATCTCATTTATGGCCAGATCATTGCAGGCGAGAGAACGACGCTACTCTACTACGCAGAAAGAACTGCTCGCTATCGTCTTCGCACTGAAAAAATTTCACTACTACTTGTGGGATCGTCACTTCACTTTGTACACAGACCATCGCGCCCTTACTTTCATTCACTCTCAAAAAGAGATGAACTCCATGTTAACAAACTGGCAAGAAACTATCCTCGAATACAATTTTACGGTGGAATATCGCCCAGGTGTTATGAACATTCTGCCTGATGCCCTTTCTCGTCTCTTTCCGGATGACTTTAAATCTCGTTACCCGAGGAGGGATGAAGAAGACATTAGTATATCCTATATGCAGACCGAAGAGTCGTATAAAGAGATCACAAGCAAGGCAGAAAGGGATGCCATTCTCGACAAAGTGCATACACTCGGTCACTTTGGCACGAACGTTATGGTTAAGAACATTCACGCTGATCATGTCACTTGGCCGCACTTAGCAGAGGACTGCCTGGCTTGGGTTAAGAAGTGCCCCGAATGCCAACGTAACAATATTGCTCAAAAAGGGTATCATCCGCTAAAAGCCATTCATTCACAGCTGCCTGGAGAACACATGGCTGTTGATCTTGCAGGGCCTTTCCCTCTGTCAAACAATGGCAATAAATATCTGTTGATACTTGTCGACGTGTGCACACGCTTCGTATTCCTAAAGGCAATACCAAACAAAAACAGCCTCACCGTCGGCGGCGTCCTTTTTGACATATTCAGTCTCATTGGCTTTCCGCGCATTCTTCAATCTGACAATGGCACGGAATTTGTTAATGCGCTGATGACTTCGATCAAAACTGAAATGGGCACTGACCATCGTTTGACTACACCTTATCATCCTCGAGGCAATGGCGTAGCAGAAAGACACGTCAAAATCGCCTGTGACATCCTTCGAAAAGAATTCAAACAACAAGGCAACGCATGGGATGCCCACGTCCCTATGGCGCAATTGGCTATGAACACAAGAATCGTAGCGCTTCACAATTCATCGCCCTTTTCTCTCTTCTTTGCGCGCAAATTTAATGGTTTCCACAATTTCTCTAATGACAAAGATGAACTAATTACACAAAAAGAACTCT
The DNA here is from genome assembly GCA_029449245.1 of Mortierella alpina. NCBI lineage: Eukaryota > Fungi > Mortierellomycota > Mortierellomycetes > Mortierellales > Mortierellaceae > Mortierella > Mortierella alpina. The sequence goes on along the minus strand of JANATF010000003.1, from coordinate 1,194,727 downwards.
GCGATCGGCTCAAATACATGACTGAGATCGTATTCCCTGCAATCACGCAGAAAGCAAAACTGACTCAAAAGAAAATGATTGAACGATTTAACGCGACTGTACTTCACAACGATTTTCCGGATGGTGCCAAGGTCATGACCCTTGACCCCATCAAAGGCGACAAGTTGACGCCGCGATACGAAGGCCCTTTCACCGTTGTTCGTCGTACTACTGGTGGTGTGACGAAGAGATTGGGGATCCGCCCAAAATAGCAGGGAAATAGTACAGGACCACTGCGAAGCTAGGATCGCTCTCTCATCTGCCCTCCCTCTATAATATCAAAATCCTGCTACCCTCTCTATTCAGTATAGACCTTATGAACACATCAATTTTATATAGCTTTAGTATAGCACCCTAAATTTATAACCCATAAAAGAAGCCCCAGCCTTGGACTTTGGTTCGAGGTCTGTTTCCTTCCCCAAAATCGTATCATATACACTGAATTGTAAGAACATCGTTCCCACACTCATTCTCACCTCACTGACAACCATTGCGGTTAGTTACTCTGCCACAGCTCTCCCACACATATATACCGCGGCCACAGCAAGAGCAGAGACGAGACAGGTGTGTCTTTTGACCTCCGTCCCCTACAGTTCTCATCGTCCCCTCTCGAACACAACTACAGTCCCGTTCCCTCCCCTGCCGTATCAAGCATCCGACACCACAGAGGCCCGCAGCTCCCCGGCCTCTCGTCAGGTACGATAATGGACCACTAGCGATGTGAGAGGAGGACCAAGAACAGCACCCCTCGGCGTATTATTGCAGCTTGTACGGGAGTCCCGACGGAGTCCCAAGGTCTATACAGGTCCCTAACCTGCGTGTGTCGACGTTACCTTAGATATTGATAGATAGATTCTCTCTTCTCTTCGCCCCCAAGAGAGACACCCTGTGAGAACCACGAGTCCCCCAAGCGGCTCTCACAGTAAGTGAATTTCTGGTTGGCATGCTGCTATCTGGCAATTTTTGTATTAGTCACTTATCATATGAATATTCTACCCCAGCCCTTTTTCTTGACTGATAGCGACCACTGTTTGGTCTGCGCAGTTCCGATTGCCCCCAACGGAAATCAGATCATACGATCAAACGTAAGGGCATTTTCACATGTAGTTTTCTTATCATTGGCCAGACTAGTTTCATGTTGTTTACCAGATAGTCTATTTTTACGTATCTAGAGTACCTTCACCACAGTGGCGCGTATGAACTTAGAGACGGAACTGGTTCCCTTCTGGGTCGAAATTATGCTCCTTCCCAATTAAAATTAGTCCTTGACGATTTTGAGGAAACTCCTACTTATGAAGTTGAAAAAATCCTTCATCACAAAGCTCACCCGGCAACACCAGGAAAATGGCTGTATAGGACCAAATGGAGAGGTTACTCTGACAAGGAATGCACTTGGGAACCTGAAGAAAATTTCATTGAGAAGCAGTGTATCCGCGATTACTGGAATAAACTTGGCGCTAACTCAGAAGCAGCAGCTCAAGAACGAGTAACTACAGCACTCGGCAAAAGAAACGTTCCACTTAGCACTGATCGCAACACGCGACAGTCAAAACGCATTAAACGCAGCACGGGATAAACCCATAAGCGCACCCGAGGTTTTCCACTTTTCCCCTCGCAAAACAATACTCAATACAAGGGGTGTTACACCCAAAAGAGGTTTCAATTTTTTTCTTTCCTCGCAACAGAATAATCATACCATAGAATGCCAATTTTTTTTCCATCTATGACTCCACATGTTAAGCGACAACAGAATGCGTACCTCATTCTCCATTGAGGAGGAGGGCAGTGTTGTATATTGACCCTTAACATAGTATGTGCAGTCAGATAGCTAGCAGAGCACTCAGCCACCAGGGACCCGCCACTATTTAAGGCACCCTGGAGCCTGTCATTAAAGATCCCTCTCTTGTTCTCATTCATTCTTGGTAATTTGCCTGCTACTTCTCAAGTCGCCCATCTACTCTGTCGCGACGGCGGTTCATCCGTCAATGCGCTTTCAGTACTGGACTGAAGAGAAGTGGGGGAGTGTGTAGAGAGGAATGCCAGGGAATCCGTCCGCAACGTGTGGACCAGCCAGTACGCCGATACCGCAATCGATTTGGACGAAGAGCTCACGCAACCGCTTCCGGACTCTGATGATGATGACGTGGAGCTTAGGCTTCTTGGAATGACCAAGCAACCGAAAGAAGACGACTTGGAGTTATTTGTGTCGCAGCGAAAACTCCATGTGAAGTGTCTTCCGTGGTGGAAAAAGCATCACGAAGAATATCCTAGCTTGGCCAAAAGGGCGAGGGATTTCCTGGCTATCCCAGCGAGCTCAGCACCGTCCGAGAGATGCTTCTCAAAAGCGCGCACACTATTGCCATACACAAGGAATCGCCTTAGTGATCCTAGGATCAGGGAGCAGATGTTGCTTGATTCCTGGGCTGACTACCTCGGAAGTTCGATTGAGCAATATAAGTAGATAAATGGTTGCGATGAGTGTCATGGATGAAGTATGAAGAGTCATCAAAGGGAATAAAGGTCAAATCAAAGAATGAGTGCGTCGAATGAAGGTCGGATGAGAGCATGGGTGCCTCGAATGAGGGTCGGATCGAATAAACGTCGGATCGAATGAAGGTCGGATCGAATGTGTGTCGGATCGAATGGGTGTCGGATCGGATGGATGTCGGATCGAATGGGTGTGGGATCGAATGGATGTCGGATCGAATGGGTGTCGGATCGAATGGATGTCGGATCGAATGATGTCGGATCGAATGAAAGTCGGATCGGATGAGGCTGTCATCCGACAAGCGTCGGATCGAATAGATCCGATATCCGACGTTTGAGAAACCCTAGCCAGCACGAACTACATGAACCAGAAAGATGTTCCTGGTCCGGATAAGTCATCCGGTGCCCATGCTATGTAGTATTGGCGTAACCTCTAATGAATTAGGATCATGGCCAATCATTTAGATGTTAGGACACGCGCCAGGCTATAGCCTTCCGCCATCCATCTCTTGGCAATGACTCCTTCACCTATCTATCTACCCAACATTACATCTCTGTAGTAACAATAAACATGTATAAATACTGGTGTGTGGTCAGTGTGGACCGACATCTTTTTCTCACTTACTTTCCTACCATAAAACTTGCCTACACGTTTCATACAGTATGCCGGAGGCGGGAGCTGTGCAGGACCAAGGAACAAGTGCGTCAGCGGTCTCAAAGAAGAAGACCAAGAAGAAGAGACCAAACGAAAACGAAAGACTCTCGACAACCGTCCTCGAGGAGAGCTAGGCAAGATACATCGGACTCGCCGACCGGTAGAATTAGGATGTTACGGCCGTTGTGATGAAGCGGTTGCAGTTTGGAGTAAAAATAGCATTCTTGAGTTTGTGTGCTGCGTGAAAATAAATACCGGGCAGAGAACAAATTTTGTTCCTGGTCCCTTTTTCTTCCACTCCAGTTTGAACATCATGTTTTAGATAGCCTTGAAAACAACGCTTGCTTTCCCACTTTCTCTGATACCCCTACTGTAGGATTGGTATTGCCTTGCCATAGCTTGTCTGTAATAGCAACAGGACAAGAGGTGTGGACACGAGGGATACAAGGAACAAGAGGGAGGCCAGGGGGTGGACAGGAGTACTAGGGAACAGGAGGAAGGGGCAGGAACCGATGATCTTTATTATACACGGGCGAGAGGGTATTTATACTAATGTGAGGGAGAGGCGAAGTGCTTTGAGGAGGGCGAAGCAGGTACGCGTGGAGGCGCAGATGGCGAAGTAGGATGGCGAAGTACGAGGGCATTCTATGATACTGTGACACCTTCCCCTAATAAAAAGAGAAGATCGTGTTGCTGGCAATAGTCTCGGAGGATGTCTTGACAGTGACTGAGGCTTCGGAGAGGCTCCCAGGTCGACACGGCGGCGTCATAACCGACCCACTTGATGAGGAACCTTGCAGTTTGTTTGCTGCGACCCAGCTTGTGGGCTAGGATACCTTCAACTTCATGTTCGATATTTCCATCAATGACTTCTGGTTCGGGAGCCGGTAATGTACGGCGACCAAGGGACTCTGGTGATTCCAGGAATGGTCTGAAACGATCAACATGAAAAACATCATGGATGCGCATGGTGGGGGGAAGTTCAACCTGGAAGGAGACTGGCGATCGCTGTTGAAGGAGAGTAAATGGTCCAAAATATCGAGCTTGGAGGGAGGCGGCGGGCCGTGTGGAGTCATAAGCCGTAGTGATGTGCTCTGTGCTAAGCAAAATTTGATCGCCGACTTTGTAGGAATGGGAGCGGCGGTGGGCGTCAGCATGCTTGATCTGCTGCAGCTGGGCTGTAAGAAGACTATCCTGTGCCACGGCGAGGGCGGACTGTTGGGAAGAGACGAATGAGTCGAAGTCCATTGCCGGTGACGACGAGGGTGCGTTCGCGCTCAGTAGGGACGCCGGAACGTGAGGGTGGACGCCATGGTTCAAGAAGAAGGGGGAGACTCCAGTCGAGCTGTGGACCGCATTGTTGTATGCAAACTCTGCAGCGGGCAGGTAGAGGTCCCAGTCATCTTGCTTATGGTTGACAAGAGAGCGTAGCATTGCCTTGAGGGTTTGGATGGCGCGTTCAGACTGGCCATCTGTTTGAGGATGGAATGCCGATGACATAGCAAGTTTGGTGCCTAGACACTCTTGAAGGCGGCGCCAAAAGGTGCTAGTGAACTTGGAGTCGCGATCCGAGACAATGGTAGTGGGTAAACCGTGGAGACGGAACACATTGGCGAAAAAACAGTTGGCGACGTCCTTGGCCGAGTCAGTAGTCCGGCTAGGAGCGAAGTGGACTTGTTTGGAGAGCTTGTCAACGAAAACGGTAATGGCGTCATACTTGCGCGCCGTTATTGGAAGTTTGACAACAAAGTCCATTGACACCGTCTCCCAGCGTTGTTCAGGGATCGCAAGGGGCTGAAGGAGACCTGCAGGAAGCCGGCGGACGGTCTTGTTGCGCTGACAACTCGCACAGGACTCAACGTAACGGCGGACATCAATTGACATCGACGGCCAGAAAGCGAGGCGACGCAAGGTGGCATAGGTTTTGTCGAAACCAAGGTGGCCGGCTATAGCGGCGTCATGAACATCATGTAAGAGGAGTAGGCGAAGGTCAGAAGACTTTGGTATGCAAAGCAGGGTATCACCATGTCGTTCGACGTATAATAATCCATCGCGCAACGAATAAAGTGACGAAGACTTCCCCCGGAGGCAGCTTTGGTAGACTGAGGCCAAGTTGGGGTCCTCATTATACCCATTGATTAGGCGCTGCCTCAAACCTGGGTCGGACTGGATGTCCAGGGCATTGACAGACAAGGGGGGTGAAGATGGATCGCGATGGTCAGGGCGGCGGGATAAGGCATCAGGAACGACATTGTCGGAGCCTCGCTTATACTTGAAATCAAAGTCGTATTCTTGAAGGAGTTCCATCCAACGGGCTTGGCGGCGGGTGAGCTTGGGTTGGGTGGGGAAGTGCCGGAGGGTGTCATGATCGGTATACACAATGAAATGGGACCCGTCGAGGTAGTATCGCCATGTTTTCAAGGCGTGTACAACGGCAAGCAGTTCTTGTTCGTGGGTGGGGTAGTTTTTCTCAGCAGATTGCATCTTGCGGGAGGTGAAGGCGACCGGGCGGGAGACTCCGTTCTTGTCTGTCTGGAAGAGAACAGCGCCCACCGCAAAGCAGGATGCGTCTGTCTCAACTGTTGTACGCAGGGCGGGGTCAAAGATCCGTAAGACCGGGGCGGTGCTGATGGCTTCTTTGAGGGCAAGAAAAGAAGTCTCGGTTGTCTCGTCCCAGACGAAGTGTCGGCCTTCACCTAGTAGGGCTGTGAGGGGAAGTGCAATGTCCGCAAAGTTATTGATGTATTGCTGGTAGAACTGAGCCAGTCCAATGAATTGTTGAACATCCTTCTGTTTCTCTGGTCGTGGCCATTCTCGAATTGCGCGGACTAGGCCGGCATTGGTGTGGACGCCATCCTTGGAGATAACATGACCCAGGAACTCGGTCTGCTCTTGCATGAAGGAACACTTGCTGAGCTTGGCGTAAAGGCCATTTTTGCGGAGGAGGGCGAGGACGGAACGGATGTGCTGAAGGTGTTCGGCTTTTGTCTTGGAATATATCAGGATGTCGTCTAGGTAGACTACGACGTACTTGTCTAGCGCCGGATCGAAGACCCTCAACATCATTTTCGAGAATGCTGCCGGGGCATTTGTGAGCCCAAACGGAACAACATTAAACTCGAAATGCCCATATCTACAGCGGAATGCAGTTTTGTGGGTGTGGGGCTCGTAGATCCGTTGCTGGTGGTAGCCAGATATAAGATCCAACTTCGTGAAGAACTGAGCTCCTCGGAAGCGGTCAATCAATTCATCGATGCGGGGTAGAGGGTGGCGGTTCTTTTTAGTGATCCGGTTGAGGCCTCTGTAATCGACACACAAGCGAAGCGATCCATCCGCTTTTTTGACAAAGAGGACCGGGGCGCCGTAAGGGGATGTGCTGGGTTTGATGAATTTTTTGGAAAGGAGATCATCCAGTTGTTTTTTGAGTTCGTCAAGCTCGGCGATAGAGAGGCGAATGACAGGTTTGAACGGTGGGTCGGCGGTGGGGTCGGTTTCAATGCGCATAGAGTCGCCGCGGTCAGGGGGAAGACCAGAGGGAAGGGACGATGGGAACACATCAGGATACTCGTTGTGGACGATGGCGTGAATGGCGGGATGAAGAGGAGGGGGAGGGGGAGGAGGTGGAACTTCGGGTGGTAGGTGTTCGGGAGATTCGGGGTCGTCATTGGTATGTTGGTCGTTGTCGTTGTCAGAGGATCGAAGGAGGGCAAGGTACACTTCGCTACCAGGAGTTGTTGCTTCCGTAAAAAAGTGGATGTGGGAGAGGAGGCGACCACGGGTGCGTGTGGAGATAGAGGAAGAGTGGAATCCAGAGCACTCCCAGTCGATATCAAGTCCATTGTGGCGGATGCGAAGGTTGTTTGTTCTCCAGTTGATGAGGGGATTGACTTGGGTCAGCCAAGGTTTGCCCAAAAGAAGATCGTATTTTTGTAACGGATAGACAATGGTGGTGAGAGACGTGGAGTATTGTTGTCGTTGGAAGATGATGTTTGCAAGGTCAGAAGAGAAGGACTGTGAGCCGTTTGGGAGGATAATGGGAATGGGAGACGAGGCGTGGAGGGGGATTCTGTGCTTTTTGACAAAGGAGGATGAGATGACATTACCCTGCGCTCCTCCATCGATGAGGATCCGAGCAGCATGGCCGTTGACATTGCATATAAACGTGAGCAGAGTGGTTTTGGCTTGATCGGCAGTGAACGTGGAGACGCCAACACCTTTCTTTTGTAGTCTGCGGATTTTGCTTTTGGTCAAGATAGGCACAGGAACCGCATCAGGCACAGGGGCAGAGGTAGACGCAGGTACGCGAGGGAGCAGCGCAGAAGAGACGCTCAGGGCGGTGGTAGTAGGGCAGATCAGGGGGACCGGGTTGACATGTGCGGTGGTGGAAGAAAACGGAGAGGTGGGTGGGGCGAGGGAGAGGGGAAGTAAAGGCAGGCAAGGAGGTAGACAGGGTGAAGGAGCGGGTGTTTCTGGCAGAGAAGAGGGTTTATTGTGAGTAAAAAGCTGATCTGACGAAAGGCACCCACTCCTCTGGTCCAGAGACTGAGAGGAGGGTGAAGTAGCAACCAAGACCTGGACGTCTCTTAGTTGCTGTTGACGTTTCCCGACTGGGCATGGGAAGCCGGCTGTTGAGGGGCAGAGGTCTCGAGGTTGTTGAACTGTCGAGAGGGTTGATGTTGCGGCTGGTTGGGGAAGGAGCGGCAGTTGGAAGCCATGTGTCCAATTTTGCGACAACGGAAACAGCCTTTGTTGGCGATCAGATGGGCTTTTTCCCCAGGGGTGAGCTTGGAGGGGCGTGGTGCGTTGTTGTTCCTGTTGGAACCTTGGGACAGATAGTTGACTTGGGCCGTCAGGTTGTTGATGGCAACGTGAAGGGTATCAATGTCCATATCACTGGAGTTCTGCTTGGGAGCAACAGTAGGTCCGTTTGGAAAAAGGATGGAGTGGATCAAGGTGGCCACGGAAATAGCTTCTTCCAAAGTGGCGCACTGGCGAAGTTTGACTTCTTTGCTGGTGTCAGACTCGAGGCCCTTGACGAACCAGTGCAGAGCTGTCCCTTTGTCGAGGGTGGGCACACGGCGAAGCAGGCGTCGGAACTCGTGGGTGTACAGGGCGACTGTTCGTTTTCCTTGTTTGAGTGATTCGAGGGCTTCTCGGGCAGCGGCGACGGCATTGGGAGGGGTGTGGAAGGCTAGGAAGTCTTCCTCGAACCTGGGCCACGGAGTGTTGATAGACAACCCAGATGAGCGCCACCAGGACTTGGCATCGGAGATAAGGTTGAGGGCTGTGTATTGGACCCATTCGGACAGACTCAGGTCGACAACCGTGAAGTACTCTCTCTGGTTGTCAATGAAGTTATTGCAGGCGTCAGCGTCGATCTCACCGGCGTAGGGCGGAGGGCGTTGCGGCTTGAGGACTTGGGCCAGTGTGCGGACAACGTCGCGGCGTTCCGCTTGTAGCTCGCGTTCCGTAGGAGCAGGCGGGGCAGGGGCAGGGATAGGGGCAGAGGTGGCAGCGGCAGTCAGGTCCTCGAAAGCTCGACGAATTGAGTTTTGACGATCGGGCTCGATGCCGACTAGGAGAGCGTCAAGTTGTTCCATGGGAAAAAAATGAAAAGCAAACTATAAACGAGAGGGAAAAAAAAAGTGCTGCAGGGAAAAATAGTCAAACTATAAAGAGGGGAAAAAAAAAAGTGCTGCAGGGAAAAATAGTCAAGGTCGAGGGTGGATCGAGATTACCTTTGCTACCATGTAATAGCAACAGGACAAGAGGTGTGGACACGAGGGATACAAGGAACAAGAGGGAGGCCAGGGGGTGGACAGGAGTACTAGGGAACAGGAGGAAGGGGCAGGAACCGATGATCTTTATTATACACGGGCGAGAGGGTATTTATACTAATGTGAGGGAGAGGCGAAGTGCTTTGAGGAGGGCGAAGCAGGTACGCGTGGAGGCGCAGATGGCGAAGTAGGATGGCGAAGTACGAGGGCATTCTATGATACTGTGACATTGTCGCTCCGCACACGGAATAGGCGATTGAGCAAGAGTAAGGACGGGTGCCGCGTTCTTCATCGTATTACTTTTTCCTCAACTTGTGCCCCTCCCAGTTGTCGACCCCTTTGATCTGGTTATTATGATCAATTGTACCACCTCTCTATGTGTCCGAGGTCTCCTTCATTGGTAGAACTTCGGATACATCGATACACTATGACGAGATGCGCAATTGCTCCCCGGGTTTCCTGTATGTTTTGTTCACACTTTCCCCCCGCCGTTGCTCGTCCCCGAACATCGACCTTGCTCAGTACCAAAACGTGCGGAGGTAACTCTTGTACACCTTTGAGCTCCTCAAGCACCTTATATACAAGAGAGAGTTACTTCACCACACGGTTTTCTGGTGGAGAACCTGGGCAGCAGTGATCAATCCAGGGATTCTCATTCATCAGTTGCGCATTATCTCGCCCCCTCACGTCCGCTCGACACTTCAACTACTTTTCTTTCATTTTTCCTTCTTACTATTTTTATTTTTTGTTTATTTTTATCCTCCGAGCCGAGATTGTTACTCCGTACCGATTGGAGGAGAGTCGCGGCGCAATTTTATTCCGGAACCAAAAGGCCGATGTAATAATCCTCAAGCTAGCTTCGACCAGTAGTCGCGGACGAAGGCAATGTGGCGGTCCACCAACGTTGCATGCCTCTCCAGATGAGGATCTCTCATCGACTCTAGCCTCATAATGTTGGCCTGGAGTGTGGCTTCCTGTTGTTGTAACCCGTGCAAGACAACCTGGCACCAAGTACGATCCTCAGGAGACAAGGAAAGGTCCAAGACCTGCTGACGAACCCCTGTCAGTTCGATTTGCACGGCCCTCCAATGGTCTCGCATCTGTAACATCGTTGCACTGTCACCGGCAGACGGATGCCCTGGATCAGTCTCATCATCTCGGAGCAGACTCTGTTGACGAGCAGGACTATGCGAACGGCCAGGACTCGTAGGGTTAATGGAAGTTTGCTGTCGAATAGGGCTCTGCTGGCGACTTGGACTGCGCGGATGAGAGAGTCTAGGTAGGTGTTGCGAAGGAAGTGCAGCGACAGGACTGAGAGAGGCGCTCGGAAAGGAACCATCGTCCGAGTCATGAACGAAAGTTGTATCTTCCTGTCCGTGTGGAGGACCGACGTATGGGCTTATCGACAATGGGCGTTCCTGCACAGAGCCACGGCGAGACAGAGAATGGGTTGGAGAGAAGCGCTTCGCCTTAAGAGAAGGTGAAAGAATGTTGTTGCTGGTCATGTTGAGAAGAGTGGAACAGGATGCGTCAAGAAGGTGCTGAATGGAGGAGGACAGTTGAAGAAAAGGAATTGCGAAAGGAATGGAGGACGACATGAGCAACCGCATGGAGTGAATTTATGGTCGCCATTTCGAATGGAGAGGACAAGAGAGATGGTGAGATGCAACGAGAGATGGCGTGATGAAGGAAAGGACAGATGGACCAATGAGAGATCTCGATGTTTTTTGCCTCATGTGGTGAATCACGGCCTGCCCCTTTTTTTCAAGTCATGCAAGCGCAGCCCTGCCCTCTGCATTTACCTCCGCCTCACATCACTCGCAGGCCCGCCGCTCCTCTCTGTTGATTCGAGGCAGTTGATATGCCTCGGTTCCCATAGCTTGGCTATGACCCTGTTGATGGATCGTTGCCTGATGTCGTTTCTTATCTCTTCCCCCCCTCGCACTTCTATCTGGTTTTTTTGCTCTGCTTCTCCTTCCTCCCTCTGAGATGTATCATTTTCTATTGCCCTTTTGGCGCCCCTCCTCCCCTCCATTCTCTGCAGCAAAAAGACCACCGATGTTTTGAGTTTGATTTCGTTTGAGCCCACTTCCATCTGTCTCTTTGTTTTCGGAGAAAAAAATTAGGAGCAGCCTTTCTTTTTTTAAAAAAAATGTGAGCTCTGCGCAATTCCGTCCGCGCTGTTGTGCTCGCCCTCAGTCGCCTCTTTTTTCTTTCTTCCCCTCTCACTTATGCTTCTCTTATCATCCTCTTTCTCTGCCTCCTTCGCTTTCTGATCCCACTCCTCTTCGCCTCTTTCGTTTATCCTCTCCCTATCCTTCCTTTTATCGCTCCTTCTCTTCTCTCTTCTCTTTTCTATCTTCTCCCATTTGTCATCTCTACTTTCCTTTGATCTTTACCCCTTTTTTTGATCCAATTTCTTCGACAACAAAATAGCGTTTTTCTGGCCCGAGGATCAACATTTATTTCACACCAGCCGTTCCTGATAACCTCCACACACCAAACTTTGCTTGCAGCTGCCCTGTGTGCTGCAACTCAAACGCGCCATTGCTCTTCAACGAAAACTTCTGCTCCGGATCCCCGTCTCCATTCATTAATCCGACTTTGGAAGCCAAGTCCTCAACGACACGACCCTTGGTTACGCTTTGCTGACTGCAGGTGAAAGCAACACTCAGGGCAGGACAAGTGCTCCACCACTTCCGATACAACGGTGTCTTCGGCAACAGGATATGAACCGCTTGGGGATCTTTAACTCGCTTGGGTTGCTTTTTCATCCTCGCAAGGATGAGAAAGAGGCACTGCGATCGTGTGATGAAGCGGTTGCAGTTTGGAGTAAAAATAGCATTCTTGAGTTTGTGTGCTGCGTGAAAATAAATACCGGGCAGAGAACAAATTTTGTTCCTGGTCCCTTTTTCTTCCACTCCAGTTTGAACATCATGTTTTAGATAGCCTTGAAAACAACGCTTGCTTTCCCACTTTCTCTGATACCCCTACTGTAGGATTGGTATTGCCTTGCCATAGCTTGTCGCTCCGCACACGGAATAGGCGATTGAGCAAGAGTAAGGACGGGTGCCGCGTTCTTCATCGTATTACTTTTTCCTCAACTTGTGCCCCTCCCAGTTGTCGACCCCTTTGATCTGGTTATTATGATCAATTGTACCACCTCTCTATGTGTCCGAGGTCTCCTTCATTGGTAGAACTTCGGATACATCGATACACTATGACGAGATGCGCAATTGCTCCCCGAGTTTCCTGTATGTTTTGTTCACACTTTCCCCCCGCCGTTGCTCGTCCCCGAACATCGACCTTGCTCAGTACCAAAACGTGCGGAGGTAACTCTTGTACACCTTTGAGCTCCTCAAGCACCTTATATACAAGAGAGAGTTACTTCACCACACCGTCAACCATAGTTGATCAAGTCTTGTCCAATGCGTACTGTTGCATATTCACTAAGGCCGTAGTTCATAGATCGCGACTCTCTAGTCACTGGGTCCTATACCCAAGAACCCTGACTCCAAGGTTCCCGTATCCAGTACCCTAGAAGAGTCGTGAACTAGGTCAAACATGACGTTGACCCGGTTGTGATGCATCCATGCATCATGCTAAGTCCTGGGTGTTTCTTCATAGAAATATCTTTAGTACTTGTAGCAGCTGCGCCAAAAATACTCCAGGTGTGTGGTCGTGTGATCCACATCTGATTCTCACTTACTTTTGTTCCTGTGCAATATTCACCAGAGTCCAGTAGTAAGTACACAGAGATACGAACGCGTCTACTATCGTAGACTCCTTAACAAAGACCAACGAGTCCAATCAAAACAGTGAAAGTGCTTGCCTAGAAGATACAAAATGTCATATCTAGAAGCTTGGCTCCAGGTACCAATCATGGACCTTCGCCAGCACGAACTACATGAACCAGAAAGATGTTCCTGGTCCGGATCAGTCATCCGGTACCCATGCTATGTAGTATTGGCGTAACGTCTAATGAATTAGGATCATGGCCAATCATTCAGAAGCTAGGACACGCGCCAGGCTATAGCCTTCCGCTATCCATCTCTTGGCAATGACTCCTTCACCTATCTATTTACCCAACATTACATCTCTGTAGTAACAATAAACATGTATAAATACCGGTGTGTGGTCAGTGTGGACCGACATCTTTTTCTCACTTACTTTCCTATCATAAAACTTGCCTACACGTTTCAGTTCCTATAAATTTCTTCAACACGGTCAAAACGTTCCACGAACATCTTCAAACCGCCAGTGAAAACAAAGAGTCGATGGATCAAGGAGAGGACACCAGCAAACACGCCTTGACAGGCACAATTTGTACAAATGGGCATGAGCGGTGGTAGCATACGGTCTCACCCAGGAAAAACCCCCTTTGACTCCGCCTCCGAACACTACTCGAGCCAAGCTACCGGATGCACGCGCAATCTTCCCCTCCCAGGAGATCATCGAGGATCTGTTGCCGGACCCAGACTATGTGATTGTTGGGATCGACCCTGGAAGATGCAGCACCGCGACGGCCACTGTCATAGACACCCGAACACCTGGGATGCTCAAGTGTGTCTGTGAGTCGAGGGTCTCAAAGGCACTGCACAAAGACGTATTTGAGTGGGTTGCAGAGAGCAAAGCGCGGGAAGACAATTGCAGTTCAGCTTCAGGAAGACAAGAACCCAAAAGCGCGAAACATCGAGGAGCTCGAGAGCACATTACCGCAGTCAGCTGCTCGGTTCCAAGCAACGAATCCCAAGGCCCTTCGTGGATACTGCTAAATCAGTCCCTGCCGGACCATGTCCAGTCGCTGCTGCTTGTTCAAGAGCATTTGCGCAATTTTTATACATCGCGCATGTTCAAGATTAAAGGCTATCACCGCAAGACAGCCATAAAGGTGACGTTGCACAGGGCCGTAGACCGGATAATCGGTGCGTCGGGGCTTACAGAGAAATGGGATCCGGACAAGGGGCCACGACCAATTTTCGTGGTTGGCGACGGTAATTTCGGCTCCAGCAAGGGACCTACACTCCACCAACAGTTTGTTACTCACTTGTAGAAAAAGGTGTGTATTATGATCGTGAGGCAAGTACATACTTGTGCTGTAGTTTCCCATGCTCAACCCTGTTTTGTGCCATAGGCTCAGGCACTGAATATGACCGTCGTTTGCGCTGACGAGTTCCGAACATCCAAAATCTGCTGCCATTGTGAGTCTGTCTATGATGAGCAAGGCCGTAGCCTCAAGTGCCCTGGCTGTGGATTTCAGAGAGACAGAGACCACAACGCCGCCACGAACATGGCCCGGGCTGTTCTCATACTCCTCCGAGAGGGACGCTGGCCTGACGTCCTCTGCAGAGATTATGACCTGGAGTCCGACTTCATCTCACAACCACAAGCACATTCCCCAGAGTCACGTGGAGTGGCTGCATAGTCTTTCTGACAGTATTGGCAAGGTAAGTCGGAAAACTCCCGTATCGAGTAACGGAATGGTAATCTTATTTTTCTTAATTGAGTAGACCCAATATGATCGTTTACAGGGCTTTTTTGCGCGAAGCGATCCGAAGTGACCTTCGCATTGGATTGGATGAGTACGGTAATGATTTCCGCTTGGCCTTGAAGTACTTGAATATTTCCGCGCGGTGAAGTAGAAACTGAGCCAAGGCTTGTAGTCGCAAAGATTCGTTTTGGACTTCAGCGAGTCTCCTGACTTCAACAAGAAAGGTTGTTCCTATTTGCAACACATTCAACCTTTCTTGACTGATTATTTCTCGAGCACGCTTCGTTTCCCTTTTAGGTGAAGCACGGTTGTCCTTGGCTGGTTGGGTCGATTTAATAGTGTCCTGTTTGCCTGCAGGTGACGCTAGGTCTGCCTCTTCATCCGCTTTCCTCTTTCCCAGAATTGTCGTCTCCAGAGTCACGTCTTTGGCGCAGTCTACGAAGCCGAAAAGTGCTTCCGTGTTCGAAGATACATTCTTCATAAGGAGGTGCAAGATGGCCTCCACGCCATCAACGGGATCAAAGTCGTCGTTAGTAGAGCTAGAAGACACCGAGTCGTCGTCAGGCAAGCTAGGAGATACGGAAACCTCGTCACTCTGTGATGGAGCATGCAAAATTACGCTGGTTAATTAGGAGGAAGTTGTTTTTTGTTTTCATTACGTGCTGTGTGGTCTTACCAGTCGCGTTTTGTCCAAAAGATCAAGATTGAGCCGTGTCAGTGGTGTGATCTTTTCGCTGGGTTCCTTGGGTGTTGTTATTGGTTTTCTTTTGGTTGATCCTTTTGCCGAATGTCGAGTTTGAGAGGTGGAGGCAGTTGGCCTGATGGAAGGCAAAGATGTTACAGATGAACGTGTTGACGAAGAGGTGGATACTTTCCCCCTTGTTCGGCGTGAAGGTTCTGTCTCTGTTAACGTTTGAATGGGCTTGTGGGCGCACATCGCGTTGGTGGTACCTTTACGAAGGTCGTGAGAGGGAAGGTAATGAGGAAAGGGGTAGAGATGGAAGAAGTGAAAAAAAGAAAGGCACCGCGTCGTGGCGTAAGTACGCAACTAGTGTTGTCTTCACATACTTTTTTATCTTTATATACCTCCGGTTCTATATTATATACTCAGTTCTTCTGTTTGATTCCGATGCGACCATGATAGGTACCTCAATGTGCGTCTACACAAACCTAATGACCAGCCTGTCAAGACCCTCGAAAAGTTGACCGTCTATGTGATGGAGTGTGCGCGCGTCCTGCTCGAACATCCAGTGGAGACTGTGTGTCTCGTCTTTGACCTCACGGGCTTCTCGCTCTCCAATATGGATTTTGCCATGCTACGGTATCTGATCACCGCCTTTGAAGCATACTACCCCGAGTCCCTCGGGAGAGTCCTCATCCACGGAGCTCCCCTTGTGTTCTGGGGCGTGTGGAAGGTCATTGAACCATGGCTCGATCCAGTCGTCGCCTCCAAGATCCGGTTCACGCGATCAGACAAGGATTTGCTCGACTATATCCCTGCAAAGCATTTGCCAGATCGGTACAAGGGTGGTCTGGACAAGTACACGTACTCGTACCCGCGTGCCCAGCCAGGAGAAAACAGTTGCATGGAGGACACAGAGACCAAGGAGAAGCTGACTGCGGAATGGGAGGCCCTCCGCTGGAGATTCGAGGCATTGACGAGAGAGTGGACCAAGGCTGGGACACCCGAGGCGATGACGGCAAGGTCCGAGGAGGAGGTTGAGAAGGAGCGCGAGGAGGTGGCGAAGAATCTGCGGGTAGCGTTCTTCAAGATGGACCCGTACATTCGCGCCAGGAACATGTTCCATCGGACCAGCCCTGCGATCGCAAAGGACGATGGCAGCGTCCAGTGGTGTTACAACAACTAAACTGCAACTATCTATAGGCTGTCAAAATAAATGCTGTTGTACTGCACGAATGCACTGCTGGACGGCGCGTGCTTGATTTTCAGCGGCTGGTGGTGTGATCTTGACCTTGCTATGACAAATGTTTGTTTGCTAGAAGTACTGGATCCAAATGAGTGTACAGCTCAATATGGGTTCAGTAGAAGAAGGAAAACAGTGAAGATCGGGCAAGCCTTCGACATAGATAGAGATAGGGAAAAACGAGAAACCTATCGTGTATATGATGGGACAAAAGATAGAAACCCAGCGACAGAGTATGCGTCTGCAGAACGACAGCTGTCATAAAAATACAACCAAAGATAAGGATGGTTGGCACTTGTGTGTGCAAAGTCGAAATGGCAAAACGCAATGCGAGAAAAGACCATTGACATAGACTGCAAAGCAGATGCACGATCAGTGCATCACTGAGAAACAGCAACTGTAAAAACAGTATAAAAATAAAGCGCGCGTGGAACACAGGGGTCCGTGTTATGTAAGTGAGTGCATTTGCGAGTGCGACCCCCTCTCCCCCGCAAAAGCGGATTTTTGCGCCAAAAAGTCAAAGCAGATTAGCAATGAGTACATGAGTACTGAATGCCAGCCACAAAAAAAAATCATCTTGTTTCTTCATGCTCCTCTACTCGACTTTTTCTTCCCCATCACCACTCCGGTTCTTTCTCACTATTACGCGTCATAGTTTTCGACTAGACAATAAATGATTGCACGTCCTTCCGCAGCATTATGACCCTGTCTCACGACCTTTTTTCGTAACACCAGCTCTACCAACAACTCTCGACAACGCGCTTTTCGCTGCAGCCCTGGGCTTTTCGCAGCAGCGGTCTTATTGTTGGCTAGGAACGCCTTCAACTCTTCCGTTTAAATGGTGAGATCGGACTGCCAGAACCCATCACGCATACATTCGATTTACGCAAAGCACTTCCATCCGACCTTGTTTTCCGAGCCGAGATCGACCCCTTGGTCCAAGTCTCTGAGCTACCCGATCTGCTTCAGGGCGCCTTAGAGCGTGGCCTCAAAGACAAAAAGTCCGAGCCTCTAGCAGATCTGACCAAGATCTTTTCTGCTCAGTGCGCCAGTTCCTTGTACGCTGCTTTTTTTTGGCGTGAGTGGCTCCAATGCCGACAGCAAGCACCCCCTTTGGGACAAGATCGTTGAGTTGATCTCCGAGCTATCCGAGATCTCGCCCTTGTCTCAGTCGTCGTCCCCTGTAGGGCTTTCAAGCACCATCACAGAGCATCTAAAACACTTGCTACCGCAGTGGGTAATCTTTGGGATGGATCAGCGTACGAACTGTGCATGTACTACACATTCAGAATCCTCCTTCGCCTTCGTCTGGCCCCTGAACGAGAGAAAAAGAACAAGGCTAGGATCTTGCAGGCAGCTCAAAAGAGGCGGGAGATTGCAAAACAACCTAAAGCTATAAGCCAGAGTGGAAGATGAGGATCAGGCACCTTTGCGACGAACTGGCTCCTCTACTTTGCTCCTCCCATCCCAGCGATTCACGGATACAGGGCATAGCCAAGCAGCTGATCGACCTAGTTGCGGTGAGGCCAGTTGGTGTCCAGGTTAATCTCCCGCCTATTGAAGAACAACTGGAGAAGGCACTTTTAAAAGGCAGCGCCGTTGACCCAAGCAAGGCACCCAATGACCTCGCTCCAGCCCCGACCCTTCTGGCGCCTCCAATTCTCGATCAGCCCGCAACGTCCGTTCAGGCTCCTATGGGCACGCTCCCCTCGCAGGAACAGGTTGCCGCACTCTCTCAAGCCCCTGTGGACGATTTCTCGGACGAGCCAACATCAATGGAGAAGGAGCCCAACCGCGATCGTCTGAAGGCTTTGCAAGCTCTGCTGAAAATGCTTGTAGAGTCGCCCCACATTGACGAAGAGATTGACATGGGCTGGGTACGTCGCTCCGGTTTCGCCAACGACGAGTTTACGGACAAGGAGTGCAGTGTGGTTGCGGAGCTGGCTAGTCTTTTCCGACCTTACGCGCCCAAAAGACGACCCGCCTTGGAGGGCACTAAGGCCGACAAGCCCCTGGCCCACGTTGCGTTGCGCGCTCCCTTCGTTCTAATGGGAAATGCCATTTTGCGGGCAAGTGGATATCCCGAATTCACTAGGAGGATTTCCCCGCAGATATCGACGGGCTCGGTCCATGCACTGCATCTAGGAGCAGTGGGGCTCTATGAAGTTTTTTGTTCGGAAAACGAGAACTAGTTTGACATTCGGGACACCCATGGCAGTCCCATAACCAGCGTAAAGGCCGTGACGTCCCCACCTTCCAATAAGGACGTTGTGCTGGGGTCGTTTTGGACATGGATGAGGTGGCAAGGACATGTAAAAAGCACGGCCTTCAATTCGCGCAAAGGTAAGCAGCCTTGATTGACCTCTATTACCTGCTTCAAAATCTACCGATGAATGTGAACGAGTGAACACCAAGAGTAACAATTCTGTTGATCATGATTTAGGATCACAATAGTTGACGAGCTCTCAGTGCAAATCATGGGAGAAATCCTGACAAAAGACGGCGATACTCAGCGGCACCCGGTGACTAGCAGGTATGATCAGCGTAAAAAGAATCGCACAGGCACAGCTGGGAATTACTGTACAAGATAGTTCCACCGGTCAAGCCTGGCAAAGCGGCAAGTGTACACCAAAGCAGAAAGTTGCGCAGATAACGTGAAGGAGCAGGAGACGGTGGTCAAGCATCACAAGGCCCAGGTGGCGCGGTTGGTCCAAGAACAGAGTGAAGCCGTCGAGACAGAAAAGAAGGAGCGGACAAAAGAGTCATACGAGGCTTTACGCATGACGAGGATAGGTGTCAGAGAGGCAAGAAAGGTCCTGTCTCCGCTCCAGCAGAAGCTGAGGTTGACGCGGAGGGAAAAGTACTACTGGAACAAAGTCCATAAAGCCCCTGTACAGGAAAATTCCGACTCGTCAGCAGGTTCTGCGCCTGTGAGGGACAGCGTTCCGACTTGGGATCACCCAGCCGTTGAGGATCGAGCCGACAAAATGGACATCAGTCAGCTCCTCCAAAACTGCAGAGGCAAGGATCGGCAGTTAGTTTTTGGTGGAACGGATTATGACTTGGCGACCATGTCGGAGACCGTGGGGCTCACGCTGCCTCAGATTGAGAGCCATCTGAACAGATTCGACAGGCTACAAGGCAAGTCAGTGGTGTTGAATTCATACAATGATCATTTCGGATCGTATCACATTGGATCTTTAACGTTATCTACTATTTTTCATACTGTATTCAGGCGCTGATCTCAAGCCTGCCCCCGATCCCAGCCCAAGCCAAGGCACCGACCCCAGCCCAGACCCCATGTCAGAACCAGAGCCAAAGCCAGGGACTGAGACGACCACTGACACGTTCATAAAGCTTCCCAAAAGCTACCGAATGACAGCACAACAGATTGACCGATCTCGCACGCGAAGGTAGTGGCCAGGAGGAGGATGCGGAGATTGGCCAAATCAGAGACAGTCACCAAGGTCATGGCATCTGTCTTGACGAAGAAGGCGTCGCTGCCATGGGCGGACACGATGGCTAGTATTGACTGGGCACACTCGATCAGGAAGGAGGCGGCGGAGACGCTGCGGGGGTTTGAACTGAGCAACGCTCGGCTCAGGGACGCCCAGACGCTTCGGCTCAGAACGGGCAAATGATGGAAGCGGGTCTGTGCTGATGAGAGACGTCACGTTCAAAAGGCTGCTGTCAGCGCAGGTAAGACTCTCTTTTATTCTGAGTGTTAGAACTCTATGTGATGTTCTTGTATATATATAGCTCCCGGATTCTCCACCGGCTACTCAGTCCAGGAACAATGGCCCTGATCATGGTGGGTCGCCGGCTGTTCTGCAGATCATGTTAATCGGGGACGCTGGCACCTGCGTTGGTTCTCGGCTGAAAGGCAATAGTCGGCGAGGGGGCAGTAAGATGCGGGCGCAGCACCGGCAATATTGCCCGGTCGCGATTGTGGATGAATTTCGCACGTCGCGCGTCTGTCTCTACTGCTTCCAGGAGATGCAGCAGATGCGGTCGAGGCGCGTCAAGGGTCAGGCGATCAGGATGGTGCGTGTCCATGGGGCAGTTGAGTGCATCAACCATGACTGCGTCGCGGTCAAAGGTCGGTACACGATCCGCCCGCGGGACACGCACGCATCGGCCATCATTGGCCTCAGTGGCGTGGCCACCCTGCCTCGTCCTGCGCCCCTGGCACCATTTCAGCGATCATATGACCCTGACCTCAACACCAATCACACCAGTGCCATCCCTAGTCCCACCTTCATGTCGCCCACATCCACGCCGATGCGAGGGCAACCCCCGACAGCGTCGGGCTTAGTTTAGTAAGTATATTGTGGTATGAGCGGGCGTGCGGACATGACCGTATGGAGACTAACTTTGTGTTTGTTTTGGCTTTAGATGCTATGGTAAACTTCCGTCGCGTTAGCCTTTGTAGCATCCTCAGCGGCATCATGTTATCTGAGTTGTGCCAATACCCGTCGTTTTACCCATGATCATGCACGCCATTCCCTAAGTACATCAATGTCGACTGGTAGATTTATTCGATTAAATCATCTTGCACGGCGCCAGCAACAACACAGAGCTCCTCTTTCTCCTCATCCACGTTTCCAACAACAACCAATCCATTTAAAATAACGTGAGCGACCATGGCCACCACTCCAAATGTAATTGCAAATAATCGCTTCAAATTAAAGTCCCGTTCCTCCTGTGTTTGCTCCAGCTTTTCGTTAGCCATAGACTGCGCTGATGGTTCTGAGGACATGATGAACGTACTGCTGAACCAGTTCTTGGGTGATAGAAACGGATTTGTCCAAAATGGTGAGTTTTCTGTTGGGCTAGAAGAATCTGGCAAGTTGGCGAAGAACTCGTCGCGGCATCGATCACAGAAGGCAACCAGGCGTGGAAACTGGGAGGTAAGGATTATTTGAAAGCGGGGGTTGGGAATATCGGGATAGAGTTGCAGGGCGAGGTAGCCGAATACTTTGGCATCGAGGGAGCTAGGCCTAATGGGGAGAGCCCAATCATTAGTAGTGAGGTTGTTGACGCGTTCAGATCACTGTCAGCAGGTTATGACTCTTACTTGACCCCCCAAAAAAAGTCATTCTCGCCCAGTTTTATGTCCAGGACACGGTAGCAATCTATCGTCATGTCGTAGATCTATGTGCAAAGTGATTTGATTAAGCTATGGGCATTCCCATTTCGGAGGTTCCTTCCGCACCTCTACCACCTCAGGACATTTTCCCTACCTTTGTGTTTTCCGCTTTGGTCAGCGCTCCGCCTTCGGTGATACTGCCATACGTCTGCACGCGACGAAGAGCCGCCTTACGCATTTGTATCGGAAGAATGTAACGCGCAGGTATCGAGAACAAGTTCGAATAGGCTTTGCGTGTTGCTCCCAGAAAGTTGTCTGCGTCCGCGAACCATGAAAAGAGCTGTCAAATGAATGCGAATAGTAGGTCAACACAAGATGAGAACTAGGTCAAGTCAGGGCTTGGCGCCAACTGCCAACTGCCAATTACAAACAAGTGCCAGCCGAGACTTACTAGAGCATCCGCAAGAGAATCGTCAACAAGAGCCAAGTAGGCGACAGATTTGGAAAGCTCCTCTTTTGACAAATCTTCGTCTGCATCATATCCCTGTTCCGCGAATAGGACTGTCAGTACGAAAGAAACGCTGTAATCGGAAGCCTACTAGTCGTGCTTATCACAGAGTGCATTGAAAAGATTTAGACGTACAGTTTTTGCCAGGTATGACATGATTCTGTTGGTTCCTGCAATCCGATTCCTGCCGATGCGCAGCAATGGCAATTCGCCTATGTGGAGCCTGATCAGTCACTCTACAGTAATAGCACGCAAAGTTTCTTTGACTACAAAGCGGTGCATAGTTTGCTTAAGCAATACCTGTAGGCGAGATCCGAGCGTCGTTGCATTCAATAATCGTGTACTCCTGATGTGAGACGATGCTGAGGTACGAGATTAAAGCTAAGCATTGAGCGTCGATCGATGGTAGCCCGAGACCTGGGCCGTAGATGTAAAGTTCCGCTATTGGCATGACAAAGGATGGGCGGGTGAAATGATTAGAACTCGTTTCGGATCAAATATCGCCACCAAGTTCAAGTTTCCTTATTTCCTATTGCTCTTAATTCCAACCAGCCAATTAAAACTTCGTTGTAGTGCGCTTGCCTGGTTACTGGTTGATCGTTTCTGGCTACTCTGATTCTTACCTGGTGTCGGCCTACCGCTTCGTTCAGGGGAGACGGCCTTCTTTATCGACTGGCTGAAGGTATTCAGGCTGCTGATCCCTCAAGTGGCTTCGAATGATATCACAAGTATTGTGCGGCGCAATGATGTCGCGGCGCAAGAAGCTTTTGTATTTGGAACAATAGAGCCTACGAATCTCGCCTTGACACACGAACTCCTGGTGCTTGGGGCACATTTTCGAGTATATAGTATTCAATTGAATCCAACACCATTGTACCCCAGTGACCTCGCCTAAAAGTCAAAAGCGGTTGAGTTAGAACGTGGCTGTGCATTAAACTACTACATGCTTTGCACGTTGCAAATGTCAACGCTGTTATTTATTACCTTTGGAACAAAGCAGGATTGAGACGAGAACTTGCCCGGGAATTGCCCGGGCCAACTCCAATGATACCCTTGTTGGCTTCGTCACGCTGCGCGTCACTCGACCTACCAACCAGAGCAAGCAATCAGTCATGACTAAATATTCCTCTTCCTTTGGTCTGCGTACGTCCCATTTGTGCTTCTTGAAGCGATGCTGACGTTGTACAACGTGTCGAGGTATCCCTTCTCCTAGTCTCTCCGCTCAGTGTGATCCGTGAAGCAGGCGTCGTCGTGGCGGAGCAGACTCACTGTCGCTGATGGACCCCACGCCTGCGCCTAACTTGTTAGCCTTTTGCTCCTGCATCCATCGTCTATGCTTAAACTCGAGCTGGTACACGGCTTTCTGCTTGACTGCGAGATTGGAAAAGGTGATCTAAGTCCTGTTTGTCGCCTTGGTCGTGGGAAGCGGCTCGGGCAGCAACGTGCTTGATCCAACCACACAAGCCTGGTTGAGATCGATGCCCAGGATCTTGGATTCGTCCGGAGCACAGCTCACAAGGTAGCAACGTCCTGCGACGTATTCACAATATCGCGAGCCTTGGTCAAGTAGTAGTCCACCCCTGCAACCTTTGGGGGCTCATAGGTTGCGCAAAACATCTGGTGAAGGCCACTTGTATTTTGCCAAGTTCAGCTCTTTCATCTTAAAGGCAAGCAGTTGAAGACTGAAGCCATCTGTTCTGAGAGAGCACAGGGAAACCTCTTGACCGAAGTTGGACTCAAACAAATGCTGTGTGCGGAAAGAGTCTGAGGATCGAAGCCGAGCGCGCGAATGGTCCGGATATGTCGACGTATCGTTTAGCGCCATCAAGCATGTTGGATCCTTGTACTCCCTGGGAACTTTGCGTACTTTGCCTCTGCCGACATTCGAAAGCAGGAGTGCTATGAAGTACCCGGACAGCCTCCAATCCAAATTTCCTTTAGGTCGACCAAGGATGGGCACAAGTCTTGATTATATCAGCGCAAGCCTTTGTTGGTAACTCTTGATCGTTTGGTTTGTCCAGCATTTCACTCAGCTCGCGCTCTGAGAATGATAAGAAAGGCTGCTCAGTGCCTAGACCTGGCTGCACGCGGCAGCCGAAACTAGCCTCTTTGCCTTCATGGTCGCCAGCCATCGAAAATGAGCGGTCAAGGTCAGTATGATGAGCCTATTGTCGCTGCTTTGTTCTTTGGTGCTGCTACATTGAAACTATTTGCAATATAAATACCTTCTCTTCGAGCTCGCTGCTGCCCCTCCTGCATATATTTTTCATCTCTGTCACCAATGGACATCCAGCTGAGCGGAGCAATAGGACTGCAGGATAATCCGCCCTCCGTCCTATTTCCTTCCATAGGACCGATTTCCACTGCTCGATGTACAAATTTTTGGACGCGTTTGCTAACTGTGCCATTGATCATAATAGAGTTGAGGCTGTTGTGGCAGAGATGCTTAGAAGTATCGAGCAAAACTGCTGCTGCTCCGATTGTTGGCGCCGTGTGTCATCGTCCGTGTCCTCGTTGTCGTCTTCATCCGCTGACTTTGCAGTCTGCCGATTAGGATCACTCGAATTGCCCGCTGCGCTTGCCTTGGCTTTGATTCAAATAGCTCAATAGCTGGCTATTGTTTAGAGTATGTGGATCCAAAACCTTCTCAATATAGCGCACGGTGAGATATTGCCCCAAGCGCTTGACGTGAGCCGCGACTCGGACAATCCCCTTGATGCATGTGTTGACTTTAGATACCAAGTCAGAATCCCGGCCAAGGGCTCGACCCAGATTGGCGGAAAGGGCTCCGACATCGAGGGTTGCCAGAAGATGTTCCCACTCCATAGCCCTCACAGATCAGACTTCCTTGTCTACGCGGTAATCTCCTTTGGAGTGTTCGGGTTCTTTTACCTTCATTGCCTTCTTTGCCGTCCTCCTCGTCTTGGACTTGTCCGGATCGACATCAGGATACAATGGTCCACGGGTGCACCATGACTTCTGGCGGCTCGTGCGGCTTGAGATGAATGCGGTGCGTGAGTGAGTATCGCGGTCGACGTGGGGGTGTCGTGGTGCGAGGCAGAGGCTGGCAACTGCGTCAGCTTTAGGAGGATAAACTATTGGTGATTTCTGGTGGGACCTGTGCCTTGGAACTTGGTACCAATCTAGTTGCTGCAGAGAGAGTGTTGAGGATAAAGCGAATGTATGTCAGTTTATAGGATGTGGAGGAAGGATGTCGATGGGGAGGGATGTCGAGGAGGTTGTTCATGTAGAGGCAACGTTAACGACGCAGGATTTCCTTATTTCCTCGCATATTTTATTTCCTCCAGCCAATAGAAACGCTCTAAAATGATTACATCATGGAATCGCACGCGCTACTGATCACTGGACTGTGTCAGTTGAAAATTTTCGTTTTTCAAGCGTTTGTATGGTGTAGTTGGTTATCACGTCTGTCTAACACACAGACGGTCCTCGGTTCAAGTCCGAGTACAAACACTTCCACAAGAAAGTGTAGTATATGGGTATCATTCCGGCCTTCCAAGCCTGAGAACCGGGTTCGAGTCCCGGCACTTTCACTTTTGGACCCCTTGCGTTATAACTGGAAAAAAAGATAAACTGACATGACATGTCATTTTAAGTATTCTGACATGATGTCAGAATAAGTCAGAAAGCCGTTTTTTTTTCTTAAAATGACATTACCCAAAAGATAGAATGACATGCTCAAAAGTCAGAATAACCTGATAATATGACATGACTTCATCCAGATGAGGGTGAAATGGCTTCCTTTTGGCTTAGGGATAACGATGGAGACAAGTATATGACAAGGAATTATTTTCAGAATCGCAGTGCCATCTCCTCTCGAATGAAACGGAACTGAAGGTAGCTCCTACCGAAACGCGGTATTTCGCAGCCCTAGATCTGGCGATGCGAGGAAGTAGAAGCATATGCCGTCTGTATCTACTATTACAAATGAGGCGTTGACGTCCATACGAATAGCTGCTGCTCTTCACGCATCCTGTACAAGCAGGGTAACAACTGCGTGCTGTATCCTCTCTTTTTTACGCTAGTTTGTGAAGAGGCAACTTTCTTTTCTCTTAGATTGCATATGTATCCAAGCGAGGGGCGTTTAAAGCACACATACGAACACAAACACAAAGGCTGCCTCGTAGATAGGCGTGCTAGTGAGAGTGGTACCTTTAGAATGGCTATATTTCTTTCGTAAGGTGCACTGACTGCATCACTGCCGCGCGCCATATGAGCGCAACATTCCTGATATGATCCAAATGTGAATGAATGGCAGCAGTGCGATAGTCAACCCACCTCTTCTTGTTAGCATATTGATATACGCATTGATGACTGGGTATGCTGGCACCAAAGAAGCTAGGGTTGGAATCAGTTGCTACCGTTGTATAGGACAGACAGAAGGCTGCCGTCGGTTTCTGTCCCTACGTGATGAGGACTGTAGCGTTTAGTTCTATCACAACTTGCTTGATGTCACACTGGGAAGGGCTAATACACTTGTCCACTGCCTGTACGTCCCTCATTCGCGTCACCCTCTCTCTTCCAGCAATTCTTGATGCACTGGGGGGTCTTCTTTGGGTGCATTCTATGTCTCTCTATCGCGGCTTGCTCTGGCATTTCATCTCCATTCCCTTCACGTTTTACATTATTGCTCTTTGCAGCTGTTTCGCCACTTTTCACGCCGCGGAAAGAAACAGTAGACCCCCTACTTCTTTGAACACTCTACCAGTCTTCTTATTGTTGACTCAAATTGTAGCGCAAATTGGTACGTGATAGTATGTTGCTTGCTGTAGTCCATTGACCGCTGGGGCGTGGTAAGTGTGAGCATATCCATTGCTATCTGACGACGTGGCCAATGATCAACTTTACGTAGAACTATTTGCTACATTATTGTAATAAAAAAACCTCCCTCAAGATGAACAAAAGACATCTCTACTCACTCAAGGTAAAATAGCGACATAACGAGGAGTTTTCCCCTCACAGGTAGCCTCTTTTAAATATACCTTTTTTTTTTTTTTTTTTGCATGGCGCTGCTGCACCTCTTCATACATGCACCTGTGGAGAGGCGCATAATCGCAAGGGAAATGTTGAACTTGTCCATGCCATGTTAGAGAAATCTTCAACGTTTCTAAGGCTTTCACGCCATGTAAGAGAAAAGTTGAACTTGTCCATGCCATGTAAGAGAAATCTTCAACTTTTCTAGGCTTTCACGCCATGTAAGAGAAAAGTTGGACTTGTCCATGCCATGTAAGAGAAATCTTCAACTTTTCTAGGCTTTCGCATGTAAGAGAAATGTTGAACTTTTCCACCGCTATCCTCCTCCACGCAAGGGAAAAAAAACATTCTCATGACTATTCCCTCCACGCAAGAGAAGTGTTGACTTTTCCATACTTGTATCCTTCACTCAAGGAAATAAAACAATCACCACGATATTTATACTGCAACCTGTGTAAAATGTGCGACAGCAGCTTGTAAAGCAGTTGAAACGATGGTAAGCTATAGATCTATGTCCTTGGACTTTACACCCTACTCTCGACCAGTATCAGTGCATACCCTCACTATCCAAAGGCTTTCGTCATAGGCACAGGCCAAAACAATGCGTTAGAATGGTTCTTTAGGTGGATTTTCCTTCAAAAAGAATGTCATATTATCCTGAAGTTCAAAAGATAAACTGACATCTCGGCATGTCAGTTTATCTTTTTTGCAATGTCAGCAAAGGTACTTTTTGAGCAGAATTTGTTAATATGACATTGGCTCTTCTCAAATATGATTTTGTGAATTTATATTTACATGGCGATTGTGCGCCTCTTCACAAGTGCATGCATGTGCATGAACGGAGAGGTGCAGCAGCGCCATGTAAATTTCTTTTATTTTATTTTATTTTTTTTTAATTCTTGATATTTGAGTAGAGCCATTCATGTCATTTTAAGTATTCTGACAGTACAGTCATTTTATCTTCGCCGCTCCAAACCACATTATCCCAGCGGGAATGACTTTCCACACTTCGGGGCCATCATCCTTCGTTCATAAGTTTCGCCACTCTCGATATTCGCGCAAGTAATGTATTTTTCTCGTCTTCGGGTGACCGAAAAGCTGTCGTTTCTTCAAGGATTCGTAGCACAGGGTACAAGGGATCTATGGTTGCACTTAGGCAGCGATCGTGCCGAAAATGGGTTGTCGGCAGCGATTTGAAGATTTCGTGAATTTACAAGGGAATAGCATAGGGTGAGTGAATATAAGAGTTCACTCACTGAGTGTATTTTTCTTTATCCTTGAAAATATCCCGTATGTCTCCTGAGCACACTCACAATCATTTTCCAAGATGGCATCGCGGGATTCTCCTGATAAAGCGTACGAAGGCTGGTGTAGGACGCCAGATCCCCATCGAACATGATGTCTCAATGGCAAATCCATAGCGGGAATAGCTCCATCAATCCCTCTACATGGTCGAGGCGTATCGTGAGTTTCGACTCAACGCCTTCCTTCTCCTCCTCAGTAGCGTGCTAAGCGTGAACATTCGGGGGAACAAATAATCCTCAAACTCACGAGCCGAGGGATGATGTTGAAAACCTGTTGTATCCGAAATCCACCATGCGTATTGTCCAAACATAGGCAACAGGTCCATGGTTGCGTGCAAGGGCGTGCTCAATTTTGCGGTAGCGCCGCAGTCCTCCAGATGCCGCCCTCTCACTCTCCAGGGTCTTTTAAGCAAGGCAGAAAGTACACCCAGTAGTCTTGGCATGAACCAGTGCGTCATCCGCGGTAAATTCTAGATTCTTGACTTTAAACATCGAACTTTAGATCCCGCGAATGCAGTGCGACGCGTTGCTTTTCAGTATCCTTTTTCTTCCGCCGCGGTGCCCGGTACATCTTGCCACCGAATTGAAGAGAAGACTCGGTGAAAGTCCTGCGAGACAAGCATGCAGTTGATGATTGTTGTCAAATTTTTTTGAAGGTACCAGCCGATCCTGATAAGTGTCCCTGGTGGGACAAGGCGCGAATTGCTGCGAATGTGACGATGGTTTAGCATTGGATGCGAGGCAGGCCATCGAGGTCCTAAAGAGTAGGACCGCCATCAAGGCTCTTGCACGAGAACATTGGCAGTTTGAGAGGATCGGGAAGGAGCAACGGGTGAGGTAGCGCAACAGGCAAGACATGAGCAGCAAGTCGCCGCTTGAAGAGGAGAAAAGCTTTGCCACCTGGTCACGACCACACATTATGGGCTACGCGATACGGGCTACGGACTCAAAAAAAAAAAAGAGCGCATGTTTATACACTGGAGGATCGTCAGTTCTTCACAAGGAAAGTGAGGTCCTCTCCAGTCGCTGATGCAAATAAAAGGAACGAGCGAATGAAATTATCCGTCAAGGCAATCTAAAACAGCTTCACTCCTTGTGGGTTTCAACCTGCCGGTTCAGGCACAGGCTTCATCGGTCAGCACCTACTTCCTTGCTGTGATTTCGCCTCTTTTCTGCTCCTCTTGCTTCCCACTATTAGCAGCCTTGTCTTCAACTTTCCCCATCCCCTCCATTTTTTTTTGGTCGCCTCTCCGAGCTCGTAAAATGCACGGCTGGAATATTGCGCTCGCCTTGAAGGCAGCTCTGTTGCTACTTTATACCTCGTCCTTAACAGTCATTGCTCAACAACAAAAACCAAACATAACTATCACTATCGGGGCAAGCGGAGGCGCCAACAAAATCTACCACTGGGAATTCAACTCATTCCCCTCATCGGTAGCTGAACTCCAGGGCCCACTTCAACTATTAGCGCCATTAAAACCTGGCAGGGACACATTCGATATTATGCCTGATCCGGGGCGTGAAGGCTTAAAAGCGTCAGCCTTGAAAGCCGCTCCCCGCGTCCTTCGCTCGCTTTACCCCGCACACTCCTATGCTCGATCCAAAGACCGCCATCCTTCCTTTGTATCTACGCCTCTACCCAAGGAAGCCTTCTCAGGCGGCACGAGTCGCTACATCCGGCTCGAGTATCAAATGTTTTTCAAGCCTGGATTCAAGTGGGTGAAGGGAGGAAAACTACCTGGTATTCTACTTGGCTCCGAGAAAGGCTGCAATGCTGGTTGCTCCGGTGGTGGCTCTGCAGAAGGGTGCTTCTCGACAAGGATGATGTGGCGGAAGGATGGCATAGGAGAGCTATATCTGTATGCTTCAAAGTCTGTCTATTTTTCAAAGCAGCCTCCCGAAACCTGCAAACGCAGCTTGGACAAGCGATCGCCCGAGGCTCTGTTCCTGCTTGAGAAACGGCAGACTGACCAGTTCATGATCCCTGAAGATGACGAGTTTAACGATGAGGTCAAGGCTGATGACTCCAGATCCCTCAGAAAGCGTGCGGATGACTCCTGCCTCGACGGTGTACGTCTCAAGATCAGTCCTGGTGCCCGTAATCAGTGCAATCCCACATACGGCATCTCCATCGGTCGCGGGGGCGCCTTCCGCTTCAAGTCTGCTCAGTGGCATAATGTCACTCAGATTGTGCGCGTCAACTCCAAGGGTAAGGCTGTCAAGAACGGCTACCTGTCTGTGTATCTCGACAGCAAGCCTGTTGTCAAGGCTGATGGACTCGTCCTGCTCAAAAACGGCTACGACCCCAAGCAAAGTGCGGCCATGCACCAGGTTAAATTCATGTTCTCATCCTTCTTTGGGGGCCATACGTCTGACTACGCAACCCCAGTTGCCCAGTGGATAGCTTGGAAAGGCTTTAAGATGACAACCAGTTCGAAAAACCTCTGGGAATGAATCCAAAACCATCATTCACAATCCACCACGTATATATATACCCGTTATCACAAAACATCAGTATCACAAAGATAGACGTTGGCTGTTGTAAGGACATGAATGATTTATTCAGTATTTTCCATCTCAACTCAGTTTCCGCAAAGGTGTTACAGTATGTCATGCTCTGCTGCGTACGTGTGGATATGCTGCATAGAATGTGCATCTTATGGCTAGAGTCTATTTGTGTTACGTCCTAAAAACGGACTTCCTACATCCCTTTGGCTTTCTTCATCCTCCCCTGCCAACAATCCATCGTCCATCCTTTATACACACCAACCTGTGCCACAACTCTGACAAGATCTGCCTGGTATGAGATTTTTACAATCTAGTTGGCCTTTTTTGTGGCATCTTTTTCTATTACCTGGCCTTGTTTGTTGCACAAGCTCTGTCTTAATCACACAAGGAACTCTCGTCCGTAATGGACGTTGCAAGGGCCTTTGCCTTAACTGGACCAGAAGGGGGACTCTGGAGGAAGGGTGTAGCTTGAAGACGTCAGCGAGGAGATCCTGGTTGATGTCCTATCGCTCCTGCGCGCCTACATCAAGTCGACGCCCAAGTCCATCATCCTTTCTGTCATGTTAAAAACGCACGCGACAACCGTCCCCACGCTGATGTCTCCAAAGACTGCACTCAACGGCTCTCCTCCTGTGAGAGCTAAAAGCTCAAGTAGCTAGAATTCCACCGCGTCCAATCTGTGCTGCTCTTTCGACGGACCTTCCACAGCACAAAAATATTAAGCCATGGTCAAACGCGGCCGAGGAGGCAAGGAGTGTGAAGCCGTTGATCCACAAGACGACACAGAATATATTGCAGCTTTCCTTTACCACCTGCAACTGCGAACAGGGCACGCAAAGTGAGGGTATCGCGGGCCATCAAGGCTACGATGAGATCGTACAAGACTGCTAAAGTCCTGGACAAAGGGTGCATGTTTCTCCCCGAGTCAGGATTAACTGATAGCTTCGTGAGCACACCGAACTACACCTGGTGAGTGCACTCATACGCCAACAAGGACTGCATGCAAATCTTCGGAAAAACAAAACTGGAAGCTGATGACTTCTTTCCAATTATCCTGGAGATTGGATATACTGTTTATTTTTTCAGCGACAGACTGCACTACCGCAAAAACTCTGTACTCATGGCGCCAGAGTGAAAAGTCGTAGCCACGGCCAGTATTCCGCTCTTTGATCTGCGGGGAAGGGACTTCATGGCCTACGAAATCTCAATAAAGGCGCTGCAAGGCAACAAATGCGTCGATGCCAGGAAAAAGTTCAAGGAACTATTGCAGAGTCACATCGAGGACGCCCAGACGTACAAGGGAATGCTGGATGAGGGGAGCAGCACTAAAAGGTCAATACATCCTGACAGGGACTATTGTCGTATGCGGCCACGAGCTCCAGGTACTCGCATACGGACTCACAAAAACAAAGCCCTCGTTGATTCCCCCTCCAAACACCACCCGGTCCAAGCTGGACGATGCGCGTCAAGTCTTCGCCCGCCAACTACGGCCCTGAACGAGCAAAATATTTCACTTGCTCGCTCACTAGCGAGCAAATCTTTACGGGTGCTCGCTCGCTAAGATCATAGCACTGCAGAAACACGCGCGGCCTTCCGGGGCCAACAAAGAAGGTAGAAGATAGTAAAAGTCCAACTGCTGTAGCGAGCGAGCAACAAATTCAAGCACTCGCTCACGTAGCGAGTTGCTCACTTTAGCGAGCATGCTCGCTAGTTCAGGGCCGTACCGCCAACCCATCCAAGATATGCTGCCCGCTCCAGATTACGTGATTGTGGGCGTTGACCCTGGTATATTCAGTACGGCCACAACAACGGTTATTGACACGCCGGACCCCTGTGCAACTCAAGAATGTCACTGGGAGCCAGGGAGCACAGATACACTGCACAAAGCTGTTTTCTTGAAGGGTCTGCACAAGGCGAAGCACACAAGGCAACCTTCGATATGCAACCCTTGGATGAGGTACAAGCAAAGCCCTGGAACATTGAGGAGATCGAAAACACGATTGTACCCATTAGTTGCTTAATCACAATTGATCAATACCTTGGTGCTTCATGGAGACAGCTCGGGAAGTCTGTGCAGGACCATGTGCACTCTTGGCTGCTAGTTCAGGAGCAGTTGAGGTCATTTTACACCGCACGCGTGTTTAAATCAAGAGTTACCATCGCAAAATGGCTACAAAAGCAACGCGGAGCAAGGCCGTGGATCGCATCATCAGCGCATCAGGACTGACCGAGAAGTGGGACGACAGCAAGGGGCCGTGGCCAGTCTTCGTGGTGGGCTATGGACAATTCAGTTCAAGCAAAAAGGGCCAGTACTGCACCAGCAGTCCGTGAGCTACTTAAAAAAAAAGGTATGCACTTTGATCATGAGGCATGACAATCCTTGAGCGTTGAAGTCGCCACTACTAACACGGCACTTTATCCAACACAACTTGTTGTCTACGTGGATGAGTTTCGTATGTCCAAGATCTGTTGCCAGCGTGAGTCTGTGTGCAAAGAGTAAGGACGCAGCCTCCAGTGTTCTGGCTGCGCATATGAGCGGGACGAAGACCACAGGGCAGCCAACAGCATGGCCCGGGCTGACTTCATGCTCATCGAGGAGGGAGTCTCTGCCTGATGTCCTGTGCCGGGACTTTGCCTTGAGTCTCGCGCCTTCTTATCAACACATCAAGCGCCACTCTGGGGTGACTGCATAGGATAGTATGTAAAAGCGACTCCTCGTCTCCCGCTTTCTTGCAGATATGCCTGATACAGTAGAGCGTAACATCTTTTATGTGTATTATTTAAATCATTTTGAGTAGGGCCAAAAAATATTGAATTTATATGTTGCTGGATATGATACAAAGTGAGGAGATTAATGCAAAAGAGAGAGAAGGGAGAGTGACCAAGAAAGAGAAATAAAGGACACCTTGTTTAGATTTTGGGTCCAACAGCAATGACATCCTCAGTAGCCTCATCAGCATATTTGGCAAAGTTCTCGTTGAAAAGGGTAGCCAGCTTGGTGACAGTTGACTTGTAGGTCTCAGGAGTTCCCTGCCACGCCGTGGCGGGGTTCAAGACCTCGGCAGGGACGCCAGTAACGGCCTTGGGGATCTCAAGACCGAAGATGGGATAGGTCTCGTATTCCGCGTTCTTGAGCTCGCCGTTGTGAATGGCATCAATGATGGCACGAGAATACTTGAGTGAAATACGCTTACCGGTGCCATAGGCACCGCCGTTCCAGCCAGTGTTGATCAACCAGACATCGGCCTTGTGCTCGTGAATCTTCTCTGCGAGCATGGTAGCGTACTTGGTAGGGTGAAGAACAAGGAAGGGCTGACCGAAGCAGGCAGAGAAGGTAGCTTCGGGTTCAAGAACGCCATCCTCAGTTCCTGCCATTTTGGAGGTGTAGCCAGAGATGAAGTGATACATGGCTTGAGATGACGACAGCTTTGCGACAGGAGGAAGGACTCCAAGGGCGTCACAGGTAAGCATGATGATGTTCTTGGGGTGGCCACCAATGCAGGGGATCAGGGCGTTGGGAATGTACTCAATGGGGTAGGCGCAGCGTGTGTTCTCAGTCAAGGACTTGTCAGCATAGTCAACAATGCGGGTATCCTCGTCAAAGACAACGTTCTCCAAAACGGATCCGAAGCGGATGGCGCCGAAAATTTCGGGCTCCTTCTCAGCAGACAGATCCAAGCACTTGGCGTAGCAGCCACCTTCAATGTTGAAGACATTAGAGTCGCTCCAAACGTGCTCGTCGTCTCCGATCAAAGCGCGGGCGGGGTCGGCGGACAGAGTGGTCTTGCCGGTTCCCGAAAGACCGAAGAACAAGGACGTGTCGCCATCGGGTCCCTGGTTGGCCGAGGAGTGAAGGGAGAGAACACCTGCCTTGGGCATGAGATAGTGCATGATAGTGAAAACACCCTTCTTCATCTCTCCCGCGTATTCGGTTCCAAGAATGACCATCTGGCGCAGCTTGAAGTTGATAGAGACCGAAGTGTTGGAGGTCATTCCAGTGGTATATCTGTTGGCAGGGAAGGCGCCGGCGTTGAGGATGGTGAAGTCAGGCTCGCCGTAGCTCTTTAGCTCTTCATCGGTGGGGCGAATCAACATGTTGTGCATGAACAACGAGTGATAGGCACGGGCGCAAACCACACGGATTTTGAGACTGCGAGCCGGAAAAGAATAAAAAAAAATGCGTTTTAGATGCAGGTTCGAAAAACAAAAGGCGCGGACCCTGAATAAACTTCCTCCGCTTTTTTTTTCTCATTTTCGCACTCATCTCATTTTCGCACGCATAAGAATTCGCTCATGCGTGAGGACACAGAAAGACACATACCGGTACTTGGGGTCCCATCCTGCATATCCATCAAAAACGTAGAGACGCTCACGGGTGTTGAGGTAGTCGACGGCACGCTCGTGGTTGATAAGGAATGCATGCTCGCTCATCTTGGTGTTGACGGGTCCCCACCAGATGTCGTCTGTAGTGCTCTCCTCATCGACAATACGCTTGTCGCGGGGCGAGCGGCCAGTCTTCTTGCCTGAGGATGTAACAAGAGCGCCAGCAGAGGAAATGGAGGTTCCGGGTTCGTAGCGGAGGGCATCCTCGTAGAGCTTGGCAACAGAGGTATTGCGTAGCAAGTTGACACGAGTGTAGTCAATACCGTCCTTGCCAACAGAGGCTTCGAGTTCAGGATCGTGCTTATGAATGGAACCAGCGGGTGACTTGGTCATTTTGAAATACGTGGTGGACGTTGTTAGAGAGGGGAGGGCGAAGAGTGGGCAAGACAGACAAAGCCTTGTGGGGGAGTGTAGAATTGTTGGAGTGTCAATGAAGAGCGCTCGCTCGACTCGGTGGTATTTATATTCTTAGCAAGAGAAAAGGTAGAAAGCTTTGACAAATCATGGCCGGAAAGAACAGGAGCCAGACACGGAACACGCTGAACAGGTACAATAACCAGCCCATTCAATTGCCTGTGCTCGCATTACATTGGTTTAGCACGCAACTTAAAATACAATGAAACAAACAAAGCGGCTTTTTGGCACTTTCGAGTACTGTAACGTTACAGCATTAGACAGTATGCAATGGGAAGCTCGATGGTCGTTGAGGTATGCGCACGAGAATGTGCAAGGGGTTCTTTCGCCCTGGGAAGCATGGACCAAGATGCATCCAGCGGTGAAGGGTAAAGTACTCAGGAGTGTCAAAACAGAGTCCACTGAATGTCATCGCCCATCTTGAGTCAGACTGCTGGATCGAAAATAGAAATTGCGGGGAATATCTACAGTAATAATGATTGGTCACTTCTTTTTTTTCCAGCTTTCCCCACAAAAGGTAACCGTATATGGACACGCGAAGCACATGTAGGACTTTGAGCAACTAAAAAATCATTCAATTCAAGAAGTACTTTAGTGCCAAAGACTTTGAGCCGTTCATGAAACTTAGGAACCCTCTAGCTCTTGTTACATTCCTTGTCAAAAAGGACAAAGCGCTCCAGTACCTGGTCCTGTCGATCCTTCTCAAAATGTTGCAACAGAGAAGCAGCAAGGAGCTGAGACTGATGCTTAAGAACTCGCCAGGGATTATGTCATCTTCGATCTCTGAGGATCCTGAATTTGGATGGTCTGCATTACGCACTGATTGCTGATTGCTCAGCAAGGCATCCGGTTGTTGAGTAAATCGGGTGGTTTTATTTGTTCAATTGATCGAAGCCATCCGAGCAAAAGCTCAGTCCAGTTTCATGTCAACACCGAGATAGGGGCAAGGAAATGAGTAAACCGTGTCCGTCTCGACAACATAGCCAGAGAGAGACCCTCCATAAACGCATCCGCTATCTAATCCAATGGACCATCTCTTGACATTGAGCGATCGCATCGCGTCGTGTCCGTACAGGAGCAAAAAATCCCCTGCCGCTGTAGCTGGGTCGTCATGATTGACTTTCAGATTGTTGAAGATTTTAGCCCAAGACCGCCCTTTCTTCTTGCTGGAAGGTGTCCCATCTTGCATCAGGGTACGGATGTTTTCAAGCACCCAGGGTAATTGCTTTTCGACGTCCTGCTCAGGATCGATGCCTGCATGGGTGATATGAATGGGCACCTTCTTCATCGAGAGAGATCTTGGCAGTGTTAAGATGAGGGGACAGGAGAGAAGAAATCGCCACTGAGAAGTAGTTATACGTGTAGCAATGTGGTGGTGGTCCGAATTTTCGACCAGGTCAGAGGGGATAGAGCAGAGCTGTGCTTTTGGATTGACGCGATCCTCGTTCCACGATAGACTGCAATTGGGTTCGACATTGTTTCTGAGAGCTCTAGCCTGTTCAACAGCAGTCTCGGCCGCAGCGTCCAATCGCTTCTGCGCATCGTTTGCCAAACGTTCACGCTCCTTTGAGGACAAGCTGTCCAAAAATCCTTTCCACCGCAAAACCTTGTCATCATGGTTTCCCAGAACGCATCTCGCATTCAGCTCCATAGCTCGATTGATGACTTCCAGTGACTGGGGGCCCTTTGCGACCAAATCACCGGCCAATATCAAGCGGTCTTTTAGCGGATTGAACGTGATATTTGCAAGGAATCCGTTCAGTCCAACCAAGCTGCCATGCGTATCACCAATCACTATCGTGCGCTCTATCGATATTTCACTTGCATTCGGTCGTTTGTGGTCGTATTCTTTTAACGTGGAGTAGGCAGGAGGAAGAAAAGCGAGAGGATCTTCCGAGAGTGTCTGATGGTAGTTCAAATATTGAATGAAGGGATCTGATGGCTGGGATCTTGGTGGGGTTACCGAGCCTTTGGGCTTGATCGCTTCGAACGTCTGAGTACAGCTGATGTTGAAGATGTCATTGGACGGGGGCTTTGTGGCCGGATAGGCCACTGTGCATTGGACCAGGAGCAGCATCAGACACGAGCTATAGAACGGTGGCATGGATAATGGAGGTGGCATGGAGAATGGAGGTGGCAAAAATGCATCTTCTATTGCTTCTGTGGTTATATACGCACTGTACTTCTTAAGCAAACTCTCGGAGGGTATGATGCATCGGATCCTTTTTTTTTAGCACAGGAGGATGTTTTATTGATTTTTTTGTCAGTTTTTCGAGTTTGATGGCAATTATTCAAGAAAATAAATGGGAAGGGGAGGGGAAAGAGGAGAGAAGAAGAGGAAGGGGACTGGAGAGATATGAACATGTAAAGACAGAAGTAAACAAAATAAGAAAAAAAAGGATTTCAAGAATAGAGCCACCAAGTCAAGGAAAAAGCATAACATGAAAGTTGAGGGAATCGGGAGAGGCGGAGAGGAAGGACGTTAGGAAAGCAACTAGTTTGGTCGGGATGCCTCCGCTTACTGCCTTTGTCTTTGAAACCGCTCAACCCATCTCCAAGGCATTGTTATTGCCTCTCAGACTCTTGTCACGTCTCTTAGTTCTTGATACGCCATCTCAAATTCTTCCTTTCTTATAATTTGGTCGCGTTTCTCGCTCTCTTGTTGTTCTTCACTCACCCATCCTTGTAAAAACTCGTTCTCATTCGTTTCTTCAAGATAAAAATAATGATAAAAAAAAAGATCAAGGACGGATTGCATAGTTGGTCGTCTACACAGCTCCACCGAAAGATCAGTCCAAAGGTAATCGGGAGGAAAAAGTCAAACATGAAGCAGACAGGTAAGATGGGAGGGATATGAAAAAAGAAGCAAGTAAAATAAAACAGTAGTGATAGCCGGGTCATGGTCGACTTAGGCAACGATCTCAATAGGCTTGGCCACATTCTTGGACAGTGGCTCCGAGACGAAAAAAGGCTTGGCGCTGTTCTTGACTTTCTCAGCGCGGGCAAGACTCAAAAAGTCGTCAAAGAGATACTCCGTATCCTGAGGGCCTCCTTTGGCCTCGGGGTGGAATTGGACCGAAGAAAAGGGCTTGGTCAGGTGACGGAGGCCTTCGTTTGAGCCATCATTGGCGTTCACAAAGTACTTCTCCCATCCCTTGAGTGTGCTGCCGGGCGCAAGAACCGAGTCGTCAAGAGCGTATCCATGGTTTTGAGAGGTGATGCTGCAACGGCCATTCTGCATGTTGATGGCAGGCTGGTTGTGGCCACGGTTTCCGAACTGCAACTTGTACACTTCGAGTCCTGCAGCCATGCCCATGAGCTGGTTACCCATACAGATTCCAAAAATGGGCTTTGGGGCTGGGTTCTTGAACGCGGTGGCCAGGTTTTGAACAGTGGCCATGGCAGCGCGAGGGTCACCAGGTCCATTCGAAATGAACAGGCCATCGTACTGGTCCATGACGGAGTTGAAGTCGTAATTCCAGGGCAAGACGGTCACGGCCGCACCACGGGCCACGAGGCAGCGGAGAATGTTCTCCTTTACTCCGCAGTCAACTAACGCGATCTTGACATCGCCCATCGGGTTCAGCTCATAGACCTCCTTAGTGCTAGCTTCGGACACGAGGTTTCGCTCATTCGGATTGGGGAATTCAATGACTTCCTTGTTCTCCAGAGCCTCCTGCCCGACCTCGAGCTTGGCAAGCGTAGATCCTTGATCACGCAACAAATGAACGATGGCACGGGTGTCGACGCCAGAAATGGCAGGGATGCCCTCCCGTGCACACCACTCGCCCAACGACTCGACGGCGGTCCAATGAGAGTAACGGGTTGCATAATCATTGACGACAATTCCCTGGCACTGAATCTTGTTAGACTCAAAGTACTTGAGTAGTCCGAACTGGTCTTTTTCCTGAGAAGGCACACCGTAGTTTCCGATCAGGGGCTGGGTGAAGACCAAAATCTGACCCCGGTACGAGGGGTCAGTCATTGACTCCGGGTAGCCAACAAGGGATGTGGTGAAGACAGCCTCTCCGAAGGAAGAATTCTGGGCGCCAAATGAGGTTCCTGTAAAGACATGGCCGGACTTGAGCTTCAGTGCGGCGGGTGTAGCCTTGGGCGCAGAAGCATCAAACTGGTAAGGTGCTGAATGTGCTGGCTTGGGCGCAGCCTTGTTAGCAGGGAAGACAGTGTCGGCCACAGTGGCGAGGCTGCGATATGTGGCAGCAGCCTTAAACACAGGGCGAGGGAAGACAGGACGGGCAATGGACTTGAGAGCCATGATGCGGGTCATGATGGCGGCTTGCTGGAGAATAGTCATAGTTGCTGTTGTTGTTTGTTGTTGTAGTTTTGCTTGTTTGCTTGATTGATATCGCAATGAAAACTGCTTGCAATGTTTGATCCGATTGGAGCGATGTGATTGGACGGATGCAGTCGAGTGGGGAAAGTAGCTGTAGGACTGCTAAAAATGCTGCCGGAGAGATTGATAATTTTTTTTGAGTCTTTTGATTGTGATATCAAAGACTTTTAGTCTGGAAGAACGAGGAGGAAGTAGAACAAAGAAGGCAGTGCAAGATAACAAGATAGAAGGAATCGAAGTCAAATCAGAAAGAATTGAAGAGAAAGGGCAAAAGAATAAAGGAACGAGGCTGAGAGAGAACGTACAATGTTGGATTGAGAAAAGGGTGTGGACTAGAGGTTTTTAAAGCAGAGGGTGAAGTGTGCAAAAGTTTAAGAAACTAGCTGCAACTTGGAACAAAAAAAAAAAAAAAGGAACTGACGGCACTAAAGAGGATAACAAGGATACGACAACGGTGGATTTAAAAGTGGTTTGGATTGCTGTTCTTCCAGACTGATAAAGGGAAAAATGGGATAAAGATTAGTATCCTATCCACCCTCCTAGAGACATACATTAAGTGAGCGAAGAAGCGGCTATCAATGATTTACCTTGGTCAGAGATGTAATCGGCAGAGTTCTTTTCTTGCGAGTGGGAGTACATGGAAAGGTGTACTACAGGGACAGAGAGGTTGGCGACGAGGATGAAGAGGGTGTCTTCAAACAATAGTGTCCTTGCTTGTGATTTTTTATTCTGTCAGGATAAAAACCAACAAGAAAAGGTGCTGCAGAGGCAGAAAGGGAGAGACAGGTGAATGTGTGGATGAGGGTGCGCTTGATTGCTGATGTGCAACGGGGAGCTGAGGTGCGAGTGTGGGAATTTGGTTGAATGAAAGGAAAAGAAAGCAAGCGAGAACTTGCGACGCTTTATAGCGGTTTTTTTTGTTTCTGCAGCGATAAGCGAACCGTCTCCTCATTCGTTCCCCGCGACATGTCTCATTCTTGCTCCTCGTAGTCACGGTGTGCCCACTCATAAACCTCTGTTGTTCTTGATCTTCTTCTGTTCAGGGGAGCAGGAGCAGACACTCGCCTCCCGCCATTCGTAACTGATGCACCGTTGAAGATTGGCAGTCGTTGGGCAGCCCTTCTAGGCCAGACAACGTGTGCGTGGTAGCTATCCTCGAGGCATTTCTTAGGAAACATGAGGGGTCATTCCGCCTGATCAAAAATTCTGGCTGACGCCGTGTGAGTCAAATCAAAGTGGTTCGAAGCTCAGAAATCTCTTCTTTGCAGCCAAATCTGCATTGGGGCGGTCATAGCACAACCACCTTTCATTCTCTGTTTCTATCCTACTAATGCGCTCTAGCGCTCTAGTTAACAGGCCTATCCCTCTTTTTCTCTTCGTGCTAAGCCGGCGGAATCAACAGTCTAGTTTGTCGTCTTTTCTAGTCGAGCAAGGTTTGGAGTTTGGCCTTTTCCCATCCTCAACATGGGCCTACTACCGCTCCACAGGACACTTTTTTTTTTCTGGCGATGAAATGTAAAGTACATGTACAGACTAGGCGACTCGCACTATATCTCACCTTAGGTTTGGACACTCTTCTATTGACAGACGACGGGATAGAAGTCTTGACTGGGCAACATGCATGTCGCAGTGCACAGGGCTGCACTCCAGCTGCTGGACATTGGAACTACTGTGATCGTCTATAGCGTTTCGAGTTCACAAATTCAAAAATATGTCAGGATTGCCCTCAAGAAACACACTCAACAAAAATACATATTTCACGATCGTAACTTACAAATTTCTCATGGCTACGTCGGGCAACCAATCAATTGTGACGGGGCATGAACTTGCTGGGCCGCTGGTGGTCAGTGATTTGCGCCTGGCATACTGTTGCGATGTTTTCTGAGCCGACCACGTCCCGGTCTAGATACGCTTTGCACCCAGGGCAAAATCTTGATCTTTTTCCTGCTGGGACCAAAAACGTATCACATCCTTGACGTGGGCACTTTGCGCTAGTGAAAAATTCGTGCACACCGCCCACCTCAAATCCCATCCCTTGCACCTACAGTAAAAGAAGCCCAGGAAAGAACAGCGCGTTAGTATCATGGCTATCAAACCTTGCAAAGTGGATAATGGCTTTCAAGTTGTGATCATGACTGTCCGTACCCGCGCCACAAATCTTCTTTCGAATGATCCATGCTTGCTGCTGAGGCCCGTTTGGGTGTCAAATGATCCAAGTCCAACGCCAAAAATGACGCGCGTATCTCGCCGGCGGCGCCTGGGTATCCCTTCGCTCCCTTTGTGGTCGTCAACAAGACTAAGAAGGGCCTTGATCCCATAATCCATGGACGCCACCTGCGCCTTTTTCATGTCCCACGACTTTTTCAGGAACCAAGGATCATGGTAAAATGCAATGAGCTTGGCCCGGTTCCCGTCCTGGTCGAGGTACTGGAGATACTGCTCCATTGAATGTAGACTCATGGCGGGCAGCTTGGACTCAACTACGTCGATCCCTGCCTCTGCCTTTCGCTCCTCCAGGCGGCGGCGGAACATGATGTACGGTCGATATAAAAATGACCGCCGGATGGTGACTGAGGTCCTTTCGTTGCTTCTCTGAGGGTCGATCCGAGTGGCGGTCATGGTGTTGCGTTCCCCTGGGTCCATGCCGATAATGACTGTGCTCTGGGCCGGGAACGCGGCACTGTCCTCGGGTGAGGCGAATTTTTTGGCAACGTTCACTAATAACCGCGACCCTCGGGTCCAATTGATCGTGTCGTACAGGTCGGCCTCCTTTGCTTGCTCTCGGGGAGGCGATGACGATGGCGACATGTCTGAATACATCCGCTTTTTGGATGATGTGCTTGGCCCTAACTCCACCTCCGGCTCCTCGTCGGCGTCAGCAATAAATGCATCGTCCAACTGGAAGTCAGCCTCGATGTTTTGTGCAGCTCCAAAGAGATCGTCGTCATCGTCATCATCATCCTGGACCTTCTCTCGTCTGCGCCGAGTCGTACTTGTGTCATGATCGAGAAGATGCAGCTGTAATCCGTTTGTGCATATTGTCCCTCTCAGCTTCAGCTTGGTCTGCCGAGACGTATCCTTTTGGAGGGACACTTTTCCGGAATACCCGTTGAGGCGCTGGTCCGAATTTGTGTTGAAGAATAAGTTCTGTATCAGAACTCCTTTCGAGGCCACGACCAACTTCTCGGCCTGTGCCACCGTCTTGACACTACCTCCTAATGCCTCGAGCAGTATGGGCCGGGTTGCAGGATCCATATACAATATATGAACAAGGTCTGACTCCGAAAGAAAGACAAATCCGGGCGCCCACTTGGCCTTCGGGAAATCTCTGAACTCCTGCGCCTGGCGGTTGTGCTCAAAGAAATACACGATAGCATTTGTGTTGTCCTCGCGGTCGGGCTGGTCTGGAAACTTGGATCCGATGTAGTGTCCTCGAATCGCACTCTTGACGGAACGCAGCGATAGCCTGACCGCGTTGGCATTGAATTTTTGAGCAGGACCAAGACGGGATGCCTGAACGGATGATGATGACTGGCCTTGATCAGACGCCGAAGACTCTGAACGCAAATTGAACGGAACGAACCCGGTTTTGGCCTTGTAGAGCTCAAAGGCTCTGACAGCATGGGGCACGGGTATCTCCTCCTGGGGTGTTTGCACGGCCGCTGATGTACGCCTCGTGGAGACAGTCCGCGCTGGTGCAGCCTTACGCCTTTCGTACTCTGAGGCTGGTCCAAGACTTCCGTTGAGTAAAAGAGTACCAAGATTGTAATAAAAGCTGATGTTGTTTAAAAGGTCGTCAAGGTCTGCGAGCTGCCCCTTTGAGAGTTGGAAGGTGGGACCAGAGATCTGCTGGGTGGAGCTACTTGATTCGGACGAGTTG
Organism: Mortierella alpina; assembly: GCA_029449245.1. NCBI lineage: Eukaryota > Fungi > Mortierellomycota > Mortierellomycetes > Mortierellales > Mortierellaceae > Mortierella > Mortierella alpina. Next base: position 1,150,918 of record JANATF010000003.1, on the reverse strand, counting down.
AGGATGGTCGCGATATCCAACGCAATGATCTCGTATGCGTGGGTTTGGAGCTGGTTCATCATCAGAGCCGTTGAGCGCAGCTTCGTGGCAATGACCTTGGCCTTGCGCCGGACCTCGCTCTCAGCATCAAATTTTGAAATCGCCGATGCTTGTTTGGGCAAAAGTGTCTGGTGTACAGCGTGGTTGATGCAGCCTATGGTGAGAGCCTTGGTAACGTGTTTTTTCATGAGCCCGTGATCATGCTTGGTAGACGACTGTAATTGACGTTTGTAAGGCTGGTCCACTTCCTTTCCCTTGGCCCGGTGCTTTGTTGTTTCTTCTTTCTGGCTGGCTGGCGTTTGCGCGGTCTTGGACCTGACTGTGACGTTTTTGGGGGCGGTGGAGCGTGCTCTTTGACAGTGCTGAGGTCGACAACCTTCTGGGATCGAAGGATCGAGTCCTTTGAGGTGAAGTAGGGGCGAAACTGGTTCCGGCGCGAGTGCGGAGCGACATAGAATGGTAGGGCATCCTGCTGACGTGGTTCTAAGGCTCGTGCCAGGCGTGCATTCTCGTGCCGTTGGGACAGTAAGCCTCTGAATACATGAAGCCGGTCAAGAAAATCCTGGTTGTTGCGGTCAACCAAGGGGAGAGGGGTATCGACTAGATCGTGCAAAACCCTCCTTGATGCATCGAACATGGTCCTGTCAACCTGGTATCCAACACGATCGGACGCGGCGGTCACATACCCATCCAGCATTTCATCGATGTTGCCTGCTGGAAGATCGCGGATGATGTCGCAGTTGGTGATAATGCCCAGTGTTTTCACGTTTCCTCCATAATCGTTCGCGGCGACTATCGCCAGGAGCAAAAAGTGCTGATGTGAGGGCAGTCTGAGCGTCTTCTCGACTTCGTCTTTGGTGTACCAAGAAAAGGATGCGGTGTTTGGTAGAGATCTCAAGACTCGCTCGGTGGGCAGGTATGCCAACAAATCCGAGTCGCCTGAAACGACCACCCTGTGGCTCGGCACCAGGTCTCTGTTCAACGATCTGGCAATGCAAAGGTCCGCTTCCGTTGCGCAACGGCACACGGTCACCTTGTCCGGGTCGAATGATGCCATGGCTCCACAGAGAATGTCCTTGTCGGCTTGGGTGAGAACGAAAAGGGCAGCCAAACTCTTCTTGATCTTGTCCAGCATGGTCTTGCATGTATACTTCCCATGCTCGGACCTGTTCCTCATGTGCAACAAAGCTGCGTCGAGCTTCTCCAACGTCTTGACAGATTTTGCTACCCGCTTATCGTGCTCGGTCTGCTTTTCTGCGTTGTACGCACCATCAACATGGAGAGTGACTACGCGACCATCATCGCAAAAGAGATTTCTGATGTTGCTCGCCAGTTTCATGCCTGCTGTTCTGGCTGTTGTCACGTTATAATCCTCTGTCATCAGTCGGCGCGTTAAAGACCAAAGCGAAGACGTCCCCATGAAGTCAATGTCAATGACGCAGTTTGGTGGGAGCTGGCGAAGGTCGGCCTCAGGGGGCTTCAGGTTCTTCTGCGCCAAAACCTTGTACAGATCACGGATACCCATCTGATCAGTTAACGGCATAGACGTAGTTAGATCACTTTTTTCCTTGATATGCATTCAAGAGAATATGCTGTCAAGAACCTGCGAGCGTAGATGAACAATACCTTGGCGTAATTCGGGCGGCTGCTTCAAAAGGAGCGCTACTTGATAGAGTGGGCTGCGAGATAGCCGTGAGCGCTGGTAACGATTTTTCTGCGTGCTAGAAGTATGTACGGTAGATGGCAGGCAAATTTGACACATGTCAAAACACAACAGGCTGTAATCGTAAGCGTCAAAGCCCAGCTCAACGTGCAGGCGAGGTCGGGTAGAAATTCAAGGGTCCAAAGAGACGGAAGTGGGCAACTGGTGGTGCGGTATAATACATACGACGTCTACACAGCAGTTGAACGCAGGATAGTAGCGTGTACACAGGATGTGAAAGGTAGACGAAGGGTGTTCAAGGTGTGATAGGTACAGTAGACGTAAGTGAAGAGGTTCAGCGTTGAACAAAGGACTTCAGAGAGCGAAGAGACAGAGGGGGAGAGGGTGTGAGAGAGAAAGAGCAAAGTTCGAGAGAAAATGATCAACAACCAAAAATATGACGATGGCTGATGCTGCGTTCTACATACCCAGTTTTTTTGTTACCTCTTTCTTGTCGCACCGTACAAGGACCTGAACATGAGGATGGGTCGCTCTGAGTACCTCAGTAAATAATTGAAGTTTGCGTTCGGAACAGGCTTTGAAGTTTTTTTTTAAAAAAAAAAGCACTCAGCTGTACCGAGCACATATGCAGAAGTAAACGAGCACTTTATTTGGATTGAGTGTTATTGACATCTGGCCAGAGGTTTGATCAGCAAGTCTCATGCTGAAGCATCCGATATTCTTGATGTCTCGACTAGGACAAAAGGGCCCGCGTTACCTGTACGCAACAGATAGAGAGTAGATTTCATACATATTGCGGTAATGCCGAATCTACATTTGTACTCTGGTTATAATCGCCGGTTTAACTACACCGCTGCTAAGCATCGCTTCCGGATTTCGGCAACAGAATGTCGGATGTTGACGATACCGTCGATACAATCACAAGAGAGCATAGATAGCATAGTTCAGTATCTCACTTGTATTGCATCTTCCAACAAAGCAATGCTCTGAGAGGTTCAGCCATTCGAAGAGCAATATGGTCACTATGCATAACGGCCACTATGCATACCGGCCTGATTTCGATAAACAATAACAACACTGGTAATATGAATACTTTTCATAGAACCCTCTGTCAGGCACTGATCGATGCAGCCGCGGCCATGTCTGGGGCGAATTAACAACACCCCAGATTCCGCCAGTGCCACTGTTTTCAGTACCGTTGTCATCCACGCAGGAGACACTTCAAGAACCAATACCACCATTGGGACAACAGCCAGCACCACTGCCACCCATGCAACAGCAGCAGCAGCAGCTCCAGCCTTCAGATCAACGGCTGCCGGTGTTGGTTCCTCAAGGAGTACTACCAAGGGGTCGATCTCTCTCTCCGCCTTTGCCATCTTCACGGGTGCCTCCTCCCCTCGTCCTTTCTCACCTCCAACGTCCTCATCTCCACCTTCCTCGCCTCCAACTTCACCTCGGTTATCGCCAGAACCTCAGCACCCTCCAAGGGAAGGTATACCAGCATACCACAACTGTGACGTCTTTTTGGCTTGGCTTGATATGTGAACCTGGGCTGGGTGATTTGTGAACAAAAATTACTGCACAAGATTCTGTCCTAAAACCCAGCCTCCGCGGCGAGGATCGATGGATACCATCGGAAGGTTTCTCTGCGAGGCGATAGCGGGCGGGATACAACGTTCGAGTTTGCAAAGCACCGTCTGCTCCAAGCCGCGGCTTGGTCTTTAACCTACTAGCATACGACACCACGACGACAAAGTGAAGGTCAAAGGAGGGAGGCCAAAAAGTCGCACGACGGAGAATCGCATCATTTTTTTGACACCCAAACTGAGATCGGCGTAGAGTTCGAGTTCGGAGGGTGTTTGTGGAAGACGAGGACCAGGATCAGGATGAGTCAAGTACTAAGATGGCGAGTGTGGCCTCAGAAGGTAGTGACGAGGACACGGAAGGGTGAGGGTGTTGAGATGGAGTGGCATGCAGAAGCGAACGTTGCCGAGGTATTCTCCGGGCGAAAAGATCCCGCGAGCTCTTCTCTCCAGCTCAAGGCAAGTGGGCGCGCATCACTCATCCTCATGAGGGCATCACCCGGAAATGTTCTTCCAAAATCCTGCTGAACGTCGAGGTAGCCTACGAGCATACCAGTTAACAGTATGTCGTTACCATGAGCGACGCGACGCTCCTCGACCGACCCATGTTCTTTCCCAGCGACTCCTCGAGGAGTGAAAGTGCGCGTAAAACATCGATGGCTACTATGTATTTGGAGTTATAAATCTTCTACAAGTGCCAAGTGCCCGAGGACTCGTCGCGACAACTTCTTAGAGCCCGTCCCAAAATCTCGGTACAGGTGTTACCCAGGACCTTAAGCCTACTTTGACCGTGATGTTGTGGGGTCAGCGAACATCACAACCATTTATCATTCGCACATCCGGCAACAATACCGACCTTTTAGTTGGATGCTTACTCATCCAAACACATTTTAAAAGTGGAAATCGCACACCAAAGTGAAATTGTGCACCTTATTGACTACGTGTGTAATAGGCATGTTTTATTTGGTTCCAGCTTATAAGTACCTTGGCTCTATTTAGCTTGTATCGAATAGTTTCCCTTGTCTCCAGCGATACCACAGCTTCGCGGGCAAAAACCACTCACGTTGCTGGATTTTGGGTGACAATGGATTAAAGTCTTCTTTCTCTAACCGCTTCAGATATGACTCTGTGGGGATTCCCGCCATTAACACCGGTAGTGCGGCTCGAGGAAGATTAGCCATATACGATTGCGCTGTCACAAGGTGCTCATGTGCGGCCGTAGCGACTTCTAATGTTGCATCTTGCAAGGCTGCTGTGATAGTCGGGTTCCTGAACAGCGCCTCTTGTGATAAGTTGTGCTATAAATCGATAGATTAGATATGGAAAGCGTGTCAGGAGTGAGAGCCAAAATTCCGCCACGAGAGTGAGGCAATGGGAAGTTTAGTCATCATCTTGACGCTACCTTGGAGGTGATCTCAGCTGGGATAACCATACGATTCTGATGCATATGAAAAGGGAACGCCCTCAACATGGTGGCGATCCCCATAGCTTTAGCCAAATGGCTTGCAGCGTGATCTGCCTCTAAGGACTTGACTCCAACAGACTCCAGCTGCAAATACAGCAGTGATCCAAAAGTGTTTTCGCAGTAAGACTCCATCTGGCCTAGGGTCATGAACTGGGGATCTGAAAGATTCTGCTCTCGTTCGGTAATCATCCGCTTGAACCAAATCAAAGACAATGTGGTGTCTTCTGAAGAATTCTTATTGAGGTGGTGCAGTTCTTGCTCTTGAATCGCATGGGCCAAAGCCAGAGCCACGGGCTGTTGAGGAGGTATGCCTGCAAATACCTTATCAAGGGAGTCTCTCCAGAACTGCATCCGCATCCGACCAATGTCCGTGTTGCTGACCGATTCCCGGATCGAGGCCAGCTCGATGTTGAACGCTCTCAGAGCCATCTGGGTTGGCTGTTGATGCTTTGGGAAGAACTGGGTACATAAAAAGCCCTCATAATCTGCTTTACTGCATATCGGTGCCAGCAGGTGAGATAATATCGAGGCAAAGTGGTTAGTCATGAGCTAGTTCCATCACTACTAGTTGGATGTAACGATCAGTGAGACCATACCGGACGAGGTTCTGACAATAGTCTATCGCCTGTGAAGGTTTTGGCATGAGCTCCTTTTTGACGCCAAAGTTCTGCTTGGTACTCTGTCCATTTGACCCGAGGGTAAAAGGTGATTGCTTCTTGTGTTCATTGAGTTGATGTCCGTGGCTGTGCTCGTGATCAGGACTGCAGTTGTGATCATGTACATGAGCGAATCCGCGACGTACAGCTGTGGATGCAACAATGCCGTGTGCTCGTGTCGAGTTCCTGGAAAACAACTGCTGTGCAGAACGCCCTGTCCGAAGGATACTTGGCTTCATTGCTGTCGACACGTAGCTGCTGAGAGATGATCATGAACTATGGGTTCGGAGGATCAGGCACCCCGCCAACTCAACAAGAAGCCGAGATCAAAGCCACATTTGCCTTGTCCTTCCAGTTTTCAGCCAAACGAAAAGCCAAACGCCTGAGTCATCATGAACGTGCCAGCACATACATTTGCAAAAGACCAGCATGGGCATTTGGCTCTGCAGCAAAGAAAGAGACCTTTGCATCAGGATGACCCATTCTTCCAGGAGGGTGATTACGAGTACAAGGCCGCCTGGATTCGGCTCGAGGACGCAAACGCATATATTCCAGACCTGAACGACTCCGACGATGATACACGCGCTGAATTTTCGCATCGACTGTATAGTGATCAAACCTCCATTGCTATTGATGCTATCATGTAGCGTTCTTTTGGTTGATACTGACGCTTTGGACCTTCGTAACTCTTTCTCGAACTTAACGATATAGAACTGCGCAAAGATGCCATCTTGGAAAATGTCACGGAGAATTGACATTCTCAAGCCCTGCAGCATATGAACACCACTACGAGATCAACCACCGCCACATATGTGAGACATGTGGCAAGCCCTTCCCGGGCGAAAAATGGCTGGAGCTGCATATCCACGAGGTGCACAATATCATGGTCAAGATCAAGCGCGAGAAGGGTGAAAAAACGGTAAGATGTGCATACAACAGTAGCTTCATATGTGACTCCGTAGTTCCTTTGCAATCGTTCTAACGTACGTCTCATCTGGAATAGTATCGCTGTTTCGTCGAGGGCTGCGACAGACTCTGCTCTACAGCCGCGAAGCGGCGAATGCACTTGATTGACAAGCACCAGTATCCCAAGCAGTTCAATTTTGGGATAGTGTTTACTGGAATTCTTCCGTTTGAAGAAAAGCTGAGACGAAGGCAGTCTGAGCTGTTCAGTATGCAGGAGAAAGAAGGACAGGAGGTCTACGTACCGCATCAACTCCTGTCCTCGGTACTATGCAAAGAGCGATATGGGCAAAGATCTGCGACCACAAATGTTGACAGTGATTCTAGAGCCATGGACATTGAGCCAAGTGCCAACTCGGCGTCACATACGGCCATGCGTCGTAATTCATCGTCATCAGAGACAAATACAGCTGGTAAGGAGACGTTACCAAAGGGCAGGGCAGTACCGGGAACGAATGCATTACCGCCCAAGAAGCAAGCATTTGTTCAGTATCGGACCACCAAGAGCTCAAAGGCACGGCTGGGGCGGGAGCGGGATATCATTAGGTCGACAGACCAGGCGATGGAAGTCGAGCCTAGTAATATCTGTGCCGCAGTGGTTAGCGACGAGGGTAGAGGGGCTAATGACCGTATGGACACGGATATGGACCAGCTGCAGCAGAGTATGGTGCGCTTGATGGTCCCGCGATCGGTGGTGAACAAGGTGCGAAAATGAAAATCCTCTTCAACAATTTCCAGTTGGTGGCGCAGTGTTGTTTTTCTCACCCACATGTAGCGCTGCGAGCAGAGCGAAAACTTCGCTCGGAGTCGCTCGCTCAAGGAAGCAACTCACTTTTTTTTTGGCAGCTCGCTCTGTCACATGATCGTAGTATACACCCGCATGGAGTTGTTCCGTGGGCACATCAGGGTCCTCGCTAAAGTATAGAAGACATGAAAATATGAAAGATGAAAGACGTTGAAAGATCTGGAAACTAGCAAAGTATATAAAAATTGCTGCGGTGTGAATGACGGGAGATGGTATATTTTTGGGGCGCAAGAGCCAAACTACCATCCACACAGCGTTTGTTTGATCAGTTGAAGGGTGATTCGTATCCCTCGTTTCTCTTCTGCGTTCTCTTCCTCCCACAGCTCTCATGTTCTTTGACAACTTCTCTCTCGACTACTCTCTCTCTCTTTCGTCTCCTCTCTTCTCTTGTGCCCACACTTTCGTCTACAGTTTCTACCGCGACCACTCTCATCCGATTTTCTTGCCGCTACCTGTCTTTTTATTCTCGGTCCCTCGTCTGCCCTTCCGTTACTCTCGTTCTTGCACTCTTCCACCGCATTTCTCGCCTCGCTGCCCTATTTTCCCCCCGAACCTTGCTATTCACGCCCGCCACTTCTTGCGTCGTCTCTTTACTTCTCATCTGTCACGCTCAACCTTCAGACTCGTTCTCTTCTCTTCTCTTTCACTCCTCTTTGCTCGACTCTGTCATCTTCGATTAGTTTTCTTTTTTACAAGATGGGCATTGCGAAATTCGGCGAGTTCAAGAAAAGACAGAAGCTCGAGGGCAGGAGTATAACCTCCGAGGAGGCGTCGCAGTTCCATACCCATGTCGACTTCGGTTATTACTTCCACCGCACTCGCCAAAAGTTGGTCGCGTTTGACCATAAAGTTGCCCGAAAGTCAGTCGCAGCACCTGAAGAGCAGACCACAATCCTGTACACAACGCCCAGCTTTGGCCTCACGACTGCTCAACAGGAACGCGACAACGCCGGCTCAGACATTGCGCATATGGTTGACTACGACCTTCGACGCCTCGGGTTTGAGCCCGCGACAACAACCATCCACCTTGATGGATCCAGAACTATGGAAAAGGCCAAGGCACGACAGGAGCGAAATAAGGTCGCCCGTGAAAAGCGAAGGAAGGCGGTGAAGCTGCTGGAACAGTGCGAGGAGAGGGCATCAAATGGAGTTGCAACCAAAACAAAAAGCTTTTTATCGCCTTCTTCACGACATTCGGTTTATGAGCACCGAAGAACGCAACTCGACTCAAGCAGGACTACAGCAACTGGGTTGGTCGGCGCACATTTGCGTTGGTGAAGCGGATGTCTGCATAGCGAGGCATGCTTCGGCTGCTGACCCCGTCCCAGCCTCGAACATGGCCGTCCTAACACGCGACTCAGACCTGGTCTTTCATCGCCCAGTCCAAAACGTCTTGTTTCCGAGCAAAGGGGGGCTCGAGCTCATCTCCAGAGACCAAGTGCTCAAGGCGTTCGAGGTCGATGAGGACCAGCTACAACTTCTCGCAACGGTGTCCACCTCGGACTACCAAAAGGCCAAGACAGGCCATGGATTAGTCAGGAATCAGAAAACAATCAAGGACATAACATCGCAACCTGGTCCGGATCGGCTAAGGCACATGTTCACCGCGTATTGCAACAAGGTTGGATGTCCCGACTTGAGAGCAGCAGCATGGACTATTTTTGTGGAACGACAAGAACATCTTGTTGGTGAGAGCGCAATCGAAGAAAGCTCTGATAGGCACGACGAGCATGCCAATCTCATAATACGCATGTGGCAGGCCAGGGATCTGTACCTTGCAAGACGTCCAAGGTAACTTGCATTATTATTCTTTTTTTTTCCCTTCAACATCAGCTAAAACGTATTTTGATCACACACACATCAGATCTGATGTTCCTCGCGTGAGACGATACAGGCGCCGCAAGAAGTATGGAGTTCGACACGTTACATGGTCAGCGGAGCCTCCAGCAGTGCCCGTGCGACGCAAGAGGCTAGCCGAGGACCAGCCCAAGGGAGAGGAGAGAGTTGTCCGAGCAAGACTGTCAGCTCAGTCTAGGCGTAAAGAGGACTATGGCCTTGAAGGTTTGTGCACCTTTTATCACTGTCGCTGGCTGCCGTAACATGCGACCACTATCAGCAATTATTAATCCTCATAATCCTATAGCGTCGCTCTCGCAGAAGGACTACACTCATGTGCATGACTTGGAGCGGGGAGCCATAAGCCGTAGCACCGACCAGCAAGCCCCAGTCGCACAGGACGAGGAGATGGAGCAGGACGCCATTAGCCGTAGCACCGACCAGCAAGCCTTAGTTTCTCAGGACGAGGACATGGAGCAGGACGCCATGAGTGACCAACCGCATCAGAGCATGGACACTTTACTGCACGAAGCTGTACGCGAACTCCTGGAGTCGCTTCCGGAAGAGACCGTTCCTCCGCAAATGGACACCCTCGTAGATGCAACAGTGCAAGAACTTCTCAGCTCCATACAAGAAGACTCGTACGACCAGCTCATGCATGCTCCATCAGACGAAACTCTCTGCGAACTCCTCGATGCTCCCCAGAGAGAGTCCGTACTTACTCCGGTCCCTGTTCTCAGGCAGTCCAAGAAACCCCAGACACTTTGGCAGAGCCTCGAGTGTCACTGTGCCATGGCAACAGAAGAGCTGGGGTCACTGGCAGGGCTCTTAAGGAAGAATCTCGAGCCGCGAGTTAGAGAGCGTTCAAGACAGCTTGAAGATGGAATTCACAAGGCGCTGCTCGGACTATCAGCCTCATGTCGCAAATTTGTGCAAGCGGCGCACGGCCAGGACATCCATTCAATCCAGAGGGCGGCTGCCGCTGCAAAAGACGAGGTGAATTCGGCCAAGGCCGCATACACTCGCGCCGTTCAGGAGCTTGAGGTTTACGGTGAGGTCCAAGCTATTGTCGACAATACTATCAGCTATCTTCGGTCGATTGTCGGACGGAGGCTTGTCGGAGAGAATCAGATGGGTTCAATTTGCTCTCTGCTTTTTCGTCGCAGAAAACGTCTGGAGACCTAACAGAGGTGGTGATATGGACGAGGATCTTCGAGCAATACTGGACCCCAAACGTGCAGTGTGTATCGCACATTGGACAGGGAAGTATCTAGAAGGATCGGAGGCAAACCTACGTCAAGGCCCGAGGAGGGGCACCGGGGACAGAGAAAGGATCGTAAGGATCGCACAAACCGCCGCTCAGATGCTCAGGGAAGGTTGTCCTGGCCGATACCTGCCAGAGATCAGTCATGGTCTCGCAACTCTGTCGTACAGGATTACCCTTGACATCTCCAGGCAGTTTGCGGAGTTTTTTACGACCAGTCTGTCTGCCCTCATGGCAGAGGTAAGCGTGGCAATCGACTTTGTATGGCATAGTTTATTGTGCTGTTCCTGAAATTTAACGGCACTGTCGCTTTGGTCCACGGCAATATTAGATGAAGATCAAAGGGCAAGATCTTCACGGCAATAATGCTATCATCCAATACGTGCGACTGAACGAGGGACGTCCCGCATCGGAGAGGTGGTCATTTTTTTCTCGACCGAATCTTGGAGACCGCTTCGTTAATTTTTCGAGCGACGGCCTCCGACAAGCACTGTTGGCCCCCTCCAGTCCCGTCTGCAAGGTTATGGAGGATATTTTCACCGCCCAAGAGGATCTCGTGTTTGAGCCTTTCTTTACAAAAACAAGGCACGCCAAGGTCACAATGTCTATGGAGGAGTATAAGGAGGACAAGGATGGGACGAAGACCCGGCTGGAGCATTTGTGGGCAGAACGAAAAGGAACGAAATACAGTTAAGTCAATGGATTTTATTGAGCGCGCGAAGAATTGTGAGCGAGGTATGAAGGATTGTAGATCGCCAATACTAAAGGGCGATACTGTACATGTGCTCATTGTAGGCCCAAGAACACAGAAAGAGCCTCGCGCACGCAAGCATAAGGTGGCAAGTGGGGCTATCACTACGAACGGCCTTGTGGTGCATGGCTTAGTGTTTGACACCACCAGAAGAAAGCCGCCGCCACTGCCACCCGGTGTGCCCAACTCACCCCTCCTTGGCGTCGCAATGCTCGGGGGTCGTAAGCCGCTACCTGCAGTAGCGCAGCAGCATCTTGCCGACAATCGAGAGACCCTGCACGTTGCCGGTATTGATCCAGGAGAGGTGATTGCCTGTGCTGTGACTACCCTGCCACCTGAGGATTTGCCAGAAGCCAGCAGCATCCTTGTCTCTCGTTGATCGATGTACGACAGCATGGTGGACGCTCAAAGAAAAACGGTGGTGCGAAAAGCCTTACCGATAAGCTTGGCGAGCCAACCAGGCGTCATGTTCCCGTCCATCAACGATATCGAGGCTTTGGTACCTACAAGATCCGAACCCGGGCTGGCCCCCGTTCAGGAGTACATCCGCTGGTATCATGGGTACAAGCTACTTCTTCGCTCGTTTTATTCGTCTCTGTGGTGGAAACGGCTCCAGTGGGAGAACGCCAAAGCGCAGAAGGCCGAGAGCGGGAGCGCATTTGACGCGATCCCCAGATCCGTTCATGGCTCGACCAGGTCAGACACGCTGCAAATTGACCCCAGAACCGGGTACTGTAAAAATCTTGTCATCGTCATTGGGAACGGCGACTTCCAGAGCGGATTCGGGAAACCATCGAAGCACACCTCTCTGCCGAGGGATCTTGTAACTCAGGAATGTTGTGAATATGTTCTTTGATTCCAAGATAAAACAGCAGAAACAGAGTGTTCTAATAATGTTTTGTGCTTTTCTATAGGCTCGTGGACATGAGGTTCTCGTTTTTCAGGTGAACGAGGCCTATACAAGCAGCCGCTGTCCTCGAGGTCACCACGACCTAGTGAAGTACCAAAGATCTGTGGAGTGCTGCACCTGCAACATCTTCATGCACAGGGACAGCGCAGGCGCTAATAACATCGCGTATATTGGTCGTGAGCACCTCCAAGGCCGGCCCAGACCCCAGACATTCAAGTATCATTGAGATGCGGAAATCGACTTGTCTCTGACTGAGCTTGGTTGTCGGCGTTTCCGCCAAAAATTTGTTGCGATTCACAACAGTAAGTCACATGACATCTTAATAACGGACCATCGGCGGAGCGAGTTACAAAAGGCTAACAATTCTTCGCTCCCACGTCTACCCACATGTGCACAGAGGGACGGCGGTACATCCATCCACCCTTTTGCCATTCACGCTCAGCCTCGGACAGCGGCTTCATCTAATGCGTCCGCCGCGCACTCCCGCCGCTACAGCACTGGGTGCTCTTCTCCAGCAGAGGTTCATATCTTTGTGGTTGGCTAGATCAGCACCTGCGCGAACGGCGACCTGCACAGCCCATGGCGGACCGATCATTACTTCCATCAATGGTCATTCGCCATTCCACTCTCGCTGCAAGACCAGCAAGCATGTCGCCCTTCTGCAAATCCGGTATTTGTCAGCTGCACCCAGCGCAGTCCTAACGCCAGGATCAGACACTGTTAACGCTGAGTCGCCAGTAACATCCAAAAGACCTCGCAAGCGATACAAGCTTGACTGGACCCCGGAGGACGACGCACTACTGCTGGACCTACGACTCCACCAGAAAAAAAAATGGCTTGAAATCGGTCACACTCTAGACCGTGAACCTGCAACATGTATGACACGGTTCGAGTCGACGCTTAATCCAGAGCTGGAGGAGTTTTGGACAGCCGAGAGGGATCATACCTTGGATGTGCTTATTAGCAGATCACAAAGCTGGCCCGACATTGCGCTGGAGCTGGGGGTGCATCGATTGGCGTGTGTGGAGCGATGGAGACAGCTGGGGTTGAAGGACGTGGTGGCAGAGGCTAAAACCATATCGGGACAGCCAGCAACAGCATCAGCAGCCGCCGCCACTAAGCGGAGGAAGCAGCGTGAACAGATTAGGCGCGAGCGAGGGTCGCAGGATTTTCCAAGCCAAGACATTTTACAGGGCATGAGGGAGATGGTGGGGTCTCTTCCAGCCGTCGGACAGGTGGATGGGGATTCCGACCATCAGGGATGGAATGCACTCTTAAAGGACGAGCAGCGATACGAGCGCCATCGGTCCTGGAAGCGGAAAAGCAGACTGGACGCATTCTCGCAACTGTATCTGATGAATCCTGGTTGGTCGGCAAAGGAAGAGACGATTTTGATCCAGTTTGTACTCAGGAATGGTTTGGGTCAGTGGGAGCGAGTGGCAAGGGAGCATTTGGCCGGACAATTTACACCCTACCAGTGTCGAACCTGCTGGAAGAACTTGGATATGCCAGTCGTCGCATCGTTGGAGTCCAAAGCATCGCACCAGGAGGCGCATGAGGTGAATCCTCAGCAGGACGTTCGATCTGCCGAGAAGCAGGCGGCAGATAAAGAGGATAGCGTGCTATCGAGCGACGTCAGTGCAAAATCCAGGAAGCATGCCTTTATTTGGGACAAGGAGCTCTCTGTGCGACTCCAAGCGGTGATCCGTCAAGCATACAAGTCCCGAGCAGTTCATATGGAGGAAATCAACTGGCTATGGGTATCCACAAAGGTTCATCCTGATGCGACGTCGAGGATCTGTAAGAACCATTGGAAATTCCTTCACCCCGAGTACAGCCCTGATAATACGCCGTCAGCATCCTCCCACGGCGCTGTCAAGTTCTGGACACACGAGGATGTACGGAAGTTGGAGGAGGGAGTGCGATTAGTAGGATCCAGGAAGCTGACAGCCATTCGAGACCACTTCCTACCACACATGACCAAGGACGATATCACGCGTCAGTGGTTTCGCATCTCAGACAAAGCCTCTACCATTAGCGAGGAGGAGTACTATCGACTTCTGGGTGCTGTTGAGAAGGCGGTCATTGGCACCAGGAGCGAAGCTAAAGGCACAATCTTAGATAGGGATCCTCAGAGTCAGGACTGGGCTGAGGTCGAAAGAATTATGGGGCCTGGTTCGGGATGGAAACGGATGCCATGCAAGCGCGTCTGGGAAAGCTCTTTTCAGTACCTGATAAGGCGAACGGTGTGGAGCCCAAAAGAGGACAGCACACTCCTTAGGATGGTCAAATTTGTCGGCAGAGATGATTGGTTCACGGTCGCGAAAGCCATGCAAATGGGCAGGACTGCATGGCAATGTCGACTGCGTTGGTGCCAACTCCTTGATCCAGTGCAGCTTGAAGCGAGCAACCTCTATGTGGATGGCGAGCCTTATATATGAATAAAATCCAGGGGAAAGTAAGGGCAGTTGAGGAGCTGTGGGCCGCATAAGGGAACTCTGCAACCTCAAAGTTGGGAGTGGGGTGTTGCTAATCTCTCTCAGAACATCGCATAACGGCATGGCTCAGACAACACTTCGGGCCAAGAGCTCAAGATCGAAATCCACACCCACAGCAGCGACCTTCAGAAGCAAAGGGTCCTCAGCATCGTTTTCAAAAGAAAGTGATTCTTCCATTGCGACTTCTGCCACGAAGACGACCATTGTTTCAACAGGCACCAATGCCGTGTCAAAACTGCATCTTCCCGTCTACAAGTACGCGATTTGGCTGGAGGAGAATCAGCTCAAAAGGACTGCACCATGGATAGCCGTAACACTTGCAGTACTCGTGCGCTGGATTGTCAGTCTTAGTCCTTATTCAGGTAGGGTATCATTACAGTGCGTCGTATATCAATTTCGGCACGAGCGTGTGCCTCGCGGACTGCCAGTTGGTGATCGGCACACCACCAGCAGCAAGTCAGTACTCAGACCTTGATACCAATATGGATTATAGGATTGGCGACACCGCCGCGCTTTGGCGATTACGAGGCTCAGAGACACTGGATGGAACTGACGATTCATCAACCTGTTCGGAACTGGTACTCTGATCAGTCAAAGTGGTGGGACCTGGATTACCCACCGCTCACCGCTTATGTCTCCTGGATCTGTGGTTACATGTAAGGTCTTCAAAGCAGGGTTCATTGAATATCCGACAGCAGGGCGTCGCGCGGTGTTGGGCTAATGCTCGTGTTTTCTTTGATTCATTTTTCTAGTGGCGATAAAATCAATCCAGAGTGGTTTGCTTGGCAGAGTTCTCGCGGGTTCGAATCGGCTGACGCGAAATTGTATATGCGCACCACAGTGCTCGTTTCTGAGTTGTTGCTATATATTTCCGCGGTTGTTGTCTTCACCAACCGCTGGTTCACAAACAAGCCTTGGACTCGCAAACACACAACCTTGGTGTTGATCCTCTTGCAACCCGGATTGATCTTGATCGATAGTGGACACTTTCAGTATAATGCTGTGATGCTTGGTCTAGTGGTTTGGGCTATCAACTGTTTCTTGAAGGACCAGGATGTCCTTGGTAGCATCTTTTTTTGCTTAGCGTTGGGATTCAAGCAGATGGCGCTATACTTTTCCCCAGCCGTGTTCGCGTACTTGCTGGGCAAGTCGCTTCGACAGGGGTTCTTTGGCTGGTGAGGGACACTTTCGATCTTTCGATCGTGCTGAGATGAATTGTCAGCACGATGGATTTTCACGTTAACAAACAATAACAAACAAGAACAAACGAACGCTCACGTTTGCTCCACCTTTTTTTCTTTCATTTGCACATTCGTTTAGCATCTGGAAACTGATTAAGCTAGGTTCTGCCGTCATTCTGACGCTGGGCATACTCTTCGCACCATGGCTGCAATCACAGGACGACATCTTGCAGGTCCTGCAGCGCATTTTCCCAGTCTTCAGAGGACTTTACCAGGATAAG
This sequence comes from Mortierella alpina, assembly GCA_029449245.1. Taxonomy (NCBI): domain Eukaryota; kingdom Fungi; phylum Mortierellomycota; class Mortierellomycetes; order Mortierellales; family Mortierellaceae; genus Mortierella; species Mortierella alpina. Next base: position 1,135,023 of record JANATF010000003.1, on the reverse strand, counting down.
GTTGCCAACGTCTGGTGTGCGATCAACATTGTAGTCAAGCTACGCGAGATGTTTGACATCGAGGAACTAGTGCGGTTCAGGTACGCACACTTGGGGAGCCAGTCTTTTTTTTAGCACCACATGTATACTTTGATCTACCGTGCTAACCATGCTCCACCCACTCTTCTTTTATAGCGCACTGGCGACCATGCTGTCGTTTTTGCCGTCCATGCTGCACTTGATCGCCAAGCCCACGAAACGCGGGCTGATCTATGGCCTTATCAACTCTTCGCTGTCCTTCTTCTTGCTCTCCTTCCAAGTGCACGAGAAATCTATCCTCATTCCCGCGCTACCCATTACGCTACTGATCCTCGACGAAGCGGCCGTTTCGTCCTTGTTCGTGACCTTGTCGACCTTTAGTATGTTCCCGCTGCTGAGACAGGAGTCTCTGACGCTGCCGTATTATGTGCTTCTGGGAGTGTGGCTTTGGATGACCGTTGGAACGTATAAGAATGCGTCCACGTCTTTGGTGTTCCTGGCTGTGGTACGTATTTCACCGCTTATGCGGAGCAAGTAGATATGCGTCTAGAAAAAACGGTGCCTAAACGGTGCATACATTTCCTACCTTTATGGCTATCAATAGGTCAACACGCTCGTGATTTCAGGAATTCACCTCGCCGAGATCATTATCCCCACGCCATTGCCACGGTATCCTGATTTGTATCCTGTGTTGAATGCGCTTTGGAGCGCAGCAGGGTTCGTCCTTTACTGGATCTACTTTAACTACCGCCAATTTACCATGGTCAATGCGCCCAAGACGGGCTTCAGAGTGACAAAGACAGCCAAGCTTGCATAAAATGAACGGTGTATCTCGTTGTTGGAGTAGGAAGTCGCGAGGTGATGTTGCCCCTCAATTTTTATGTTACGACTATATCTCTGTGTTTATCCTCCACCCGAGCATCTACATGGTGATAAAGAGTTTATCCCCGCAATGCCCGCAGACGCTCAGAGAGATCGTCCTGTTCCTTTTCGGCCTCCTTATTGGACTGGTTCAGCAGGGTATCGGGCGTTTCTCTTAGCTCCTGGTTCAGTTCCAGTCCGTGTTCATCTGCGACCTGGTGCATAAGTGTGTCGACCTCATCCTGAGGCGTTGAGAGGGCTGACTGGTTGCCCATAGTGTTTTCCATGTACTGCGTCTGCACATCCAAGTCCTCGAACTGGCTCTCAAACTTGTCCATGACCAGAGAGATCTATGGTTATAATGTTTGGTGACAATGGCAGCGCCAAAGCAGGAAATTAGTACCCGTATTTTTGTCAAAACGGTTCTCTTTCGCGACTCCCAGGGCGTGGAACCTCGTATGTGTGCCAGTCTGCTATACCTTTTCAAGATTCATTGACTCCATGGCCTTATCCATGCCTTTGACAACGCTAGCCATGGACATGGTGACATTGCGCATAGTGACCGCAGTTTGGACCCTACTGGCGACAGCATCGATCCTGGACGAAAGCCTGAGCAAGTTGAGACCTTCGTTCTTTTTCCTGATTGCATTGGCGGCGTAGATCCTTGCGCCCTCCATGTTGCCCTGCTGAATGGCCTGAGAAGAAAACGAGGGTTTCAAAATGTTAATCAATATGGGAATGAAGTTTCCTGCCAAGGCTTGGCGTTGAAAGCTGAAAAGTGAGTGTTGTTGCCTGTTGCCGACGCTGCAAGTGAGAGCAGGAAGGACATACTTTCTTCAGCTTGACTTTCTCGAGACCTTCATCCTTGGTGCATTTTTTGGCTTGGCGCTGCAGCTGCTTCGTGGTGAACTAGATGTAGAGTGGATTTGTGATTAGCATCAATCCATACACCCTTGCAGGTCAAAGAACAAGTCTCACGACAGGTCCTCGAGCACCTACTTTAAGCTGAAACAGACTTTCTAAGCGGGTAGATGACAAGGGGCAGATGTTAAAGAGGCGTCAGTAGGCGTCAGTAGGCGTCAGATGGGTTGGCGGGCGCTCGTTGGAGGTGGTGCAGCGGTGAAGGTGGTGCAGCGGTGGCAGCATGGTGACGCGCACAGCACATACTCTCGAGGTTGCTCATGGCTGCTTATCTGCTGCGAGTGCAAGGGTGCGGTCGAGAGTGTTGACAAGGCGACGTGGCTGCGGCTGACGAGAGAGGTGTGTCGGAAGAGAGGTACGAGCGTACAAGGAGCAAAGAGCGAGGCGAGAGGTCATATCGGGCGTGTGTGGCTTGCCTCGGTTCTCTCAGGTGCCGGGTGCATCGACAGCCATTGCTGGGAAGCCTTTTTTGCAGCTCTCGCCTCGATGCCAAAAGTCGTCAACAAGGAGAAGCTCGCACAGGAGCCTCCCTTTCGCAAGGACGGCAAGGCCACCACCCGCAACGAATTCGCGATGCTCATGAGAGTCCATCGGTACTTGCAAGGACATGGACCAGCCTGTGAGCTGACCGAGGACATGTCGCCCAGGAAGAAGCTCGCGCTTGTCACAGGTACACCGCCAGCGACAGCCAACGTTGGCACAGGGCGTTCAGAGCAGGATGCTGCAATGGCTGACACACATCATTTTTTAATATCTCGGCTAGGAGTGAGCGAGCGGGTGGCAGGCCAGGCCATCAGACTTTTCATTAACCAGCAGGAGCCAGTGCAGAAGAAACTTGGTCGCCCAAAGAAAACCAAAGACGTCGAGCCCATGATATTGCAAGATCAATAGATACAAGGACTTTCTCATCCTTTTGTTCGGCCTGTCCCTCGTCCTTGATACCTTCGCTGACGTTAACAGAAAACTCCACGGATGAGTAACGCCTCTCGCCTTCAGAGCTCTTACACATGGCGCAACAGGAGGAGAACTCGCTCCGATTGGCATCGGTGCCTTGCTCATCGCCACTAGTACGACGGCGTCAAATGGGGCCTCAATATCTGAAAGCCCCGACCACACATAAACATCAATAGTAGGATGTTCTAAAAGGACCATACCGCGGCATGGTTAATTCATGCGCCTCCACGTTCAACTTGGAAATTCAGTAAAGGGGGAAAAAAAGCCAACATCAAAAGGACAACACATGAATGGTTGAAGGATCAGTATCTTTGTGAATCTGTCTTCATATTGGAAATACAGAAGTACCTGAAGATATCATCATTTCCTTAACTTGGTATTCAAGTTTGCAACAACCCTTCTTCTTTCTAGTCACCAACCGTTCGTCCTCTTAATCATGTCTGCGACGCACTTTCTTTTTTCTGTGTATGCGTCATGTGGCGCCCCACAGGCGATGAAAATACTCATTCTCTCCAAGATTTTGACACGCAAAAGAGGGCATCCTCGTTATCCAAACCGATGCCTTGACGGTTAGGTGCGCGCTGTTCCTGGATACAGAAAAAATGTGACACGCCGAAACCAGATCGCAAGGCGATGGGATGAAAGGTGGGGGCCAGGAGGGAATAAGTAGACTCAGAGGGGCAGGCCATGAACGCAGGCAAAACAGTAGATGCAACAGAAAATAGACAAAGCGCACGCCTCAAGCGACCCGAGAGAGGCAGATGGTGACATGAGAAAAGCAGGGAAGAGATTTGCATGGGAGGTTGCGTTGGGAACTTGATTATGAGTGTGTTCGAAAAGCAAAAGAAATGATCGTACGTGCTGCGCGATGAATTTGCTCCGCAACCCGAGGATAAAAAATGCCTCAACGATGGGAGAAGATAATTCTCGATCGTGCTTATCCTTGTCTAATCTGGAGGCCTTCCTTCATATATGAAAGTTACAGGAACCATACGTCAATCTAAACAAACAAGCGACAAGCGACAATTGGAAAAAAAAATAATCGAAGGACATGATAATGGTAACGGATTTATCTGGCGTCTATGCTTTTGGTTGCATGCACAGCTTGCGACCCCGGAAAAGACTCAGGTGCAACCTTGTCTTAGAGCCATCCGTCCGTTGAAGCATGATCTGTTACAGGAGCAAAACAGCATTAGTTAATACATGCCTGATACAGTATCTGGTTGCCATCCAACAAGACAAGAAACTTTCTGCGCCTTTTGGCAAGGACAACCCTTGACATACCTCATCATTTGCCAGGAACAAATATTTCGCATTGTACTTTCCGATGGCGGCATCCAGGACTACTACAGAATCGCTGGGTTTGTACCAAATGCCATCAATCATACACCGGTTGCCATCTACATAGATTTCAACCTCAGGTCGAGCGCCTATTCAGTGCAATACAGGTTGAAAAGAGGTATTAAACTAAGTCAACATACTGTTATCCTGAAACTTCTGTACAATGTCCAGGCGAAGCACCTCCTAGATGCCACGGTACGTGCATCCATACGCACCATAATATCCGCCAGGAGGAGTCATGCTAGGATGTGGTGGATATTCCGGCGCGCTTGACCATCGACTACTAGACATGGGCCGTGGCGGTGCCGAAGACGGATGCATGGGCATCATTGGTGGGCCATTGGTAATATGCCTCGACAAGTGTGGTTCTTGTGCTATTGAGTTCACCGTTGGAGGCGGTACTGGTCGGGCAAGCTAAGGTATAAACATCGTCAACAAGCCTGATCTATTTATATGAGCAACCACCCAGCGGGCGTTTGCTCCTTGGATGTTAAGCCAATGGTTATCACTTGTATCAACTTACCCCCATGGCTGTAAAATCTTCCTCCAGTTCTGATCTGGTGACCGCTTGGGGTTTGGTGCTCACAGGGAAGCCCTTACGTTCGCCCAGCGCCTTGAGCTCGTTGACTTCTGACCGCTTCAGTTTCCGTGCCCGCACCAATGCAGACTTGTCCGCAATGACTATTTAGCGAGTACACAGTGGATGTCGGGTAGTTGGATAAGTGCCCATTCATGCCGAGAGAGGTCATCGAATTTCCTTGTCATTGTGCGCTTTCGCAGTGAGAGTGCAGTGTTACCATTAAGCTGTCGGGTATCCGATGACAAGGTCAACTCCAGTATAAGTTGCTGTTGTTTCTTTCCTAAAGCTCGTACCATCTCTGAGCGCGCATTCCGTCTTGCAGACTATGTGATGTAGGACGAACCATTTCCGGTAAGTAACGTCACTCGATCGATCGTAATTTCATAGAGACATCGAGCCTTCCATAATACGATCCTACGTCAAGCCCCATACCTGAAATGAGCAGTAGGCTTGATACTCTTGAATAACAAAATGGCTCTGTGCAATATCTGTTTTGTACTTTTTGCCCATCTCTGCAACGCGAAGCCGGTGTTCGCGTTTCTGTTCAATCTCTTGCATTAATGACGAGAGTTCGGGATGGGTGCCTACAAAATATGAGAGCAGAAGTTAGCTATGATGCGCAAGGTCATGCTTTAAAAGTCCATTCGCTCCGTGTTCAATGCAGGTGCCCTTTACCGTCATTGATCATCTCAACCTCTCTATCCAGCTCCGTCATTCGTTCCTCATACATCCTAAAGAGGAGTTGGCTGTTATTAAACCCTGCGATTTCATAAATATCCTCGACTGAACTTGGGGCATCATTAATACTTACTTATCGCGAAGGTTGGCAAACTCGACCTCTATACTTGTGAGCGCATCCAAGGCTTCCTTGTGCATTTGTTTTGTTTCCTCATCTATAGTGCAAAAAAGTTGTCGTAAACGGAGTTAGGCGGGTGACTTGATCCATCAGCGTTGCCTAGTCGCGGTCTTCCTATATTTTTTTCAATGCGTCATTGTACCTTCGCCTTCATCCCCTTCTGCTTCCGCATCTGCTTCATCCTCTTCTCGTGTTGCCTTTTCTTCCTCCTCTTCGTCTTCATCATCATCGTCGGCTCCTTCGGAACCCGATTCCTTGTCTGAGTTTTGTGCCTCCTCGACCTCGGGTGATGTTTTGTTCCGATTTACGGGTTCCGAAAGTCGTGCTCGTTTACTGGGGATCTCGACCTGATCTTCTTGTTCGGTTTTTATGGAATCCTGGTCCAGTTTGGCCGTAGCCTTATTGCTCATGTCCTGCATCGATCTCTTGCGCCCACCTGGCATAGGTCTGACACTGTTAATCGCTGTCGTGGCCGACGCTATAGGTGCAGGCAAGGACGACGTCTTTGCTGTAGTGTCTTGCTGCAACTTTTTGGTGTCCAGCATGTCATCGTCCTCATCTGAGTCATCTGTGTCATCAAACTCTGACAGGTCAGATAGGTCGTCGCCGCTGTCCTTGAGCTCTTCCTCGGTAGTCGTTGGACGGTTGAGCATAGGTTTTTGTGAAAGTGGCGCACCGCTGTCTTTCCTCGCAGGCTGGGCGGGTGGCTCATCGTCGTCTTCCTCCTCATCCTCATCCTCAACATCCTCCTCATCTGCATCTCCACCATCTTCGTCGTCCTCCTCATGTTCATGGTCGCTTCCTTCTGGATCAGGGAGGTCACTGTCCGAGTCCTCGGAATGCAGGGCTACAGCGCCCTTGTCCAGCATGTCTCGGTTGTGCTCATTTGCATCGGCGTCTTGATCGTCTGATTTTGCTGTGTTTGTCTGTGCTGTTCCCTCGGGTGAAAGCATTTCATCGTCAGGTCCTGGCCTATCGCTAGAGTCGAGAAGTCTTTCATCAACGTCGTCTAAATCGTCGTCGTCTTCGTCGCTGAAATCATGTTCGCCATTGCCGACCTCTGTATCCTCTGTATCCTGATCCAGATCGTCATAATCATCAAGGGCTCCATCCAATAGCCCACCATCGAGATCGTCCTGATCAATCGCCTGACCCATGCCAGACCCGGAAACGCTCGCGATAAACGTTGAATCCTCGTTCATAGGTGCGTCCTGCTCAATGACCTCTGCGGGGATGGGCGATGCATCTGCCATCTCCTGATCTTGATCGGCGTCACTGGATGGGGCGTTATTGGCACTATTCCCGGCTGCGAGAGCGGAAGATGAAATCTTGTGTTCGTCTTTTGCATCATCTTTGGTGGCTGGCACGCCTGTAGCTGATACAGCATCGTTGTGTGATGGATCGTGGCCATTCACTGCCGGGTCTTTGTCCAGTTCCTGGTCCTGGTCATTCGATGGCACTTGGGCCTTTTCCTTGTCGCCGCTCTTCATAATGGACTCTGCTATGGGGTCAAGTTTCGAGATGGCTGACTCTTCCAGTGGTGAGGATAGGGGAGGATGTGTCTCTGTCCTAGCTGCTGGATCAACATCCAGCATATTCCTGCTCTATAAAGTGAACTTTTTTCTCCACCTCAATCCAATGAATTCAAGGCGCGTCCTGATGGCTGTCCGTCCTGGTGTTTTTGAGAGTTGAGTTGATTGAACCAGTAGCCTTGAAAATAGAGATAAAGGCTATGCTATGCGCTGGACGAATGGAGATTCAGGGTTAAAGGTTGATCGCTTTGCGGTTGTGTTTTTGTTCTGAAGCAACATGAACGTTCGTCCGTCCAAAGCGAAGGGAGACATTCCCCAGGTCCCAGAGGCAAGAGCTGAGGATGCCCCGTCGTAGGCGTGCAGACGTACCCGTGGCTAGGTGGCGCTGGGTTGTCTCTGGTCAGGAGCTGGGGGGGGGAGTGACACCGCTTAGCGTGGGTAAAAAGAAAACACGGGCAGGCGCAGGATGGGGCGAGAGCGAGATCGGGGGCAGCGCAGAGGTCGCTTGGGTGGGATGGGTGGGATGGGGGAGTTGATGGACACCGGGGCAATTGCAGGAGGGTGGGGAGCAAGAGAGTCCTCAGCGGAGGAAGAAAGAGCGAAAAATCCAGAGGGACCGGGCTCTGAGCACGAATCAAGCGCACCAAAATATCACACTGTGGCCAGACGAGGTGCGATGGAAGGGCAGCGGGGGGGGCGTGTCTGTCCTCACTCACGGTGTATGTGTGGGTGTCGTGAGTGCGTGTGTACGAGAGAGAGAGAGGGAGAGAGAGAGAGACAGAGAGGGTATGTGTGCACAGGGCGTGAGTGCACCAGTACAGCAGGGTGGGAGTGGCTGTCGATGGGGTGTGCCTCTGCAGTGTCGTGCAGCGTGGGTGGAAGGGGTGCCCTCATGGACACCGTGATAGCTCGTTGAGCCTTGAGTGACGTGACTGGACTGCGCTTCTCTTGTAGCAAGCCACCGAGGAAAACAAACCCTGAGCGGGCCAGAGTGGCAAGGGAAAAAAAAAAAAAAAAAGAAAAAAAGAAAAAAGCAAGGCAACCAACCCACCACCTTCAGTCAGCCCTCACCTGCCACCCGCCTCGTCCCTCCCTGCTCTTATCCCTACCGGCACTTTTGCTCTCGGCCCCAATGTCTCTGACCTCTTCATTGCTCAAGGGAAAGGCTGTCGAAAGCTCCCTCGACTCGCTGTTCAAGAACAGTGTACGTTGTTCGCAAACTAGACACTTTCAGGGAAACCACGGAAGCAAGAGCCAACCAAAAAAGAAAGGGAAAAAACCCCTCACACGTTCACTCTCCTTTCTCTCTCTCTCTTAGGCTGGACCATCGAAGCAGACAGCACCCATTGCCGCCAAGGTGCGAGCTCCCTATCCAGAAGACCTCACCGATCAGGTCCAAAAGAAGATAAAGACCCCAAAACCCAAATCCACCCCATTGTCTAAAAAGGACAGGAAGGCCGCTGCCCCACAGGACTCTGACAACGAACATGATAACCACGTGAGCGAGGACGAGGATGAAGAGGGGGACAGCAGTTCAAAGAAGGGCAAGAAAGGCAAAGTCAGCGTTGAGGCAAAGTACGAAGCCAAGCAGGCTACTGCGGCTGCTACTGCAGACCCCACCAAGAAGGAGACCAAGAAGGCTCGGAATGCGCCCAAGGAGACAAAGGAATTGATTGCTCAACAGACAACGCACGACTATGGCGAGGATGTTGACATGGAGGAATCAAAAGTGGAGGATCTGGTTCACGAGTCTCTCAGAAACAAGAGCAGCAACAAGCGCAAAGCAGAGGAGACAACTGCACCAGCATCAGAGGGAGAGAAAAAGTCCAAGAAAGCCAAGAGCACAGCAGCATCATCCAAGACCAAGAGCAGTAGTAACAAGGACGGTGACTCTGACGACGAGGATGCCTCGCCAGACGCCAACAAGGACGGTACCAAAAAGTCGGATGATCCCGAGAGGCAGGCCAGGACAGCATTTGTTGGCAACTTGGCAGTGAGCTCGATGACTCAGGCCGATTTCAGGAAACTCAAGTCAAAGTTCTCGACATTTGGACCTATCGAGTCGATCCGCTTCCGTTCCATCGCATTCTCGGAGCTTTTGCCTCGCAAGATCGCTTTCATCACCGGGAAGTTGCACCCAGAGCGTGATGTTGTCAATGCCTACATCGTGTTCAAGAGCAAGGACTCTGTTGCCAAGGCTGTAGCCGCCATGAACGGGCAGCTCTTTCTGAACAAACATATCCGTGTGGACACTGTTGATGGCGCCAAGGTTTGTGCATTGAAAATAGGAGAGTGTCCGCGCCATGTGCAATATATCAGTTTACAGTGTGATCTCTAACCCTATTGTCTTTTTTTCACGCCTTTTTTTTTGCGTAATTAGAACCATCAACCCAAGAAGAGTGTCTTTGTCGGCAACTTGAGCTTTGATGCACAGGAGGAGGATCTCTGGAACTTTTTCAAGGACTCGGGCGACATTGAGAACGTGCGCATTATCCGTGACCGCAAGACAAACCTCGGAAAGGGTTTCGCGTATGTCCAGTTCCAGGACCGAGCATCGGTCGACGTTGCACTGAGACTTCACGATACCAAGATGGGCACGCGCAAGCTGCGTGTTGTACGCTGCAAGCGTCTGGAGGAGGAAGCCAAGACTAACGGTATGGGACCCAAGACAATGACTGCAGTGGCTGGTGCCAAGAAGCTGAATGGCAAGGACAGTAAGCCTGCACGCGCCCAGCACGCGCCGATCAAGATGGATGGAGCCGCCAAGAGACTTGCGTTCAAGGACCGCAAGACCAAGGAGAAGCACATTCTGATGAAGAAGAAGTCAGACGGCATTGTGGAGGGTGAAAGGTCCCAGAAGGGCGCCAAGGTCGATCTGGGCATCAAGAAGGGCAAGACCAGGGTCAAAGCCAATGTGCCCAAGAAGAAGGTCGTCAAGAAGTAGACGTCTGCATATCGTTTCCCCTACCACCCAAATCGCATTTACAAACACCATAAAGGCCCAAAAATCAAATCCTCCTTTTCTTGCAGTGTACTATACGCTCTCGAGATTCGCTCACCCATGGCCAGAACGAGTCTCCTGTAAAATCAAATGGCTGAATCCACGACAACGACTGATGCCATAGCCACTGACGCGGATGCTGTTAGTGGCAGCGACAGTCTTGACACTCCATTCCCAACGCCTTTGCCAGCAGTATCCGTCGAGTCTCCAGCCATACAGTCAGAGTCGGAATTCAAGACACCCACAGACGCAGCTCAACCCGCAGCCGACACTACGCCCTCCAGTGGGCCTGCGCCTACAAAGAAGACACGATTCAAGCTCGACGACTCCCGTAGGTCATTAGTTCGTCGCTATTTCGTTCTAGTAACGTATTGACTTGTTCTAACACATACAGCAATTCGGGGGGTTGATTAGCCCACCACGTCATCTTTGTGGTGCATGGGATGGGGCGGCAGCTGGAGGAGTTTGGTAATTATGAGCGCAATGGTAAGCAGCATTAAGAAGCCGACTTTATTAGTCGCAAGGGCCAGTGCAACGTGTACAAAGGTCTGTTTCCCGCAACGGGGGGGTTTTTTTGGTGGTCTGACCGCGCTCTTCTTTTTTACTTGGGCAAAGTCGCTTATCTGGTCGAGAATACAAAGACAGTGCTCCAAAGCCAGTTCCATGAGCTAAACACAGATGTCCACATCATCCCGATTGAGTGGCACGCCAAGTTGCACAGCATGGTCGACCAGCGCATGTCCCTGACCAGTTTGAGAACTGTGCCTAAAGGTATGATGAGGGTTACGCGTCAGTATCATGCACGATTCTTTTGACTACGTAAAGCTACTAAACATCAGGCGTTCATTTTGTTTGGGTGTGCAGTGCGTTTGGTCATGAATGACTATTTTGCCGATATTCTATATTACTTCAACAACCATTACGGCGCTGTAATTACGCGTATGATAGTTGACGAGCTGAACCTGGCCTACTCGACCTTTACGGCTAAGCACCCGGGCTTTAACGGCAAGATCTCTGTGTATGCGTTGTCGCTCGGAGGAGTTGCCATGTATGACATTTTGACCTGCATGGACGATAATGAGCCAGAAGAGGACCCAGCCGTGGAAGAAAGGCCCACGGATAGGGGCAAGGACAAGGACAATGAACAGAACGATGCCGAAACCAAGGGTAGAGCGACAACAAAAAAAACGTGTGTTAGAAAGCAGGATCAACAAAAGTTCCGCGCCGTGGTACCCAAGCTCACATTTAGGCCAAACTTTCTTTTCACGGTCGGTTCGCCTGTCGGTAAGTAGCTTTCGTTCGTTGCACATTTTGAGTATGGAGTCTTTGAGGGGGAGCAAAATCTCACTCGGCACTCCTGCCACATGACAACATCAATAGGCGCTGTGATGGTTATGCGCAACTTGGACTGGGAGACCTTCCACCCGCCAGACGACATTGTCCACCACAACCTCTTCCATCCTTTCGACCCACTCGCTTACAGGATAGAGCCATTGATCGATTCGATCTTTGCCGCCATACCAGCGGTCACCCTAACCTCCACCGGGAATTCGCAGCTATTTCCAATATCACTGCCTTCACTTCCCTCTTTGCCTTCCATGCCTTCCCTGCCTCTGCCCTCCATGCCTTCAATGCCATCAATGCCTTCAATGTCCTCAATCCCAGGCTCAATCTCGTCCTTTTGGGAGAGCAAAGCAAAGCCAGCTATCCCGACTCTTTCTATCCTCTCTCAAAAGGCTCAGTCCTTGACGCCAAAACGCTGGAAGTCTGTTGGTGGAGGTGGCGGAGAAGTAGCAGCAGGCAATGCTGATAATGGAGCATGTACACCTGTAGTGGATCACCCTGACCAAAAATCATTTGCACCAACGGATGGAGTACCTGCAGTCGAGAACGAAGTAGACAGTTCCAGCGAGGATGGGGAAGAAAGTGCGGCCGACATGAAGCAGACGCATGGCACGCATACACATTGTGAACTCAAGGCGCAGGGGACAATGAGTCGCCCTTCGCATCGAACAGATGATCGCGACGACACTCAAGCATCTGTCACAGAGGCATTGGCTGCCGCTACGGATGCAACTTATCTTGATCAGGGTCTATCCGAGGCAGCTAGTATTGACAGATGCACAGCCGATAAGGACATCATTACTACCACAGGATCTACTTCTGTGATCGCGGGATCGCCGAGAAGGCCAAGTATTGGTCCTCGACGAGTAAGCAGCCGGGTTGACGATGAAGCAAGCGATGACGAAGAGCAGGATTTGGACGACCCCAATTCCTCCACTACATTGGCGTCTCAACCACAAGGTATAGAAGATCTTCCTCCCTTACATATGGAATACTATTTGGGACTCAATAGTGAGCCTACGCTGGACGAGAAGGCGCGTGGCCTGGGCGCCAAGTCTGATGCAGTTCAGGAGGACATGATTAGGTCAGTCCCTTCGTCACCGATAATGGACACGCATGCTGGGCATGCCCACATGCATTCCCTTGACCGGACTACTGTTGCTGACACAGAAAAGAAGCAGTCTAAGGAGGAGGGACTCGAGGATATGCAAGCTTTTCACGAAGAAAAAGAGCAGGCCAAACTGCACGAGGAAGCCGTCGAGGATCGGGTGCCTGAAAATTCCAGCAAGAAAGTTACCATAACGGAGGAGGAGGGAGAGAAAGGCAAACACGATCCATCTCCCGACGACCCTCTTCAGAGTCAAGCAAAGCACAACAAAGACGAGAAGCCAGAGGTTGATACCAGAAGCTGTCCTGTACATGTGGGAGGACGTGCAACCAAGGTCCCATACCGGATCGACCATGTTCTTCAGGAAACCAAAGTGGACCAGTACACGAATGAGTATTTGCTCGGCATGAGAAGCCATTTCCGATACTGGGGCAATAGGTAAATCACATACAATGCCGCGAACACTGTGCTCTTTAGTCTGACGCTTGTTTTATCTCAAGATTCACGATTGCTGACCGCCATCTCTATCTTGAACCAGGGATATTACCTACCATATTTTGAGAACTATGTTGCGGCAAAAGAGTGGGCATGATGAGGACCCTGAAGGAGGTTTTCTGGATTTAAGGCCAGAGATGCCGGCACCCGTCACAGCATCCAGGCACGCCAAGGTAGTAGCAGAGGCCAAAGCCAGGGCAGCCGCAGCGACATATCGGCGTCAAAGTCAGGACCTGAACCATGGAAACCACGCCCAAGACCACCAAAGGCTCTCCGCGTTCTCGTTTTTATACAACTCTTCGACGACATCGAGCGATACCAGACCTAACACGCGCCATGCTTCTAGCTATGGCTATGGTGATGAAGAGGAACAACTCTTTGGATACAGGTATTCGGACCTGGACATGAGCAGCGCGGCGAACGTGAGCTTTAGTGGGCAGACCCTTTACCAGTCCTCGCCTTTTGCCAGTAACAGCAACATCGACATCCCTTGCGTGGAGTCCAAGTCGTCGTCGTCGTCGTCGACGACGATGGCGGGAAGTTCCGGTCTCAGCGCAAATGCAGCCCAGCAGGGGCACTGCAGGCTTAGCAACGAGGGTGGGCGCGTCGGCCATCGCCATCAGCAAGAGAACCATCAGCAGCATCACAGCCACCAGCGGGGTCATGGTCAAGACCGAGGAAGAGCAGAATCCACACAGTCCAAAGATAGCTCACGGTCACCTCCCACTTCAAGTCAGACGTCGTTCGAGGAAGGAATAGTTGTCCCAGACCTTGCACGACCGCCCAAATTGCACTATAGGTCATCTCGAGTGGAAGAGAGAAGATAGATGGTAGCCCTGAATATAAGCGTTGCACGTACGTGTAGATTGAAAAGCCGGCTCTCGAACCTCCACGGATCACCGCCTCCTTCGCCCAGGACACACTCGCGAATGAGAATGGTTGGCAGTCAAGAGCGGTTTTGCTTTCCGTTGCATAAACGTAGAAAAGCCCTTCATGTCATTATTGTATTTTTTCCCTTCTCAAAAAGTGTTCAGGTTTCCCTTCTCAAAAAGTGTTCAGGTTTCCCTGGCTTTATGTTTTTACTTCAAGAAACTAAATGACAGTGACCGCCAAATAGCGAGCGGAAGCAGTTTAGTAGAAGGTCGAGGGGCGCGAACCCATGAAGAGAGCGCGGTGAGACTTGTCGGCAGCGCGGATGACGCGGTGGGGCAAGGGGAACTTGAGACCGGGAACCAAGATCTGCTTGATGTAAGGGCGACGGACATCAGCGTTGGCGACCTCGGCGACGCGGATGATCTGGATGGAGCGGGAGCGAGCGCGGTGGCGGGAAGCCATGTCCGAGTAGCAAGCCTCGACGGCGGCGTTGCGGGACAACTCACGGTACTCCTTGTACATGTTGTGGGTGCCGGAGCGCGAGTCGTAACGGATCCAGATACCGAAGTTCTTGATCTGGAGGGGCTTCTTCTCGTGGATCTATAGATCATAGTATAAGATATAAAAGGTAAGAGGCTGCACGCGTATCTCCTTGCTAGACCACACACACAGAATCTTTGTACTCCTGTGGCAGACAGGGTAGCATTATAAACATACCTCGTTGATACCGACGATCTCGCCGTTGACCTTCTTGACCTTCTTCAGCTTGCGCATGAAGTACCAGAAGCGGGACTTGGCAATGACCTCGTTGGTGGCAAAGAGGCGCATGCGGAAAAGCTTGGGGGTGGGCTCCTTCTCGGTGGGAAGGTGGCGACCGACCAATTGGTACTCGTGAAGCTATTGAGTAGTTCAATAGGTTGCACGTAGAGTGACCAGATTGAGAGGGGTAGAGAGCGAGAGGTACGAACCAAGTAAGATACTGGTCAAATCGTTGTTTGTTTGTGTGTGTGTGTGTGGAGGGACGGGGTGGTCCTTGATCCAGAGCATTATTACTCCACGCACTGTTCCAGCAAAGCGATATCCTGCGGTTCCTGTTCCTGAAGTGTCTTGTCCATCGGCGATCGCTGCAGTATTGGTCCACTTCTGAAAAGGCGGGTAAGGTGCCCGAGTTGACAGGCAGCTCGAATCCTTTCTTTTTAGCCCAATGCTCCCACGCTAACCTCTGTCTTCTGTCTCGTCCGCCAGCTCAAGCCCTATCGCACAGCTTCAACTCTAATCGCTGCCCGAGGCTACGACCAAGGAACTAGATCTAGTGACGATCCCGTTGCAAGGTGTAGGCCAAGGGTCACGAAAAGATATGACAAGGCAACGTGTCTGATGGATGAGCTGGGGACAGAGCAGATTCCAGTCGATCAGTGTTCTGGCATGCATTGGAGCAGTGGACAGTAACAGGTTGAGAGGGTGCTGGTGGATTGATTGTCCATGAGCGATTCCAGCTCCATGACCGTTTCCAGAGACTATTTCCTTGACTGTGTCAAGCCATTGCATCCTAGATCACATTCAAGACGGCATTGATGGACGACAATGGTGATGGATGGATGGATGGATGAGACAGATGGATTGAACACGCACTCTGGACATGATTGAGAAGTCTTCGATTTGCAAAAAAGAAGGATCAAAACTTTGTTCACCGCGACCTGCCTGATATTGCCTCCTCTGAGCAGACAAGCCACAAACACGAGCAAAATTGAGAAGCCGTGCGTTACAGTGTGCTGATCGTCAATAGTGGTCGCCAGTACAAGGTGATTCTTTCATGAAGTTTACTGCTATCTTTGATGGAGCATCAGGCACGTATCATGTCGGGTGGAGGAAACTATTAAATAAAGGCGATGGTGTCCTTGGTATATAAAATTCTGAAAGGTTAGGGTATGTTATGGACGAAGTGAGGAGGTATCGAAGAGAATAACTCTCTCACTTTGATGTGGAAGGAGTGCGCATGTTCTGTGTGTGTGTGTGTGTGTGGGGGGGGTGATTGCTTGTCGTCTCATGTTTCGCATCTACGCTGTACGGGACGGTGACGAGAGAACCTCTGTCGTTGCCGTTATTGTAGTGGTCGGGGCAGTCTTCTTGGAGGACTTCCAAGGCAGCAGCCGGATCAATGTAAACTTCTTCTTTTCGTCTCCCGCTCCTCCAGCAGCGCCGCCATTTCTTCGCCGCTCACGCTCGTCCCGCTCCCTCTTTTCTGCATCCAAGTCTGTACCCTTAGCTCTCAATGCTGCGATCCGCCTCTTTAAATTCTTGAGGCTCTTGGGTAGAGCAAAGGTCTTGGCTCGGGTCGGGTGCAACTTGACCTCGGTTCCAGTCATGGGATGACCGTCAGAGATACCGCGTCCCACGCCAGATCCTGGGACACTCATAGATCGATCCAAAGTCTCTTCCTCTTCAGATTCCTCCTCCACCGGCAGATACTTCAATTCGCTCAGATCGACAGCGCTTGTATTGTTGGGGCTGCTGCTGGCCGGTGCGGCGAGGGTATTGGAGGCGATGGATAGCTGCAGGGAAGGCGAGGGGGTCCTTTGTGGCTGTGGGTGAGGTGTTACCTGATTACGGACGGTCGTTGCATGGCTGTTGACACTGGCTTTGCGACCAAAAATGCGGTCCAGTGGCGAGCGCTTCTCCGAAATGACATTGGTTGCACTTGATGAGTTTTGTTTTCCTTGGAGGAACATGCTGTTGCCATTCTGTGGTTGCTGGTGGCCTTGCTGCTGTTGCTGTTGCTGCTGCTGTTGGCGATTGAGGCTGGTGTTGCTCCGATTGGTCGGGGTGGCGTGTCCCAGCTTGGACTTGTTATATTCTGCCTGCTCCTCCGACATTAAGACCTCCGCATCTTGATCACTCGACTCCTTCATGGCCTCCTTCAGAACCTTAGCCTGTAAAAGCAGAACCCAAAAATAGTGTATCATCGGACGTGAGTGCGAGAATGCGATATAGGAAGGCACCCAATGATGAACATTTAACTTCAGTGAGGCTTTCGTGAGGCACGCAAGTATACCTTTTGAATATTATCTTCGACCTCGCGCTGAAGACTCTCACGCATATTAACTCTGTAGCTGTCAAACTACGATATGGAAAGAAAATGCATGCACCAGGATGGACAATGTTAGATTTGGCGAAGCTCTTCTGACGTATAGATGGTAGGCACTAACATGGATATGCGAAATGCAATATATCCGGCCTGAAATGAAATGAAGAATCTTTGAGCCCTTCTTTTCCATTCCCCTATGACGGCAACTGCTCAGGGTTCTCATAATATGTATCCTAAAAGGTACATTCGATATTCTTCAAACACATCGAGCATGCTATACTTGCCTGTGCAATGAGATCGATGGCGAATGAAGACAGGACCGGCGCCGCTCCTGAAGATAGCATTGAGTTCTTTCGTGGCAAACTTGGGGCAGCGGCATAAGGTCGGACGGGCCGGGTAAAGGCATGGCTCGTGTTCGAGTGAACGCTCGTCATTGCGAAATGTCACGTCGTGGTGGAAAAGTGCTATAGTGAACAGAGTTTCTGTTAGGTCTCAACCCAGATCCGCGTGGACTTTGGATCAGGCATGTTCGACTGACTACCTCTCTCGTAGCAGAAGTTCTATGACGGGCGCCGCGTGAGGAGGGGAAGTAAACACTCAGGATGGGAAAGAGCCAGAGGAGAGAGGGTGAAGAGGGAACTGGCAAAGATGGGAGTGGCATTACTTTGTAAGCGCGAAAGAAGGAACAAGGACCTAAAATCAAATACGGACTAAAATTACACGGTGTTTGGGCGGTTGCGCAATAGCAGGTGAACACGGGAAATGGCCCGATGGAGGGGGAGAAGAATGGAGCTAGCCGTGGGCATATGGAATATGTAGGTATGACGGGGTTCTTTGGACCAAGAGGCCGCGGAGGCGAGGAATGACGGCGTCAGGAACACAAGGAGCACGCCAGCAGTGTCCTGTCGCATACTCCCATCTGTCCTTGCTTTGGCTCTCTATCTAACCTCTCCCCGTTTGTTGCAAAGGTACCAGGAAAGTCATGAATAAACTGGTGTAGTGTTGATTGTTTTCTTTGTGAGCATTCTTATCGTCGTCAAACAGGGGCGGTGAATATTTCGGTTAGGATGAAGGAGCAAGGTGGAAAGGAAGTGGTCTAAACCTGACTTGTGCAGGAAGACGAGCCCGCTGCTCTTGTTTCTAGAAGTCTCCTCCTTCCTCCTTTCTACTCCCCCGGGAGATATTTTTACGATGGGGAAACCAACATCCGTAGCGGTCGTTTGTCGTCCGAGCCGCAGATGGGTAGAAACACCAGCACGGAGGCCGCTTGCTTTTCGAACCCATCCGGGTCAGGGACATGGGAGGGGCCAAACAAAATGTGCAAAGGACACAACAGGCAAGGGGAGAATCGAGTCAAAGTTCCCTTCCAATAAGGAAGAAGAGAAGAAGACGCCGGCGATAAAGTGCGGCCCCATGGACCAGGGTCCCTTGAGGACATGTGGTGGGTCGATAGCCTTGCGCACCGTGCAAGAAGAATCGAATCGACGATGGGTGCGATAAAGGGGTGAAACAGAGATGCTTGATGTTCCTCCCTGGCACGAAGGCCCTTTCCATACCTGTTTGATTGGGCTAGTCAGTTGAGCGTGGCAAGGCGCGCTGCGAGGCAATAGACAGCGAGAGGATCGAGGGTGTGTGTGTGTGTGTGTGTGAGAGGGGTGGGGCAGAGAGGGTGTGCTATTTGCAATGAGGACTGATCTCGTTGGTGGAGTGGATGCTGTCTCAACAGGAGGGGTGTGCGCTGATGAGGGCAATGGGAAGGAGGATGGAAGTGCCAGTGCTAGATTCAGGAATATGGAGTTGAGAGAGATGAGGAGAGAAAGCGAGAGAAAGAAAAAAATGAGCAGCTTGCTTTTGCTTCTCAAGGTTGCCCATGCCATACTGGAGACAGGACGGTGTGCCTCGCCCCTGCAATCTGCGGATTTGAGGGTGCTGGTGCTCCGTGGTGCAGTCGCGTTATCCTTCTGTCTGGGCGGACACGTTTTTTGCCTTCCTCCGTGTCCACTGCTGGTGTGTCTGCTGTTATCCCGCTCTTTTGCAGTGGTCGGGGCTATGAGTATTTATTCTGCATGCACCGCAGTGCTTTCAGGGGAGGCAATCCGATCCCTCCCAACCCTGTCAAAGCACCAATAACCAAGATGTGATGCGATGCAGCACGATAGGGACCCCCTTCGTTTTTTTGATGGAAAGTGATCACAAGCGCGCTTGTCCGTGGCCTCTGCGGCCTCCCACACCATGGTGGACAGGGTGCTCTCACGCCGTCTCGTTGCCCGGCAGGGCCGCACCATGACTATTTTTACGCGCAATCGAGGATCCGCGTTCGTCGGGTTCCCTCGTGATACCTACTGCCAAACCAATGCGGCCCCTGACCCATGCTCATACTTCGTATCTGACATGAATGGCGCTGCGTGGCGGCGATGTCTTCTTCGAATGGGTGCACAGGAGCGTGCTGTTTGCTAAGCATCGGCCAATCGTGCCACCCGAGAAAATTTTTCATCGCGACCAAAGGCAGACAACGCGGATACAGGCAAGCAGGCGTACAGACAGACAAACGGACAGGTTGACAGCGAGACAGATAGACAGATACGGGGTCCATGGGAGGTTAGGATGGCAATGGCCAGCCGACAAATGGTTCCAGGGGGTTATTTCCCATCCGTTCATCCCAGGCCAAAACAGGGGTAGTGCGCCTCTGCGAAGCGCGTGTGAAGTTCCGACCTTGTCGCTAGCCCCAAGCGGCGTTGTCTAGATGCAGCCCGCCTGTCGATCACTGTGGCGGACCCAAGACCGGCCACGGGGGATGGGAGGGCCTAAGGCCCTTGGCCCAACAGTGCAAGTTGCATGTCAGGGATATCAGAAGCGGACCACGGGCTGGGAGAGGCTTTTTTGCATTGATTTTTTTGCGAGTGCGCTGACCTCTCACCTTGAACTCTTTTTTTCTTCTCCTTCCCCTTCCCAATCACCCAACTAATCCTTTCCCTCACGCCCTTTCTCTTACAACCCACGCTTCCCAAAACAGAGCACACCGACAGACCCTCACCCGCAAGGACAAAAAAGCAAGCCATGGCAGCAGAAGCAGAAAACTCGTGGAAGTTTGCACAGTGCTTTGGCGACAAGGGCGAGGTCGAGGACATCACTGAAGGTTAGTCCTCGAGATCCGTCCTTCATCTCTCGTTCCCGGCCACTGCACCCATCCGCTCCCCACTCCCAAGCGCGCCAACGTTGCTTAATCAGAAAGCGCTTGGTTGCCATCGGGGTCGCAATCTCTCTGGATCTATTTGTGGATTGTTTTTGTATCGCCTGCTTCCTCAATCAACGGGCGTCACTACGCGACAAAGGTTTTCTGCATCGTCTGCCTCCTGATAGCGCTCTCTTCCTTGGGAGACGCTCCATATCCTCAATGCTTTTCGGACACCACGGATATCGCAATTTTCGATAACAACGCCTGGGAAGTTGTTGGCTTTTGTTGGCATGGATGGTTGAAGGCACATGAAGACAGGACTTGATTTCAACAGAATTCAATCCACACGACATGGACCCAACACCCACTCGATTGCTGTTTATTGTTATTGCCGTTGGTGTGGGATTGATTAACGACGTTGCTACACCTCAGAAGTGCCACAGTGCCACCACATAACGTTCCCAGACTGCAGCCGTTATTCGACTAGGAGCTCCTAGATGAGGAATTAGGCCTTGCGTTTTTAGTCATCACAGCGTGAGAGTGAGCGAGGAGCGACGGGAAGAAAAAAGAGTGCGAGGTACACAGAGTGCGAAATAAGACGTCATAACTGTGTTTGTGTGTCCATGCGGGAGCGAGAGGGAACAGAGTTACTACGTATGCCAGAAGATGTAGCCCCGTTCTCCTTCTCACTTTGAGGCCCAACTTCGGCTTTTTGCATTATGGCAGACAAAAGGGTGACATCTCGGGGTGAAGGAGGAGGGGGGGGGGGGGGGGGGGGGGGAAGCGAGCGAAGGGGATATTTACTGCCGATCCCTCTTGCACGCACCCTAATACACGCATATATATGTGCACGTATACGGACTGAATGACGAAAAAAAAGAGAACAGCGCGGTGAAGTGGACAGGATTAGTTACCAGTGCTTTGATAGATCTGAATGTGTGTTGTCTCGGACCGAGGACTCGTACCATACGAACAAGGATAAGTTAACCAAAAGTTGTGCTTAAAAAATAGCCGACATTATTTCCACAGTCGAGTTTGATCACACTGGTGACTACCTGGCCACAGGAGACAAGGGCGGCCGAGTCGTACTCTTTGAGCGCAATGACGGGGTAAGGTGCCACGGAGAACCATTGTGACGGAGCACTGCTTCGGACCCATGATGGATCGTGCGAGAGCGACTGATAGCTATTTGTTGTTTATTCCTTGTACGATTAGAAAAAGGGGTGCGAGTACAAGTTCCATACCGAGTTTCAATCACACGAGCCGGAGTTTGACTATCTTAAGAGTCTGGAAATCGAGGAGAAGATCAACAAGATCAAGTGGTGCAAGCGCCAGAACTCGGCCCATTTTCTGCTCTCGACAAACGGTACGTTAATATTATAACAATGCTCGCGGGAGGAGCCATTTCGACCGCGCTGAGAGTCTGCCTGTTTCTTTTTTACATATGCGCTAACGCGTTATGCCTCAACTCTTAGACAAGACGGTAAAGCTCTGGAAGGTGTTTGAGAAATCAATCAAGGTCGTGGCAGAGAACAACCATGGCGACGGTCAGCACGCGCCTGCCGCTGGAGCCCCACTCAGATTGCCTAAGCTGACTCACCATGACACAATCGTGGCTGCGGTGCCCAGGAAGGTCTATGCAAACGCACACGCGTATCACATTAACTCTATCTCCGTCAATTCCGATGGCGAAACCTACATCTCTGCGGATGACTTGCGCATCAACCTCTGGAATCTCAATATCAGTGACCAAAGCTTCAGTAAGTTGCCCTCTTGCCCTCGGGGCCGTAATAACCTTGGCAGCTGTCGAGATACGGTAAAGCTGGCGTGGCGCGTTATTATTGGAATGCACCCCTGATATCTCAACTACTTTATATGTATGCTCATCCAGATATTGTGGATATCAAGCCTGTAAATATGGAGGAATTGACTGAGGTCATTACCGCTGCCGAATTCCACCCCGTCCACTGCAACCTATTCATGTACAGTAGCAGCAAAGGAACCATCAAACTCAGCGACATGAGAGAGTCTGCCCTTTGCGACCAACACGCCAAATGTAAGCCGTGCATGTCTTGCATCAGTGTTTTCAATACTTTGATAGTATACGATTTGATTTCTCCACCTAACTTGACTCTCCATGTCTGGGCGTCTAGTGTTTGAGGAGGAAGAAGATCCTAGCAACAAGTCTTTCTTCTCAGAAATCATCTCGTCAATTTCAGATGTCAAGTTTAGCAAGGATGGGCGCTATATACTCTCACGCGATTATTTGACACTCAAAGTCTGGGATATCAACATGGAGAGTCGGCCCGTGCAGACAATCAACATTCACGACCATCTGCGCAACAAATTGTGCGATCTCTACGAGAATGATTGCATCTTTGACAAGTTTGAGTGCACATTCAGCGGTGACGGAAAGTACGCATCTTGGCAGACTGGACATAAAATACACTTGGAATCTGGTGATGGACAGCACTAACATCCTGGCATGCTTTATAAAACCTCACTGTAGCAACGTCTTGACTGGATCATACAACAACAATTTTCACATTTACGACCGTAACGGCAAGAACGATGTCACACTGCAGGCGGACAAGAGCGCATTCAAGGCCAAGCGTGTGGGATCTGCCAAGAACAAGATGGCACCCAAGGTTAAGAACGGGAAGAAGGATGACATCAATGTCGAGTCTATCGACTTTTCCAAGAAGATTCTTCATGCCTCCTGGCACCCGAACGAGAACTCGATCGCTATCGCAGCCACCAACAACCTCTTCATTTTCACTGAGTTGTAGCCAAACAGGGAGGAAAAAGAGACGAGTAGTAATAAACAACATTAGGGCTGTTTGCCAAAACGAACTCATAGTGCAATTTGTGCGAGAGGAGTAGGGAATGAGACAGTAGAACACGGTCCGCGGCATGTATGTATATGCCCTGAAAATTGAAGGATAGAGGCTGTCTATTTTTTTCTTCGCGCTGGATGTGTGAGTCTTGAAGACCAGACTGGAGAGTTGGAAAATATGTGCCACCGCTAATGACCTACTCATATTAAAGTAGGCTACTAGGCGACTTTTCGCGCCAGACAAAAAGTCAAGGATGTCGCTTGAGCTTCCTCTGTCAGTGGTGCTGAGGCTCCTGACTTTAGCAACTCCATAATGGTCTGATTCACACGCGTTGCGTGGCCAAAATCCGAATACATTACACGGTAACAATGAGTGCAGAAGCTCGTTTGTGATTGCTGCCGTTGTCAAAGCGCATCCAACTGCTCCTGCTTCTTGAGATGTGCGCTCGCGGATGCTCCCTTACGAGGAGGCAGTTTGGATTCAGTATCGTGTATTGACTCTGCACCCTCCTGCTCATCTGAAGCTTTCTATTGCTCGGTCCAGGATCAATGTTTGAACGATGGCTGAGATACAGCTCTCTGTCTCACGGCAAGATTGAAAGAAACGGGCTTCCTTGAAGTTCTTGTGGAGTCACTTGTACTTCACCGCTGACAACTCGGACAACATGTGCAACAATAGGTGAAGTGAAGAGGAATGTCTATTGGTTGTCGAGACAAGGCTCGTCGCGTGAGCCTATATGTATGTGCTCAGGGGCTGGATCTAGCAACTTCTACAGCTGGACGCAGTCAAGAGATGCGAGGTCACTGCAACTTGAAAGCCAGTTTCTATGGGCGGCCTTCCATAGTAGCCAGTGATCCGCTGAGCCGCAGTAGGTGCAAAGTCCTTCCTTTTGTCCACGAAGGCGTTCAGCCGGGGGCAGCGGTCCATGAGAGCGTGCGAGTGTTCCATATTCATCGAAGCGGCCGCGGAGTAGTTGTTGCTGGAGCAGGTCATAGCGTAGTCATATTGCCGGTTGTTGATATCGATCGATGCCAATTTTGAAAACTTTGCGAAAGTCGTTGTTTCGTGTTCGTTGGCCATGATCTCTTGGGCAGATTCTTCAATCCTAGACAGTACTGTGAGATCATTGCGCTGTCATTCCAGGCGTTGTCTGCTGTGAGGTTGACGAAGCGGTTGGTGTAGTCGGTAGTGGATCCACGTTGCTTGAGTTGCCGCAGTTGGGTTTCAGTCAAGACATGAGCATTGTATACTCCAGACTTCTTAGTCATGAGTGTGGAAACTGCCCGAGACTCGAGACGCATAAGGGTCGTACTAGCCACGTAGCCGATTCCATGAGCTTATGAAAGACCTCTTGCGTGGTCGTGCTAAATTCACAAAGTAGGGACTGGAATCAGCAAAAAAGTCATCTTTACAAGGTCAAGAACCAAAGCTTTGTTGCATTATAAAAAAGTGTGAAAAGTAGAAGGAGCCGCCCTGTTCTCTTTAGAATGGGAAAGAGAAGACAAAATACCGTTACAGTACAACTTGCCGAATCCTACAATCGGATCAAATTATCCGTTGATTCGTACATCACAGAAGTGGAGGTGCGTCTTGCGTTGGTCCATGGGTTGGCGGGGTCCTCGTCCATAAATATCTCTGCTCCTGCGTGAACAGGAATCGCGCTGGTGTCCACAACCAAAACGGTCTCTTGCTCGTGGTCCTGCTCGTAATCCTGCTCAGTCTTGTCCTCTGCAATCGCGAATACTAGGTCTCGCCTCGAAAAGAACACTGGATATTAGTAACTGGCATAAAAAAAAGAACATAAAAGAGAAAGGCTCCCCTCCCCGTCGGCATCTGTGAGGCACCACATGAACGACATTGAGTATAACCAGTTGCAGAGGGCTACTGGACAGCGGCTGAATGGTGACAATGGCTCTAAAGGCTCATCCGTACGGACACGCAGCCAAGAAAGCTGCACATCCCACCCTCAGAGACACGCTAGGAGCAAATAAAAAAGACCGTGATGAACACGATAAATGAAAGGCTCCCCTCCCCGCAGGCATCAGTGAGGCATCAGATGAACGACAAAGAGCATAACCAGTTGCGGAGGGCTACTGGACAGTGGCTGAATGGCGACGTTGGCTGATTGGCGACGTTGGCTGATTGGCGACAGTGGCTCAAAAAAGCTCATCCGTATGAACACGCAGCCAAGAAAGCTACACGTCCCACCCTCAAAGACACGCTAGGAGCAAATAAAAAAGACCGCCAAAGGTTACTCTGAGTTGCCCACATCACCTGTGATATACGGTCCGATCAATGAGGAAAGACGATGCAAGATGAGCAGGCGACGTAATGAGGAGCACACAAGTGGGAGCAGGCAAGGTGGTTGTAGGAGCACGCAGGGCGATTTGACTGAGAAGCCTCCGACTGCGCCTCCAGGCCACACTCGGTGTAGACTTGTCTCAGATTGTGAAGAGAAGATGCAGAAACAGGGCCAGCCCCCTTTTTTATCTCAGGATCAGAACGCATCACTCCATGGCTGCGTGTGAGACCGGTGCCTGCAGAACGCCTTCGATGAGCAGCGCTGTTTCTACCGACGGACACAATCATCACCACCGTCACTACTCCATGACCCTTCCCGAGCTCCGTAGCAATAGTGCATTTAACATCGGTTCGACAGCGACACTCTTTTCTACTCACACTTGTCATTTGCTTATTGTTTCCCGCGCGATAGAGTCGCCGGAACCTTCAAACGAGCACTATCGCTCGTCTCCTTAAAGGATGCCCCAGTATGCGCGTATCGATGTACCGCAAACTGACACGGCCTCGGTGTTGGCCCTTTGTCGCTGATGGGGGTGCCATTAAATGAATTCGTTAAAGAGCAGCACTAGAGACAAGGTGCCCGCGAGGGTAACGCAGCCGCTAAGACTGGCCACACTCACCGTGGGTGGGTCATTATAAAGGCAAGGCCCACGGACCAATACCCGCTCGGCAAAACCCCTCGAAAAAGGCACTATGTTTATGACTGAGCTCGTCTGCCACCTGGATGCCACTCTTGCATTAGCAATGTTCATAACTAACAACTTACTCGTTTGTTTTTCTTTTTCTTGCAAAAGGGTGCCGCGGTGAATGACAAGCCGCGAGGCCACCTCGGCCGGCCACGCCCACGCCCCGGGTGTTGGCCAATATGGAGAGAGGCCGGGAGAGGATGAGAGAGGGCTCAAAAGGTAAGCTGTTCCTTTGATGCTCTACCACTGGTGAGAGAACTGGTCCACAAGTGGCACTGTGTATAAGCCTGGGGAGAGGGGGTTGAAATAAGGTCCTGAACACGCTGAAGGGATGGATCACTTCGGCTGTTTGTGTGATGTCCGTCTCCTCTTAGGTCTTGAAGAGTAAGTGTTCGCAGGGAACTGCCCAAGGGAGTACTTCGAGTCATGACAACAGGCAGGTCTTTTTTTCTGAGGGGTGAGGTGGCAGGACACCAGGAACAATACTACTAACCGTTTTTCTTTTCTTTTCTTCGGTGGTGTGGCATGGGTGGCAGAGCAGGACATGGATATCATGAAGACGACTACAGGATTTGGATAGGAAGGTTGCGGTGGCGGGGGGGGGGGGTTCTTTGGATGTTCGTTCTCTCTTTTAGGTCCCAAGGAAACCCAAAGTAATAAGAAAGCCGGACTCACGGGAGCAGTGCGTCGGTGACTATCATCCTCCAGTGGTGTGAAGGCCAGCTCAATCTGCCTCTAGGGTCTTGCACGGTTCTCTTTTGGAGGAAACCAGCGATTTGGGACAGCTAATACTTCCCTCTCTCCTACTCTCCCTAACCTCTCTAGCCAATGCCCATAGCCACCTACCGGACCTCACAACCAGACTCCCAACGACTTTCAAAATTCGTCCTCAAAACTCATCAAGACGCGTTAACCGTGTCAACCCCCTCCCACTCAAAAATAACATAATAGAAAGTTCGCTTGGGCAGGCCAGCTGTCACTCTGGCCCAATTGTTTGTGCGTTGTGTGTGAATAAACACCTGAGAGAATAGAAATATAGATTTGGACCTGTGAGATACGACATAAGGTTGGCATTGGATGCAGCATTTTTAAGGCTGGAGCGGCTGATCATGTCCAAGTTCTATTGAATACAGTGAAAGCATCTCTGCGATCGCATTGGTCTATTTTGTGCGTGTTCCTGGTGGGGTGCAAGGTATTCGAGGCAATCTAAGCCTGAACGATGCTGTGGAGCAAGCTAGGAGCGACGGAGCGCCATTTCATACAAGGCTGTGTAAATGAAGACCAAAGTAGGTGCTAACGATCACCTCAAACACTTCCGCTCCTTGGTAGCCAGTTTGAGAGTAACTACTGCCTTAAGTCCAAAAGCTGCCCCTTCCCTCGATGCCGAGTTGTGCTCTACTGATGAGTCAGTGCCGCTTGCAAGTGCCATCATGTGGCCAACAAACCCGAGGCGATTTCCAACACATCCAGTGATTCTCCAAGTCCACGCCCCACTTGCACACCATAATGTTAGCAGGCGATACCGGGACCTATGTGGGGCTGCGTCTGCAGGGATGCCCAAGGCATGGTGGTGGTTACAAGCTCAGAATCGAACATTTTGGTGCATGTTCAATAATCTTAGTTGGAGGATTCAACGCCTCAAGGGTGTGCTGTTACTTGTGGCAAAATCGTGGGGCAAGCGAAGGGGCCGGCGAGTCATTGACGGACGAGACAATAGCCAGGATATATGATAGTCTGAGGATGCACTCAGTAGCCAAGGGACTCCGACTATGTCAGGTACGACAAAATAAAAAAAGTTTGGCGCCTCCTCTGTTGGTAAAAAATCTGCGGCTGCATACACCTTGCATCTTAGGAACCTTGCTTGTATATACGCCTACTCTCTCGTGCAACTCTGCACGGGAATGCATCACAGCGACATTATATCTGGCGCCAGGTCTATGAAGGCTAATGTGTAGTATGTACTGCAAACACGAAAACTCTGTAGAGCAATTGCTTTTTGCAAGCCGGTATATCCTTGTGCTGCTGTAAGATTTGAGGCAACGTCGTGAAGTGTATATATTACATTCACCTTCCATTGGTATAAAACAAGCAGCACGTCTGGTCATTGCGCCTTCACTTATCTTCATTCCTCTTCACTCTTCTCCTCTCCCCTCCCTCGGATCAGCAGCAGTAAGTCATTCTCAGACCCTCGCTACCACCGCAACCAAGAACAACGGTTGTGTATGTAACGTCCTAGATCGCAGATAATCATCCTTTTTACCTTGCCTGCTTGCTGCCCTCTCTTCTTACTCCTGCCTCATAATTCCTGCTATCAGAAACTACTCGAAATGGCCATCACCAACAAGTCTCTCTTCCTCGTCTTTGTCACTATGATGATGCTTGTTATCGTCAGCCAGAGTGCTGACGCTGCCAAGCTCCCAGCCTGGTGCAGCTGTAATGACAAGACGCAGACCGTCTGCAATCTCGCCGCAAGCAAGTGGGATGGTGGCTCCTGCGGCATCGCCGACCAAGGCAACTATGTTCGATTTACGCAGCTCTGCCACAGTTATTACAAGATTTCCGCCCACTGCTGGAATTAAATAAAAAATCATTCTAGTGCAATTTAAGGGGCATAGTAGACCTCATTCACCACTGAAAAAGTTCGAACACATTCTTGATCCTTCACACGCGCCTATGGTCGAATTCGAAACGGAAAGCGAGGAGCTTTTCAGAGGTAGAGTCCACTCTGACAGCGTGACGGAGAAGGCGACGTTCGGTTTGGAGATTGTGCAGATTGAGGTGACCACTTGTGTTTATACAGGCCGGTTCCTGACACAATGCCATCGCGTTTTCTACATTGGACGCTATTAGAATCGCTGAAGCAGGGGATCCTGCAACGACACTATGAGGAGATCTGTGATATCTTGTTTGCAGTAGATACCACACAACATTACTCTGTAGTGATCGAGTAGGTGCAGCTACACTTTCCTTTGCAGGAAACGTACCCCATTCGCATTCATGAGCGAAGCTCCTTACCCAAAAATGAAAGAAAAAAGACAGCTAACAGTTACTGCTATTGATGCCTAGTATCATGGCGCTCGTCGACTCGGCCTCGGACTCAAGGCTATGGTCTCAACTTGCAGTCTCGCCTCATACAGTGCTTCCGTTCCTTGATGCGATCCTTCAGGATGTACAGCTGGAGCTCATTAGGATCAATGACGACCCAAGTAGTCAGGAACAGCAGCCGAACGGACTTCGAACTCCAATGTACTTGAAACCAAAGTGTTCTGCTCGCGTAATGGGTCTTCCTGCGGCCGAGTCTCGAAGGATGACGATACCAAACTCGAGTGACGTGGGCACGTTCTTGTCGATTACGGCTACAGTTACCAGGTATGGCCAGGACGGCGGGTCTTCGCATTGACTTCTCGAAAGAATACGGTACTTACTCATATACTGGTGTGCGAACATTAACTAGGACAGGAGTGGTCAAGATGTTGGAAAACTCAAAAAAGGTCAGCTGTATCACTTGCAAGCAAACGTTCGAGGCGTTGGCGGACGTAGAGCAATACAACCAAGTGCCTATGCCCACTAAGTGTCGGGCCAATAATAATGTCCGTCCGTGTAACGGAATCAAATTTCAGATGATCGAGACGCCGCCTGGTAAAAAAATAGAAAATCACAAAAGCGAATTCTTTGATGTGCAGCATTTGTATGTTGATAAGCTGAGGAAGTAATTAACTCACATATTGGTTTTATGTTGCAGGTCAGTTGCCAGAAGGGTGTCGTGATTATCAAGAGATTAAAGTCCAGGAACAAACCAACAAACTTACAATGGGCACGATCCCCGGATCCATGGTTGTTATTCTACATGACGACCTTGTTGATCACGCAAAGTCTGGCGACGACGTTACTATCACGTAAGAGGCAGTTCATAACATGCCCAAAGATATTCATCCGCTATTATTTTCTAATGTCTGCCGCGATCATCCTTTCATATTTGTAGGGGTACTGTTATCAGGCGATGGAAGACTCCACAGCCAGGAGAACGCTGTGACATCGAGCTCGCACTCTTGGCCAACCACGTTTTTATTCACAACGAACAAAGAGTCGGCATTGGTCTCACGGAGGAGCAGCGTATTGAATTTGAAAAGTTTTGGGAACTAGCTCTGGCACCCGCTGTCAACAAACCGTTCACAGCCCGAAATACCATCCTGAGTCAGATCTGCCCGAGGGTCTATGGACTTTATATTGTCAAGCTGGCTGTTATGCTTGTTCTCACTGGAGGGGTCCAAAAAGTCGACAAGTCAGGACTTAAAGTCCGCGGAGAGCCACATCTTTTGCTCGTTGGAGATCCAGGGACTGGCAAGTCGCAGTTCTTGAAATATGCAGCAGAGCTGAATCCTAGATCAGTCCTTACAACAGGAATCGGGAGTAGCAGCGCCGGTTTGACTGTCACGGCAGTTAGAGACGGGAATGAGTGGCAACTGGAGGCAGGAGCGCTAGTTCTCGCGGACCGTGGCTTGTGCTGTATCGACGAGTTTGGCGGGATGAGGGAACACGATAAGGTGGCAATTCATGAAGCCATGGAACAACAATCCATCTCGATTGCCAAGGCTGGAATCGTTTGCAAGCTGAATACGCGGTGCTCAGTCATCGCGGCCACCAATCCAAAAGGGAAGTACGACCCGGATCAGTCAGTTTCGATCAATATTGCGCTGGCAAGTCCGCTGCTGAGTCGATTTGACATTGTGTTGGTGTTGATGGATACAGGAAACGTCAACTGGGACCAAAAAATCTCATCGTTTATTCTGGAAACGCGTATGAAAGTGGACGGATTTGTGCCTGCAAAGAAGAGGCTTTCCAGGAAGGAAATTTTGAGGCGACGGAAGCGGCTCAGGCGGATGAGGCGTCAGCGTGAGCTCGAGGAACGGGGCGAAGATCCGAACTCGATAGACCAAGATGACCAGGGATCTGAAAGCGATGCTCAGGATGTCGCCGAAGACAGCAACGAGGACGATGCGGGTACTCAGGAGGGTACAGAGGGCCAGTGGTCCCTCGACAAACTGAAGGCGTACCTCATCTGGATCAAGGCGAACTTTGAGCCCAAACTCACGCCACCTGCAGAGCAGGTCCTTGTCTCTTACTACCAGCTCCAGCGCAAGGCTGATCTTCGCAATGCTGCAAGGACAACTATTCGATTGCTGGAATCTCTGATCCGACTCAGTCAAGCACATGCACGACTTATGGCGCGGGATCAGGTCACCGTGCAGGACGCGGTTGTAATCGTGTCCTTGATTGAAGCCACCGCTCAAGGAGGAGCTGCTATGCTGGGAGGGGTGAATCCGTTGCATGCCAGCTTTCCCAAGAGCGCCGAGGAAGAGTACTGGAGGCAAGAGGAGACTATGCTCAGTCGATTAGGGCTGTTGCACCTGGCCTCCAGAGCGGTGTCTCCGGAAGTAGATGTGGCTCTTCCTGAATCGCCAGAAGAGTCCGAAAGTGAGCTGTTGACGAGGCGCAGCAAGCGGAAGCGTCTGGAGGACGGCGCAAATGGTGATCAGGGCGCGGAACTGTTGGCGGAAGGCGGGAGTATGGTGCTGGATGATCAACAAGAGGCAGAACTGCTAGAACGGCTACGGCGGCAGGATATCAAGCGGGTTATAGAAGAGGACGACAGTCTTGTACATATCAAGGATGAGCCCCTGCTCGACCGGCGAGCCAGTCGACGGGAACTGGCCAGGGAGAAGAATCAGGGCAAGGGCAAGGGCGTCTCTCGCGATCATGAGAACTATCCGAGGCCTCAGCAGAGTCGAGAGGCGGAGAATCGGAGCCATCACTTTAGCAAGATGAATACCAAGGCTGACCAGGCAGTTGACAGCGACGAAAACGAAGAGGGGACATATCCTTATGGCCAAGGCCCGACCGACAAATCAGTCGAGTTGTAAACTGTAGAGGTGGGAGCGAAAAGACGAAAGCAACAAAGTTTTGACGAAAGGGCCTACTTCCTTGTCTCGAGTACGGGTGACAGAGGACGCCTCCCGCTCCGCATCTTCGTTGATACGAAGGAATCCCTCGGGTCTTGGTCTTCCGTGCAGGTGCTCGCGGCCACTGAAGGCGATATTGTGAGCGCCAGCTGAATCCCGCTGCAGGCAGATCTTGCAACGACGGCACTCAACGGAACAGCTGTACTTGATGAGCTCGTGATCACTGCGCGGGCATCGGCTGCTCGTAATTCTTCATGGACCTGGCATACAAAAACACCGTGTCCTCTGGCCTATGAAATAAAACCCCGTATCAATATCAGACCAATTTGGGGTTGTGATGAAGTAACTCTCTCTTGTATATAAGGTGCTTGGGGAGCTCAAAGGTGTACAAGAGTTACCTCCGCACGTTTTGGTACTGAGCAATGTCGATGTTCGGGGACGAGCAACGGCGAGGGGAGAGTGTGAACAAAACATACAGAAAGCTCGGGAGCAATTGTGCATCTCGTCGTAGTGTATCGATATATCCGAAGTTCTAGCAGTGAAGGAGACCTCGGACACATAGAAAGGTGGTACTGTTGATCATAATAACCAGATCAAAGGGGTCGACAACTGGGAGAGGCACAGGTTGAGGAAAATGTAATACGATGAATAACGTAGCGCCCGTCCTTACTCTTGCTCGATCGCCTATTCCGTATGCGGAGCGACAAGCTATGGCAAGGCAGTACCAATCTTACTTTGGGGGTATCAGAGAAAGTGGGTAGGCAAGCGTTGTTTTCAAGGCTATCTAAAACATGAGGTTCAAACTGGAGTGGAAGAAAAAGGGACTATTTTTACTCCAAACTACAACCGCTTCATCACACGGTTTTCATATCCTAAATCAATTGCAGCGTACACTACCTGGACGATGAGCCGTTTCAATATAGAGCTGTGCATACATGGCTTTCCTCGTCCACTACAGAAATCGCCATCACCGACGACTAGAACAAGATTCTCACAATATCCTGTCTCCTCATCGACCCTCATTGCATCGGATCTTGTCATCCCTGTGGAGCGTACAATGGCGTCGAAGGTTTTGTCGGATTCGGCTTTTTGGGCTTTTGAGTTCTCCCAGCACAGCCGCTTCCACCATGTCGAGTGGTATAAAGAGCCGAGCAGCTCTTGGTACGCTTGATACCACTGGATATACAGTAGTCTTGAAGGGTCGAATCCCCGGCAGCCCTCGCGGAGGGGTTAAGGCCTCGAGCTCATTAATGCATGGGTAGTTCACGCCCGGCTCTTGGCTTCGTGTGATGGGCTGGGCTTTTCGAGCTGCCAGCTTTGTCTGCATGTCTTCTGTGCCATCGTATACAGATCGTCGGGATACGAGGATATTGCTAGCCTGGTTGGTGGCAGGGTCCGGCGTGAGGGTGGTGGCTGCA
This sequence comes from Mortierella alpina, assembly GCA_029449245.1. Taxonomy (NCBI): domain Eukaryota; kingdom Fungi; phylum Mortierellomycota; class Mortierellomycetes; order Mortierellales; family Mortierellaceae; genus Mortierella; species Mortierella alpina. The sequence continues at coordinate 1,101,677 of JANATF010000003.1, read as the reverse complement.
CATGGAAAGACTCCACCCAAATCGAGTCCAGTAACGTGCATCCGACCGTGTTGGTTTTGCAGATGTGTCTGTACTGCTGGCGCGAGTGGTAGGTTATCTCCAAGGTATGGGACGTGCACGAGGGGGGGTTTCCTCCATTCTTCAGGGCTCTTTGTGGCGTCTTTCTCCGAGTTGTGTCGAAAAGTAGCGCGTGGACGACTAGGCCATTTGTGGCGATGGAGCAGCTGGATACTTTCCGTTTGTGAGGACGTTCTTGCCGCTAAGTCCCGGGCTCTGTATGTCAATGTAAATCTCAATGCTTTAGTATAAACGATTCAATTTTCAAACATGGTGAAGTATAGTCTTTGAAGCCTTTGAGAATAGAAGTGATTCCGCTGACTTACCATAAATCCGGCCTTTGTCGTCTTTCCACTTTTCTTGGAGTAGAGACCTCATCCCTCCTCCCTTATCGTCCGCAAAATCTTGGATCGGAACCGTGAATTTCTTGTATCTCGTTTTCTCGAGAAAAAAAGCGAGAAGACCATGTCTTCTGAATTGCCGAATATCTTGGTCATCGTGGAGCGCACGGGACAGGAGGATGAAGTTAAAACTTGGCAAAGGGTCTCCCTTGTCATCTTCATGAACCGGTCGCCCATGAAGACTCGTGCAAAAAATGACCCTCTTTCGGCTTCAGGCTTTCCCTCGTTCAATCTTATAAAACTGAGAGATAGCATTACTCCCCTGAAGTTCCTCATCCTTCACGTCCATCTATCGTTGTGTCGTGCAGTCCCTATATGAGTACCATGGCCTTTTCCTTTCTCAAGTGTTGAAGAGCAAGTCATAGTTACCTCGGTTTGTAATCCTGATGGACTTGTAGTGAAGAACTCTGCAAACTTGCTGGAGAGAGTCTCTGAGACTTGCAGCATTATCCCGCCGTGGCCATATGGGACAGAGGTCAGACACCAACCGGGGCAGCACTCTCTGAGCATCCGAGCTGCCGTCTGGGCTATACGAACGACCCGGGTGCGGTCGATCATTGTCGTTTACGGCTGCTTGGTAGTGTCCATAACCTCACCGACCAGGAATTTTCCTGTCCAGAACGCAATGCTCAGACTTCGCCGTAGATCCAATAGCGCTCGCAGGTCCTCGTTTCTCTCCTGTTGTTCCACTGCACGTTCGGTAATCGGACCCAGATGGTGGCAGCAACAAACAGGCAAAGTGCCAGATGCGTCCACCGATAGCGGTCGGACATGTCTCTCACCACCCCTTGGAGGTGCCCCACCGTTGCTTCCACGACGTTTGCTACTTGTCCATCACGCAGCTGTCCGACGGCCGCTTGAAATTGCTCTTGTGCTGACTTGAGCTCGTCCCAGATCTCAGAGTGACCTGACTCTAAGTGCATGACGAGCTGATAGTAATACTGGGTGTGCGCCTGCTCCATGTTTGTTTTGGCCTCGGGATTGATGCTTCCAAACGCTTCGAGTTCCTTTATGGCTTGGTTATACTGCTTCTTGGCTCTATCGATCTCCTTCTTGGCTGATTTTGCAACTGCCCTGATGGTCCGCTCATCCTTTGCCAGTGTCATTGCTTGAACAGATCGCTGACAAGCCGCTGAAAGCTCTATCAATGTGCTCTGCACGCGAGCAATGTGTAGCTCCGACCTATCGCGGATTCGTCGGCCAAGATTCCTTTTTAAAAGAGACTTCAACGAACCTAGCTCTGCTGTCACCGTATGGCAATGACACTCAAGATTTTGCCAGTTGGTCTGTTTACGCTTGGGGTTTGATTGTGCGTCGTTCAGGCTAGCGTTTGGATTGGACGTGGGGCTCGCCTCTTCCATAGAATCCAGGAGCTCCGCCAAGGCGTCGTCAGATAGGCCACCCCAAAGCTGATCCAGCGAGTCATCTGTATCTGAAGTACGGCCCTGAACTAGCGAGCATGCTCGCTAAAGTGAGCAACTCGCTACGTGAGCAAAAGTGCTTGAATTTGTTGCTCGCTCGCTACAGCAATTGCACTTTTACTATCTTCTACCTTCTTTGTTGGCCCCGGAAGGCCGCGCGTGTTTCTGCAGTGCTATGATCTTAGCGAGCGAGCACCCGTAAAGATTTGCTCGCTAGTGAAATATTTTGCTCGTTCAGGGCCGTAATCTGAAGGACCGTCAGTTTGGTCGGAGGGAAGCTTTGGCGGAGCGCTTGGTGCTTCTTCCTGCGAGTTGCCGGTATTATCGCGCGGGACGTCCAGAATTTCATGAGTCGGAATGGCTGCCTGCTCCTGCTGAGTACTGTCTTCTGGGTGTGGGTCGGAGGCTAGCGAAAATATAGAGCTGTGTTAGACACTGTCGCTAGTCGTGGGTCATACTTACTACTGTCAAACTTTAACATACCTCGTACGGCGTACTTCTGACTGCAGGCTGCTCTGGAAGAGATCCGTGACCGCACTGTCCTTTTCTGGTTCTTAGCTTTTCTCCGGCGTTTCCTTTGTAGGGGCGTTGAGGGTGGACTGATCATCGTGTCTTCCCAGGTGATAGGGCGCACCGCATATCGCTTCTTTCGCCTCGATTTATTCCCTCTGCGATTTGGACTAGCGTTTCTTGCAACTGAAGTTAGCCAAGGTCCAACCACAAACACCATAAGAAAAGAAGAAAGTTACCTCGGTCGGCGTTAAAGGTACAAGGTCCTCGCTCGCCACATGCGCAATGAGCATGCCATTATTCTCTCGAGCTACGGAGATTGGGTGCAGCGGTGGATCCTGTGCGAGTTGCTCGACTGGAACTACGAATACGGACCAAGAGTGCTCGAAATTAGCCTGGCCGACCCTTGCTTGATACCGTTCCAACATCCGCCTCAACCTGTCCGGTCCTGGTTCAACTAGTAGCCCCTTTATGAACTTATGATTTCGTACAAGGCCATAATGTAGAACAGACCTTGCGTAGTCTGACGTTGAGGCTATCGCCAATAGCTGCAGCTCCTCTTCATCCATTTGCAGCGTCTTCATTGTGTCCTCCTTCGTAAACAGATGGAGACCTCCCTTCGCCGGATGGAGAACGTTTTTGACCGGGCGTTGAATAAAGAAATCTGAATCCCTGGTGAGCACCGCGGTCGAGGAGGGGGAGGGACGGTCATTCAGGCGGCGTGCGATACAGAGGTCGGCCTCCCCGGAACAGACATGGGCGTCCCAAGCCAACTTCTCGAATCCATTTCGGATATACTCTCTCTCCTGAGCCGTCATGGTGCGGGTGCTGTTCAGGAGTTTAGAGAAACGCTTTGTGCGGCACGTCTTGCCCTCCGGAGCCAACTCTTCGCACTTCCGCAGCATTTCGTTGACCGCCCGTCGCTTGTCTCCCGCAGCCTTATCACGTTCTCTGTGGGCCTTGGCTTTCTGTACTGTCCGCGGCCCATCAAGGTGTATCGTGCATCGGCTGCTGTCGATTCCGAGGCGCTTTAGCTCGTGGTCGACCATGAACGCTATGGATGCGCAAGATCCGCCATGCCCTGGGGGGGTGGGTGAGAGTTCGAAGGTATCTGTCGCATATAGAGTTGTTGGCTCCGAGGCAGTCTCATCCTGTTGCGAGAGTCTGCGTGCTGCAGCATAAGTCCAAGTTGACCAGCTTCTGTTGAACGCGGTAATAGTAGTATCCAAAATCGACTTCCACGCGCCCGCTCGCCAACTCTTCCGCCGTGACCCTTCGTCCTTCCAACTTTTGCCGAGCCTTAAACTCGCCAAAATTGGCGATACTCATGGCTCAAGAACGAGAAAAAGAGCAGCGAGAAGAGGATAGCGATAATGAGCAAGGGCAAAAGTCTGAGAGAGATAGCAAAGGCGAAGGGTTACGAGGCTGAGGATAAGTTCGAGGCAAGAAGGGTGGATAAAAGGAAACTGGGGGCGGAAAGGCGAAGAAGACTTGGTAAGAAGGTTCGCGGCTGAGAAAAGAGTAGACAAGACAGAACTCGAAAAGTAGCGTGGGCGGGACAGACGGGACAGAGGCAGGGATGGGCAGACAGTGGAGCGGCAAAAGATGAAAGCACACGAGATAAGAGACGGTCGGCAGCTAACTAAAGAGCAGATGGGGCAGTTGAAGAGTCAAGTGGATGGGATAGAGGTAGAGGGGGGATAGAAAACGGAGCTGCGAAAGATGAAGAACGCGAGAAAACGCACATAGCATGACTCTACTGATCAAAGCTTTGATGTTTACAGCGGCGCTGTGGCGTTTGCTCCTTCCCCCTGCACTGTAGCACAGACATATACGACGATCACAACAGTCTTCTGACCCAACTCTCCAAGTCCTTGTCCTAAGGGCGAGATTCTTGTAGCATCTAGGCTTTGTGTCGACTTGCAGTCTATACAGCCTGGTGGCATATTGACATATCCAAAGATCGCGTTAAATGCCCCTCCGTCTCGACCTTTTGTGCCTTTTCTACAAAAGGAGCTTTGCAATGCCTAGAAAGCTGTACTTTGCCTTGAATCTATTCACATATGAAGTGTATATCATGCGATAAGGTCGTTCGCTCGAACGGTTTATATCTCTAAGTCAGGTGATCATTCCTGGCGCTTGGCGTCATTGTAAATGTAGCGCTGTGTGTGCTGTGCATGATAGGCTCTTTGCAACTTCGCCACTGCGTTCAATGTTGCCTCCATTTCCTTCAACCATCAATACCACAACACACCATGGCTCGCCCGCGCAGTCCAGGAGCACGCGACGGCCCATCGGACCGATCGCCATCTTCTGCCAAGCGCACCCGACTCTCCTCGCCCACAGAGGGCTCGCCCAGTGCATTCAGCTCGATCCAATCGCCCTCGTCCGTGGCAGCAGCAGCACGGCTCTCTGGCGGACATGGAACTCTTCGCTCGGACGCCATGGCAATGGAGGTCGATGAGAGAGAACGAGACCACTCTGCGCGCTCGTCCGACAGGGACCGTGAACGCTACCATCGTGACAGGGAGCACAGGAGTAGCGGCGATCGAGAAAGACATCATAAAGATAGGAGTCGCGACCGCGAGCGGGAACGAGACAGAGATCGGCATGCAAGAGACAAGGATTATGAGCGGTCAAAGAGGGATCGGCCTCGATCTCACGAACGCAATAAAGAGCACGGACGGAGCCATGAGAGAGATCGCCACGATAGCAGAGATCGGCGTGATCGGGAGCGAGGCAGAGACCGCGAAAGTGGGCGTGAACATGACATAAGCCGAGAACCTCGCGACCGGTCAGAGAAACCACGCTCTTCTTCGAGACCTCTCGACGAACGGGAAAGGAGCACCACGTCTTCCAATGGCGCTCATATGGCCACACCGAACCCAGCTAGTACAACTGTCACGGCCCCGCTGTCCTCAGCGACCTCATCATTTGCACCTGTGGTATCGACACCAGCAACTACAAGCATGATGTCTCTGCAACCTGTTTCTTTTACACCCGTAAAAACAATGGCTTCCTCAGGGCTTAAGGTATGTCCTGATCGTTAGTGAACACAATCAAAGACACCGTATACGCCATTTTCTAACCTCGTTTGTTTTACGCTTTTAGATCAAAGCGCCTATTTCCTTGTCTATATCTTCAGGATCATCCGGAGCATCTACAGCACCTCGAGCCATTTCTGCAGCATTCGGCGACTCGGACGTGATTCGTAAGCGGCGCGAGAATGTCCTTCAGTGGCGACTTGAACGAGAGGCCGCTAAAAAGGCTGAGGAGCAAGCCAAGCAGGCGGAGACACCATCAAAAAAGACGACCGAGGCACAAGATAGCACCAATCACTCCGCCTCGGATGGCGCAGCAACAGCAACGCCCGCGAAGCCCTGGAGTTGGGACGATGATGAAGACGATGAGGAGACTGCAACACCAAAGGACACGAATGGCGATACAGTCATGAGGGACAAGAAGGACGGCGATGATGCCGAGACTGATGCAGCTATGGAAGAGGATGAAGTCGACCCTCTTGATGCTTTTATGGTCGATGTCACGGCTGAAGTTCAACAGTTGGAGAAGAAGGAGCAGAAACGTGACAACAAAGTCAGCAAGACTCGGGAAGTGGTCGAAGTCGAGGACCTCTCAGCACCAAAACCGGTTGGAGCTGATGACGATGAAGAGGAGGACCTTGCTGAGTCTTCAGAGGAGGAAGATATTCTCGCCATGGCCGCGAAGAGGATCAAAAAGAAGGACATCCCGACTGTGGACCACTCTAAAATGCAGTACGAATATTTTACAAAGGACTTTTATCTGGAGCCTCCAGAGATGGCGGACATGACACCTGAAGAAGTACACGGTTTGCGATTGGAGCTTGATGGCATTAAGATCAGAGGCGCTGACTGCCCAAAGCCGATCAGGAAATGGACGCAGGCAGGACTCCCTCCGGGATGTATGCAGGTGATCAAGGACAAACTGAACTATACTGCGCCTACCTCGATCCAGTGCCAGGCGATTCCAGCCATTATGAGTGGACGTGATGTGATTGCGGTCGCCAAGACAGGCTCGGGAAAGACGATTGCTTTTATTTTGCCTATGCTTCGCCACATCAAGGATCAGAGGCCACTGGAGAGCATGGAAGGGCCCATCGCGATTATCATGACGCCCACGCGAGAGTTAGCGGTTCAGATCCACAAAGAGTGTAAAAACTTTTTGAAGGTTTTGAATCTGCGGGCGGTTTGCGCCTATGGTGGCTCACCCATCAAAGACCAGATTGCGGAGCTGAAGCGCGGGGCAGAGATTATGGTCTGTACGCCCGGCAGATTGATCGACCTGTTGTGTGCTAACTCGGGCAGAGTTACCAATCTTCGGAGAACAACATTCTTGGTCCTTGACGAAGCCGACCGTATGTTTGACATGGGATTCGAGCCACAGGTACGTTTTTCACTTGGTTGGGGACATGGATCAGCGCTATTGCACCCTTACTGACCTGAATTTATCGTCGAATCATTCGGTATAGGTCATGAAAATCGTCAACACTGTGCGGCCACAAAGACAGGTGGTTCTGTTCTCGGCAACATTCCCTAAGCAGGTATGGCCTTGTTATTCTTTTCTGCTGCTTCTTGGTGCAACATGTGAACAGGGATCTAATTGCTCTTTTCGTCTTTGAACTCGTTAGATGGAGGCACTCGCGCGCAAATTGCTCAGGCGTCCATTGGAAATTACCGTTGGCGCGCGCTCCGTTGTTTGTGAGGATGTGACACAGATTGTTGAGGTCCGCGAGGATGACACGAGATTTAATCGTCTGCTGGAAATTTTGGGCCAAGCCTTCAACGACGATTCCGAAGCCCGCGTGTTGATTTTCGTTAGTCGTCAGGAGGCAGCCGATAATCTGTTGAGGGACTTGATTCGGCGCAGCTACATCTGTATGTCGATTCACGGTGGCAAGGTAAGACTTGAAGAAGATTAAGAATTGTGGCCCCAGATGGACGGTGTTCCTTACCATTCTTTTCCCAATTTGTTGTTTGACGTTAGGACCAAGTCGACCGCGACAGCGCCATTTCTGATTTTAAAGCAGGTGTTTGTCAGGTCCTGATTGCCACCTCCGTCGCAGCTCGTGGTCTGGATGTCAAGAAGCTGGGTATTGTCATCAATTATGAGTGTCCCAACCACATGGAAGATTATGTCCATCGTGTTGGCCGCACAGGTCGTGCCGGTAATAAGGGAACTGCTTACACCTTCATCACGCCTGAGCAAGAGCGGTTCGCCCCCGATATTGCAAAAGCCCTCACCAATAGTTCGACACCAGTACCACCAGAACTGCAAGCGCTCGTAGACTCTTTCCATGAGAAGATCAAGTCTGGAGATGCCAAGCATACCGCCTCGGGTTTTGGAGGCAAGGGCTTGGACAAATTTGAGAAGGAGAGAGAAAAGGTGCTGGCCATCCAGAAGAAGACATACGGAGGAGGAGAGGACGAGGAGGGCTCAGATCATGAGGGAGGTGAGGGCAAGGGTGAGCTGGTTATTGAAGCCAAACAAGTTAAGGCTGGTATTACTGCTGGAAAGGCTGCTGCTGCTGCTGCGGGTGAAGAATCTACGGATACCAAGACCGAGGGAAATACCTCAATTTCTGGCAGCGGCACTGGTACTGCTGCGCCAAATGCCCTCGCGGAGGCTCTGAGAAAGGCCAAGGAGGCAGCCAACGCATTGAGTCAATCCTTGGGAGGAGATGGCAAGCAGCGTGCGATGGAAGTGATCAACAACATCAACAAGTCGCGACCAGGAGCTGCGGGAGCCACAGAAGGTGCTGGATCGTCTGCCTCAGGCGGAGCGACGGGCTCTGGAAGTCACCATGATAGTGGGTTTGCGCTGGAGATTGAAATTAACGACTACCCACCCAAGGCACGTCTGATGGTGACGCAAAAGATGATGATTAACCAGATCTCGGACCACTCTGGAGCAGCCATCACGACGAGGGGCGTGTTTGTGGAGGAGGGCAAGCAGCCACCGCCAGGCGAACGCAAGTTGTATCTGTTTGTTGAGGGCGATTCGCAATATGTTGTGGACCGTGCTTTCAATGAGATCAAGCGCATCCTGCAGGAGGAGACCCTGCGCGCAGTCGATGCCGCCAACCGTGGCGGCGGACCTGGACGGGGTGGAGCTGGACGCTTCCAAATTTTGTAGGAAAGAACCAAACAAATACATGTATCACAGTGCATCACTATACTAGAAGGCTATGATTGCGATGGTTGGTCGATACGAAGAAAGAAGACAGAAATCATCAGTCTTGCGCGAGTCGTGGAGGTCCTTGGCACAGTCGTACTTTAGGCTTTCTTCCGCCGGTGGCACACAACACGACCAAAATGCAAACTCAGCTGCAGTGGAGTTCCCTCTCGCATTCAACATCTCAGAGGGCGATCTGCTGGTCTTTATCTTGCTTTCGATCGCGACACGGCTGCTCAAGCAAACACGAGTGCGTGAAGCAGTGTAGGATAGGGGCATGGTTGATCGGAGAACCATTCATTCGCAGCAAAAAGGGGCCACAAGAATGCAACCCATTTACTCCCTCCGTTGTGTTATTTCTTTGTCCGCAGTCGGTTTCCTTCTCCTGCGCCAACACACTCGATTCTCAGCAAACAACTAGAAGAAATGTCACCTTCAACACCAAACGTGCTATTGACGGCGCTTCGTGGACTGCTCAAACCAAGATTCTTGGTTGTGATCGGGACGGTGTCGCTGCTGTGTATTTTAGGATTTCATCACAGGGATCTGGACACGACATACCGCCAGATCCCCAAGCACTTTGAGCGGATTGGGAACAAAATACTGAACGGAGAGAACTTTTTGCAAAGAGAGCCGAAGACTAGGACCTCTACTAATCGACTGGACTATGCCGAACTGATCTACCAGATCGGACTACCACTTCGCAAGGAGCTGTTAGATAAACTAGGGTACACCACGCGGGGGAGAATAATGTCTCGTTCTGTTCACATTGCACGATACGTGCGAGAGGGCGAAGCCTTTGGCGTTGCCTGAGGAGGAACTAAGGCCGTATTATACGGATCTGCTTAATGTTGCCTTTTCTTGCTATAGAGAGTCAGATCACGAAAATGCACCGCTGGGTTGGTGGCAGTTCTTCCCGGCGAGTTTTTCATGTCCTCACGATGTGCGACGTGTGGGACCCTACGGTCATGGCGGGGTAAAAACAAAAAAAAAAGCATCACGGGCACAAGAAGTATGACGGCGTGGAAGAGCTAACTGAACAAGCTGACATATATTCTTCTCTTGCACATTATCTGCCATGGGGACGTAGAAATGGATCTGCGCGTTGGGACTTTTGAAAGAACCGTGTGTGGTCTACAGCTTCGGAGTCTCGCCGGATGCCTTGTTTGAAAAGGAGATTGTGGCACAGACTGGTTGTCAAGTTTTTGTATTTGGTGACCCTATCGAAACCTTGAGACATGGTAGGAAGATGAATCTCCTCCCCCGAAAAAAGTCATTTGAGGCGATATTCGCCAATTTTCTCACTGCAATAAGGACTCACGTATAGATTTGGATGACAACCCTCGAGTACATCTGTACAAGGCGCTTCTTGGTCATAAAGATGATCAAGATGACCACAGATCATGGAAGACACTTCAGACGCTGATGAACGAGCTCGGCCACCAATGGGTCGATATTATAACGATTGACCTCGCTGGGGGTGAACATCAATGGTCCGAGGCGCTGCTCCCTTCATATTCGTCGCCTTCAATGCCCTTGCCGTTCGGACAACTTCAGGTCAGGACCGCGTTGCTCGATTCAAGTGAGGAGAGCAAGGAAGAGCAAGAGCAAGAGGAAGAGAGGCAAGGGGAAGAGGAGCACGAGATGAAGTCGCAGGTACAACAGGATATGCTGTTGCAGAAACAGCCTCTCTCAGAGTTCAGGACGTGGTTCGAAGAACTTGAGAAGGCGGGACTGAGACCGTTCCAGAGTGAGGTTGACTTGAGTGGGGTCGAGTCGGGGTCTTGGAAGGGTTCTTATGCTGTTGAGTACTCTTTTGTTAATATTTATGGAGCCCATTCACTTCTTCGGGACTAAGAGAACTATTATTTCTTGCGGGGTGACCTTTGCTGAAGATCGAAAAATACAATGGCAAATTTTATTGCTCGGGCGAGCATGCTTATGGAGTACAAGCAGAGGTGGTATATACAAGGCATATTAAGCCTTTGTTTGTAAGTAGAGTGGAGAGAGATAGAGATAGAGAGAGTGCATGACAGTGGGCATGCTATGGCAGAGTGGGTGCTTCCTGCGGCGACGTCAAGGACAAATGGCCAAACAATGCCTGGAGACGAGCCAGGGCCACAGTTTTGAGGCGCTCATGCTCCGTCATCTCGGATGTGGGCCCTCCTGCCATGACAGCGGAAGCCTTGCTGGCTTCTGTTGCAAGTTGTAGCGTCTTCCGAGGGTCCCTTCCGAATAGCTTTTCCCAGTTCCATTCAGCGCCCAGATGTCTTTGTTGTGGCTGCTTCTGCTGATGGCGGTGGTTCTGTGTGAATTCTTCTGCCCATACCCCACCTCCTGCCGAAGATATTGTGTCCACATGGGAACGTTGTTCGAGGGGTGTAGGCTCCTGCTCTGTTAGCGTTGCGGATGAAGCGCCAGGGTAATAGATCTGTTCGGCGAGACGCAGGTCGCTCACTAGCGACAGAAAGCGGTCTTCGGCTTTGATGGGCTGGAGTTGATGCTGGAGCTGTGGTTCCAGCATTGGCTGCATGCTAGAGGGACCATTTGGTCGCTCATCATGACGAAACTGCAAGAACTCGTCGACGCTGATCTGTTCCTGAAAGTCTGCACTAAAGGGTTCATGAAGGCCTGGCACTCTTAATCTGTTCTGTCCCGAGGTCGTTGCCATGGTTGAGGGTACTGTAGCGGTATTGGGAACAGAGGCTGTGGAGCCTGCCATCATCCAAGCAGACCGAGGTGGACCGCCCGAGACGACTCTTTGTCGCTCTCGTTCCTCTGCTAGTCGGGCCTCCTTCAGATCCTCTTGCTCCTCGATTTTCCGGAACTGCTGCTGATGGTTATTGATGTAGGCTTTAGTGAAATAATCGTTGCTCCATTCTTCCCGGAACTCGTCCTCGTCGTCTTCGTCTTCCTCTGGCTGTCCACGAGTCATTTCCTGGGCCCATGCACTGTCTTTTCCGGTGCAGTCTGGTTGAGCGGTGGCGAGTTGAGGTGGCAGATATTGAAAGGCTTCATATTCTGTCATTGAGAACTCTTCCGGACCTGCTGATATGGCCATGCCACCGATGGTTGATGGTGCTGTCCTGTGCTGGTTCTCGAGTGGGAGGTGTTGTTGAGGTTTGAACAGAGTTGTGTCTTGAACAGCGTGGTCCCATGAGGAGATCAGGTCAAGATCGGGAAGGTGTCTTTGGAAGAGCGGACGTGGTTGCATAAACTGTGGAGACCAGTGTTCTCCTGAGGAAGGTGTGCCAACTGAGGCGGACCATGCTTGGTCAAAAGGATCGGTCTGCTTTTCATGATGAAGGGCCTGTCGTGGAGGATAGTTGGGATGGTGTTGGCGAGGAAATAACCCAGCGGATTGATGCTGTTGCTGCTGTTGCTGGTGTGAGGGGTGGCTGCTGGTGCGGAAGCGAGAAGTCTTTGCGGAGGCACTGGATTCTCCGAGAAGCTGGTTGGCGAGAGCATGGAGCGGAGCGCTGGCTGAGGAGGAGTAGCAGGCCGCCATGGGTAAGCAAGGGGAGCTGTTGGCAGGGGTGGGGTATCCACAGGTGGTGAGGGGTATCCACAGGTGGGGAGGTGGAGAGGTAAAGACGTGACGGGAAAGGTGAGAGTGAATGGGCGAATGAGCAAATGAAGCAATGAGCAACGTGGAGAAGCAGAGTGGAGAAAAGGAGTGCCACACGCAAGGACAGAAGGAGCGAAGGACAGAAGGACAGAAGGACAGAGAGACAGAACAAGATGCATCATCAAGATAAAGCGGACCGACTCGAGCGTGCATATCATTCGCCCGAGCGAAGCACGAGCGAGGCCGGAGATTTTGAGTTTTGGTCCATCCAGCCTGGAAAGGAAGTTGGACACAGATAGGCAACGGAGGATTCGCGATTGGCATGTGAACACACTCGCAGAAAAGGACCCTCGTCGCTGGTGTGCCTTTGTCGCTTTGTCGCTTTGCCCCGTTGTCCCTTTGTCATCGTGCAACCAGCTGCAAGGCAAGTTCTCGTGTTGATGTTTGCTAACCTATGGACCCGTGGACTGTTGTCTCTCACTCTCTCTCGCTCTCTCACCTCTCTCACTCTCACTCTCTCACTCTCTCGCTCAATTTCGCTCGGAGTGCTCACTACATGTATATACATGTGCTGTACATAGTCTACAGAAATGCGGCCCTCTGCTCGTATATGGTCATATCACGGATACGTTCTTGGCTTCCATGCACGCGCCGGTCTTGTCTTTGCCCTTCGGTTGCAACTGCGGAGTATGTAGTCTTCATGTAACGCATATAGTCTACACACACTCTGACCTATTCCTGTCACGATGCTCTCTCTTTCTCTCTCTCGAGTTCAGATCCGTGGTAGTATATGCACGCGTTGATTCTTGAGCATACAGCACTGTAGGCTAATTGTAGAGTACTGGAGAGCACTGCTGAGGAGAGTGGCCTAATAATTTTGGCGGCATTCTTGACCTTTTAATGTTTCCAATGGCGACCGCCGCGGCTAATTGCATATGCATGCACGCCCTTGTCGATGTTTCCAGCGTCTATTGTCAGCAGCAGCGCAGGCTGGGGTACGAGGAGCCAGGATAAAGGACAGGAGGAGCTACTCGGTGTCTACACCTGTATGCATGCAAGGTCTAGCCTGCATGGGAGCGAGAGCAAGCGAGGGGGTAAAAATAGTCGAACGAGTGTGCCTGAGGAGAAAGAGCCACCAGCAGAGAGGTGGGACCGCTCTTTCGTTTTCCTTGCCCCTTTCAAATACGACACGTTCAGTCCTCCAGCAAGCGCGCTCTCTTTTTGTTCTCATCCCTGGCTTCGATCCTCACACCTCCATCTCTCACGTCTCACCTTTCTCTCTCTCTCTCACGCTTCGCACTCACACTTCCCTTTCCCGTTCCCTTTCTCTATCTCTCTTTCTTCGACTGACGACACCTTCCGCTGGGCAATACTCGTCACCTCCACTTTGCATGTACGTCGTGGCCAGAGGCACACACGGAGACACAGGAGGAACATTCACCAATTGCTTCCATAAGGACCCTTCCATCCGTCCACTTGCCCACAATGCACACAGAAAACCTCCTTTTTTTTCTTTTATTCAGCAAGAGAGTCGACATCCAGATCCATTAAAGGAGCACTCTGAACCCTTGAACGTGTTAATCTGAAAACACCCGTGCTGCCCAGCTTGAACTGTCATAGCAGCAGTGCAAAGGCACGGTTCGGGACTCTCGCTCCGCCTCCTTTTTTTTTCTTGTCTTTGGGTCCTTCCTTCCTCCAGTCGCCTCAGCGTCTCCTGCTTTGCACCATTACGCGCCAAAACAGAGCTCTCATCATCCTCATATCTCTCTCTCTGTCTATCTGGTGTCTGTTGATGTTGTCAGTCAAAATCATTTTAGCGCTCGGATCCTCTGTGTATCAACTTTGTCTCTCTTTCTCCCTCTTTACTCGTCCTGTTCTTTTTCTTTCTATTAACTCCCTTCCTGTCCCCCAATTGCAAATCCATAGTAACACAACGACATAAGTCTTTTGTTACGGGAACACAGAGTAGTCAAACAACAGCAGCACAGCCTTACGACGAGCCCTCAACCAGGACAAGGACACAACTTTTGGCCGTGCCTCTCTCACCATGATGTCGGAATCGGAGCTGTATCAACACGCACCGCAGCCGACCTCCCTGGCCAGCCTTCAGACAGTAGCCCAGGTCAAGGCCCAACTCGAGGCGCGTCTCGTCGACATCCACAATGATCTCCAGCTGACCCAGACCATCGGTCTCCTGTTCGTGAAGCGTCAGGAAGACCTCAAGAGCTGCTTCGATCAGCTCCAAGAACTCAAGGACCTCGAGTCTCCAACACACCGACAGCATATTGGGTCCGATGCTGATTCCGCATCCGGCTCAGAACCTCTGGCACAGCAGACCTTGCCCGAGTCATTACGTGAACAGCTGGCTCTCATAGACAAAGAGTTTCAGGAAGGTCAGAACGGTATCCTTGGCCTCAAAGGACTCATTGATGCTCAACTGGTAAGCAACCGCAAAAAAAAAGAACGACGGCTCTCTCTCCTGCACTCTTGTGTGGTTGACCTACAAAAACCCCTGTTTTCCTTCGTGCACTCCTTTATCACACGCACACACCCCCACACCCCTGCAACTCTTACCAGTCATATGCCTATCTATCCTATCTATCATCTATCATCTGCAATCTGTCCGACTCGGCGTCATATATCCTTTGTTAAGCGTGTCAGCAAACGAAAAAAAGCAAGGAAGAGCGAGAGGCCAACAAAGTATACAGAGAAAGAAAAGTGCTCACATGCAGTGAAATGTTAATTGCTTCATTATTCTTCCCAGTCCATTCCAGAGCTCTCTGTTTATTATTTTATACGATCGTCATCTATTCCTGGCCCCCCACCTCTACCTTCACTCAACAAACTTCAAGCTAGCGCTCTTTTTTCCATTGATGGTTGCTCTTGTTCTTAGAAAAAAGACGAGAAAGCAGATGTTATAGCGATGAGTGGTTGCGTTGAACTTGTCGGCCCATGACGCTGGAACAGAGTGACACTGGCGTCTTGTCTCACTCTCGCGAGCCTTCGTTGTGTGGAATGGCCATTGAGACTTGTTGTGAACGTTCTACCTGTTACTGACTCAAAGTCTGATTCATTTAGCCTTCGATAGAGATCCAACCACCTCAGAATGACGGAATGGCACGCTCGGGATCAAGTGTCCTTGGGCCAAGTGCACTCCCCTCAAGCGCGCTTCCGGCTCAAACCATATCCAAACCCCGCCGGCACAAGGTCGTCGTGCCCTCGACTCCTTCCATCAACGATGCTGCATTTCCGGTTCAGATCCAAGAGGAGCTGCTCAACCAAGTCCGGTACTGGACTTCCCAGGCCGAGATGAAGGAAAAGCTCAATCAGGAATATGACACCAAGATCACGGAGCAGGAGCGTATCATCGATGCTCTCAACAAGCAGAGACGCATGCGGGAGGAGAGCGATGGTATGATATGTGTTTACAAGTAAAAAAAAAAAAGTGGGCTACCTGTCAGCAATTACTAACACTAAACCGTTGTTGACTACGCGCATGTCTTGATAGAGCGCCTGAAGGAAGACCAGTGGAATTTGGAGCTGATGAACCAGGAGCTCCGTTCTCAGAACACCGAGTTGCAGGCACAGCTTTCGAGGGCGCAGCATGAAACGACAAAGGTTCAGAAGGCTTTGGCTGTAGCATCGGAGCAGGTGGAGCAGCTCAAGGACAAGGAAGAACGGACTGCTGGTCAGCTCGAGCTCACGAAATCCAGGCACGAACAGGATATGGTTACCATGCGCAAGCACACAGCCGGAATCCAACGTGAAAAGTCGGACCTCCTGAAAAAGATGGAGGAGCTGAACGCAACTGTTGCACAGCAACAGCAGAAGCTAGCCAAAAAGGCGACTCTGGAGGCTATCGCTGCTGCTCAAGACAGCGAGGACCTGGAACTCGAGAGCCCGGTTGAGGCTCCGATTTTGATTCAGGCACCACCTCGGTTGCTCAACAACGAAGAAGTTGCCCCTGCCCCTGTAGCATCGGCCGCAAACGAGCCCAAGACAGCTTCCCTGGCCCGCGAGACGTCGTTTGCGCATCAGCAATCAATCATTAGTGAACTGCAGGCCAAACTCAGCAAGGAAATCTCCGAGAAGCAACAGTTGATCAGCGCAAAGGAGGAGCTCCTGAGCGAGAAAGAAGAACTGGCGAAGATGCTGGCCGACCGCGAGGAGACCATCGAAACCCTTCGATTGGAAGGAACCATGGCCGTTGTTGACACCACTCCTGTCGTCAGCGAAGCCATCTATTCTCAGCCTTCTCTGCGCAGTGCTGGCCACGTGTCGGATCATAGCGAGGCTGATACTCTCGGGTCCATTGAGGAGATCCATGACGGCAGAAAGGAGAATGCACTAAGTGGAGGCTTGCCTCCCATGCGGCCTGCCTCCCCTAAACACTTGGGTGGGCTCTTTGCCGAGCTGGCTCAAGCAAAGTCCTCCACGGAGGAAGCCATGCCCGTGTTGGAAGTCCAGCCCTCGGAGGAAGTCCAGCCCTCGGAGGAAGTCCAGCCCTCGGAGGAAGCCATGCCCACGGTGGAAGCCATGCCCGTGTTGGAAATCCAGCCCACGGAGGAAGCCCAGTCCGCGCTGGAAGTCAAGCCTGTGGTGGAGTACAAGGACCAAGAGGTGATGACAGAGCCAATTGAAAGCTGGATCCACACCATCCCTGGATTTGCCCCTGCTGCATCCGTCGCAGCTATTGCAGCTGTTGCAGCTGCAACTCCATCAGCATCACCAGTTGCTTCTGAGAATGCTGAAATCGCCACAGGTACCATTGCCACCAACACTGATACATTGACAACAGTCGATGGAGCGACCAGCACCGAGCTCAAGAGCTTGGTTGACAATGCCACCAACACCGAGATCAAGAGCTCTGCTGATATCGCCACCAATACCGAGATCAAGTTCTCTGCTGATAGCGCCACCAACACCGAGACGAAGGGCTCGACCGATCATGCCACCAACACTGACAGCGCCGCAATTGTCGACCATGCCACCTCGACCACTGATGACCTGCCCACATTCGCACAGCACTCTGAGAAGAGAAAGTCAGTGGCCACCACGCAGCGTAATGGACACCTCTCAGATATAGTCACGGGCAAGCCAGGTGCGGAGAATGCACTCTCCACTGGCACTGACTCCCCGTCAATCGCCACTCCTACAGTAGCAGGCCTGGAAGTTGCCTCTGTTCGCATCCCAGAAATTCTGGATCAGGTCCAGGATATTGCCCAGGTGAAGGCTGCAGAGCCCGCTTTTGTTGAACCCCATGCCGTGAGCGAGAGTATGCATCCTGATGAGGCCAAGGTCCTCAAGGACCTCGAGCTAGAGACGTCCGAGCCGGTACCACGCTTTATGCACTCGGATATCCCTCTTGACGATGAGAGGCGTCACACGTGCGACATGAGCCAGAGCATACCCGAGTCTCCTTCTCAAGCTGTCCCTCCCGTGCCTGCACTACCCAAGGGTCTTGTCCAGACGCATCCTCTGACAATCGCCTCGCCAGAGGCTCACGAGTTTAGGGTATCCTTCGGGTCGGCCTTTGGAGATGCTGACGGAGCCAGTATGGCAACTGGCCGCATCGAACCTGTCTACGACGAGGACGGTAATGTTCTGGCCGTCGCGTCGGATCATCGCATTCAGAACTCCTCTAATGAGACTGGACATCATGAGCAAGAGGATCAGGAGAACAGCGCCGCCGAAGTGGTTTCCCCTGGACGTCCCTCGGTTGGACCGCCAACGACGCTTCTCGCACGGGCAGCAGCTCGCGCCAGCATGGCTTCTGACCTGGATGCCTTGTCACTGAACGAAGCAGCGACGAGCAGCCAGCAGGGAGAGAAGACTAACGGTGCAAGGGAGACGAATGGCAGTACCCTTCACAACCGTGCCTACTCTGGTCACAACCTTGGTTTCCAGGGAGCAGCGCCTATCGCTTACCCTCCACGAACCGCATCTATCAGGTCCGAGAAGCGTTATGTCAGCTCGTCGCCACCTCAGTCCTCGCACACTCGACCCCCTATGCCAACTGGCGCAGCTGTCATCTCAAGCACGACGCGCACGGCTTACACATTCAGCTCATCTTCGAGCCAGGTGCACATTCCCCAGAGCCAACAGCCGCAGTACCAGCATATCACTGACTCTTCTGGAGTCAGCATCGGACGCCATCGTGACTACCGACCCTCGCCCAATGGCTCGATTTCGAGCATGTCGACCGACTATGGCGGAGCCAACAATGGCCGCCGTCTTTCGATCGGCTCCAACTATGACGGCAACAACACGGCTACGGACCCGACCATGATCCAGGTGATCACGCAGACCATGATTGGAGATTATCTGTGGAAGTATACCCGTCGGCCGATGGCGAGTGTGATTAGCGAGAAGCGTCACAAGAGATACTTTTGGGTCCATCCCTATACCAAAACTATGTACTGGAGTTTGAATAATCCCGCTGCAGATGGATCACGCGAGCAGCGCGCTAAGAGCGCTCTCATTGTAGCCGTTTTCCAGATCACGGACGAGAATGCCTCCAGTAACTCTGACCTACCCAATGTCAGCCTGCTCGTCCAGACATCGAGCCGCAACCTCAAGCTTACGGCCCCAACCCGCCAGAAGCACGAGCTTTGGTACCAGGTAAAAAATATTAGCTTTTCTAACATATTTGCTTGATTCATTGTTATGTGATGCCTGCGACTGATGGTCTTTTTTATGATATTATATTGCTAGTCCCTTGCATATCTGCTATCACGCCCAACGACACCCGGCGCCGACATTCCTTCCGACAACCAGACTTGGTCCGAGGTTCAAGCGACCCGTGGCGTGACTTCCGACACATTGTTGACCATCAGGAACGATAAGACTGTCCGTAAGAAGGGTTCCTTCAACCGACTGCAGAACATGTTTGGGCGGTCGAGAGAAAACTCGCCAGGAGCATCTCCCAAAGGATATAGCGGCAGCGGACCAGCGTCTGCATCGGGACCGGCTCTGAACTCTGGAGTGTCCTCCGCTTTGCAGCAAATTCCTGGCGGAGCAGGCAGTGGCGTGACATCTGTGGTGGGCTATCCAAGCCATATGGTCAACGCGCAGGGTGCAGTAGGGGGGTATGGGACAATGAACGGAGGGCCTATCATGACTCGCCAGGCGACCTCATCACTTGGCACAAACAACAGCACCAGCCCAAGGTCAAAGCTGCACCATCATCAGCGCGGATACGAGGACGATTACCACCAGCATGCGGGCACGGAGGGCGAGTATGATGATGGGGACTTGGATGACGACGATGACGATGGCGAGCTGCCAGAGCATGTGCGACAGTGCTGCGATGGCAAGCATGATATTGGCTCCCTGCACCACCATCGCTAAATTAGGGAGGAGATCAGCCGTGAACAGACGTGCGCTAAGCTACCTTGAGGGTAGTGTTCAAGGGTACAATCCTCACCCTAACCACCAGTATCATTATGACAATAATAATAGCAGCAACACATGTAAAGTACTTTTTGATCCTCTCCCTTTTGCATTCTATGAATATTTTTGACAGTTACAAAGCCGTGGGGGTTTCTGCAAAAGCAGATGATCTGCTCGTTGTAATTTTACGCATAGCTCAGCTGTATGGTCTCGGAACCTACAGGGACAGTTGCTGGGGTTTTTGAGATGAGTGCTTGGTACAACCTCTCCCAGGTGACGGCTCGCATCTTCAATTCGATGCCATCCTCAACGGCTGCGATTCCCTCCGCGACGGTGGCTTCCTGTGTAGGACCGATGCCACTAAAGGACATCCAACATCCGTGAAAACTGGTCGGGTTGGGTCTTGCATTAAAGATGGCTGGTCCAGCTTGTCCAGTCCTCCAGGTGAGGTAGGCCTGTGCGCCAGCATCGACATCCAGCAAGAAGGTGCACCTCGCCAGATCACTGATCACACCGGGTTGTGCTGGTGGGAACCTTCTCAGGTCGGCCTGGATGAGGTCCAAGGCACTGGCCGAGACCACGAGAGTCAGTCGATGGGAGAGGGTATCGAGTGTGGCAACAATATTTCTAGTCATCAGAACTGGGACGCGTTCTGTTAGGGAGCCAGAAAAGTCTTGGAGGGTGACGAGGGAAGGGCGGGACCAGTCTGACCACAGTGGGACAGGCCAGGTTTCGAGATCGTTGCCCATGTTGGTGAGGCAGCGGGCGGCGCCGTATTTGGAAAAGACAGCCATTTCCTCGAGAGTGGCGATGAGACCATAGAGGACGTCCTTGTTCTCGAGGGTGGACTTGCATTCGGGTGGGGCGTGGATCAAGAGGATGGCCACGTCCAAGGGGCCACGGCCCGGTGTGTTTAGTTGGCAGGGAAAGACATCTCCTGCGGAGATGGGTCGTCCAGAGGACTGGATGTGGGCGTTCATTTGGTGATAGAGTTGATACATGAGGGGCTGGATGGCTTCGAGAGTATAGTTCCCGGACCGTTGACGAAGCGTGATAGCGATCTCCTTTTGGCCTGGGTGCTGGACTAGGCCCAGGGAGTAAAACGTCCACGCGGAGACGCTTTCGGACGAGGTTCGGAAGGAGGTGATAATACTGGCAAAGGTGAGTCCTCCTGGTAAGGCTGCTGCAGCTGCTTGTGCTTGAGCTGAGGAGGTGGGTGGTGGTGCTGGTGGTGGTCCTGCTGGTCTCTGGAACTGTTGCTGCTGCTGGTGAATGGGCTCGGGCATGGGCATCTGCGTCGGGAGACCCTGTGAGATAGACATGGGTGGCACTGAGGGCACGGGAGGTGGGGCCGAGAAGGGGCTGCTGCTGGAGTGGTGTGAGGAGAGGGTATTGTGCCTGGAAGGTGTGGGTGTGGACTGCGGGTACTGCTGCTGGTGGTTCGGATGCTGCGAAAGTGCAGGGCTGGTGTTGTTGGTTAGGGGGGTGGTGGGCACGTAGGGTGGCGGCGGCGCGACGGTTCGTTCAGGGACAAAGACAGGGAATCCTTCGGGCGAGATGAGCATCTCGAGACCCAGGGGGACGACAATGGGGATCCCCCGGACTGCTGTGCCTGGAGGTGGTGGGATGAACCCCGGCGGCAGCTGGCCCGGCGGGATGGGATAGAAGACATTTGGGTCGGGCGGCAAAAAGGACATTGCGGAGGATCTGGTGATGTGAAAGTGATGTGAAAGTGTTGATGTGGAAGTGTCAATGTGAAGGTGTGAGATGTGTGTGAGATGTGATTTTTTAGAGCGCGAGCTGCGGTCGAGTCTTGCTGGCGTCAAAACGGAACGCAGTCCTCCCTTTCTGCAGACTCTGTCGTACTGCCCAACATACCCTACCGATGTAGCCCATACTGCCATGAACCGCCGACAGTCCTGGTAGTCGCAGTGGCTCGTGCTGATGTAAGAGTGGGCGTAGTTGGCTGGTTGGTGGGGTCAGAGTCTGGAGCGAAAGCAAGGCAATGGTCAAGGATGGGTTATAATTTTTTTTTGACCGTCAAAGTTTGATCCGAATTGGAAGTCTAGCATAGCTCGTGGCGTGCAATCACATGTACTACGGACTACAGCGCAGAGCCTCTTATGAGGTCTGCGCTTAACTGCTCATGGTTTGAGGAGTTTATTGGGTCTACTCAATTAAGAAAATTAGGATTATTAATAATCTCTCCCCAAGTGCATATTTCATTCCTTTACTCGGTACGGGAGTTTTCCGACTTACCTTGCCAATACTGTCAGAAAGACTATGCAGCCACTCCACGTGGCGCTTGGGAATGTGTTTGTGGTTGTGAGATGAAGCCGGACTCCAGGTCATAATCTCTGCAGAGGACGTCAGGCCAGCGTCCCTCTCTGAGGAGCATGAGAACAGCCCGGGCCATGTTCGTGGCGGCGTTGTGGTCTCTGTCTCTCTGAAATCCACAGCCAGGGCACTTGAGGCTACGGCCTTGCTCATCACAGACAGACTCACAATGGCAGCAGATTTTGGATGTTCGGAACTCGTCAACGCAAACGACGATCATATTCAGTGCCTGGGCCTATAGCACAAAACAGGGTTGAGCATGAGAAACTACAGCAGAAGTATGTACTTGCCTGACGATCATAATACACACCTTTTTCTTCAAGTGAGCAACAAACTGTTGGTGGAGTATAGGTCCCTTGCTGGAGCCGAAATTACCGTCGCCAACCACGAAAATTGGTCGTGGCCCCTTGTCCGGATCCCATTTCTCTGTAAGCCCCGACGCACCGATTATCCGGTCTACGGCCCTGTTCAAGGTCGCCTTTATGGCTGTCTTGCGGTGATAGCCTTTAATCTTGAACATGCGCGAGGTATAAAAATTGCGCAAATGCTCTTGAACAAGCATCAGCGACTGGACATGGTCCAGCAGGGACTGACTCAGCAGTATCCACGAAGGGCCTTGGGATTCATTGATCGGAACCGAGCAGCTGACGGCGGTAATGGTGCTCTCGAGCTCCTCGATGTTTCGCGCTTTTGGGTTCTCGTCCTCCTGAAGCTGAACTGCAATTGTCTTCGCGCGCTTTGCTCTCTGCAACCCACTCAAATACGTCTTTGTGCAGTGCCTTTGAGACCCTTGACTCACAGACACGTTCTTGAGCATTCCAGGGGTCCGGGTGTCTATGACAGTGGCCGTCGCGGTGCTGCATATTCCAGGGTCGATCCCAACAATCACATAATCTGGGTCCGGCAACAGATCCTCGATGATCTCCTGGGAGGTGAAGATTGCGCGTGCGTCCGGTAGCTTGGCTCGAGTAGTGTTCGGAGGCGGAGTCGAAGGGGGCTTTTCCTTGGTGAGACCGTATGCTACCACCTGCAGCTCATGCCCATTTGTACAAATTGTGCCTGTTAAGGCGTATTTGCTGGTGTTCTCTCCTTGATCCAGCGACTCTTTGTTTTCACTGGCGGTTTGAAGATGTTCGCTCAAAAAAGCCTTGAATAGCGCTCTTGATTCGACATGCCGGGTAGGGTTTTCAAGTTCGAGCGCCAAGGCTTGGTAACGCCTCTGGTCCGCGTCTCCCAGACTTAAGAGCGCTTTACCGGCTGTAGCTGCACAGTCTTCGTCAGGACTCATGAGGACAGTACTGCTGAGATACTTGAGTCGTGGACTGAAAAATAATCGGTACGTGAGGTCTCCAGGGTGGTCCGTGAGGTGGTTCATGGCGTCCTCCATTTTTTCTCCAAAGTCCAGTGGCATGCTCGGATTGGCATAGAGAGCCTCGATCAAATGCCTCTCGGTTATGTGCACAAAAGAGTCGGTGAGGCCAGACTCTGGCAAAAACGTCATCTGTTTGGAAGCAGGCAGATGTGAATTCAAAATCCAAAATAAGGAGAGCTGGTCATGTACGCTTGACGTGCCTTTCTTAATGTCGATGGTGCGAATGATCGCCCTGCCTTCTCCCGATACCCATTGTGGGTTTTCAACTTTGAGCCGTTGCACAAGTTCCGCAGTGTGTTTCAGGAAATGACATTGGAACTGGTCGGCCAAGCGAACGCCGCACTGTTGGAGAAAACGAGTCAGCCCTTGGCTGAGACGGCGTTTGAGATAGGGAACAGTCTTGCTAGCGCGATCCAAGGCGCGTCCGTATGCCTCGAGAATCCTCTTGACGCAGCTGTTGGCAGAGGTGTCATTTCGAGGTCTACCTGGTCGTACATGTCGCTGATCATGCCAACAAAAGACGTCCTGAAGAAGGTTTGTAAAGAAGGTGTTGTTCCGGAACCCCGAGAACTCACTGAACTTTTCCCGCCTCGCCTTTACATCCGCAGGTGTTAGGGTGGGATGGGCGGCGATCACCTCCGCAAAATAACAGGCAAGGGCTTGTTGCGCGCATCTCATAGCCTCATTGCCAACGTAGACCAGCTCCCGGACCAAAGACACGACCGTTTTGGCAAGTTCATCGCGTTCCGCCTCGTCACCGACCCCATTGTGGCGGAGACCAGCCCTGACCTGAGCGCCCAATGTGCCGCAGTCAAGAGAGATGGTGGAGTACGCATTGGACAAGACTTGATCAACTATGGTTGACGGTCGTAACATCCTAATCCTGCCGGTCGTCGAGTCCGATGTATCTTGCCTAGCTCTCCTCGAGGACGGGTTGTAGAGAGTCTTTCGTTTTCGTTTGGTGCTCTTCTTCTTGGTCTTCTTCTTCTTTGGGACCGCTGACGCACTTGTTCCCTGGTCCTGCACAGCTCCCGCCTCTGGCATACTGTACATTGTGATCTTTAGCTTGTTGGAGCTCATGTAGTTCTCATGGGGCCGTCTGGTCGCTTTTGTGACCTCTCCAGCAGGGTTTGGTGCCTATAACGGTGACAGATGATTGTGTAAGTGATTGAAAAACCAATCGCAAACCCATTACCAGGGAGCCTCGCTTTGAGTCATTAAAATTAATAATCTTACCTGTTGACTTGAGGCAGACTGCATCCGATGTAACCGCTTGAAGGTCTCGACGTCCAGTATCATATCAGCAAGTTCCTGATCCAGTCTGCTTGTGGTGGCAGATGTCTCTTGAATGTCCTCCTCGAGTCGAATGAAAATACTGACAGCGTGCTGATATCGCTGAGGGGTGAGATTTTGTATGCCACGAGCTCTAGACACCGTGCTACAGTAGTTCGCAAGAATTGCCTCCTCCGATTTTTTGCCTGCGCCGCGGATATTCTGCACGACGTCGACATTGGTTGAAAACCCCTGACCACGGACGTGCTCCGAGTAATCATTATTTGATACTACTGCAGCCACTCTCCACATTGGCCATGTCATGTGCAACTCGAACAGGATGTCGTCCATGTTGTAGCAGAGGAATTTGGTGCGATTTTTTGGGTCTTGCCGGAGGACCGTGTCAACGCCATGGAACAAGAAATCGGAATCGCTTGTAGCTACAACGTCGCAGCCTGTGCTGGGTATGCAGACGTCAGCCTCTCCAGGACATTGGTGGACTTCCCATTCGGTCGAGAGATCCTCCATGAGACTTCCCAAGAAACCTTTTCCCATGACAGCTGCCGTTCGATACGATCTCATGGAACGCTCAGCGTTCCGCATCACCTTTTCCTTTCGAGCTCGATTCAGGATTGGGGCTAGATCCTCAGGATCGCTCGGTGGGTCTCGGGAAGGTGGTGGCGCGATTGCGAGTGCATTGCTCGGTAAAGTCACATGGCGAGGTCGAGGCGGCAGGTGGATGGTTAGCATAGTCCGAAGGACCTGCAGTTGAACCGTCTTTGTCTGTTGCTCAGTCTGTTCCGCACGCTTGTCCCTGGCCTTCGTCTTTTGGATGCTTGGGCCGCCGTCAAAATGCAGCACCGCATGACCGGGACGAAAGCCCAGCTGCTTCAGCTTGGCGCTGACACATCTGGATAGCTGAAGCGAGCACTCATTCTGAATATCGTCCTCGGACCGTTCGGGGCTGTTGCGACTGCGAGCGTCCTTACGCCGAATACCAAGCAAAATGGACCGTCTTGTGGAGCTGATGTAGGCTCTCAGGAGCGATAGGATGTCGATGTGGATGGTAGATTCGATATCTTGTACCTCCACGCTCTCTCCGGGAATCCCTTTGCTCTCCAAATAGCGAAACACTCCGTCGACCCCCATACTGTGTAACGGTAGCGATTTGGTAGAGGGAGATAGAGATAGAGAGTGAGAGTGAGAGTGAGAGAGAGAGAGAGGGAGAGAGAGATAAGGTGTGTGTGTGTGTCTGCGTGTTAATAAGAAAGCCTAACCTCAAATACGCGCGCCCGCCAGTGGCTACTGATAAATCTATCACAACTTCAGATGCGGTCGTCGCGATGTGCCCATGGTTGAAGCCAGGCATGTGTAGCTTGCCGCCCTTGCTTATGTAGCTTCGTTCTCCCCCCCCCCCAAGGTACTATTGATTCATGGGACTGGAGGTGCTTCAGTATTTAGGATTATGCGCTTATAAGAGCGAACAATAGGGCCACCGTCGAAAACAATATCCTCAGCCATTCGTCCGCCCGGACATCCTCGGCTCGCACTAAGAGACTACCTTACTTCATCCCTTAAGTGCATTACGACAATTACTGCACCCGAGTGTTGATATTTGAGCGTTAGGAATGCCAGCGCTTTTGCGGCTACACTGCTCGCCCCATACTCATATATTAATCGCTCATCTCTATGTAGGCGGCAACTCCGGCTTTGAATATGAGACTGCAAAAACCTGGTGGAAGCTGAGTTCACGACGCTTTTCGATGTATGCAGGAATGGAACGGAACGACGAGACCATCCCCTCAAGTGCAAGGATTATTTATTTAATTAATAATAATAACGAGCTTTGAGTAGGACCATTATTGTGCCTTTCAATAAAAAGTGCTTCCATAAAAAATTATTTACTAGCGCTACGAGCGCTATTCGCTTGAAATTCACGAGCGACTGGCCAAGCGAGCGTTGCTCCTCTCATCGGCGCACTAGCATTCCATAAGGAACTATCGCAAACTACAAGAGCGGCTTGCCCGATCTATAACAGTGCGCGCAAGTAGGACTTTGCTGTGTGTCGCGTATCTGTTCGGCGCGACTCATGAAACTCCTATGATATTTGCCTTTCGTTTTCATCAGACAAAATTTTCTGATGAAAGCTTGTGCTTAGCCCAGCGTAGCCTTTTTCCTCTTGGATTTCTACTTTCATTCACTTTCTCGCTGCCTACTCAACTTCAAACCGGCTTTATTCGTTTCTGCCAACTTACTGATCCACATGGAGACTTTAATGGAAAGCGTTGATGACGATGAACCATGGATAAAGGCGGCTCCAGAGGGCATGCACGATGACTCTGTGCTATATCAACGAGCCTCCCTTGCACTTCAACATCCCCTCGCAGCATCTCAAAATGAGGATTGCCAGCTCGCCATGAGAAATCTGCTGCAGTTTGGCCTAGCGACAGAGATGAGTGCGGTGTCTGGCACATCTTCAGAACTGTCCCACTACATTGCCAGCCTTCTCAACTTTTCCTCAATCAACAAACGGCCTTGCCCACACAACTTCACGTTGAGGATCGGCGATCGTACCTTCAAAATCCCCGAACGAAGCCGATTTTTCTTCCTCCGACTTTCCATCGTCCTCCGCTGCAATATCTTCATCTTCTCCTCTCGCGCCAAGCCTATCTTGTTCAGCCCAGAAAATGCCACTCGCACAGTTGCTTTCTTCCATGGTATCAGCTCCTACACGTCCATCAGCCAGTTCGTTGTCCTCACCGCCTCGAATCATGTGCCTTGTGTCATGGAGGTCCAACAGACGGAGGCATCACAGTACACCAACCCCATCAGTCCAGCAACCTTCAGAGATGTACCGCGAAGGATTCAGTCAAGAGCCAGGGAAGATGACTCGTGCCTCACCGGTCCCGTATGCAAGCGAGCATTCGCAAGGGCTTTGTAAGTTGCTGCATGGACAGAGCAATAAATCACATCTGATCAATCTGTATGTTAATATAGTTCTTTTGATGACCGTAGCAACGATTTCATGGAAGAACAGATTGAGAAAGGAATGGCACCAATCATGAAACGGCAGCGATTCAAAAGAGGCGATTCAAGAGAGTCTAAACTGGCAGAGCTGAAGGACGCAACGCGCCTAGACCTCGAGTCACACGACCAGGTTCCACGAGGCTCGTACACCAAGGTCATGGATATAGCAAGGAGCAAGTATGGTCTCTCGGGGGGGTACCGGCCGCACCAGCTAAGGGCCAAGGTCGAATCTCAGATCATACCAATGGACGGTTGGAAAGAGGCGTTGGAGAGGTACGACTCTACCTGGATCAGAGTGGAAAAGCGGTTAGGGAAGAAGGTTGTACAACCCTCTGCTGCGGCCTCCGACGGGGTCGAGGATTTTCAAAAGGAGTTGCGAACTTGTACAACCACACTCAGCTCTATCATACGGCCTGATCTTGGAGCGGAGCAGGAGACCATTCTAAGGCTTCTCTCGGAGGCTCAGGAGAAGGTCACCGACATCATTACGTATCTGGCAATCACAGCCCAAAAACTGTATCTGCTGGTGAGTGTTGATGCGGTTCTTGCCTTTTGATGTCTATAACCTCGACTATGGGCCATGACCTGATTTATATATATTTTTGTCGCGAATGATAGCTGGCCGAAGGTCAACTATATGAAGGAATCAACAATGAATCGACAGAATTTGATGTCAGGTCCTTGGTTCCGTCAGAGTTTGAGTGGGACGAGAGCATCCCTTCCAAAATTAGGGTTGCGCCTCTGCCATTTAATTTGCAAGAATCCCTGGCATCAAAGCAAGGCGACTTAGCCAGGTTTTTTAGTCAGGACCATATGCAGTTCATATTTGCAAGACTGATGGGGACGCAACAAGCAGGAAGAAACGATCAGGAGGTGGTTGAGGTCGATGCCAATGCGAAGGACCCTCATGCTCTGTGGGAGAGAGGAGTTCATCTCGTTCAGGCAGCCTCCGACTTGGAGCAAGTCCCTGATCCTCTCCCAGGCATGTCTCACACTATCGTCGAGGCCATACGAGAGTTCTCAGCGGCCCTGGGCAACATGTGGGACGGAAGGATGTACAAGAAGGTTCTTCGATACTTATGCAGAATTGCCCTCCGCCTTCAGCTCGCCCCGACGATCGACAAAAATGTGAAAGCATGGAAGAAAAAGGCTAAGTTGCGCAAACAGGAGAAGCAACAGAGGCAGGCAAAGAGGGCTGAGCTCACGAACAGGCAGTGGAAGACAAGGATCAAAGGTCTTTTCGACGAGCTGGGCGACCAGCGCCGACCGATGACAGCACAGCGCATCAAGGATATATGCAAGTCGATCAGGGATTTAAAAGAGCCAGAGCCTTCTCAACAGCGCATCATGAAAATCGAAGTTTGCTTGAACGAGCTCGGCCTGGATTCAAAGACTGGAATCGAATCTGACGCAGAGGGTGCCTGGTCTGTGCATCAAGATTTGATGACTAATGACGAAAATGGCCCTGGTAAGAGGCATTGCGATGTGCGAAAAACACGGACAAGGTGCAACGAGGGATTCTGACTTACATCTTCATGCTTTTTTAGGTGGCGAGGCTTCATCGAATCGACTACGCGCATTGGAATCCGTGCTGATTATGCTCGTCGAGTCCCCTCACATCGAGAACGATGTTGTTGATAGCAATTGGGTTCAAAAATGCGCGTACAAGGGCCAGCGCTTCACCAGTGATGAGTGCGAGGCAGTAGCTCGGTTGGCCACGATGCTCCGTCCGTTCACACCCAAAAGGAGGAGCAAGGACGACGGTTATTATGAGGATGCGCAGGCTCATGTCGCCAATTATGCAGCATTGGTGAGGATCGCGAACACGTTCTTGATGGGTACTGGCTATTCTCAGTTCACTCAGCTTGAATCCCCAACCGTGTCTCCGTCCTCGCTACATGGCCTTGCTTTGGGCTCAGTGGGTATTTACGAGACATTGTGCGCACGAACCTCTGGTCACTTTGATATCCGGGACATCAACGACGGCATGCTCAGCAATTATACCGACATCACAACTGTTCCTGGAAACAAAAGAGTGGTATTCGGCTCGTTCTTTGATCTGGAAACAATCGATGCCAAGTGCCACGATCATGGCTTGGTTTTTGCGAACAGGTAGGCTTGAAGCCCATACGTTATGGTCTACTTGCTCAGTGTTGGAAATCTCTCAAGGTGTGTATTAATGCTAGCACTGTTTTGTAGGGTGGTGTTTGTCAATCGCTTCACGGTCCGTCTAGTGGGAGAGCAAGTAAAGCACGGTGGCCACCTAGGAGAAGCTACTCGGACAGGCCACCCCGTAACCAGTCAATATGACAAGCGGAAGAAACAGGACGGTCGTAAGACAGCAGCCAGGAAATGGAGGCAGGAATTCATCAACTCCGATTATACCAAGGATGAGGTGGATCGCCTTGCATTGCAGGCCGCGAGGGAGCTTAGGACCAAGGAGGCAGCGATCAAGCCACTCCGCCAAGAGGTCGAGGTCAGGCAGGCAAGGCAGGATGCCGCTAGCTGGCGTGTCAAGAAGCAACAGCCAGGAGCCTATGCGGAACTCGTAGCTGCACGACAAAGCCTTAGAGAAAAGCGTACGAGCCTTCTGCAGGAGGACCAGGATTTGAAGCGGCTCCGCCAGCACTGGTACCGACTCAACAAGATGTCGGAGGCGGCGGGCAAGATGCGTCACAGCAACACTACTGGTTCCAATCAGGATACGGCTACAAGTTCTACCCCGTCCATGACCATTCCGACCCCCGAGAGGCCCACGGTAGAAGATT
The DNA here is from genome assembly GCA_029449245.1 of Mortierella alpina. Lineage (NCBI taxonomy): Eukaryota > Fungi > Mortierellomycota > Mortierellomycetes > Mortierellales > Mortierellaceae > Mortierella > Mortierella alpina. The sequence goes on along the minus strand of JANATF010000003.1, from coordinate 1,071,342 downwards.
CGTCAAAATTCCTTGATATTAGTCAGCTTCGAGTCCCGGACGGCCATGTACTAGCCTGGAGCGGCACGGATTATGGCGTTTCTAAGATGAGCGAGACTGTCGCTATGTCCTATGCAGGAATTCAAAACCATCTCAATCGCTTTCAGGCTCTATACGGTACGTTCTAAAGGATATTAAGACCAGGGCAGGTCAAGTATAAGATGCTAACAGACCCATGATGTGTATTAGGCATGGATCACACACAGGAGCAGACACAGGAGCAAACAGAGGGACAGGCGCAGGGGTTAAAGGACGCAACAAGGAAGGAAATTCGGGAGGCTATCAAGATGCCCAGGTCGCATAAGATCACAGCACAACAACTGGATAGCATATCTCATACGAGGAAGTTGGTCAAGGATCGCCAGCGTGCCCTAAAAAGGCCAGGCAATGCAGGAGTGTCCGAGTCTCTCAAGAACATCAGCACACGAGAGGCGTCGCTCAAGAATGCAGCCACCCTGGAGCACGTCGATCGCGCCTTTGCCATCCAAAAGATGAACCGTCCCATTCTAAGAGAATTCGAGCACAGCCACTCCTTGATCAAGCAGCGCCACAACCAAGAGCTACGGTCCAAGAGAGCTTGGGACGTGGTTGCAGCTGAGGAGCGTCGTTATGTGCAACAAGTAGGACAAGGTAAATGCAATTGCCAAACCAACTGCTTCCTGGGTAATTTGTCTTGATGGTAGAAAAATTATATAACTATATTCTGCTGCATCAACGCTTAGACCAAAGAAGCGGCTCCTCAGCGCCGTCCTCGACGGTCTTGGCCTCCGATGGCTGGTGTGAACGATGCAAATGCCACCACGTACCCGTCATTGAACAGAACATGTTTCGTGCCCGTCTGTCATGCCCTCGGGATAACGCCAAGGTGCTGCCGATCACCATCATCGGGGATAAAGGGACCGGCGTCGGGAGCCGCATTGGTGGTCATGCGCGCAGAGGTGGAGCCAAGATGCGCAGGAACCACAGGAGATTCTGCACCGTCATCATTCACGATGAGTTTCGTACGAGTAAGGTTTGTGCGCTCTGTCATGGAACGGTTTCCCTAGCCAGATCAAGGAGGATAAAGGATGGGAACGTCATCATCAGGAATGTGAATGGGACTATCGAATGCACGAACCCCGAGTGCATATCCTTCCGGTGCGGATATACTATGAGAGCTCGGGATCCACACTCGGCGCTAGCTATTCTGATGTCAGGAACGTCAGTCCTTCAGTCGCCGGCAAGACAGCCACTTGAGGTTTTCTTGCGAAACCCCAGCACCAATAACGCCAGACCATCTTCTGGAGCAAGACCCGCCACCCACATCCATAAGGATGCAAGGATGGCTCCTCAGTGAGAGGTTTATGTAAGTCGAATGTCTATGAAAAAAGTCGCGGTTTGAAACCTGTGAACCTTTAATCTCACGACTAATTTTGTTTCTGGTATTATTGTGCCTTTCATTAAAAAGTGCAAGAAACAAAGTTAGTCGTGAGACTAAAGGTTCACAGTTTTTAAGAGCCGACACTCATTCGACTTACATAAACCCCTCAGTGGGGAGCCATCCTTGCATCCACGTGGATGTGGGTGGCGGGTTTGGATCCAGAAAATGCTGGTGTTCTTGGTGTTGTGCTTCGGGAGAAGGCGTCCAGAGGCTGTCTTGAAGGTGACTCCAGGACGGAGGTTCCTGACATCAGTATGGCGAGGGCGGAGTGGGGGTCTCGAGCCTTCATTGTGTAACCGCAGAGAAACGATATACATTTCGGGTTTGTACACTCGACGGTGCCATTCACCCTCCTCACCATAATGTTGCCGTCCTTGAGTCGCCTTGATCTGGCGAGGGCGACTGCTCCGTGGCAAAAAGCGCAAACTTTGCTAGTTCGAAATTCATCATGGATGGCGACGGTGCAGTTGCGCCGGTGAACGTTCCTCATCCTCTTTCCGCCGCGGCGAGAGTGACCCTTCAGCCGGCTGCCGACGCCTGTTCCCTTGTCTCCAATGATGAGCACCGGCGCGACCTGAACAGAAGCTTTCGGGCATTGTCTGGAGAATGCAAACTCCTTGGCATCAACTCCTCGAGGAACATGATGCACTTGACACGACTGGCACCAGCCGTCAACTACCGAGATCGACACTGCCTCGTCGTCCCCTGTGGCGTCCTGCCCATGCTCCTTCACATAAGCCCTCTCCATGGCTCCAACGACGTCCCACGCTCGCTTTGATCTGAGCTCCTGGTGACGTCGGGCCTTTTGTAAAGCTGGGCTGTGCTCGAAGCCGCGAATGACACTTCGGCTCTGCGCAATCACTCGGTATGCACGATCAATTTCCTGCATGCTGTCGGCTTTGTGCAAAGATGCTTCTCGGTTGCTGATATTGCGGTATTGGAGCTTCACATCATCACGTTTCTCCAGATTCTGGTGCCGCAGATGTTGTAGTTGGCGGGTGTTTGATATCTGATCTAACTGCTGCGCCGTGATCTTGAAACTGCGTGGCATCTTGATGGCCTTCAGCATCTGCTTCCTGGCTGCCGATGGGGGTTGTTGAATCTGTGAGGAATGCTCTTGCGACTGAGATCTCTGCTGCTGCGACTGAATTTGTTGCAGTTCATGTTGCTCGCCGCAACCGACATCTAAATCAACAAATACAATAGTGAGTATTCGTGTTTTTTCATTTTCCTCTTGAGTGACACGTTAAATCTTTGTACTCACCTCGTAAAGCCTCGAATCTGTTCAAGTGCGCCATTATCTTGGCTTGAGGTAGAGCTATCGTCTCACTCATTTTCGTGATCCCGTAATCAGTTCCGCTGAAGACCAGTGCTCGGTTCTCTCCTTGACAGTTGGTGAGGCAAGAGAGATCCAAGAATTTGGTCGAGTCCTCGACGGCCCGGTGGTCCCATGTTGGAGTTGTCATTGTGGGCGTTGCTGTTGATGTGGCGTCGTTGCTATGACTGTTTGTTCTCTTGCTCTCGGCGATTTCCTCTGCTGCTTTCGCCATTTTGTTGTAGCGGTAGTTCACTTGCTTCAGTCTTTTCAGCTCCATCTCCATACCATCAAGCCTTACTTGCGCGGTCCTCAATGGTCTCCTGGCATTGTATAGATCTGCATATGCGCCTGACTCCCCCTTCCTCACCCTTCCGCTTGCCATGTCCTGCACCTCTTGCTTCTCCTGAACTTCGTGGCGCAGAGGCTTCACGAGGGCTTCCTGACGTCTGACCTGCCTCAGCGACGATACGGCCTGTGCCTCAACTTCGTCCTTGGTGAGTCCTGACTCCAGAAACTGAGACCGCCAGTATGGCTTGGCCGACTGTCTCTTTTTCTTGGTTCTCTCGTCGTACATGCTGTGCGATGGATGGCCCTTGCGTCTTGTGCCGTGTGGAATGACCGTCCCTGATAAATGAAGTGTATGTCGATCGACAAATGTCAACCTATCAAGGCAACATTTTTAGTGATGTGTTCCCTCTTTTTTTTCGCCCCTTTGCGTGCTGCAGTGCAATATCATCGGCTCAACTCACCTATCTGCAAATTCGAGCCCATGATCGGCGCAGATTCGATCAATCGTTGCCATGTCAAAGAATGCTGCAAATACCGCTCTCTTGTTTGGGAGGTGCCTCGTGATATCCGTGTAGTCGGTGAGAGGATCGCTCCTTGCATCCCGTATATCGAATCGGTTAGCCTCTCTCGCGCACAAGGCCTCAAAGATCCCTACTGACCCAAGTGCAAGGCCATGCAGAGACGCCGGAGAAACTATGGGCGCATCCTTCTGGCAGAACTGACTGTAACCTGTTCCGTCGAGTACGACGTTGGCAATCCTGACGATCGCTACGCACTGAGCCACATGACCTGGCCCCTTCGCCTGGCCCTTGTCCTTCTGATGTGCATACGGTCTGAGAGTGTTCGCCAACATGGCAACTACTCTGCATTCCTCTTTGGTGAAGGCGTCTCCTCCTTTGAACGCGGTTTTACGCACCCAACCTTCGTTGACGTGACGAGTGATGTGCGGTGACTCAATGAGCATCATCAGGACACCTTCTAATGCTCGCAATCGTGCTGCTGAGGATTCTTGAGGCCCTAATTAATGCAAAAATATCAATATGGCTCATTCTATGTCTATACACTTTCTGCTTCGGTATGAAGATTTCTTACCTTTAGTGGAAGCTGCTGGGGTCGAGGGAGAGGTTTGATCCACTTCACCGGCTCTCTCGAGTTCGTCAATATCGGTTCTTGCCCCTTTGTTGAGTAGAGTTTGGAATCGCGCCCAGTCGTATTCGTCCTGGTCTGCTGGCATTGGGGAATGTGTCGTCTGCTGGCACTTGGCCACTTGCTCATCCAGTTTCTCTAGTTTACCAGTGGATGGCTGCGGCTCTTCCAGGGACGACAGCTGATCGATAATTTTCCGCGCCTTATCCTGCCAAGCCGCGGGTCGTCTCTTAAGGACATGCCCAAGATCGTCAAACAGCCGCCGGACACCCCTCTTCCAATGCTTTCTTGGCATAGGCTTTTTTTGTTGCTTCCTTCTTACTTTGGCAGCGGCGGCGCTTCGCGTGATCTCCTTGATCTTCCTGTCCTTTGAGGGGGCGAGCCATAATCGGAGTGCGATCCTGCAGAGATACCGAAGGCATTTCTTGTAGACTTGCCCCTCCCACATATTCGATATGGCTGTTGTGTATTCCCTGAGGGCCTCTGTAACCGTGTGCGACAACCCCAGTGGCGGCGGGGGTGCAAGAGCCGATGTTTTTTTCACAAGGGTCAGTCCTCTTTGCCAAAGTGGATGAGCTGTCTCCTCATCGGCTTTGCTCCCCTGCTGTGCGCCGACAAGTCGGCTATACAAATACTGAAGGTGGTCCTGCGAAAAAAACCGCTCCATGTCTTCATTATCGAGGATGTCGTCAGGTAGTGGAGCAACATTGATAGTGCTAGGCACATCCTTGTTCCAATCACACCCAGGGGGCAGCAGCGTCTTGACGTCCAGTAATGTGTCGTCGACCATATCTTGCCTCAGTTCGCCAGCAGCAAGCTATCAGTACAGGTTGTGCAGTGGCGATGAGTACATCTTATACACGGACGGACATAGAACGCCAGGAGCAACCATTTCCAACACTTACCAATCTAGTATGCTTTAGGACTATCATGGACAGGAACATCATGATGTCCGTCACCTGCTCCTGGGCCACACACAGTAAATCCAGGATGGTGTCCATCTGATCCCGCAAATCTAGTCGTATTATTTTCGACACAGTTGTAGTGCATGTCCTGGTCTCTGGCTCTGGTCTCTGTTGACCGGTGCCTGCCTGTGCTGTCGAGGTCGCTCCTGGTTCAACTGCACCGGGTTGCTGAGTTTGGTGTTTGCTTACATCCTTCTCCAGTCTATTTTTGACCCTATTCCATATCAGATCGAATTGCGAGAGCGACGCCTTCCAGCATGCCAAGGGTTCCACCTGAGATTCCAACGTTGATCGTAACTGGGAAGGTCGATATGTCTCTGGCAGTTCATACGGGGGTGCCCTGACGATCCTCATTGCCTTGTCGTACGTGGTTCTCGGCAGACGAGTCCTTGCGACAAAATCCTCCTTCTTTGTCTTCTTCAGCTGAGCCAGTTTAGATCCCACGGACTGCCCTCGAGTCAGCTTCACTTTCTTAGTCATGACAGGTGAAATGAGGGCCTCTGCTTGCTCCTCCATGATTTCGGTGCTGCATAATACGAAAATGTAGAGCAAATTGATCAGAAGGTCGCTCTCATAAAAATATCAACAATTTCAACTCTAGACTTACAATGCTCGTTTAAGAACCCGTTTGCAGGTCGGAGCTGTCAAAATGCTGTCGTCCGCTGCAGTGCGCTGTTGCTGCGGCCGTCTGGTGGTTCTGAAGGATGCTCGAGGAACAGGGTTCTGGTAGGGAGGTGACGCTGCAGGGAGAGGAAGCGGCCCTGGACACTCCAAATGCCTCGAGGGGACCAGAACCAAAAATTCGCTGATCGAGGTGAATGAGTTGATACGATGAAAAAAAGCAATGGTACATGTTGTAACGGCAGCTGGAGTGAATGCGACGGGCTTGGAACGCGAAGAAAACAGAAAAATATTGCATGCCAGAAGATTGGAAAGGTGCCAAAGGAAGAATGTGCTACGTGTCGGAATCAAAACCGATGTGCTAGGTAACTCCAATCTGAATTGGTAGGGACAAGGTGCGCCATGGCGAAGGGAGTAGTTGAGGAGTTTCTCTGCGATGTAGTGAGGAAGAGCTGAGAGCTGGCTGGGAGTTGTCTCTACCACGAGGCCCGACTGTAGAAGTGCTCGCAAGGCACGTTCGCTGCTTTCATGACAATCGGAAACCGATGGAGCGCGCAAGGCACGCGTGGCCCGACGACGCAAGTCAGAGTAAAATGCGGTGGGGGCGGGAGTGATGCTGGAAGGCAGGCCGTCAATCCAGTCCTGGTCATTGACGACCTGGGGGATGACGACCTCCTCCATGGAGCAGAGATAGGAGAAACCTGGACTTTGACTGGAGTGGACAAGGGGAGATAGAAAGAAGAGAACCGGACACGCGGTGATGGATAGAAGAGAGACGTCGAGAGATGGCACGAAGGGAGAGAGTATGTAGGGGAGTGCGGCAGAGTTCTCAATGGTTAAAACACGAAGGAAAAGAGCAGGATGCATAATTATGCATGGTCGACATCACTCTCTTAGGCCTTGGCTTCACTCGCGAAACAGCGCATAAGTGCACCGGTGAAGTGATCTGAATGCCCGATGGGGGAAATATCCAATCAGAAAAATAATCTAGGTCCTAGGAAGACAACCGTATGAATCTGGTAAGTCGGGAAGTCAGGTCCTAGCCTGTGCACCCTAATTCTATTATCGGGTAGATCCTTGGAGACGCGGCATCAGGTTAGTTATTGACCTTTGCGAACATGTAGCCTGACATGTAGCGTATCTGACAGATTTAGAACACTTTCGCGCTCTAAAGGATTCTCTGCAAAACTAGAGGATTAAGTAAGATGCTGATGGAATGGAGCTGGAAGCCATTGTGGGGCGGGATGAAAAATAGAGCAGGTCTCGACCAAGTTCAAGCGAATAGCGCTCGTAGCGCCAGTAAATAATTTTTTTGAATGCACTTTTTAATGAAAGGCACAATAATACTTTTTTATGAAAGGCACAATAAAGCTGCATTATTGAGTATTTTCAGAGTGCTTTTTTCGCCGCCGGTATCTGATCCATGCTGACAACTATCTTTTCAGAGGCCATGCGCTCGTTTGGTACCATTGTGTTGCTCGCAAAGGTCCTGGCGTTGGTTTTGCTCGGTTCGCCATCCGAGGTAGCTGATTTTGCACGTCGCTTTGATCCTGCGACCAACTTGGCTTTGGCCCGTACTTTTTCCGCTTGCAGCACCAACTCTTTTTCGATTGCAAGGATTTCTCCTGAGTTGTAGGCTGAGGGATTGTTCAACTCTTCACTGTTGCTACCGCGGCGCTACTTCTTGCGGGGCTCTAATAGCTTGAGATTCAATTTGAGCCATAGTTTGGGCTTGGGTGCTGGCGTCGAACCGTCGATAGTTTCAGCCTCGGGCGCTGAGTCGGGGGCTGCACCGCCTAGAGCCGCAGATTGGAGCGCCGAGGGAGGCAGACGCAGAGTCGTGATATGTCTTCTTCGGCTCGATGTGGAAGACGAGGATCCCAATGAGGGCCGTTTGTACGGCGGTAAAACTACGGCCGAAGCAAACATCCTTGACTGACGTACGTTCGAGTTCACAGACGCATGGGTTGATGTGATGGCAGTACTTGAATGATCGTAGTTGGCGACGGCTGTCACATCTGCCATGTTCACATCTGCTGCCTCTGCAGAAGGTGAACTAGTGAGCGCGACAGTCTCTTGGGTCGTAGCTGCCGAAGGAGAGGGTACGCTATTCATCTCTGAGGGAGTCGCTGTCGTTATCGAGAGAATGGACCCTGCCTCGGTTCTGGTCTCTGTTGGTGGAATTGCCACTGATGTAGATATTTTGGGTCTCTTTGATCTTGCTTTCGAGGCGGTTTTGAGCTCTCGGTCCTCGGTGGTTTCGTCCTGGCGTCGTTTGCCGCTTTCGTTTGGCTCCTGCGTGGGTGTTCGCGGCCCCTTCTTCTTTGTGGCCGTCCAGGCTCGGCGCACGCGTCCTTGAGTCGAGGCACTTGGGGATGACTGAGCTTGCACATGAGCGGGCAGGCTCTGTTGATTGGAGGTGGGTGACGCGTCCTGAGAGTCGTCAAGGGCATCGAGTTGCTGCTTTTTCATCGTTGCTCGACGCACGTGTCCTTGAATCGAGGCACTTGAGGATGACTGTGCTTGTGCATGAGCGGGCAGGCTCTGTTGATTGGAGGTGGGTGACGCGTCCTGTGAGTCGTCAAGGGCATCGAATTGCTGCTTTTTCATCGTTGATCGACGCGTGCGTTCTCGATTCAGGGTATTTGAGGAGGACTCTGCTTGCGCATGAGCAGGCTGACTCTGTTGATTGGAGGTGGGTGACGCGTCCTGTGAGTCGTCAAGGGCATCGAGTTGCTGCTTTTTCATCGTTGCTCGACGCATACGTCCTTGAGTCAAGGCACTTGAGGAAGACTCTGCTGGCGCATGAGCGGGCTGGCTCTGTTGATTGAGGGTGGGTGACGCGTCCTGTGAGTCACCAAGGGCATCGAGTTGTTGCGTTTTCATTGTTGATCGACGCGTGCGTTCTCGAGTCAAGGCACTTGAGGAGGACTGTGCTTGCGCATGAGCAGGCTGGCTCTGTTGATTGGAGGTGGGTGACGCGTCCTGTGAGTCGTCAAGGGCATCGAGTTGCTGCTTTTTCATCGTTGCTCGACGCATACGTCCTTGAGTCAAGGCACTTGAGGAAGACTCTGCTGGCGCATGAGCGGGCTGGCTCTGTTGATTGAGGGTGGGTGACGCGTCCTGAGAATCGCCAAAGGCATCGAGTTGTTGCTTTTTCATCGTTGCTCGACGCACGTGTCCTTGAATCGAGGCACTTGAGGATGACTGTGCTTGTGCATGAGCGGGCAGGCTCTGTTGATTGGAGGTGGGTGACGCGTCCTGTGAGTCGTCAAGGGCATCGAGTTGCTGCTTTTTCATCGTTGCTCGACGCATACGTCCTTGAGTCAAGGCACTTGAGGAAGACTCTGCTGGCGCATGAGCGGGCTGGCTCTGTTGATTGAGGGTGGGTGACGCGTCCTGTGAGTCACCAAGGGCATCGAGTTGTTGCGTTTTCATTGTTGATCGACGCGTGCGTTCTCGAGTCAAGGCACTTGAGGAGGACTGTGCTTGCGCATGAGCAGGCTGGCTCTGTTGAGTGGAGGTGGGTGACGCGTCCTGAGAATCGCCAAAGGCATCGAGTTGTTGCTTTTTCATCGTTGCTCGACGCATGCGTCCTTGAGTCGAGACACTTGAGGAGGACTCTGCTGGTGCATGGGCGGAATGGATCTGTTGATTGAGGGTGGGTGACGCGTCCTGAGAGTCGTCAAGGGCTTCAGAGGTTGGGTCAGTGGTGAATGGCGCACTGAGATCGTGGGTAAACCTGTCAAACAGGTAGTACTCCTCGAGCTTTGGGAATTTGAGTTTCTGCCGCGGTCCCAGGGCGTTGAAGGCGCGTGCGATGCCCTCGTAGTTGGAGCGACAGTAGAACCAGTAGCGGACGATACGGAAATCGAGACTTATCTGGCGCGCAATGCGTATGAGCCCTGTCGTGGGTGGGATGCCCTCGCAATCGTCCCAAGTCTGAGTGAGGACGGCAGCTTTGTCCCGTGTGATGGACTCGAGAAACGACGGCACGGGGGAGTTCATGACGAGAGATGGACGCGTGCAATCGGCAGTGTTGACCAGGAGAGAAGAAGGTAATCAAAAGGGATTCCCACATGCATGGCGCTTGTTTAAAGTGCACCGCAATGCGCGTCACAAGCGGTCGCTGATTGGCTGTGGGTAGAGAATCTTATCATGACACACACACGGGCCAGCGACTTCTTCCCACCACCAACTCCTCTCCTCTCCTCTCCTGCCCCTGAGAACCCCCATGGCTCCCGAAAACTGCGATCCTGCCCTGCCCGCATGGCTCTGCGTATTCGCAAACGCATGCGGATACGTCAGCAACGCCGTCTGGTTCCTCGTGCTACTGCCCCAGCTGTTCAAAAACCATTGGCGCCGGTCCACCTCGGGCCTCAGCTTCATATGGGCCTCGTGCAACTTTTGTGCAAGCCTCATCAACCTCTTCTTCATCCTGGACATCAAAGTCCCGCTTTTCACGCGCATCAGTGGATGGTACATGCCCGTACTGGAGATCCTGATCCTCTTACAGTTTGCTCTCTATTCGGACGCCTCTGTCTTTCGGAAAGGAATGCTCGCCGGTGTTTGCACAGTCGTGTATGCAACCTTGATCGCCCTGGAGTGCACGAACGCATTCGGGGAACACACGTCGTCGAGCTTGGTGTGGATCTCCATCGTCCTGTGGTCCGTTGAGACCTACTTTCAGGTAGTGCTGAACATGAAGAGGCGGTCGGTCGATGGCCAGTCCTACGTCTCCTTGGGACTGACTTTGCTTGGCAAAACCACGGATGTGATCATGCAATTCTCGCTGACGATGCCAGTGCAGTACGTGTACATGACATATTTCTCATCAACACTTGCATACTTCAATATCCTGCAGCTTGTGCTGTACACGCAACGTCGGTGGTACTCCCAGGCGGCGGTGGTCATACTGAGCCTGATGCTTTGCGGATTCATCGTGTTGCTTGTGCTCAGGACATCAGTAGTGAGTATTGTGTGCCCAATCGGCATTGCAATATTTCTCGTTCTTGCGTTCCGACGAGCTCGCCGACCAGCTTCTCTTCAAGATGAACATGAGCCGGTCATGTCTGGTGCTGGTACCACAGCCAAGGGTCCCCCTTCCGTAGCAGAAAGCCCAGATCCTCACCTTGCTGCCTGATGCAAAAGGCTTTGAGCATAGGCCCTGTGAATAGACACTTTTCACCAGCAAAATGTGTCAGCTGACGGATCGCTGCAAAATCATGAGACCTTTCCTTTCCTCTGACCCATTGACCCGTTGACCCATTAGTCTCCACTCGCATCCCTTGATTCTTTCCCTTTACTTCTCCCCTTTGCTTCTCTCTCCCTCGATTCTCTCCACCCACCCGCCACGTGCTCCTGCTGTCCACCGTTGCTCCCGTCTACCCCTCTCCACAGCCACAGCGACAGTCCCCTGCACACCTGCTGGCCACCTAAACACCTACCATGCTGCCGCATTCGAGCACCCTGCCGCGGCCGCACGCCATGCTCGCGCTTGCTTGGCTTGTGCTCAGCGCCCTGTCCGCCTCACCTGCATCGGCAAGCGACATCCACAAGGACGGCTTCTGCGTCATGCGCGACAACTGCGGCAGCAGGCGCACATTCGGCAAGCAGCTGCCCTGTCCAGACAACGGACCTGCCGTGGAGGTACGTCATGGACAACGTTCTTTGCGTTCCTTCCTTCCTTCCTTACTTTAATTCTTCTTTGCATGCTTCCTTTCTCTCCTTCCATTCCTTGCTTTCCCTGCTTTGTATGCCATGCCTTCTATCGTTTCCCTTTCTTGCCTTTACAACGACAGCAGGTATAAAATAAAAAAAAAAAAAAAAGGCGTGTTCTAACACCCGTCTTTGTCTAAATAGCCTGGCAAAGAGCTGCGCGAGATCTTGGTATCGACGTGCGGTCCCTCTTACGAGCATTCCAAAGCCTGCTGCAGTCAGGACCAGCTTGAAGACCTGATCGCGTCCACCAAGCAGGCATCACCCATGATATCGGCCTGCCCCGCTTGCTGGACCAACTTTCTCAACTTCTTCTGCACATTTACGTGCTCGCCCAACCAGTCGACGTTCTTGAACGTCACAGAAACGGGGCTCTCGACCGACAAGAAGCCGGTCGTCACCAAGCTAGACTTCCTGGTCTCGGATCAGTACGGCTCTGGATTCTACGACTCCTGCAAGGACGTCAAGTTCGCAGCAACCAATGGCTATGTCATGGACCTCATCGGAGGCGGCGCCAAGAACTGGCGCGAGATGGTCACTTTTATGGGACGGGAGCGAGAGCCGCTGGGATCGCCCTTCCAGATCGACTTTCCCGCCCAGGACTCTACAGGCGTGCTCAAGCCCTTTGTGGGCATCACTCGCCAGTGCAACGACACGGATGAGCAATATCGTTGTGCCTGTGTCGACTGCTTGCCCGTCTGCCCAATACTGCCCCCTACACCAGGAGAGAAGCCGCCATGCACCGTCTTTGGCGTCTCATGCTGGAGTTTTTCATTGTCATTCATCTACACGGTGACGCTGGGGGTGGCTATTGCCATGTTTGTGCTGCGCAGGAGAATTAGGGCTGCCAAAGATCTCATCGGATTCGAACCGGTGACACGCCACGACGAGGACGAGGACGAGAACACTCAGCACCTCTTGGATCCTGATCAGTACACCAGCCGATATGTGGTCAGCGCGCTGTTGCAGGAGTGGTTCTATCATCAGGGATACCTTTGTGCGAAGCATGCGTGGCGGACAATTGGCATCTGCTTTGGCCTGGTGGCCTTTTTCTCCCTCGGTTGGTCGCGCTTCGGCATCGAGACAGACCCAGTTAAATTGTGGGTGGCACCCGACTCTATCAGTGCGACTCAGAAGGCTATTTTCGACCAAAACTTTGGACCCTTCTACAGGACAGCCCAGGTGATTGTTTCGTACAAGGGCGGCAACTCTGCCATTGTCGACGAGCAGTCGTTTAAGAGATTGTTCATGATCAATGACCGTATCAAAGGACTCAAGACGGAGAGCGGCGTTGTTCTGAAGGACATTTGCTTCCACCCCACAGGGGATGACTGCGTGATCCAATCCCCGACCGGTTATTGGCAAGACGACATTGGCGGGTTTGGAGACTCTTGGAAGGACAAGTTTGAGGCATGTACCAGTAACCCAGCAGACTGCTTGCCAGAGTTCCAGCAGCCTCTTAAGCCCGACATTATTCTCGGAGGATATGAAGACGAGGACTTTGTCAATGCCAAGGCGTTCATCGTCACCTATGTTATCCAAAACTCGGTCAACACCACAATCACAGATCGGGCGCATGATTGGGAGCTGCGCTTTTTGGCATTCATGGATGACCTTGTTCACAACAAGATCCCAGAAATCAAGACCGAGGATTTGCGGATTTCGTACTCGTCCGAATCCTCGCTGGAAATTGAGCTGAACAAGTCGAGCAATACGGACGTGCGGACGGTCATACTGTCGTATTTGGTAATGTTCTTGTACGCGTCGTTGGCCCTCGGTCGATTCCAACTTGCGTCTCCTAGACGCCTTATCATTGATTCCAAGTTCACGCTTGGAATGAGTGGAATCTTTATTGTTCTGGCGTCCATCTCGACCTCTGTGGGTATCTTCTCCTTCCTGGGCTACAAGATCACGCTGATTATCGCAGAAGTGATTCCATTCCTAGTCTTGGCCGTTGGTGTCGACAACATCTTTATCCTCTGCCACGAGTTTGAGCGGCGCAAGATGAATCATCCAGAGGAGAGCATCGAGGAGTGTGCTGGACGAACACTGGGCAGGATGGGGCCGAGTATCCTGTTAAGTGCCCTGAGCGAAACTATTGCATTCGGACTTGGCGGGATGGTTACCATGCCCGCCGTTAGCGTTTTTGCCATGTATGCTGCCATGGCAGTGTGGGTGGACTTTTTGCTTCAGGTCACCGCGTTCATGTCGTGCATTTCCCTGGACGCTCAGAGGGCGGAGGAAGATCGGGTTGACTGCATGCCTTGTCTACAGATCCAGGCTCCCCAGGCCATCGAGACCGAAGGAGCGTTGCCGGCTTGGGTTCGCAAGTACTATGGACCTCTGATCTTGAACAGCTCTGTAAAAAAAATTGTAGTGGCCGCATTCTTGGGTCTTTTGACTGTAGGGCTTTGCTTGATGCCGAGCCTTGAAATTGGCCTAGGTAAGATACTTTTTTGTTACTTGTAAGATTTCTTTATGCCTCGAGTTGATTAGAAAATTTGTATCTAACACTTTCGAACCTGCATTTTGGTTTTTATTTCTTTGACGATATTGTAGATCAAAGACTGGCACTTCCCAATGACTCGTACATGGTACAGTTCTTCAATGACCTTGATGGATATTTCCGGGTGGGACCACCAGTGTACTTTGTCATTCAGGATGTCGATGCCACAACACGCCACGGACAACAGCAGATTTGCGCCCGCTTCTCGACGTGCTCGGATTCTTCCATCGCCAATGTGCTCGAACAGGAACGCAAGCGCCCCCATGTTTCTTATATTGAGCAGCCTGCCGCTGTGTGGATTGACGATTTCCTGCACTGGCTTAACCCTGCAATCGAGACTTGCTGTCGTTTCCGAAAGAAGGATCCCACCAAGCCCTGTGGTCCATGGGACGATGAAGACGATTGTAATATCTGTTATGCGGACAAGGACCCCGGTTGGAACATTTCGATGAACGGACTGCCTGAAGGGGAAGAGTTTATGAAGTACCTGGGCCAATGGCTCAAGGCGAGCCCGGATGAGTACTGTCCTTTGGCTGGAAAGGCGGCTTATGGCGATGCGATCAAGCTGAACGCTGCAGGAGACCGGGTCAAGATGTCACACTTCCGCACCTATCATACGCCGATGCGCAACCAGCACGATTTTATTGCTGGATACAAGAGCGCGCACAGGATTGCTGATCAGGTGTCGAGGGAGACTGGTGCGACCGTGTTTCCATATTCGGTCTTTTACATCTTTTTTGAGCAGTATGTCGACATTGTGCCGCTGACGATCCGTCTACTGACTGTGGCCATGGTAGCGGTCGGTTTGGTCACTGCAGGGATTCTGGGCAGCGCTAAGGTGGCGCTGGTTGTTGTAGGGGTTGTAGGCATGATTATGGTGGATGTGGTAGGAGCTATGGTTCTCATGGGCGTGTCGCTAAATGCCATCTCGCTTGTGAACTTGGTCATTTGTGTGGGCATCAGTGTGGAGTTTTGCTCCCATATTGCCCGAGCGACGGTCGAGGCCGAAGGAAGCCCCGATGAACGTGTTTTCGGAGCCCTGGTGGAAGTTGGAAGTTCTGTAAGTCCACTTGATGCAAGCAAACGCGTTATATGTTTAGTTTTTTTTTGATATACACGAACCTGACTTTGCTGACCAAATGGGATTTTATTTTATTTTGATCCGCCAGGTGTTTTCTGGAATCACGTTGACAAAGTTCCTGGGCATCTTTGTCTTGGCGTTCACGCGGTCCAAGATATTTGAGGTGTACTATTTCCGGATGTACCTAGCCATTGTCGTGGTGGGGGCACTCCATGGATTGGTTCTGCTACCTGTTCTCTTGTCGTCGATTCAGAGCGAAAAGAGCGCCAGTTTCAGTCTGGGGTCGTTGGGCTGGTCGCTGCGTAGTGGACAGGGCGGTAGCAGACCGTCTTCGGCCAACAGGAGGCGGCTGAGAGAAGGCAGGAGATTGCTTGAAGGCGGAGATAGCAGCGATGAGGAGAGTGAGGATGTTCGTGAAGCCGTCGCACACGAGTTACCAAGGTCGCAGAGCGGAGCGAACGGACGACGTCGTTAATGCGTAGACAACAACATCAACAACAGCAGCAGCACAATACTTTTCATAAAAAATGACCATTAGTGACGACTCACTCATATGTATGTACCTGGCTGTATCTCACAGTAAGTTCAACGCCCACAACAACATCGGAAATTGCAGTTCTGTCGACGTTTCGAACCAACTCAATTCTGATCTGGATACGCCCATTCTTAGCATGAGGATTCTCAATGACCGACCCAGTGACTCCAGGCACCACCGCCGAGGAGTCGCGCTATTATCTGGCAATGTATAGGACACAAAAGCCAACTATGCGACACCGTTGTTCCAACCTCACAGCGACGAAAATCAAGAAATCTCAGCCCTGCTTCCGAAAGCCAGACTCTGGACACTCTTTGTCTCTTGGACTTCCACATCCAAAGTATGTCAAAATCGAGGCACAACGTCTTACATTTGTGAAGTCCAACCAGAAACACTTTCGCGCGAATCTTCAAAGGTGTGGCATTATTTATTACTGTTCTCCTTGATGAGCTATAGGACAGAGACCAAGAGATTGCGCACCTGATTGAAGTCACCGAGACAATGAGACGCCGATGCGAGAAGCAAGGCAGCGCTGGGTCTTCCAGTAACTGCCTAGATTCACGACGGATGCACAGGAACATGGCGACCTCTACGACACTATCACCAAATGCTTGATTCATGGAACCCTGTCGCGCTCACAACCCAAGCTCGCCCTGCATGAAGGACGGCAAATGCTCCAAGGCTGCTCCAGTTTATATTAACTTTTATTTCGCGCTCTATCGCAACATAGCCTCATCAACCACCCCTCTCCTGAAGCGGTTGCTTTTCCCAAAATACCACCTTTCTCGTGCGGGGGCAGTCCTCTCGGGACGGGATCGCATCGGTGAGTTCATAAGTGTCCTTGTTTCTCACATTGAAAAAGAGATGAATCTATTTTGCACGATCAATAAAGTTTTCATCCACGATCAGTAAAGTTTTCAGCCATGTATCCGATGGCAAAAAGAATTACACCATTTACCTCCAATGGATATCCTGTCTTGCAATTAACGGCAGCCTCAACATTCCATTCATCCTTAATAGCAGCGAGTATAGCATCAACGGAGTACTTTTCATTCTCTTTGGGATCCCTGGGGCTATCAAAGCTTGGTCTGGGTTTGATACCGGCCTTCTCTAGGGCCTTGTAAATGTTATATTGCTTACGGAGTGCCAAAGTTTTGTTGAAGTATGCAAGCAGATCCTGGTCGCCATCATAACCGCATCCAGGCTCCAGAGTCGAGACACAAGTTCCGTGCTTGTTCCACTCATAGGTCCAGAAGTGTTTGTTGTCGGGGTGCTGTGGTGTGGGTTTGAATGATGGCCAGTACTTCTTCATATCGTCGTAAATGTCAGTCAGCCCTCCTTCCACATCACTGCGCTCGCGGGATTGATCGCAATGCCCCACGAAATTGCCGTCGCAATCATCCGGCCAGAGACCATGTAAAGTGAACTCTTCCATGGGCCCCATTTGCGGATGCCATTGTTGGGACAAAACGACTAGACCGTACTTGGGCACGCAGCACGTATCTGCGTGTTGGGATTCATCGGAGCAGCTAAGGACATCGCGGGGACATGTATCTTGCATCAAAGGGCCGGCGGGGAGGGCTGATATAGCCTTCGAGAAAGCACAACCCAGTACGATAGTGGTGGCTAGGAATATCATGATTGACTGGACAAGATCGATGAAAAGATGAGAAGAGATGAGGCGGGTTTGCTTTATATAAGGAGAATGTTGAGCTGAGTGCGGGAGTTCCCACGAGTCCAACTCATAAGAATTCCACTCTGCATATAAAACCTGAAACAGTGGTGCCCAGGCCGCGAGCAAAAGTGAGTGGCTGTGTGGCCTAGACCAGCGTTGTCAATGCATAGAAAACTAATATTAATGTTGGCCATTGCTAAGAAGAGTCGACCTGAATCCCCCATTCTCATAGTGGCAGTCAGGTCTGGCGTTAGGTTGATCCAACATGATGGTCTGGGCGCCTCTGGGCGCAGCATATTTACTCTTCTCCCCGTGGCTGTGTGAATTTGTGAAACGTTCCTGCAAGAACAAAACAACGCTTTCGTGCCTAAAATTTTCATTCTAGAGCGTAGCGACCACTGCAGGTCAGTGGGACCGGGCCACATTGGATCACACAAACTCGCGTCTGGACCTTGCCCTGAAACTGCAGCCAACGATTGCTGACAGCAACCCACTGCGCTCAGACCATTTTAGGCTGTGCCCAAGCCACGTTGCTGAAACATTCCATATGGCAAGATCTTTTAAAATTAAACGCGGCGTCCAGACCATTTTGACCATTTGACGTCCTGACAAGTAGCATGTTGAAATATTCCGTGAGATTCCCACGACTGAATATTCCATACAGCATCTATTATCCAGCTGCATCGAATAAGCTATGACTCATTGACTGTTCGCATGTTAGTTGTACGATTCTGACCGACACAATCGCTGTATATAAAGTGGATAGGCTTACCTGGAGCCCTCACTGCAAATACATCCACTTTTCACACAAACATTTGCTCATGCTACTTTATCTCTGCCGCTCCCTTTTTCAACCACATTTTGATTAGTTTCAATGACAGTTACCGAACTCTCTAGTTTAGGAATCCACGACCTTCCAGACTTCTCCCGCGTGGGCTACAGAGAGGGTCATGTTGCGATCCCGCAAGTTCCAGTGCGCGCGACCATATTACCTTCCTCAAATAATGCTGATGACACTGCGAGGATTCAGGAAGCTATCGACAAGGTGTCTGGAATGGATCCAACGCCTGTGGGCGACGATGGCGTTAAGGTCCGGGGAGCTGTGTTACTAAAGGCTGGTGTGTATCGTGTAGCTGGTGCGCTGGTTCTTCATTCCTCCGGTGTAGTTCTGAGAGGTGAAGGACAGAGTGCAGGGGGAACGACTGTGAAAGCCACTGGCGAGATCCAGAGAGATTTTATTTTGATGAACGGCATGCTGAAGTCGGAAAACGGCAGCGCGGAGTTTTTGGAAGAGCACCAGCGAAACGACGGGTATGCTGATGAAGCCATGATGCCCAAGAATGGATACCAAATCCCAAGCCCACCGGACACGTATACACGAAAAGGCGTAGACATCCCCGTAAACGAGATTCACATACCAGTGGAAAGTACCGCAAGTTTCAAAATTGGTGATCGTATTGTGGTAAGTATTCCGTGTTTTCGGTTGTGTCCTTGGAGAGTATATGTCTAACTCGAGTCCCTCACACCATAGATCGCACGTCCTGCAACAGAAGAATGAATAAAATCAATTGGCATGGACAAAACTGGCATGGGTGAGTTGCAATGGGAGCCAGAGGGGTACACATTTCGCTTTGAAAGAAGAATTATAGGAATTGATTCGCACGCAAAGTCCATTGAAATCGATATCCCTATGGTCATGAGTTTGGACGCTTGTTATCCACCAGCAGCCGTATTCAAGCTCCAGTACAAGGAGAAAATAATCTCTGATGTGGGCTTAGAGAACATGCTCTTGATGAGCGATCACAAGGACGGCAATGAAAAAGATGAGGATCATGCGTGGTATGCCGTTGTACTGGATAACTTCCGCAATGGCTGGGTGGCAGATGTTACTGCGAAGCATTTCGCCTGTGGCATTTTTGCCTCCACTTGGTCCAGATACATCACCATTCAAGATTGCTCCGTGCGAGAGCCAATCTCTGACCCCGATGAAGGCCGCCGCCGCTACGTATTCAATCTGAGTGGTCAAATGGGCCTAGTAAGAAAATGCTTTGCTGACGGTGCCCGCCATGATTTCATAACATTGGGACGAGTCTGCGGTAAGCTCACTGAGAACTTACGAGTTCTGAGATGACTGGACAAACCATTCATTAAATTGTTCCCATCAATACACATAGGACCAAACGCGTTTGTGGAATCGAAGGGAAATGCCAATAATGACACAGGACCCCATGAACGATGGGCGATGGGCACGCTATATGACAATATTATCTGCAACACGCTCAACGTTCGAAACCGCGGCTTAATGGGAACTGGACAGGGCTGGGCTGGTAGGCATCGTAGTGAGAATGCATACTGAGATTCTTACCATTTTTGACTGCGTATTGACAATGATTTTTATCTTCTAGGTGTATATCAGGTTTATACAACTGTACAGCCAAGAAGGGCATCATTTGGGATGCGCCTGGTACCAAGAATTGGCTCATTGGCTTTAAAGGTGAACTCGATGACCATCCTGATGGCCAAGAGATGGGTATTCAGACTGCTTCCATAGCACATGGTTCCATGATCAACCCTCTGAGTCTGTATAGTTCGCAGTTGACCAAGAGGACGGGAAGCGACTAAGATAGTTTAATAAAAGGTGTAGGGATGCTAGGTTGGCTTTGAGCTCATACAGATAAATGCTCCACAATGACACATAGCTCCCTAATATTGGAGGCGGTTGTATCGGGCCATGGTGTCTCTGATGGTTCATGCCTCCACAAGAGGTCAGCTATGATAAGTAAGTCTTTTTCATTCTACCTCTCCTTTCGTCCGTTCGTCCTCTTCAATTACTTTGCCACAACTATTTACCAAAAAAATCTTACCAATGTGCGGAAAAGCAAGAAAAAATATGCTGCATGAGAAAACTTAAATCATGATCTAGATTCGGTTGCACAACATCTGAGACGAACACATTTCATAAGAGTGACCATGATGCGCAGTGGAGGGCATTAGATTAGCCACAGTCCAAGCTTTTTCCACAGTTGTGCCCAGACCCGCCTCTTGATTCCCACGACTGAAACATCATCCCTGGTGATCAGTTTTTGTGGCTGTGATGCCTGGACACGGACTGTTTAAGTTCGCAACTTCTCACAGTTCGTTCTTTGATTTGCAGGCCACACAGCCGCCGCCGTGGGAATTGGTGAAATATGTCTGTCCAGGCTGCACAGCCGCAACTGTGAGAAATTTGTTTCGCACACCACTTACCAAACGTTGCGGCTGTTGGCATGCAGCTTGTGCCGAGATTAAAAGCTTTTAATTGAGTCGTGCCCAGACCACCAGGTCACCTCGCGAATCGCATGACTGGAACATACAGTCCGTGTCCAGGCTCGAGATTTTCCATGTTCATTTGTGGCGCTCTAGCCGTCACCACTCGTCGAGAGAGCTGATCCCTCAACGCCTTCTGTGCACAATATAAATGTGCACCGCTCGCACGCTTTTCAAGGGCTTAATTCATCCCGTACTTCGCGCCACACAAGCACCAACTTTCCTTTTATTCGCTTCCATCTTATCCCTGGCATTATGGACTTGGTATCCAGCGATCTAACAGATGGTAAGCATGAATAGCTCGTCAATACTTGAAGCGAACTCAAACGAGAGATCCATTGCCCATGCTCATCCAAATTTCGTACAGTTACCTACAACGTTGTGGGATTCCCTGACACCGACGCCGGGTCGTTTGGTGTCCTGATCAATGGCGAAATCACAACGCTTAGTACCTCGCCTGACACCTTCCCATTGTGGTCCGGTATCGCCCCGCGCGCCTCCGCGGCATCCGGCTACCAGTATGTCAAGCTTTCAGAACAAGGCACTCTACTAGCACAAGAGCCCTTTTTAAGATCCTTCCAAAACGGAAGTGCCAAAAGCACGAACAACGAGTTCTTTCTGCGCCAGATGACCCGAACAACCTTGCCAAAGCTTCCTCAAGTTTTTGCCGATGTCCGTCCCAAGCCTTCAACGGCCTTTGATCATTCCCAGATTGCGACGATCCATTTGACGCCCAACCCAGATGAGTTTGCAGACATGGTGTCCCATCCTCTAGAGGAAAGAGCCATCAATGCGGGTTTCCGGTTCATCAGTGCCGACACGGTGTACAGCGTCCGTAAAGTCAAGCTGAAGGTCTCCGGCCGCGACTCAAGGCACTTCAAGAAGTTGTCGCTTAGAATCAAATTTGACAATGGAGACACTTTCTTTGATCGCCCGATCATCAAGGTGCGATCCGGGGTTTCTGATCCCACCATGATCCGTGAGAAACTTTACATCGACATCTTGAACGCGATCGGCGTCAGAACTGCGCAAGGAGCATGGGTCCGCGTTTATGTCAACGGGAAGCCCTATGGCTTCTACCTAATGGTGGAAGATATTGAGCCGCCATTCCTGCGAGGGACCATGCACCATGGCAACATTCAGCCAGTGCAGCTAGGCTCGCTTTATAAGTTGTGCGATACGCGTCCTATACCTGCCGAGGACGAGGCCACTTTGCAGTTTGCCGGGTCCAAGACCACAGACTACAACAAAACTGTCTACGAGAATCAGAACGTGGGAGCGAACCCGACGAATGACCCATTGGCCCAGCTGATCCTGTTCCTCCAGGATCTCCACAATCGCGACCCTATACTGCCGGGTGGTGTAGACTTCTGGAACTCGCGCTTAGATCTGGATGGCTTCCTGCGATGTATGGCGATGGAGTATCTAGGAGGTAATTGGGACGGTTGTTGGTATTCGGGCAACAACTTCTTCATGTACTACAACCCGACCGAGGCCAAGTGGAAGTTCATCCCCACAGACTTTGACTCGACCTTCAGCGACGGTAATCTCCCTGACGTGCTGACCCGTTACAAAAAGTTCGCCAAGGGCAGATTGGCCAGGCCAGGCAAAGATCACCCCTTGGTCACCAAGCTCATTTTTAAGGACCAAGAAATCAATGCGCGCTTCGAGCAGATCCTTCTCGGTATCGTCGACGAAGTCTTCAATCCCGAGGTGCTCAGCCCCCGAATCAACGCTTACGAAAAGATGATTGCTGATGAAGTCCATTGGGACTATTTACTGGAACGATCCAATAACCCTGGCAATACCTTCAGCTTTACTATTGAAGACTTCCACAAGGGCATCATCGGCGGCGTGAAGAAAGGCGACTTTGAAAGCAAACAAGGAATCAAGCCATGGATCCAAGGGCGAGATGCACACCACATACTTGAGGGCTGAAGTTTTGAGGGCTGAAGTTTTTTAATAAAGAAGGTAAAATAAAATGCAAAAGCGGCTGAACAGAAAAATTGGCTACGCTTGGAAAGCAACTGAGCAGAAGAGCCATTGAGCAGAAGTAGTGTAACAGCCAAAATGGCATATTTACCGATAAGCACCAAAGAAACCCAAGGAATAATATACTAGATCAAGCGTAGGTGCTGTTAAGTTGGCAAGATGTTCTCCGCTCTAGGCGCTGTGGGAAATTGGCGCTGTCCGTGTCCAGGCAACACTACCACGGGTGACATTAGAAAATTGCATGGGCTGGATGTCTTCCTGTGGCATGAAGAATCCACGGCCCGATACCCAAGACACCCTAAGACGCTTCCAAGATACCGTAGTCCATCATCTCCCGAGTCAACGAAGCGTTCATGAATGCCCTCCCGCGTTAGAATCATTGAAGCACCAATGCTAGCAGGGGACAGAAGGGGCGGAAACAAACTTAGCCAATGAAGTGGCCAGACGCGTTCCATACATGAATCCACAGGTTGCGAATAAACAGTCCGTGTCCAGGCGACACTGCCACAACTGTGGGAAATTGCGAATCAACTTAAATAAACAGTTCCCACGACTGAAACATTCGAAATAAAAGTTAAGCTGAGCCACAGAGCAAAAAAAAAGCTTTTTGTATGCCCTCGTTTAGACTAGCAACTTCCGTCCGCTGTTACTGCATCTCTTCACTAGGCTCGTGGTGTGTACTCTGTGAAGCATACACAACGTATTTTTCTCTGTGCTTCCTACATGCGTCTCGGTCCTCCACAACTGGCTGTTAGTGCTGGTCTACGCAGGCTTAGAGTTGGCCAAGATGTTGTCCATGGGAAACAGCGAACTGAAACAATCCGTGCCCTGGTACCGCCATTGACTACGGGAAATTACCAAACTGAAGCAGTCCGTGTCCAGGCAACACTGCCACTGAGTCGGATAGTTGTCCGTATCCAGGCAACACTGCCATTGAGTGGGGTAGCATTAGAAATTTTATAGGCTGGATTAAGGATTGCAAACGAATGCTCGCTGTCTATATAAACACCAACATTCCTTTAAACACAACTCCTCAACATCAACGAAGCCACACCATCATAACCATACACCAACAAGTAAGACCACAGATAGGACTTCACGGTTATGATCAAGGGATAGCACTGTTTTCTTTGCTGACCCAATGATACTTTTCATCAGTACTCATTCATCTTGGCTCCATTCCTTCTCCAAACATAGAGGTAATCAAGTTGAGATTATTAGAGCGAAAACAGCAAAAACAACCCAATGGCAAGCCTATTGGAAAAGCAAGTTCTGGATTTTCTCAACATAACACCTCAGAGATTGTCAAAACCTGAAGTTAGCATCATCTCCAGATCAAAGTCTTACGGAGCGAATGTTAGCGCTGATTTTGGATTTGGCACTGTAACTGTGTTCAAAGATTTCGTTTGGATTAGCTTTGAGCTCAAAAGAGGTGAGTCACAGGTCGAAGGAGAGTCAACGGTCACCTTCAAAAAAGATTCAAAGTCTACCTTCAAAGGAGAGTTAACGGTCACCTTCGATGACACAGTCTCTCAGGTTGTTTTACGAGGCCCCTTCAATACCGAACTCGTAAAAGTTCACTTCTGGATAATTGGAAACAAGCTGTTCCATGAGGTTTGGTGGTATTTTCCTTTTGAGCAGGCAGGACCTTTCAACAGTGATCTTCCTATAGTCTAGGACTTTTTGTATTGTTTTTTAAATGATAAAAAATAAATCTTGATTAGACTTACATCATGAATACCTTACAGCCATGAATCAAGGCGGTCGAGGACCAAATGACCTGTCGACCAATAAACATATCTGCTCAATTCATTGCAGCGTACCTGAAGAAAGCATGTCGGTTTTTGAACATTCCCCGGTGGCTGGTAAACCACGACGTTGCTGGTTGGATATCGGTTAATTTCAATATCCATGTCCAACACACGACGGCTTTGCTTTGCTGAGGGAGAATCGCCTTTGACCCGCTTGCGCATGATTTGTCTTGTCTTGAATGAGTTGTTGTAGCAAACAACGTACGCGACATGGTCTCGCCTTGCACTTGATTCGTTTTCGCAGACAAGGACTTTTTCAGTCAATCTAAACGGCTCCACCATCCAAAAGAACCAATTGTTCACAAACAACGGAAGAGTGTTAAACAACGCAAACATTCCCTATTTGAAAAGATTCCTCGTCGACAGACTCTTACCAGGGTCATAGAAACCTTCTTTCCACTCGTTCGTAGAAATTGCTCTTAACTTTTATTTCGCTGCAATTCTTTCATCGGGCAATTCTTTAATTCGATCGCTAGCCTCTGCCATCCTGCACCGTGCCTTAGCATACCATTCCAAAGCCTGGCTCTGATCTTTCAAAATGCCTTTACCATCGCGATACAGCTCGCCGATACTGAACATAGCCTCATCATGACATGAAACGTGTAGGCAAGTTTTATGGTAGGAAAGTAAGTGAGAAAAAGATGTCGGTCCACACTGACCACACACCAGTATTTATACATGTTTATTGTTACTACAGAGATGTAATGTTGGGTAGATAGATAGGTGAAGGAGTCATTGCCAAGAGATGGATAGCGGAAGGCTATAGCCTGGCGCGTGTCCTAACTTCTGAATGATTGGTCATGATCCTAATTCATTAGACGTTACGCCAATACTACATAGCATGGGTACCGGATGACTGATCCGGACCAGGAACATCTTTCTGGTTCATGTAGTTCGTGCTGGCGAAGGTCCATGATTGGTACCTGGAGCCAAGCTTCTAGATATGACATTTTGTATCTTCTAGGCAAGCACTTTCACTGTTTTGATTGGACTCGTTGGTCTTTGTTAAGGAGTCTACGATAGTAGACGCGTTCGTATCTCTGTGTACTTACTACTGGACTCTGGTGAATATTGCACATGACATAATACCCCTCTCTTGAAGCGGTTGCTTTTTCCAATATACCACCTTTCTCGTGCGGGGGCAGTCCATATTGGACGGGATCGCATCGGTGAGTTCATAAATGTCCTTGTTTCTCACATTGAAAAAGAGATGAATCTATTTTGCACGATCAGTAAAGTTTTCCTCCACGATCAGTAAAGTTTTCAGCCATGTATCCGATGGCAAAAAGAATTACACCATTTACCTCCAATGGATCTCCTTTCTTTCCTGGCTTGCAATTACCGCAATTAACGGCAGCCTCAACATTCCATTCATCCTTAATAGCAGCGAGTATAGCATCAACGGAGTACTTTTCATTCTGTTTGGGATCCCTGGGGCTATCAAAGCTTGGTCTGGGTGTGATACCGGCATTCTATAGCGCCTTGTAAATGTTATACTGCTTGCGGAGTGCCAATGGTTTGTTGAAGTATGCATGCAGATCCTGGTCGCCATCGCAACCAGGCCAAAGAGTCGAGACACAAGTTCCGTGCTTGTTCCAACTCATAGGTCCAGAAGTCCCAGTTGTCGGGGTGCTGTGGTGTGGGTTTGAATGATGGCCGGTACTTCTTCATATCGTCGTAAATGTCAGTCTGTTCGAGCTCGTCTTTCACATCATTGCGCTTGCGACCTTCAGGGCAAAACTCCACGAAATTGCCGTTGCAATCATCACAAAACAACGCTTTCAGTGTGCCTAAAATTTTTCATTCCTGAGCGTAGCCACCACTGCAGGGAAAATTTTTCAGTGGGACCGGGCCACATTGGATCACACAAACTCGCGTCTGGACCTTCCCCTAGATCGACCACTGCCTTCCCAGAACTACGGCCTAGACCGTTCCACGAAGTTTAAACATGAATGAAGCCGTGCAGTGAGAACATAGCCCACAGATCTAGCTTTAGGCGTGGGAAGTTTCACTTTTATTCACAGACCAGTTGAAGTTTGTTGTATCTGTCTGTTGGATCTGTTTGAGTGTCCTCAACAGTGACCATTTGACGCTGTGCCGGAGCCACCTAGCTTGTCCCATGACTAAAATTATCTTATAACCGAGCCAATCCCCGTTGCCTAAATTTGTGTCCGTTTCTATATACACGACAAGATGTGGTCCAGGCTGCACAGCCACTCAATTTTTGAGAGTCGCTATCTGAGACCATAACTAAAAATTTCTACATGCCTTTCCCATAGGACTGTGTGGGAATAAAGTGGCTACTGAGACGCAGTGCGATAAATAGAGTCCCAACTTCAGGCTACCGGCAGCACGACTCAACTCATTCTTTCTCAATATTCAGATTGCATCAACACTGTGACGAACCATCTTGCAAGAACCATCACACAAACTCTGACCTTTGACTTCAGTAAGTAGATGTTATGGCGCTTTGCAAACATTAGGATTGTATTTCACTGGACTAACGTATATTTAAAGATCAATGGATTCCCAGAACCGCTCTTCGATCAAGTCGACATATCTTTTCATCCCAAGTCCAGGTCCAAATCCATCACAGAATGATTTAGAACAAGCCATTTCAGCCTTGGAAAACGCTCTCACGATATTGGCGAGAAAAATGGAACTGATCATTCCTAATGCATTTATCAAGTTTAAAAAGGACACAATGCTTGCTATCGATAATGTTGATGGTCAATGGGTCGCTAATGCGACGTATTTTTTCTAGTCCCATGCCCCCCTGATATTTGTTCCACTATCAATTGATTAAACTTGGTCGTTTGAACTTCGATTCGGATATTCGATACATGCATTCGAAGCGTAACTTTTGTGACGTAGCACAAAAGGGATTGCGAGGAAAGTCTGGATACCAGTCTCTTTTCCTCCCGCAAGACTTTTATGTTCTCACGCGTGACGTAGCACAATAGGGATTGCGAGGAGACTCTGGATACCAGTCTCATAAAAATGCTCTTCCTCCCGCAAGACTTTCATGTTCTCACGGGCAAGCATTCCTGCTTGATAGAAAGTGCTGGCTGAATCAATATCGTTCTGAGCGCTCTTAATTTTGTTGTCGAGTTGGTTTAGTTGGAGGCTATATCGGTCAAAGAGACTCTGCCAAGAGTAGGCGGCCTTGACACTCCCCGTTGTCAGTGTGAAAATTACACATAACAGCATGAAGATCTGAGAGCTTTTGACCATAACGTGTCTTTTGGTTGATCTAAACCCATTTAAAAAGTGAAACAATGCTTAAGTGTTCTTATCTAGTGCCCATAATAATATGAACGAGAGTGAATGTTGAGGGCCACTTACATTGTTGGTATGGGAGAAGTGTGAGGAGCGAGTGAAAAAAGAAAAAACATGTGTGGCGGATGGACCATTAAATAGACGTGGACTATGCAGCTTTTTTGGTGGTTGATTATTTTGACAGTCCCTCAGTCATGAGCCTGCGAGAGAGCTGTGCACTCTAGACTCCCACGGTGGTGGCTGTGCAATCTTCCAAAGAGAGACAGACTGGTGCAGTCTGGACAAGGCTTTCTCAACTCATTTTGATACGCAGGCAATACTTCTATTGACCATGGGAATAGCTTTTTTTTGCTCTGTGACTCAGCTTAACTTTAATTTCGAATGTTTCAGTCGTGGGAACTGTTACTGGTCTGGGCGCTATGATTTAAGTTCTTAATTTTGGGCGCCTAGAAAAGCTCGCGTCTAGACAGCGACACAGCCACTCAATTTTTGAGACTTAGTGTTGTCTGGGCACAGACTGTTTCATTTGTTTCCCACCGTCATTGGCAGAGTTGCCCGGGCACGATGATTTAATAATACCTCCGCATGTGATGCATAGTCGAGTACTCGCGCTCAGTATGTCATCGGTCTAGAAGAACGAACGACTAGGCTCACAACTCTGCTCGGAGCTGGACCTGCAGGCGTGAAAGACGTCTAATTGGAGCTTGAATCAGCGTGGTCCGTACATTAATGTAAAAGAATGGCACATGTGAGACAAAAATGAGTATTAACAGTTACGTTATAATTATACTAAACAGTCTTTGGGCCATTCCGCCCTCCGCTTAGTAGCAGTTTCCCTACGACGATTTGAGAGTCTTGCAGGCCATTGACAGTATAAAAGGAGTATTCATATTCCAATACCCTATCCTACTTGCACTTCAGTATACTCATATACTACAAGAAACAACCTCCCCCTCCATCAATCGTACCAAACCAAATGGATCACGCCATCAACCGCACGGCCAACGCCTCCCAGAAGGCTTTCCACCAGGCAGCGGGATCCTGCTCCTGCTGCTCGATCATCCCACCCCACGTTTTGAGACATATTTCTCGCAGCGCGGAAACCACTGTCGAATCTAAAACCGCCGCCTTGAGGACTCTCGGCCATATCTCTGCCCTCCACAGAGCTCGGGCCACCACTCAACGCAATCCTCCAGCTGCACGGACCGCCATGGCGCTTGCAGCCCATGCACATCCAGCCCGGCATTTGTATCGAATGCTTTACGACTCCCGTAACACTCATCGATTGCCGGGAAGCCTACTGTTCCTTGAAGGGGGTGTGACTCCAGACGACCCGAGCGCCAGTAATGTCTATGCACAATTCGGGCAGGTCTTTGACTTCTTCTATGAAGTTTTCCACCGTAACTCGATCGACGACAATGGTATGAACCTTGTTGGTAGCGTTAATTTTGACGACGACGACGGCGAGACTCCTGGCTACGATAATGCATTCTGGGATGGGGCTGAGATGGCTTTTGGTAAAGGTGATGGCAAGATATTCGGCAGCTTCACCAATAATCTGGACATCACCGGCCATGAGTTGACGCATGGGGTCACCCAGCACACCGCGAATCTTCCATATGAGTACCAGGCTGGCGCTTTGAACGAGTCCATCTCCGACGTGTTCGGCTCCATGATCAAGCAGTACTTTGCTCCTGGTGGGAAGCAGAAAGCAAGTGATGCCGATTGGTTGATTGGAGAAAGCCTTTTCCTGGTGAAAGGTGCAAAAGCTCTTCGTAGTATGAAGGCACCTGGGACTGCCTACGACAATCCGCAGATCGGCAGAGACCCTCAACCGGCGAGACTGGACGACTATCAAGTCTCTGAGAATGATCCAGAGGGGGATTTCGGTGGCGTTCATATCAACTCGGGTATTCCGAACCATGCATTCTTTCTTGCGGCGACTGCGATCGGAGGATATTCATGGGATATAACCGGAAGGATTTGGTACGCGAGTCTGACGGATCCTGATTTGCAGAATGTCGACACGACGACTAC
Source organism: Mortierella alpina (assembly GCA_029449245.1). Classification (NCBI taxonomy): domain Eukaryota; kingdom Fungi; phylum Mortierellomycota; class Mortierellomycetes; order Mortierellales; family Mortierellaceae; genus Mortierella; species Mortierella alpina. Next base: position 1,041,605 of record JANATF010000003.1, on the reverse strand, counting down.
ATTCAGGACTTTTGCAGATTTAACCTGCAGGCATGCGCAGATTTATGGGCCAGTCGCGTTGAAGGCGGTGAGGGATGCATGGAGGGCGGTGCAGGTCCTCTAAGCAGCTCATGGTTGTGGACTTTGTCTGGCGGTGCTGTAAAGTAGGTCTGGCTCCGTCCCAAATCGTGGGTGGAACAGCAAGGACATACGACTCTTGGAGCGGATCAATTCATTTTATTTTTATTTTGTATAGTTATGGTGATATCCTTGAAGACAATCCTTTCCTCTCAGTTGTACATAGCCCATTTTCCGAGAGGTTTTACTGGTGTCTCCTTCTTTCTTATTATGTGGATGTATTAATAACTTATAAATAAAGCAACGGGATTCCACTTTGGAATCCTCGGACTACTTCATACTTTTGTTTCCCTCCTCTCCTCTTCATCGTTACTTCCAGACGCTGTTTGACCGTATTTCCAACTCCCATATCTTTCCTCCGTAATATTACTATATGAAGATTTTTTTATTGTATGGTTAATCCAGAAATATATTTCATCGTATGGGCTATTGATACAAGGCAGCAAGGATGGAGCACAGAAATTTTCACGTGTAAAGAATCTTGATTATATAAAAGGTGCTGACGGCTCTAAACGCTGCCAATTCTTGAAAACCCTCGCCTTAAAAACAACTGCCCACATTCACACACAAAACGGATCCAACACTAACAGCATGGCCAGCCCCGCTCAGAAGCCTAGCCAACAACGAACCAGGCCCTGCTCAATCATCCCATCGTATGTTTTGAAACATATTGCTGAGAACAGCGATGTTTCTGCAGAGAGCCGTGCGATCGCCCAAAAGACTCTCAACGATATTCCTGCCATCCACAAAGCTCGAGCCACCGCTTCAAATGAAAGCTCGTCTCCTTCAGCTGGTCCAGGTACCAGACCGGCGCTTTGAACTAGTCCATCGCCGATGTCTTTGGATCCATGATTAAGCAGTACTTTGCTTCGGGAGGCAAGCAGAAAGTAACCGATGCCGATTGGTTGGTTGGAGATGGGTTTCTCTTGGTGCCCCATGTTAGAGCTCTCCGTGATATAGCGCATTCTGGGACGATCTTCGATAGTCCGTTAATCGGCAGAGACCGTCAATAAGTGACTATTATGAAGGCAGACACTAGGCGGGCAACCTTGGCTAGATGCGGTGAAGAAGGCATGGACAGAAGTGGCGTGCTTTAAGCATAGCACTGTCGTAAATGTCGGATATGTCGGACATTTTTCGAGAGGATGGAATATGGAAGATGGAAAAGATGGGTATGGGAAGTGGAGGGAAAAGGGTTCAAAGTCTTTATACAATCTTGAGGATATCACAACTTCAAGAGGGAACGAAACACCTGTATCCCTGACATTTCTTTACACTGCTTCACGTTTGCCCGGTTGAGGTTCCTCCAAGACCAACCAACTTTCTTTCCTGAGGTTTTATACAGGAAAGTTCCATTGCGCGCTTTTCATCTATGCGCATTTGGTTGATGCTTTGTCGGTGTGGCCATCAAGAGGTCCAAAGTTTTGCCTTTTGGTCAGGAACTTTGATTTAGGCTCAGCCAAGCGTCAAGAATGGCCCCCACATGCAGAACTTCTTTCTCGTCTTTCCCGCAGTGCCCCCATGCAGCATTTTCTTTCTCGTCTTTTCCGCAGTGCTCCCATGCTGCAAAAGAAGAATGAAGAAAGGGCGTGGGAGTGGCAGTGAACGAACGAGGGAACGGTGGCAAAGTAATCTGTTATTTCCTGAACGGAATGGAAATAAATACATTGACGTCATTATTTTTGCCACTTCCCCGTCACTCCTCACTCCTAGTTCCTACTCCCCCGTTACATATACCCAACCCTTTTTCTTTACCTACCACACTCATCATCGTCCTTCTCTTTCCGTTACTCTCTTACTCTCTTCATTACCCTTCTCGTTATACTGTCGCTTCATCCCTCCCAACACCACACGCGTCTCTCTCTCTCTCTCTCTCTCTCTCTCTCTCTCTCTCTCTCTCTCTCTCTCTCTCTCTCTCTCTCTCTCTCTCTCTCTCTCTCTCTCTCTCCCTCCTTACGTGTGTCGACTGTCTCTTTTTCTTTTCGCTTATCCGTCATCGTTCTCTCTGTCTAAGGTAACATGTGACACATCCTTAATCACTTTCCGAAGTGCGAGAATGGCATCGTTCGGCACGCCCAGCTGTTCCAGGTCTTTAGCTGCATCGTCAGTAAAGCCTGTGGATTGGTGGGATTGTGTTAATTGGTCAAACAGCAGGTGCTGCCCCCTTCTCGTCAGGGTTAGTCATGCATCAGCACCGTTCGCTCATTTTTTTGTGAGAGTGCAATGGCTGTGTTGGTTGGCTTAGCGACTTCGCCTCTAAGCTGTTGAGCAGGGATCCCACAAGTCCTTGGTCACTGTTGCCTCTTTTAAAGGCTTCTCGATCCAACTTTTCATTGCACCAATGTTTATGCCAGTACGCCCAACTGGTCCTGTAATCATTGACTGCATCACCCACTGGTCTTTGGGAATCTGTGAATCGTTGGGACTGTGTCAATTGGCCAAACAGCGAGTGAAATCTCCCCTGCTCTAAGGGGCGGTGATGTACTAGCGTTCTTGACACTCGCTTGCCTTGTGAGAGTGAATGACGTGTTGGTTGGCTTTGTGGCTCTCACGAAAACGCGTTGAACAGGGACCGCACATCGTCCTGGTCAATGTTGCGGAAGTGATGCATTTTAACATGCAGAACTGAAATTGGTTTGGTGAATCGTTACTGATAAATAATGGGCAGTCATCGAAAGAAGAGCGCCGATACTTCGAGGCTCTTCTTCGCCGACATCATATGTTTCACGCTTGCCGTCAAGGCCGACTCCAGTTGCACAATGTTCTGAGCCACTGCCTGTCGAAAATCATCCTTCTTCACCTCTGTCACGCCAAGAGTGTACATGTGTCCTCCGCGACTGTTGGCATCAATGTCGCTAAAGTCATGAGCCTTCTTAGCCTTAATGATTTTTCTCGTCTTTCCCGCAGTGCCCCTATGCAGCATTTTTTTTCTTGGCCGATCCTTTGCTTTCTTCATGCAGCATTTTTTTCTCGCCCATCCCGCAGCGGCCCCATGCAGCATTTTTTTTCTTGTCTTTCCCGCAGTGCCCTCATGCAGCATGCCCGTCTCGCCTCTCCCTCCTTGTGCCCATGCGTCTTCTCTCTTTTACGCCCTCCTTGTTATGGTTTGTTCAGATTCTGATTGCTCACCACTGGTGACTTGCAGGCCATTGCATGCCAGAATCCCTTTCAAGGCTGCTCTCGATACCAGCGGATCCTACGGATGGTCTTTTCGTCGTCACCAACCTCAGGCGTCGAACGTACTGCTTCACGACAGGGTGGGCACATCCAGATAGTCCAGTTCACGTTGACTTCTTGTCCCAGGTATATGAGATTGTCTCTGCTCAATGTTGGCATTGGTGCAAGACTTTTCTTTGGAAGTCGATCAGTGTTCCGATAGCCCCCAGTCCCTTCATACAAGGCCTTCACTGAGGTGTAGTTAAGACACTTCTCACAGACATACAGGCTGCTCGTGCACATATAGCTTTTGGATTCAGACATATTGCAAAGAGTGCGAAGTCGCATCGCGGGCTCAAAGGCCACTGAGAACATGTAGGACCACACTGACATAGAGTAAATGATCTTGTTAAGGTTTTGTTGACCATCGAGAGCCGGGTTAGTTGGGATGGGCATAGGCGACCAAAGATCCGTTCCCAGATTTCTGGAGGCACTCGTCAATCTGGTCGTGTTTTGGGGGCTCGATTATCATACTTGTGTGATGAGTCGTCGTGAGAGTGATGAAAGGGGCGAGTGATGAGTTGAGAATGAGCGAAAAGGGGAATGCAAATGTGAGTTCCTCGACTGCGGTCGGGTCCGCCTCCGCTGGTTCCTCTTCCGCTGGTCCGTTATCCTCTGTTGACCCCACTTCTTCTGTAGGATCCGTTTCCAGTGCTGGCTCTACTTCTGGACATTCATCAGCCGCCCCTGGCCCTTCCACAGCGACTGTATCGACAGCGGAAACACCAGTGGATGATCCCGATCCGAACAACTGCAGCGATACGTCCAAAAGAGATTTACGAACCTGCCCAGCCACCCTGAAGCAAATCCTTAGGACCAAAATCTTGCCCATGTACGATAACATCGTGTCCATAACGCGCCAGCGGCAACTCACGGTGACCGACATCTTGAACGAGGTCTCTATTGTGGTACAAAAGGCTACCCTTTTGGTAAGTAATAATGACTTGGTACAGCTTTCACGATTTGTAGTACTGGAACTGAACAAATGCGCTAACCTAGTTCTGCTTCTTCATTCAAATGCAGCTTGCCAGCGGCCGTTTAAATGGTGAGATCGGACTGCCAGAACCCATCACACATACATTTGATATACGCAAAGCACTTCCATCCGACTTTGTTTTCCGAGCCGAGATCCACCCCTTGGTCCAAGTCGCTGAGCTACCCGATCTGCTTCAGGGCGCCTCAGAGCGTAGCCTCAAAGACAAAAAGTCCGAGCCTCTAGCAGATCTGACCAAGATCTTTTCTGCTCAGTGCCTCAGTTTTTGTACGCCGCTTATTTGGCGTGAGTGGCTCCAATGCCGACAGCAAGCACCCCCTTTGGGACAAGATCGTTGAGTTGATCTCCGAGCTGTCCGAGATCTCGCCCTTGTCTCAGTCGTCGTCTCCTGCAGGGCTTTCAAGCACCATCACAGAGCATCTAAAAACACTTGCTACCGCAGTGGGTAATCTTTGGGATGGATCACCGTACGAACGGTGCATGGACTACACATTCAGAATCCTCCTTCGCATTCGTCTGGCCCTTGAACGAGAGAAAAAGAACAAGGTTAGGATCTTGCAGGCAGCTCAAAAGAGGCGGGGGATTGCAAACAACCTAAAGCTATGAGCCAGAGTCAGTGGAAGATGAGGATCAGGCACCTTTGCGACGAACTGGCCCCTCTACTTTGCTCCTCCCATCCCAGCTATTCACGGGTACAGGGCATAGCCAAGCAGCTGATCGACCTAGTTGTGGTGAAACCAGTTGATGTCCAGGTTAATCTCCCGTCTATTGAAGAACAACTGGAGGAGGCACTTTTAAAAGGCAGCGCCGTTGACCCAAGCAAGGCACCCAATGACCTCGCTCCAGCGCCGACCCTTCTGGCGCCTCCAATTCTCGATCAGCCCGCAACGTCCGTTCAGGCTCCTATGGGCACGCTCCCCTCGCAGGAACAGGTTGCGGCATCCTCTCAAGCCCCTGTGGACGATTTCTCGGACGAGATCCTGTTAACTGTGGATGACATTGACGCTCTGTTCGAGAATGATGAGGACGACCCAACATCAACGGAGAAGGAGCCCAACCGCACTCGTCTGAAGGCTTTGCAAGCACTGCTGAAAAGCTTGTAGAGTCGCCCCACATTGACGAAGAGATTGACATGGGCTGGGTACGTCGTTCAGGATTCGCCAAGGACGAGTTTACGGACAAGGAGTGCAGTGTGGTTGCGGAGCTGGCCCATCTTTTCCGACCTTACACGCCCAAAAGACGACCCGCCTTGGTGGGCACTAAACCCGACAAGCCCCTGGCCCACGTGGCGTTGCGCGCTCCCTTCGTTCTACTCGGAAATGCCATTTTGCGGGCGAGTGGATATCCTGAATTCACTAGAAGGATTGCTCCGCAGCTATCGACGGGCTCAGTCCATGCACTGCATTTAGGAGCAGTGGGGTTCTATGAGGTTTTTTGTTCGGAGAACGAAAACCAGTTTGACATTCGGGACGCCAATGGCAGTTCCATAACCAGCGTAAAGGCCGTGACGTCCCCACCTTCCAACAAGGACGTTGTGCTGGGGTCGTTTTTGGACATGGATGAGGTGGCAAGGATATGTAGGAAGCACGGCCTTCAATTTGCGCAAAGGTAAGCAGCCTTGATTGACCTCTATTATCGGCTTCAAAATCTATCGATGAATGTGAACGAGTGAGCACCAGGAGTAACAATTCTGTTGATCATCATTTAGGATCACAATAGTTGACGAGCTCTCGGTGCAAATCATGGGAGAAGTCCTGACAAAAGACGGCGATACTCAGCGGCACCCGGTGACTAGCAGGTACGACCAGCGTAAAAAGAATCGCACAGGCACAGCCGGGAATTACTGGACAAGAGGGTTCCACCGGTCAGGCCTGACAAAGCGGCAAGTGTACACCAAAGCAGAACGTTGCGCTGATAACGTGAAGGAGCAGGAGACGGTGGTCAAGCATCACAAGGCCCAGGTAGCGCGGTTGGTCCAAGAACAGAGTGAAGCCGTCAAGACAGAAAAGAAGGAGCGGACAAAAGAGTCTTACGAGGCTTTATGCATGACGAGGATAAGTGTCAGAGAGGCAAGAAAGGTCCTGTCTCCGCTCCAGGAGAAGCTGAGGTTGGCGCGAAGGGAAAAGTACTACTGGAACAAAGTCCATAAAGCCCCTGTACAGGAAAATTCCGAGTCGTCAGCAGGTTCCGCGCCTGTGAGGGACAGCATTCCGACTTGGGATCACCCAGCCGTTGAGGATCGAGCCGACAAAATGGACATCAGTCAGCTCCTCCAAAACTGCAGAGGCAAGGATCGGCAGTTGGTTTTTGGTGGAACGGATTATGGCTTGGTGACCATGTCGGAGACCGTGGGGTTCACGCTGCCTCAGATTGAGAGCCATCTGAACAGATTCGACAGGCTACAAGGCAAGTCAGTGGTGTTGAATTCATACAATGATCATTTCGGATCGTACCACATTGGATCTTAACGTTATCTACTATTCTCATACTGTATTCAAGCTCTGATCTCAAGCCGGCCCCCGATCCCAGCCCAAGCCAAGGCACCGATCCCAGCCCAGACACCGTGTCAGAACCAGAGCCAAAGCCAGGGACTGAGACGACCAATGACACGTTCATAAAGCTTCCCAAGAGCTACCGAATGACAGCACAGCAAATTGACCAGATCTCGCACGCGAAGGTGGTGGTCAGGAGGAGAATGCGGAAATTGGCCAAGTCAGAGACAGTCACCAAAGCCATGGCATCTGTCTCGACGAAGAAGGCGTCGCTGTCATGGACGGACACGATGGCTAGTATTGACCAGGCACACTCGATCAGGAAGGAGGCGGCGGAGACGCTGCGGGGGTTTGAACTGAGCAACGCCCGGCTCAGGGACACCCAGACGCTTCGGCTCAGAACGGGCACATGTTGGAAGCGGGTCTGTGCTGATGAGAGATGTCACGTTCAAAAGGCGGCTGTCAGCGCAGGTAAGACTCTCTTTTATTATAAGTGTTAGAACTCTATGTGATGTTCTTGCGTAAACTAACTTCAAATATGGATGTATATATATATAGCTCCCCGGGATTCTCCACCGGCTAATCAGCCCAGGAACAAAGGCCCTGATCATGGTGGGTCGCCGGCTGTTCTGCCGATCATGTTAATCGGGGACGCTGGCACCTGCGTTGGTTCTCGGCTGAAAGGCCATAGTCGGCGAGGGGGCAGTAAGATGCGGGCGCAGCACCGGCTGGTCCCACCTTCATGTCGCCCACATCCACGATGCGAGGGCAACCCCCGACAGCGTCGGACTTAGTTTAGTAAGTATATTATGGTATGAGCGGGCGTGCGGACATGACCGTATGGAGACTAACTTTGTGTTTGTTTTGGCTTTAGATACTATATACCAAAGCACAGTTTGTTATTTTCGTGTTTTTTTCTCCTCCTTCTCTAGTCTATAAAACAAGTCGGCAGTTTGGGATTCTTTCTTGCATAGCGGCACGTAATCCTGTCACGTCCTGGGGTTTGAGGTTCGTCTTTGTGAGGTGGAGTAACTTTAAAGGAACCGTGTTCATTTTCACCTGTCCCACAACGGACGTAGGAGCTGGCATGGGCATGCGGTTCATGAGCAATGCTATTTGGTGACCATCCACGTTGGTTTCTTCAAGACTTAGTTCCTTGAGATCCGAGAGACTGACGGCTTTGAGAGTCATCTCCCAATCTGCAGGGTGGTTGATGTCAAACGCAGCAAGGCTAAGGACTTCAATGTGAGTTGCGAGTGAGAGGAGACACGCGAGGGAGGCGACGGTGGAAGAGGAGAGATCCCCGCCGGTGCCTCGGATCTCGAGGACGCGAATCGCATAGGTGGCTATTGGCAGGGGTGGAGGTTGGGTGCCTGGGTTAGGTGAAGGATGGTGGGTGCTGGAAGGGCTGGCCATACGTGATCCGTTAATGGACAGAAGGCTCAAATCGAGGGAGTTGCCAGCCTGATTGCTCGGGCTGCCTTTGCTATTGTAGCCATTGCTATAGTTGTCATTGCTGTTGTTGCTGTTGTTGCTGTTGTTGCTGTTGTTGCTGTTGTTGCTGTTGTTGCTGTTGTTGCTGTTGTTGCTGTTGTTGCTGTTGTTGCTGTTGTTGCTGTTGTTGCTGTTGTTGCCATTGTTGCTTGTGGTGGTGCTGTTCAGAGATAGTTCTAACAATGGAAGCCATTTGTTCAGGTTGTGGTTGCTGATGCGGATAGCACTGGCGCGGTCTAGGACGCCGCCCAGGAAGGAGAACCAGGTGGCGCGATCGTGCGAAAGAGCAAACATAAGCTCTGTCGGTTGTTGTTGTACCTGCGGTTGCTGTTGTTGTGCTGGATATGGAGGATGGTGTCCTGGAACCTGCAGGTACCCTTGTCCTACTGCCAGCGACTGGTGCGGTTGCGGTTGCAGTTGCGGTTGAGATTGCTGTAGCAGAGGTGGGTCCCGTCGCAAGATCTTTGTTAAACTCTGCTGCCCCTCCTCTGTGATTGCACTATTGGTGAGTAATGCAAATCCAATTCTCATCTCGATCAACTTTAGCTTGCTCCTTTCCTTGGTCAGCCGCTCCAAGGCGTGGCAATGCTCGTCTGCAAAACTTTCGTCAATCGTCACGGTCTCCAGATCCGGACCTAGCTTTTCAATCACATTGAGAGGGTTATCGATGCCGGCCTTGATATCCTCCCGTTGCGGAAATTTTGCGAAGGAACAGGCTGGGTCCTGACGATCGAGGGCTACGGTGAATAAGGGGGAGGTCAGGTCCAGGAACCGAAAGTGTTTGAAGGGCTCGACCAGCTCCCGGACAGTGTGTACAGTGCTGCAGAACTCTAAGTCCTTGCACGAGAGCGTGAGAGCCAATAAGCGAGGCGAGTGGTCGAGCAGGATTTGGAGCTTTTGAGCATGAGCCTTTGGATCAAAGTCGCCGTCGATGTGGACTTCTCGGAGGTAGGTCTGCGTGGGCGAAACAACAGCATGTCCGTTCGAATGGGCTCTGTCTGCTGCAGAGGCCACACCGGGTCCGGGTGTGGGGTTATCTAGGTCTGGATAAAAGCTGGAGAGAGAAGATCTAGAGAAGAATCCCTCTACGCCCACAAAGTCGATTAGGACCAGGTGTTTGTGCTGCATCATGATGTGAACGAGCGGGTTGGCACGCTTGCCACGGTGGACGATTTCATGTCTGGGTCCGCGCTGGTTCTGACAGTCGAGTCGTAGTTTCAGGATCTGAGGGATTTTGAGGACGGCGTCGCGGAGGATCTTCAGGTCATTGTAGGTGGTGCACCAGGCGAGGGTGAGGTCCAGGTCGCGAAGGAAGGTCGGTTCAGAGAGGAGGAGGTCTTCGTAGAACTGCTTGGCGTGAAGTGAGGACTCGAGAACAGCTTTGAGGACACCGCCGGGGCAATTGGAAGAGTCAAAGGAGGAGTGGTGGGAGGAAGTGGAGGAGGCTCTGGAGCGGGACTTTGCATGGGCACCGCGGGGAGTGGTGGGGCCAAGGTGCGGGTACTCGTTCTCCTCGTGGAAAGGCATCTCGTTTCTACGTTGCTATTTTGATATATCTATTTAGGTATAGTGAGGTGGCGGTGGTGGGGGGGAGGGGATCTGATGTTTGGTCAGCCAGGAGAAAATGCAACGTCTAGTGCTATGTTGAATTTGCCTCTTCAAAAGTACGCTATGTATTTTTTTTTCTAGGAGGACTTAGAATGTGGGATGGATGTTGGAGTGACGAGGAAGACAAGGAAGGTGCGGAGAACAGGAAAAACAATGCTGCAAAAGAATGGAGCGAGAGAGGGAAAAAGGTAAAAGACCCGCTCCATACCTCCATGACTCCCTCCTCCCATTTCCTCCGCGTCCTGGTCTGCATCCAGGCACGGATGCAAAAGGTGTCTAGAATCTCCTCGTGGGTACATATCCATGATTGATCTTGAACGTAATGGCAATCGCTTTCTGTCGTCATGCTTGATCTCTTTATTGTCAAGGTATGAGATCACGCCTCACGATCTCGAGGCAAATTCTCGCACTCGTCTGTACGCCTTGATCCGTTCTACGATCTCCTGCTCCAGTCCAAAATCGATCCTCGTCTGTAGCCCCCAATTCTTTTGCAGATCGGCCAATGCCTCGAAGCGGTCCAGCGCTGTCATGGCGGGATGTATCTGCGACTGCTTTAGGCTGAGTTCCTGGGCGTACATGGCTCGGATCCTGCCGACCCAATCCAGGACTTCAAGGGGGGAGATCTCTGCCGCTTCGATCAGTCGGAAATTTGAATAGGGATCGGGCGCTGCGGCTGTTGTTGAAAGGGGCTTTGAGGGTATACTGACGAAAGAGGAGGCTTGCTGTGGTTCTGCTATAGATTCAGGTATTGAAGGGTGCCGTGCCCGAGAGTGTGTGGTGTCGAGGAGTGTGCCAATGTCCATCCGCTGGAGGGTGGTCTCGACCTGGCGCTCGAGTGTGACGAGGCCCTGGACGACGTTCTTGAAGACGTTGATGGTATCGTAGAGCTGTGCAATGACGGACTCTACCTCCAGCGACTGCTTGTGTACCAGCAGCTGCAGTGAGGTGGATGGCAAGAGTGTGCTGCTGCTCTTGCCCTGCGCGCTGCTGCTGCTGAGCGCCTTTCCCGATTGCTGCTGCAGCTGCCACTGGTGCAGGGTCTGCTCTCGCTGGCGGGTGATGTTGAGGAGGGATGCGATGAGGTTGCAAGAGTGGGCGTGGTGGTTAGCCCACGAGATGCATTCCTGGTCCAGTTGCTGGAGTGCTGCAATGGTGTCCATCGCGTCAGCTATGGTGTCGTTGTGTCCGTGTGTCCTTGTGTACAGTGTATAGTATGTGCTCAAAGAAAAAAAAAAGAAAAAGGTTTTCCTAGCCCCATCGAAGCCACCGCCACCATCGCTGTTCGCCTGCGCAATGAGCAAGTGATGTCCCCCAATCGCCAATCCCACGGACGTCGTCCTCGTCTCTCGATTCTCCTTCTCTCCTGTCCCTTCTCCTGCCCCTTCTCCCGTGTCTCCTCCCCAAACCACCCTCTTCCGCTGCCTCTTGTTCATCAAACCTGCATTGCCGGCCTGCCACTCTCTCCGCCTGTCATCCGCCTGTTATCCGCTTGTCATCAGCTGCTCCAGTCGCATTCATTCCCTCGCTCGAAATCAAGCTCCGCCCACTACGCTCGTTTGACCCTTCTCCTCCCACACCGCGCCCTGTACAGTACACCGCACCAGCACTCCCTAGACACCGCACCGCGCCACAGGTGTCCCTGCCTGTCAGTCTCTCGAGGGTGGCCCTGGGCTCCTCAGCGGTCTCCTTGTTCCCAAATATCCCTTCCGTGCGCGCTTTCGAAGAAGTAGCGACTCTCTATTTTCCTGGTTGATTCGATCCGCCACCAACTATGGGAGTAAAGGGTCTGTGGGAGCTCCTGCACCCGGTTGCGCGGCCCATCAAACTCGAGACCCTGGCCAACAAGCAGCTCGCCATCGATGCCAGCATCTGGCTCCATCAGTTCCTACGAGGCATGCGCGATAAGGACGGCCAAGTTCTCGGAAACGCGCACGTTCTCGGCTTCTTTCGGCGCATCTGCAAGCTGCTCTACTACAACATCAGGCCTATATTTGTCTTTGACGGCGGTACGCCTGCACTCAAGCGGCTGACAATCGTAAGTGATTACCCCACTCGTCCTGTCTCGTTCTTTTTTTCTTTTTTCCCTTTTTTTTTTTTTTTTTTTTTTTTGCTCTGGCGGGTTTGGCGGTCTACTCACCTCCAGTGATCTCGTTCATGTCACACAATAGCTCGAACGACGCAAGAGAAAGAGACACGATGAAAACATGGTCAAGCGCACCGCCGAGAAACTACTGGCTGCCCAGCTAAGACTTCGCGCCCTGGAACAGCGCAAGGCCGCGAGGTAATACCACGCGTGTTGGTGTTTGCACCACTTTGCAATGCTAGCCCGTCGTTTGTTGACATGCTCTTCTCGACAACTGCATGCCTGTAGGAAAAGAAAGGAACAGGAAAAGCAGGACAAACTGAACAACGTTGTACACGACTCGGCCGAGAATCCAAAGTACTTGGATGATCTCACGAATGATGTTGCAGAACCGTCCAATGAGGATCTTGAACTGGAAGCAGCAGCAGTTGTCGCCGGAAGTCGTGCCAAGAAGATCAAGGACAAGTATATGCTTCCTCCGATGGAAGTGGACTTTGACACACTTGCAAAGATCCGCAGCCATGATGAACGCTTTGGATACCAACCCGACGACGAAGTCAGTTCCTTCCTGGAAGAGTTCAAAAAGGAGAGCGGTGTCGCCAACATTGATTCCGAGGTCTTCAAGGCATTGCCCTCCGAGATGCAATACGAGATTCTGCATGATATCCGCCTGAGGTCCAGAGTGACATCCTATGAGCGTGTTCAGGAAATGGTTCGACTTTCCGAAACACCTATGGATTTCTCAAAGCTGCAGGTCCAGGGTGTGATCAGGAGAAACATCGTGACCCACAAGCTACTCAGCGTCAATCAAACAGTCAGCAAAGCAGAGACCGCTACAAAACCCGGAAGAATCGCCTCTCAGAGAAACCGACAGTATATACTAGTCAGGAACGAAGACGGCGGGTGGGTCTTGGGAGGCAAGAAACCAACCTCTGGAGTGACCGCAGATAAGCCAGTCCATCTGGACTCTGATGACGAAGGTGATGATAAGAAGGAGGTCATAGGTGAAGACGAGGAAGGCTGGGAAAGCGATGACGATGATGATATCGAGTTTGAGGAGGTCAAGGTACCGCAAGTTCAGCAGGAGCCGACCTTGGCATCTGGAGAGCCCTTGCGATCCCCTCGACAGTCTAGCACCCGACCACGAGCCATTGCACCCAAACCTCATGCCAAACCTCTTGCCCGGCCTGCTGTTAAAAAGGACGATGACTCTTTGCTCATCAACCTTCCCGAGGCCTACATGGATGAGAACGAGTCGATCGAAAAGGTCATGGCCAAATTTGCCGAGATCGAGGACGAAGCATCCTGGAGCCAGTCCAGCCAGCGATCCGTATTACAGACTCAAGGCTTTGACGGCGATGATCGCGATAGAACAAATGAGAGAAACGGACTAAAGTTGGTCCAACCCGACACTAGACCCGAGGTGATCAAGGTTGAAGATGATGCACGACAACATCTAATCAAGGCGAGCTTGAAGCCAGGCAGCGACATACACTGGCCAGAGACCATTTCGGATGGCGAGGAACTGGACTCTTTGGGCACGTTGAACTCTGACAATACAACCGATTTCGCCGATCTAGAGGACTTGGTCGAGGACGAGGAGACGGGTGAGGTCATATCTCGCAAAGAGTATAACAAAAAGCGGCGGAATAGCAGAGTTGCCGACTCTTCGTTAAACGTCTCAGAACAATCTCCAAGCGGAAGAGCTCTTTCGATCAGAGAAGAAACGCGGCTGGGTCAGGAAGAGTTTCACGAATACTGGACTGGATACACACCTCACAGCTTCAAGATCAAGAACCCAGACATGTACGAGTTCATGTTGCAGGAGGCCATTTTCGATTGGGATATGGACCAGCTTTCCTCAGAAGTACATTCGGCAACAAGGAAACTAGAGAAGTCGAGCGTGAACGACATCATCGGCGTCGAGTCCCTGCAATTTTGGAAATCGTTCCTGAACTCGGCCATACAATGGCGGCAGCATCAACAACAACAATTACAGCAGGAAGAGGATAATGTCCATGACATCTCTCTAGCCGAGACACCCGAGGTGGGACAATTCGCTGTAGGCGTAGACTCGCCAGCAAACGATCGTTTACCTGTAACGTATCCACCTACGACGACGACCTCTGCTGAGCGAAAGAGTCGGCTCTCTCAGTATATCCTCGCAGATGACAATGAGGAGGATGAGTTGGATGAGACCCCGACAGCCCCTAGTAGTATTGTCTATAGTCAAGAGGCGACACTTTTGACTGACAGGGGTACCAAGGAGGAGCCATTGACAACTTTGTCTCAACCACCGGTTCTGGATTTCAGCTCCTCGATCTTGAAACGGCGACTTCCTGTTGAGGAGCCATCCATGGCCGCAACAGCCATGGAGACCATGGAACCTTCCCAAGTGATAGAATTGTCCGTGGTGCCAGTCGAGGCCATACTGGAGAATGATGAAGGGGTCGATTTGGAATCGGCCGTCAACGCATCTGGAAGTGACTCTGGTTTAGGTTCGCTTCTGTCAAGCCCTGCGCCAGAAGGCCTCACCACCCTAGAGCCAAGCACGGTGGACGAAGTTATGGAAATCGATTCAGAGGCGGGAAAGGTGTTGGATAATGATGATCAGGCAATTGTCATGAAGGAACAGGTCGATATATTGGCAGAACTCACTGCTGACATCCAATCACCCGATGCTGTAGAGGAAGACGACGAGGAAGAAGAGTATGAAGACGAGGCGCATGAAGCGGATCTGGAGAACGAGGAGCAGGATTTTACAAATCTGTTTCCCGATATGGCCAACCTCCCGGGCGCAATTCTTCTTCCAAAGGAAAGCACGCCTCCACCAACGCAGAACTTAGAGGCGGTTACGGAAACGAATACCCCGGCTCTGACCACAGAGGAGCAAGAAGCATTGAAGAAGCAGGACGCTAAAAGGATGTTTGAAGAGTCCAAGAAACTCGAAAGCGAGATCAAACTCTTGCAGGATCAGCACAGGAAGCACCAGCGTGACGCAGATGATTTGACGGAGAGTATGGTTGCAGAGACCAAGATGCTGCTCAAGTTGTTCGGCATCCCGTACATTGTGGCGCCCATGGAAGCTGAAGCCCAGTGTGCCGATCTCCAGCTGCGAGGCGTTGTAGATGGAATTTTGACAGAGGACAGTGATGTGTTCTTGTTTGGAGGAATGCGGATATTCAAAAACATGTTCAAGGAGGAAAAGTATGTCGAGTGCTATCTGATGAGCGATATCGAACGCGATCTTGGCGTTGGGCGGGACCGTCTGGTGTCTTTGGCTTATCTTCTGGGAAGCGACTACACGACAGGAGTCAAGGGAGTCGGTTTGGTCACTGCGATGGAAATCCTGAGGCTCTTCCCTAACCTGGAAAACTTTGCTACCTGGTGGAGGGGAAAACAGTTGAAGCAGGAAAAGGAGGAAAGCAAAGAGGGTGAAGGTCTGGGCATCACGGACAAGGATATTTCATCTGACGACGAGCTAGGGCTAGAGACAATAGATGAAGTGGCACTGGAGAAACTTGTAAGTCCTTCGGCATTGCATAGAAGGAGTTGTCCTTTTTTCATTCAATTCGTCAGCAAGATTGACTGATCGCCATTATTGCACTCCTTTAGGCCAAGCAATGCAAGAAAATCCACCTATCATCAACGTTTCCGGACCCTCATGTTGCCGATGCTTACAAGCGCCCCTTGGTCGACGACGATCCAACAAAGTTTCAGTGGGGGATTCCTGACCTTGATGGACTGCGGGATTTCCTCCGCAGGTCGCTGAGCTGGGACCGTGGAGAAGTGGATCGAGTGCTTTTACCAATCATTCGACAGATGAGCAGTGCTCAAAATCAGACGCAGACGACGCTGGACACATTTTTCGACACGTCCGTTGGAACGGACTTTCGTTATCAGGCGCCAGTCAGGAAGATAGTACACAGGAGTGCGAGGTTGCGGAAGGTTGTCAATGGCTTGACAGGACAAAAGGATTCTTCGCCGCATGCAGAAGATCAGGTTGATGCACCACCTGTAGCAAAGAAAGCGAAGAAGGCATCAGTTAAGCGCAAGCCAGCTGCATCAGGAAAGAAGAGCAAGGCCGATGAGGAGGGAGATCAGCAAGAAGGTGGAGTAGTCGATGAGGAAGGTAGCGACTCTGTGGAGGAAGTGGTAGTGAAGACCAAAAAGCAAAGGACCTCTAGTGCGGCTGGAAAGAAGACGAGGACCGCTCAAACCAAGGTTCCTTCAGCCGTTATAGCTGCCAAGCGTCAGCTCCAGTCCAAGGATGTGGAGGTCAAGTTGGCCATTCGCAACAGGAACCGTGCCGCCGCCGCCGCCGATGCTGCTGCTTCGGCAGCTGAGAAGGAGGCGGATGATGGTCATGCTACTTTGATATCGAAAGGTGTAAAGCGGTCTAATGGCAGCAAGGCAGGGTCGGAAACACACTCAAGTGGCAGTAGTAGTGGTGAAGATGATGAGAGGGAAGATTTCGCGCCGAGCCACTGGGACATTCTCGCACAGAAGCAACGGCAGCAGCAGGAGTACATTCAGCAGCACCTGCAGCAGCAGCAGTCGTCGCCAAAGAAGGGTGGTGTCTCGGGAGCAGCGTCCTCGTTGAGCGCGATAGTATCTGCCTCGAATGCTGCTCGGTATGGTTCCTCCAGCTTCAGGAACAGGGAGACAGGCCAGAAAGACAAGGCAACACCGCCTGCAAGTCCGGCCAAGAAGAAGTCGGCAAATAAGAAGGCCAAGGCGTCATGATAGCGAATAGTATCTGTGATGCTGCATTTTCATGGGACGTCTTGACACCATTTTGGACTAGACGTCCCGGCACTTTTTTTTTCTTGTTCCTTGGAGCAGGTTGGTGGTGACGACCTGAGTTTTGCCCTACACTCATGGTAATAGATTAACCATCAAGTGTCACAATGGAATAAAGCTGTGAGTGAGATGGGTATGGTCTAATAGCCGAAAGTATGTTTTTTCAGTGTTGTGTGGGTTCCTCAATGATTTCGATAGAGACTACACTTGACAGCAACTACGAATCGGTGCTCGGGGCAGGACATAGTCTTTTACACATCTTGGTCAATAGCCTCATCTGCAGGTTGGACCTACTTGCTCGAGCTACGCCGGTGTACCCTGTTGCTCCCACCTCCACGGTTCTTGTTCAAAACAAGCCAACCACCAAACGACCACTTTCCCTTACCTCTGCCTCAAGAAACGCACGCTCACTCTTCCTTCTCATACTCTTCCTACTCCTCCTACTCTCTGCTATCTCTCCTCTGTGCTTTTTCTGACTCGTCACTCTGCCTCGCGGTCACCTTTCCGCTCTCACTCCTCCACAACACCCTCCAGTCCAGCGGAACTCCCGGCGCCGTTGTATAAGTGGCAGAAAGAGTGAAGTGCCAACCACTATAATAACCTTGCCCTATCTCGCTATATCCACGAAAGGAGGGTGGCCACCAGTGGAGCGGGCCACTGTAAAAAACAGGGTTGCGAAGAATACCTCCACGTGGTGCACCCGGGCGGCTCGGTGCTCCTCTCTGAGCAGCACCAGCCGGCGAAGAGTCTTGTCCCTGCTGGATATGCTTCTGTGGGTCATAGCTCTGCGCGTCTTGTAAGTGCAGCAATGCCATGTTTTGAATGCAGTGGCAAGTGACCGTAGCATTTGCTCCGGCGCATCGTCGCCAGACTTTTGCTATGTTGCGAGGCGCGGACTTTACTCTGATGCTCTTTGTTCTTAGCTTCTACACTCTTCCTCATTCCCATCATTCCCAGGGGAGCATGTACTGATGACAGCCTGCTTAGCCACACAGACACACGTCGAGCGATCGCCAACAAGACGTGAGTACTATCCTTCCTTTCTTTCTTCCTTTTGAAACACACGGCACGCAATATCCAGTATCCCAAACCTTATAGCAACCAGCAGAACGGTGGTAGTATCTTTGTTGAGCCCCTGGCTCTACCTATAGTCTTTTATTCTTTTTACGCTTCTTTCCTTTTTTTATAATTTGACTAGGGAGGGCCCGAGGCGATGCCCCGGGCTGTTATATGGTGGACACCAGTGAGTAAATGGGTTGACAAATATTTTTTATATCAATACTCGCGCCGTTGCAGATGATTCTCATAGATGAGTACAATATTAATATGCGGTACAACCTGCGGCTCACCATCCAGAACGAATTCCGCTCCCATGCGGGTGTTTGGCACTGCTTGTACTCTAAGGTTCATCTAACAATCTCCAAGATCGTGGCGAATAGAGTTCTAGGACATGAGGCGACGGCTGGCCTGTTGATAGCTGTGATTGAGTTTTCCTCCATCATTGGGGATGGAGTTATGAGTTCAAGGTTGTCCTCCAGCACATCGAGTCCAGCAGCCGCGTCGACAACTGGGATTGAGCTCTGCTCCCCATTCTCCTTTACCGGGGGGACGAAGCTAAAAGTTCAAGTTTGTCCTCCAGCACGTCGAATCCATCATCCCAAGGAATGCCTATGGATGAACATCTATCTATTCCTCCTCATCAAGGGCAATAGCTTGGGGCTGGAGGGGAATAATGGCAGTGGTGGCTTTGTTGAATGCCTGTGGAAGGACGGTGGGAGCGCACGTGGGAGACACGTGGGTGGTGGAAGAGCCTTACGAACGCGTCTACTATCGTAGACTCCTGAAAAAAGAACAACGGGTCCGATCAATGCAAAGAAAGTACTTGCTTAGAAAGATACAAAGAGTCATATCTGCAAGCTTAGCTCTAGGTACCAATCATGGACCTTCGCCAGCACGAACTTAGGAGGCAGAAAGATGTTCCGGGGTTCGGATCAGTCATCCGGCGCCCATGCTATCTGGTATTGGCTTAACCTCTAATGACCTAGGATCATGGCTAATTATACAGAAGCTAGGATACGCTCCAGACCATGGTCTTTCAACACCGTCAAGGTCTACAGGACGGCTATTTTTGCACCTTTTCAACGACACTACAGTTTTCACGTCGTAGACTATGCGCCATCTGAGGACCTGATGAACGCTTTGGCAAGGAAGACCCTGTCGACCGCCCTGAAACCTGTCTCGGATTCGTGGCTCTAACCAGGTATTATTACAGTCCTATTATTTATGTTTAGCCTTCTACTGGAGTAGATGCAACTCTTTTGGCTGTGAATGCTCGAGCAGTCTCTTTTATTCCTTACCGAAACTCCATTCCTCCTCTTCCTCTTTATCCACAAGTACATATCGCACATACCCTCCCTATCAAATTGTGTATATAAAGAGCACAATTCATGTCTCTCCTCATTCAACCTATAGAGTTTTACCTCGTCCACCCCTCTCAGCAATCCATCCGTAAGCAAGGTAAGCATCTCGCACTTATCTTTCAGGCTGTGTTTCCTATGTGCTTGACTGTCTTCTATCAGGTCTTACGTTCTTTCACCTACTGTCTATCAAATTGATCTGTTTAGGCATGAAATTCAACCTTTTGTCGTCGGCTCTAGTCCTTGCCTTGGTGTCGGGATCGAATGCCTTTGTCTTTAAGACAAGAGAAAACACTCGTGTGGATACGAATATGTGGTCTCTTTCGTTCAAAGATGTTGCGTCAGGCAATTATCTGTCAGAGACCACTAGACATGAGGCAGTACTGGACAAAAATCATTCTCCTATGACCGCATTTCATGTCGACATTCCAAGTGGCGGCGGTCTTTTTGAGGGTCTCTACTCAATTGGCCAAAACGCCGCCGGAAAGCGGGATCTCATTTGCACTGCAGGGGAAACATGTTTTTGGAAAACGACAGCCGAGCGAGAATCAAGGGATCAGCGTCGAAATTGGGATTTCACTGAGCACACAGTAAATGGAGTGCCATGTTACCGCATCAACGGCTACAACGGCGACAGCATGGAGGCTGGTGGCGCGACCTTTCCAACCCGGTCGCCGTTGAGGATTGAGACATCGGGACCCTACAAAGGAAAAGTAGTGTCGACGGTGGCGTTCAACCCAATCTTCACTACAGCGGATTACTTGTGCTTTGAGGTCACCCGCAATGTTCCCAGAAAATAAGCAACCTTGTAAAACTTTAATGGCAACTTCGTACTTGTCAGCACGAAAATGGAGGCTTTTACGTAAAGTCGGTGTGTATTGGTTTTTAAAATAAAACAAGGGCATAAGCGCTCCCTTCGGTGGCGCGCGCAGTTTGAGAAATGCCTGAAGCTGGGGGTGATTACGGTTTGTGTTGAAGGTGATGAAGCTAGGTGGTGAATGCAGTGGTGAAAGTGTTAGAGAGGACTGAATGAAAATTGGATACTCCTCCTCCTTCTCCCCTTGAAATAGAAAAAAAAATCCCAAGTGTTGTACTGCTTGCTGTACATGCTGTACATTGACCCATCTTTTCTCCTCCGACACACTGTGAGGCAGAAAAAGCTCTGGCTTATTACATCAACTTTGATTTGTTCATGCCTTCCAGTCCTGGTCGCGCGGTGCGATCCAGACCGCGTCCACGTCGTGCACCCTGGACACATTTGACAGATGGAGTTGCTAGTCAAAGTGACTGAGAGTCTCTAGTGTATCAGTCGAAGAGAGCAATAAAGACTAGAGAGCGACAGGTATGAAAAGCAGCTATTTGCTTGTTGTGTTCACGATATTCTTCTCTGCAAAGCTCATGTGCGCGTGTGTATATGTGTGAGTGTATGTAAGCGTGCGTCTGCGTCTGTGTCTGTGTCTGTGTCTGTGTCTGTGTCTGTGTCTGTGTCTGTGTCTGTGTCTGTGTCTGTGTCTGTGTCTGTGTCTGTGTCTGTGTCTGTGTCTGTGTCTGTGTCTGTGTCTGTGTCTGTGTCTGTGTGTGCGTACTGTATGTGCGCATGTGTGCATGCGTGTTTTCTACCCTTTCTCTCGCTCTCTTCTTCGCTCTTTGGTGCCTTTCTTTTCCTTAACGTCCTTCATGTATTTCTCTCACTCACCGTAGTAGCACCACACAGCCTTCTTCCTATCTATGCCTTCCCACTTTGCCCAGAACGGAAATTGCGCCAGAAAACACCACAACCACTCCAGCAACGACTTTTCTTGACCCGATTGTTCTCAAAAAGACAACACTTGACATGTAAAACCTCAGTGTCGTCCGTCTTAGCTCACTCTATAGCACGAATTATATGCTTTATGACTGCAGTTTCTCGATCAGTGCTGCGACAGCGCGTCCCACTACTGCGATATGCTCGGGCTTGTCCATTTCATCATGAGTACAGTCGATATCGATCGTCTCAATGTTGCCGCATACGAAAGGTCCCCAACAGGCTGAGTCGAGCGTCTTCCGCGCTGTCGCTCTGATGAACAGACAGTCGCCATTGTACACTGAAGGCCTGGAGGCCATGAGAAGCTTGGCGTTGTTTTCCAGGACGCGCTCAACCAACTTCTTGAGCGCCGCGTCGGTCATAGTATCTCCTACAAGCCGAGCCACATATTCATCAAACTTGATTTGCTCGTCTTCATCTGGAGACTCCTGGTCCTCTTCCTGCATACAGCTTCCCGGTAAAACATCCATGATCACCAGCAAAGGCACGGTTTCGCCTTGCTTCTGGAACTCCACGGCCATGCTTTGAGCCACTGCACCGCCAAATGACCGGCCCAGGAGGTGATACGGACCTTGCGGCTGGATCGTGCGAATCTGGTTGATGTAATCCAGAGTCATCTCCTCAATCGAACTGGCAAAAGGGGATATTCCATCTGTGCCACGGGCTTGCAGGCCATAAAGTGGTTGCTCGGGATGCAAGTACTTTACAAGGTCTCTATAAGACCAGCTCAGTCCTAGCCCAGGATGAATGCAGAAAACTGGAGGACGACTTCCTTGGGGCTTGAGTGGAATTATGACATTGAACTCATCGTCCCGAGTACCTTTGACGAGACTACCATCGAGGATACGGGCTAGGCCAGCAAGTGTTGGGGCCGAAAAGACCATGTGAAGCTTTAGATCGACTCCCAGGCTCTCCCGGACGGTACTGATCATACGCACAGCAAGAAGAGAATGGCCACCAAGCATAAAGAAATCGTCATGGCGGCCAACCCTCTCGATATTTAACAGATCCGACCAGATTGCAGCCAATGCGATCTCAAGGTGTCCTTGTGGAGGTACAAAGTCACAACTGACGAGGGAATCGCTGCTGAGCGCTGGAAGAGCGCGGCGGTCGACCTTGCCGTTGTTGGTCAGCGGAAGGGCATCCATGCGCACAAAGGCCGAGGGAACCATGTACTCGGGTAAATTGACCGAGAGGTGTGAGCGCAAACTGTCAACGAAATTATCGTGAGGATCTGCCACAACATAGGCTACTAATCGCTTCTCTTCGCTGCTCTCGCCGGTAACAAGTACCACAGACTCGCGAACTTGGGGATGCTCAGCAAGACGTGCTTCGATCTCACCCAGCTCGATGCGGAACCCACGGATCTTGACTTGATTGTCGTTACGACCCACGAACGCCATGTTTCCATCGGGCAAATAACGTACCAAATCGCCAGATTTGTACATGCGCGCACCCTGTGCTTTAGCAAATGGATCTGCAATGAATCGCTCAGCAGTGAGCTCTGGTCGATTGAGGTATCCATTTGCAACACCAGGTCCGCCAATGTAGAGCTCACCAACAACGCCAATAGGAACCGGAGCGAGATGCTCATCCAAGACGTATTGCGGAGTGTTGGAGATGGGACGACCGATTGGAAGAAGGCGGAACTGGTTGGCGGCATTCGTTACAGGATATACAGTGGAAAAGACGGTTGTCTCCGTGGGACCATACATGCCGATTACACTGGCTCGTCCTCCATGCTTAGCCACCTCGGTAAAGGCCTCCACCAATCCTTGTTCGCCACCGGCCAAGAGGAATCTCAATTTGGATAGCGCTGGCCCAATAGCATAAACGTACTGATGGAGAAGGGCCGTCGTCAAGAAGAGCAATGTGACTTGATGCTGGCCAAGAGCATCTGAAAGCTTGGGTGGATCCAACAAAGTCTCCCGGTCGATGATGATAATGCGAGCGCCATTGAGTAATGATACCCAAACCTCATACGTGCTAGAGTCGAACGCTGGATTGGCAGCAAAGGCAACACGGTCGTCAATACCAATGTCCGCAAATCCACTGTTGATGGTCACACGCGCAATGCCTCGGTGAGAGGCCATGACACCCTTGGGTTGACCGGTGGATCCAGAGGTGTACATGACATAAGCTGTATCATGGCTGGACGTGGTGGGACCTTCAAAGAGGACTAATGGCAGAAAATAAAAACGAAGGCTTCGTATAAGTTCAAAGTCCCACTTTCAATACATCCACAAAACTCAACACATGTTCTTGTATGTAGCCACGTACCCTGGTCCTGATCAGTGCACTTTTGCTTCGTGTTAACACGGAGAACGGTGCCCGGGATCTCTTCAGGAACGCTCGTTCTCTCGTCCGTAATCACAATCTTGGAACCACAGTCGGATGCAATGTACGCTTGGCGATCAGCTGGCGCCTTGGTGTCGATAGGAACGTACGCGGCTCCAGTTTTGAGAACTGCAATTTCTGAGGCAACGAAATCAATCGACCGATCCAGCAACAGCATAACATACTCGCCTGGCTTGACACCTGCATCAACCAGCTGACGAGCGATACGGTTGGCCCGAGAGTTCAATTCATGGTATGTGATTGCTATATCGTCATGCACAATGGCAATGGCCTCGGGCGACAACTTGACTTGACTCTCAAAAAGTTGGTGCAGGCACATGTTGTCCGGATAGGACTGATCGGTGCTGTTCCATGTTTCCAGTAAAAGCTCTCTCTCGGATGGTCCAAGAATGGGAGCCATACAAACAGACCCTTCTGCGCTTGTCGTCATCCACCGCAGCATAGCCTCCAGGTATCCAACATGGCGGTCTATGGTCTGGCGGTCGAAAAGAGCGGTCGAGTAGTTCAGACTACCAACGATCTCGCCATTCTTCTCACTCAGCGCAAGTTCCAGTTCAAATTTGGCAACTCCGTATTGAAGATTTTCCGGCACAGCCTCGATGTCATGCAAACTCAGTGTGCCATCATCATTGTTCTGCCAGGCAAACATCACTTGGAAGAGCGGAGTGATGTCTGCACGACGAGGAGGTTGGACAATCTCAACCACTTGCTCGAACGGAAGATCTTGGTGCGCCTGTGCTGTAGTGGCAGCCTTGCGAACACGCTCCAGAAGTCGACCCACACTAGGTTCCTCTGACAGATCGATACGAAGTGCAAGTGTGCTGACAAAGAATCCAATCAGTTGCTCCACCTGCTGGTGGCTACGGTTGGCTGAAGGAGTGCCGATCACAATATCGTCCTGTCCTGATAGGCGTGAGAGGACAGCGCTCCATGCGGCAAGCATCATCATAAACACGGTGACCTCGTGTTTCTGAGAAAGAGACTTGATAGCATGGGTGAGCTGGGAGTCGAAGCGAATGGGGGCTGATGCGCCAGCAAAGGACTGTTGAGGAGGCCGAGGTCGGTCAGTTGGCAACTCAATGGATACCGGTGCATCTGTAAGAGTCCCGCGCCAATATTCGGCCTGATCTTTGAGTTTTTCGGGTGTCAGCTGTTGTCTCTGCCAGGCAGCATAGTCCGGGTACTGAATGGATAGCGGAGCCAGTGGGTCAGGCAGACTGCAGGAATAAGCCTCGTAGAGATCGTTCAGTTCACGAATCATCACGCCCATTGACCAGCCATCGGTGACAATGTGGTGCATTGTCATCAGAAGGACATGTTCGTTGTCTGCAAGCTGGATGAGCTGAGCACGGACCAAAGGACCCTTCTCCAGATCAAAGGGCAATATAGCCTCTTCAGCAGCCACTTGCTTGGCCATGGCGTTTTTGTCTTGCTCACCTCTCAAATCGCGGACGACGAGTGAGAATTCATTGTCAGCAGGCAGAAGATGGACCTGGGGCTGACCATCGGCAGCCACAAAGACCGTGCGAAGCGACTCATGTCGGGCAAAGATGGCGTTCAGCGCCTTCCTTAGCGCGGTATGATCAAGAGGACCATGAAGTCTGCTGGCAAATGGAACATGGTAGATCTCACTAAGTCCATCCATCTGGGCGAGGAACCACAAGCGCTGTTGTTCGAACGATAGTTCCAGAGAACCGTCTCTCACGACGGGTGTGATGGCCAAGTGCGAAGGTCCGAGCTGCAGGTTGACGCTGCCACTGAT
Organism: Mortierella alpina; assembly: GCA_029449245.1. Lineage (NCBI taxonomy): Eukaryota > Fungi > Mortierellomycota > Mortierellomycetes > Mortierellales > Mortierellaceae > Mortierella > Mortierella alpina. The sequence continues at coordinate 1,016,457 of JANATF010000003.1, read as the reverse complement.
TGCCTCAGCAAAAGCTGCGAGAGTCGGAGAAGAGAAGAGCATAGACAGCGACATGCGCACTCCAAGACTTGAAACACGGTTCATGAGGCGGACAGCGAGGAGAGAGTGACCACCGAGCATGAAAAAGTTGTCATGGCGACCAACTGTTTTGACCTTTAGCAAATCCGACCACATCGTGGCCAGCGCGATCTCTAATTCTCCCTGCGGAGCAATATAATCAGTTGCGTCACAGGAGTCACTGCTGGGCTCAGGGAGAGCACGACGGTCGATCTTGTCGTTGTTGGTAAGTGGGAACGCGTCCATGCGCACAAACGCTGAGGGGATCATGTACTCGGGTAAACTGACCGAGAGGTGTGAGCGCAGAGAATGAGCGAGATTATCTTGAGGTTCTGCCACAACGTAGGCCACCAGTCTCTTGTCGTCATGCACTTCGCCAAGAACAAGTACCACAGCCTCGCGCACTTGAGGGTGTTCAGCGAGGCGAGCTTCGATCTCGCCCAGCTCGATTCGGAATCCACGGATCTTGACTTGGTTGTCGTTGCGACCTACGAACACCAAGTTTCCATCAGGCAAGTAACGCACCAAATCGCCAGTCTTGTACATGCGAGCACCCTGTGCTTTGGCGAATTGGTCCGGAAGGAATCGCTCCACTGTGAGTTCTGGTCGATTGAGGTATCCATTCGCAACACCGTGTCCACCAATGTAGAGCTCGCCGATAACTCCAACCGGGACTGGGCTTTGATGCTTGTCCAGGACATACACGCGGGTATTAGATATAGGCCGTCCGATCGGGAGGCGTTCCAGCTGGTCGAGTGCGCCCGTTGCTGTGTATGACGTGGCGCTCACTGTCGTCTCCGTGGGACCGTACTGATTGTCGACACGGACAGATCCACCGTGCTGAAGAATAGCAGAGTAAGCCTTGCATGATCCCTGTTCTGATCCTGCGATGAGGTATCTCAGTCTTGACAAGACGTCACCAATGAGGTAGGCATACTGGTGGAGGAGGCCATTGTTGGTGTTAACGACCGTGACTTGGCGCCGGACGATTTCTTCTGCAAGGCGATAGGGGTCCAAGGTTGTATCCTTGTCGATAACAACGATACGAGCACCATGCACAAGTGCTGCCCAGACGTCGTATGTGCTGGGGTCGAAAGAGGGACTATTCATGAACGCGAGAGCATCCTCAGCGCTCAATGCGACAAAATCGCTATTCGTGATCAAATTAACGATGCCTCGATGGGAGACCATAACCCCCTTGGGTTGTCCAGTAGATCCGGAGGTGTACATGACATAAGCTGTGTCATGGCTGGACGTGCTGTAATTTTTAACGGTGCTAAAGTTGGCAAAATCTGGGGGTAAGAACGACAGGGTAGTATTAGTACTGATTGAAGCATATGTTGGAAGTCGCCCAGAGATATTAACGATCAGTCGAAATGACCACCACCTACCCTGCACATGCTCAGCGTATCTTTGCTTCGCGTTGATATGAATCACAGTTCCCTGAATCTCAGCAGGGACCTCCGTGCTCTCATCCGTGATCATAACTGTCGATCCACAGTCCGATGCAATGTACGCCTGTCGGTCAGTTGGTGCCTTGGTGTCGATAGGAACGTACGCAGCTCCGATTTTTAGGACTGCAATCTGCGCAGCAACGAGATCAATTGACCGGTCAAGAAGTAGCATAACGTAGTCGCTTGGTTTGACGCCCACGGTAACCAGCTGACGAGCGATGCGGTTAGCCCAGGAGTCCAGCGCGCGGTATGTGAGCGTTTGATCATCGTGCACAATTGCAATGGCTTCTGGTGACAGCTCGACTTGGCTCTCAAAGAGCTGATGGAGGCAAGTGCTATCTGGATAAGGCTGGTCGGTGCTGTTCCATGCCTCCAGTAAAAGCTCTCTCTCGGACGGTCCAAGAATGGGAGCCGTACTAACGGACTCTTCTACGCTTGTCGTCATCCACCGCAGCATAGCCTCCAGGTATCCAACATGGCGGTCTATGGTCTGGCGGTCGAAAAGAGCGGTCGAGTAGTTCAGACTACCAACGATTTCGCCATTCTTCTCGCTCAGTGCAAGTTCCAGTTCAAACTTGGCAACTCCGTACTGAAGACTTTCCGGCACAGCCTCGATGTCATGCAACCTCAGTGCGCCATCATCATTGTTCTGCCAGGCAAACATCACTTGGAAGAGCGGAGTGATGTCTGCACGACGAGGAGGTTGGGCAATCTCGACCACTTGCTCGAATGGAAGATCTTGGTGCGCCTGCGCTGCAGTGGCAGCCTTGCGAACACGCTCCAGAAGTCGACCCACACTAGGTTCCTCTGACAGATCGATACGAAGTGCAAGTGTGCTGACAAAGAATCCAATCAGTTGCTCCACCTGCTGGTGGCTACGGTTGGCTGAAGGAGTGCCGATCACAATATCGTCCTGTCCTGATAGGCGTGAGAGGACAGCACTCCATGCGGCAAGCATCATCATAAACACGGTGACCTCGTGTTTCTGAGAAAGAGACTTGATAACATGGGTGAGCTGGGAGTCGAAACGAATTGGGACTGATGCACCAGTAAAGGACTGTTGAGGAGGCCGAGGTCGGTCAGTTGGCAGCTCAATGGATGCCGGTGCACCTGCAAGAGTCCCGCGCCAATATTCAGCTTGGTCTTTGAGCTTGTCCTGCGTCAGCTGTTGTCTCTGCCAGGCAGCATAGTCCGGGTACTGAATAGACAGCGGAGCCAGTGGGTCAGGCAGACCGGAGGAATAGGCCTCGTAGAGCTCGTTCAGTTCACGAATCATCACGCCCATTGACCAGCCATCGGTGACAATGTGGTGCATCGTCATCAGAAGGACATGTTCGTTGTCTGCAAGCTGGATGAGTTGAGCACGGACCAAAGGACCCTTCTCCAGATCAAAGGGCAATATAGCCTCCTCTGCAGCCACTTGCTTGGCAACGGCGTTGTTGTCTTGCTCACCTCTCAAATCGCGGACGACGAGTGAGAATTCATTGTCAGCAGGCAGGAGTAGGACTTGGGGTTCACCATCAACGGCTACAAAGATCGTACGGAGTGATTCGTGTCTGGCAAAAAGGGTGTTTAGCGCCTTCTTCAGTGCAGCACGATCAAGAGGACCATGAAGTCGGCTGGCAAATGGAACATGATAGATCTCACTGAGTCCATCCATCTGGGCAAGAAACCACAAGCGCTGCTGATCGAACGACAGTTCCAGAGGTCTTCCCCTCACGACGGGAGTGATAGCCGAATGCGAACGTCCTAGCTGAAGACTAGCACTGCCACTGATCGCCTCAGCGAGAGCTGCGAGAGTTGGAGAGGAGAAGAGCGTAGATAGCGTCATGCGCACCCCAAGACTTGAAACACGATTCATGAGACGGACAGCGAGGAGAGAGTGACCACCAAGCATGAAGAAGTTGTCATGGCGACTAACTGTTTCAACCCTTAGCAGATCCGACCAGATCGCGGCCAATGCGACCTCAAGATCTCCCTCCGGAGAAATATAATCGCTTGCAACAAGGAAGTCGCTACTGGGCTCAGGGAAGGAGCGACGGTCGATTTTGCCGTTATTGGTCAGCGGGAAGGCTTCCATTGGCATAAACACCGAGGGGACCATGTACTCGGGTAAGTTGACTAGGAGAAACTCGCGTAACGTGCGGACGAGATTTTCGTGAGGCTCCGCCACAACATAGGCTACCAATCTCTTGTTGTCGCTGCCCTCGCCAACAACAACGACTACAGCTTCGCGCACTTGAGGGTGTTCAGCGAGGCGTGCTTCAATCTCGCCCAGCTCGACTCGGAACCCACGGATCTTGACTTGGTTGTCGTTGCGGCCCACAAACAGCAGATTTCCATCAGGCAAGTAACGCACCAAATCGCCAGTCCTGTACATGAGCGCACCCTGCACTTCAGCAAATGGATCTGGAAGGAATCTCTCAGCGGTGAGATTTGGCCGATTGAGGTATCCATTCGCAACACCAGGCCCGCCAATGTAGAGCTCGCCGACAACGCCAATAGGAACCAGAGCAAGATGCTCGTCCAATAAGTAATGTGGAGTGTTAGAGATGGGACGACCGATTGGAAGGCGACGGGATTGATTGGTAGCGGTCGAAGCTTGATATGCAGTGGAAGCCGCGCTCGCCTCCGTGGGACCATACGCATTGATGACACGGACCCGTCCTTCATGCTTAGCCACTTCAGTATATGCCTCAACCAGACCTTGCTCGCCAACGCCCATGAGGAATCTCAGTTTGGATAGAGTAGGCCCGATGACGTAGACGTACTGATGAAGAAGGGCTGCGGTCAGGCAGAGCATCGTCACTTGGTAATGGCCTAGAGCAGATGCAAGCTTGGGTGGGTCAAGCAAAGTCTCCCGGCTGATGATGATAATGCGAGCGCCATTGAGCAATGCTACCCAAACCTCAAACGTGCTAAGATCGAACGCCGGGTTTCCACCGAAGGCAACACGGTCGTCATTTCCAACGTCTGTGAATCCGTTGTTGATGGCCATACGCACGATGCCTCGATGGGGGACCATGACACCCTTGGGTTGGCCGGTAGAGCCAGATGTGTACATGACATAAGCTGTGTCATGGCTAGACGTGGCGGGGCTTTCAAAGCGGGCTAAATTGGCGAACGGCAGGAAAATAGAGGCGAGGAAGTTTTCGTGTTAGTTCAGACCATGGCTTCAAAGGCATCCAGTAACATTCTACGAGCATCAACATTATTCTGTAAAGCCACATACCCTGGTCCTGATCAGTGTACTCTTGCTTCGTGTTAACACGGAGAACGATACCCGGGATGTTTGCAGGAACGCTCGTTTTCTCGTCCGTAATCACAATCTTGGAACCACAGTCGGATGCAATGTATGCTTGACGATCAGCTGGCGCCTTGGTGTCGATAGGAACGTACGCGGCTCCAGTTTTGAGTACTGCAATCTCCGAGGCAACAAGATCGATCGACCGATCCAGCAGCAGCATAACATACTCGCCTGGCTTGACACCCGCATCAACAAGCTGACGAGCGATACGGTTAGCCCGAGAGTTCAACTCACGATAAGTAAGTGCTAGGTCGTCGTGCACAACTGCAATAGCCTCGGGCGACAACTTGACTTGATCCTCAAACACCTGCTGGAGGCTGCTATTTTCAGGATAGGGCAGGACCATGCTGTTCCAAGTCTCGAGTAAAATCTTTTGCTCGGACGGCCCAAGAATTGGAGCTTTGTCAACGGACTCTCCTGTGCTAGTCGTCATCCATCGCAGCATAGCCTCCAGGTATCCAGAATGGCGGTCGATCGTCTCTCTGTCGAAAAGAGCAGTCGAGAAATGAAGGCCACCAACAATCTCGCCATCCTGCTCCATCAGTTCGAGCTCTAGATCAAACTTGAGCACATCGGATTGTATGTCCTCAGTAACCGCATTCACATCCTTCAGCTCCAGTGTACCAACGTCATTGTTCTGCCAGGCAAACATCACTTGGAAGAGCGGAGTGATGTCGGTGCGGCGAGGAGGTTGGACAATCTCGACTACCTGCTCGAATGGAAGATCTTGGTGCGCCTGCGCTGCAGTGGCAGTCTTGCGAACACGCTCTAGAAGTCGACCCACACTAGGTTCCTCCGACAGATCGATACGAAGTGCAAGAGTGCTGACAAAGAATCCAATCAGTTGCTCCACCTGCTGGTGGCTACGGTTGGCTGAAGGAGTGCCGATCACAATATCGTCCTGTCCTGATAGGCGTGAGAGGACAGCACTCCATGCGGCAAGCATCATCATAAACACGGTGACCTCGTGTTTCTGAGAAAGAGACTTGATAGCATGGGTGAGCTGGGAGTCGAAACGAATTGGGACTGATGCACCAGCAAAGGACTGTTGAGGAGGCCGAGGTCGGTCAGTTGGCAGCTCAATGGATGCCGGTGCACCTGCAAGAGTCCCGCGCCAATATTCAACTTGGTCTTTGAGCTTGTCCTGTGTCAGCTGTTGTCTCTGCCAGGCAGCATAGTCCGGGTACTGAATAGACAGCGGAGCCAGTGGGTCAGGCAGACCGCAGGAATAGGCCTCGTAGAGCTCGTTCAGTTCACGAAACAACACGCCCATTGACCAGCCATCGGTGACAATATGATGAATTGTTATCAAGAAAACGTATTCGCTGATACCCAGCCGAATGAGCCTAGCGCGGACCAAAGGACCTCGTTCCATGTCAAACGGTGTAGCTGCCTCCTGAACAGCGGCCGCTTTGACAGCAGTATCCTTGTCGTGTTCATCTTGTATATCAAGGGTCACAAATGGCAGCCCATTGCTGGCGGGCAAGATTTGCATTGTTGGTTGGCCATCAACGGTAGGGAAAACACAGCGCAGCGATTCGTGTCTGGCATAAAGTGTGTCCAATGCGCTCTGAAAGGAGACAGTGTCCAGTGTGCCGTTGAGGCGGAGAGTCCGACGGACATGATAGCTTTCACTCGCGCCGCCGATCTTGGCGAGAAACCACATTCGCTGTTGGGCATACGAAAGGCCCACTGAGCCATCTCTTGAGGCACGAGAAATACTGAAGCGTGACGGGTCTCCTTGAGCGATGCTGTTGGTGACACTCTCTGCAAGACCAGCTAGAGTCGGCGCGGCGAAAAGTATAGATATCGGCAACTGCGGTCCAAAGGCGGTGGCTATGGAATTCATGAGGCGCATCGCCAGAACAGAGTGACCTCCCAACATGAAAAAATTGTCCTGACGACCGACACGCTTGATCCTGAGCAGATGGGACCACATCGTTGCCAGTGCAATCTCAGTCTCGCCTTGAGGGGCGACGTAGTCTTGAGTGGCAAACGAGCTGAAGTCAGGATTTGGAAGTGCACGGCGATCAATCTTGTTCCTGCTTGTTAGAGGCAACACGTCTAGATGGACAAACGCCGCAGGAATCATGTAGTCTGGCAACACGCGGCCAAGGTGCTCCCGCAGTGTGTCAGCCAACCGTTCATGATGATCGGCTTCAACGTATGCCACCAGTCGTGTATCGTCTCCCTCGCCTACAGCGAGGACAGCTGCGTTCCTGACCAACGGGTGTCCCACAAGATGTGTTTGAACCTCGCCGAGTTCAATCCGATATCCGCGAAGCTTGATCAAGTCGTCGTTTCTTCCTACACACACTAGGTTTCCATCGGGAAGGTAGCGAGCCAGGTCACCGGATTTGTACATACGAGCACCTTGCACTTTGGAGAATGGGTCAGGAAGAAATCTCTCGGCGGTGAGATGAGGAAGGTTGAGATATCCGGTGGCGATGCCAGGGCCGCCGATGTACATCTCGCCTACAACGCCGATGGGGACAGGGTTGCGGTACTCATCAAGGACATACATGCGGCTGTTTCTGGAGGGACGGCCGATGGGAGGGCGTTCTAGTTGGCTGACGGCGCTGGTAGCCGTGTATACAGCAGCGCTCACAGGCGTCTCGGTTGAACTATATCTGTTGACAAGGCGGACTGGCCCACCGTGCTGAAGTACCGTAGAATAAGCCTTGACCTGGCCTTGCTCGCCTCCTAGGAGGAGATACCGAAGCTGGGACAAGGTCTTGCCGATGATAGGTGCGCATTGGAGCAACAAGGTGTTGGTCATGTATAGAGATGTGACTCGATGGCGTACAAGCACCTCTTCTAGGCGATGCGGATCCAACTTGGTGTCGTCGTCGACGATGACGACGCGTGCACCGTTCAGCAATGCTGACCAAAGGTCAAAGGTGCTTGGGCTGAATGAGGGACTGGTTGCCAAGGCTACGCGATCGGTAGGACCAATGTCCGCAAATCCATTGTTGAAAACTCCGCGAGCGATGGAGCGATGAGAAACCACGACACCTTTGGGGACACCTGTGGTTCCAGAAGTGAACATGACATAGGCCGTGTCTAGGCTAGATTTTGCAGGCTGCCGGGGCGGTTCAGGCACATCTACAGTATTCAAAGAGTACTCGGTAAACACCACGGCATAAATGGTACAAGTCATAAAATCTCAGTGACTTTTTAGCCGGGGCAATGCCACTCACCTTGCTCGTATATCACACCATCTTGAGGAACATTGAAGCGAAGCACCGAGACCCCAACCTGAGTCGAGACGTTTGTGCGTTCGCCGGTAACTAGTAACTTGGCACCAGTATGCGAGGCAATGTAGGCCATCCTATCCGCTGGTGTGCGAGTGTCGATCGGTACATATGCGGCTCCAGCCTTCAGAATAGCTAATTCGGTCACAGCCAGCTCAACAGACCGCTCAAATAGCAAGGCCACAAAGTCGCCAGGCTTGACTCCTGCTTGGATAAGCTGATTGGTGAGGCGATTGGCCATTACGTTCAATTCATGATACTTGAGCTCCTTCTCGCCATGGACGATAGCAACTGCATCGGGAGAGTTGTCCACCTGGTCTTTAAAGAGGTGATGCACGCAGCGTTCGGCAGGGTACTCTGCATCGGTCTCGTTCCACGTCTCGAGGATCAGCTTCTTTTCTTCTTTGGAGAGTATGTCGAATGAAGCAACAGGCTGACTTTCGTTGATCACCATGTTTATCAACACGGCCTTGAGGTAGCCAGCGTATCTCTCGATAGAGTCCTTGTTGAAGCGATCGGAATCATAACGAATAGCCAAAGCAACTTCTTCCTGGTCGTTGAAAAGATGCAGCTCGAGGCCACACTTCATGGAAACGGGGGCGGCCAATGGCTGAGCAATGCTGCCGCTGTGCGAGTAGAATGTCGCCTGAGGAGGAGAGACTTCCTCGCTATTTTGGAGGGCGTCCTCGGCAGTGGACTGGCGGGTCTTTGCGGTCTCAGCCGTGGATTTAACACGCTTGAACAGTTGTAACGAGTTGGGATCTGTCGAGAGGTCCAGATGTAAGATTAGAGGGTCCTTTGAGGTTCCATCTTCGTCGGGGCCACCTACACCAACGATGACAGACTCTTGGCCAGAAAGACGAGAGAGCACAATGGTCCATGCCACTAACATGGCAGTAGCTAGTGCCGAATCGTGCCTATGCGCTAGGCACAAAATTTGCGACTTTAAAGACTCCTCGAGTTGGGTTGTGACAAGCGCTCCAGCAAGTGAACGGTCAACAAAGCGACGATCATCCGAGGCGGAAGTGGACGCTACAGGCACGCCATTGAGCGTCGGGTCCAGGTCAGCCGGTCGGGCATCGGGATCCTTGCCAGCAAAGACACCGTCGTTCGAATCAGTAGCTTGGAGAGTTACTGGTGAGGCGCTGTGGCTGTCCGCGTTTACATAATGTTAGGGCTTGGAGTTGCAATTTAACCATTGAAGAAAACACTACGGATGAAAGTTACCTAATGCTATCAGCATTGGCACCTTTGTCTGGAATACTGTGCAGCTTTTTAAGGGTTGGCAAGCGATGGGTGTCACGCTGAGTCTACCGTATAAAACAGATGATCAGTAAACGTGCACAGGTACACCTTTAGATCCATCATCACTGCAGGTCTCATTACGCTCATACCGTGAGGACGTCGCCAGAGATCGATGTATCGTTTTTGAGTCCATTACGAGCGGTGTCAATGGTACGAGAGGCGCTCGTTTCTGATGGCATAGTTGAGAGAGTGGAAGGTAAGGAAGTGAGAAGATGTGTAAGAAAAGAACCATGCCAAATGAACCACTGTTCCTTGGCTCTATATAGATTCACACTTCTTTCGCACACACTTCTCGCCCCAACGGAGTCCATGCGACAAAAAAACTATATTGCCATAGCAACGTCCCAGGTCCCCCCGCGCCTCACTCATGCATAGTCTTGTATCACGCAGAACGCGCCAGAGCTGCTTCAATACATCAAACCTTCGACATCGTTTACCATTGCGCCCTCAACCGGACATATGCAGTGCTTTGTTCACGCATGCCCGCTTCACAGGCGCGAGTCGGTGGGGTATACTCCGAATCAAATGTCGGCAGCATCTACCGAGATCCGCTCCCACGACTCCTAACGGCTCTTTTTAGCTTAGTTTTGTACTTGGCAAGCGCCTTTTACTTTGGTTCGCGGCTCGACTACTGTGCTGGCCAATATAGTAAGCGTCCCTTCCCTTCTTCGTGAGGTGAACAGACTCCAGACATTGCTGGGTGACTTTAGCTGTGTGATTGGTATTGCTATCGTGCAGGAAAATGAATTCGCTCTGTGCCAGTTTTCTACTTCTCCTGGATCATGCGCAACTCCTCCAGAATCTGGATATAAAGCCCAAAGTCGAAGGTGTTTTCAAATAAGCAGTCCAGGTCCATTTCAATTCATACGATGATACAGAATCACACCTTGACGTCTACGCCCTCGAATTTGACTGTTACTCAAACTGTTCGCCTTTTTGTGCGCCCAATCGTGTCATTCTCGGCCCACTGAACACCATCGTAATGGTGAAGTAATGATACAGAGGCGCAGTCCTTTTCCTTGTACTGTTCTTGGCCAGAAACTGCAATCTATCCTAGATACATCTTGCGATCTTTAAGCTATTACCCCTGTCAGCCTGGGGCGTCGATGAGTCGCTTTGTAGAGACTGTTGACTCGTTGGTCAGTCGCGTGTGCTTTCCTTGTTGTTTTGAGAGCACCACTCTACAAATTTAGCCTGATGGCTTCGCCCTCGAGCTTATGGGAACAGCCTCCTTTGTTCACAGGAGGATTCTCTTTGTTTGTTGCATGAATGTGGTGTGGCTGGGAATAAATGCTGGACGACAATTTTTACGTGCCACCCACCCACTTTCAATACCACTAAAAATTGGCTTTACACGCCCTCTTACTCACTCTCCCATTCCTCTACCACCACCACATCAAAACCACTCTCCGTCTTTGTTTTCTCCATCGCTGTCCCTTGCTCTCTCGTCACTCCTTCCTTTACTTCCTACGTATATTCATCTCTCTTTCTCTCTCATTCTCTCATTCTCTCATTCTTCTCACACACACTCGCCCACCGCGACCATTACCCTCTCGTTTCATTCGCTCCGTCGATTCAACTGCAGTGGTCACCATATTTATGGTATATTTACGTGGCATGAAATGACTGCGTCCGGGGCTTTCTCCGGCAGTCAATGTTGAGTATATCGTGGCGTGCTGTCCGGCGCTATCGCCGAGCGCGTCACACCACCTTGGAGACAAACAAGGTGGTTATGGAAGTGATGTTGTGCCACGTTTTTGTCTGAAGGCTGTTGTGGTGTGAAATCTACCTCTTTATGCAAAATTGGCTACTGTGAGGGTATTTGAGAAATCAAAAAAATAATAATGTGGTCAGTACTGTCAGTTTGACTGGACTATCAAAATACAGTATCGCAAAACAGTATCCTGCTTACCGTTCTGGGCGTGGCGCCTAGTCCCAGGGTGTGTGGCTCCCGCCACGGCCTGGGTTGATTTGATCCAGTCTTGGGTGATCTGGTGTCAGTGGTGGTGGGTATGGTGCAGTGGTGGTGGGGATGGCGCTTCGCACGAAGGGGCGGGGTGCCACTGCGGGATCGGAGAGCGAGGTGCAAACACCCACAAAGGCGATTGCGGTGGCCGCGTTGCCGTCGCGACTCACTATGGCTTGACCAGCGCGGACAGCAGGACAAACGGGGTTCAAGCAAATTACAGAACCGTTCACCTTGACCGTGCGCACAACCTTATCCAACACCCTCCTTGATGACGGGTGCTTCAGCTCGTGGGAGCAGCGCAGGCAAGTCTTACTTGTCCTGAATTCATTTTGCATGGCCGTGGTTGTAGACTTTGCGAGTTCTTTAGGGATCTTCATGCCGCCGCGCTTCGGGTGGCCTTTAATCCTACTCCCAACGCAGGTGCCTGCGCTGCCCATAAAATTGATCACCTGGATTCTGCGAGGGCCGGCGGTGCATTCTTGACTGTGTTCGAAACTTGCTCCAACATCGTGGTTGTGGGTATGGTGCTTCTGGCAGCGCGAGCAAAACCCATCACTTGGATCGATTGTTGGGTCAGGGTCTAAAATACCAAACAGAAAGTTAACTGGATGCGCGAGTCACACAACGTTGGTGTGGTCCTAAAAAGCAGAGGAGTCGACAAGATCTTACTGCGTAGGCATATGCAAAAATCCAAAAAAGTCGTGTGTCACGAGTCGTGTGCCAGTCGTGCACACGACTTTTTTGTATGACCCTTTATTTCAATCCCTAGACGCCTATCCATCTCGGTTCGCAAAATAGTGGTAGAGCGGGATGCAGACACCCATGTTAACCACAGCCACGATAGCAATCGCAACAAAGGTGAGCTTTTCACCACGGGTGAATCCTGTCAGATGAGGATCCTCGTCGTTGTTCGCGGCAGTCTTGTTCACAGGTGGTGGACTCTGTAGGGTGCTTGTGGATGTAGACGATGCCACCTCGCCTTCTTCCTGTTCATTGACCCTCTGATCCGCTTGTCCCTGTTGACTCACTACAGAAACGGCTGCCTCCAGATCAGCATTCCACAGATCTTCCTGGTCCTCCTCTGCTGTTGCCACTTCCTGTTCACTGAGGAAACCCTGCTGCTGTTGCTGCTGTTCCTGATGCTGATCCAGCCTCGCCATGGCTTTGCGCATCGACTTTTTTCCAAAGATTGACAGCGTCAAGATAGAGCACACAATGAATACACCGTTCATGACCAGGATGACCACATTCTTAGTCTCAAGCTCTGGGTTGTCAATTCCTGAGAGGCCTTTGAGCAGTGATCCGATCCAGATGCCGAGACATGATCCCGGGAAGACGCCAGCTGCTGTGGCCCAGAGGAGGGTGTAAAGGGGGATGGAGGTGATGGAGAAGAAGTAGGTGATCAAGTTGAAAGGAATAGGGGTCAACCGAAGCATGACGACAATCTTCCAGCCTAGAGAAGAAGAGAGACGAGATTAACATTGAGTCGACCATCCATGACAGCAGCCATATTCCAGCGAGCGGGCGCTGCCCCATCAAGAAGAATAAAATACTACATTACCATCGTCCTGGATGACCTGGTCCAATGCTCCAAATTTAGGGTGCTTTGCCATGATGGACTTGACCCAGTTGTAAAAGATATACCGCCCGAATAAGAAAGATCCCAACGCGCCCAAGACATCGCCTAGCATAACAATGGCGAGGGCAAACGGCATCGGCCGAAAGAGAAATCCAGCGCCGATAGTGAATAGCGACCCAGGGAGGAAGAGCCAACATGCGATCGTGTAAAAGGACACGAACAAGACGGCGCCCATACTGCGGTGGTCATCGATGTAACTATCAAGGTCAGCAGGGACAAAAATCTGTCAAGAAGGGAGAGAGGAAAGCAAGGAAGCAAGGAGTGAAAGGGAGAGAGATGGGCACATTACTTACTGCAGGATTTCCTTGACGTGGTCCTGTACTCGTAGTACCGTAAAGGCCAGTATGATTAACGTCAAAAGCATCAACAGCAGCGCTGCCTTGATATAAGTATGTCTGGTCCAGGTGCCCGGATGAATCCCATTGTGGATTGTCCACTCCAACCATGATAGGGGTGTAAGCGGAGGCTCTTCATCCTGTTGACGCCGAGTGTGAAAATGCCCTCGCTGCTGTGGCTGCTTTATACTGCTCCGACTCCTAGATTCTGCGCGGCGAGATCCTCCCGAGACGATCAAAGGAGCTTGTTCCCTAGAGAGACGGCTATCATGGTTGTCGTCATCAATGTCGTCCTCATAATGCGTCCGCACCACGGACCCTGCAATATGCGGGTGATCTATTGACCGGCGTCGTGCGTCCTCAGGTGGAATGGCTCTTGAGTTGTCCTCTGACGATATTCTATGCTGGTCTGCCATACTTTTCCTTTTTTTTCCTGCTTGCTTGGCTCAGAGTGGAGGTTTATCGTGAAGAGGGGCAAGTGTGAGGAAAGGGTATCTGTGTAAACAAAAAGTAAGAACGTTCGCTAGCAGGGCTGTGTGAAATATAATGGTTGGAATGGGGATGACAAAAATTGGGCTGTATCGTATGTCTTTGCGCAAAAGGGACGGCGTATCCTTTTGCGAAGGACGAAAGGGAGAAAGGGAGAAAGGGAGAGAGAAGCCAATGAAGAAGAGTAGTGACAAAAGAGAAAGTGCAGCTTGCTGTGTTGCCCGTGTTGTGGGGGTCGGCAGCCAGTCAGTGCACAGAGTGTGACAAACGAGTGGCCAGCGAGCGATGTGGCACAGTGGCTCGTGTTCAAGGGCGGTGTCAGCTGCAAAAGACGAGTGAAAACAATAGGGGTAGATCGAGATGCGAAGGTAATGGCGACTGAATGAGAATGAGAAGTGAAGTTTGGGAGGTGTGTGATGAAGGTGAGTGCATGAGGACGGGAAGTAGACAAGGCAAGTCAAAGCAAGCAACCTGGTCGGGGGTGCAAGGCGTATCTTTTGTTCGTATACGGACAGCTCGTCATAAGCGCAGCAGAATGCATGGGCCGTTGCGCGTCATTTTTATTTTCCGTCCGGGAGGGTATATGATGTCGTGATCTTGATGATACAGAAGCAAACTATGGTCAACGGGATATATATATACATGGCATTGGATGGGCATCACCGTTACAACGAAAAGATGAACATCTTGAGGGCAAGACTGACCGTGCGGAAAATAGAGACCACGCCTCGAATGAGATCGTCCGCGCCCCAGACAACCACCTCTGCCAACCCTACAACTCGCAACACGCCCCAGAGAACAAGGAGGACCACGAGTCCCTCCCAAGCCAGGACTGCACACTGCAACCAGAACGGTCTGCGGCTCAGGAACGCATCGTGAGCCAGAAACAGGGCCAAACTCATCTCTATGACCTTTCCGATCCCAAATATGTCGTGAACTGCTAATGTCACACCAAACACCCTAGGACGACCATGCTGCAGTTGCTCCTGCTGTTGCTGCTGCTGACATGAATAGAGACACTCGTGTTGGTGTTGGTGTGGTGAGCTCGGATGAGAAGGCGCTGCAACAGACTGGCTACTCAAGTTGTAGGATGGATGCAGCATGATCTGCTTGTGGGCTGAGTTAGAGTCGGGTCCATACTGGCCGTTTGTTGCGGCTGCAGCTGCAGCTGACTTTAAGAGCTTGGCCTTTCGTTTCTCTTCCTTTGCAGCTTCCTTCTCCTCAGATCGCCTTGCCCACAGACGTGCCTGGCTGGGCTTTGCTTGACCAGGCGCGTCAGGATCATCTATGGGTAGAGCTGTGGATGATGCTGCTACCCCTGGGATCCATGTCCCCCATGGCAGCACTGGCTCTGTTGCTATTGATATCCCTGCTGAGACACACGATGATTTTTTGTCTGGGGTTGTCTTTTTGTGGGCTTTTACGAAGGCGTCTCTCAGTCGGGGACTCTTTGCGCCTGAGCCTGCAAGAGAGGGGAAGAGTGCAGCTGGTGGCAGGAGCATGCTCGACTGCGCATGGCTTGTCGTAGGATTTGGCGGTAGGATCAGGTTGAAGAGCGCCGACCGTTTCTTTGCGGTCGCATCGATATTCTGGGCTGCACTGGGTGCTGTTGCCTGTCTGGGTTTGGAGAGCCTGAGTTTTGGCTGAGTGCGAGCAGCGTCGTGATCGGGCGATGAGGATGAGGCTTTGAAGAGTGAGCGGAAGGGACTTGCTGTCATGGCACAGGCGTCAAGTGTGGATTGAGAGAAGATGGAAGTCGAGTGAGTGATGGACCTGTGACAGAATGTCGGGCACACTTTCGGTCCCCTTCCCCTCCCCCCTGACTTTGTGTGCTGCACAAACGCATGGCATGGATCGCAAAGAATAGACCGACCCAAGTGGCAGCATGTGCGACCAGCGGCGTACCCGACAGCGGTCACATTTTTTGATTTTCTGCAAAACAGATCTTCGGGTGTGTGCAGAGACGACATCAGGGCAGCGAATTTCATTCTTCGATTCTCATCGCTCTCTCTCTCTCTCTCTCTCTCTCTCTCTCTCTCTCCCTTCATCACATCACCATCACCATGATCGCCTCCCGCCTCGTCCGCCTTGCTGTAAGGATATGCTCCGCCTCTCTCCTCTTCCTTAGCATCCGTGCTCACGGCCACACCACTTCGCTGCTGGTGACATCCCCCCGCAGTCTTCTTTCACGGTTCCACAATCACACATCGAACAACGAATCGTAGATCATCGGAAAGATCAGGATCAGCAATCTCGGGAATCAACAGACACTCTTCAGCGTCTACGGTCCTCCTCATCACCTCGAACCAGTTAGAGACCCCAGACACCCTGGACAGCCAAACTGCAATCACACGGCATTGGGCGCCACACGTCTGCACTTACACCGCTTCCGCTAGGCGGGGAGGGGGGTTTATTCATTTGGTTCCTGACATTGCAGACAGCCCTCGACGAATGCACGTCCGCAGGATCGCGCTCTACATTCCAGCACCATCAGCTTCCTTCAGCGATCCCGTGTGTCTCAATCACACGATGCTGCTCATACAAAACACGACTGGCGTTCCTCCTACGCTTACAGCGACTCTTAGGCAGAATCTCTGACTGATCATTGCTTCACCTACGCCCCATTTGCCAAAACTTAGGCCCCCGTTTCCCGCGCTGTTGTTGCTCGCCCCGCCGCCTTCATGGCCGTCCGCAGCTTCACCGCCCCCTCTGCCCCTTTGATGCAGGGTAAGTCTATCGGACGTCGAGGATCCCGTCTTCCAAATAAGCTGTCAGACACTACCTTCTCTCCATTCCAACTTTTCGATCGCTAATACGCCTTGACTCATCAACTAGATATCCTCAAGGACTTGTACATCAAGGAGCTCAAGGGCTACAAGCCTACCCCCGAGGTATGAACTGTTCGGACGCCAAGATGTTATAAACTCATTGGGAAGGAGCTATTCTCAACAAGGAAAAGGGTCATTGACGCTTTATTCATTTCAATTGTTGCTTCGTTTAATATAGGCCAAGGATAACGATGCCTCTGCCCAGGTCAAGGAGTTCAAGGCTCCCGCTGCCCCTGCTGTAAGTCTCTCGATGGCCGGGACACTCAGGACAAATAATGAATTATCCTGTTGAAAGCTATGAAAAACTGACATTGTCATTCTTGAAAAAAAAATCCCCCCAGGTCCCCACCATTGATGCTGCTGCTGATCTCTCTGCTTGGGAGACTGCCAACACCGAGATTGCTGATGCCGTCTCTGAGGAGGCTGTCGAGGAAGAGGAGGAGGAGGAGGTTGAGGAGGCCGAGGAGAGCCACCACTAAATCCAACCCGCTACGCATTAGAACCGTAAACCTTCAACACATCCCCGCGACTGGACTCGATTACGCAGCTATCAAACTGTTTCTCAAGGACCAAAAAAAACCTATTCATCCAAAGCCCAACACTCTCACACTCACTCCCCTCTACTCTTATTGATTCTCTTTGCGATCAATTACAAAACAAGAAAAAAAAATATCTAAACAGGTTTCGTTGACTTCAACATGCCACTGATTTCAAAGAGTTGATATGAAAGGGACTTCATTAGATGCTTCATTGAAAGAAGAAAGAATGAAGGAGAGCGAAAATAAGAGGGCTCGATGGTGTTATGGTCCCCTTTACACAGGAGCCTTGTGCAACCCATGCGCCGTCTCCAACTGCTGCTGTAAATGATACTGGAAAGCCGAAGTTCTTCTCAAATCTGTCATGACCGATCCGGTCTTGGACGAAGACGAGGACGCGACCACAGGTTCTGGAAGCACAGCTCCTGATCCGGATCGTCCCAGTGACGATGTCGGCGATTTGCCAAACATGGAAGATCGTCGGGACCAGCCATGGTCACTGGAGGTGTCCGTGGGAGATCCTGCGAACGGGGAGAAGAAGATACCCTTGGTCATATACTGGAAGAACGCGAGTGGTGAGGACGCTGTCCTACGACGTGCCTGCATCTTGTACGAGATCACTATCAAAAACAGCAAGAGTCCAAATAGCACCAGGGCAAACGACGCAAGAATGCGTTGGAGCAATGTTCCAGTAAAGAAAAAGTCGCTGCCGGGAAAGTCAAACGCCTTAGTGGAGGGTCGAAGGTGTAGGAAGGGTAGTATGAACTCCTCATTCTCGGAATCCATAGACTGTGGCCCAGGAGCGGGGGGGACAGGGCCCATGCGTGCGGCTTGATCTGTGATGCTTATTCTGTCAGAGCCCTTGTCGTGGTGTAGATCCTCCACCCGCTCATGATCATGCTCATATTCATGGTCGTTGATAATGATCACCGGCTTTTTTGTCTTGCTCGACGAAGGGTCTGCAACAGAGTCGCTCTCGGAGTTGCGGTCTTTGGCCACAGCTGCGGCTGCAACGGCCTCTTCGAGTGCGTGCTCTAATTCATGCAAGGCCTTTTGAAATGTCTCAGAGGGGTCTGTTGTTCCTCCGACACTGCATGGTGAAGACACAGAGGAGGTCGTGGGTGCTTGACAATGCTCCGGAGCAGAAGAGGTCTCACCCTCTTCTGAAGTGGCCAACGCGATCGAAGGAGAAGACGCGGGACCCTTTTGCTTTGACATCGCCACTTGCAGAATCGAGTCTGGTACCAGGCCAAGAGCTTTCGATCCCGGTGTATCGGTCCCAAAGACGCTATCAAACATGGTCTTGATAGTTGAAATCCCCTCCTCGATACGGGCTCGTGCAGTCGATTTGTCCATCGTCTTGTTCCCAACCTTGGCCAGCTTTCTGAGTGGAGAAGGTTGTTTTCTTTGCACTGCGTCATTTTTGATGCTTTTTTGAGGTGGATCATACTGTTGTGCATGGGGTGGATGGTACTGTTGTGCTTGGGGTGCCTCTCTTGGGTCAGGCAGGTTCGTTCGCGATTGCTTCAAAGGTGGAGAGTGTTTCACATGCCGAATCTTGCTGCTGATGTCATCGATCGCCCTCTGTCGAATGCCCTCCGCATCTTCTCCGATGACATTATACGTCGTGGCGGGCTTGCTGTCCTGCTGATGCTGCTCCTGCTTGCGCGTCCTCCTTTGGCTACCTGCTTGCTGCTGATGGTTCCAGAACATAGGCATCTGGCTCTCCGAGTTAAGGATGGTTTCATACGCTGTGTAAAGGTGCCTTACTCGGGCCTCCTCCGTGGAGTCTGCAGCCTTGACGGCACGCTCTTGAAGACGCTGCCTTGTAGAGTGGGACCTCGCGCTGGGCACCTTTGCCTTCTGCAAGTCTGATCTGGGCGAGGCATGCGACAAGAATGGGAGGGACGTTGCTAAACGCTGCATGATCGAGTCGCGCGGTGAGGCAGTGGCTTTTGGAACTGGAGTTGCTTCGATAACGGCAAGCGCGAGCCAGCAGGCTGCGGTTAATGTACATAGATGCTTCATGATCAACTAATTTGATGGCCCGAAATGCGGGTGAAGACACAAAGAATTTTCCAGGCAGAAGTTGTTGTGTTAGATGAATGACTGTAGTACGAGAACACAAGCGGTAAAGCGGTTCCGTTTGCGTGTTGTGTTTTTTACATGCAGTTTGCGCGCTGCTGTTTCTGGTGCGTTAGTATAGAATGGTATGGGATGTGGGGGATGGTGGCTGGTTGTATAATGGCATAAACTGAGTTGGAGAGTGCAAAAACAGATGTGATTTGTAAGAACAAAGAACAAAGAGGAGGAGAGGAGGAGAGAAGGAGTGGAAAGAGGTGCCCGATGACCAAGGCTTGCCAGCAATACAACGGTGTAAAAAATAGTGGGGCACATCCAGCGTGGCTACGCGAAACATTTTTTTTTTCCGTCAATGCGCTCAGACCTGGTCATTTTTTCCACTGTCATGCCCGAAACGTGTTCATTCGCTCACTCGCGCTACCAAAACCTGGCCACTCGCGCCGTTGTGTTTATTTTCACCTGTGCCTGGCCTATGCTTACTTTACAGCTCATCCTTGTCTTTGTTCTTCTTATCCACAACCTCCTCCTCCTCTCCCTTGCCATCCATCTCTACTTCATCCGACTCGAATGAATCCAACTCCTCCTGCTGATGCTTCAGTACGTCCTGCAGCGACGACAGGACATCACCTCCATCCTCTGGGTACACTTCAGGTGTATAATTCGGATCCCTCTTGGGCCATCCCTCCACCTCCAACTCTGTGATGGTCGTCAGATCCACCCATGCTTCGCATCCAGGAAAATCTTGGATCTTGGGTATCATCGCCATGCTCTCTTTGTTCTTTGCAAATTCGCACTCGACCGCGCAATCGGCCGTCATCCAGGAAGGGTTCATGAAAGCTAAACAGATGCAACGCACAAGTTCTGGAGGCACCTCCGAGGATTTAGATGCCACCTCGATAGGATCGGGCATCTCCTTGAGACAGGCGTGAGGAAAATGGTTGTTCATGCCCTTTCGAAGACATGCTGAACAATAATCGGGTTTGTCGGATTCCTTCAGAAGGGCAAGGCGTTCCTTGACGGTCAGGCGAGCCTCTGTCGTAAACAGCAGACCTGCGAGAGTGAGGATGAGTAACGATACAGTTTTCATAATTGTCTGCAAGATGGAGTGTGTGGAGGGACAGAGCAGGACAGGGAAAAAAAGTACTGTTAAGAAAAAAGGAAAGAAGAGGTGGAGGGAGAGTGAACATACACGTACTATAAATGACAGAGAGTCGACTCTGGGGCTTGATGGATCAGGGGTGGGAGAAGTGCAAAGTTCAAGGATGAAAAGACAAGGAGAGAAGACATGTATGTGTAGAAAAGGGGTGTCCTCGAAACAACAAGTAGCAAACCAAAACAGGAGCAAACGATGACTCCTTTCGCGAAGATCAAAAAAGTCGGGAGCTGTATATATATTATCATAGTTTTACAGTATTCTCATCTATCTGGTCTACGGCGAGCTCGTGCAGCGAAAGAGGTAGTACTAAAGAGCCTGCTGAGAATTGCTCATTGGCTTGACGGACTCGGTTGCATTAACCTTGGGCTGTCTGACCTTTGGGGGAGTGACTTTGGGAGGTTTAACCACCTTGGGGGGCTCACCCTTTGCAGGTTTACCCTTTGCAGGCTTGCCCTTTGCAGGCTTGCCCTTTGCAGGCTTGCCCTTTGCAGGCTTGCCCTTTGCAGGTTTACCCTTAGGAGGGTTAACCTTGGGAGGGTTGACCTTGGGAGGGTTGACCTTGGGAGGGTTGACCTTGGGAGGTTTAACTTTGGGAGGGTTAACTTTGGGAGGGTTGACCTTGGGAGGGTTGACCTTGGGAGGGTTAACTTTGGGAGGGTTAACTTTGGGAGGGTTGACCTTGGGAGGATTGACCTTGGGGGGGTTAACCTTAGGAGGGGTGACCTTAGGAGGAGTGACCTTAGGTGGAACGGTCTTCGGGGGTTGAGTGCCTGCAGGCAAGGTGGGGGGCTTGCATTCCGAGCCATCGGCCATAGTGTAGTTGCCAGGAATCACGTTGTAACAGCCACGGGTGGAAATGCCTACGGGTTTGGAGAATAATTAGTCAATCGACGATCTCATGTAACATTTTTTTTTCTATCTATGCTTAAGCAATCAACGGAAAGGGAAACTGCAACTTACTCGTGTTGCAATGAACATTTTCCTTATCAACGCAACAACGGAGGCAGAAAGTGTTGCTGGAAGGCTCCAACAACGAGACAAACTTCTTGTAGCCTGCACAGTGGAAGGGCCAGCCGTGCGAGTCCATCTGTCCACCATCGTCCCGTGGATCTTGCGCCCAGACCGAGGAGTCGATGCAACCGGTGATCTGAACATAATCGGGTGTCTTCAAATAATTGGACGACAAGATATAGCCCTCGGGCATGGGATGGCCATCGTCCTTGACTTCGCCGTGGCAATAGACCTCACCACAACCCTCGTTCTCAGCGACGGGTTTAACACCATAGCCGGTCATCATTGTGCAAAAGTTGTTGGCATCGGTGATGGACGCGGTGATGTGTTTGGCATCCGCCAGGATCTGCGTATCGTTTCTCGTGCAGGTGAGCTTCTCACCGCTGATCAGGGGCGCCGCGGCTGCGACGAGGAGGAGGGCCTTCATCAGAAACATTTTTGGTTTTTCTTGCACAGGTGTAATATTGAGGGATAGCGGGTGCGACGCGACCGAGGAAGTGGGCCGGAAGAGTGAAAGAGTGAGAGAATGAAAGAGGTGGTGCAAAGAGAAGAATGAAAGAAGAGACGAAAGACGAGAGAGCGAGAATGAAAGAACGCTATAGATTTTATAGCCCAGGAAGATTCTAAAAAAAAACACGGAGGAATACAACAGGCACCGAGAGCAACAAATGCGATGCTACATGGCCATGTATGTAAGGGGGGAGCAGCGGCAATACTTTCGAGACCGGGTACTTCTTTATTCCTCGATACTTAATTGCATTCAGGAAGCACAGACGTGGGTATTCATAACTGTCCCAGCCGAACTTGGCCGACCGCCATGGGTGCATGAGAAGGGAGTTTCCATGAGAGAGAGAGAGAGAGAGTCGTATAAATCGGTGCATCCAACTACACGCTGGGTCAGGAAGAGGAGCCCAGAAAAGACACAAAGTTACAGGTTGCATGAACATACTATACATGCATTCACTGCTGAGCTATCCTATAGGTCACAGTGGTATGCCATTCGTGATCTTCGCAGCGGCAATGTACTTGCTTAACCGTAGCAGACTAATGGGTCTAAATGATGACAATAGACTAGCCAACACGGCTATTCAGGTGAGGTGTTTTCACTTGCGTATTTCTATTTTTTTTTTGTCTACTTACGCGATATTCACAGGTGTGGCTATGATAGTTAGTGACACACAGCGATCCATGCTGATTTTGTACATCAGAAGTGAGGCAAATCAAAGGCGAAAGGTCCTCTGAATGCGCCTTGGATCTGTAGCATGAGCTGTAGAGACTCCTGGAAGACGTGTCGCGTTCATCTGAGACGAAGAGGTATCAGCTTCTTTGTACACCAACAAAGAACAGGATTCTCCGTAACGCCCAAATATTCATCCCAACCAAACCTTCTGCTTTCTCCCGCCATTGCTCACACTCTACATTTGAAAACTAATACTGCAGTGGCCGGAACTTGAATGATAACCCCCAAACGAAAATGAACAAGTGGTACAGTAGGCAACAAGACTCGATCGAAATTGAGACCTTGAAAACCACTTCGGGAAAAAAACATGCTTCTGGACAGTTTAGCCTTAGATTAGTGGTGCTCATGTGCATTTTTTGGAGTTCCCATCGCTATTGATACTCGCTTTTTTATCACCATACCAGTTCAGGCAGCATACCCTGCATGTCGCAGTAAACGACCGCTCGACGACTCAACACAACCATCTCGGAGCTCCATCTCTGCAACCAATTTTCAATCAAGTACTGAGTACGCACAGGCGTGTCCTACCCATTGTACATGTACTGTACTGTACATTCCTTGATTGAGGGTAGGTGCCTCGTAAATAGAGATATATCGCATGGGCAGAGTTTGCAATACCGTTACTCGCCAGAAGAAAAGAGTCCTCCAGATTGCCATCTCTTGTAGACTGTTAGATCTTGGACCTCAAAGATTCCTAGCAAAGACGGCTTCCGCATGAAGGAGCATTAACGCAACAAAAAAAGGGGTTCTAGCAGTGCAGTGTCTAGAATGCCTCCGCACCGGGGTTAGATGCGAGAAAGCTATATTTGACATGTTCTAAATCGAGTTCATTCCGAATGGTATACAGAGTCGCTTTTGCATCGTATCAGCCAGGATTGATGCTTGACAAAGGTAACCAAGATCGATCTTCTCAACAATCCTTACGTCCAATACCAATCTGTTTGATGGCTTGTTTTATTAGGTCTATGCCGCGGTCCGTGGGCGAGTCAGGCAGAGAGTGTCTGACCTCGTTTCTGACTACCCAAAAAGCCATAATAGTCTGCTGCAGGTTTTCATGGCTGCGCATCATTATGTCGACGCTCATGCAGACACTGTCAAGGTTCGCCATCAACCAGATGGCCCAATGAACGACCATCTCCTGGCGTGAGGCTGAAAATCGCCGCTCATTTTTCAGCTTCGAGTTTTACTCGTCTTCGGCAGGGAAGGTGAGAAGAGGCGTCAGCTCCATGAGAACGTTCTCGGTCTCTTCAGGGTTGACGATCCACAGGGTACAGCAGCTCGAGCGGGTGGCAAAGTCGTTTCCGGTCGAGAGGAACTAGAAAAGATAGAGAGCAGGCATGAGTAAACGGATCGCACACGCATCCCGACAAACATCACATCCATGGGCTTAAACAAGCATTGTACTGTTTAGTACCTGATCGCCAACGTGAACCGTGGCCTCGGGAGCTGCGCCCAGGTACTTCTGAAGGACCTGGACACCGATCAACTTGTTACCACTACAAATCAATAATGAGAAATTAGAGTCAGCAGTAAGCATGATGACAAGATAAGTAAAAGAGACATCATGCTCAGGACCACTTACATGTCTACAAAGACGTCATTTCCGCCGTTAAAAACGCAAAACGGAATGGCGATTTTGTGAGGGGCAGACATCTGCTGGTACTCCAACAAACGCTGTTGAGTTGAAAGAACGCACTCGTCCAGCTGCTCGCGCGCAATCTTGCCATTGTTGATGGGCACAATACCGACAGCACGGGACTTGCGGAGGATCATGGCCTTGAGGTTCATAGCCGAGACCGAGCGCTTCAAGTTCTCCTCGGCGACATCCAACAACTCCTGAATGTCCTCGTGGCTCCAGGCGAGCATCTCAGCAGGTTGGTAGGACCTGTAGGGGAAGAATGACATTAGGAGCGGCTCTTACTAATTCCATCATGATACTCGTAGACACTAACATAGTTTCTAGTGGCAGGTGGACTTACTCTGGCTGAATATAAGTGAGTCCCACGACGGACTCTCCGGTCGCGTCGCTCTTCTTCCATCCACATCGGAACAGGTAGTTACACTCGCCTCCGAGGACATAGAAGCGCTCAAGCAGCTTTTCAGACAGCTTGTTGTTCTGGAAGCTACGGAGAAGTCCTGCAAGGCGCTCTTCGTACTTGCTGGCATCACCAGGATATCCTGCAGCGGTGACGATGGCGACACGGAGGCCGGCGCGCATCAGAGTAATCAAGAGGGGGATGAGCGTGTTGGTCTCAGTGAACGAGGTTCCATCGTCGTAGAGTGTCATATCTCCATCGCTGTTGTCGTGGGAGAAGAAGTGCACCGTTTTTTTGGTTAGATAAGGGGTATCAAAGATCGACGTAAGGATCGATCGATAACAACGTGCTGCGACTTACAAAGTGATAAGGCTGATAGTGGATGCAATGGCCATCACCTGGGCCGTGTTCAGGATCCTGGAGCAAGCCGGGGAAGATATAAATAAGTGTGGGAAAATTAGTATTAGGCCAAGCACATGAGCCATGCACGACTGGCGGGACCAATGCACAGATCATGCAGATAAACACACCCCTAGTTCTCGGCAACGCAAAAGTAAGAAAGAATAGCATATACGCTACCTTCGGATATCGTTGAAACTGGGAGGGACAAATCGTCTTGCAGCGATCGAGTGCTTCGCGTTTGCATCCAGGAACGCCGCTTCAAGAGGTAAAGGTGTGAAGAAGGATGCAACCGATGGTACGATCCGGTGCAACCTGGAGTGCTCCGGGACTCCCTTTAGAGCTTTTCTCCTGTGCTCTTCGATCATCACCTCGACAGACTTCATGATCTCGAGATACCGCTGGAGGTTGGCGTCCACCATGGGCTTTTCTTCCTCCTGATAATCGTTTCTGTCATCATCGCTGTTGTTCTGCTGACCACCGCCGGAGGAGCCAGATCCATCCTGGCCGTTGAGGTTGCCGTCGACAAGAGGAGAGTTGAGGACCGGCTTGCGAGGCTTGGCATGGAGAATGAATGGGGTCAGGAGCAGGCCTTTGATGAACTCGATGAGAGGGTCACGTTTCTAAGGAAGCAAAACGCGCATTTGGCAGGATTAGGCGACATGGTCGCGACGGTATAGAGCGATGGGCCGGGAATGCACGATTTCAACACTTACGTGGGCACGCAACTGGTAGTTGATCTACATTGACAGGGGCAGGTGGGACAGACATGCGCATGTGTGTGGGTTAGCGAACGAAGCGAAGCAAGCTACACTTGCATGGCAAGGTGTGACTTGACAAAAACAAGGTTCCAGGTCCTTACTCTGTAGGACGAAGTCATGGTAGACGGGAATGGGAATGGGGGTGGCTGTGTGGGGTGGGGTGTGGAGTGTGGAGGAGTGGACCGGTGGGTAGTTGGTGTACAGTAGGATCGGGTGTAGTTTACAAGAACAAGAAGAACAAGAGCAAGACCAGAACAGAAGAACAAGAAACACAAAAAGAAAAAAGAAAAAGGGGATCACAGCGAATTGTGGCCGCCCTTTTATAACCGAGGGGCCAGGGGTGCTGCAGCAGTCTGCGAGCTACTAGACCACTGGCAGGCTGTAGAAACACTAAAGTTGCTCGTCGTTCATCCATGCGTCGACCAAAAAAGTGCGGGGATGGCGGTGAGTGTGCTCGAGAAAAAAGTGGATCCCCAGCCATTCTCGCCCGTGATTGGTCAATGGCGGGTACCACTGCTCAGGTAAGGGGACGAGGCGGATTCGAGGGACAGACTCTTATCGCACGAGCAACCTTGCTTGCACTGTTGCTCACAGCGCCTCACACCCCAGGACCTACCTCCAAACGTTTCGTGGCGCTGATCCTGTTTCGTATCTTTGGGAGTCCCCCGCTCTCAGCTTGGATGAGCTTGCCAATCTAGTGTCGCACCACCCACGCGCCCTGATGACCGGAATGGCCAGTCAACAAACAAATCATCGTCCCGCACAGCCTATCAATGGCCTGCACGGTCAATACGAACAAAGGCTCTGAGCCTCCACATCGACTATGCTTGGCTCGTGGAAGGATCAATGGCATGCAGTTGAGAAAAAGAAGGAAAACGAGGCTTGGAGGCATATGCGAGGCGACCTGCAAGCACGACAGAGTATGACAAAGGGGAAATCGGTTTTCTTTTTTTTGGGTGCGCAAGGTTTCAAATGGCACTTGGAAACGGCAGTCCGCAAGGTGGCCTGTTTGGTCTGTTCCCGTCCCGACCTGAATCTTCGAGTGGCATTTTTTCTCCCCTTCAATATCGCACTCGAGTCTTCTTTTTCTTTTTTCGTTTCTCCCCACCTTCCCGTCACCATCCTCGCTCACCCTCGACATCAGGCGACCCCCTTCAAGATGACTCTGTCCAACCCCGCCATCGCTGCAGCCTCGGGCGTCATTCTCGCCGGCGCATACCTGATCGACCCCTCTGCATTGCCTTTTGTCGCTGCTGGTGTCGCCGCCACCTGGGCCAGAGTCCTCTTCAAGAAGTCCGCTGTCAGAAGTATGTTCATCTCTTGTCCATTGTCCTTGCTGTGCATCCACCAAGAAACAGCATCGGATTCTTTAAGGAATTGACGAGATCTGACTCCTTCATGAACTTCGTCCTGATTGGCCACAGCTCCCCCCATGGATCCCAAGGAATACCGCAAGTTCAAGCTTGTTGACAAGGTCCACTGCAGTCCCAACACTGCCATGTAAGTACTCAATACTCAATGCGTTGTTGAATCAAAGCGAGTAAAAAAGAAAGTGGTTTCCAGCTCCAACATCAAAACCCCACTTCCTGTCCACCTTTTAACACTGCTGGTATTTCACGACAGGTACAAGTTCGCGCTTCCCTATGAGGATGATCTTTTGAACTTACCCATTGGCCAGCATATCTCGATCATGGCCAACATCAACGGAAAGGACATCTCGCGCAGCTACACCCCCACCAGCAGCAGTGACGATGTTGGACACTTTGTTCTCTGCATCAAGGTAAGATACCCCAATCAAACGCGTTACGTGCTCTCATTGCCTCATAAAGTGAAGTGTGATGACTGACAGTCCGACTCGTCTCGCTTCGGGTGAATCCAGTCCTACCCTCAAGGAAACATCTCAAAGATGTTTAGCGAGCTTTCGATCGGCGATTCTATTCATGCCCGTGGACCCAAGGGTCAGTTCAGCTACACCCCCAACATGTGCCGTGCTATCGGTATGATTGCTGGCGGTACTGGCCTCACCCCCATGCTCCAGGTAAGACCTTGATTTTGCGAGCTCTCCTTTTTGCAAGCGATACGTGCGAGAACAACCATTGTTAACGGAATAGGGCTTTGGTTTCGAACACGGATAGATCATTCGTGCCATTGTCAAGAACCCCGAGGACAAGACCCAGGTCAACTTCATCTTTGCCAACGTCACAGAGGAGGACATCATCCTGAAGGCTGAGCTCGACCTACTGTCAAAGAAGCACCCCCAGTTCAATGTGCACTATGTTTTGAACACTGCTCCCGAGGGCTGGACTGGCGGTGTTGGCTTTGTTAACGCTGACATGATCAAGGAGCACATGCCTGTGCCCGCTGCCGACATCAAGGTCCTCCTTTGCGGACCCCCTCCCATGGTCTCTGCCATGTCCAAGATCACACAGGACCTCGGCTATGACAAGGTCAACGCTGTCTCGAAGCTCCCCGACCAGGTCTTCAAGTTTTAAAAAGCCATTGGCCGTGCCTACCCTATACACAATTTTATAACAGCACTTTGCACACAATATAAGAACCTCTTTACTAAGTGGCTTAGGAGTTGGACCAAAAGGGCCATAGCCCGCGATCGCAGTTGCGTCGGGCAATGCGAGCCAGGAGATGCTTGAAGGAATGGGACAAGTCAAGTGTTCATCTGCAGCCTCTGTCTGCGGCAGCACTGAGAGTTCTCTTCTGTCCTCTTCAGCGTCCTCGCCGACCAGCATTGCCCCTAGCCCTGTCTCTTACTATGACATCCCAGGAGCAGTCTGATCAGCGTGTTGTTGTGGGCAAACAAACCAGCCCCGCTTTTCAGCAGTCCGCCTTTGGCCTCTTGCAACTATATATATTGCACCGCGTTGGTGTGTCTTTTCGACCACGCAACTCTCTCTCTAATCAGCACACTCACACTCCCCATTCACCCCCCGTCCAGCGCCAGCATTTACACCAGCTCCACGTTTTAGCCCTTGCCAACCTCCATCGCTGCCCTTTTCAAATATGGACATCGACCTGACAGACTCCCCCAGCACGACGTCCGTCTCGACCCCCACGGATGGCGGACTGCATCTGCACAAGAGACGTCGCACAGACGACCCTGCCTTTGACAGAGACGACAGCAGTAGGACAGACCCCGAGGGCGAAGAAACAGAGGTCTCAGGCATCAACCCCATCGGCATCAACCTGGTGAATCAGAATGCGCTCCTCAACGGCTCGGAAGCCACACGCGCTGCCGTCGTACTCAGCGAACCCCCCCAGTGGCAAAAGGTGATCGAGAAGGCCGTCAAGGCGATTGTCTCGATCAGGTTCAGTCAGGTCTCGGCCTTTGATACCGAAGGTAATCATCCTCACGGACTCTATGTTCTTCGGATGGCCTAGAAGACTGGTCAGCTACGCTTGCTCGTCAAATGTACTCCGTGGCGAGGGCTTTTTGTTCTTGCGAAAAGGGATTTCATTTGTATCTCTTTTTTATCTTTTTTTTTTTATTTCTTTTTTTTGTGCAAGGGGCACAAGGGAGACGGAGAGGCAGAGCCAAACGACGAGGACTACAGACAACATCATCTGGGGGTGTCGAAAACAGGGGCGCGTGCTTTGTATCGGCCTCTGTCTTCGTCGTGATCCGCCGTCTATGGCTGCACGGAGTCAACGATGGGCCATACCGCAGCACTGTAAACCTGCAAAACTGCGTGTTCGTGAAATATGTTGCAGCAACCCCCCGCCGCACTCGCTCCCAGACATTCGGTGAATACTTTCAGGAGAAAAATAGGCTGCTGTTGTTTTATTATGTTTAAGGGAATGTTTGCGTGCACTGGCATTGCCCATCAGTGAGAGGGCGTAATCAAGAGGCGATGGAGGAGGGGAACTGCACTTGACACGGACATTGGTACCGTGCTCTGCAACGGAGTGGTGGGGAAATGCAACAACAACAACTTAAATCAAACCTTCTGTCTTGATGGGTGTCTCTATTTTGTGTGTGGTTGCAAACACGCATGCATGCATGGTTCTGATGCGTGCGTTGCAAACTAGATATTTCGTGATACATCTGGGAGAAAAAAGGCAATCACAGCAATGAAAGCAATGCTGACAACACCGTCTTCTTGCAATTGCCACCTTAGGACCCGAGACGTCAGAGGCGTCTGGATTTATTGTCGATGCAGAGCGCGGTTTGATCTTGACGAACAGGTACGGTGCCGAGCAATCATGCAGTTTGCATCCAACTTGTTCCCTTGCCTCTCATTTGTTTTCGTGCTCGCTTCTCACGCATCATTTGTTATTCTTCGCCGTAGACATGTTGCCTGCGCAGGTCCTTTTGTAGGCGAGGCTGTTTGCCATGATCACGAGGAAGTCGATGTCTATCCCGTCTATAGAGATCCCGTCCACGACTTTGGGTAAGCGTCCTTTCTTTGCTGAACAATGCATGAAATGCTTGCGTTAATTTAGAATGTCGTGTGAGCCTGCACAGTGGAGGGACCCTATTCTAACTGTTATCGGTCCAATGTTCCACAATCGTACTTCCATGTGGGTCTTGCTGTTCACAACTCGATAGATTCCTGAAATTTGACCCATCAAAGATCAAGTACATGGAGGTCACCTCCATCCCGCTGGTACCTGAGATGGCAAAGGTCGGAATCGACATTCGTGTTGTCGGAAACGATGCAGGAGAGAAGCTTTCCATTTTGTCAGGATCCATTTCTCGTCTGGATAGAAACGCACCTGAATATGGAGACCTTACCTATAACGATTTCAAGTAAGTATAGCACGATCGGTACTTTTTGACTCTATCATTGTCAAGGATCAAGCAGGCCTTGCTGAGCATCCATTAACCTGTAATTGCGTGATGGTTTAGTACCTTCTACTTGCAAGCGGCGTCAAGTACCAGTGGAGGCTCAAGCGGATCTCCTGTAATTGACATCAATGGAAATGCTGTCGCATTGCAGGCAGGTGGCAGTCTTAAAGCAGCAACCGATTTCTTTCTCCCTCTGGATCGCGTCCGCCGTGCTCTTAGCTTCATTCAGGAGGGCATACCTGTCAGCCGTGGTACGATTCAAACCCAGTTCCTCTACCGCCCCTTTGACGAAACCCGCCGCCTGGGACTTAGCCAAAAGACCGAGGCTTTGATCAGAGGCAGCTTTCCTGACGAGATTGGAATGCTCGTTGCAGAGACAGTTCTGCCCAAGGGACCTGCTTCAGCTTGCTTGGAGGAAGGTGACATCTTGGTCTCGATCAATGGAGAACTCATCACCAAGTTCGTGCCATTGGAAGACTGCCTCGACAGGAATGTGGGCAAGGAGATTGAGATTGTGGCAGAGCGTGGAGGCGAGCAAAGGTCATTCAAGGTCACAGTTCAGGACCTTCACAGCATCACCCCCGATCGATATGTGGAGATTGGTGGCGCCAAGCTGAACCAGCTCAGCTACCAGCTCGCACGCAGCTTTTGTGTCCCAGTGAGCGGTGTTTACGTATCGGAGCCCAGTGGAATGTTCAGATTTGAGGGACCGGATCGCGGATGGCTCTTGTCTTCGATTGATAACCGGGCAATTCAAAACTTGGACGACTTTATCGAGGTGATGCAATCGATTCCGGATAGGGAGCGGATCCCCGTGGTATACTACTCGATTGCGGATGTGCACACGACGAGTGTCGCAGTTGTTCAGGTCGAGCGTCACTGGAGCCGATTCCGGTTAGCGGTCAGGAATGACATCACAGGTGTTTGGGACTTTACCAACTTGGGAACACCACTGCCACCCAAACCAATTGTCCCATCGACAGTCAAGTTTCTGGAGCTGGATGAGTCCCTGGGACCGGCAAAGGAGCTGTTCAGCAGTATGGTCAAGGTCAGCTACTACATGCCTTGCCGTATCGACGGCTTCCCCAAGAGCAGAGTAAGTCCCACACAATGACTTCGGTGATTTAATAGGTGTGTAATAATGGACCGGGCCACTTAAACCAGTTCTTTGCGGTCGCACTTTATAGAAATATGGCGCTGGGCTGGTTGTCGACGCAGAGCGTGGATTGATCGTGATCTCACGCAATATCGTCCCTTTTGCTATGGGCGACTTGAGCATCACCATTGCCGACTCGATCATTGTTCCAGGAAAGGTCGTGTACCTCCATCCAACGCATAACATCGCCATCATCTCATACAACCCCAAGGATGTCGGCGGTACCCCTATCCAGTCTGCCAAGATTTCGCCCGTCAACCTCGTTCAGGGTCACCAGGTTTCGTTGGTCGCCTTCAACCACAACCAACGACCTATCTGTCTCAAGACGATCGTCACAGATATCACCAGTGTCACGATTCCTCACAACGCGACTCCCAGATTTAGAGGTATCAACCTGGATGCCATCACGTTGGACACCCCCCTCGCCCAGCAGTGCTCCTCTGGTGTTCTGGCCGATAGTGAAGGTCGGGTTCAGGGATTGTGGCTGTCGTATCTTGGAGAGCGCAACAACTCGGGACGTGATAACGAGTACCACCTCGGACTCCATATCTCGACCATTCTGCCCATCCTTCAGCCAATGCAGGCGGGACTTTACCCCACGCTGCGTAGCTTGAACGTTGAAGTCATGCCCGTGCAGATGGCCCAGGCACGTCACATGGGACTCACGGATGCTTGGGTCAAGAAGGTTGAGGAGGCCAACCCTTCAAGGCACCATATCTTTATGGTCCGTCGTACCGAGACTGGATCGGTCTCGGCTTCGATTCTACAGGA
The DNA here is from genome assembly GCA_029449245.1 of Mortierella alpina. NCBI lineage: Eukaryota > Fungi > Mortierellomycota > Mortierellomycetes > Mortierellales > Mortierellaceae > Mortierella > Mortierella alpina. The sequence continues at coordinate 983,871 of JANATF010000003.1, read as the reverse complement.
GTTGGATTTGATCTTGAGCATCAATGGTAAAGTGATCACCAGGATGTACGAACTCGATATCCAGTATGAGGCTTCGGAACTGGAGATGGTGGTGCTCAGGAAGAAGAATGAGGTCAAGGTCTCGGTCCCTACGGAGGCTGTGGACGGCCACGGAACGAGCCGGTTGGTGATTTGGGCTGGAGCCATGATGCACGAACCTCACAAGGCCGTCCTGCAGCAAAGCAAGACTCTGCCATCGAGAGTCTATGTCAGCGCAAGATCAAAGGGTTCGCCTTCGTACATGTATGGTATGGTCCCTACCATGTGGATCACTCACATCAACGGAACACCGACACCAGATCTGGATGCATTGCTCAAGGCGGTCAAGAAGTGTCCAGACAACTCGTATGTCCGCGTCAAGACGATGAGCTTTGACATGATTCCAACGGTTCTGAGCATCAAGACAAACATGCACTATTGGTAAGTGGTGTCTTTTTTGGTTGGCAAATCTGCACTGGTCTTGATTTGGAACGATTACTATGCGGAGGAAATTGAATATTGACGATCACCCTCTCCTTCGTTTTTATGATCTTAGGCCCACAGCAGAGATGGTTAGAGATGACAATGAAGAGTCTGGATGGCGCAAAGTTGCGGATTCTACCTGCTCGTCGTCATTGGGCGCCGATGGATCGCCAGCAGAGGCCGCCGACAGTACTGTTGCCGTGACGGATGATGGCGAAGAGGCCGATATGGATGGAGAGAATTGCGAGATGGAGTAAAAATCTTGTATGTTCTCCTAAACCTCTTGATTCACATCTTAGCCAAACCTCCTCCAACTCGAGCCGTATTTTCACCCTGTTCAGTCATTCTCAGTAGTGTTTCCACCCCACCTCTTTATAGATATTGTTATTTTTCATAAACGGCTCTGCCTGGACGCGCCATATTGTACCCAGTTTGTTGTATCATGACGATGTGCAGACTTTTGTTGATTGCGAAACGACAAAGTGAACGAACTTTTCAAGCACTTTGGAAAAACTACACAAGCGATTTCAAAGCGATTTTATATAACCATCTTTTTCTTTTCTTTGGTTCAGCTACTAAAGGAACGTTGCACCTAAGCGCTTTCCGCTTTATCCTCCTCAATGGAGGTCTCCTCGAAGCTCTCGACCAGGTCAGGGACATCATCTTCATCATCATCAGGCTGGAGACCGGCAGCGGCCATGGCGGCCTGGCCAGCAGCGGTCTGCTGGTAAGACTGGGCCAAGCGGCGGAGGTTGGCCATGGCGTCGGGGCCGAGCTGGTTCAGGATGCCGGGAACGAGCTCAGTCAGCTCCTTCTCCTCACCTCGGCCATAGATGGCGTAGGTGTTTGAGGCGGCATTGGCTTGAACTATCGATCCATTATTGATAGTTTAATAGTCAGCATAAGAAAAGATAATCCCTCCCCTGCCTCAGGTACGCTAGACAAGGTGAAGCGTGTATCGTATGACGCTTTGTCGTTTGGTTTGCAAAGAATCCTGAATTACAGCTTTCGTCGCCACTGAGAGGTGAGCCACTCGTTTTGACATGCTGCTTGGTCTGTCCACTCTTGTTTTGAACACATCCTGCAATTTTCAAATTGACCCCTCAATTTTTCAATCCAGTAAAACCTATCAGCACACCCGGCCGAAGGATGATCATTACCTTTAGGGGAACGGAAGTGAAGAACGGTGCCCTGTTCCAAGAACATGTTGACCTCTTCCACGAAGGGCTGGTTGACAAGGGCGAGCTTCTCGAGAGCGCCCATCAACTTGCGGTCATCCTGAGCTACGGGGCGGTGAACCTTGGGGGCGTTGCGGCGGGGAGCACCCTTGGCGCGGCCCTGGTTGGCCTTCTGAAGCTTGGCGAGTTTCTCTGGGTTCATGATGGTGGAGTAGAGAGAGAGAGAGTTCTTTGTCTTGATTTGAGGGCAATAAGAAAGAAAAAAAAGTACCAGGGTTTGAACAACAAGGAAGGGACGGGTGAGAATCGATGAGTTTTTTTTTTTTTTTTGAGTCGAAGGAAACAACATACAGTAAAAAGGGTACGCGTGGGTGCGTCTGCTGGAAGAGTTTGCGCGTATCGTCTGCAGAGTTGAAGCGCTTAAAGCAGAATCCGATCCACGGTCTATGTATGCCATGCCCTCTAGAAGTGCACTTCGCGATATATAGTACGCAGAGGAACGCGAGGTGGGTCTGTCGTGGATAGCAAGACCAGTGCGAGACATTTTTCCTTTGTCCGTAATCAGCACATCGTGGTCGGCGTGTTTCCTGCAAAAGCAGTCTGAGAGAGAATGGTGCAATGGTTCTATGCCCTTGTCTGCTTAGAGCCATCATGGGGTCATGGCCGCACGCGTCTACCTGGAGTGGTTGATTTCCTTACCGAGAATGTGGGGATGGTTGAATGAATTCACATCAAGATGATTTATCGAAAAACTCAAATTTTCTACTCTTTCAGTGCGCCACCAGAAGAACTACAAGTTCAGGGACGCGAAACCCTCTCCACCGGCTTCATTGCTTATATTCCTCGGTCGGCGATATAGAACTACTGCTCTTGATTGCTCAACACCTCAGGAACGACATATGCAGACAATGAGGTATGAAATCCTTTTATCAAGTCCAAGGTTTGCTGTTTTGTGCGCTCACGGTTATATATCCCAAGATTACTGAAGATCACAAAAGTACGCTTTGCCAATGCTGGATCCTTGAGCGCATTTGTAATTCATTGGGGTATGTTGTATAGTTCCGGTCATACCGACTATAATCTCCTATCTTCTGTTCTTCTGTCTGATTAATGATATTAAAGAATGGAGGGGTAAGGGTAGGAAGGAGATCCGGACGAAGGACTAGAGTTGGCTATGGCCGGCGCACCCGCTCCACAATGGCGCCCGCTTGCGAAAAGACTAGGAATGTGACCGCACTAGCAGGAGCAGCTTTGAGCAACCCCGGCAGCAAGCCTTTGTACAGGGCCAAGTAGCCCTCTCGTCGGACGATCTGCGTCATACAACTCCAGACACTAGTCGGCAACGCCTCCAGGGACGATTTGACTGCTGCGGTCGATGTCGATGTTGAGGTGAACACCCCTAAATTGACCTTTTGCTGTTCTGATCCCTGGATCTGTAGCCGTTTCCTGACCATGTCCAGGGGATAGATCGCAGTCTTGGAGATCAACCCGGACAAGGCTCCGCAAAGCATATCCTCCACACCCAATAACAACCGTCCCACCGTCTTGAGCTGTGGCGGCGGGTCTGACGTGGAGGAGAAGGTCTCTTTTGATGCTGGAGCAGATGTAAAAGTGGTTTTTGGCGTTTCCAAGGCGGACCGAGCTTTGAGCCACGAAGCAACTTGTTTGAGGGAATCGTACGATCCAAACATGACGCCCATATATGGAATGACTTGGATCAGCGCTGGTGCCATGCCTCTGTAGAATCCTTGGACACCGTCCTTTCTGAAAATGTGCTGGAACGCCTGAAGAACTCCAGTATAAACCTAATTATATTGTCCCAGCTTAGTCAATGTTTGTAGATCCATACTCCTAAAATACTTTCATGCGTATGAAAATGGTGTCCTGGTTTTACCTTGACATCGCGCTGAACGGCAAAGCGGGTCCTCAAGAGATCAAATGGGTATGTACAAGCGGTGGCCATGATCCCTGCTGTAGCCCCACTGATGAACGACTGGACCGAGGATGAGCCCGTCACGGCCGCGAAGGCTCGCGCACCCTGCGCTGTGTAGCCCGTTAGATTCAACATCTTGGCCTGTTGTGCAGACACATCCGCGGTCCTGGACAAGAAGGATTTTGTCTGCTGGTATATCAAGAATTGCATGCCTCCATATGTCAAGTAAAGGTATTCTGCCGCCATGTTGCCTTTCCATAGACCCTAGAAAAATGAAAGAAAGCTGGATAAGCACACTTTGGTCCGACAATCATACCATGAGAGAGGGCTACAGAGTCATCCAATGGACAAATTGTTACCCTGATGCCTTCCTCCCTTGCAATTGTTGCTATTCCGGAGAGCATGCCTCTGTACTTTGGTTGAAGCGCCATAGTCCGGGAAGCACTTGTTGAGCCCATATCCATTCTCAGCTTCATTTCGCCTTGCGTTCCTGCCTTTCGTCTCAGCATCCTTGGCAGTTCCTTTCTTTGAGTTTGTAACTATAATGGGGTTGGATGCAACATACGTATAACTCTGTTAGCTGCATATACAATACATGGGCTTAGTTCTAAGCGGTATATCGACAAGTTACCTGAAGACGGATCTTAACCACATCGAGCGGTGCAATCACAAAGCGAGAGACAACTCCTGCAGTCGCTCCACAAAATACTGTCTCGGCTTTTGTGAGTGTGGGTGAGCCTATGGCGATGCTTTTCCGGTCATGCTGGGTTCTTGCGGCTGCGGTGGGTGCAGCTCTGACGCTAGTGTCTGTGTTTGGTGTGTCTAGGGATCCATGGCTTGTGTTTGTTGGGGTGGCTGTCAGGGCACTAGTGGTATTTGCGACAGTCTCGACAAACACGGACGATGCTGATCCCTGACTGGTAGCGAATCCAGAATCTGCCATGGCTGTGATTCAGGATTCGTGGTGGAAGATGGATGAGGGAAGGACAGGAACGAAGTGGGAGAGGTTGTGTGTGTGTGAGAGAGAGAGGGGAGACAAAGAATGAGGAAGGTAATGAGTGAGAACAGGGAGGAAGAAAAAAAAAGGACAGGAAAAAAGAAGGTTTGGATTTGCCCCCCTCGTGTTTGGACACTTTCCCACCATTCAGACACCGCCAGAATCAAAAAGGTCCCTGACGGCACCTTGCCATGGCGAGTTTTCCAGCTCATCCCTGGCTAGCGGAAGACGCACATGTACATGTAGTTGCAGGCACTATAGAAGTCCCTGATCGATGTCAAGACGACAGTTGGGCGTAGGCAGGCGCTTTAGTTATTCCCTGTCTGTGCTGCTGTAGAACCCTTCAATACTGGTTCTTGCAGGTGCACTCGCGATCGAGGTTGGTGGCGAAAGGACTATGCTCAGTCTAATGGTCCATTCAATCTTTCCTCAGCCTAGCCAGCGACCAAAGATGCCCGGGCGTACCGGAAAAAGTGCTTGGGCCATTTGAGAGTATCGAAACTCAAAGACTCCAGCGAAGATCGCGTTTTTGCAGATCCAAAAGGCTGAATAGGCAGTCACGAACTGTCCCTCCTACCGCACAACACAAAGCCACCGCCTCCTCCTGCCTTTGCTGGTGGACGCTTGAGCCTTTCGTTCGCCTTTGTCTCCATTTCCACTCACATAATGTCGCGCCTTGACCGAACTCGTACATCTGCACACCAGCTGCGTCCCTTCTTCTCATCCCAGAACTTGCTCAACCGGGCTGATGGGTCTGCGCAATTCGACTTTGGTATGGCATGCCTCTTTTCTTCACGTCTCCCTCATTTCTCGTTTACAAACGTTGAAACAGGAAGCGTTCACCGCTTTCGCTCAGTCAAGAGTCTTTGCTCACCAGCTATAATGCTCACTTTGCTAAACATATAGGCGGATCATCAGTAATGTGCTCGGTCGTCGGCCCAGTGGAGGTCAGGGCTCGTCAGGAGAAGCTGGATAGGGCTACGGTTGAGGTTGTCGCACGGCCGCTTGTTGGGCTTCCAGGGATAGTAGACAAGGCGCGTGAAAAGAGCATCCAGGAAACACTGGAACCCTTGATCCTATCATCACTACACCCACGGACGCTCATTCAGATCGTGGTTCAGACTATGAAGGACGACGGATGTGTAAGTGGAACAGAGCATTTTTCTTTTCAATACTGTTGCGAGCAGGTTCTTTTACGAAAGATCTGCGCTTAGACTGACAATTATTATGTTACATGATCGAATGCTCTGATCGGTAATCCCTATAGATCCTTTCAACTGCCTTCAACGCAACCATTCTCGCCCTTCTGGATGCCGGTATACCCTTGCAGTCGATCCTCGGATCTGCCACCTGCATGATCGACAGCGAGACAAACGAGATATTGCTGGATCCCACAACTGAGGAGCTGGCGCGGTCGAAATCCACCCACGTCTTTGTCTTTGACAACAAGACCTCAATAGCTAGCAGCGACAACAAGGACCAAGCAATGGATCAGGACTCATTAGAAGGCGCTGTCTTGTACTCCGACAGCACAGGCATATTTACTGAGCAGGAATATTTTGAGTGCGCGCATGTGGGTTTCAAGGCTGCACAAGCCGTGCACGGTTTCATTCGGACAGCTGTGCAAAAGAAACTGGAGAAGGAGTATCAGCAAACTCAGGCATAATCGAACGGATATGGGCTGCATGGAAGGGCTGCTTGATGCTTTCAACAATTATTTTCCAGCAATAAACTATTAAAAGAAAAACTCTTCTCCTCCAGCAGAACGTTGGCTCAGGACGATGTATTCAGCTATCTGCGATTATGGTGGTAGGTAAAAGTTGGATGCAATATGCTATCATTGAGTGCGACTGGAATTCAAGCTACTTTTGGTCTCATCAGAGTGGCCATGACTAGACTGGCATTTAAGAGTTGCTGATAGTTTGCAGCTCAGGCAAATGAGCGAGCTCCATAGAGATGATCTCGATGCTCTGTTGCTTCTTGAAGTCCGACCACGATGCCTGCAGTAGAGATCAACAGGGAATAGTCGTGTCAGATCGGGCGAATGTATGATCTATTATTGCCTTGTATATAGACACCCAGTAAACTACCTTGAAGTGGATTTTGTAACGCTCCAAGAAATGGCGGTTCTAATGCAATGTGTATTCGTGCCAATTGTGGATAAGTCAAAGCTCAGAAGGACTCAGCTTTCAAAGAATGGGAGTTGGACAAACCTTCAATTGCCTTCTCTCGATTGTCTTGAGTGAGCTGAACTCTTTCGGCTATAACATGAAAATATTGTTAAGCTCGTATGCGTAAAGCAAGCAAGCCAGCTCTCGCGTCCGGTCAATGTAGTACCTTGAAGCCGAGAAGTCTTTGGGCAATATCTGAGGATATATTAGGATGATGAAGCTCAGCCGTATCATCCATGAACGAGATATGCTTTGCTAGTGAAAAACGCCACGAGTCTTCTGTTGCCAATGTCGAGGTGCACCTGGAGCAAGTCTCCATCTTGTACGAACTGATCATTTCTTTGCACGAGGGACTTATTAGGCAGGAAACAAAAACGTTGTTGTTAGTTCATTTGTTTCCAAGTAGTAGGACACGTTGTTCATTGATGTCGGCATACCGGGAGACGCACCACTTTGTTGTCAGCACGTCTGCCGCGATATGATCAATGTCGAGCTCACTCAGAATTGCAAATGTAAGTCCGTACGCTGTCTCTACAAGTCGCGTTCGATTTTCCAAGACGTAAGTGTCCAACCTGAAGCAACAACGCGTATTTGACTGGATTATATACCTACCTGTCCCTCCCAACGTGTTTACTAATTGCAGGATGTCGGCGATGCGGTAACTGGTGCGAATATGGTCGATCTGAACTTCATCAGGCTGTGCCACTATACCAACAAACATAGATTTATCAGTATTCACAGAGCTCAGGTGAACCAAAGAACACCACAGGATAGATGGGTTACCTGGGTTTTGTTCATCTGGGAGATCGGAGCACTGTGCTGCAAAGTGCTTTAGCCACTATTAACAAGCACGCGGCTCAATCAGTTCGCCAACAGTTGTCGCTTCATGTACTTTACAGAGCAAGAATGCCTCCAGCGCCATACCTCTACATTTTTGCACATAGGATTGATCTGAATGTGCGTTTGAAAGCCAACCGTAATTTGAGGCTTCATTCCATACATCGAAACCTGCGCACCAGACAGGATCAAGACTGTAACATGCAGCAGTACGTATTAGCTACTCGCAAAGAGTTAAAGTAGAACTAAACAAAGCAACACCCACAACTAACGCTTACCTGTGTTCCCAGTGACCCATTGCTGAGCGATAGTACTCATTGTCTCTCCCCAGAGGGTGAGCGAGGCTGTCTGTCCTTGAGCATCAAAGACGGCTACTACGGTCTTCATCACCTGGCCGTTCTTTGTGTTGATGACTCCAGAGCTAATTAGCTATTGCAGTAATCGATAGTATCAAGTTAAATATGGTTCACAGCAGTGGCACGACATAACACGTCGAAGTCAGGGCCTTCACCTTCTTCGCACAGAGTACAAGATTGAAGCGCTTATTATTAATAGCGTGGAGTGCGCTCACGACTTGCTTGATAGAGAGCGAGGGCACAACCCCCGCAGCATTGGCTTCCAAGGCGATTTTGAACATTGTGGCCTGCTCCATATCGTTCCCCATTTCAATCCTGTGGCCAACCCTGCCTTCGCTCAAGTTCAGAACAAATGGAGAGGATGTCGAGGGAGTGCTAAACGCCAAGTTTCCGGACACGGGCTTTGTGCTCAATTTGACTTCATCCGTCCAGACATGGATTACTTGATCGAGCTATAGTTTCGCGTATTAGCCACGAAATCTCCGTGTAGGCTTTGACAGAGGAAATGACCGGCACTTACCGAAATATCGGAGTAGGTATTCAAGTTCTCTTGTGATTTATGCCAAAACTTGACATCGATGGTCTCAAGGTCATCTTTGATGGTGAAGGACTGGAGCCACCGCTGCGTGCTTGGATCCTTCCTGTCTGGAAACGCTTTCACATCCGGGGCTCTAATTGTCCTGCCTAGAGTAGACATCGGTAAACAGGCGATTTTTCACCACTTTTTTTAATAGCTGCAGCATCTAGCTACCTACCAGAAACGCGCTATCGATCCCAAATCATCAGAGAAACTGCGATTAGATCTTGTCACGGACCTCACCGCATTACCAATGCGTCGATGGTTGAGGTCAAAACTCACTACAAACACCTTTCCCGGCTGCAGACTACGTATGGGGACCATACAAGCATCGGGTACATAGGACATCTGCTCTGGTGCAAAGGTCTTGAGAGCTTGGTTTGAGTACGATGGCATCGTCGGTATCTGGGGCACAGGCGAAGGAGGAGTACACGCTATCATCGCCTGATGATTCTGCTGCTGCTGCTGCTGCTGCTGTTGCTGTTGCGAGTGATACTGCCGAACATCCTGCTGCAGATGGTCATGCTGACGATCGTATGCAGGTTGGTGGGGGTTGGCCTGAGGGCCCGCTCTTGGCGCCGACTTGGAGTAAGGAGTGTATTGGTGGCGCTGCATTATCATAGATGGTCCAGGAGCGGAGCAGAGAGGAGCGTGAAGTGGATGAAGAGTTTATAAAAAACCAAATCACATGACCTTGGCCTTTATGAGTCTCGGCCTTTATTTCTAGCATCGCTGAACAAAAATTAAATCCTCCTTTTTGCAACGAAGACTTCTCAACCATGTCCAGAGTGCGTGAACCATCCATCCATCACACATCCTCGGATCGGTGAACTCTATCCATCCATCTGTCGAAGCATCCCGCTCACAGTGCTTTCACATGGCTCAGTTCAACCAGGAACATCAGCATATAGGCAATCGACAATAGACATACCATGGACCACCATCTCGCGCCACGGACGTTGATACTGGAGCGCTGATTCATCGGACTCTTTTGGCAGCAGCACACCAGCAGGCGCTCTGCCGCGACTCTGCTTCATGCGATGTACTCTTCAGATGGCCATTGTATTTTGATCTGACCGATGAGTTCACCATGAAGTCGCCGTCGTTCGTCAGTGCCCACACTGGTCAATGCTCGCTACAAAGGAGCCGAGATTCACGCAAAGGCACCACAGTTCAGAGCAGAGATCAACAACTTTGCCATCAACTGGAGATTTGTCCAAGTGCAACGGGGCAGGAACGGGAATCATGGCTTGGAAATCTCTCGCCCACGACGAAACTATGCAGGAACAGCGTGGAGGTTGAACTAGGATCAAGGACCCCTTACACACGACACTTCCATCCTCCTTATCACTGCTTCTGTGGCACCAAATACAACGATTTGACCAGTATCTTACTTGGTTCGTACCTCTCTCTCTCTACCCCTCTCAATCTGGCCACTCTATGTGCAACCTATTGAACTACTCAATAGCTTCACGAGTACCAATTGGTCGGTCGCCACCTTCCCACCGAGAAGGAGCCCACCCCCAAGCTTTTCCGCATGCGCCTCTTTGCCACCAACGAGGTCATTGCCAAGTCCCGCTTCTGGTACTTCATGCGCAAGCTGAAGAAGGTCAAGAAGGTCAACGGCGAGATCGTCGGTATCAACGAGGTATGTTTATAATGCTACCCTGTCTGCCACAGGAGTACAAAGATTCTGTGTGTGTGGTCTAGCAAGGAAATACGCGTGCAGCCTCTTACCTTTTATATCTTATGCTATGATCTATAGATCCACGAGAAGAAGCCCCTCCAGATCAAGAACTTCGGTATCTGGATCCGTTACGACTCGCGCTCCGGCACCCACAACATGTACAAGGAGTACCGTGAGTTGTCCCGCAACGCCGCCGTCGAGGCTTGCTACTCGGACATGGCTTCCCGCCACCGCGCTCGCTCCCGCTCCATCCAGATCATCCGCGTCGCCGAGGTCGCCAACGCTGATGTCCGTCGCCCTTACATCAAGCAGATCTTGGTTCCCGGTCTCAAGTTCCCCTTGCCCCACCGCGTCATCCGCGCTGCCGACAAGTCTCACCGCGCTCTCTTCATGGGTTCGCGCCCCTCGACCTTCTACTAAACTTCTTGCTGATGTTGCGCCGTTCTCTTGGGCTCGGTTGTTTCTAGTGAGGATTTTTTAGTTGTGCAATAAACAAGCGTATCGAAAAAAAAAATTGTCAAATGGGGTATAGCTTTGGGCTGGGCAGACATCCAACCAACGGAACGCGGCTTTCAGCTCACAGGCAGAGTATCCCCCTGTGGGCGTAAAAAAAAAAAAGACTGCATAGACGATGACCAAGACTTGTTTACAGCATACGAACGTACAGACGTATAGTGGTCAAATCGTACACTATATTGGGTCTACTCAATTAAGAAAATTAGGATTATTAATAATCTCTCCCCAAGTGCATATTTCATTCCTTTACTCGGTACGGGAGTTTTCCGACTTACCTTGCCAATACTGTCAGAAAGACTATGCAGCCACTCCACGTGGCGCTTGGGAATGTGTTTGTGGTTGTGAGATGAAGCCGGACTCCAGGTCATAATCTCTGCAGAGGACGTCAGGCCAGCGTCCCTCTCTGAGGAGCATGAGAACAGCCCGGGCCATGTTCGTGGCGGCGTTGTGGTCTCTGTCTCTCTGAAATCCACAGCCAGGGCACTTGAGGCTACGGCCTTGCTCATCACAGACAGACTCACAATGGCAGCAGATTTTGGATGTTCGGAACTCGTCAACGCAAACGACGATCATATTCAGTGCCTGGGCCTATAGCACAAAACAGGGTTGAGCATGAGAAACTACAGCAGAAGTATGTACTTGCCTGACGATCATAATACACACCTTTTTCTTCAAGTGAGCAACAAACTGTTGGTGGAGTATAGGTCCCTTGCTGGAGCCGAAATTACCGTCGCCAACCACGAAAATTGGTCGTGGCCCCTTGTCCGGATCCCATTTCTCTGTAAGCCCCGACGCACCGATTATCCGGTCTACGGCCCTGTTCAAGGTCGCCTTTATGGCTGTCTTGCGGTGATAGCCTTTAATCTTGAACATGCGCGAGGTATAAAAATTGCGCAAATGCTCTTGAACAAGCATCAGCGACTGGACATGGTCCAGCAGGGACTGACTCAGCAGTATCCACGAAGGGCCTTGGGATTCATTGATCGGAACCGAGCAGCTGACGGCGGTAATGGTGCTCTCGAGCTCCTCGATGTTTCGCGCTTTTGGGTTCTCGTCCTCCTGAAGCTGAACTGCAATTGTCTTCGCGCGCTTTGCTCTCTGCAACCCACTCAAATACGTCTTTGTGCAGTGCCTTTGAGACCCTTGACTCACAGACACGTTCTTGAGCATTCCAGGGGTCCGGGTGTCTATGACAGTGGCCGTCGCGGTGCTGCATATTCCAGGGTCGATCCCAACAATCACATAATCTGGGTCCGGCAACAGATCCTCGATGATCTCCTGGGAGGTGAAGATTGCGCGTGCGTCCGGTAGCTTGGCTCGAGTAGTGTTCGGAGGCGGAGTCGAAGGGGGCTTTTCCTTGGTGAGACCGTATGCTACCACCTGCAGCTCATGCCCATTTGTACAAATTGTGCCTGTTAAGGCGTATTTGCTGGTGTTCTCTCCTTGATCCAGCGACTCTTTGTTTTCACTGGCGGTTTGAAGATGTTCGCTCAAAAAAGCCTTGAATAGCGCTCTTGATTCGACATGCCGGGTAGGGTTTTCAAGTTCGAGCGCCAAGGCTTGGTAACGCCTCTGGTCCGCGTCTCCCAGACTTAAGAGCGCTTTACCGGCTGTAGCAGCACAGTCTTCGTCAGGACTCATGAGGACAGTACTGCTGAGATACTTGAGTCGTGGACTGAAAAATAATCGGTACGTGAGGTCTCCAGGGTGGTCCGTGAGGTGGTTCATGGCGTCCTCCATTTTTTCTCCAAAGTCCAGTGGCATGCTCGGATTGGCATAGAGAGCCTCGATCAAATGCCTCTCGGTTATGTGCACAAAAGAGTCGGTGAGGCCAGACTCTGGCAAAAACGTCATCTGTTTGGAAGCAGGCAGATGTGAATTCAAAATCCAAAATAAGGAGAGCTGGTCATGTACGCTTGACGTGCCTTTCTTAATGTCGATGGTGCGAATGATCGCCCTGCCTTCTCCCGATACCCATTGTGGGTTTTCAACTTTGAGCCGTTGCACAAGTTCCGCAGTGTGTTTCAGGAAATGACATTGGAACTGGTCGGCCAAGCGAACGCCGCACTGTTGGAGAAAACGAGTCAGCCCTTGGCTGAGACGGCGTTTGAGATAGGGAACAGTCTTGCTAGCGCGATCCAAGGCGCGTCCGTATGCCTCGAGAATCCTCTTGACGCAGCTGTTGGCAGAGGTGTCATTTCGAGGTCTACCTGGTCGTACATGTCGCTGATCATGCCAACAAAAGACGTCCTGAAGAAGGTTTGTAAAGAAGGTGTTGTTCCGGAACCCCGAGAACTCACTGAACTTTTCCCGCCTCGCCTTTACATCCGCAGGTGTTAGGGTGGGATGGGCGGCGATCACCTCCGCAAAATAACAGGCAAGGGCTTGTTGCGCGCATCTCATAGCCTCATTGCCAACGTAGACCAGCTCCCGGACCAAAGACACGACCGTTTTGGCAAGTTCATCGCGTTCCGCCTCGTCACCGACCCCATTGTGGCGGAGACCAGCCCTGACCTGAGCGCCCAATGTGCCGCAGTCAAGAGAGATGGTGGAGTACGCATTGGACAAGACTTGATCAACTATGGTTGACGGTCGTAACATCCTAATCCTGCCGGTCGTCGAGTCCGATGTATCTTGCCTAGCTCTCCTCGAGGACGGGTTGTAGAGAGTCTTTCGTTTTCGTTTGGTGCTCTTCTTCTTGGTCTTCTTCTTCTTTGGGACCGCTGACGCACTTGTTCCCTGGTCCTGCACAGCTCCCGCCTCTGGCATACTGTACATTGTGATCTTTAGCTTGTTGGAGCTCATGTAGTTCTCATGGGGCCGTCTGGTCGCTTTTGTGACCTCTCCAGCAGGGTTTGGTGCCTATAACGGTGACAGATGATTGTGTAAGTGATTGAAAAACCAATCGCAGACCCATTACCAGGGAGCCTCGCTTTGAGTCATTAAAATTAATAATCTTACCTGTTGACTTGAGGCAGACTGCATCCGATGTAACCGCTTGAAGGTCTCGACGTCCAGTATCATATCAGCAAGTTCCTGATCCAGTCTGCTTGTGGTGGCAGATGTCTCTTGAATGTCCTCCTCGAGTCGAATGAAAATACTGACAGCGTGCTGATATCGCTGAGGGGTGAGATTTTGTATGCCACGAGCTCTAGACACCGTGCTACAGTAGTTCGCAAGAATTGCCTCCTCCGATTTTTTGCCTGCGCCGCGGATATTCTGCACGACGTCGACATTGGTTGAAAACCCCTGACCACGGACGTGCTCCGAGTAATCATTATTTGATACTACTGCAGCCACTCTCCACATTGGCCATGTCATGTGCAACTCGAACAGGATGTCGTCCATGTTGTAGCAGAGGAATTTGGTGCGATTTTTTGGGTCTTGCCGGAGGACCGTGTCAACGCCATGGAACAAGAAATCGGAATCGCTTGTAGCTACAACGTCGCAGCCTGTGCTGGGTATGCAGACGTCAGCCTCTCCAGGACATTGGTGGACTTCCCATTCGGTCGAGAGATCCTCCATGAGACTTCCCAAGAAACCTTTTCCCGTGACAGCTGCCGTTCGATACGATCTCATGGAACGCTCAGCGTTCCGCATCACCTTTTCCTTTCGAGCTCGATTCAGGATTGGGGCTAGATCCTCAGGATCGCTCGGTGGGTCTCGGGAAGGTGGTGGCGCGATTGCGAGTGCATTGCTCGGTAAAGTCACATGGCGAGGTCGAGGCGGCAGGTGGATGGTTAGCATAGTCCGAAGGACCTGCAGTTGAACCGTCTTTGTCTGTTGCTCAGTCTGTTCCGCACGCTTGTCCCTGGCCTTCGTCTTTTGGATGCTTGGGCCGCCGTCAAAATGCAGCACCGCATGACCGGGACGAAAGCCCAGCTGCTTCAGCTTGGCGCTGACACATCTGGATAGCTGAAGCGAGCACTCATTCTGAATATCGTCCTCGGACCGTTCGGGGCTGTTGCGACTGCGAGCGTCCTTACGCCGAATACCAAGCAAAATGGACCGTCTTGTGGAGCTGATGTAGGCTCTCAGGAGCGATAGGATGTCGATGTGGATGGTAGATTCGATATCTTGTACCTCCACGCTCTCTCCGGGAATCCCTTTGCTCTCCAAATAGCGAAACACTCCGTCGACCCCCATACTGTGTAACGGTAGCGATTTGGTAGAGGGAGATAGAGATAGAGAGTGAGAGTGAGAGTGAGAGAGAGAGAGAGGGAGAGAGAGATAAGGTGTGTGTGTGTGTCTGCGTGTTAATAAGAAAGCCTAACCTCAAATACGCGCGCCCGCCAGTGGCTACTGATAAATCTATCACAACTTCAGATGCGGTCGTCGCGATGTGCCCATGGTTGAAGCCAGGCATGTGTAGCTTGCCGCCCTTGCTTATGTAGCTTCGTTCTCCCCCCCCAAGGTACTATTGATTCATGGGACTGGAGGTGCTTCAGTATTTAGGATTATGCGCTTATAAGAGCGAACAATAGGGCCACCGTCGAAAACAATATCCTCAGCCATTCGTCCGCCCGGACATCCTCGGCTCGCACTAAGAGACTACCTTACTTCATCCCTTAAGTGCATTACGACAATTACTGCACCCGAGTGTTGATATTTGAGCGTTAGGAATGCCAACGCTTTTGCGGCTACACTGCTCGCCCCATACTCATATATTAATCGCTCATCTCTATGTAGGCGGCAACTCCGGCTTTGAATATGAGACTGCAAAAGCTTGGTGGAAGCTGAGTTCACGACGCTTTTCGATGTATGCAGGAATGGAACGGAACGACGAGACCATCCCCTCAAGTGCAAGGATTATTTATTTAATTAATAATAATAACGAGCTTTGAGTAGGACCATTATTGCTTTTTCACGCATGGGCACATGTTGGGCGTGCAAGGTTTTATTATGGTTGGCGAAGTTGTTTTTTGTGATCGAACTTTCGCCGATTTGGCGCAACGCTCTTTTCTTTTCCTTCCTTTTGGTCCTTCCTTTTGTCTGTTTTCGGGTCATGCATATCGTGTTGACGATTAAAAGTGCTTGAGGGTATTATGGATGCTAACGATAAGGTGCGGCTAGAGAGCTGAGAAGCAAAGAGTCGACATTCGATTGGTAGTTTGCTTGAACGGCTGCGTTGCCCGCTTTCCTTTCACTTTCGGATTACCAGAAAGTTGATTTTTTTTATTTGCAGTCGTTTTTCATACTGACGCATGCGGAAGAGCCATACATATGCACATGGACAGCGGTTGAAGGAGGAGTAAAAACATGCATGCTGCAATGCATGACTATATCAATAGACTTGACGAACTGTCGATTAGTGTGCCCTAGTCTATATTGCTTGCGCATATGCTCTTTATCGGTCCAAAACATCGCAAGAACAAAAATATCGAGCAATGAATGTTGATCTACATTGCCGCTCTTCATGTGCTCGGTGGAAAAAGGAGTACCATATCCGACGTGACCAATTGACGCTAAAAAAGCATTGATGTAAATGACTAAAGAGGCACTTTAAGGAAAGGACGCCATATACTTTGTAGACCATCACGACCAAGGCTCAAGATGCTGGTCAGTCCTCTCTGATGCCGCTAATTCTTGGTTCCTGTATGGTCCCCTTGGGTTTTATTTTACGCGTTCTTGTAACTCACTCACGCTCCCTATGAGCGGGCTGTGTTCATGAGGAATTCACAGTTGGGACTCCACCAGACCTATGTTACGCGAAAGCAATGAAAGCTAGCTTTCTTTTTTACTTTTACACATGTGTGACCTTTGCAAACACAGCTTTGTAGCAAGCGCTGTGCATCCCCACTATAAAAAATAATGGCTAAAATCTCGCAGCAAACCTCGACCAGGAATAGACGTATAAAAGGAGGTAGCACAAGGAATCATCAGCAGCCTCGCCTATGGCGTTACTTTACAGAGGATTACGATGCGATTTGATAGCCCATCGTAATCTTGATAGCAGCTCCTGTTGCTATCCTGCGGTGTTACCCTCCACTGTTGTAGCTTCAGTCGATGAGATGCCATTCATGATGAAACGAAGTTTATTTCGCTCCTACTAGAATCGTAGCTTAAGTTTCAAGCTCACTCGCTGAATAATATTTTAAGATTGCATGAAAGTACTTGCGATGCGATCTTCATGCCGATAACATAAGAACAAGATAGATGACAGGAGGCAGACAAGGGCAAGGAGGTAAAAAGGGTGGGCCGTACCGACGCCTTGACAATGCAACAGTGACAAACTTGGAGTGCGTTTCGGAGGAAAGCACTGTGTCAGGCACATGTACTGTACCCCTCAAGGTATGGCCAACAGAAGAAAAAAAGTTAATTGCGAAGCAAAGACGGCGCGCACGGATAGGACGCACAAGTGCCTGTTCCTGCAACCGGACAGCAGGAAGTCTACAGCAGCACACACAGGCTTCGAACTATATCGCTGCTTTCCCAGCGAGATATCCCGTTATTGAGCCGGCGTCTGTTTGTCAGTCACCGCGAAGCGAATATTAAATAATGTGCTACGGCATGCATTCCGCACAAGAAAACAAACAATGGTAAAATAAGAGCCCTTCCGTTGCTTCTCTTCAGAGCAAAAAAGACAGAACAAAGGACCCGTCGGTAGACTATAATGCATGTTGAGTTCTGTTTGTGTTCTGATAATTGGACAAAGACATTTGAAGGGCTGACAGCTACCGCTCCTACCATCGATGCGCGCTAGCAGGGTGGTCATTCCGCGGAACTTGAAAGTTTTTTTTGTGGTTTTTTTTCTTGCGATTGAAAGGGGGAGACTGTTGTCTTGCATTATCGCGTGTGTTACGAAAGGGACATACCATCGCTCTGCTGAGCAAGTATTATAACTCGTCCGTAGGATATCTTCAGCTTCACCTGTTGGCTGAAATTCCTTGTAATAACATGCAAAAGGTGTCTCACAGGACATCCCTCATTTTTCCTCCGAAGATATCCCCGATGGACGTTGGCTCCACGGCCCGGTCTAAGGAACACAAAAGTCTAGACGTTCTGAACGTTGAGTGTCCCGTTATTGTTGTCTGTGATACTCACAAAAGTGTTGTGCGCCCGGCCCAAGCCGTGCAATTTCACATCCTGTCAAAAAAAAAGGGTTGATCGCTGTATCCCAGTAGTCTCCTTTCTCTCACTATCTCCCTAGACTTTGATAAGGCGAGTTAAGAGGATGAGCCGCGAAATCAAGGACCAACAAAATCAAGGTACCTTTCTCAGGTGTGAAAGTCGGTGATAGCTTGCTCGAAAGGTCAAAGATTCGGCCGTTTTTCGCCAATAATTGCCGCAGGTATGAGAGATAAAAAAATGTACCATAGGTTATCAACCTCGGAGATGATCTGCCAAATAAATGACAAAAAAAAAACGATCGGCAGAAAATTGGTTCCCGAAGAGCTTGTCTGAAAAAGTCTAGACAATGTCTCGTCATTGGCTACTTGCCTCGCCCCTGCTCATCTTGGCCGCGAAAACGGCTTATGGCTGGCTTCGCAAGTCATATTGGAGATCGTGTCGCATTAACAGCTTTTCAGTACCCATCATCTTGTCATTTTCCATGGTCTAGTCCTCTCTTAGGCCATAGAGTATAATATACCTAGCTTGGAGGGGGTGTCGGCCCTCGATTCCCCACACTTTTTTTTACAGGCAGATGTCTTGCCTGCACAATAAAAAAAGAACAGATCGGACCTTTAATGTGTGGTTCGTGTGCCGGGCCATGATGGTGCACGACAACAAGTAAAAAGTCGAGCGCTGACGGCCAAAGAAATACGAGGGGACCATTGGCATAATAGGAGTTACTGTCATTCTGTCTCTCATAGAACCACGTAACAAGCGCATCCCATGCGCATTTTTTATATTAACTTGCAGCCATCGTTAGAACACAGAATACACGTGCGGGAGTCCTTGCGAAGAGCGTTCAGAAATGCGTCTCCAAGAATGTGGTTCTGGCGCTGAGAAGATATCAGTTATGGGCATGTTTCCTGTATGAGGACAGACAGCGACGGCAAAGTAGACCATGGATTTCAGGGGTGCATGTCGAACTCGGTTTCTCCCTGTCTCTGTCTCTTTTTTCTCACTCTCTTTTTTTTGCACAAGGTCATGAAAACAAATCACTGCTCTTTGCGCCTTCCGGCTTAATAGTGCTCTTGTACTCAATTGGTAGAATGGAAAGAGGCGATAGGTCCGGTTATGCATTTGCAACCATACACCCAACATATCTGCTGCGTTAGATGCGTGCCATGTCCCGTAGCTCTTGCCATTTTGATTAAGATAGCTCTATTGACTTCATCGCTATATCGTTTTTTCTTTACAAATTGTGCCGGGCCACCAAGTTGTCCTGGTCAAGGAGGTGTCCTTTAATTGAGCTGTCAATTTTCCTTCGTATACTCTTCAAAAGTTTGTGCAATGTATCTAGTTGTTTACTCCTGTGCTCCTCCCTGTCTTGCTTGTCTTTGGTTTGCACAGTGACCCCTCATCATCAAGGAGGATGACCGAGTCTGTAGTGGACACAAACTAAAGGCAAGGTACTAATACCGTCCAAATGAATCGGTCTATCAACGCGCTTTGGCAAAAAGAAAAGAAGCCTTCGTGCCCCAATGCATTACAATACATAGACTCTAGCTCATCGGTCGAGTGAAATTGTCTCCATTCGATTGGAAGGCGCGCCAGATAGCCGCGCGCTCATGAATGTAGCATTCTGTTCCCATATCCACCTCGAGCGATTCTTCCTCTGCATGCAGAGTTGCGGGGCGCATGGTACGAGGCATGATTCAAAGTGAAAGTAGAAAAAAAAAAGAGAGAGAAAGAAATCGACACCCACGCCAATGACATGGCCACATTGCTTAGTGACCTCAAACGCGTTCAAGTCGCGTTCATCCCTTTTCCCTTCTTTTTTTGGTTGAACGTAATACACACATCTATCACACCGGAAAGCACCGCAAAATACAAGAACGAGATCGGGCGCGTCTGCTCTTTCATTGCTGAAACGCGGCCAATATACAGGAAAGAGAGGGGAATCTGGACTTGTTAAGTGTCTCAGCATTGAACCAGGGGAGGATGCTTATACTTTTCAAACACGGTACCTGCGAATTCTCTACACTACTGCACCATCACACTGTGATTCTCGGGCGAGGGCGAGGTGCATGTCCTCTCCTTGGGTCTGGATGAACTATTATTACTACGAAATGCAAAGTTCAAGCAGAATATTGTTCATATCTGTGCCTGCATGTTTGTTTTTTTTGTTGTGGAAGTTCCTTTTGCAGGATTGCGTATTCAATCGTCAGAGTACATGTCAGTAGGTTGCCAGTTCACTTTTTTTTTGACCATGTCGCCACACCCTTTCCTCACAATCCTCCCAATCCTCACCATCATAATCCTCACATTGTTTTATGGGGGAAGAACTTGCAGAGGATATGGGACGAATGGGAAAGGAGTTGAGCTTTATCTCTACCTACGCTAGGTCCAACGGCCGTGCAATAATCAGCCGAGGTGGCCCTGGTACTCTTCGGACAGCAGAATGCGATAAAGACTGAGCTTTCATTTAGATTCGACTGAACGTGAGAAGAAGAGCGCAGAAAACTGGTATATGCGCACAAATAATCGGAATGAATAGACATTTGAGAAAGCGTTGCCTGGTCGTTGTGTCTACTGCTCTTTATTTTATGTGGCCCGCAGAAGCGAACGGACTTGTCAAAATCTCCACGAAAGAATAGCAAGAATACACACGACCCTGGGATTGAATTGTAGACTGAATGGCATGCAATTGAATAGCAATTGGCATGACTAACTGCAAGAGATGCTTATTTTTCTCGTTGCTCTTGTGAAAGTGTTATCGTCCGTTCGCCCTTGGCTACCCTCCTGCTCCTGCTCCTGCTCTGACGTTCCGCGTCTCCTCGCTACCAATGGCTCATTATCTGTGGTCCATGGTCGATTGTGCATCCCCTTCCAACCCTGCGCATCTTAGTGACAGGTGCGCAACCGCCAGTGCATTTGCGGGTCCCTTGGTTGGGACCGAGCAACTCTGTCCAAGGAACGGCCGCTTCCCCTCTGAACGCCTGCCCGTTTGTTCTTTTTTCTTATTTTTCCCAGACGACATTTTTTTTTTTATATTTCTTTTCTTTCCGTTCCTCCTTAGCTTCGCTGCACTCTTGCTTCTCTCCCACCCTTCAGCCTTCTTCAGCCTCGCCCTGTAGTCACTCTCCTTCACGTTTACGACCTCATTGCACACGACTCTCATTCACTCTCCTTCATTCTGCACTCGTGTAATCAAATCGAACCGAGAACACCTGCCATCAGCGTTGGCATTCTTGACAAACATTCCTGTCACACACCAGGTCCGTGTTCTGATTCAGTCATTTCAAACTTGTCACTTTTGTGCCATTAGCCCTTCCACCCGACATTTTTTTGTTATCGGCTGTCGTTCTGCTGCTCTGTGTTTCTATTGTATGTGTTGTGCTTTCCGCATGTGCCCCGGCGTCCTTGACTAGGCGCGCTTTCCCCCCGGTGCTAACCTCTCTCTGTGTCAAGAGCTCGACCGCCGGTGACAAGAGAAAAGAGTGATGGGTAGACTGGGGGAGGGAGGGTTGTGCGCCAAGGGGATCGCGATCATGCGAAATATTCACAGGAAGATCCACCGCCTGCAGACGTTTGTTTCCCCTGTCCCGTAGTTTCTCAATCACACATTTCTGTTCCATGTCTGCCCCTTCCCCACAAAGCCTGGCCAAAGTGACCCTCCTGATTACTGACAGCCCTGTCCTCCCCGTCCTCCTCTCCTCCTCTCCTCTGCCGGCACACTACACAGCCCTTAGCACAAGACATGACGACCGCTACCTCCCCAGCTGTCGGACTCGGCGAGCTTGCCCGAGACCGCTCGGCCTCCAATGCCTCCAAACACCACCCCGAATACCAAGACAGGGCCGAGCCTCGGTCCGCTGAAGCGATGGACTACATCGGAAACAGCAATCCCTTGCGCCAGCATTATGTCGAGGCCCACGGTAACGGATACTCGGAAGAGTACTACAGTCAAGGACAGCAGCAGCAGCAGCAGCCCCATTACAACAACAGTAATGGATACAGTCATCATTCATCAACTCCCCCAGCCTCCTCTCCATCTCACTACCCTCACGGGTCCGCTGCCGGCGGAACATACCTTCCGCCTCCTATCCAGACCGCTTCCTTTGGGAACGGCATGCCAGCCAATGGCAATGGCACGAGCAATGGAGTTCATTCCCATGCTCAGTCCGCGGCCATACACAACTCTCTCACGTCTCCGACCTCCCCCGCGTTGTCACCTTCGCCCGTTGGTGCCAGCAGTCTCTATCAACAGCAGCAGCATGGCCATTACGGCTACGACCAAGCTCAAGGCCAGTATCATACCCAATCATACCACGCGCACCACACCTCATACCCTCAAGAGCACTATCAGCATCCTTTGTAAGTGAAATGCTTTTCATCATTTGGGAGGGGAATTATCTTATTACGAGGCCATTTTGAGAATGTTCGACAGGTATTACAGGGTTCTGCGTCTTTGTCAGGGGTGTAATTGTGCTGTGTTGCCGTGTTCACCTCTCACTCTCGAGGCAATCGTTGTGTTCATGGCAAGGTTGTTGCACAAGGGTGGTCAGTGGGACCAAGAATGATAAAAAATACGCATCGACAATCTCGTGTAGCACTAGGCTCGGGGACGAAGCAATTGAGCAAAAAAACAACCAAAAAAAAAGGCTTTTCCCACTGGCATATCTTTCCATCGGTATCAAATGAAAGCGGGAGGGCAATGACGGGCAGCCATGGGAGAGAGCGTTGATGGATGAGGGATATCCGATCGAGAAAGAAATATACCACAACATGGGGAGTTGACATGGGATAGATTCGAGTGAGCCATCCCGTCTGAAAAAAGTGATCTTGCTATCCTGCGGATAAGATCGATGAATATTGAATTCTCATAAAACCTTTTTTTTTTTGCCCACTTTTTGGAAAAAAAAAAGGAGTCCTTCCTCGGACGGGAACAGTCATAGCAACTTCTACCCCAACTATCCGATCCCGGCCGGAAAAGTGGATGGCAACAGCAATGGCAACAACAGCAACAACAACAACAACCTCGCCAGCAATGGATCGTACTCTTCCTCCTCCTCGTCAGTACATTACTCAAGGTAAAGTAAAAAAAAAAGGCGTGAAATTCCTAGAAATAGGAAAGTAGTCGAGGTGACCGTGGGAAGGGGATCAGTTTCTTCTTTTTTATTTTTCGCTGTCAACGCTTAACAATCTTGGTGCGACAGTACGATGGCGACGGAACGTATGTGCCGAAAGAGGAAGGAGATGTAAGGGGGGTTTTCTTTTCCTTGTGACAGCACGCAGTAGGAGAATGAATTTAGAACTCGGACGAGAGGATGTCCTGTACCTTAAAAACTCAGTGTGCGGGTCACATGCGGGGAACACTCCTTCACGTTCTTTTGCGTGTCCGTTTAGTGAGAGCGAACGGAAAGAAAAAAGATGAGCAGGATTGCTGGGAAGACTTGGTGGTACGACAGCCATGGTACAGCACTTATCTGCTCACACCATAGTTCTTTGCCAGTTCGTTTGAAACTGAGCTGAAGAGGACCCTGAGAAGAGACGATTACTCAAAAACTTGTTTGAGGTTATTGTCTGGAAGCGGGCGAAAGAGAGTTGCGTGCTCACCTGTGAATGAACAGGTCGATATCGGAATGGAGTTACCTGCCTTTCCTCGATCGTGTTTTATATGCTCTCATCATGGAAGTGAAGCGATAGTGGACTGAACAGGCAGCACTGAGCGACAGGGAGCCGGCTAAAAAGTTTCTAAAGTGATCCGTTGCGTTGCCGGCCCAATCAACCCTAGCTCAAATTTCCCACACCGTCTTCGGTATTGTAGCTCACAAATGCGTCCTCCCTTTGAACAATAGGAACAACTCGTACAGTAACCACCACGGTAGCATTGACGACCAGCCTGAAAGTCCAGAAGCTGGAGGGCATGCACTGGGTATGCCTATGACCCCTGACGGCCGGGACCCCAGCCTGGCCTACTCTACATCAGCACCGTCACCAACCACACCCGCTACACCTCGCACTAAACGACGTTCTGAGGTCTTTGCATCGCACGAGAGCCCGTACTTTTACCCAGCACAGCAACATTTCAATCTCTTCACCATGGACCAATCCAGCAGGCAAGTTTATACTTGAAAGGATACTACTAGTCTCACTGCGAGAAATAACGCACGCACGAGAAGCCGCTTCCCTAACACGCCTCTCTATCTTTTGCTCGCCTATAGTATGACTATTCGGATCGGAGCCAAGATTGACCGCGGATTCTTTTTGGCTGCCAATGACTGGACCTGCTACCGCCGCAACTACTTTCAGCTGAGTGCCTCCTTCTCAGTCGTCGGCATCGACACCTCAATCCAGCCAGAGATCCCTTGCCTTCTCGAGCGGAATGGTGAGCTCCTTCAGGTGCAAAAGTTCCTCATCTGCATTGGAGCCCAAATACAGAATGGCGAAAAGACCATTGAGCTAGTCCAGCACACTCCCAAGCGTGACAAAGGCCCTCAAATCACACCCAGCCCAACTCCCGTCCGCGCCGGCGGCGACCTTAGCCTGAATGCGTCTGCGGGCTCAAATCCTCATGTGATTACGTTCGAGAGAGTTCAGTTTAAAACTGCAACGGCCAACAACGGCAAGCGCAGGGCCGCCCAGCAATACTACCAGGTGCGCGTGGATTTGTTTGCCGAGACAGAGATGGGCGAGTTGATTATGATCGCAAGCTCCTTTTCAGCACCCTTGGTCGTCCGTGGTCGCTCGCCCGGCCACTATGCCGACAACGAGGATGGTGCAGGCACAACAGTGCAGCCTATGGATGGGCGGTACGCCTACAGGAACGACAGCATCAGCAGCAATGGCGGTGGTCCTGTGGGCTCGCCTGTCAGCGAATATCCGTACTATCCCAACTATGGCTACGGGTCTTCCTACCAATACCAGTCCCTGGGTTCCGCTTCTCACGTCGCTACACAACCCCAGGATGGTAGTTATTATGAGCGCCACAACTCCGAGTCATATTCAAGCAGCCCACTGTCGCCTGCTGTGCAGCACCCTGGACAGATCGAAACCTCGCAACCTCACCACCCACATGCGTACATAACCCCACAGGCTCAGCATGGGTTCTCAACAGCATCAGTATCGCCGGATGTATATAGCCCGCCTGGTTTCCTGTCCTCGGGAACGGAAAATTCCAACTCTTCCCTGA
This sequence comes from Mortierella alpina, assembly GCA_029449245.1. Classification (NCBI taxonomy): domain Eukaryota; kingdom Fungi; phylum Mortierellomycota; class Mortierellomycetes; order Mortierellales; family Mortierellaceae; genus Mortierella; species Mortierella alpina. The sequence continues at coordinate 958,873 of JANATF010000003.1, read as the reverse complement.
ACCGCCTTCCTCAGCTTCAAAGCCATGCTCAAGGTGGACACTACCCATATGGATCGCCCTACACTCAGTACACGCAACAGCAGCAACAGGACCAATACGATCAGGATCATGAGGCGCAAATGGCGGGTCTTCGCATCCACTCGCCTGTAAGTCCGAGCAGCCCTGTTTTGGCATCGGTCGGTACTATGCCAAGACGCCAGTCTTTCAGCTCGTCTCTGTCTTCAAAATCCAAGATGGAGCGCCCCTCTGTTGGCCCCACAAGGAAGTCTAGGTCCATCTCGATGTCTGGAATCACCAAACGCGCCCCAAGCAAAACAAGGACCTCGAGGACTCTTCCCACCACCCCGACGAAAGAGCTTGGAAAGGGTCTGGGCATCAAGAACGAGGGTATCCCAGAATCACCCATGGAGGAGCAGCACGCTTGAAGAGATCTTATTGTAATAAACCCACACGTGACCTCAATGCATAAACGCGTTTTTTGACTGGGTCTTCACAGCAGGACGCTCTGTCCTTCTCAATCCCAGTCGCTTTGCTTTGATTTCGATTGCCAGCACCCTTTAACGCAGCAAGCCTCCTGGACATTGGCTTTGGAAACAGGAAAGGTGGCAGGACTAGCAGTAACAGACCCATCCCGGCGCAAAGGTCAGGGTCTCTCTCCTGCAATGAACACCCACACAGGCAAACTCTTAAAACCCAATGCTGCGGGGATGGGACCCCCGGCCGGCATGCAAGGGCGTTTATCACAGCGTTCCATCGGCGCACTGTCCGCGCTGTCTTCGGCAACAGGCATCGGCAGCAAGGTGAACACGTCTGCTTTTTCGACCAAGGACAGGAATTCAACCGCTGCTGCGTCATTCGACGACACGATGAACAACCCGTTCATAGGACAACCTCCTCGCAAAGTCATGAAGCGGGACCAAGTCACGTCAACAGCAGCCTCCGATCCAAGTTCATCACATGGAGCAGACGATATATCGGTACACGAGTCTTCAGCAATTTCCCAAGAATCCCGAAGGCAGCAGGGGTTGGTTTTAACAAGAGTCGTTCCAATGAACCGCAGTGGCAGCACGGCCATCCACAGTGTGCGTGACACCACTGGTGCCCGTGGCGCAGGGACCCAGGAACCGGCAGACCTGACCTCATTTGTATCGAGTACAGCCATTGCAAAGAGCACTATCGTCGGAACCACGGACAGTGTCGCGGAAACGGATAGTGGAGGTTTTAGAATTCCTTCCGTGCGGCCCAATCACCCCAGCACAACTCCCAAGCAGAAGCCGCGGGCTGACTACTACGACTTCTTGAAAAAGAGCACCTCCTCAAAAACCATCGCCAGTAGTACCGATGAGGAGTCGTCGGATGTAGAGAAGAGAAGCACCATTCAGCAATCAAGACAGACATTGGCAGCATCCGCCATGGAGTTTGCAAGAAAGTCGATCATGCAACGTGCTACGAAATCTCCAAGAGCAGCGTTCAGACGAGTGCAGGATGTAGCCAACGATAGCAGCAACGTCCCTTCGCTCCATGACCTCTTGACGGCCTCTGACGCGGACGATGAGGAGGAAACGTCCATGCGGCGAGTCTCACCGATGCTAAGGCCGAGCGCAGATACTAGCTTTGCGCCTGCAGATATGGCATTTACTTTCGAATCGACACCATTGCCATCGCACGAGGTGCATGCCCAGCCTGGGTATCAGGAATCACGACCAAGTGACAGCTCTGGACGTTTGGACACGTCCTCAAAAAACGCTCTAAACTTTTCAGATATGGCTTCAGAGAACTTAAGTTCAGCACAGGAGTACAACACGCGTATCAAGGAGTCCGATTTGGTTGCAGAGGAACATGCAGCCCCTACGGAGACAGAGTATCAAGCAATGGTATGCTCAAAGATATTCCATTTTTTTTTATTGCACGCGTTCTGATCAGTTTCAAGTGCAATTTCTTACTGTCTCCATTTTGTCGCTCAAATTGCTTAGGGTGCATCCAGGAGAACATACGAGGATGTGCAAGTGGAATCGATCCTCAGATCGAGCATGGCTCATAGAGCGGCACCTTACAAGGTTCCGACAGTAAACGAGCGCGAACTATTGAGATCAAGCCGAGCACCTGGGTTCCGTGCAAGGCCCGTTGACCCAAAGGTTTTCACAGGCGCAGGCGACTTGGGTGTGCCTCGGATAGCCAAGCCACCGCTTACCATCCCAGTCTCACCAAAGTTCAGTCAGCGCCGCGTCAGGAACACCGCAACATCAGCAACTGTATCAGCTACAACAGCCGCCTCGTCAAGGCTGGTTAATTCAACGGCGAAGGTTAATGTTCAGAGACGTCCTGCTGTCCGCCAGCAATCGCATGAGACGAGCGATAGCCAGAGGAGTGCTCCCGAGTCCAGCGATGATGCGGCGAAAAATACCCACAACTCCAGCACATGGAGCAAGAGATTGGTCGTTCCCAACGCTGGCCAAGTACGTCATGTACCACCAGACGTGGTCGCTGAGAGCAACACAGAGTCGGCACATCGACCTGTATTTTCATCTGATAATGCAGCCAGTCGACCAGTAACGGAAAGTTCCAGCAGGGCATTCGGATTAACCACTGGCCTTGGAGCTCGCAAGTCTATTCTAGGACCACCCATGCGTGGAGACGGCCCCGAGACTGTGGTCTCCTCGGGAACTGGGGCTCCCTCATCCAGTATGGGCAATCAGACCAAAGCAAGCCTGCCTAAAGGACAGCCGTCGCTCCGTAGACCACTGACGCAACCAATACCCTTCAAATTTGCGACAAATGAACTGCTGAGGAGGCGGCATGTTATGTTCCAATCAAAGGAGACGCTAGCACCCGCACCAGCAACCACCAGAGATGTCAAGATAGCAGAGAGTAGAAAGCCACAAGTCTTTAAACGACCGCAGCCTTTCTTGGTAAGGAGTGAAAGAGTGAAACGTGGGACTTTTTTGTCATTAATGGGAATGAATCGCTCGTTCTTACATGAAACTATGCGTACAATAGAAACGCCTGACGGTCCCTGTGCCTTTTAAGCTTGCAACACAGCGCCGGGCAGAATTGCGTCCGCCGGAAACACTGGATGGTCGCACGCAGGATCGTCTAGGAACGAGTGCAGCATCCCATTCTATACGAGCTCCCCCGAGTCGACTCGCGGGTCTTTTGCCACTTTCGCCCGCCAAGTCAGGTCATGGCATGGCGTCATCACTCAAAAAGACGCATTTTGAGCCGACGGTTCCCATCTCTCCAAAATTCGGTCGTCGCGTGCCTGTACGGTCACTGAGGCCGACTCAATTTCTGCTAAAGAAGAGCACCAAAGAACTGACGCAGCCACACGAATTTCGGTTCCTGTCCGGGGAACGCGCTAGGGCGCGAGAGAGCCTGGATCAGCAGTCGGTCAGGCGGCGTGAGCAGGAACTGGAGCAGTTAAGGCAGAGAACGGCGAGACTGAACAAGGTAGGTCTCCGCCGCTGACTTGTGTTTGGCTACAGTGTGAATTGTGTCCATCGCCACCTCTAACATGTTGTAATGTGTCTGTGGAAAATTAGGTGCGGGAACAGAGGGAGAGTTTGGAAAGGACATTCCGAGCACGACCGATTAAGCATTATCCGCCTATAACGATCCACAAAGCCACTCGGCCTTTGACCAAGCCTGTCAGCCCCATGATAGGCGAGAAGCGGAAACGATACGAGATGGAGGTACAACACCAAGAGCAGCAGCATGAGCGGGAGCGGTTTGACCAGCAACAGCAGCATTGGCAGCAACAATTTGAGGAGGAGCATCGGCTCTATGAGGAGAAGGAGCGACAAATGTATCAGCAGTTCGAGGAAGCCAAGATCCTCCAAGAGCAGCAACAGAGACTGCAGCAGCAGCTTTCAAAGCAGGAGCGCCGGCAGGTGGAGCTCGCGAATAGTGCCCATGCCACCATCCATCAACCTCCAATCCGACTTTCGTTCCCAATGGATCCTCGAACCGAGGATAGGCAGGAGGGCGGCGATACTTATCATCATCATCAGGAGGCTGAGCACGAGCTTGGTTTAGAGTCTTCGCGTCGGCAGCTACGGCAGCAGGCATCGAATGAAGCGGAAGCACCAGCACAAGGGGACACTATGCGAGCGGAGAACGATCGTTTGTCAAGGGAGCTTCGACGGATAAGCTTGGAGGCGGGCCGTAGGTCTAGCGGAGGAACGTATCGCAGTAGGCTGAGCGACTATTCCAGCCACAGCGGAGGAAGCGAATATCATCCATTTACGCGGTCTCACGCACCAACCAGCTCCTCCACGAACTCTACACCTGCAGCGACGGTGGCTGCTACCACGTCATCGAAGCCGTTGACCTCATCCAGTGCAACTGCAACCACCAGCGCTACGACAAGTGCCAGTATTGCGATTCCAGCCTCGGCACCCTCTATTGTGCCACTGGCGACGGGACAGGCCACGGTGTCATCGGTAACCATCGCCTCGTCTGCTTCCGCAAGTGCAGCTGATCGTCAGGAGAAGGAAGAAAATCGGCGGAGGAGCGGCAGTTTCATCCCACTGGACCTGAATGACCCACCACCCGGACCACCGGCCAAGAGCACGCTTGCACGGCATTCACGACTTTCTTCAAAGCTGTTTGGCGTGCCTGTACGAACAAGTTCATCTACGCTCGCCACGGATGCCCGTCCCTCTCAGGCGAGTGCATCAGGATCAGCCTTGGGCCGCTCAAAAGGACCAACCATCATCAACCACACCTTGTCTGTGCACGATCTTTAATTTTGACACGCGGTGGATCTATCTTTATAGTAATGTATTTTTCACCACATTTTGCTGTATAATGTGTATGGTGTATCGCCTTGACTTTAGTGCTCTATGTTTTTTTTTCTAAAAGGGAGTGACAGCAGCAGGCTTGGACTGCACAATGATTTTAGATAGCATCAGATCAAAGGCCTCCTGCGACCCTGCATCTTGACGCATAAGTTCCTTGACTTTTGCCTCCAGCTCAAACAGGTGCTGGTCGTTTCCGTGAGGTGCAACTATTCTCAGTGCATGCGCCAGATTCAGCAGGTAGTCCATGTTGGGACCACTTGGACCTGTAGCACACCAATGAAAGATTGATCAGAAATCGGCAACTGCAAGGACAACGGTTGTCGCAAAACGTCCTACTTACCATAGGAGCTGTAAATCTGCTTTGCTATAAGATCCAGTGGTGCTGGTCCTGCAAACTCGGAATTGTCTGTCGATCCGATGTACACAATGGCCTATAGATCACAATAGTACGATTTCAGTCGATTAGCACGTAATGTCCCTTAACCTGTGTGTAACATCCATCGGCGTCCCCTTTCTCATTTCTTTTTTACCTTCTCAACCACTGGGACATCGCTTCCGGGCTGATAGATGTCCAAAAAGTGAGTTTCGTATCCGTTCTTTTCCCGATGATCCAGATACGCCTTTGTCTCTGCTACTTTGCTCTCTGGGATCTTGTAGGCAACACCCCAGGTGAGGTCGTCCAGTTCCGAGAAGTGCTATATTGCAAATGAATTGGAGGAAGCACACATCCATCCAAAACTGTCAGCAAAAAAGTTGGTTGTGTCTGAGATGGATGTGGGGATAAAGGACCCCATTCAATGGTGAAGGCTCGTTTTTACCTGGTCCTCGTTTATGAACCTCTCTGAGAATTCGTCGTATGGGATCAGGGTCACTACTCTTCCGGGGGCCTCTTCAGTGCCTCGGTGGTCGGTGCTGCTCTGCCAGAACCGTCGGACATGTCCCTTGATGTACCCTACTTTGCTGTTGACGGTGTTCATAAGGGTGTTGTAGAGTACAAACAGGGTGGTCAGACAGCGAGAATGAGGTGATGCGGGACATGCCGACAGAAGGATGTCAATGACTCACCTGTCCTCGTACTCCAAGTCTGGGCGCCAAATCAAGCTGCCGTATCCAAAGAGCCACATGTCGTCGAAATGCTCTGGCTGCTGCGCACTGGGTGGGGAAGGAGTATCGAAAAGAAGAATGTGAAAAGAATGAGAAGTGCTTTTTCTAATTGAGAAGTCCAAGAAATGCATTTGTCAGGTCAAACTTGGAACTTTGGGCGTAAAAAAAACTGTCACTTCTTGACTTCAAATACCTCGTCATATACCTCGAATGCAGCCCAATCCACCGCCGAATGTCCATCCTGGAAGGGGTTCTCCAACCGCATCTCCCTCGGATGCAACCGCAGTAACTATACCGTCCTCTGAGGGCTCAACATCTTACAGCTCTTGGACAGTCCCCTCCCTGGACAACTTGTACATAGCTCGGCGAGCCTCGGCATTTGGTGCCCGATATGGACTGATCTCGGGCAATAATGCGTCTCTAACGCAGGGCAGGATATCACCAGCGCCCAGCGGAGCCTCTTTCTTGACCGAAGGCGGGTCTAGCGGGAGCTCGCTACAAACCAAAGCGCGGAGGAGTGAGTACAACTACCACTGTCAGAAAACTCTTGACGCATTGTTCAGTGTCTCTAACATGCGTGCTCTATGCATCCTACTATTCACAAGTGTCAGTGCATATGGCCGACTCCATCACCAGCTCTCTTAACGACTCGTCCTTGGTATTCTACAGAGTTAACGAGCATATCCACAAGAAAGTTCCATTGCTCGTTCAAGAAAAGGTACGCGCTTTTTTTTTTCTCTCTCTCGCCATTGGTAGAGTGATGAGAAATACGCTGAATATATATGCTCCATGCTGAGAATAGAAAGCTTTGGTGGAGATCAGGAAAGGCGTCGAAACAGCGAACCAGGATATGGAGGATGCGCGCCAGACCATCTCAAGCATGCAGCGTATCTCAGAGTTGAGCCACATTGAAGATCTTGTAAAGCGAGCTTTGGCCTTTTCCTAGACTGTCCTTGAATCACCCTGAGAAATTAAAACATTTGAGCTCCTTAAGGAAAGCCTGTGAGATATATATGCTTTGCTCGTTTTCGCGTTTTGTCGTTTTCGTTTTTTTTCCTTAAAAAAAAATCGCTTTTGCAGCTTGGCTCTTCAGCCCTGACTTTGCAATCTTATCAGCTCATTGCGATTCGCATTTCTCTCTTATTGCACCATTCAACACCCGCGCCTGCTGCAAAGAATGCCAGGCAACCCCAGCTCCACTGCCCGCGACAAGGTACTACCAATATTCTTGCGCGGTTTTTTTTTTGAAGTCCAGTAGGCTAATTTCTCGTATCCATTTGCTTGGCCAACACCCATAGCAAGCCGCTGTCGAGGATGTGGCGTCGAAGGAGGCACAGCGAAACGCATATCTTCTTCAGCTTCGCAACGAACTATTGGCAGACATGTCCTCCGACAGCGACGACGACCAGGTAAGATTTTTTTGAATAGTATTTCAACACAAGGCAAGTCATCGCGTCCAGGTTACCATTCTAATCTCCGTGCTTACACCACATTTAGCCCACGACGTCCTTTCGCAACCCATTCACGCAGAAGAAGGCCGAACCTCAGCCAAGGGCACCTGAGCCGCACCCCGTTACCAAGGCAAAAGGTTTAGAAGAAGCACTGGCCACCAGACACGACGTACAGCAAGCTGCGGATCATGACGAAGGTATTTCAAGCCATTTCGCTTTGTTCAGCTATCATGGGTATCATGTCATTGTTTTTTTTATTGTCAACGTCTAAGCTTATGACTTTCACTCTCGATATCACAGAACCTGACGGTCTGCTTTCGGAGGCAGAACTCGTTTTATTGGGACGTATCCGAAGACTCGTTGAGACCTGCGGAAGTGTAAGTAGACAATCACTCGTCCATCCTAAGTTGCACATTATTACTCAGTAGTACCATTGATTATTCTGATACAGGATCTAACACCGACATATCCTGTAGAAGCCGAAAAAGAACACTACAGTGCGACCGGAAATCGTGCCTCCCGAGAATCCTCCAAGTGTCTTTCCTTCGCGCGACACTGTCACTCGTGTAAGTGACCTTTGTGAGGTTGTAGACGAATGTCATCTCCAATACAATAGTGCCTTTCCTGATAGTTTTCAAGTTTTATATTAATAGCGTGTTGGGGAGGTGAGGGGCTCTGACGTCAACCCCAGCACCACGCCCTTCAAGCCTTACGATAATGACTGTCGTAGGCGCCGAAGACACCCCAACGGCCAGCAGATGCAATCACAAGCGGTCCAGAAGCGCCGTTCCATCCCTGGCCGGTACTCTGCCCTGGACACTGAAGAGGAGGAGGAATGGTTCCAGAAACATGACAAGAAGCAGGTACGAAAATGATATATGTTTTCTTCGATATTGATCTTGCAATATTGTAGAACATCCATCTAATTCTCTATCCACGTCCTGGTAGGCTATGCGAAAGGCGCAGGAAGCACAGGGCGCAAATGGGATGAGCTATCGCCTGGTTCCCAACTACATACCGCCGCCACAGATGACCATGAGATTGTTCCACCCCAAGCTGGATGAGGTCATAGCATGGACATCGTCTGCGGATCCCACTGAGCATCGGGCCAACGCCCTTACCTCCCAATACGACCGCTGTGACGTCCCGAAACCAGGACCTTTAGACGGTGACCAGAATGCAGCCACTCCCTCTTTGGCGCAGTGGGAGAGAGCGATTGAACTCCACCGGAGCCAGCAGCAACAGTTGCAGCTCCATCAGCAACAAATACAAGATCTGCAGGCGGAAATCGAGCACCTGAAACAGACGTTGCGACAGCTTCAGCTTTAGTCTCGTTCCGCGGCCAGCTGCAGCAGAATTAGCAGAATAAGCAGAATCAGCAGCAGCAACGGCAACAGCCATCGAGCAGCTCGCATATGTATTATGATTCTTGATATGAATAAAGGTGGTTCTTCCCCAAAGTAACAGGCCTTGTCTTGTACCACGTATCTCCAGGGCGGGCTACATTGACGTTGTATCCAGGTCGGTCCATTCACTCTCCATGCGATCACAAGCCACCCACAGCGCTGTAAAAAAAAATCTTTACCCCCTGTCGCAATCAATCAATCAATAGCTCACTCGCTCCATTCGTTTGCTTGAATCCACGCTCCTCACTAGTCTTTGTTTTTCTCTCGATTCTCACTGCACCTTCGTCAACAGCATCGCCACCATCTCTCTCATCACAGCCTATGGAGCGCGCCGGCAAACAGCGTTTTCAGCCATATGCTCGTCAAGCACGGAGGCCCAATCCCGCGCCACCCGTTCAGGAGGAGGAGGAGGGTTTGAAGGTAAGAGCGGCGCCATCACGTCCCGCGTGTATGCTGACGCGCTAGCCCTTGTGTTTATCATGGGCAGGCAACAGAATCCTGCTCACGCGTCTCATCTGTCCAGAGAGACCAATCACGCTGCATCCGAAACGCATCCGCGCTCAAGGAGCTCAGTTCCCCCTTCTCTAATCCGCCATGTTTGCTCTTTTATTTCGCGATCATGCAATTCGTAGAACATCCCCAAGGTCATTCTCAGCTTTGTGAAGAAATCGCTGAGTTGGCTGGGAATTACACAGCAGCCCGATCCCGAGCTGGAGCGGGAGCTCAATACAACAAATGGTGATTTCGAGTTCTTGCCGGCAGCGGACAAGGAGTTGGACCAGGAGGAGCCTTCTGCAGATGGTCCCAAGACAGATTCGGCACGTCCGGAGGGGGATTTGCGCAACTACATCACGTCCCTGAAAACAGAGGCGGGCGACGAGGGTCTTACTCGTAACCCCAAGGTAAGATCGCAGACACCCAACCAGCCGTGTTGCACTCAGGAAGGCGAAGTACTTTAAGGCAAACAGCGTCTGATCCTATTTTCATTATTTTTTTTGCCTGTTTGGTATTTCATAGCGTCCCGCAGAGGAGGATGTGGCCACAAAGGCGGCAAAGCGAAATGCGTATCTTCTTCAGCTTCGCAATGAACTCTTAGCAGATATGTCCGATAGCGACGAGGATCTGGTAAGATCTTTGTTTTTAAATAATATGTCAAGATACAGACCCATCACGGCTGGAAAGCATCAAAGTGTTTCAATCCTAACCGTCCCCTTTCACACACGCCTTCAGTCCACCACCCCTATCAAGAACCCCTTCATGGACCAGAGGTCTGAGCTGTACCCAAAGGCTCCTGTGCAGCAGCCCATCACCAAGTCTAAGGGTCTGGAGAAAAGACTGGCAACAAGACACGACATTCAGCATGATGCAGATCTTGATGATGAAGGTATGTTAATCCCCTAACTCGGCTGGCATATGTATCCTACTCTCTGGCTGTTGATTTACTAGCGTCTAAACTAATGATATTGTCTCTCTATAATGTAGAACCCGACGGTCTGCTTTCGGAAGCAGAACTTGTTTTATTGGGACGTGTCCGAAGACTTGTTCAAGCGAGCGCACCTGTATGTATTATGTTCTGTATCCGGTTGTCTATAATCGGATTCTGGCATGAAACCCTTTTGACTGATCGAACGCTGCTGTTATATAGAAGCCCAAAAAGAACACCACAGTACGGCCGGAAATCGTGCCTCCGGAAAAGCCTCCAAGTATCTTTCCTTCACGTCACTCCGTCACTCACGTAAGTGCCCCCTCCTGCACTCATGAGCCAAATATGATCTTTAATTGTGCCTTAGCTAACGTGTTTTGTTCTTTCGCGCTGCTTGGGTCAATAGCATGCTCATGAAAAGGAGGAATCGTCTGTTAAACCCACCACAAACCCCCTCGATACCATAATGCCTTACAACCGGGACTACCGCAGGCATCGGAAGAACCGTGCTGCTAAAAACGACATGAGCGATCACGCTATGGACTCGGGAGACAGTGATGACGAAGACGATGTACTTGTGAGAAAGGAACGGCAGGGCAGGAATCGCCGTGACCCCAGCTCTCGTCATGGCCAATACGAGGAGGCGTCTGCGGAGTCAACGAGGACTGTGTCTGCACATCGGTCTTCACACCGTTCAGATCACGAGGAGGACCAGCGCACCTCCCATGGTGGTTTGCAAGTGCGGTCACAAGTGACGCCAAAGCGTCATGTTCGCTCCATTCCAGGCCGATTCTCTGCCTTGGACTCGGACGAAGAGGAGGAGTGGTTTCGTCAGTATGATTTGGAGCAAGTACGAACGGATATCCTCAACATTAATCTTCACTGCGCGAATGTTTTCTACAGTGGCATGCGTCTAATCCTTCTGCTCACCTTTGTTAGGCTAAGCGAAAGGCACAACGGGAAGCACACGGTTCGAATGGCAGTAACGGTTGGTCAGCCGTTGCTCATGGCATCGCAAACGGGCTGCAGCAGACGCTCCCCTCAGACGCTTTTGGTCAGGCTGGACAGCAGCCAGTACATCACGGACAGCAGTCGGGATATCCGGGATATCATGGGGTTCCAAACTACAGGTTGCCACCACAAATCTACCCCACCCTCCAGTACGGCAGGCGCACGAGATTGTACCACCCCAAGCTGGACGAGGTGCTTGCATGGACGTCCTCTGGGGATTATAAGCCGCTCGTGATTGATACATGGCGCTGTCGTGCATGTGATCATCGCACCAACGTCCTTTCCTCCAAGTGCGACCGCTGTGACGCCCCCAAGCCAGGACCACTCGTGCTCAACACCACACCTGTCTGTCAGCTCTTAGCCGAGGAAAAGGCGAGGGAGCAGCAGAAGAGTCAGGAACAGGCAAAGGAGAGCCATCATGTCTCCTTTGGGGCCTCCCCTCTTGTCTCGGCAGCTATTTCTGCAGCGCCTGCCGTCATTGGAAGCCTTGCCACCGCCGCCGGCGCAGCTGGTATTGCCGCCGCCTCCTCCAACTGGGCGTCTTCCGGATTCAAATTGCCCGATAACAGCAACAAATGGAAGTGTCCTGCCTGTGATGTCATGAACGAGAACTCTTTGGTCAAGTGTGCTTGCTGCGAAGCTGACAAGCCTGGTGAGAAGAAGGCGGCTACACAGAACGCTTCTGCCCCTCCAGCATTATTCACCTTTGGATCGACCTCGGCTGCGACCTCCACTTCCAACGGAGCAGCAGATAAGGACAAGGATAAGGAGTCTGACAAGGACGAGAACAAGAAGTTGTCGGCAGCAACCAAGGCACCACCTATGTTTTCCTTTGGAGCTGCGCCCTCGGCCACAACCACTTCCCCTGCAGGCCCATCTCTGTTCGGTAATGCCGCACCAGCTGCAGTACCGAGCGGGGCCGACAAGCCCGCAGCTGTTGGAGGATCTGGATGGGCTGCCGCGGGTTTCAAGCTGCCGGATACTAGCAACAAATGGAAGTGCCCTGCTTGTGATGTTATGAACGACAATTCGGCTGCCAAGTGCCCCTGCTGCGAGACGGCCAAGCCTGGAGACAAGGCGGCTGAAACTTCTAAGGCGGCTGCCATCCCTGCTCTTTTCGCTCCACCAGCATTGTCCACTTCATCATCGGCAGCAAAGGCACCTCCAGTTTTTTCTTTCGGAAGTACACCTTCAGCCCCAGTTCCGGCATCAACAACTACAACAGCTTCGCCTGCAGTCCCCTCACTATTTGGCAACACCACACCAGCTGCGGCATCGAGCGGAGCAGACAAGCCCGCGACGACTGGAGGAGCCGGATGGGCTGCCGCTGGCTTCAAGATGCCGGACACCAGCAACAAATGGAAGTGCCCGACCTGTGACGTTATGAACGAGAACTCGGCTTCCAAATGCCCTTGCTGTGAGACGGCCAAGCCTGGCGGCACTGCCTCGGGTTCGACACCTGCAGCGACCTCTATGTTTGGTGCATTCAAACCCCCCGCCTCCACAGGAGCGTCCCTTTTCGGCTCGACTGTACCTGCAGGTTCCAGCCTATTTAGCACTCCTGCGACCACGCCAGCAGCGACATCGGGTGATAGTGCCTTCAAGCCGCCTGTCTTCTCGTTCGGAGCACCCACCGCAGCCACAACCACCCCCGCCACCTCTGCAGCAGGTGATGACAGCAAGCCTGCGGCGGCCATCTCGTTCGCGAACCCTTTTGCCCCCAAACCCCTCGGCTCCACTGGCTCTACGCCTTCTTTGTTTGGTACAGCACAGTCCACGATAGCAGCATCGTCCACGGCCACCACGGTAAGTGTTGCTGCCTGCGTTCCATCCCCTATCTTCTGAAATAATACGACCACCTCTAACGTTTTTTTTACAACCATCGAATAGGAACTACAGAAGCCGCTGCCATCATTCCCCTTTGGAACCCCGGCCACCTCTGCCATCTCGACATCAGTTCCACTCTTTGGTACCTCTACATCTGCGCCAGCTGCATCGACGCTCTTCGGTACTTCATTATCGGCGACAGCAGCCTCGACGACACCGCTTTTTGGTGTGTCAGCATCGACTCCAGCGGCCTCGACTTCAGCATCGCTCTTTGGTGGTTCAACAGCTTCTCCAGCCACCGTTACACCGGCACCGCTCTTTGGTGCCTCAGCATCTGCGCCAGCAACCTCAACAACGACATCTCTCTTTGGTGCCTCGACATCTGCTCCAGCGGCCTCGACCTCCACACCGCTCTTTGGTGCCTCGACAGTCACGTCAGCAGCTCCGACCTCCACACCGCTCTTTGGGGCCTCGTCAGCTACTCCAGCAGCCACGACGTCGTCGGCTCCACTCTTTGGTGCTGCCTCATCTGCTCCAGCATTTACCAGTGCGTCTCCCTTTGGTGCTGTTTCGACAAACCCTGCGACCACCCAACCCAGCTTTGGGTTTGCATCAACAACTCAACCTAGTAGTGGATTCACACTCGGTGGAGCAGCAGCGTCCAACGAAGCGTCCTCGCAGGCAGCCAAACCTGTGCCTTCATTCTCATTTGGCAGCTCGAGTGCGGCCCCTGGAAGTGGGTTCGGCGGATCGGCTCCATCAACGTCATCGACGGCGTCGCCATTTGCATTTGGCAGCAGCAACGGAGCAGGAACCGCAAATACCAGTGGCTCCGGCTTTGGTGGGTTTGGAGCTTCACCCAGCAGCGCTTCCAACTCGATGATGTCCCCGACCATCCCAGCAGCCACTGGGGCGATGAATGCGGCTAGTACTACGAGCGGTGGATTTGGTGGATTTGGCGGATTTGGTTCCGTATCCACTGGATCGTCGACGCCTGCCATTAGTTTCGGCAGTGGCGGTGCCGGTGGAAGTGGGATGGGTGCGTCTGCTCCATCCATGGGCTTTGGGGCAGCAGCAGCCACGCCAACACCTGGATTTACCTTTGGATCAGCCGCCAGTAGTGCCCCTGGAGGGTCTCAGGCCAGTCCCTTTGGTCAGAGTGCGGGCGGGTTCGGCTCAAGCCAGACAGGCAGTTCTGGATTCGGTGGCGCAGGCAGTGGCGGGTTTGGAGCAGCAGGCTCCAGCAGCTCTGGGTTTGGCTCAAGCGGCGGATTCGGAGGAGGCGGTTCGGCCGGAGGCGGAGGCTTTATTTCGATTGCAGGGCAAGGCGCTCCCACGTTTGGAGGATCAAGCGGTGGTTCATTTGGCGCGGCAGGTGGTATGCAACAACAGCAGCAACAGCAGCAGCAGCAGCCAGGCGGGTTTGTTTTCGGAGCGAGTGCCGCTCCCTCGGGCTCGTTTGGATTGCCAGGCATGACCGGAGCACCTGGGAGTTCATTTGCCCCTCCGCAGCAGCCGCTGGGTGGCACAGGAGGGTTCTCGTTCAACATGGGCTCGAACCCAGACAGCGGCAATGGCGTAGCAATGCCGAAGGACCGCAAGATTGCCAAGATGCGATCGGCGAAGAAGCGGATGTAAGGTCTCTAGGGCCTTCCCTGTACATTAGATACATAGCAGTTTCTTTTTTAAATATACTTGTTTACGCGAGTGAGAAGAGAGGGCTGTGTGGCCACAGGCCTAGTTCAATATACCCCTGCCGAAGGACGATGGCTCAGTGAAGTGGCGGAGTGGTTGGTTGCGTGGTTTCCCAGTCTCCAGCACCTGTTTTGTCTCCTAAGCAGTATCGCGTCAGATAAATTCACCAACAGTGGTGATTGTGCACAGCTGCTCACAAACAGCCTCCGAGCTCTGGCCAGGGTGCAGTGCAGTAAGCGCCATGCAGGATATGCAGGATGCTGTTATCCTTGCACACTACACTGCCTCTACGGCATGCGGTGTTCAATTGCCTACCAGAGTCCGCAAGGACGTTGCGCCATATCAGGGAACTGTTCATATGCACTCAGAAGGACCTTTGCTGCCGTATGGGATATATGAGGAAAGACCTTGTACGAGATAAACGCTAAGGGTCCAGAACCTGGCCAAATGGGGCCACGGGAGATCATCTGGGCAAACCTTGTTCGCCTGGACAGTGTGCTTTGGCGCCGACGCAGATGCGGGCGTGCGGCATATATTTTTGGCAGCCGTGCCTTCGCTGCCGCTCCTTGTTCTTCCCTGCCTTCCCTGCCCCTCCCTACACTCCGCCATCGCCATCGCCTCCGCCACAACAGCCCACCTTCGTCTCGCTCGACCCTGTTTCCACTTTTGATTTGTTATCTCGCCTCGATCCCTTCTGCTCATCGTTGTTCCGTGAAACATCCGCTCCAGAAGCCCGTCTCACTTTTTCCTCCCGTGCGCGCACACCTCTTTCATCGACGTCCATTTCATTCTCTCTCTCTCTCTCTCTCTCTCTCTCTCACACACACACACTCTCTCTCTCTCTCTCTCACACACACTCTCTCTCTCTCTCTGCGTCTCTCTTCTCTTCAGCTCTCGCCATCGTACTCAAGAGCAAAGCCGCATTCTCGCCCACCAATCCAAACCGCGCAGGACTGCCCCTCTCGAGAGGATGAGCGATCTGCCCGTCATCTCTCCAATCTCGCCCGTAACCCCTGTGGTCTTGCCACTGCATCATGCTTCCAAGGATACAGCAGCAGCATCTCCAAGAGAAGGAGGTGGAGGAGGAGGGGATAGAACAGAGACTACGCACGGACTGTTCAGCAACCCTATTGTGGATCGGCGCGGAGGGCCTATGGACATGATTGATCCGTCGGGAAGCGAAGTGGATTATCATCAGAATAGACCTCCATTGCGCCCTCAGACTTCCGTAAAGTCCGGATGCTCGAGCTCATCACAATCCCAGCAGTCATTCGTCTCTGCGGTATCTAGTCTCTCGGATCAATCGCCCTTCGCTTCTAACAGCAACATTCACTTCCAGCACACACTTGTGCCTAACCCTCCTCTTCTGCAACCGCAGCAGGATCAGCATCCTGCCCACTATCCGTCTCATGTCTCTGGCCCCACTATATCCCCGACTTTGACCACGGCATCCGGACACCTGGCTCCTCCACCACCTGAAAAGAGCAAGTCGAGACGTTGGTCTCTTACTGGCCGGTTTTTTGACAAGCGCAAATCAATCACGGAGCCGTTCCATATACCAAGCAATTCCTCGCAGCCACCGCTAGTCATTGCGACTTCGTATAGCAGCAACAACAGCAACATTGTTCATGGCGCCAATGGAGGAAACCAGCCAAAAGGAGAACGGACCAGCAATGGACATGGCAATGCCGACAGCGACAGCCCAACCACACCACCCAGCAGCAATGGCGGAAACCGGCGATCAAGCATCGCAGATATTCCCAAGGCATTTTTATCATCACTCCGGCGGGTTTCTATCAGTGGACCTCCATCCATGACATGTTCAGCCAACGGCAACAGCGGCAGCAACGGCAGCGATAACAGCGGCGCGGCCCAGGCCAGTGGATTGTTTTCAGCAGGAGTGGATGAAACCGATCGGCGGCGCTCGGGCCAATCAGACAGCTCCGAGAAAGCCTCCTGGTTGGGTGAGAAGCCGCTGATCACCATGGCAGTCCCAAAGGCCCCGCCCCAAGACCCGTCAGTCCTGGGCCGCCGGCCGCCGCCCAAAAGCATTCTCAAAAAAAGACCCTCGGATCTGAACGCGAATGCACTTGCAGATCCTGGTATGGTGACTTCGGCCGCTCTTGCTGGGGTAGGAGTGTCCAAGACAGCTAACAATGCTAGCGATGACGCGGGTACGAGAGCAAACGATACCGGCTCGGTCCTTCTTGAAGGACCTACGCGCAGACTTTCAGCACTTGCCTCGGAAGATATCCATCCCATGGCTACTCCTGACATGGATTTTAACGCCATCAAGCTACTGGCTTCGTCTGCAGATCACCGTGCGAGACTCGTCACCAATTCTCCACCGCCGAGTCGTCCGCATGACGCAGATCATCCAGTCAGTCCTGTGGCGCCAGCAGAGGTACGGGGAGAGATGGATAGCCGAGCGCTCATGGGCGGAGCGGGATCTCCTCCACCGGGTGGAAAGAGCATCAACAGCGACAACAGCAGCTGCTTGGCAACCGCCGAAAAGACCGCTGAACGTCCTTCACAGGGTGCGGCCATTCCTCCCGACTTCACACCGGGGATGCAGTCCAATTTGCATAAGGGTCGAGGAGGTGAAAGAGCCCAGGGCGCGGTTGGACCTGATGACATGTCGCAGGATGAGCTTTTGACCCACCAAATGCTCACACTTGGCGCCCGGGCCCAGGGCTTGGCCCAACAGTATTACAGTCCTGGTTCTGACAGTCAAGGTACCGCCATTCAAGAGGGACTCAGAGGTGGTCATGGTCTTGGTGTCAGTGGAGGGCATGGTGGGCTGATGGTCCCAGGTTCGGGTGGACAGCAAGGAGGACCTAAGCAGCGATCGATCAACTTTTTGGACCGGATTGAGATCATTCCTGCATACCGCAAGGCGGACTATAATCGGTCGAGCGACAAGCATGCGACGTTCAGGATATTGACGCCTGACTTGAAAAGTGAGATTCGGGACGAGTTGAACACATACAAGATGAGGGAGATGGCAGTCCATGTAGAGAGCATGGGGAACACGGCGTTTCATTGATATATAGAAAAAGAGAACAAAAAAACAAAAGGCCTGGCTAAAACGGTCATTGTATATATTGAACATTTTCAGAAAGTACACTACCCAACTGAATAAGATTGACTATTATTGCTCGCTCACGGTTACCGTGGTAAGTTGAATAGACCGCGCCTGCCAAACACCTTTGTCCTTTGGGCCAAGAAATAAAATCACGCGTAGTGTGACTGAGGCGACCTGTGGGAGTGGAGAAGCAAGAGTTCGAGGATACTCGTTCGGTTTGAAAGCAAGGGTGCGTGGATTATCGCTGGAGATGAAGGTCTCTGAGCGCGCTACTTTATTCGCTGTGAGAGGTAGGAGGACAGCTACCACTATCCCGGTAGAGTTGCTCGCTCGATTCCCAAAATTTCAAATGCCCTTCAACTTTAAAAGGTGCGCGAGTAGGGACGCGTGTGCATCTGGATGATGAGTAGGGACGCGTGTGCATCTGGATGATCGGCTTGAAGTTGGGTCTTGGGGGGAGGTAAGAATCGCACGTGGCAATATCAACAACGACAACGTCCCCGACGTACAATAGGCAACGAGGGACGACAGTGTCGGTGTGAGTGCAACATTAAAGGTAGCGACTTTAGGATGAGCAACCCCATAAAATCTACTAGTGGGTGTTGTGTAAAGGTCATTCGACCACAGAAAAAGGGTTGTACGCAAGAAGGCGTGTTGGTAGTGGGTAATCGGTAGCGCGCTACTAAAGCTACGAATTAGGTTAAAGTGCCAGTGTCGACGATCCTCCCCACATGTTAAAAAGACTGAAAGGCAGGGACCTCACCCTCTTCTTTTTAGTTTCGCTCACTTTCAATTTTTTTGTCTTTCTCTTTCTTACTCTACGTTTCTTCCTTCGACCACCCATCCATCCCACCCATATACTTCGTCCTTGCTCCCACAACCATGATGGTGAACCAGGCCTCAGTTATATCACCTTCAACGGTCGCCAACGTTCTCGGTCTGCTTCGAGAACGTCAAAAGTCGCTCGTCAAGCGTAGCAAGTCGAACCCTGGCTTGGCCATGCTTGCATTGACGGCAGTGCTCTACTTTTGGCTTGGTCGTATGCGTGCTGGCAAAAAGGCATTGCCGCGCGGCAAGGCTGTTCCTCATCTGAAGACCCGATTGTACATGATGGATGTTGCCTTTGCTTATGTCAAGGCCAGACTCGAGGGCAATGAGCTCAAATGGGTCCAAGGCTTGTCCAAACAAGGCGCAACCCTGACCACAGAGTTCGTGGGACACTGCTTGATCCTGGCCTTTGAGCCTTCGTCGGTCCAGCATATCCTCGTGAAGAACTTTGAGAATTACCCTAAAGGTATTGTAGACACCGCTACTCCCTTACCGCCTTCCATCACAGCCTGCCACGGCCCTCCCTGTATTTATGGTGCGACCTACAACCCACACACCCCTTTTTCATTACATCAGCCACTGCTCGATAGCCAAAGCGATCCGAGCCGCCATCTCTGTGATTGTGACAAACCGTCAGCCTAACATTCGTTCCGCTTTTGCATTCTTGCCTAGGTCCTGCGTTCCACAGAGTTTTCTCTCCCTTCATGGGCACGGGCATCTTTAACTCTGACGGTCCAGCATGGAAGAACCAGCGCGCACTTGCCCGCCCCCATTTCCAGGTCACTGAATACAAAGGCGCGGCTCACATCGAAACCCAAATCAACCAAGTGTTTGGGATTCTCGATAGCGCCATCGCCAACAAAGCCGTAGTCGATGCTCAGGACCTGTGGTCACGCTACACCATCGACATAACCACCGACTTTTTGTTCGGAGATTGTCTCAATGCTCTGGACGTCCCACAGTCAAAGTTCTTGACTGCGTTTAGTTTTGTTCAAAAGGTGTGCGGCTGGAGGATGCGCCTTGATGAATACCAGATGTTTTTGCAGGTTCCAGGATTTAGGCAGAAAATTAAGGACATGGACCAAGTATTGCTGCCCATTGTGGACTCGGCGATTGCAAAGGAGTTGGAGCGAAAAGCGCAGGCTGCTGAGGGCGAGGAGCATGCAGACAGGCACGAAAACTTGTTGACCCATTTCCTGAACTCGACGGATGAGCACGGAGTGCCGTTCAACCGCATCTACCTTAGGGACATGTTGATGAATTTCTTGCTGGTAATTATGCATTTCCCATTGGCAATATTGTTTGTGCGCGAGAAAACAAGGTTCCATGCGCGCCATGGATTGAGAGCTAAACTATCGCACCCGTATTTTTTATTCGTTTTACAGGCTGGCAGAGATACATCGACCAATCTGCTGACCTTCTTGTGCTACAACCTTGGAAAGTATCCCGAGGTGATGGAGCGCGCCAGGCAGGAGGTTTTTGCGGTCGTTGGCCGCGATCGTAAGCCGGAACACGAGGATATCAAGGAGCTGAGGTACCTCAAACAGATCCTCAACGAGACCCTCCGTCTTTACCCTGCTGTGCCCTTGAACATCAAGACCTGTCTTGAGGATGACGTTCTGCCTAATGGATACCTGATCAAAAAGGGTTCTTTGGTCGTCCATTCGTCCTATGTTACCCATCGCATGAAGGAATATTGGGGAGAGGATGCTGAGGAGTTTGATCCGGACCGTTGGGGACCAGAGCGCGTCAAGAGAGTGAGGCCGTTCATGTTCTTCCCCTTCCATGCTGGACCACGAATCTGTCTCGGCCAGAACTTTGCGTTTAATCAAGCCATGAACACGATGACTCGATTACTGCAAAAGTACACGTGGAAGGTAGCGGATGGGTTTGAGCCCAGGCCTGAATCAGATATTACCATGTTCTCGAGGAATGGTATGGAGATCGTGTTTGATCACTACCGTGACTGACTGGCGCGCGACTATAGTGCTCGTCTTTCCTCCACCCCGCACGAAGAAAATGAAAAGTCGCTTGTGTTTAGACCCGAGAAAACACTCACGTACACATGCTACCTTTCACATGTTGACCTAAATCGATCCGAGGGTACGAGGGCTGGCAAGGGAGGCATGATTTGAGAGGGGGTGTAGTGCCCTCGGCTCGTCAAACGTCGACAGATAAGGTTGTTTTAGCCCTTACGCACAAGCCCCCCATCGAGAAAAAGTATGGGAGAGGTCTATGTTTTGCGCAGTGTCTGCTCAATGACCCTGCCTTCCGCAAGAACACTAGTATTCTTTGGAACACCGAGCATTCGAGTGCATCACATCACTTGGACCAACTCAGAAGGACCGTGCATGCTGAAGTCGTTCACTTTAGAGCGATGTCACGTCCTTGAGGAGGTCTACAGAGGTATGGACTATGCAGAAGTGGAAGGGGGGTCTTATTGAAGAGACTTTCGCCCTTTTTAGCGCGAACAAGATGGATTGAAGGTTGTGATACGAAATTTGCGGATGGGTTGGAGGTGTGGAGAACAAACCAACTGTGACACAAACCCCGGAGTGGAGCATAGTAGCTTTCTGCATCGAATCACCTCTTCACTTTTCTTTTGAGCCCTTCTTCGCCATCCGCCCTCTCCATCCTCTTTACGCCTTAAAGTTATTGTCTCCCACCCCCCATTCGTCTCTCCTCGCGGACACTGCCACTCTGGCCACCACCAACGAGTGATATATCACAACCACTTTTGCCATGACGAGCCAAGTTGCAACCGCTTCTCCTTCCATTGTCATCAAGATGATAGTGCTGCTCAGTCAGCTCCAGCGGTCTATCGTCAAGCGCGGCAAGGCCAATCCCAGTCTTGCCATGCTCGCTGTTACTGCATCCATCTACCTTTATATCGGCCACAAACGTTCTAGCAAGAAGGCGCCGTCCAGAGGCCAACCTGTTCCTCATCTCAAAACCCGGCTATATATGTTGGATGTTGCGTACGAGTACATAAAGGCTCGAATCCAAGGTGATGAGCTCAAGTGGGTCCAGGGCTTGTCGAAGCAGGGGATGACTCTCACTACTGAGTTTGTGGGACACTGTTTGATCTTGGCCTTAGAGCCTGCTTCGGTCCAGCACATGCTCGTCAAGAATTTCGAGAATTATCCGAAAGGTATGTTTGCCCTTGACCCCTTGGATTCACCTTGATTTTCGTTTCTTGGTACTTTCTCCCCCTTGAAATGACTCCTTCGCTGGAGGTGTTCAAAGGAACCCTCGACGTCCAAACAAACATCTATTGGTGGGCTCTCTGTGGTCCGTGTGGAGTAGGCGGCAGGTGTTTTCCTTCACCAAGCACCACCGCCACGCGTACTAGCGTTGAAATGATGTCCCAACTTCGCTCAATTACTAACCGTTTACCAATGTATGTTACGCGATACAACAGGCCCAGAATTCCACCGGGCATTCTCGCCGTTTATGGGTACGGGGATTTTCAACTCGGATGGAGATGCTTGGAAGAACCAGCGTGCTCTGGCCCGCCCACATTTCCAAGTGACTGAGTATAAAGGCGCAGCCCACATCGAGACCCAGATCAATCAAGTGTTTGGCATTCTGGACCAGGCGATTGCGGATGGATCCGCAATTGATGCTCAGGACCTTTGGTCTCGTTACACGATTGATTCGGCCACAGAATTCTTGTTTGGGGACTGCATCAATGCTTTGGACGTTCCTCAATCCAAGTTTGTGAGCGCGTTCAACTATGCACAGAAGATTTGTGGGTGGAAGGTCCGGCTTTGCAATTACCAGGCATTGGTGCTGGCGCCTGATTTTAAGCAGAAGGTCAGGGATATGGACGCTGTGCTACTGCCGATTGTAGATGCTGCGATTGCCAAGGAGGTGAAGCGACATGCTGCCGCTGTTGAAGGAGAAGAAAACGATAACAAGAACGAGAATCTGTTGGTGCATTTTCTGAACTCTGTGGATGAGCATGGCAAGCCGTTTGATCGTATCTACCTCAGGGACATGTTAATGAACTTTTTGCTGGTAAGCATTGATCCATGACGAGGCTTCTGCTACTGGTATTTTTTGAAAAGTACTCTCAACGCGTCCTCAACGCGTCCCCCACCCCCCCTCTCTCTCTCCCCTTTGTTATTAGGCGGGCAGAGACACAACGACAAACTTGTTGACCTTTATGTGCTACAACCTTGGAAAGCATCCTGATGTCATGGAACGCGTTCGACAGGAGATTTTTACAGTCATTGGCCGCGATAGTAAGCCTGACCACGAGGATATCAAACAACTCAAATTTCTCAAGCAAGTCATCAACGAAACTCTCCGTCTATATCCTGCTGTGCCCTTCAACATCAAGACCTGTCTTGAGGATGATGTCCTTCCTAATGGGTACTTCATCCCCAAGGGGTCTCTTGTTGTGCACTCGTCCTATATCACCCATCGCACGAAGGAGTACTGGGGAGAGGATGCCGAGGAGTTTGATCCGGATCGTTGGGGACCGGAGCGTGTCAAGATGGTGAGGCCGTTCATGTTTTTCCCCTTCCATGCTGGACCCCGAATCTGCCTCGGTCAGAACTTTGCTTATAGTCAAGCCATGAACACGATGACTCGACTGCTGCAAAAGTACACGTGGAAGGTGGTGGATGGGTTTGAGCCCAAGCCAGAGTCGGATATCACCATGTTCTCGAGAAATGGCATGCAGATCATTTTTGACCACTATCGCGAATAGATGGGCTTATCCCAGAGTAAAAAAAAACCTTCTCGACTGCTTCCCAGGGGGAGGGGTAACTGTGACTGCTTGAGTTTGACATGGTGAAGACGTTCGCAGGGTAAACGACCCATTAACGCAATCGTCTCATCTCTTATTCACCCTCCTCCAATAACTACAATTACAATGAGCGACCAGTCGCCTCCAGTAAGGCATAGCCCCATCCTTTCAGCTCAACCTGTCAAAGGCATCCTCAAGCGGCCAGCCTCACAACACGGGCAAGACGAACGTACGCCGCGGTACGTGTATCCCCTCTGGTCTCTGTTGCCAGGAAGACCACAATGAGGGGGATCTTGCGTACACTCCTCTCAGCATGGTATACACAGATAGCTGCTGTTCGTTCGACGCTGACCTTTTTGTATATCCGCTTGCTTGTATAGACTCAAATGGGACGAGGAAAACCTGATCATCACAGAGGCTCAGAAGGACTCGACAATGAAAATTGATGAGCCCAAAACTCCCTATGTTCACTACGACCACGAACTGGACAAAGTCATCGATATGGATGGTAACTAAAAACGTGAACACCTGAAGATCTTCACATCCAAGGACGAGATACATGGAGGTCATAAGGTTTGGATGACACTAACACACCGTTCACGTCACGCATATCTGCTTACCATAGGGGAATCTTTCTCGTTAGACGAAGGCAGAGCAAAGCATGCCTCTCTGGCCCATAATCAGCCGGTATTATCGAGCATGGATGGATCAAAGGGCGAGGAAGACAATGAGAGCGAGGACGGAGACGAAGACGAAGACGGGCCGGACGAGTGGGAGGATTCAGATGAGGACGAGGACGAGGAAGCTGAAGAAGAGTCGCCTCATAAAAAGAGTAAGTGTCGCTATCGGATTGCTTCTTATGTGACTTAAATCTCGCTTTCTGTTGTGTATGAGCTCAAAGTAACAAATGGGTATCATTCGTTTTCTGTTTTGATCATGCTAGTCGACCACGATAAGTTTGCCAAGATGCGCGCGGAACACTACAAGATGAAGGAGGCGCTCCAACTAGGGCATGAGCTGGCGGAGGAGGAGCTGAGTGCGCTGGACAGCCCTGATCCCAACGATATGCCGGTGCCGCCATTACCCTCCTTTGCTCAACAGTCGAACGCGGCTAGGCTATCGAGGGAAGCTGGATCGAACAAGCTGAAGGAGGACCTTGAAAACATGGAGCTTTAGAGCTTTTGGACTTGGCTATGGGAAACACCATAAAGAAGGATTGTTAGAAAACGCCCTATATCGGACTGCTTGTTGGGTTGCTGCGCGTGCGATTTGTTTACGTTTGGTGGCAGTATTTCAAGGCCCCGCCGCTGGGAGTGGTTGATCCTCTTTCTTTTCTCTTCTCTTTTTCTTTTTCCTCTTTCTGATGTGTCTCCCACCCCACAACCTTCTCCTCTGCCCCCAGCCGCATCGGCCCCACCGTCGCAACCCATCAACACATCATGGCCATCAAGGATTACCAGCGCGAGTTCATTGAGTTTGCCATCAAGAACGAGGTTTTGAAGTTCGGAGAGTTCACCCTCAAGTCCGGCCGTATCTCACCCTACTTCCTGAACGCGGGTCTCTTCAACACTGGCGCCTCGCTCTCCAAGATCGGCAAGTTCTACGCCGCTGCTGTCAACGACTCGGGCATCGAGCACGACATCATCTTTGGCCCCGCTTACAAGGGTGTCCCTCTTGCCTGCACCACCGTCATTGCCTTGGCCGAGGCTCCCTACAACAAGGACACGCCCTATTGCTTCAACCGCAAGGAAAAGAAGGACCATGGTGAGGGTGGCACGATCGTCGGATCGGCATTGAAGGGAAGGGTCCTGGTCATTGACGATGTTATCACTGCTGGTACCGCCATCCGCGAGTCTGTCCAGATCATCGAGGATTGCAAGGCCGAGTTGGCTGGTGTTTTGGTGGCGGTGGATCGTCAGGAGACTGGCAAGAACGGCGATATGTCTGCTATCCAGGAGGTCGAGAGGGACTTTGGTGTCCCCGTCAAGGCCATTGTGACCATGACCCACATCATGCAGTACATGGAGGAGAAGGGTACCTACGGCGAGCACTTGACTCAAATGCGCACCTATCGCGAGAAGTACGGTGTTTAAGCCAACTCTGGATGGGATGAAGTACGTTTTAATGCGGCGAGCGTGGTTTTCCGTTGGAAATTCACATAATGCGAGGAGGTTGACGCTCGGGAATGATGTGCTTCTGATCAGCAGTTTCCGTGTGTTCTCGGGACAGGCCGTCTTGGGAATCCAGACAGTTACTAGTAAATACCAATAACAACAACACAACAACAACAACAACAACAACAACATATGACTTTACTCCAGTGCGGTAGTTGGGGTGTATCGCCGAGCATGTCCAAGGCTTCATTTGCGTATAGCGACAAGCTGGTTACTCGTGGGAAAGACACGTAAAATTGAATTGTCATGAATACAAAAAGAGCTGTGTCGTCAAATCGCATGTACAGGACACTCGCGAGACAGTCTATCTCTGTGGGCTCCTCCATGCCGATCGCGCCGACTTGGCCAAGGGATGCCTTGAGGCGGAGGATGTTTCTGAGGTCACCGGAAATTTGGAGCTCAGACCGAAAAAAAAAATATTAGTCGCAGTTGGTTCACATTTCTCCTTTTTTCAATTCCACCCACCCTTCTTCCACATCCATTCACCACCGCACATTCACCTCACAATGGCAGAGACTCTTACTCACCCCCTTGTTCAGGACGGCTGGTTCAAGGAGACCGGCACCCTCTGGCCCGGCCAAGCCATGACCCTCGAGGTCAAGGAGATTCTTCACGTTGAAAAGTCGCTCTTCCAGGACGTGCTCGTCTTCCAGTCCACCTCCTACGGCAACGTCCTTGTCCTCGACGGCGTCATCCAGGCCACCGAGCGCGATGAGTTCTCGTAAGTGTGCTCTTGCGCCTCTCATTTGGATCTGATGGGGGTCCCTTCTCTCCCTATCGTTTGATGTGTGATTCGCATGAGCAAGACACGCGCTACACACACCTCACCAGCTAAATCCTCCTTTGTTTATTGGCCATGATGTATTGTTTCTAGTTACCAGGAGATGATGACCCACGTCCCCATGAACGCTCACCCCAACCCCAAGAAGGTGTTGGTCATTGGAGGTGGTGACGGTGGTGTCTTGCGCGAGGTTGTCAAGCACGAGGGCGTTGAGGAGGTCACCCTCTGCGAGATTGACGAGGTAAATGAAGAGCCATCCGTTGGATATCTGCGAGACCAGGAATTCTGGAATTTGAATGGTTGCACTGCGAGGAGAGTCTCGACTGCAGAAACGAAAGGATTGGATAAGCGCGCCTTGAATCTGGACTGATCTAATGATCTGTTGTATATGCGATCCTCTCCTTGGATGAAATTCAATCTCATAGGCTGTCATCCGTGCCTCCAAGAAGTTCTTGCCCAGCATGGCTGCCGGATTCGAGCACCCCAAGGTCAAGATCCACATTGGTGATGGCTTTGCTTTCCTTGAGGATAAGGTCGACAGCTTCGATGTCATCATCACTGACTCCTCGGACCCCGTGGGTAAGTTGGCTCAAGCTACTACACTGATTTTTTTGATGCAATGCGACATGTGTCTCAAGCGAGGAAGCTGACGATTTTTCATGTGCATTTTACCTTCTGCAACTTTCTTTTCTCATAGGACCTGCTGCTTCCCTGTTCCAGGCCAAGTTCTTTGAGCTGATGAAGAACGCCCTTCACGCCAATGGAATTATTTGCACTCAGTGTAGGTGTTACTATGTAGCCTTGCATGACTTTTTTTTTTCTTTTGTTTGGTTGCATGTAATCATGTAATCGGATGTGTACTTTGTTTTGCTAATAATCAAATCGTGGAACTTGCACCTTTTCTTCTTTGGAATAGGCGAGTGCATCTGGCTTCATATGCCCATCATCAAGGAAGTTATGGGTTTCTCCCGTAAGCTGTTCCCCCGCGTCGAGTACGGCTTCACGACCATTCCTACTTACCCTTGCGGCCAGATCGGCCTGATGGTCTGCTCCAAGGACCCCAATGCGGCCATCAAGGAGCCCGTGCGCCACTGGCCCAAGGAGCAGGAGTCCAAGCTGTGCCGCTACTACAACTCGGAGATCCACAAGGCATGCTTTGTGCTCCCCCAGTTTGCGCGTGCTGCGCTTGAGGCTCCCGAGGAGTCCAAGTAAGAAAATAAAGTAGATTGCCCATTACCGCCCATCATCTTCCTTCATCGCCCATTATCATCTCCTCCTCTCTATGTAGAGTTGTTTGCATAAAATTCGTTACTCTCGCCCCACGAAGATGTTGTGTAAAGTGGTTTGCATCAATGGTCGCGTGGCTTGTTTCTTTCTCGAGGCTCAGCCACAGATTCGCCACGTGTCCTGGTTGTGCTTACACGTCGGTCGCTCATTCAGGTGCAACACTCTCCCTCCATCGAACAGGACCCTTCTTTACATCTAGATACGTTTACATTGACCAGAATGGACAACTACGGTAGTAGCGGCAGCATTCCCCAATCCGAGGACGTGGTCATGTCCAACAACGACACTGACAATCTTGAGGACATGCCCCACGAGGAATCGCGCCATCGCCGCTCAGCCTCCTACACTAGGGACGACGAGCGCAACTACATCATGAACAACAGCGCAAACAATGGTGACAGGAGTGATAGCAGAGACCGCCGAGGTTCTCTGGACCAGAGGCGCAGCCTTAGCCGGAGCAGGAGTCGCGATCGCTTCCGCGAAGACAAGTATGACACGGAACGACATCAGGATCGCTCCAGCGGACCTAGAAATAGGTCCCGAAGCCCTACCCGTGGAAACGGAAGTACTGGAGCCGGTTCTTTGAGAGACCGTCGTATCTATGTCGGAAACTTGTCGTACGATGTCAAGTGGACCGATCTCAAGGACTTTATGCGCGAGAGTACGTATGAAGGGAGCTTGTCATGCCACCTCCCCTGAGGACGTGAATGCGTCCAAAAAAAAATCACGGAGGCTAACATATCGAAATATCATCAAATTTTACAGTTGGAGCTGTTGCCCATGCCGATGTTCTGCTGGGCTCTGACGGACGCTCCAAGGGATGTGGTGTGGTCGAGTTTCAGCGAGCGGAGCATGCTCAGGAAGCCATCCGTAAACTGAACGACGTCGTGTTGATGGGCCGTCCCATCTTCGTGAGAGAGGATCGGGAAACTGAAGGCAGGATCGGATTCTCTGGAGGTCGTGGCGGTGGCGTTAGCTCGAGACGAGATGTTGATTCAACTGGCCGGCAGATTTATGTCTCCAATGTAAGCATTCGCCACGTCTTCCTGACTATGACCACTTTGTATGTACTAACAATTACTTATCCGTCTTACGCTTGTTAATATAGTTGCCGTTTTCAGTCAATTGGAAGGATATGAAGGATCTCTTTAGGAGGGCTGGTCCTGTCGCGAGAGCCGATGTCTTTCAAACCAGTGACATGAGGTCAAAAGGATCGGGAACCGTTGTTTTCGAGAGAGCCTCGGATCTTCCAAGAGCGATTAGTACGTAAACAAGTGAGCGTTTGGGAGCGATGAGTTTTGGTTTGCTATTTCGCTGAGGCTGAGCAACATTAGGATCGAGGGGTAGTCGACCCTGCTACAGGATGCCTCATGACCCCAGAGGGTCAATGCAGGTGGTTGGCTATCGTCAGTGAACTGGAGAGATGGTTCCGAGAGCGTCAATACCTGTGAGGCATCGTGGCAAGAGAGGACTGTCGGCTGAACATGTGCTACCAGGATACTCTTTTGACTCACAGCAAGTGCCAGTTTTTGCTTGGGGTCAGACCTCAAGTTAGCATGGAAATTCGAGATTGGAGAAAGAAGGACAAGGGACGCAAGAGGAGAGCAGTGATAGAGAGGTCCAGGAAGGGCTCCTCCAACGCATCCGATCTCGCGAACGAGAAAACTAAAGCGTCCGTTTTCTACTTTTTCTATTCACCTCACCACCTCACCACCTCAACACCCCAACTTGGACCATTGGCCGTCGTCTGCCGCTGACGCGATCTGGATTCGAAAATCATTATAACGGAACTGGCTTGACTGAACGCCAATAGATATGTTCAACCGATACGAGTGGTTCGGCCGAAGGATCGAAGTTCGCGAGGTGGGCATTCTGCTGATGGATTTGCACTGTTCGAGTTGTTTATGTATATGTTTGAGAGGCTCCGAATGATGGCTTTCAATTTTTGAGGAGTCAGAGACTCTTGGGTTGGAGATGTTGTATGTGAGAGGACTGCTCTCGGGTGTAGACCCGGCCAGCCGACTATCAAACTGAGCTCTGGATGAGCCTCAGTGTGTACTCGCCACCACCCTGAGAACATCGCCCGCCGGCCGAATGGACAGCTGAACCATACCGTCGACAGAAGGATTTGGAGGCACGAGAGGACGAGAAGGATGTGGCAGAGGATTAGGATGCGGATGAAACGGTTCATACTTATTCATGGCGCCTTCTATGTTTATGTTTCCATTTCTTCGCTCAGGACAAGTATGGACCCCCCGCTGGTAGACACAGTGGCTCGCATGGTCCCTCGAGCGCTGACCATAGACACGAGAGCAGTAGCGGCCGTGACCGTGATCGGGACCGCGATCGCCACCGTAGCAACCACGACAGCGGCTCCAGCGGCTCTCGCGGTTACAGCCACAGCAATAGTCATAACGACACGTCCCTGGATGCAATCCCGTCAGGACCGGCAGCCGGGTCCGGGGATCAGATTTACGTCCGCAATGTAAGTACTGTTATTGTAATATCACCGCCGACTGCTACACAAAGGCGACAAGTGATTCTCTATTAAAGGCTGGTCCATAGGTACTCATAACCGTGCATTTGTGGTTTCACATTTGTCCGCTCCTCTACACCATTAGCTTCCACTCACTACCACTGAGCAGGATCTGAGAGACCTGTTCAGGACATGTGGACCCATGAGGATGACAGAGATTCTCTTGCACGGCGGTCGGCCCAAAGGCTCGGGCATTGTTCGATTTGAGCACTACGAATCCGCTGATAAGGCTGTCGGTAAGTCTCCCGTGTTCAAAACACAGTGCCGGCGGGGTATCATCCACAAAGATTATTTACTAAAACATCGATCCCTGCATGCCTAACGTACTTTAGCCAAGTTCAATGGATATGTTTATGGAGGGCGACCTCTGGAGATCATGTATGATCGAGCCTAAAGGCCTTTTGCACCGCGTCGTTTGTTTTTTTTTTCTCTTGAATTCTCCCCATCATGCCTGGCTGCACTCTTGCGCATTGTTTACCTAGTGCCTCTGCTACTCACCATCTCTTGATGAAGATCAGCGGCAGACAATAAAGGCGAGCTATTGGGACTATATGCACGAAACAGCGCTGTTGGACTTGTTATTGCCAGGTAAACACGAGAGAAGCCTCGGAATTTTGGATTGCGAGTTTTTTCTATACTTGGCCTAAACTCGGCGTCCCGCACAAACATCAGCACAACTCGTAGGAGGAAACTTGGTCCTGACACGGGACGACCATAGACAAAGTCCGCTTGGAACAGGATCCATGAACTTCTTAAGGCAGAGCACGAACGGTTCCGCTGCGAAGCAGGGCATTGACGGTCCAAAAAAATTGCTCCAGCCTTGCTTGAGCAAACGAGCAAAGTGGACAAGCCACTCGAGCATTGCTCGAGCAATGCTCGTTTCTTGCCAAGCAATTGCTCCCCCAACCCTAATATGGTTAGCCTCCCTTGCGATGCAGCGAGCAAGAAACGAGCATTGCTCGAGCAATGCTCGAGTGGCTTGTCTACTTTGCGAAGTACAACGCGAAATATGGGTCTCAGGCGAGGCACAATAAATTGACGCGTGCAAGCGATGTATGCTATCCCCTCCTCCCTCTCTCCTCTTCCTCCTCCTCCTGCTCTTCCATCGCTCCCATCCTCATTGTCGCTTCACAATCGTCGATCCCTACTTTTCAAGCTCAAGGATCATTTCCAGGTTTCTTGTCCTCTGATGTAACCCCACCTTGTTATGTGGTCTGAGATAGTCAGGACAGCACCCATTCCATGGCATAATTGGTCGTGTTCATGAGTGGGTGTAGTAAGGATTGTGCAGCCCGGATGAGTCTTAAGCTGCTAGTCTTTGTCCCTTGGAGCCTGAGTCGTTTGTCAGCTCATCATAATCTATGCGTGGTGCGTGATTGAGCTGTTTACCCAGTTAGTCATCCTCATGTCCCTCCTGGTTGACCATTGGAGGGATATGGGGTGATGATGTTGCCCAAGAGCAGAGGCGTATGCGACTTACTTAGGTTCTCTTAACAGGAATGCATTGCGACAGCACCCATTCCATGGCATAATTGGTCGTGTTCATGAGTGAGTGTAGTAAGGATTGTGCAGCCCGGACGAGTCTTAAGCTGCTAGTCTTTGTCCCTTGGAGCCTGAGTCGTTTGTCAGCTCTTCACAATCTATGCGTGGTGCGTGGAGCTGTTTACTCAGTTAGTCATCTTCATGTCCTTCCTGGTTGACCATTGGAGGATGTGGGGTGATGATGTTGCTCAAGAGCGAAGGCGTATGCGACTTACCTCAATGCATTTCTGGCCATCGGAGGAGGCTCCTGCTCTGTTGTTTTACGTCTTTCGTACCATACTAATCGCCTCGACTGAGCTACAAACCTAGGAACCATTCTCCAAGGCAACGTAGTCGCCTCCTAACCAAATACTATCGGCTTCGGCAATAAAAATATGTTCCATATTGTAGGTGCGCGAGCAAGGATATTGGAAAGATGATTGTTTCAACTGCCCCTTCGTCTTCCTCTTCTTTCGATTAGTCTGCGGTTGCGAACGTAGTGAGATGGTTTATAAGGGGAGCAGGCGATTCGTTCTTTTTGCTGTTTTTGCGGACCAGAATCTGGGCTAGGCGATAGAGTTAATTGTGGGCTGAGCATTGTTCGTTGTCGTGTTCGCGGATCGGGAGGCTGAACTGGGCGAAGGGGAAAGCCGAGTGGGGTTTTCAATGGGCCGCCTCCTTGGATCTTGTGGGTCTGGCTGCCCGAGTAGATGCAGTCCTCGTTGAGATCATCTTTACCTCAACCATGTCGCCATTACCCACACCGTTGTAAATTATTGTATAGGAGTTCCGGCGTAGCAGGAGGGGTGTTGGCGATCTTATTAGCCGTAGCAGTGTCAGTGAGCTCCTTGAACACGTACTCGGCAGTATATAACTTGTTGGTTGACAGAAGGAGACCGGCTACACCAGCAACGTGAAGCGGGGCCATCGAAGCACCGGAAAAGGTCGGTCGTAGTCGTCCCAATGATCCATGCCAATGTAATCTCAGGGCCAAAATTGGAGTAGCCAGCAAAGGCGTCTTCCTGTCGGAGGCAACGCCAGTGTAGGCGAACGGTGATTCGGCGGGGAAGACATTACAGGCCGATGCTCGTTTCCGCATAATTATGTCGACATACAGCGTTTTCACTGCGCCTTCGGCAGGAGTACGTGTTGGATATCCCTAAAGAGTGACGAGGATGCTTGTGCCCTTGTGTGCACTCGTTTTTAAGCACCCTTGCTGCGTGCACATCGTACGGTTCAACAGAAGGACAAGCTGTATGGTGATATCAAGTGCTTTTGATTTGTACAATATCATGACCCTCCATGGTCTGGGCCACTGTTGTGAACCACTGGTCCATTAACACGAGTTAGCTCCTTGAAAGAGGAAAATATTATGAGAAACACCTTTTGGACTGAGTCAGCAGAGACTTAAGGTTCGAGAAGTACAATCGTAGGACATTAACGCGATGGTGTCCACAAATTCTAGATCTAATTACCGCTACTATGCAGGGTTTGGAATGGACCCTTTTTATCCTTGTATGACCCCAGTCCGATTGCGCAGTGCGCAAATTCTCGGCTCTTGGAATGAGATCCGTTATCTGACTTAGAATCTACGCAAAAGTACGTCGCGTATAACACCTTGACCTTGCACAATCGCGATGGAGCTCGATTGTCACCCCTGAGGATCTTGCCCAGGAATAGCTCTTGTTTACACAGGCATTCGACTGTTTTTTCTAATGGGCATCCGCCGCCCACTGTCAATATCTGAGTGAGGTGTACAATCAAGGAATCACACGCTCAATGAAAATCCTAGAATGATGTATCCTAAATACAACATCAAGCCTGGCTGGAGCCACTTTCATGCACAAACTGCTTCAGAGCCGTATATATTCCCTCTCTTCTCCCCTATTTCCAGTAGGAATCAATACTCTCCAAGCACAGCCACAAATCAAATGTCTCCTTTCTCCCTTTTGGCCATCGCTGCTACGATTCTCGCCACTGCGCTGGTGTGCGCAGCTCCTGTCGATTCTTCCGATTCAAGCCATTCTCTCCAGAAGCGCACCGCTGCCAACGTCATTACCCGTTGCACTGTTCCGGGCACCATTGCCCTGACATTTGATGATGGTCCATTCCTATACACCAACGGCCTTTTGGACATCTTGCGATCCAGAGCAGTCAAGGCAACCTTTTTCATGAACGGTAATACGTATGGCAGAATTGAAGATTTTGCCGCCGCTGTTAAGAGAGCGTACGATGATGGACATCAAATTGCATCGCACACCTGGGACCACAAGGACCTGACATCCCTGAACCAGACCGAAGTCCTCAGCGAGATGACCTTGCGTAAGTGCTGCATGATTGACCTGATGCACTGTAGACCTCAGTTGTCCTGCCCGATGGAACTTGGGCTAATGCATATTCTCCATGGCTACAGTCGAGGACGCTTTCAAAAAGATCATTGGTGTCCGCCCCACATACATGCGACCCCCATTTGGATCCCTGAACGCTCAGGTTCTTGAAGTATTGGGCGAACGAGATTACACGGCCGTAACATGGGACACTGACACGCAAGACTGGGCGCGTAAGTATATTCCGTCAAAGTAAATGCTACGCTATCTTGGTATCCACTCTAACATCCGTCGTCTACGGCTTAATATATGAATACTGTAGACCCTGATAATTTCGAGGCTAGCTTCAAGGTCTACGAGTCGATTCTGAATAACTCGAATGAGATCACTCAACCTGGTCATATTGTCTTGCAGCATGAGGTCAACCAAGTAACGGCGTTGCAGGTGGCGCCTATGGCCATTGACCTGGCCCTCGTCCGAGGTTTCAAGGTCGTGACCGTTGGGGAGTGTTTGGGAGACCCCAATAGTAACTGGTACAAGGCTTAGGCAATTAGATAGGCACTGAATCAAGAGGATATCATCAGATTTCCTCAATGCTTATGAAAACTGTTCAAACGTATATTGTTCAATCATTTTTGTTCATCGGCTGTATGGACTTGCTGTTCTTTCTCCGGTCCAACTATGCTTGGCTATGATAGCTACGAGCACGCCTGATTTCAAGGCACCTTTTACTTATAGTCGCAAAAGATGTCGCCATTGACGGTTCTGCAGCTGGTTCCCGTGCCGCAATCCTGATGGACCCATTGGCCGTGGTCGCAAGTATCAAAACCTCCACCACTGCCGCATTTCTTGGCACCAGCTTTGCAAATGCTGCCGCCACCGCCGCCACTTTTATGGCCACAGAAGATGTGGCCCTTGACGTTTCTGCAGGTGGTTCCCGCGCCGCAATTGCGATGAACCCATCGGCCGTGATCGCAAGTGTCAAAACCTCCACCACTGCCGCATTTCATGGCACCAGCTTTGCAAATGCTGCCGCCACCGCCGCCACTTTTATGGCCGCAGAAGATGTGGCCCTTGACGTTTCTGCAGGTGGTTCCCGCGCCGCAATTGCGATGAACCCATCGGCCGTGATCGCAAGTGTCAAAGCCTCCACCACTGCCGCACTTCATGGCGTTATTCTTGCAGCCTCTGCTAGATGGGGCAGCCAAAACCAAAGAGAGGAGGGCGGCGAAGAGGAAGATAGCAAACTGAGACTTCATCTTGACTACTTCCAACAAAGGCGAAAGGAGAAAAGGACGAGATGTACTTGTCAGTGTCCAAGGAAAAAGGATAAGTGATACTTGCAGCAGCGAGATGGGACTTACAAGTTTTGTTTTTGTAAGAGGTAAGAGAGTGTGTTGAAGATTGGTGTTCGTTGTTGTTGTTGTGTTCTTGTCTGGAAGTCAGGGCAAGATGAGGAAGCAATCCTCTTTATATACGTCGCGAGAAGCTGTCTTGTAATAGTAGGAGTACCATGGGCTGTAAGTTATAAAAAACGCGTCTCAGTGCAAACATAGCCCATATGACAGTACGCCACTTTTGGATTCGCCTCGACACGGTCGCTACTGCTGGAGCCCTAAGAACTCAAACATCGACGCAAGGCCCAGGTCGTTCACATATTGTCAGGACGATCATCACTGGCATAGTGTCAGGAATATTTGTGGCTGTTCCAGCGAATCAAGGCGCGTCTCTTCTCAGACATCGCCCAAAACGGTCGATCCAAGGCTATGCTGACGTGCAGGCACTGCTAAAAATACAGGAGGACGGCGCCGTGCACATGTTCAACATGTCTCCACCTTTTGTCCAAGTAGGGGATTAAAATAAGCAGCTATTATTGTTACCTGTTGGCGTTCAGTGCATGGAGGCGCGTCTCAGGATTTTAATCCTGGAATGACTATGAAGTAGACTATAGCACAACGTCTGATTGTGTCCTGCAGTGACCATGACCTATTACTACTGACGGCCTGTTTGGTCAGCTTGCTTTTTGCGGCGCATGGGTCATGAAACGGGTCATGTTTCTTTGCAAAGCTATTTTCGTTGTGTGCTTTGCCATCAATTTCACTTGTTCAGCCTGGTGGTGGCCTTCACTCAACTTTCAAATTTTATACATCCGTGTTCCGATCCGTACAAAACAAGACCTGATAGACTTGGAGCGCTTGTTAGTCGAGTGGGTCCCTGTCCCTGTTGCTCAAGATATTGTAGGTGCGCGCCAAAGTGATAGTCTGGGTCTGACTCCCGAAATCTTTGACTTTGAAGAAATGAATTCCCTGAGAGGGTATTGACGGTCTGGAGATTTATGACACATCGTGCTTCCAGCTTTCATTCAAGCGCCATTCTTCATCTTGTGCAATGGGTATGAGCTGGCGTGGAATTTCACCAGAGGTATCCATTTTCAATTCTTACTATGGTCAGTGCATAATCGTGAGGATAAATTTGGAACTCAGAGCCACTGTGACAAGGACAGCAATTATTCTGGATGCATGTCTGGAGGGTTCTTTGTGCACCGCCTACACAATAGCAATCACCTCGGTGGAGGGATGTCGACTTTTGGAAAATGCGAGTAGCGCCTTTGCTATGATGCTCAACGAGCAAACGAGCCCTGTTGAAAGAACATCTTGGTGACCTGATGATAGCTATCAAAAGGTGTTGCCACAGACCTGTGTATGACCCTTGAAGGCGTCGAGGCGACAGTCGGTCCTTGGGCATCAAAGTGGCAGCACGTATCATCCATCACCTGTGAGTTGCGACCGGCGGTTCAATAACATAGAGCTGCGAAACACGATGACCAAGATGCCATCATAGAAGAAAATGTGGGCTCGAACGAGGCACTTTAGGAGTCCATCCGTCTGCTCGATAGGTGTGTACATGTGCGACTTTTCTATTTTTGAGAGACGACGTGTATCGAGACCAAAGTGGGGTGACACAGGGTCCTTTACTCTGGCGACGAGGGGCGATGTTTCGCACCCAGTATTGTTTGTAATTGAGAGTTCATCCGTCTGCCGATGGCAGAACTCGCCAATGACATCTTGGGCGCGAGGCCTTGGGGGGAAGGGGGGGGGGGGGGGTCGAGGACGTACTGCTCTCGTCCTTCATAGTCAACGACACTCTGGAGTGTGACCCTTGGAGATACCCTTAGACACGGTTGGTGGCGTGCAGCGACCCTTAATTTCTCGCCAGATATATTTTTTTTCTCCTCTTGCTGTGTTGTCTCTCATTCCAGCTCTTCTGCCATGTCGCTCGACGGATTCACCTCGCGCAAGAAGGCCATCCTCATTGCTTTAAACTCGGACACGCCGGACAAGTCTCCCAAGGGATACGTGGACGAGCCTCTGCTGCCGTTGATTGTGCTCATCAACAGCCATAAGGACTATGTTACCACCTCCTCTTGCTCGGGCCGGATCTGCACCTACCTCGAGGGACTGGACGAAGCGGAAGCACCAGGAGTAGGATCAAACCACCAGGACGAGGACGGAGAAGACGGCGTCGCCAGAGGATATGACGAAAACACCTCACTCGCCGCTGTAGAGGCTGCAAAGAGAGCCAAGGGTGGACAGTGGCTCTACGTCAGCCATGACCCAGTCGTCTTTCCTGAACACAGCACATTGGATCAGCGCTGGATCGCCGACCTGCTGTTTGGACCCGAGGCACATAGAGTCGTTTTGATGGAAGACTCTGTACCCTCGGACACGCGGACATTAGACATGGCAAGGTCACAGCTTGTCTACTTCAAGTTTGAGCCCATGGTAAAAGCAATATGCAACGGCGCGATCATCAATTGGCAGTTTCTATCGCACGCTCCAATAGTGACCTTCTCGTTGATGACGAACCAAGTCGCTATTTCTAGGATACCACTCGTCTAATATTTTGCTTGTCAAAACCCACGCTTCTTTTTGTGTCTCCTTAGATCCTACACATCGAATCCTCGACCCCCGCAGCCGCAAAGACTTTCCTCAACCACTCCTTGTTCTCGGGTTATCGTAACTCTGGAATCCTTCCATCTGTCAAGCGAACTATGCTCGCCATCCGCAGTACACTCAAACTGGATGCCCCCATCGCCTATATACCCTCAACCGCTGGATCAGAATCAGGAAAACAGTCCTCAGCATTGGGATCCAAGGATGAGGCTGGGAAGATTCATCTAGTGGTTTCTCTGACATATCTCCGTGTGTTGATCGAGTTGAGCAACGACAAGTTCAGAATGAATGTAGCACAGATGGCTCGGTTCGAGAAGCGTCTGACAGAACACTTGCTCGAGGACGAGAGCGCAGGAGAGAAAAAGAAAGTTGGCGATCAGGGAGAGTGGGAAGACAAGGAGGCAAGACGAGAGCGCAAGAGGAAAGAGGGCTTGCGAAAGCAAGAGATGGCTGCCCTGGCCAAAGCAGAAGCCGATGCAAGGAAAGCAGCAGCAGAGGAGGACCACAATTAACAGAATAAAAGCAGTATATACATGAAGACGGGATGTTTGATGATCTATCTAGCTCAGGCTGTCATTTGGAAAAAGCTTGGCAAGACAGTTGGAGAGGCTGTAGCAAGAGCACTTGATGCTGCAGAGGACCACGATTCGGCTTTGAAACGAGACTTGACCAACTCTAGCGCTCTTGCACTCGTTAGTCCACCTTGATCCGCATAGTACTGAAGGAGCAGCAAAAGTTCTTTAGAAACGAAGGAAGTCGTGTTAGCCAACGTCCTCATAACATTATTCAACAACGCTAGCCAAAAGCAGAAGCTTACGTTTGCAGGAGTGCTGTTCCAAATGAACGGGTACAGTATTCTCGGGTTCCTTTTCCAGTGCTAGCAAAAGGGCTTCGTGCATAACTTGTGCCACCTTGACATCTACTCCAAATGCGCCTTTTGCTAAATCAATTACTTGAACCAGGTTCAGTCCGTCCATTGCAGCCTTCACTACTTCAGTATCTCCACAGAACTGAACCATTCGCATCCTCAATTGCAAGTCGTTGGATGGCGCAGGATCACAGGACAGTAGTGCTGATCCGTCGACAAGTTTCTTGGGGTTCTCAGGATTGGCTTCGCTTGACGCTTTGAAGAGGCGGCTCCAGGTAGAGCCATCTATAAAGAGAATCGAGCGATTGTTATTCATGGGCCTCAAAGAAGACAAGTACATCTCAATATCCCCAATCCAGACATGGCTTACCTTGCTTGTCCACTTCTCCTACCGACATGGTCAGAAGTGCCAGCCGCAAGATCTCTGGGTAGGTGTTCAAGGCCGATCCTCCTGACAACTCGATTTGAACCTTCCTGGCGTTCGCGAATGTCAGCCCTACTCCATGGGCAATGGCCTTCATTGACGACGCGTCTTCCATGACACTATCCTGTCCCGCAAAATAGGCATCCACGCGCTTCATCAGCCGCCTCAGAAGCGGTTCCCTATCCCGCAAAAGCCAGTCAAATACAAAGATCCGCTGCGTCAATAGCCTGGCGATGGTCAACAAGCTGAGCTCGGGTCCTTGATCTGATGCGGATCCGCCACTTTCGATGCTCAACAAAAAGTCGATCGACTGTGCAATCCATTGCGCATCATCCTCAGCAGAAACAAAGTC
The DNA here is from genome assembly GCA_029449245.1 of Mortierella alpina. NCBI lineage: Eukaryota > Fungi > Mortierellomycota > Mortierellomycetes > Mortierellales > Mortierellaceae > Mortierella > Mortierella alpina. Next base: position 919,265 of record JANATF010000003.1, on the reverse strand, counting down.
GTCGATCCATTGAAGGGTCTTCCACAGAAATCCTGTACTGTGGGTTTTGACTACGGTCTGAAGGAGCACATTGGGCCATCGAAGGTCGCCTTCAAATAGAGCCTTCATGGACATCTTGGTCTCCTGAACGACGCGATCGGCCTCTTCTGCAGACCTGGCGGACGTCGATGGGCAAAGGCGGACCAAAAAGTACTCAAAGATGTCCCGAACCTCATGAAACCGTATCGAAGCAGCACCCGCGTTGACATATGCCGCATGGGTACTGTTGGACACCATAACGCCCTCCAGATATCCCACGAGTTTCCTCCTCACGTTCGAATCTACAACCCCTTTCTCTGCGACTGCATTCGCTCCCTCTGCTTCTGAATTAGACAGGATAATTGACCGACAGTGCCGAGCACAGAGCGTGGATGCCGGCAGGGCATTCAGGATCTCAGGGACATCTCTAAGTAGCCTGTCGACCCATGCCGCGTCGTCATTGTTCCCTACCATCCGTCCCAGGTAGTCCGGATCCCTTGAACTGGCCAGCTTCATGCCCAATCCAAAGCGCTCATTGACTCCCCTGAGTTGCTGTAGCACCTCTGCTGGTGGTGCCCTAGCTGGCTGTGAGGGTCCAAAGTTCAACCGCATCAGCCATCCGGCGTACTCGCTCTCGCTCAAGGCTAGCCGACGGTCACCCCGAGAGCTGTCCCAGAGACCTTGAGCGATCAGGGCCTGCTTTTCCCAGGTAAGCACACATTCCCGATCTTCTTGGTCTGCAAGAATTCCGAGTCGTAGTAGATGCTCTGCGGATGGGTCCGAGCGTGACGTGTAGTTGGGCGGAGGGAAAGAGTAGTGTTGAGAGATGCAGAGCTCCAAGAGGGTGCGAATGACGGGCATAGAATCCCAGACGATCAACGCCAGGACTCTGAGGTTACAGCTGGCTAGCATGACTACGATAACACAGCAGGTCCAGAACGATTGTGTCCATGCCAAGGGGACATCTCTGGCCAGTTTTTGGACCTCGGCGTTGGGTATATCGTTGAAGAGAGACAGGTTAAAGATCTTGACAATAACATCGGGGTTCTTGACAATGCAGCTGTCAGCATACTAGATGAAGAAAAGGCAAGTTGTGTTAGCGCTTGAATTAAAATGGTAGAGTTTACCAGGGCTGAGTACAAGGCTGGCCAACTTACAAAGCGGGAGAGATCTGTTGCTCGGGAAATGTAGTCACCAACTATAGCCAGCAGCATCTTTGGCGGCAGGCGAATATCCAGAAGAGCCATCAGTCCTCCCTCCGTCAGCGGCAGGCCGTTCTCCACAACCTTGTATATGAGATTGCTGTCGAATTCTTGCGAGGTCTATAGGAAGGTAAGTATGTCAATGACTGATTGCGTGCCCGCTAAATGTCACGAGCGTACGCCAGAGCTCTGAAGCACTTACCGAGTCAACGGTATAAGTCTGAGGAGGATCCAGAAAAAGGAGTCGCGATATACAAATCCTCAACACGTCCATTGGCACATATCCAAACGGCGTCTTGCAAATATCACCTTCATCAGGAGGTGTAGCGCTAGTCTCCACGCTACTGATGGCTTGGAACCAGCGCAGGGTAAAAGCATGGGCATGGGCTATCGAGAACTTGCTCATCTTGATATCGTCCATCTCCTTGGCATCGATCGCGGACGACATCATCACATTGCACATAATCTCAGTCAGCAGCTGGAGCCAAAGCGTAGATACTGTCCGTCCACCCTGTGCCTGGTGCTCCTGCTTTTGTCCCATGTTCATCAACTGGGGACTCTCCTTGAGAAGACCCACTACGATATCGGCGTTCCAGTCCAGACTCCGCTTGCCCAAATGCCGAATCCACCGCTTGACAGTCTGCACTACAGGCACCTGCCCCAAATTTCCGATAGCGGCTCCGGACATGTACTGTGCTGCATCAATTAAACATCCCTGTACGAGCTGCCCAAACTCAACCGCGGGCTTGTCAGGGATGTTTTGTAGAAGCAATTCCATGAGATCCAGATGATAAGGATTTTTGAATTCGTTCGGGTTCAGTTCTGCTGTCATGATGTGCTTCAGTCCCGTGCGGATCAGCTCCTGACCTGAAAGTCCTATGAGTGCAACGCGAAGTTCTTCCTTGACGGTCTCAACCTGGTGCGCGCGGTTTTTGTAACGGAAATCGAGCAGCATTGTCCAAGTCTCCACGTCGTCCCTGGACAGTGTCTCCTGAGCGCTGATCAGGCGCAAGATCTGTCGGAGGAGAGGCTTTGCGGCCTTCAAGAAGTTTCCAAGCCAGACTAGATGCATCATTTTAAAAGGGAGTCTCAGGTCAACGATACAGCGACAACAACTGCAAACCTACAAAAGCAACTCCTCTCTGCAGTCGGCGATCGCCGTGCACTTACACTCCATGCATCCCATGGCTTTGAGTCGAACTTCAACCCATCGGCAGGTGACCGTCATAACTTTGGTAACGCCCCGGATTAATACGTCTGAGGGGTTTGATCCGACGGTGTGAGGAATTTCTCCCCAGAGTTTGACAAGAGTTCCCTGTTTGATGTTGCTCCTAGTGGCTGGGTCCCGATATCGTTTCCGTAAGCTGAGTGATTCCGTGTATTGCTGAAAGTCAATTGTACCCATTACGGCAGAGGCGCTGCTCCTTTCGTCTAACCGGACCGGCTCAAATTTTTCGTCTTCCTCACTGTCCTCCTCAGCGGCGCCGTCTATCCGGAATGCTGTGAGGACGTTGCTAACAAAGCCTTTGGTCTCTGCGACGGCACACCATATGCGTTCTCCAAGTGCATCCTCCAGATATGCCATGACAAAGTCAGTAGGCCAGTCGTCTATCTCGTCCCAAGCAAGATGTAGCAATGCACACACCAAGAACACCACCTGGCCGTTGGTCCTGATTTTGAAGCTGTGTGTAAACTCAGGTCGAAGCATCTGGATCATCATGGTCGAGACTGTTTGATCTCGCAGGAGTTCTGGCATGGCTTTGCCGAGGCGGAGCAATCCTGAGGTGATGACTTGGTCGGGTTTGAGAGCGTTGAACTTCAGGTACTGGAGCGCAGCACGAATATGTTGGAGTGGTGGTGGTTCCTCCCATGAAGTTTGCATGAATGTGTTGTGGACTAGCCGAGCGTACAATACAAATATTGGCGCGGTTAGTCCAAGTTTTCATCAAAGCTGTAAATATATGTCTGAGGTTGAAAGGACAGTACCTTCCTCATCCACCTGCCGAGGATTGATGAGACTGGTCTCCTGCTCTATCCTGACATTCTGCGTGAAGGTCCAAAGATCCTTGAGTTTGGCTGGCCTCTGTTGCTGTTGCTGCTGTTGTTGCTGTTGACCTGGTACTTTCCTTAGTGCTGATCTAAGCATGGTCTCCTCCGTTTTGATCTTGGGTGGTGTGGACGGTGCACTATTGTTGCTGCTAGTGGTCGCAGATCCGATACGGACTCTTTTGGGCGCAGGTCCTGAAACCGTGTCTGCAGAAGTAGAGTCCATGGTACTGTGTAATGACGCATCCAGGGAAGGAGTGTTGGGTTCCAGCTTCGAGGAGGACTTGATGGGACGCGTTGGCGCTCTCCCTATAGCAAGGCGCAGAAGGGTGGGTAAGATTCTAAACAAAAAGATTGCCGTAGCTTGCATTCCCCAGATTTATGTTGCTGAACATTGCTTACCGAGCGGTATCAGGTCTGGGCATAGTCATAGCGCGAGTTGACGTTGGAAAAGATAGCACGTTAGCTATGTGGTTGCTGTAACGAGGAGGGCGCCACAGTGTGTCTATATGGCTGCGTGCTATGCGATGAAAACAAGTTACACATACCGTGGATCCTGTCTGGACCCTTTCCCTTGCGGTCCTTGCTCATGGCAGAGTGATGATGTCAAATGCGATGGGATGCACGCTTTCTTAGCGCATTGCGCGACATGGCTTGACGGGCAGTTGAGGCGAGGACAGCGGAACCAGTCACTTTCTGAGCCAAGCCACACCCAGATTTATGGCACTCAGCCCGGCGGCAAGGCTTGTTCCTCCTTTAGCTTTCATATCACATCATGGTATGGGGAACTGCAGCACTTCCTTTTTGGGACGGATTGCCAACGGGAAGCATCCAACCATCCAACAACACCACCGGGGTCCAACCCATCCATCGGAAAACATCGCCCTTACGCAGGAGTGAGAAAGGATCAGATCGACCTATCGTCACCTTATCGATACAGCCACACCTCGGACCAAGGATACTTTGACACACTTTAGCGGCAGCACAGCAGCGGAGGATCTTGGTCCATTCGTGCGAATGGCTCAAAGATTGCATCTTCAAGGACAGGGCGTTCTGCAGCGCCAGAAGCGTTCCACTTTTTTTTACATCTCGCACTATGGAAGCCAGATCCTCTCGAATAGTGCACAATATTCATGGCGACAGTGATCAATTCATTGGAGCAAGATCGCCACCCAGCTCAATCCCGCTTCCAACGACCTACCGAAGCTATGATTCATCAATCGGTTTAACTAAACACCGTTTCGACAACCACGTCAACACTATGCGACCGAATTGCTCGAGGAAGAAGGCGATATTGAGATCAAGATTATGATCTATGCACTCAGAATGCATTGATAGCCAATCATTCGACATCTTGATCAGATCTTTCAACAGTGCGACTTCGCAGGACCGATCATGGATTGAAGGGGAACATATTCTCTTGTTAATGGCAGTAGATTAACGCTCGTTGCTCTATTGCCTTCACTTTGACAGGGTAAAGTCCACGGTTCCCTGGCTCGTGCCGGTAAGGTCAAGTCGCAAACCCCCAAGGTTGCCAAGCAGGAGAAGAAGAAGAAGCTCACTGGTCGTGCCAAGAAGCGCGATACCTACAAGCGCAGATTCGTCAACGTCACCAACGCTCCCGGTGGCAAGCGTCGCGTAAGTGCCTTGAAACGGGAATTGCTCCGCATCCTGCTACGTGGACTTTTGTAGGCACATACTAACGCCGGTTATCCATGAACCTGCTTCTTTTTTATTTTTTTTAGATGAACGTCAACCCCGAGTCGAGCAAGAACTAAATGTTTTTTGACGGGATGTTACCTCAACATGGCGGTGATCGATAGTCCGGTCGTCTAGTTTTCGCTTTTTGCTAAGGACTGGAGTTGGACTCGATAGCCGTTCCTTCACCTATTAAAAAACATTACATTTTCTTAACGGGTACTCTTGGCTCTGACCAAGGCATGGACCAGATAGGGTGTGTGTGTGTTTGTGTGTCGGTGTGTGTGCAAGACATGGGAGCCACGAGCAGAGGCACAGTAGTGGCATCGAATACGAATAGGAATACGGTGACATCATATTGTTTTTCTGCGCCCTCTATATCACAGCAGACGTTGGTAATTACTTTTTGCATCTTCACCACGCTGAGCAATGGATTCCATCATCTTTATCGACGCTCCTGTGCAGGATCAGGTACTCACTTTTCTCACTTTGCTCTTATCAGCCTCGACCCTCCTTTCCCCCATTCAGGAAGGCTGTCTTTTTTTCATTCTCAACTTCCCTCGGGGATCTTTCTTTCTATTCTCTTCGTTTTCAGGACTGGCTGGAGAAACAACAACAGATCTCAACAAAGGCAAAATACGTGAAATTACAGCGACGGGGGCCACTAATCGCTCACGTCATGTCCTGATCGCCCGATTCACCGGAGAACCAGCGTACTGATCGCTGCTGGATGGAATTGGCTGGCATTAGTTTATTAGTGTGTGACAGCGAGCACCTGGGAAAGGTCAGGAACGACCCACCTTTCAGCATATCTGGACATTCAGGGATTGCGTCCTGCCACTCACGCCTCGGACTTGTCACTGCCTGAACTCTGTCTCTCTAACACTGCGATTACCATGTGCGGATAGGCTGTTGAGTTGGCCACCTACATCAGCTCCCTTCGCGCCGATGAGGAGCAGGCTTTGGTGAAGGAGGTTGTCGCTCTCGTCGAAGCCGAGAAGGTCGCTGAAGCCTCCAACGTTCTCGTCAAGGAGAGCAAGACTCTTTTGGAGGCCCCCGAGAAGGGTAAGAAATGCCCCATCATTGCGACAGTTCCGTATATTGTTATTAGGAACACTGGGGGGCATTGTTCTGACGGCACGAACTTTGTTGCAATGACTTATAGAATTCGAGGCTGCCTTCAACTTGTTGGTTGCCATCACTCTTAACGATGCCAACAAGACCGGTTTGGAACAGATCTTGAAGACTATTGTCTCGGAGCCCACCCAAAAGACCACCCTCAAGTTCAAGGTGTATGTGAACACGACACATCGGCTCATTCTTGAGTGCAGCGTACTCACGAGGATTGCTTGCCACAATAACTGGATGCTCATCGACTTTATCTTTTCCTTTCGTCCTTCTCGGCCAATTTAGCCTCTCGAACATCTTCAACACTCTTCCCGCCAACTCGCCTCTCCGCTTGCCCGTTTTCACCTCGATCGTGGAGCTGGCTGTTGCCACTGATGACATGGATCTTGTCCTCCCTCAGCTCCAGTATGTTCCCAGCTGGATCAGCGAATGGGGCGTCGGTGTCGAGGCTGAGCGCTCGTTGTTGTTGACTGTGTCTGACCGCTTGAAGGAGACTGGAAACCAGTATGTACTTTTATATTTGATCTATACGTCCTAATGTACAATTTGTGGCCACTCATTAACATTCATTTTCTCTATTATTTAGGTACCAGTCTTTGGAGTTCCTCCTCAAGTTCCTCACCACCTTCAACGGCACCTCGGAGTTGGATGGTCAGAAGGCTACCGCCACCCGCGCCATTGTCGAGTCAATTACCCTTCCCAATGTCCTCAACTTTGAGAACTTGTTGAAGGTCGATGCTATCCAGCATTTGAAGTCCGAGAAGGTGTACGAGCTCCTCTCCGTGTTCATGAGCGGAAACGTCCAGGATTTCCGTGCTCTTACTGCTAAGAACGCTGGTCTTCTCAAGGAGCTTGGTTTGGATGAGGAGGATACCCTGCGCAAGATTCGTCTCTTGTCTTTGGCTTCTTTGGGATCCGAGAACCTGACCCGTGCACTTAGCTACCAGGAGATTGCCAAAGCTCTTGAAGTTGAGGAGACTGAGGTTGAGTTGTGGGTCATTGATGTGATCCGCGCTGGATTGGTTGAGGCCAAGTTGAACCAGGTCTCGAAGGTTGTTATTATCAGCCGCTCCATTTACAGGACCTTCGGCACTGCCCAGTGGCAGCAGCTGAGCCAGCGTTTGAACGGCTGGAAGCAGTCCTTGGCTGATATTCTTCAAGTCATTGCCAACGCCAAGCTGACTACTGGAGCCGCTGTCAGCACTGCTGTCATCACCAGCAACGTCAACTAAGCACCCTGATATCGATGGCTGGATGTGACAGTGGGAATGGGCGGGGTAAACACCAGATGCTTGTTTCGTAGATCTCTCCATCACTCCAGCCAACAACACACGCCTCAACATCTCGACTCCTATTTTCATGCAACAGCATATTCCCTGTTCTCCTTACCTATTTTTTTTTTCTCTCTGTCAGTAACCATAAAAGTTTTTTTATTTTCCAAGAACATCAGTCAGTGTTGGCAACATCGGTATTGACGATGGTTACGCTATGAGTGGATGGTGTGTGCATTGTGTGCATATGCCCTGCAAATTGAGAGATCGCTCTGTGATGCGGGGTCGCTGGTGTGTCTGGTTCCAATCAAGGTTGCTCCCTGATAATCATATCCGATCTCGGCCTTTTGCTCACTGTGTGCATCTCATATCGCATGTGCGATTGTCAGTCACAAAGGGGCGCTTTGGCCGTATATAGTTGAGCAGATCCGAGCATTTTCCAGTTTTCATCTTCACCTCCTGCTTCCTTGCTTGTCCTTGCCTCTCCTCTTGTCTCTCGCTTCTATCCCCACCCCTATTGCTCGGCAACAGCAGATCGCCTTTGCCCTCTTTCCTTCCTTCTCATCCTCTTCCTCTTGCCTCTCCGATACGCTTGTCTTTGTCGTCTCCTCTCCCAACTCATAATGTCGTTTCTTAAGGTACGAAAGCATCAACTGTCCGAGCTCGCCCACCTTCACACCAGCTATGAAAGGAGACCAAAAGCAAGGCCTGACTCTTGTTTGCTGGCCACTCTTTAGCCATTAGCTAGGCCCGCTCAGCGCTGGAGCAGTGTGCGCTCCCTTGCAACAGGGGCCGCCACACAGCCAATGCGGGACTGCACCAGGATCACACCACCGTACGCCAAGCTGGTGTCTAATCTGGAGAAGGTCAAGAGGGTTCTGGACCACCGGCCCATGACGCTCTCGGAGAAGATCCTGTACTCGCATCTGACAGAGCCAGAGGGGGTCAAGCCTGTCCGCGGACAGACATACTTGAAACTGTCGCCAGGTATGATTGTGACTTTTTTTCTTTTTGTGGCCGTGTGGAGTGTGTGCGGCACAGCCTAGGTGGCATTCTGATGTCCGATCGATCATCTACAAAAAGATGATTCGATATGAAAATATGAGTGTTAATCGCATCCGCATTGACACACCACGCCTCAGGAGGCACACAGGGCATCTGCTCCGCCCGTTGCCCCCCACGCCCGCGCCCACTCTATTCGCACCTGTTCTAACGTGCTCGCTCCTGTTTTATCATCTATATCTCTTGCTCCCACTCTCGCCATCTCACTATCACTTTCCTCATTTTGTGGATCATGTTTGGCAGATCGTGTTGCTATGCAAGGTAAGGCACATCCATCATGCGTGTCTCATTCCTGTCCACATAGCCATTATGCATGACGATTCTAAACAATACTCTAAACTCGCTCTTCCTCTTGACAGATGCTTCCGCCCAGATGGCCATCTTGCAGTTCATGCTTGCCGGTATGCCCACAACCGCCGTGCCATCTTCCATCCATTGTGATCATCTCATCGTCGGCCACAAGGGCGCTGCCCAGGATCTGGTCAATTCCATTGAGAACAACAAGGAGATCTTTGACTTTTTGCAGTCTGCAGCAGAAAAGTACGGCATGTCGTTCTGGAAGCCCGGCAGTGGCATTATCCATCAGATCGTGCTTGAGAACTATGCTGCCCCAGGTCTGCTGATGCTCGGAACTGACAGTCATACCCCCAATGCAGGAGGACTGGGCTCGATCGCCATTGGTGTTGGTGGAGCGGATGCCGTCGATGCCATGGCCAACATCCCGTGGGAGCTCAAGGCGCCTGAAGTGATTGGTATCAAATTGACAGGGAAGCTGAATGGCTGGACCTCACCCAAGGATGTCATCTTGCACCTTGCAGGCAAACTGACTGTTCGCGTAAGTATCTCACATCTCTCATCTGATAACTGTGGATCAGCTTGGTCCAAAATGTGTCTTTATTTTAACGCTTGTACGGTCAATTGAAATGAATGTAGGGTGGAACGGGTCATATCATTGAGTACTTTGGACCCGGAATCGAGACTTTGTCATGCACAGGAATGGGCACGATCTGTAACATGGGCGCTGAAGTCGGAGCAACCACCTCGCTCTTCCCCTTTGTCAACAGCATGTCTTCGTACCTGCACGCCACCGGGCGCGGTCCCGTCGCTGAAGCTGCACGTCAACATGCTCAGTTCCTTCGCGCTGATGAGGGTGCAGTTTATGACAAGGTGATCGAGGTCAATCTATCGACACTGGAGCCCCATATCAACGGTCCCTTTACCCCTGATCTGGCCACACCTCTCTCAAAGTTTGCTGATGTGGTCAAGCAGAATGGATGGAAGGATCAAGTGAAGGTCGGCCTGATCGGAAGCTGCACCAACAGCAGTTATGAAGACATGGATCGTGTCACCAGTTTGGCCAAACAGGCCGTTGAGAAGGGCATCAAGTCCAAGGCCGGATTCTTTATTACCCCTGGTTCAGAGCAGATCCGGGCTACCATCGAGAGGGACGGTCAGACAGCTGTCTTGGAGCAGGTCGGAGGTGTTGTTCTCGCCAACGCATGCGGGCCATGTATCGGACAGTGGACACGCGATGACCTCGATGACAAGGAGGAGAATGCTATCCTGACATCGTTCAACCGCAACTTCAAAAACCGTAACGACGGCAATGCCACCACTATGAACTTTTTGACATCACCCGAGGTAAGAGACACACAGCATTGCTATCACACCAAGCTAGGTTTGTCATTCTCGAACAGCTATCTAACGGTATTTTTCTCTCTATTCGGACTTGCCTAATAGCTCGTTACGGCCATGTCGCTCTCTGGCAAGCTGACCTTCAACCCCCTCACTGACCCGCTTATCGACGCCTCTGGAAATGAATTCATGTTACAGCCACCCTACGGTGACAACCTGCCCCAGGACGGTTTCATCCCCGGAAACCTGTCCTACACGCCTCCAGATGTCAGCCAGCCCAACTCTGCGATCAAGATCAACGTGGATCCCAAATCCAGTCGCCTTCAGGTCCTGGAACCCTTTGGTCCCGGACCTGAGGGTGAGTTCACGGATCTGCAGGTGATGTTGAAGGTGAAGGGCAAGTGCACGACGGATCACATCAGTGCTGCGGGACCCTGGTTGAAGTACAAAGGACATTTGGAAAACATTGCACACAACACACTCAATGGAGCATTGAACGCTGATAATGACAAGGTCAACGTCGTCACCAATGTCTTCACGGGACAGGAGGGTGCTATCCACGAGGTTGGACGCGACTATCAAAAGCTGGGCAAGCCCTGGATTGTTGTCACCGACGTAAGTATTTTTGATAAGGTGGACTTTTCAGTTCCTGAAACAGCTTTTTTTTTTTTTTTTTTTTTGTGGGTTGATGCAGTACACTTTGACTGACCATTTGTTTATCATTCTTACATCAATGCTTCCTACCCACTTTCAGCACAACTATGGTGAAGGATCCGCTCGCGAGCACGCCGCTCTTCAGATGCGTTACCTCGGCTGCCCCCTGATTCTGGCCCGTTCCTTTGCGCGTATCCATCAGACAAACCTCAAGAAGCAAGGTGTCCTGCCTCTGACTTTTGCCGACCCTGAAGACTGGGAGAAGATGCACGGTGGAGATGTGATCGAATCGACGATTGGACTCGCTGATTTGGTGGCCGGTCGTCCAGGAAAGAACGACACCCCCGAGGGTGGAGAGATCAAGTTGGTAGTACGCCGGCCCAACGGTGACAAGTACGAGATCACGGCTTTGCACACCATGAGCAAGGATCAGGTCGAGTGGTTCAAGAAGGGAAGCGCCCTAAATGCTGCTCGTGGATAGGAAGCGAGTCTTGTAGATACTGTTTTCTTTTTCTTTCTCCATCATCTTCATCACCACTCATGTATCAATACAACTACAACTTAATACTGCTTACTTGTGACAGCCCTGGCCGATAAAAAAAAGTACATGTACAACAAAAGAGAAAAGGCTTAAGGCTTCACCATTCCGCCATCATGTCTGGAAGATCGTCCAAAATATCTGCTAGATCTTGTACTCGTTGCTGTAGGTCCACTGCGTATGTGTTGAGAGTCCATGTCGAAAACGTAATGGGCAACAGCCCAGTCAACGGTGTTTGCAAAGAATCTAACGGTGCTGCCATGGTGTCATCCTGGGCTATTGCTGTCATGGATCCACTCGATGCGATAAAGACATCACTCTCGTCAGCCTGAGGACGTGTCCTGAGTGCCAGAAACGTCGATCCAGACTGTACCTCGGCAGGATCTGCAACCTGCGTGGCATTAGAACCAAACTCTGGCGTCTGTGGTGCGGAAGCTGATGATAATGTTGTTCCTTCCAGCGACTCTTGACTCTGGCTCAGTCTCTCCAAGATCGCCCTTGCCTCATGATCGGGATTCATGACCGCCACAACCAGAGCCCAACATACGATGTAACAGATTGCTGCCCCAATGAGACAAGATATCTTGGACCACATGGTCTCGACCTTTCCGAGCACAAATGACAAGAAGCACAGTGCGACCGAGAATGGCATGGCGTAAAGTAGCAACCAAGTTGAGGTCTTCAAAAAGATGCCGTCCGGCGATGTCCTGATGGTCCCCGCCGCTGGGCCGTGACCGAGCGACGTCTCGAATAGCGAGGGCATCATCGAAAGAACAGTGCCACTTGTAGGGTGTTCGTGCAACGTGGCGATCGAGTGATGTCGCTGGCGTAGCGACGTAGCCGTTGAAGTCGAAGTCGAGGTTGACGTGGTAGTATGAGACGAATGCCCAATGCTTTGACTTGTTGATTTTTCCCCTTCCTCGGCTTCCTGGTTCATAAAGGGTTGATCTTTGTGCAGGTACCGACACAATGGACAAACCATTTCATTGCCCACTGCAAACGCCATTCTAAATTATCCCGAAAAAATGGGTTCGAGAAAAAAAATACAAATTAGTTCCAGGTTATTTTCTTTGCGAGTTTTTTGTCAAAGGGGATGCCTTTGTCACGAACACTCGCCTAGCTCATTGACACTATCCAGCACTTACGATATGCAGGAAAGATGGAATTCGTGGCGACACGCCAGGATGGCTTGGGCATGCTGACGAGGTAGGATCTTGTCCAAACAGATCGCACACTCCTCCATTTCTGTCTTGTCCCTACGATGTTTCCGTATGCTGCTGCGGTGGGAGGTCGAGCTGCTGTTTGGTTGCAGCATTGGGGCGGTGGCAGATAACACCCTCTCGCTCGTGATGTATCTCGACTGTGTGCATTGTTCGTCCGAGGAACTCTGACCTCCTGTACTTGAACTACAGTCTTGCTGACCGTGACCGACGCAGTTATTACTTGATGAAGGCTCCATGAACTCAGATCTGACGTTGGTCAGCTTCATTGATGTAGAGGATGATCCCACTACTTGTGTTGCTGATGCAAATCCCGCCCGCGCTCCCTCCAGCGATACTGACGAGGACGACTGTGATGGTGTTGTGTAGGCAATGGAAGAGCTCTCGTTCGGAAAGGCTGGTGAATCCACCGAGGCGCTGCCTGGAGAATTGTCTCGAGATAGGGAAGTGCTACTGGCACTGTTGCGTGTCGAAGGGATTGGAGACGCTGCAGACGTAGCAGGGTCCCGAAAAGTTGCCGAAGGTGTCTGCTGCCTACGTCGCCGGGAGCGAAAGGACATTATGTAGGAAGGGGCGAGAAACTCGGCTGTACTCATGCCTTGACGTCAATTGGAAGAGAACTAGCAGAAGTGAAGTGGAAAAAAGTTGAAATGAGAAGAGGGTGTGAGTGGGAGCTGAGAGTGAGAATGCAAGCGAGAAAGCGAGTGAGAATGGGGAGCAAGAAGAGGAAGAAGAAGGATGAGCGAAGGAAGAGGTGAATGAATGTGTTCAATGGTTCTCGTGGTCTGCGTCAAGAAAAAAAAAAGCGCACTGTCCTCTTTCGTCGGAGCAGCAAAATAAAAGCATTCATGACCAAGTGAGACACGAGGCCGAAAGGGCGTCTCGTTCTCCCTCTGTCAAGTGGAGTCAAGTGGTCACAAACGCTTTGCCCATCCCCTCTTTTGGCAAACGCACTGCAAGCACGCCTCTCTCGCACACACCTATTCATTGTTCGTGGTCTTCTTCATCCTTGCTTATTCTCTGCAAGTGTCCAGTGTCCATGACCACCATGTATCATCCTATCACGCAGTCTTCCTTCACGCGGACAGAGAATGGATGATCCTCTAAACAATTGAACCTTATGCGCAGCGTGGCTGTCTGCGCAATAGAAAAAACAACCCGACATTCAAACTTTCGACGACCGTTGAGAAAATTACATCACACCATTTGCCGTGGTGCACAGTCCCCATTGTCCCCAGCCCCAGCACAGGAACACCAGCAAAGTGAACACTCGCGCAATTTTCGGAAGAAATGATATTCCACCAAAGGATCGGCGCTGAAAGTCGGCGATGTCTTTATACAGAGAGCGCAGCTGTATAACTGCATAGGGTTTCTGCATGCCTGCAGCAAAACATTGGCAAGGTTGATGCTGTCAAGTAAATCCAACGTCGCCCTTTGAGACCTCGTCTATCACGTCCTCCTATTTCATACACCTGATCCACAGTGGCATTCTCTGGAGCTGCTTTGTCCGTACCTAGGGATTCTAGCCGGCTAAGAAATTAGCTGGCTAAGGTTTTTTTCACTTTAGCTGTTTAGCTCGCATCGGCACTGGCTAATTTCCTGGCTAGAAAAACATATGTGGTCCCCCACCTCAGAAGTGACTGAGTGATGATGTGGTGGGTGATATCGTGTTCTGCAACTATGGTAGAAAAGCCCTGCACGCGATGAACATCACTATCCCTCTGGAAAGAGTTTAAATACAAGAGTTTTTAGAGCGAGGTGGTTTTCGTCGGACAAAGCTTCAAAGCGCGTCATTTTTAGTCGGCTTCGCTTTTAGTCGACTAATACTTCAAAGCGTGTCTTCTTTAGTCGGCTAGGTTTTTTTAGCCGACTAGAATCCCTATCCGTACCTGCCCTCTCCATACTTTCCTTCTCCATGCAGGGTCCTGCCTGGGGTGGTCCTCGGTTCCTGGGTCTTGGTGTGTCGGCATTGACATCGATGTCCACAGATGCCAATACTATGATCTTGGTGCGGGTTTCAGGGAACAATGACTTGAGACCACGAGCACTGGCTAGTGGTTGCTCTGACCGGAGAACATGCTTAGCGACCAGAGCCTGAGGCAAAGATAGCAATAAGTTCGATGAATTCGCGTGTAATCCCTTGTCATAGTGGGCACGTACATCTTAGAGCGCGGCTTGCAAGGCGAGTGTGCTGCAAAAAGCAAGTAGAAGCCTCAAAAATTGTCTGTTTTGGTAGCGGTATCGGCAGGGGGCACATAACTAAAAGAATCAGCCAATACCCCCATCCTATCATCTCAAATGAGAGGCAAGCGCGCTCTTATCACTGGGAGAGTGTCGTCCTCATCTAAAGACGCGACGCGCCTGTTGAACAAAAATCGTCGCGCGCCATTTTATTCTAAACGCCGCTTCAGTGGTCCTGGCTTCAGTCTTTGCGCAAGTACATAGTTGTCTATTGATATACAAACACCACTTCCGTGGTCCTGGCACCTGATCCTTGGCCGATTCTTGCTCGTAAACCTTTATCGGAATCGAGGCCAACTCGTCGTCAATTTCCTCTGGCTCCTCCATGTTGAACTCGTCGACCACCATGCGCGTACTTAGACCGGCTTGCTCTTTTCCTGCTTTTGTGATCTTGTATATGGAGTTTGTGATAACTCCACTCGCTCGATATTCCGTCAGTCTTTGCGCAAGTACAGAGTTGTCTATTGAAGTTATAAGCATCGTCTACGGCGCATTTGGGCGATTGGCCGCCGGTGATGTTGTAGAATCAGCTGTTGTCGTTGCTGCTAGTCGTGCTGCTGCGCGAGCTGATGTTGTTGGCGATGATACTGATTGTGCGGCGGCTGGTAATGGTGCATGAACTGCTGCTGTTGCTGCTGTTGTTGTTGCGCATGCTGGTGTAGTTGCTATTGCGATTGCTGGTGCTATAACAGCATTCGAACAGGTCCCCGGCGCGCCGCGGTTACTATAATTTCATCAAGTCGAAGGACCGACCGCCTCCAATTTTTGACCGACGGTCCTTGTTTTGGGCAAGGGCTTTGACTTTTAGACTATCAGCGGGCTGCAAGGGTCGATTGATCACCAAGATATGATAATGGCAAAATAGCCGCATTTAAATGCCACTGAGCTATTTGGTGCTGGCACTGCAGTCGCTGCAGCCGTGCTATTGTTGGAAGGAGCTCGCATTCTGTTTTGAATCTTCTGATAGAGTAGTTACTGTTGCTGCTGCTGTTACTGTAGTTGCTGCTCTTGATTGAGGGCAGGTGGCATTGGCAGTGGCGTGCTATCTACGTATATCCAGGGAAAAAACACAGGACATGAGCCAGGGCGCTGTCCGAGCTTGCATTCACTCATAGGCGCTCGAAGGATACTTACAGGGTGTAACGTACTGGACCTACCAGCTCCGAGGAAGTGTACTTCTACTCGGTGGTGGATGTGGGAAAGAGGAGAGAGGGTCGTGGTAAGAAGAACGCCTTGCGGCCGCTTGTGACGTGCAATGATTTATCCACGTAACAGCCTACGCCCATGGCATGGCATGTGTGCAATCCCTTTTGATTACCCTCGTCTGTCCTGGTCAACTGTGCCGATTGCACGCGCCCATCTCCCGCCATGAACTCCCCCGTGCCGTCGTTTCTCGAGTCCATCACGCGGGACAGGGCCGCTGTGCTCACCCAGGCATGGAACGACTGCGAGGGCATCCCGCCCAAGGCAGGGCTCATGCGCATTGCCCGCCAGACAAGTCTCGACTTCCGCATCGTCCGCTACTGGTTCTACTGCCGCTCCAACTACGAGGGCATCGCACGCGCCTTCGACGCCCTGGGACCCCGACAGAAACTCGAATTCCCAAAGCTGGAGGAATACTACCTGTTCGACAGGTTCACCGACGATCTCGATGCAGCAGGCACATCTGACCTAACCCCTCAGGCCCTTGGCCCCTCTCATGACGCGTCACCCACTTCCAGTCAACAGAGCCAGCCCGCTCATGCGCAAGCAGAGTCCATCTCAAGTACTTCGACTCGAGGACGCGTGCGTCGAGCGACAATGAAAAAGCAGCAACTCGATGCCCTTGACCACCCTCCTAACGCGTCATCCACCTCCAGTCAACAGAGCCAGCCCGCTCACGCGCAGGCAGAGTCCTCCTCAAGTGCCTCGACTCAACGACGCGAGCGTCGAGCTTCTTCGGCCACGAAGAAACCGCAGCAGAAACCCACCACAGCAACAAAGAACAAGCAGCAGCATCGATCACTCACCCAGGAGCCAACTGAGGACCGAGAGGTCAAAGTGGAATCGAAGGCGAGAACAAAGAGACCCAAAATCTCTACAGTGTCAGCGGCACCACCACCAACAGGTGCCACAGCCGAGGCTGAGTCCATTCTCTCAATGACGGCAGTGACTCCCTCCGAGATGGATAGCGCATCCTCTCTTTCGGCAGCTACACTCCAGGCAACTGTCGCGCTCACTAGTTCACCTACTGCAAGGGCGGTGGATGTGAACATGGCAGATGTGACAGCAATCTCCAACTGCAATTCTTCATGTGCTGCTACCCCGTCAACCCACGCGTCTGTGAACTCGAAAGTACACCAGTCAAAGATGTTCATGTCAGCTGTAATTATACCGCCGTACAAAGCGTCCTCATCAGGATCCTCGTCTCCCACCTCGAGTCGAAGAAGCCATATTACGATTCTACGTCAACCTCCCTCGGTGCTCCACTCCGCGACTCTGGACAGTGCAATCCCCGACTCAGCGCTCGGGGCTGAAACTCTCAACGCTTTGACGCCAGCATCCACGCCCAAGGTACGGCTCAAGCTGATTCGTAATCGGATGGAACCACAGACGCAAGAGTGCCGTGGTAGCAACAGCGAGAATTCGATCAATCCACCAACCTGCAATTCAGGAGCAGACCTTGCAATCGAGCAAGAATTGGCGCTGCAAGGGGAGAAGATCACCGCAACGAATACATTGGTACAGGAAACTCGGGCGAAGGCTAAAGTGGTCACGGTATCAAAGCGACAGGCAGAATCAACTTTGGCTGCCTCTGATGGCGAACCAAGCACTACCAGCATCGAGACACCACGCAAGAAGCGCAGCAAGAGCGCCCCCTTATCACTCAGCAGAGGCGACGAGCCAGATTCGCAAACTATGCCCGAACTGAAGGGTTCCAGAGAGCGAGTCCTAAGCCATAGAGAGCAAGTTGATGAGAGCATCTTTGAGTCAGGATCTCACCTATCTGCCGTAGACACCGCTCCAGCGCCTGTTGAGAAAGAGACACTTGGCGTCAGGGCAGGAGACGGAATGGTAGGAGATGCAGAGGACAAGGAGGTGAAGGCCACTGAAGATCAAGAGGAAGGTCATCTAGGCACTGTGCATCCCAACCCCTTTATCAGCTCCATGGCAAACAGTTCACTGCAGCCGAGGACGCGAACTGTCATCAAGACGAGCGAGGGAGGTGACGTTGTCCAGGGAGACAAGCAGAATGAAAGATTTCCGGAACAGCAGCGATCGGCACGACTCTCTCGATCCCGATCTCGAGGTCCTTCCACCGCGCCTACCCGAGCGGCCTCTCAGGCGCCTTCTCGGCCTCGAGTGCCTGCTCCTGACAATGGAGACCGTACTGAACCGACCCAGATTTTAACTGCGCAACATGATGTTGCGAATGATGCGCTTGAGGGTGTAGCCAATGGACCAGCAGTGGCAAGTAATGGACAGAAAGATAGCAGCACTTCTGCCCAGCGACTGTGGGACCAGCCTTGGACAAAGCAGTATGCGAGCATCAAGCCGATGAAGCGTCGCAATACGATAATGGAGAGTGGCGTCGCACCCTCCTCATCAAAGTCATCACAATCTGTATCCCTCACCACCAACTCCATCACCAGTTCCAGCAGTTCCGCGAACAACGCTATGGCACCGGACGAGCGTATGGCCTCGGAAAAGAAAATTGTCAGCATGGATCAGACACCGCCGACT
The DNA here is from genome assembly GCA_029449245.1 of Mortierella alpina. Classification (NCBI taxonomy): domain Eukaryota; kingdom Fungi; phylum Mortierellomycota; class Mortierellomycetes; order Mortierellales; family Mortierellaceae; genus Mortierella; species Mortierella alpina. The sequence goes on along the minus strand of JANATF010000003.1, from coordinate 900,829 downwards.
CCAAAAAGTACAGACGACACAGAACGTGAAGCAAAGACGACACAGAGCAAAGAGTTGCGGCAACACAAGAACAACGATTCCCAACAGTGTGAGCACGAGGAGAGTCTCATGGCAGAATCAAACCCTATGTTCCCAAATGAACATCCGTATATGGGGGTTCAGATTGACGAGATGGACGGTGGTGGATCGTCGTACTCGCCTGATGCTACATACGATTGCCTGTCGCCGACCAACCCATACCACTCTGGTAAGATGCGACGCCCTTCATTTTTACATGATGCCCCACAAACACGTATGATGTTGAAACCCTTATCAGCTAACATTTTGTCTTCCTTTCGTATTAGATGGTCCTTGGTCCGAGGGCCAAGATGTTGAAAACAACGCTTTAGCCTCCTCTGCTACTCATGGTCGTCATTGGACAAACGTCTCAACTCCTGACAATCGTGGTATTTCCGACCGCAGTCGAAGAGGAGACTATTCGAACAGATCACGCCGCTCACGAGAACATGGAGACCACTCGAGGGAGAGAGGACACAGAAGAAGATCACACTGGTCCAGCGATCGTATTCGAGGTCGGTCAAGAGACCGATCTGAGGGCCACTCAAGCAGAGCGCACGGCTCTAGGGATCGATCCAGGACCCGCTCTGTGGGTCGCCCAGGCAAGGCTCTCCGCTCTAGAGACCGATCGCGAGAACGTTCTAAAGAGTACCTGAGCAGACCCCATCATTCCAATGACCGATCGAGAGATCGCTTTGAGGGTCGCTCGGTCGGATCCTATCATTCTAATGGCAGATCAAAAGATCGCCTTGAGGGTCACTCGGTCGGACCCTATTATCCCACTGATGGAAGAAGAGACCGCTTTAGAGATTCCACAAACAAGACGCACCGCTTCAGAGCACGATCGCAAGAGCACTCAGAGGACCGCTCAAGAGGCCATTCGAGCAGATCGCACCGTTATGATTGAGCAGGTGCAGGTTCTATACTCCCCACCACAGAAGCACCACTCATACAGGATATATAAATAAATACTTCTGCAAGTTCAAAGTGACATCAATGGGAAGAAAGGAAGGTAGAAAATCCAATTTGACAGAACTATCTTCATAAACGCGCAGCCGCAGCCGCAGCTAAAAAACGCGTGTGTTGTACGCCTTTCCTAAGGTCAGCGGAGAATTTTTATCACGCAACTTCTGCACACGGTCCTGAAATGAGGAGCGTGCACTCACTCTCCACAAATCATCATCGTGACTCGAACGGCCGGCGATCCCGCTCCCGTTTGTTTGAACTTTTTTTTTTTGAAAGCGCGCGAATATTTCACATTTGGGTGTCTGGAAATCAGCAGCGGAATGATCACTTGCGCTTCGCCACTCCTTCCTGCCAGTTGTTGCACACTGCCCTTTCTCTCCCTCTCCTGCGCGGGAGTCTTAGGTGATTCTGGGGTGGGAAGAATGCGGCCATTATTCCATGGATGCCGAGCGTGGCGTGGTTCTTGCAACGACAATGACATTCAGGACCTTCATCCTCGTCTAGACTATGCTGCAGCAGGCAAGGTGTTTCTTTCTCTCTCTCACTGGCTCTTACAATGCCTCACTTCTGTTTGAATGAATGACCCTGGTCCAGAAATCGTTGGCCGTTTTTCGCAAACTTTTGGTAGAACGTTCACAAAAAAAAGTGAGCCCATTTTCAAAAAGGGTTCTTTCACTTTTGAACACCCTCAAATTTTGCATTTTCAGCAACTCTCTGGTATACTCTTCATGGGTAGGAAGTAAATATCCGCCCAGCTCTAATTGTATTATACACGGCTATGAACAATAAAAATCTATGTCTTGCGCAATAACTGAAGCCCTTGAGGCGTTGACATATGATCATGGCGCGTGGTGTTTCCTCGCTTGAGGAGCAGTACAATTGATTGAGACGCTGGGTGAAGTCTTTTAAATTGGGTACCGTGTCTTCCTCCAGCAAAAGGAAGTATGAAAGAGCTCGTTCAGTCTCCACATTTGAGATTGTGGTTCAGTCTTGTCGATCGTGTTAGTTCCGGCAAACCAAGAGTTTGTAGTTTTTTAGAGTAGCACACTCTTCCTAAACTTTTAGATGCTCCGCCTCTGAGTGAGGGGTTGCGGCATATGCAAACATTCGGCACTGCTGCATTTTTTTAATTCTTCATATAGATGACGCTGTAACGAAAATGAGGTCTATTTAGTAGGGTGCACAGATGCTCGACGCGTGCAGTGCATCATTGAAGTGAAACAACGCGTAAAGAAAAATCGTGAAGAATCTGACACACATGATTTTTTTTTTGTCTCGGATCACCCTAGAACCAACTTTGCCCTTCTGTTTACTTTCTCTCATTTCGACCTCCCACATCCGCACCATCTGCCCATCCAAAGACCCTCTCACAATCCAACCAACACACACCAACCTCGACAGCAGATTAAACCGCCCTTCAGGCAAATTTCTATCGTCTATTTTTTCAATCATGGGCGTTGAATCCATCAGCACCCACACACTAAAGAGCGACGCTACCACAACCATCGTCTCCAGAACCACAACCATCGTCTCTGAACATGAAGAGGTAGTTGCAGACCAGGCTGAACACGGAGTCGTTGAGGGTGTTAAGAAGACCCTTAGAGATTACTGGTTCCCACCCCACCACCACCGCCATCTCCACCACCACGCTGTAGATTCTGGAGACAATAGCGACGATGACGAGGAGTATGACGAAGACGATCAGGAATCCCCTCAGCAGCGTAGCCACTCTCCATTCAGAGCCAACGGAGTCATGAATCGAGCCTACAACTACTGGAAATCACTCACCAGCGACGCAGACGAGACTGCCAAGGGGCTCGTCATCAAGGCAAAGGAAGCCCGCGATGAAGCAGCCAAGGAAGCCAAATGGGCAATGTTTGGTTACAAACGTGAGGCCCGTGAGGCGTACGAAGCAGCCGAGAGAAAGTATCTCGATGCCCTCGCTGCCGCCGAGAAGGTCCATGCGGACGCCCATGAACGCGCACGCACCAAATGGTTCCAACAGTCCGATTGCACACAAAAGGAGGTAGGCGACGCCGTCAAGGACAAAGTCGGCGAGATCATGCACGCGAAATGGGATCGATTCAAGGCCGCAGTCGACTCCTTGGCATTCAACCCTCCAAAGTACGCCTGCAGCCCTAGCTCGCAATACTGGTTCTCGCGCCAGTACCCCGGTGCGGATTCCGGATGGGACTGTCGTGAGATTTGGGATCATTCCGATCGAGATGACCATGCCCATAATGTACTCAAGAAGCTTCCAAAGAAGCATCTGCCCGTCGAGCGAGTCCATGGCACGCTGTCAGATCTGTTCCACCAAGCAAAGTTGAAGGGAAAGACTGCACCCTCGGCTACATCGTTTGATCCGACTCTAAAGTCTGTCCGAGATTATTACCATGGGATCCTCGACCGCATCGCTCGTAACGAGCAAGGCGCTGTTGACGAATTGGACACGATGGCCGAGAAACTGAAGGAGAAGTTGAACGAGGCCAAGTACCGTGAGGAGCAGACAGACTCGTGGTTGACCGCCCAGTGGAACTCGGTTGTCTATAACGCCGGCGATGCCAAAGACCAGTACGAACGCGTCTTCAAGAACGTCCTCAAGAACATCAAGCAGGCCCGTGCCGAGGCTTACAACAGCGTCATCACCAACTTGCAAAAGACTCTCCTGATGGCTCGCAACAACATCAAGGAAGCCATCCGCGTCACCAAAAATGAGGTCGACAAGTCCAAAGTCCATAAAGCCGTCCAGGATGCTTCCCAGGCATTTACCAACACGCTTCATGAGACCGAGGCCAAGATCAAGGCTGCGCCCAGGAATGCCTACGATAACGCCGTGGACTCGTTTAACAAGGAGACTACGCAGCTCAAAGCCAAACTCGATCACGCTGCAGAAGCTGCTCGAAAGTCTGGCTCCTCCATTTCACACCACGCCTCCAAATCGGTCTCGTCTGTGGCCCATCATGCCTCTCAATCCGGCAAGAACTTTCGTGACGATGCCAGCCGCCGCTTGAAGGAAGCCAAAAGGTCGGCCGATTCTATCAAGCACCGCGCTTCGAGCAAGTACGACCGCGCCACGGCCTCGGTCAGCTCTATCTGGGGCTCTGCTACTCCATTTGCAGAGCCGTTGAACAAAGTCCATGAGACTTACCACCATCTTTTGGGTGAGGCTAAACATAGTTTGTTCGGAGACCATCACCACTATTATGGCAACAACCATCATGAGATCAGCTCTTTCTATGGCCTCTTGACGGCCGTGTACTTGCTACTTCTCGCTCGACGAATCTGGTTACGCCGTAACCACGGGGGTTCCTCCACAGAGACCCACGGCAATCTTCATGTCACCAAGAGATCGCGCCGGCACAGTCATACCTCCACAACCTCGGATGACCATCATGAACCCAGCCGCGAGAAGCACGGAAAACACAAGCATCGTAAGTCATAGCCCCCGAGTGGTCATCACTGAGCGCGCTGCTTACCAAGTCGACCAGATATCTAATGCTCCCTTATTTTTTGTTTTTGTCACTCTTTGCTCCGTCCAACAGAAGATGCTGTCGACCACCACGACCATCCCCATCACCACCACCACCACAACAACTCTTTCACCACCGTGCTCCACAAGTTCACCTCCGTAGTCCCTGCAACGCTGGTCCTTCTCATTTTCCTCGAGCTCGCGGGATTCTCACGTCCTGCACTGCACACACTCTTTGCCAGTCTCGTCATCTCGCAGCTCCTCCGATGCGGCTACTTTACCAACCTCTTGGAGCAGCTCGGTATTCTGGACACGGCCTTGGGCGAGAAGGTCTCGATCAGGGCCGTCCATGAGATGGGCCATGGTCTTTCCTGGACTGTGTTCGGACTCGCTGCAGCTGCCAATGCCATCCGCGTCTTGCACGATAACGCGTAAAAAAAATTGGAAGATTCACCCGGCGTCAAAGCATAGTTATCATCACCACACCATCAACATCATCAGGTCTTTCCCCCTTTTTTTTTCTTCTTGGTTGAATAAACATCTAGCATTATTAATGGTACACAGGAGTGGGATTGGGATGATAGTAAATAGGGTACAAACAAAAAAAACAAACAAACAAATTCAAACAGCGAGTGCGTCCGCCCCGGTCCAACTCCTCCTTCTTCACAGGCTCGAGGACCGCAAATCACTCTGCGCCGGTGTCTTTAGACCCTTGCGCTTGCAGCTGCCGCATCATATCCTTCGCGGCCACCTTGAGTTCCTCCCGAGTCACATTGTTGCCGCGCTTGGCCGCAAACTCGATGGACCTGTCCATGATCCTGGTCAACATCTCCACATCTACCGCCACCGTCCCAGGTGGTGCGGACGATAAAAGGGTCGAGGAGGTGGAGGGTAAAGAGGGAGAGGTATGAGGTTTGAGGAATGGGTCCTGTAGGAGCTCGGGTATTGTTCTTCTATTCTTGGCATCTCGATCCAGACAGCACCGCATGATTCGTAACAGATCAGCATCCACAGGCACCATGGACTGCTTGGCTGTCAATGTCGCGGCTGTCGAATCCGACGGGGCATTCGTTCCTAAAGCGACTCCTGTTTGTTGTTGTTGTTGTTGTTGTTGTTGCTGCTGTTGCTGAGTCAGAGGAATCTGAAGAGGCGACATGGTGTGCACTGGAAACTGGATTTTGATCTCTGGGTTGGTGATGGCCGTCAACTTCTTGAAGACGTTGGTGATGTCTGCAAAAGGTGTTTTCCCGTAAACCATCTGGTATAAAATGCAGCCTAATGACCAAACATCACTAGCCCTTCCCATTTTGCGATCGCCCGAGAGAGGATTCGACGTGATCGACTCTGGTGCCATGTAATTGGCGGTTCCAAGCTGACCCTCGCGGTGAATGTTGGTAGTATCGTTTGCAATCGTATTGGCGATCCCGAAATCAATCAGCTTTAGCGATCCTTCAACAAGTAAAAAGTTGGCTGGCTTCAGATCTGTATGGACAATCTTTTCCTCGTGGATGGTCTGAACTGCCTCTAGCATCTGTTGCCATATACAATTACTGAGTGAGACAAGAGGAAGACTATCGGAATGATCAAAGTAAGTATACCTGTGCATTCAATGCATACCTGTTCCCAGTAAAGTCGGATGAAACTGAGATTGTGGGGTAACAATCGTTGCTTGACTAGTAGACTGGCTAAATCAATCTCTCCCAGTTCCATGAGCTATATAGCAAAGAAAGACCAGTAGCATGTTATCAGCAAAAATCGACTGCCAGACATTATCATCCTCGTCACAACAGTATCGCAGCATAGCTATAGCGGCTCATACCAATGTCAAGTATCCTTGGTCCAATTGAAGCTCTGAATCCCATAGCCGAACAATACGAGGATTGTATCGCAGCCTGTTGAGCAGCTGAACTTCGTTGATATAGCCTTCGATGGTTGATTGGTCCGCTTTCGCAAATATAACTCTTTTCAGCGCGAAAATGCGGTTGTTGTGTGCCAGCACTTTGAAAACCTTGGATGATCCTCCCTTCCCGATCAGGTTAAGACGGGTGTAGGCGCGACCGTTAACCTAGGAGAGGATTAGTTAATGTTAATTTCAATTGAAGCCATCAGAGCATCAATGTCTCATCAGCCAATAACCCACTTACGTAAATCGTGACCCGACCCTCTTGTTTTGTTGGAGCAGTGGTCGGAGCGGATGGCACAGAAGCTGCAACAGGTGTTGCGGTTGGAACAGACGCTCTTGGTATTGTGGGCACAGGTCCGGATGCATGCCCAGTAGCAGGTATAGGTGTTTTCGAAGCTGGAATTCCTTTGGCGAGAGATAATGCCTGCGCTAGAGTAACCGTTGCGGCAGGACCCGACGTAGGCAAAGGTACTGATGCATGGGCTGGACTCAGAGATGCTAATTGCTTCTGCGGAACTGCTGTAACTATCGGTGTGGATGGCGATTCCGACGTTAAGGGAGCCTCTCCACCGACAGCTGACGCCGTGGTTGCTGTTGGAAGTGCTTGAACTGTTGACGACCTTGGTAGTGCAAGATTGTCAGCAACTCCCGTATAATTCCGTGCAGAGGCACCTGTTTCAATCAATGGATGTCTTTCTTGTTTAAAAGCTCGATGATGGGGTGGCTGGTCCACGAGCTGATCTTTCGAGTTGGGCTGACTGTGCGCTCTACTTGTTTGTTCGCCTCCTCCCAAAGAGCCTCGCCTGTTGTCGGTTGAGCTCGGTCGTTTGACGGGCTCTTGTGGCGTTTTGAAAAGTAGAGGAGATAGCGAGGGTGCACGGGGAGGCGTTGAGTTTTGAGTGAAGTGAGAATGTCTGGTGATAGGCGAAATTAAAGGAGGTTGTTGACTCGACTGTCGTCGCTCTGATGTGGCCAAAGCAGTGTGCAATCCACTTGATGAAGATCCTAATGTTCCTGACTCTTGCGTCGCTGGGATTGTCGCAGATGAGACGGCGGTTGACGTTATCGCATGTGGTGCGTCCAGTGACTTTCCTAGAGTGTTGCCTGTTGGTTCCTCTCGAGTATTATGTTTGGGCTTCTTCGTAGCCGACCCCAATCCCTGGTCCCCGTAGTCATCCATGTTGTCCTCCCGCGCACGTGGCTTTCTTGCAGAGACATCCTGGACGTGCAAATCCTGAAATGGGAGTTCGGGAGAGCTGTCGACTTTGGCTTTGAGCCCCTGTTCCTCCTGTTGAGATCCCTCAGCTGGCTGACTCCCACCACTTGAAGGGCCATCATCTATGCAGGTATGCAATAATGGAGTTAGAAGGATGAGGTACAAACGAAGACAATAATAATCAGTGTCGTAACTGTGGTATGCTTTCATACCGGATTCTCCTGGTTTGATATCATCCTGGTCCTGAGAAATCTCGGAGGCGTCCCGGAGAGGTCGGCCTGTGGAATGCCCGAAATAAAGCTTTTGGTGGTGAGCCATCTGCATTGTATGTGTAAAATATGATGTAAGGAGTCCGTTGCTCATCCTTACCCCAACGAGACGGGTTGAAGCGCATCTTGTCGTTTTGACGAAGGTTCCGAGTGCGCGAAGCTGTCCTGGGCGTTCTTGGAATGACATTTTCCTTGCCGGCGATGCTGCGAAACGTAAGGTTAGCTGTGGCCGATGAAGCACCCTGTTTCGGATATTTCGTAGAAAATGAACCTGTCAGTGCGAGGATATAGATACCGAACGAGCGTTTTACCAATTTGGTTTGGCATGTCCTGTGAGGGGATTCTCTGACGTACCTTTGCATCCTGCACTGTAACGGGCGGCACATCGTCACTTTCTGCGCGGCTCTCCTTATCCGCAAATGCCAGCTGGTCTTCCGCAGAACCTGAAGACCTTAGCTTCATGCTCCACTGGCCTTCCGCGACAGTGACTGTAGAGGCGGACGAGGACGACAGCCAGGCTTCGGCTGACCTCGAAGAAGACGAGGAGGAGGAGATGGCTGTGAATGGCGAGGTGGCGGTTAGGAGTTCAACAGGTCGGAGGTGTTTTTTCACCGTGGGAGGCGGCGGCAAAGGCAGTATCTTATAAGGTTTTGGTGGCGATGAGGGTGGAGAAGATGGCAAGAGCTCCTGCGGGGCGTCTGCATTGTCCTGGAGAGACTGCCGGGTGGAGGCTGTTCCATTGCGCTGGAGCATGACGGCAAGGACACGAGCAAGAAAGGACAGTCAGTCAGCACAGGCGCGTGTTATGTGTGTGTACCTGGATGGCTGCAGCAAGAAGAGGGCGATGGGGCGGTTACCTCGTCCTGATGCGCGGTGTCGAGCATGGCTGCTGCTGAGGGTGTGTCGAGAGGATGGCGAATCCTTCTAGCGCGTCATGTCCCGTTCCTGGGAGGCAGCAATCAGGTGGCGGAGATGGACAGAGGGGAACAGAGAGAGAGCGATTGATTGAGTGGACCTGAGTCTCCAAAATAAAGAGTCCTCTCACCTACTTTCCACAGCCACCCACTCGAATCGCGGGGACGCGGGTGGACATCACACATATGATGATGATACTGCACATAATAGCACTGTTTAATGACGGCGCCGCTTACTACTCTCGCGCTCATCCTCTCTATCCCGGTCTCGGCCTCGGTCCCTGTCCCTGTCCCTGTCTCTCTCTCTGTCCCTGTCTCTATCTTGGTATGACGATGACGACGACCGTCCTTGGTATCGGTCGCCATTGCCTCTCGAGGACCCACGATCCCGATCGTCCCGGTCGCGATCACGGTAGTCGCGGTTACTCCTTCCGCCATCATCGTGTCTCCGCGAGTCCCTATCCCGGTCATACCGATCCGTCGACACAGACTTGTGTCGGTCGCCAAGAGCAGTGTTGTTCGCGTTGTTGCGCGGCCCTCCAGACCCACGCTCAAAATCCCGCCGTCCTCCTTGCATCTTGGACGCAATCTTGAAATCATCGCCTCTGAATCCCGCCATACGGTGTCGCTGCTGAATGTGCTTGACTGCTGGGTCTGTCCATCCCGACAGCTGAGACGTATCCTGGTCCTTCAGCGTGGTGTATTTAGTTTGGCCGGCACGTCCAAAGTTACGGACCTGCATGATCTTGGGAAGCGACTTGATGTCCTTGACGGCATCCGGTGTTGCCTCATTCGTGGAGCGCTTCAAAATGGCCTCATTTGAATCCTAGGCATAGCACACAGGGAGAAGGATGACGCTATTAGCATTGGCGTTCTTATCTGTAAACATGATACCATCAGTCGAATGAATGCAATGCTATGGGCAATGGGCCTTACCATAAAGAAGGCACCCTTGTGATGGTACTTTTCAACCGATCCCTGGGCCTTTTCCGCCTGCGCTTCTTTTGCCTTCTTGGCAAGATAGGCCATATCCTCCTTGACGCGCTCCTCCTCTGTGAGTTCTCTTCGTCTTTCAATTTCAGTCTTCTCTGCCTCGCGACTAATATCAAACATGAAAAAAAGAAAAGAAAAAAAGGCATGATCTGGTTAGGAAAGCTGATAATCTACCACATAAGAATTGCCTGTGATGATTTATCAAATTGCAAACTTACGCCTCAAGTTCCTCCCGATCACGCTTTATGCGCTTTAATTCGCGCAACTTCCACTGCTCAAACTCGGCTTCTTCGTCAAGGCCATCAGTATCGTCGACTTCTGCAAGATTATCCACATCGGGCACCTCCTCCACAGTCGCCTGTCGCGCCACATATTCCTTGAGAATCTGATGCGATTCCTTTTTCCGTTCTTCCAGAGCTTCCAAGCGTGATTTTTCTGCCAATTCTTCTGCTAAATCTGTTCGTGTCGACTCGTCGATTGTGATTCTCTGAGACCTGTGTAAAATAAAAGAAAATATGTGAGGATCACGTCTTTGTGGGATCATTGCGTCGTGAGCAGCCATCAAAGAGTCGCTCTTGGTATGTACTTTGGTACGAATACGGGCTTCATGAGTTTTCTCCTGGGTGCCATCTCGTCCTCTGACGACTCTTCCTCTGATCCTGAAGATGTATACTCGGAGGATCCTTCGCTTTCCTAGATTCACATACGACATACGAACATTATAAAAATTCCAAGTCAGTATTATTTTCATGCCTTGCCGCAAAAAAACACAACTGCTTTCCATCATTCGGAACTGAACGTCACTTACCTCGCCTTCACGTCGGGACCTTCCTTTGCGTCCTGATTGCTGCTCCTCCTCTTCTTCCTCTTCCTCGCCTTGGCCCCAAAGCTCCTCCTCCTCCTCTTGAACCTTCGACGCCCTGGCTCTCGCTGCCTTTCTTCTCAATATGGCCGCTTCTTCCTCGTCATCTTCATCTTCACTCCTCGCCTCCTCTTCCTCCTCCTCATCATCACTGTCTGCACGAGCCCTCCGCGACCGTGTGTCTCCACGACTCCTCGAGCTACTATCGATCTGCATCTGTTGAAGTCGAGCCAGCCGCCTGTCACTCGAGGCGGCCGCAAGTGGTTCAACACCGGCAGCACCACCCCGTTCCTTCCGCTGAGACTGCTCCAACTTGCGCTCGCGCGTCATCTGCTCGACATTCAGGACCTGGTACGCCATCTTGGGTGGTTCTGATCCGATCGACATGCTGATGCCTCCTGCTCGCCCACCGCGCGCCGATGGGTCCCTGCCTTCGTTTTCTTCATCGTCCGAGGACTCTAATGCTGGATCGACATAGCCTTCGGGTGCCTTTCCTGCTCTGTACCGCTGCACCTTGACTGGCTGAAGTGCATCCTTCTTGGACGTCGAGTTCAGCGATGGAAGCCCGACTCGCTTGGACGACATGTTGAATGGAAACTGTTGTTGGATGTCCAGGACATTCTCAATCTAGGTGTGTATGAAATTTGCGACGCTCTGTGACTGTCATCTTTGCACCTTTGCGATCAGCATAGCAAGAAATAAATAGTGCCAGCAACAACCAAGCTGGAAGATGTGTTCAGTGGTGGTACAATGTAAAGGTTTAATGGGAGGGGAGGGAGGGAGAGGAAGCGCACTGTGGTTGATATACTCTATTTTTAAAACCGGAAGCTGTGATGGTGTCCGTGGTCGCCTTGGCCGCCAAAGGGTGATCCGCCAGCTCCTCCAAAGGGACTTCCGCCAGCACCGAACGGTGAGCCGCCTCCGAATCCACCGCCGCCTTGCTGGTTCATAAACATCTGGTAAAACATCGAGTTGACATCTCCTCCACCGCCAAAGTCGTCCATGCCACCACCCATGCCGCCTCCCTCGATGTCCATGCCAGAGTCATACCGGTGCTTCTTTGTGGCGTCGCTGAGAACAGCATATGCCTCTCCGACATCCTTGAACTTGGCCTCGGCTGCTAGGTCGCCGTCATTCTTGTCCGGGTGGTAAATCAGGGCCTGTTTCCGGTATGCCTTCTTGATCTCGCTATCGCTGGCATCCTTTCCGATCCCCAATACCTTGTAGTAGTCCTTGCGGAGCGACTTTTTCAGCTCTAGCTCTGCAGACTGGAGTTCCCGGCGAATGTCTCGATTGCTCTTGTCAAACTCCAGTGCGGATTTGAGATCCCGGACTGCCTCCTCGTACTGCTCCAACTTGAGTTGGCACTCTGCACGCTTGCGAAGGACCTTGACAAACGTCGAGTCCAACTTCAAACTGGCGTCACAGTCCTGCACTGCCTCCTCGTACCGTGCCAGCTTTGACAAAACAGTAGCGCGGTTAGAGTACAGTTTGCTGTTGGTGCTCTCGTTCTCAGGATCGAGCGCCAATGCAGCAGTATAAAGATCATATGCCTCTTGCAACTTGCCGGCCTTGAAGGCGTCGTTACCGGCTGTCTTTTGTGCCTCCAGGTTCTTGGCCTTCTTCATCAAGACACGAGCCTTGGAGCAGTCAGGATCGCAGCGCAGAGCTTCCGCACAGTGTGTGACAGCCTTGGTGTTCTCGCCCTGGCTGTACAGGACCTGTGCGCGAAGGTAGATGGCATCCGAGTTTTGCGAGTCTTGGCGAAGGAGGTCCATGGCGACGGAGCTGGCTCCGTTGAAATCCTTCTTGCCAATCAGACATTCACCCTTCCAGATCATCCACTTTCTTGGTGCGACATCGACCACGCCCAAAAGCCGATCGACAGCGTTGGCTCCGAGACCGAACTGCTTGTTGTTCATGTACGACTGAATCTGATCGATCTGAGCCTGGACATAGGCCACCTGAGCCTGCTCCTTGGCTGCCTGTGCGTTGTTAGGCTCGAGCTCCAGTACCTTTGTATACAATCTGACAGATTCGGCCACGTTTCCAAGCTGCAGCTGACACTTTGCACCTCGGAGATAGCCCTGCAGCACAGAAAAAAAAAGAATGAAAATGAGGGCGAAGATAATTAGAACATTTGAGTCACACTACCAATATTTAACCGATAAAAAAAAAGACCGAAGGTTGAAGTGGTGGAGTTGCGTTGGTTACCTTGACAAATGAAGAGTCCAGCCGAATAGCAGTCTGGCAGTCCTTTGATGCCTCGGTGTACTTCTTGATCATCATGAGAGCTGCCGATCGGTTTCCGTAGTAGGTTGCATTCGTGGGTTCCAGCTTGATGGACTGGCTATAGAGATCCACGGCGGCTGCATAGTTGCCGACTTTGTATTCCTGGTTGGCCTGCGCCTTGATCTGCTCAGCAGTCCTAATCAGCCCGCAAAGAGTGCATAGATCAGCCAACAAGCCATCGTTCCAGCCGCAGAGAGTGAGCAGAAGGAAATGAAGGAGACGACGGCGGCCCCTTAGGACCTGGTATGTCCGACCATCCATCCCACCAAGGGACCTTTTTTGACAACAGCAAACGAAATGGAACAGGAGGGAACAAATGGCTTCACTTACAAGGGCGACTCCATTTGGTCAAGGTCCATGGCTTCGGCGGGCATGATGAATTATATTAGGACGTGAGGAACCTGAAACGACAGGCAAGCTAGGCAAGGTGATCGGAGGATGGCAGGCAGTTCGATGACAGGCACAGGACGAGGAACCAGAGAGGAACAAGAGCGCTAGCAAGAGTGGAGAGGAATGCAAGCGAGATCTGCTGATGCTGCAAGGGGGAAATAAAAGAGCGGCGGTGGGAGGAGAGGAGAGAGCCGGGAGCGAGTGCGGACGAGTGCAAAGAGAGAAGCGGAAAGAAGCACCAAGGCGGCGGTCAGGTTTTTTTTGTGTGTGTGTGTGTGTGTGTGTGGGTGTGCTAGTGGGTGCCAGGCACCTTTGGCCCTCAAAAGTGACTGCGGGATCATCGAAGGCCAGGGAAGCAAAACCCATCGAACCCTCGCTAATTGGGGAGCACTTCGTATTTGCAAACCCTTTATAATTGGCGGCTATTTACATTGGCAAGGGTTCGATCGCTTCTACTTCTTGCCGTCCATGCCGACAGCCTTCTTGGCACTATCCACAGACCCCTTCACGAAGTCGGTGACCTTTTGAGCTCCAGCCTTGACACCGTCGATCACAGACTCCTCCTGCTGCGGGATCTCGCTCTTGGCCTTGTCAAGGAACTCCTTGCCCTTCTTCTCGGCCTCCTCCTTCAGGTCCTGCACGGACGTGCTGCGGTCGTTCTTCAAGTGCTTCACCGTCTCATTTTGCATGTCCTCCACATTGGCTGGGTGTGGCTCTCGATCCGCCTTGACGCTGGCCTCGCTCTCCGAGGCATTCTCACGCTTCCACCCAGGGGCATGCTTGAGCAGCTCGTTCTCCTGTTGCAAAGTCGTGTTTCTATATACATTGCACCATTTGTGAAAGAGGAAGGAGGGAGTCAATTAAGGAGTGCCTGCTGATCGTCAGCGGATCATCGCACCACAAAGAGCAAGAAGTGGGTGCCAGCTTGCGGTCTTCAAAGATGCCTACGTTGAGAAGGTGCGTGCAAGCACAGGTACTCTGGCAATGGCTGGGCTGTTGTGAGCCAGAGCCACGTTCAAAGATCGGCGAACAGTTATGCGAAGAAGAGACATGATGAATAGGTAACTGTGAGTGTTGGGGGGTGTAATGATAGTTGGTAGCTGGTGTAAAGATGAAGAGAGGGGTCAATTCTAGCCTTCTTATAAAGACCTGATAACATGAACATGAACATGAACATGATGTCATTTCGACGAGCTGATTTTATTGTTCATCATGATGATGAGGGGTGTACGGGACCCGGTGCCTGGTGCCTCAGTCGTCACTTACGCTCCCCAAGATGCCTTGCACCTTCTTGGCCTCACTCTTCGACAGGGCCGAGAGACACGTCGTATGGTAAAACATGATTTTAAACGGGCTCCGCAACGAAGGGTCCTTGACTTTATGCACCACACGGATGGTCTTGCGCCCAATTCGCCCGCCGCAGACTGTGCAGTAAGTCATTCTTCCCATACCTTTCGTTCGATCCACGTGAACTCCAAAGGGATAAGTTTCAATGCGCTGTCGTTGCTGTATCGTGTTGTCAATCATAACACTGGGCTGTGGCCGGGTGGATCGGGTGGCAGCAGAGTTATCGGCTGTGCGTCGTGGTTGGGCGGACTGACTGGCAGCAGCATCAGCGCCCCCTTGTTCGGCCGACTGTTCCTCATACACAATACCTTCCATCTCATCATATGTGCGCTTCGCTGCCATACGATCCTGTGGCTTGCCGTGGTTGTGGATATTGAAGTGCGTGATCTCAATGTTGTCCTTCTCGTAGAGAGTTTTCAACCTCGCCGAACAACCGACATAGACCAATGGAGTCCCATCCCGTCTACACGCGGATTTTGATGGCCTTGGGATATGAGTTCCTCCGGGGATTTTCTCTCTGTAAGCGAGTGGGGGTCTCTGGGCATAGCCGCACTTGGGACACTGGCTGACACCCATGCACAATTTAAAGCTGATGGTGGACTCTTGATTCCTGGTACAGCTGTACTCACTCCAGACCCATGACTTTGGGCGAGGAGGACCTCTAGAGGCAAAGCGGTACACAACGTCGCCATTGGGCCACTCGGGTGTCGAGATATGGTTAAATGTGAACGCCCTTGGTATCACAACCGATGGTTGAGGCTCCCGAGCCCCCGTGTCAATAACCCCACCTGTGTCGTCAGAACTTTGGCTCCGAGTACGGGAAGCCTCTAGGGCCTCGGCCGCCGCTGCTGAAGTCATTGCACCTTGCAGGCTTTCCAGTTCCATTCGGTTCCTCATGGCTACTGCGCCCCGGGTTATCCGTTTGGTGACTATCGGGGAAGGAGGAGAAACCTAGCATTCACAACACCAATTTTGATCAATATATATGTGCAGTCCACTCCTAAACACGCCTATCAGAGCACCATCGACATCGCTGGTGTTACCTTTTGCGACTCATCTTGCTCGTACGGCTCGCTCTGTGGTATTTGCTTTTTCCGTTGGCGTTGCGCATCCTGATTATCCTGACTGTCCTGCGTATCATGCTCGTCATGCTCGTCATTCCTAACGTTTCCGATCTGCTCTTTTGGCTTGCTCTGCCTGTTTAAAGCCAGCAAGATTCCAATTGCACCAGAAGCTGTTGCCTCCTCTGTCCGGATACGTGGATTGACCTCTACCACCTCGTTCACTACAGTGTCCTCGTCCGTCTGTAGGGCATGATCAACACTATCGTTCGGCGGATCAGACGGATGTTTGCGATTGTGAATATTGTTGTCGCTGTCCTCGCCGTTGTCGTTCATATGACCATGCACGTGTTCCTCAGTCGATGATGATGACGATGATGCCGCCACCGCTGGTCCAACTGCTACTTGGCTCGTCAGCATGGACAGGAGCTGTCTTCGGTAGTTTTCCTCTGTAAAATTGTCCCTTAAGGCGGAGATACTAGCGACTGTTCTCCAGTCCTGCTGCTGCTGCTGCTCGCTCAAGAGGTCCCCTTGCTCCTGCTCCTGCTCCTGCTCCTCATAATCCTGCTCGACTCCTTCTGGATGAGGAAACTCGTCCTGAAGAAATGTCAGCATGGTGTTGACCCACATGGCAGTCGCCTTCAGCGCCACGATGCCAAGGCGAACCGGGAATGGAGGCGGATTTGACATGTCCTTGCGATGGGAAGAGAGGGAGCCTGGTCAAGGCGGGTTCATCGAATGTCGTTGCTGAATGGGCGCCTTCAGAATCGATGTGCACGCGTTGAAGAGGACAAAGTGGAGACGTGTCATGGTGGCTTGCACCGTTGGCCACACGGACGGAGGGAGACAGACAGCAACGGACAAAAAGGCGCTGACCATTGTGACTATATACTATACGGAAAGCAACCGGGCCAAGCCTGACACACGTCCGCGGCACTACTGGAGATCCGTCAGTCCGTCGTGTTCCCTCCTTGGATGGGCCTGCAGTAGGCCACAACAAGTAAAGCCCAGCCCTCTGCGTGGCAAAAGGTGTGAACGGGTCCAAGTCCAACGTCGAAAAACGTGGCGACTTGACACATTTACCGACATTCTTATATTTTGAGCAATTTGATTGGCTTGTAATTGAGTAGATGTATTCTATCTTTCAGAAGCGCAGAGCCTGGCGATCATTCGAGACAATCCCGGGCACCAAACGCTCTGCAGCTGTGCAGCAATGCAGCAGGACGCGTTTGGATTTGGACACACAATACCGAAAAAAAAATGGAACTAACAAGCCAAAAGCAACAAGTCTTCTGAAAGCTCCTCATGCTCGTCCATGCACCTCGGTCGTGTTGTAGATGTCAAAAGAAAGGGGACGGCACATCATGTGCAGAAACAAGATCATCACTCTTTCGCCTTGAAAATGCCGACCATCTTCTGTGAACAACAAACAGCGTCAACAAACTGCCCGACAGCATCTACCTTCTTCCAGGTGCATATCCCCAAGCATGCATCTTGCACAAAACGCAGGCGTAACCATATGCATGATGAAAGGCGAAGACTTTGTCTTCAAATACTCAAGGCCATTCTGTTCGGCTTCTTACCTTGCTTGCAACTTTCGCTCCCACCCTCTGAACTACCTTTTGTCCATATCCTACTGCATAACTCGAACATGCCAAAAATCAACAATCAAGCAGATACGGATTCACTCAAGCTGTACGCCATCACAATTTCTTCGTCGTCGTTCGTAGGACTTGGGCATAGAGATACTGATCAACTCTGCCCATGGCCATTCATAGAGGGGCTCCCCTTCGAACAGTTCAGCAAGCCAATAGCGAGAGCAGTGTGCCAATTGCCCGAACGATGCACAGAAGTCCAGACGAGCAGCATTTTGAAAACTTTCAAGGGTGAGTACCGCAGGTCCGCGACTCTCCTCCTGCCCTGACCTCGGCAGTTTGTGAACTGATCAGAAATCGATTCTAATGACTCCTTTGTTTAGACACGAATCATCGCCGAGCAACAATGGCGAAGAGTTGCGCACGTACAACATTTTGCTCCTAGGCCAGACTCAGTCGGGTAAGACCACGTTCCTTGAGGGTATCAGAAAATATGTTGATCCACTATGCGACATCGATACCACGGCCATCGGCAACGGCCACAGCTCCACAACACAGGATGTATACTCAAGGACTGTCGAAACCGATCTAGCAGAGTATCGTCTACTCGACATGGGCACCCAGCTACTCAATCCGATGCAGTATGTCTTCTTTCAACCACAAGACAATACCGCTGGACGAGAAATCGACAGCGCCGAACTTTTCGGAGGGGATGAAAATCACTATAGAAGACTGATGCACCGCATGGATGACCTGAGAGTCCACCAGAAAGAGACTTCGGATGAGAAACGTTGCCGCCTGCGTATCCTAGACACTCCAGGATTAGATGACACCAATGACCACGATGTGATCAATGTCGCCAAGATCGTTGACGCCGTATCCTCCTCCCAGTCAGTGCATCTGGTCTTGATTATGATCGCCGCCACGACACCATTGACGCCAGAGTTGAGAAACACCCTGAGGACGTATGCAAATATCTTTTCAGAGATGAAAGGGCTGATGGCCTTTGTCCATACCAAATGCGATTACCGGTTTCAGCATAGCAGCAACCAAAAGCATCGAGACTTCATGAGAGACCGGATGTTAGACTTGGAGGTGACCATGGGCAGGCGTATCCCGTCCTTTTTCATGGACTGTAACCTACAGGAGTATCTGCCAGTACCCACATACCTCCGACAGCGTAGTATTCGCTCCATTCTTCAATTGGTCAAGTTCAACGTGGCGGTGCCTCTGAGACGGATGAAGCTCTGCAAGACCCAGAAGATGACCGACGTGGACCAAACCATATTGAACCAATACCAAGCCAAGCTGGAGGCGATCTTGAAGCAAGCCTCACAAACCGATCAAGCCATCACAGCCAAGGAGAGCGAGATCACCGCGGTTCAGTACGCCATCCGTGAACTGGAAGAAAACCTGAGTACCATCAACACAGACAAGCTCGAGTTGGTGTATGAGGAACGATTCGAAGAGAGCTGGGATATCCTATTGCGACGAGAGGAGGTGGAGTTTGAATCACCCACACTTGACTATGCCATTGACCATGCGGACGTGTTGGTGCATGCTGTTGATGTCAAGGAGCAAGCGGGAGGTATAGGCTGTCGCTTTTGGCGTGTTCGTCTCAAGAGAAATTTTTGCAGAGATGGGCTGTACCACGTCAAGCTGTACGTCAAGCGATCCAACTTCAACAAACGAGAGATCACTGCCAAGCAATACGAATTGTTGAGGCGCCAAAGAAATCTAGAGGAGTTGGTGAAGGAACAGCAAAAGCTACTGGACGGTGGCGATCAGCATGCAGGAGGTGGAACTTTGGCGAGTCGAAAGCAGCTGAAGGCAGAACTTAGTCAATGCATGGACATGCTGTCTCGCGCTTCTCGACAAACCCTCCATCTGAAGCTATTCAAGGCTCTCGCACAGGCTGGTGTCTACGAGGGCAACTTTAGCGAGTGTGTTACAAAGGCTGCAGAATTTTACTCGCAGTATGTTCCAGGGGAGGGAGATGAGGTTCCGCTGAGGCGCTTGTCGACACTGGTGGATTCAGTCTCCATGGATGCCGAACGAGAGCCCTAGTACAGCAGGCAATTGGGCACACTTTAGTGCAGCTCATGCAGCGGGCAAGGTTGCTGCATGCAGCCCCTAGGACCTTGATGCATTTGAGAGCTGAGGGGGTGAGAATACATCGTCAGTAAGCAGTAACCACGGTAGCGCTTAGACCTCGACCAAGAAACGTAAACACACACATGACAGCACTGTAGTTGAAAAAGAAACGAAGACATCTCCTCGCCCGTTCATTGAAGTAGCTACTAGTCAACCAACTCTTACGTTCTCTGACTACAGATATGCGCATGACAGTGGAAAAACGAGGCAATCGAAATTGGAAAAGCTATTTAACAGTAGGCAATAGGTACCCCTCATGCTTTTCAGGCACATCCCTCAGCGAACCATTCCACCCCCTGCTCTTCTACCCATCCCTATTGATCACTTCCTCACGCAAGAGTTACATATTTCTCATACGATACATCCGAATAGCCATGCCCGAGTAGGTAGCTCGCTGTCGCTGAAATATCGCCGCCTTATTCATACGGCATGTTAATGCTATACGCAATTACATTCATCAATCATTGATCAGCTCCAAGTATGACAATTTAACCATGACTGACCCGTCAGAGCAAGTTGATGCCAGTCTATTGAACGAGCAAAGCAACCATGGGGATCCGCTGCCGTACGTATATAGTATAGCTTTCGGTAGGGGAGACATATTGAAGCACCCCCTCAAGTCTCTCAACTCCAACCTACCTCCTTTTTAATAACACGAAAGAACCCCAAGTACTACACCATATGCATATCAACGAGAAGGATCTTTCCACTTGACTTTAAACGAGGCCACAAGTGCGCCACCTCCTCAAAGGTATGAATTACTTTAATCTGGCGATATTCGGGCCTATTGTGGATGAACGCGTGCTCTCCTGACCCCACCTCGAGCCTACATTGTAAACCTTCCTCATAACAAACAACTACAGGGCGTCGCTGCAAGTGAACGAGGGTTCAATTCCGACCTACAATGTCCTTCTTCTTGGTCAGACTCAGTCTGGGAAGAGTAGCTTTCTCGAGGCCATCCGAAAATACGTCGATGAAGAGCATGAGATCGAGGAGGATCTCATCGGCGATGGGAGCAAGTCCCACACCAAGGAAGTGTGCACCAAGGTTGTTGAAACGACCTTTCCAAAGTACCAGCTCCATAACGCGGACGGGCAAGAAGTCAGAGACGACTACATCTTTGTCAAAGATTTCAAAACCTACAAACAGAGGATCAACCAGACCGAGAACCTGGAAGTTCGCAGAGTTGATTCTTGCGGCATTGAGAAGAGCCGTATTCGCGTGTTTGATACCCCTGGACTCGATGACAGCAATGGCCACGACGAAAGGAATGTCGCCAAGATCTTGACCGCCCTCAAAGATTCAGGGGACATCCATCTGGTGCTCATCATGATCTCCCGATGGGAGGCGCTGACGCTTGGGCAGAAGGACGCGCTGAAAGTCTATTCAAAGGTTTTTTCGCCGATGAAAGACTTGATGGCATTTGTTCACACAAAGTGCAAATTCGAAACCCAACATTTCGGGGACAAGAAGCTTCCGCCGTTCATTGAGAGCAGAAAAGCGGACCTGAAGGCTATCATGGGGCGAGATATACAGCATTTTTTCATCGAATGCGACTTTGATGACGACAAGCCCTCGGTTTTGTTTCTTAGGCATCGTATCATCCGCCACATCCTCCTCAAAGCCATATTCAATTTGCCCGTGCCGACAGAGAGGATGCAACTCGAAAAGACTCCAAAGATGAGAGACGTGGATTTTATGATCCTGAGGGTTTACGATGACAAACTGCAGAGGAATAAGGAGATGCGCGACAAGGCGATTGGGGAACTGGATAACAAAATTACGGACGCCCTCTATGAGATTCGCGAGCTGGAACAGTACCTCCAAGACTTTGACACCAAGGATCTGGAGCTGATTGACGAGAAGAAACACGACCAGGAATGGAGCATTCTCTCCTGGCGGCACAAGGCAGTGCTCGAGGTTCGGGACCTTGAATTTGCTATTGACGTTATACGCGTGGATAAGGACGAGCACACCACTGTGACTGAGACTTTGGGAGGGGAGGGACAAAAATTCTGGCGTGTAAGTCTGACAAGCGACTTTTTCCAGCAAGGCCGATACCATGCCAAACTATACGTCGAGCGAGGCAACAAATACCGCCCCGAGATCAATGAGCGTCGAACGGCCCTGGCGATGTGGAAAGAGACGCTGGAAACCCGTCAAAAACGACGCGCCGAGCTGGCCGGTCCAAGTTCGGGGGATAGTGTTGATTTGGCCAGACGACAGGAACTGCAGCGTGAACGAGGTGTTTGGTTGAATTTGATCAATCGTGCAAAGAGGCCCACCTTGCACTTCAACCTGTTCAAATTGATAGCAGAGGCAGGGGTGTATGAGGGTCCGTCCAGCGAGTGCATGGAGAGGGCAGCTGCGTTCTACAAATCATATGTTCCCTCTGAGGACGAGGAGGTGATTTTGGAGAGAGACGAGATGCAGCAACGCGAACCTTGATGGTCGTCAGTTAACAATAATATAGCAGCTAGTAAGGAAAGAGGTGACAAAGATCAAAGAGTAAATCAACTTGGAGTCAATCATTCATGCATGCACTCTGTACATGTACACAAACCATCATCGCACGTCCGTGACCTCTCTGTCATGCATTTGGGAGGTAGAGGCGAAGTTCTGTGTTCAAGAGAAGGGCAATGCAGCCAAAACACTCTCCTTTTTCAGAACCACCGCCTGAGGAAGAGAGAAAGGGAGAGAAGAGAGAGAGGGATAAATATCCGTGCTCGACATTTTGGTCAAACCTCAGAGCCTTGCAATCCAAAATGTTAGAGCCCACCAGCTCCTCCCCTACGTACAACATCGTCCTTCTGGGACCAACTCAGTCTGGCAAGAGCACATTCGTGCAGGGCATTCGCAAATATGCCTATGCCGATCCATCCTGCCCCGTAGACCGCACGCATATTGACTGCAGTTCGACACAGAAGCTCCGTGTCCACCAGGTCAAGACCAACTTTCCGGAATATCGTCTTTTCACACAGCCATCCAGACAAGTGGCAAAGCGAGAAATCGATTTGGACAAACTCACAAGAAAACTCACAAGCAAGTCCTCCACTTCGCCATACGCATCACTGTTCCGCAGAACGGCAACGGAATATCTCAGTGCCGGAGTAACGTGCGATCTCATAGCGGCATCCTCCAGTCCAATGGGCATTCTCAACATTGTCGATGCTCCGCCACTCGATGGTACCAGAGGCGAAGAGGTGAGGCATGTTGCCAATGTCCTCAGCAATCTTATTCTTCTCGGCCAAATCCACCTCGTCCTGATCATGGTCTCAAGTACAACGCCGATCACACTCTACAATGCAGACTCTTTTAAAGCATTCGCCGATATTTGTCAAGACATGGGAGGTCTGATCGCTTTCGTTCACACCAAGGCCAGCCTACAAGATCTGTCCTGCAGCAAGTGGGAAGAGGACATGCAAGGCAGAAAACGGACTTTGGATACAATCTTTTGCCGAAATCAACATACCCCAGTGCACTTTGTCATTGACTGTGACCTGACCGCACGCGATCCTGCTCTAATTGCGATTCGCCAACGTGTCATCCAAAATATTCTCCTGCAGGCTACCAAGAATAGGCCTGTCGATGTGGGCATGATGACGATATACAAGTCCAAGAAGATGCTCAAGGTGGACGCCGAGGTTGTGATGCGGTTTCATATGGTGATGAAGGATCTGGTTCTCAATCAGGCCGGCAACTTAGGTCCACAATTCACCCGCAGGCTCCGGATAGAGGAGCTCGAACGCCGCATCCAGGATGCAGAGGACTACATCGGCAAGTACGACAGCGATGCGGCCGTGGTGATGTTCGAGACATCTCATGAGGACGAATGGTCTATCTGGGACCCTTTCTCATCTGGACGCGAGGTGGTGCTCGAGGCTCGCGAATTGCCTAGTGACATTGTCCACATCATCGAAGAAGGCCATGGGTTCGAAAAGAAAGTCCTTGTCAAAGATCGCAGATCCTACACGGTGCGGTTGACGAGGAGGCACTACACGAGAGGCTCGTACCGTTTGCGAGTCATAACCACGTTCAAGACTCAATATCAGAGTCAACTAAAGACGATGAGAAGGAGGCAGAAGATTTGGGAGGTGATGGTTCAAGACCTCTGGTCCGAAGTCCAATACGATGTAGATATTCAAGACCAGGTCCAAGAAGACGCTCCAGCGGAAGTGCAGCTGGAGCGGAGGAGGGAGCAGATGATCAGGAAACGGGAGTCTTGCTTGCGTGTTATTCAGCATACCGATCAATTAACTCTGAGCATTGGCGCGTTCATGAAGGCTGCTGAAGCTAAGCTTTATGAAGGCTATGTGGAGGAATGTGTGGAGAAGGCTGTCACTTATTTTACCAATACGGAGTTCTTGGAGAACGCAGATATAGCACAGGAATAAAACAAAAACCCAGCTTCCCACCGTGTGGTGTTTTTGACCAACACCCTCATTGTCCTTAAACTTTTCACTATTTACAGCAGCAATCGAGGCCCCTATGTTGGGACTTGCCAAGGCACCTTCCAGGCGCGTGGATGAGCGCGCACTTGCAAGCCTTCCACGGTCCACCGACACTCTTTAGGTTCACCCCTGACCACCTCACGGCATTGTTGTTTTCCTCTCTTCTTGTTTTGCGCCAACATCCACAGAAACAAGTCCACACCATGCTATCCTCTGCCCAGGCGACTTCCACGTACAATATTTTGCTTATTGGTCCAACACAGTCTGGTAAAAGCACCCTTCTCGAAGGCATCAGGCGATATGTCGATCCGAACTACTTCGTTGACGAACAAGCCATAGGAAACGGCCATGGACTACACACGAGCGAGATCCGAATCTTGGGACTCAAAACTGGTATCAAAGAGACGGAGAGGGGTGGTCTACGGAACTCTGACGGAGGAGCCTCACAAGCACTGTTCAAGGTGATCGATACTCCTGGTTTTGACAACACGAGCGACCATATCGAGATGCACGCCGCAACTATCTTGCGGGAACTGAGCGCCCTGGGACATGTCAACTTGGTGCTCTTTACGATCTCACGACATACACCCACGACCCAGAAGTTCCTGATGACATTGATGGCTTACAGCAACCTATTCTCTGCTCTGCGTGAGAACATGACGCTCTTGCACACTCACCTGCAGATGACAAATGACTCCAAGCGCCAGGACGCCCAAGCGAGGAGAGAACGTATCTTCCAGGATGTCATGTTCAAGCATATCCCTCAATTTACTATCGATTGTGACCTCGACGAGAATCAACCCATGCTTGTGCGGGAGCAAGACCATGCCATCCGTCAAATTCTGCTCCAGGCGATTGAGAATGCGCCTAAGGCACTGCACTCTGCTGTACCGCTCCAGAAGAGTCCACGGATGCGAGTCATAGATAACATGGTCCGCAGGTCTTGCCTGAGCAAGATCAATGGTCTTGACTGCAGCAAGCTCCCACCCAAGGCAGTCGAGATGGAACTTTCTGTTAAGATTCAGGAGGCAGAGAAGTATCTGGACCACCACGACACCCAAGACTTGGAACCGATGTTCGAGGTGTGGTGTGCACGCGACTGGAGGACTTGCAACATCTCGACAGCTCGAAGGGATGTCGTTCTTCACCTCAGAGATCTGGACTGCACCCTTGAAAGGTTGGACAAAAACCTCTCTGAGGCGGTCGAAGGGTGTGTCAATGAGGGGCAGCGACATATCCGATCTGTCAGCAGGAAAAACAAACAAGGGAGAGTACACTATGCCAAACTGTTCGCCAAGCGATGTGAAAAATACCGGGCTGAGATTGATGAGAACAAGGCCAAGATCGTGGGTTGGAGACGAGCTCTAGACGATGCTCTTTGGGATCGACATGTTCAAGAAGAAATATCGGATGGAGAGGCACACCTGCTCCGACTGGAACCAAGTCTGACGAGATTGCAAGGAACCAACAGCAACGAACCGAGTTATTACTCCAACATGATCGACTTTCTATCACGGCGGACTATACAGCTGGACCTATTCGTGGCTATGGCAGAGGCTGGCGCGTATGAAGGGTCTCAATCGGAATGCATGAGGAAGATAGAAGCGTTCCATGAAAGCAAACAATGCCACTGGCAAACGCCAAGTTTGATGTAGATGGAAATATCACCTGTCATTTTCAAGAACCGGACCGTCCATCCCAGTAGTGTGATACATGTGCAGTAGTTGTATCGCCAAAACCCCTTCATCATGCAAGAATAGACAAAAAAAGAATTATGCGCATGAATGTCAACATGTCGAAGGCGAAGGCTACCTTGAGCCTATATGAAGGCACGGGATATGTCCAAAAATGCAAATGACCAACAACACTCTCTTCATCCTGAGTCTCTTCTTTGTCGTATGTAAGTCTTCAGTCTGTAGAGCTGTGGTCTGTGAAGGCAAAAGATCGCGAGCCCGACGATTCTTGATCGACGCAGTGTCTATATCAAGTGAGGCGCATCAGTCATTTGTTTGAAAATGGCGCGACCGCGTTGTGGTGTGTAACATGTTGGTTAACCTGTAGAGACGATTCGGCATTTGACAAATTCGACCCTTCAATCAGCGACATGGGTCAAAACTTGCGTATAGGAGCCTCGTCTCAGCAGAGAACCACAAATGGAAAGAGCAACATCGCATTCCGAGGGACCTTCAAGCTGACCTCAAGCTGACCCGAAGTTGACCCTCGTGCCCGTAACGAGCAAGAGGATCTTCATGGCAAAATCAAGACACGGCTGACTTTTCTAGCGAAGGTTGATGACGAACTGTAGTATGCCATATTTTTATGCACTGACAAGAGTTCGCGACAGTCTCGAATGGAAGTGCTTACCTATCTCAATCCATGAACACAACTCGGACGCCCTCACGACAAGACGTTGGCAACGCGTTTGCGCTCGAGAAGTAAGGACCTCAATGGGACTTTAGATCTAATAGCAACACACGCTGTTATCGATTGCGAGCCATAAGACAACAGACCGCTCCAGATTAGGGATTCAAACCGGTCCTCGGCGCGCCGCGGTTACAACAATTTTCTCGCGCCGTAGGACCGACCGCCTCCAATTTCGGACCAGCGGTCCTTTTTTTGGTCAGGAATCGCGACTCTCAGCGAGCAGAAAGGCTCATCAAGTTTCAAACAAAGTTCAAATACGGTCACCGAAGCTCGCAATTGGCTATAAAGCTGAGAGCCCGTTGACCGGCGGTTTTGACCGGCTTCATATATATTTTGCCCTTTTTTAACCGGTCCTGGATCCAAGACCGGTTCGAACCCCTACTCCAGATGCTGCTTAGGCAGCACATCATTCGAGGCATCCTACAGCTGGCAGCAAACAACATGCCTTTACACCTAAATACTCTGCAGCTACAAAAAACCGCAAGGATGCTGCAAATGGACAAAGCCATCTTTGACTATTCTCACTCACAGCTTGAAATACTTGGAGGGTCAGAGGAGTGTGTATGACCACAGCACGACCTTGCTCTTTAAATCAACAGAAACCGTGACCGCATCCGCCATCTGGTGGAGTTCATCAACAAGCACGGCAGCGAAGACTTGGATTTCATTTTTGAGACAGGGTTCCGTGAGGAGGCGAGTGCGTTGGCGCTTTGTTTTCAAGACAGGATAGGACGCTCAAGGCACCTTCGATGGATCACAGTATCGATGCTCTACAGGTGGACTCTACTGGAATCATTTTGATCGAGGCTTCCGGAGGCAAGGGTCACAGTTACTGATGCACTTGCGTGAGAAGGAAGAATGGCGAGGGTGATAGATTCCATGCAAGACTCTACACCAAACGGCGTACTATCAAGCGTAAAGAACTCGTTGAGTGGAATAGCGAATTGGAGCAATGCCATAGGAGATTGAGGGAACGAGTCTCAGCGCAACCACTGTTTGAGCCACTTGTGATATTGGAGGACAATGCTTTACTACTGCAGCAACGGGAACTTGTGGCCACCCATACCCGTTATTTGGACATGAAATCTGTTGCATCTCAACCCACGCTTGATCTGACAATGTTTGCAGCAGTCGCAAATAATCGGATTTATGAACGCGACACTCAACCTCCGGAGTGCGTGCAGAAAGCAGTTGCCTTCTCAACTTACACTCCTGCTAATAGGGTCCAATAAAAAGCGCAGGCTTGTGCTTTTGCGCATATTCAGACTAGGAGAGAAAAGGATTCACAATACGCATGATCGTTGCTTCTGAATTGCTCGCAAGCGTCGTTCACCCGGCTCTACTGGAAGATTCAATAATACAAACCACCCTCCCAATCTCATAAATCAAGACGCCCCTGTCTGCTGGATCCATTACCCTCGCCCTGGTCGCTGTTGTTCTTGCGGCCGTTTCTGTCGACGCTGGCTGCTACCGCAAACCTGTATCAAGGACGTCGACATGAACTGGCAGAAGTACGAGGAGGCAAATGCTACAGTCGTGCCTGTTACATCCAGTGCATCCATAAAGGAGGCGCCGACCTGATCTGCAAAAAGACGTGCGTGGAAATGTAAGATTGCTTCAGGCTAACTCAGTTTCACTCGCATTACACTCCCAAACAGATGGCGAATCAGCAGCGTGGTTTCAGTGTTTCGCGTGCCATGGTAGTACAAAGGGCGCTTTGGAATCCCCTTGGTCTCAGGCACAGTTGTAAATGTAAACAGGGGTGCAGATTTATTTTGTGCTTGTTCTCATCCGCGGCACAAGAAGTAATGAGGTCAAATCTCTTGCGAACGTCAGCGAAAACCAAAATAGCGCTAGGTTATCATGCGAATCCCCTGTAGCCTAGAAGCCGCGGAATATTTACGCCAACTTCTGCAGGGCATCAACAAGCGTGAGCATGTCGGTCTTGATGCTCTGAGCATAGCGGATGACCTTGTCCTTCGAATCGAGAATCTCAATGCTCTCGGTGTAGGCATTGTAGCGGACAGAGAAGGGACGGTCGCAAGAGTTGGCAAACTCACGGACCCTCATCTGGGCATCCTTGAACGACTCGGCAACAAAGTACACGGGCTGGTACTCAGTGATAGGATACTTCTGCTGAGCGACCTTGGCAGGCTCAAAGGCACGGATCTCGGGCTTGTCACTGAGGCAGTATTCAAGCTCGCCGAACGAGGACAAAAGACCAGCACCATAAGCACGGATCTGATCGCCCTGGCGACAGATTCCAAACTCAACCGTGAACCAGTAAATGGTGGCGAGACGCTCAATATCCTCATCACTGGCACCGAGGGAGGCGAGACCGATCTCTTGGGAGAAATCAGCAAAGTCAGGGTTGGCAAACAAGGGGACGTGACCGAGCAATTCGTGGCAAACATCGGGTTCGGGAGTGTACAGGGGTCTGGAGTGATGACGGATATACTGGGTAGAGTGGAAGACACGGAAGGCAAGGCCGTTCAAGAAGTCGCGGCTGGTCAACAGACCCATAACGGGACGCAGAGTGAATCCAGTGCAGTCTTTCAAGAACTTGGAGACAACATCAAGCTGGGGAATCTGGTGAGGACCATATCCGCAGTTCTGGATAAGCAGGGGAAAGACGTGCTGATGCTCGCGGCAGGCGTGAGTGGGGAACATGCCCGTCAGCTTCTCAAAGACAGCCGCCCAGGTCTGAATCTCGGTTTCAGTGTACTCGACGTGGGGAATGGGCTGGCCACTAATTTGTGTTGGCATGCAAGAGAAATGTAGACAGTCAGACACAACAAGAGGCTGCATGCAATTCCAGCAGTGCCGCTTTGATACTTACGTCTTGAAGGTCTTGGCAATCTTGGTGATCTCTGCACGACGAGCACGGTAAACGGCATCCTTGGCACCAGGGTGGTCCGAGTCGAGCTCCTCGCCCATTTCGAGGACCTTGTCAGCGAAGGTGTCGAGGTCGATCATCTTGCGGGGGAACCAAGGGGTCGACTCGGGCAGGTCGGCTAAACGAGCATGAGGACGTATAATAAGTTAGAAGGCGGCGTCGAAGGAAGGATGGGCAAAGTGTGGGAAAACCCCACGGTGAGAGTGATGCGTATGTCTGATCAGGTACGTTTGGCTCGGCTTCCGAGAAGTCCACGGGAAAAAATAAGTTTGTGGGGTGGGATGAGAAAACGAGGGGTGGCAAAAACGAGGTTCAGGAGGTCTCAACGGAATAAGAGTGTGCGCAACTTACAGGAGACGGAGGCTCCACCGGTTCCACCAACGACGTGAACCTGCTTAGCCAGGGGCTCAAGGGACTTTGCGACCTTGCGGACCTGCTCAACATCGACGGCGTTGAAATCGACAAAGAAGTCGTAATCCCAATCGGCAGTCTTGCTGGGGCGACTGTTTACAAGGCGAGAGAATGATAGCGAGTACGAGAGATTAGAGACTGCAGCGTGCAGTTAAGCACCATCTTTAGCATATCGCAAAAGCAGGGGGGACAAGTCGGTAGCAAGCGGACTTACGACTCGATGCGGGTGAGCGAGATGTGCATAGCCTTGATGGCAGCGAGGCAGTCGTCGAGGGCACCGACCTTGTCCGTGATGGAGAAGTGGATGGTGGTCTTGACGGGGGTGACCGAAGTGTCGGCGCACTTGTGGAGGTGGTTAGCAGCAGCAGACATGGTTACTCGGGCGTTCCTTTGGGGGAATGAGATTGAGGGGTGGGTGAATGGAGAGGAGAGTGATGAAGGTGAGATTGAGAGATGAGAAGAGAGTGAAAAGAGAGAGTGTGAAATCCGAATGGCTGCCTTTTTGGGGGTGTTCTTCCCACGGGGCCTTCTTCCCAGTGCAGCGATCTGATTCGCTCACTCTCGCCAAAGGCCTTTTTGTCCCTTTTGTTTTCTTTTTTTTTTTGTTCCCACTCTTCTCTTGCGACGCTACTGTTAGTCCTGTACTCGCTGCATGGCGTACTGCACATGTAATACAACAGCTGCTACGCTGAAGCAAAGATGCAATCTCGAAATAAACAAATAAACAAACATACGACATACGTGGGTGCAAAAGCAGTCTGGCACTTCATGAGCAGAGGGGGCACAAAGAAAGCGTGTGACTGGAGCGCAACAGACGGGCGCACAAGTATCTGTCCTGAATGAAGCAAGAGACATGGAGCGGCACAACTTCCACTGAGTGAACTTTGCGTTGAACGACCCAAGGCACAACTCCTGTCAAATCTCGCTGCCAGGTGATGATCGTCCTCGGCTGGTTGGTTCCTTCTCCGCACGAATCAGGTTCAACCTCCCACTAAAGCTGAGCAAATCGGGAATTTGCAAAGTGCGTTTCTGTCAAAGCATGAACTTTTGGAGATGCTCGCCGAGGCGAATAGGCATTTTGTGCTCTATGCTCACGACATACAGGAACATAGGCATTTGCTTCCACCAACATGCTGGAGCGTAAAGAGATATCTGCATTTACCCATTTACATAGGGCTTGCATGCCTTGTGCAAGCTTGAGCGATGTATTGAGCTCATCCTGTCAGTGTGCCATCACAATCAAAAGGCATGGTACAAACCGAAAGGCATCGCCAGGCAAGCTTCGTTGTTCTGATACCCCCTGTAGAATGTTTTCTGAACGCCCAATCGTGGTGCAAGTGTGCCATAAATCTTAGACTAACGATACTCCAGAGTAAAAATACAGGTTCTTTACCCCTGGCTCACTCACTTGTTTATTTTCAGACCAAGCAGATGGACAGTAGTCGTCACAACTGGCCAGGGTTAGGTGACTAGACTTCAATTGCTCTGCTT
This sequence comes from Mortierella alpina, assembly GCA_029449245.1. NCBI lineage: Eukaryota > Fungi > Mortierellomycota > Mortierellomycetes > Mortierellales > Mortierellaceae > Mortierella > Mortierella alpina. The sequence continues at coordinate 869,668 of JANATF010000003.1, read as the reverse complement.
CCAAATATCCAACGGACCGTTGTTTGCAGGGGACTGATCACCCATTTACCCATCTACTCACTCTCATACTTTTGGGTCGTTCGCACTTCTTTTCATCTCACCTCACCGTCTCTTTACACTGGCCGACTCTTTCTCACTCTCTCTCCGCCGTCCATTATCCATCATACTCTAGCGCTCGCATCATTCCCCCCTCTCCTGCCATCCTCGCTCATCCTCCTCCTTAACACTGTTCTCAGCTGTATTCCTTACATATACCACCTACAATTAATATATATACCCAAAGTCAAAAATTCATAACACAGAGATATGTCTGACACGCAACGGCGAGTTATCACCAACTCCAGAGTCCTCATCGTTGGTGCTGGACTCGGCGGTCTCACTCTAGCAGCAATGCTAGAGAAGGCAGGAATCGAATATGTGATCTTCGAGCGCTTCAAAGAGGTCCAACCCCTGGGGTCCGCACTCAGCATTGGCGCAAACGTCATGCCTCTCTTTGAGCAGCTCGGTATCCTTGAGGAAGTCCTGCAGGAAGCAAAGCCTTTCGGATTCTCCACAGGATACAACGAGCAAAGAGTGGCCACACGGACACTGGATTACAGCCCGGCAGAGAAGATGTACGAGAAATGATTCTTTTGATCTTCAAAAGCAACGGGTCGCAAGAGGTTGGATGAGAAGAAAAGGCTACTAACACGAACCTTGTTCAATGGTCTGATGTGATATACTCTATGTTACATAGTGGAGGCTACCTTCCTCACATTGTCTCACGGCCGGACCTGTATAACATTCTCCTGAAACTGGTACCTTCCAACAAAATCCTAATGTCAAAAAAGGTTCTCTCGCTACTTCAGAACAAGGAGGGAGCACTTGTCCGCTGCAGCGACAACTCGACCTACCATGGTGACATAGTTGTAGGCGCCGATGGCGCCTATAGCGCAGTACGCCAATCGCTGTACAAGCATCTGGATAAGAAAGGCGAGCTACCGAGATCGGACAACATGCCGCTGCCTTTCAACAGCGTGTGTCTAGTGGGCCAGACACGGCCCTTGGACCCAGAGATATTTCCACACCTAAAGGACAGTCATGCATGGTTCGAGACCACGATCGGTGATAACAAGCCGTATGCAGTAAGTGCCAATGCTTCAAGCTTGGAAAAAAAAAGCGGCGATTCAAAAAAAAAAAAAAAAAAAAAAAAAAAAGCAGGGATGCAGTCATTTTGTAATGGCGCTAGGAGGACGCTGACAAAATAATCGTCCTTGAAAACTATAACCTAGTGGGTTACCTTTACAACTAAGTGCAATACCATTTGCTGGATGGTCCTTCGGCATTTGGATGATAAAGTTTCGCGCGAGCTCGATAGCTCGTTCCGCAATTCTGAGTGGGGACCTGAGGCTGCAGACGCAATGTGCAAGGAGGTTCGGGATTTCCCAATACCGAGAAACACAATGACCCTGGGCGACCTGATTGATGCGACGCCTAAAGAGTACATTTCTAAGGTGATGCTTGAGGAGAAGTTATTCGACACCTGGCATGGAGGCAGGACGTGTCTTATTGGGGACGGTAAGAGCCAGGACCATCAAAACGGCCAACTTTAGTTGGAATGCGCCTTTTACCGTTACTATGGATACTAATACCCATCATTGTTGCTCTTTCTCTCCTCTATCCCGTGTGTATGTTTCTTTGGCTAATGCTGCTCAACTGGTCTTGATTGTGCATCTGATCGTGTCACCATTCCTTCGCTGCACGCATACCTACTATCTACTTGCCTCTGCTTGTGTGAAAACATGTATTCGCCGACCGTACCTCTTTTGTTGTCTAAAAGCCTGCCACAAGGTAAATTTCAAAAAACCATACATCACATCGAGCTTTTGGAAGTTTGTCCGCTGCTCTTATTTCTTTTGGACATACGGACCTCTCATTCCATCTCGGCGACAAATGTCTGACGCTGATATTTTCAGCAGGCACCGCCTCGTTACACGAGACAGTAGAGGCATCAGAAGTGCTCACAGCTTTTTTGTCTGTCACTTTTTGCATATAGATGTATCCGTCCGCAGGTCTTGGTGCCGTGTCTGCGATCCATGATGCAGTGGCTCTGGCCAACTGCATCTACGAGCTGCCCGTAAACCCGACGCTAGATGATATCAAAGACGCCTTTAAGCTTTACAAGAGCGAAAGATATCCATTGGCCAAAACGGCTTATGATACTAGTCATCGGCTCACAACAATCATTCAACAGGTATTTACAACGAAACAAGCAACATACCAGCTACGTCTAAATGTCACTGCTTTTGTCACTTGAGTACCCAACTCTGATTTGTATCTCCTTTGACTGCAATTGTAGAACTGGTATGGTCACTTTATTAGAGCGGTGATGAAGTACATGCCCAAAAGCATTTTTACGCGCTCTCTACAGGTCATGTATGCCTATCGACCACAGGCATCATTTCTTCCTTCAGTCGAGGACCGTGGACAAAACAAGCCCGCACCACAGCCCAGTTTGACTAGGGCGCGTGCAAATAGAGCAGCAGAAGCGGAGGCTTCCAATGCAGCCGCCACTCTTTCGACAACCACTATTTCAACAGGCACCTCCACAGGATCGACAACAGTATGACAGGAATAGACAGGGAGCTGCCTCTGCAGAAATGAACGGGGAGACAGACACGCATTGCTCTGTAGATTGATATAGTTATCGAAAAGCGTTCTAACATTCTTGTAAACTTTGAAACTTTCTCACAAATGTGCATGATGCATTTTGTACAGTTGGATATTGTCCATGACTGTCTCTTATCCCTCTTTCGCTGCTCCTCACCACTTTCCATGGCTGAAAATGTGGTCACAAGGGCATGGATCATAGTCAATGCCCGAGTATGTGTACGCACCTGTGATTTCACTCAAAGACACGCTAGAGATAAAGAAACACCATCCACAGCAGACATCAGCTCACTTGGACATCCTTTTTAACGCACGAAATGAGAAACTACAAGATATTCCCGAGTTACTGAGACTTTGAACGAAGCGAGCAAAGACGTGTCCTCGTTCACGGGTAATTAGATGGCAATAACAACCTGTCGTCTTTCCAGCTCGCCTGATATTACACGGCCAACCTGCCCTGCAGGATGCAGCTCTGCGGCCATGTAGTACAGTACAGCAGACTGGGAGGTGTGGAATGTGTACGTTTTTGTTCACTTACGGTAGAGCCCGGGCATACGTACAAACCATCAATCTATGCTTTCAGTGGGCGTAAAAATGTATATACTACTATACTGTACCTTTCAGGGATGCTTTGCCAGGCGCGTGCCGAAGGCTCGCAACCGGCCAAATGCTTGCTATAATAAGCAGCTTGCTACGTCTATACCTCCAGTCTACATCAAAACTATCAAAGTTCATGCGGTGCGGACGTATGTAAAACTTATAATGCTAAGCGCAATGGTAAGAATTAGGGGTTCATTTCCTCCCATGCCCACCACAACCAATCCTTTATGGCTGAAAAATGTATATGACAACAAGCCCAGTGTGGATCTAACATTTGAAGCTAAAGTCGTGATGCCCTCAAGCCCCAGTACATGTACACACTACACTGTACATGAGGGAACAAGATATATGCACTCTGCACCACAGCCCGATCATGCACACATAACTGTAAACCCAGACCACTGCCGTCGTGTACCATTAACTTCGTATAGCCTCCCATCAAACACGCAACTCTGCTGAGCGAAGAGAATGCCTGCAACAACATTGTCACATTGTCACCAAGTGCACAGTTATGGAGGACATGAATTCTCGTATCGCCATTGACCGTGCACCAGCGAATCAAGCTTGACGACAAGACACCAAACTAGCGATTCGAACCGGTGTCCGGCGCTACAGGCGAACCCACTTTTTGTGAGCCCGGCGCGCCGCCGATGAGATTTAGGTCGCCGTCGGCGACTTTTTTATGGGGGGAGGAGGTATGGGCTTAGCCAACGATGTCCCAGTCTGGCAAGATGTGCTTGGACTAGTTAGAGGTTCAAGAGCGTCTTGGGAACGGTCATGATCGCCGTGCATTTCCACGCAGATTGATGGGGTGATCAAGTATCACTCAAGATATCCGACTGATACAAAAATTCAGACTACGAGAAGGAGTTTCATGGAGGCGACAAGGCGGAGGCAAATTAGGCGCCCAAGGTACTTCAAGGCTTCTGTTAGACTACTCTACCGTCTTGAACATCGGTTATTTTTGTGACCCCACCCAAATACTTTAATGCAGGTACCAACCAATGAAACCGATGAAGAGTAGTGGCCAGTGCTCATTTTTAAGTCCAACCGCCCCTCGCCCCATTTTTGCCAAGACTTTCACCCTTGTCCCCTTGCCCTTGCCTTTGCCCTCACATTCGCCCTCATTCTCGACCTTATACTTATGCGCTAATTCTTGCTCCGCTCGCCACTCTTGCCATGACTATCAAAAATCAATAGTCTAATGCACACAGAGTTGCAAAATAAAGTTGGGCTGTTTTTTTTTCTACGGACTTGAAATTGATGATCCAGCTGGCAAACACCCTGCAGCGTTTCTTCTTTTCATTTGTTTGTTATATTTTATACTGAGTCGCACATGACGGAACAAAGTATGCTCGAATCAAGGAATCATAGAAGGTTACCGGGGCTTTTTCGTGGTACAGGGATGGAAGGTCATCTGCTCTCGGAATACCGAGTGTGGATTAGTTTCGATGGTATGAGTCTATGTTCGCAGACCTCATAAGGTCTTGCTCTTGCCCGTCCTTTTACGAAATGGGTGTCCACTACAGTGTGGTGTACATGTACACAGTACACCAAGTATCTCTCGATCCCAGATGGAATCTCATTCCCTCAATGGTGCAGTAGGAGAATCAATTCTGCATGCACCACGAAATGGTTATCCCATGATTCAGATGGTGACCAATGTGGCAGTGTAGATATGCCAGACCTTCCTCCCATGGTTACTCTCTTTGAGTTCAGAACCTCTGCTGCATAAAGGCGCGCATGCATGCCTAGGGTGGTCATACTTCGGCTGGACTACGACCTATTATTGTCCGTTTCTATTGGTTCCCATCTTGGTACGCCAAATCTTGGAAGTCAGCGGCATATCTCAATCATCCCATATGCAATCTACGTGTGGTAGCACTGCTAAGGCTGAGAACAACGTTGCAGCAACGGTAATGAAGGGAGCTCTGATGTCGGAACCTCATATGTTAACATAGGACCCATCGTGGCTGCTACGATGGAGCAAAACCTGCCTATATAAAACCTGCCTACCCCTGGAGATTGTGATCCTTACCAAGTCATCTCATAATCTACCGATCACCTTCGCAAGAACAACCACACCACTCACCCCAAGAGCCATCGCCCAATCCCCACAGAACTACCTTCAGAAACTCTTGTAAGGCCGGCTAGACTTATTTAAACAGTTTTAAAAGGTTGTATTATTGAAATCCTATCTGACCAGTTGTCACCCTCACGTCTAAAACAAAAATCATTCATAGCACCACAATGCGTCTTTCAGCTCTTTCCCTTCTTGCCCTCGCTGGTTCGGCTCTTGCCAGCCACGACGCTTGCTTCAAGTACAGCTCTGGTGGAATTACTGGAGTTTGGGCTGCCGTTATTGTGCGCGATCCTTTTACCACTCTTATGAGGGAGAGGAAACATTTCGCACCTTATGTCTCAATGATGACTTTCGAAAACAGCAAGGGACGCGTGGATGTGAACATGAAGGGCGGTTGGTCGTGCATTTTCAACGGCGTCAACCATGGCGGTTTCGAGTTCCAGAGAATTAAGAACACTGATAACGGTTACATCCGTTATGGATGTTATGATATCAGCGGTGACGGATACTGCAACGATGCCGACTCCAAGTACCTTCGATGCCTCGAGAGCTTCTCTGATTAAACCCCATCCGGAGATGTTTCCTTCTCGCGGTAGCCTTTTAAAAACCCCAGTAGTATTAGAAAGATATAAATTTTCACGAGAGCAACTTGCCACCTAATTCTTGACATGATGCTTCGAAAAATGGGATTGATCGAATGTTGCTTTTTCAGGCAAAGTTTGAGGTCAAAGACATTTTTCAATGGCCTCGCTTGTAATCTCTCCAGGGGCATAAAGTTCCACATGGTATTTTTATGCCTCTCTCTCAAGTGCATGGGATTCTAAGGTCCTTATCGCTGATCCCCAACTTGCCAAGAGGTATTGTGTTAAAAATCATGAGGCATTGAGACTGGTATGCACTATCTCTTGGATTGTTAAAAAATAGGAACTAGTTGATGTTCCTTTTCAGTCGGCCTGGTTGAAAAAAACACTCTCACAGGTCGAACTGGTTAGCCACGCTCTCGACACGACTTCTGATCCAAGGCATGATGCCTTTGTAATCTTTCTTAGGGAAGGGACCCCAGATGGTCTTGTGGAAATTATTGAAGTCCCAGCCGAGATCTAGTCCGGGCCGCTTTGAGCGGTCAATTGCAAAATCCCAGGCCACTTCCTCTTGCACCTGTTTCTCATAAGCATAGACGCGGTTTTCCAATGCCGGATAGTTGAACACTCCACGGGTTATGGTGAGAAGGATGGTCTCAAACCTCTTGTTGATGTCCTTGTTTTTGCAGATGAGCTTGCTCACCATGGGTCGACTCTTGGGGTTAGGGCCCTCGCAAGTCTGTGCGTATTCCTTGTATGTTTCATCGACATCAAGACGTCTGCCTGCACTAAAGGAGTGGTCAAAATCTATAGGGATAAACTGCCAGACCTTGCTCTGAGGGTTGAAGTACATGTAGTAGTTATGCGCATTCCACCAGAAGGAGTCAAAGGCGCCAGTCAAGTACTCGAGCGCCATAGATCGAAGGAAGCCATCGAGGTCCAGCCGTTCCTTCCAATACGTGACTCCTTTAGTGTCAGCAGGGTCCCATTCCTCAAGGTCCTTCATGAATGCAATGAATTGCTTCATAGGCTCGTCCTTGGGATTGTTGCCGTGAATAATGTTCTTGTACTGGTTTGGCTGATAGCTAGCAGCTTGCATGCCTTTAAATTCCACAGTGGTGCCCATCTGGTACAACGAGCCGAGGGCGTTCACGTCTTTGATGGCACCATGGTGGATTGTTTGCATCAGCATGGACTCTCCAATGTCCTCGACCATCAGGAATAAACCATGAGGTTTGCCATTGACATAGACGCGCGTGAAACTTCCTTGACTGGAACCAACACCGACAGAGTCAAGAAGATCCAAGTACAACTTTTCACGGATCATGGTCGGGTCGTTGTATTCGGCACGCAACTTGATGGCCGAACGACCAAAGAACATCCCTTTCTTGGTCTTTTCAAACTCGACGTGCAGCGACACCTTCCTAAACTTGCGTGAGCCATGACCAGAGATCTTGACTTTGACATCATTCGTCGAGTAAACCCTGTGGGCGTTAATGAACCTGAAGCTTGCCGGGACCCTCTCGCGGTTCTCGTCCTTGGGGTGATTCATCATGTCGTCAAACTTAGCGGGATCCATCGTAAGGTGGATAGTGGCAATTTGGGTGCCGTCAAAGACCCCAATGTCCTTGGGACGAACGTCCTTGTAAACCTGCTTGATCCCAGGCAGGACAGTGAAGGTGTTTTCACGGTTGAAGAACTCATTTGGAGTAGTGGTTCTACCAGTCAGGCTACGCACAAATTCTTCGCGTGCGACGACCCTATTATTGTGGTTGAGCTGAACATATCGGTAGCTTGATGGGGCAGATACACCCATGACTTTGGTAGTCCATAATGGGAACGAGTCTTTGGTGGAGCGCAGAGGGTGCAACTGGCCATTGATTTCAACGGCGAACGTGTTGGCTCTAGCATCCGGGAAACCAATGACATTGTAGGTGGCTAGAATTATAAAGTATAAGAGTGTGGCCGTGTGAGTTTGATACAAAGGCGAGAAGGCTGCATGAATTTGCGCTCAATGATGATTATGCGCGAGTTGCGAGATGGAAAGAAACATCGCGCCTTGTTGTTGTTAGTCCCGTTGTTGAGCCAGGTAATTTTTTGTAGTGGGTAGGTATTATCGACTGTGAGTGCAGAGGGTCTTACCATCCGCCAAAACGCTGGATACCAAGGCCAAGAGACTCGAAAGGTGAAGGATTCGCATCGCGTGTGGGGGGATTTCAGGGACTACAGAAAGAAAAGAGGCAGTATGGTCAAAAATTCAAGGGTAGGGATGAGACGAGAGGAATGCAAGATATGTGATCAGGAGGGTTCTGGATCACTTTTGAACGCGTTCTATTACACCGCCTCACGCAAGCTGAGACTTGGCACATTGACTGTCAAACGCTGTCTTGTTCAACGTCTTTTGTCGACTCTCTATCAGCTTGAAAGGTACATGGAATTTGCATAGAAACCAGGGGCCTATCCAATCGACCTGGTCATCGTCATGGTGTCGCATCCAGAGTTTGATCAACTCATCCAATGTAACTTGATAGGGGGCAGCCACGCAAAGATATCAATATAATGGCCATACTTGCTTGGCAAGGAAACGAACAGCGGGCGCTCTGCTCATCCAAGGTGGTCTACACTCGAACAGGAAGAAGAAGATCAGACATAGAAAGACAACAAGGACGTCAACAATGTCTTACGAGTGGGTAGAGAGTAGCGGGCTAAGTGCAAAGGTTTATTCAGGCTCAGCATGGACACACAAATCATCACCAGGGACAGGCCATCCGCTTGGAACTGACCCCTGAAATGACTGAAATAGCCCACATGAATTATAACGCACGCAGACATTGCTGTGCCTCGCGTTGAGGTTGTAGTTGATGTAACACATCAAATTAGGCTTCATACCCGGCGACGAGATCGTCGTATCCAAGCGCGCACTGATCCGAAGCCAGATAGCTCAATAGCTCAATCATGTCTTCCTTGAAGACCCTATTGTCTTCGACTAACTTGCTCAGCTCTTCCAACAGGGCTGGATCTCCCGTCTCGGGCGCAGAGAGATTATTGACCAGCTCTTGTGGCAATTCATCCAAGTAAGGCTCTGCTAGATTATCTTTGGATTGTTGTTCCTCTAATCTGACCATGGCGTTCCAGGCACTCTTGCGATCGCCGCTCTTGCACCTGTACTCACGCAAGAACACCTCTTCACCTCGGATGCGAAGGGCGACTCTTCCTTTGATATCAGCGAATCCAAAAAAATTGCCAGAGGCCCTATGGCTGAGTGCAGACCACCATGCGGACTTGTCCGTTTTCTCGACACGGACCGCGGAAGGGAGGGTACAGCCAAGGCGGTAGAGACATAATAGAGACCCCAGGTCCGAGAACAAGGCCTTGTCAAAATTGTAGATGTTATCGCGACTGCAGTCGAAAACGAGCTGATCGTGAGAGGAGTCATCCTTGGAGGTCTTGAGATAAACGAAGTTGTTGATCCCACTGCATGTGCGATGGGTGAAAATGTGTCAAAGTCCGGGATGTCCCATTTGCTCACTACGTGACGAGCGAGTTCATGGTTGGCGCTACGGGACGATAGGATGGGCTTCTTCTGGAGCGCGTTGAAGGTGAGGGTTTTAAGTAACGCAGACATGGTCTTGTGTATATCAAGGTGGGAGGAGATGTGAGGATGCAAAGGGTGTGTAAGGTCGCAGACGGATGAAAGGGCGTGGAGAAGATCCGAAGACGAGTCGCCGCGAGGTGTTCGGAATTTATGGAGGGTTCGGTGGCAACGATCAGGCCAGTTTCATTTGCCCTCATGTGTTGTGTAAAGGTCACTGAGTATGATAGCACAATTATCTCTTTAGATGTCCTTCGCGTCATGGCTAGACCAGGGGTTGACAACGATACGTGTGGCTGCCCGTAGTTGTTGCTAAAAGCAGAGAGCAATACCTCATGGTCTTTTAGTAGAAAGTGTGGTTGATTCTTGCACAGGACCATGACAGACTGAGTGCCGTAGTGCGTCGAGTTCATGAAACTCGTAGAAAGGAAAGAGCGACGTGGAAATGAGCTGTCGCTATTACGGCCCAGAGGTGTGTTTAAACATAGAGGGATGTATCAAGTCTAGTATCGCACTTGGACCGGAAGGATTGCTTGGCAAAGTACCCTGTTTCAGGTAGCCGCGGTGCCTGGTTGGTGTCTTCTGCGAATTGGCCCTAGCACGTTTTAGCACCGAGGCGGTGGTTGACGACGAGAGCAGAGGTGCGCATCAAAGACGTGTGCGCCTGTGTGTGAAAAAGAGTGCGCACGAAGCCAAGCCACCTCACACCCCTTCTGGAGCCCCTCCAAACACATCTGCCATCTGCTTTTCTCAACCCACATCATCCCACCGCACTCCCATCAGTCCACCCTTGCGGCAAGAGGCTCTCCGATCCACTGCGTTTCCCTGACCCGAGCTGCCACCGCGATGGACCTCTAGACCCATCAACAAGGCCCGCACTGCCCGCGCTACATATTTCGTTCATTCTTTTCCTTCCCTGTATTTTCGAGAGCCGAGAAACCAGTTTGCGTACCTGCTTTTTTCATTTTTTCCTATTCCATCTACGCTCTAAATCTTCCTTTTCCAACGGTTCTTATCCATCCTCAGTCAGGAACCCAAGTCCTCCGCTCAACGGCCTGCTCGCAACAAGAACCCAAGCGAGCACTCCCCGGGATCACCTGGACGCGTCCGGATCACGCCCGAGCCTCTCTCTCAGCTATATAGGCCCTGCATTTCGCTCATAATCTGGACAAGCAGGACACGACTCTCGCCTAAGCTCCAATCTGATCCAACATCCCACTTCTGTCTTTTCGCACTTTCCGGCCTCCTTGTCTGTCCAGCACGGCCACTGTCTCAGCACTAACACCATGCAGCAACCACAACCACCGCATCTTCAGCAAATGACATCGATGCAGCATGCGCAACAACAACATCATCACTTACAGCAGCAACAGCAGCTGCAGCTCCAACAGCAGCAGCAACAAATGATACTTCAGCAGCTCCAGCAAAAGCAGCTCCAGCAGCAGCAGCTATTACAGCAACAGGCTACCATGAAGAACCAGACGCCGCAGCAGCAGAAGCAGTTCCAGTTCCAGATCCAGCAGCTTCAGCAGCACCAGCACCTGCTTCATCAGCAACTTCAGCAACAGCAGCAGCAACAACAGCAGCAGCAACAACAGCATCAGCAACAGCAACAGCAGCAGCAACAGCAACAGCAACAGCAGCAGCAACAACAACAACAACAACAACAACAACAACAACAACAACAACAACAACAACAACAGCAGCAGCAGCAACAACAGCAGCAACAGCAACAGCCGCAGCAACTGATGGGACATCCTCCAGGGATGATACAGCAACCGCAAGCGACTCACGCCCAGATGAGGCTGCCACATATGGCTGGACCACCTCATCCGATGCAGAACAATCTCATCCTTCAGCAGCAGCAGCAACAGCAACAGCGGATGCTTGCCCAGATGCAGCAACAGCAGCAGCAGCACCTTCATATAGCTCAAGCAGGCAAGCCACTTCCCAATGGCGTCCCCGCACTTCCCACAGGTGTTATGCCACCTCCACCCTCGGTTCTTAATAACGGTATTCCTGCAACACCAGTGGCGACAAAGCACTTTAACATGGACATTAATGAGCAAGTCGTGCAAGCGGTAAGGGAGACAACGGGCAAAAAGGCTTGAGACAGTGATCACTCCACCACGCACTCTGGAGCCCGCATCTAACACAACATTCTCTCGCTCTCCCCCTCATACTGGTGTGCTGCGACATTAGTTGCTTGAGCTGAACAAGGAGTTAATTACAGTGTGTATCGACTACCAGAGCAGCGGGCTTTCCGCAGACCCAGATTGTTTAAAGTAAGCACTGCATGCAGTTTTAATAAGCGAGCCGTAAACTTTACTTCTATGACCTGTTTTCTAATGATACGCGTTGTCCTGTATTTTTCTGGCACTGTAATTCTTAGGTACCAAGCCCGTCTCCAGGCAACCTTGTCGTATCTAGCTACATGGACTGAAATCAGCAAAACCATTCCGGTGAGTTTGTGTGTGTGTGGTCGCAGGGATTTTTCCACTGATGCACATGCGCGGGTCAAAGCAGGGTTACGGACGATACGACGCGTTCATTTATTCACGCAAAATGCCCATCCTTGTTGTTGCAATTTTGATACAAACGCAGTTGATCAAGGAGCCGCCGCCAAAGCCGGACTTGTCGCCGCTGCCACCTGCAAGATTTCCATCTGCTGCCCGAGCAATGGCCGCCCTTCCTCGGGTGGCTGTCGCATACGCAGCAGCACAAAAAGCCATGAAGGGCAAGCACTTGACCCCATCGTCTTCAAAAGCGGGACCATCCGAGACCAAAGCTGTAGCAGGCAGCACTACTGGTCTCATCAATATCACAGCCCCGTCACTGACCGCAACTGCGCCGGCTTTAGCCAACGGAACGGCTATGAGTTCGATGGGAAGCGCCGGAGCGACCACCGCTCCCGTACCGTTAGCAACTCCTATCATTGGATCGTCAGCATCGCCTGCAGCTAATGTTGCTCCTGTCATTGGGAGTCAGGCACCCACTTTTACCGCACAACGGCCCCCACCCAACTTGTCGCCACTTCAGCAACAGCAGTGGATGCAGCAGCAACGTTTGCAACAGCAGCAGCATCAACAGCAGCAGCAGCGTCTACAGCAACAGCAGCAACAGCAGCGATCGCTACTACAAGAGCAGCCACAGCCACAGCAGCTGGCTGCTCTCTCGCAACCGCCACCAGCCAACGACTTGTCTGGAGCGACCCCTCATGCCTCGACTCCCACACCCCCTATACCCTTGGCCACCTCATCTAGCAGTGCCGCGCCAACGTCTCAGTCGTTTCAACAGTCGGTCGAATCTACAGTGCAAGCTCAAGTGGCTACTCCTTCGTCCTCGGGAGTAACTGCAGTATCCCCAATCGTGGATGCTACCGCACAGACCCAGAATCAAGAGACTGATGTGATCGACGGGGGAGACACAACTTCACCGATGACAGAAGCAGCGAAGGCAGCAACGGTTGCGCCAGAGGGTCATGGTTTGGGATCGCCATCGGCACAATCATCGGTATCGGCGTCCACGACCCCGCAGACCGGAAACCCACTGTCTAATGGCACAGCACAAAGCCCGGCTCCGATTCCAGGAGCAAGCCAGGCAGGTTCAGCGTCAGCACATTCATCTCCAGCCCTGGGCGGTCTTGCTCATCTTAAACAAGGGCCGGGAAGCGCAGCCAATAGCCCCGCACTGGCTCAGGCGCAAGCGCATGTGCCGTCATCGCCTCAAGGCGGGGCCGTCGTTCCAGGCTCCCCTGCACATCAGCAGCAGGTCCAGAACCTCAAACTTCAGAGCAGTGGAAGCAGGACCGGCTCGCCCCTGGTGACGCACCAGATGCTTCCGCAGCAATTCGGTGGTCAAGGTTCAGCAGCCTCCTCGCCTAACGTCGCTCATTCGGCTATGCCCCAGCAGCTGCCGTCTCTACAGGACTCGAATCATCAGCGGACAGCATCGCCCGTGCCAACGCAGCTTGCGTCAGCAGTTAGCCAGCCAGTACCCGGATCCGTCCCCAATGTCCCCACGCCCCCTGCAGTGTTCACGCCACCATTCCAGTCACACACCGCAAGTCCCGCTATGGCAGCTCAGCCGCGGCCTATGTCGACTCCCATGTCGCCCGCAGGAGGAATGGCGACTATGGGTCCGCAGCCAGCGATGTCGCAGCAGTCCATGCCTATGGGCATGGGCATGAATATGGGCATGGGAGTGGGCATGGGAGTTGGTATTAGCCAACCTATGAGTATGCCAGTGAACGTAGGAATGAACTCTATGGGTCAGCCCATACCCATGGGTATGCCTATGTCCATGCCTATGCAGATGCCTATGCAGATGCCAATGTCTATGCCGATGCAGTTGTCTGGAAAACATATGCTAGGAAGCCACGGAGTGCAGATGCAACTAGGACCACACCAGCAGCACCAGATGAGTCAGCTGCAGTTGCATATGATGCAGCAACACCATCATCACCAGCAGCTCCAGCAGCAACAGCAGCAACAGCAGCAACACCACCAACAGCAACACCAACAGCAGCAACAGCAACAGCAGCAGCATCAGCAGCAGCAGTTCCAACATCAACAATGGCAACAGCAACAGCAGCAACAGCAGCAGCATATGCAATTACAACAGCATTTGCACCAACAACAGCAGTTACAGCAGCAGCAGCAACAACAACAACAGCTTCAGCAGCAGCAGCGTCAACACAGCCGGCAGAACAGCCCTATGATGAGCCCAGGTCGAGCAAGCCCTGCCATGTTTAGTCCACCGCCGTCCTCGATGATGAACCACGTTCCTAGTCGGGCAGGATCGATTGACCTGAGTGGCTCTGCCAGTGCCAATATGATGGCCAATGCAAGTCAACAAGGTTCGCCGGCGCCTGCTTCCCGGCTTGGAATGCAGTCTTTGCCAGGATCGAGATCAGGATCTGTTGAGTTTTCACAACATCAGCAGCAGCAGTTTCAGCAGCTCCAATCGCCTCAGCAGATGCCGATGCAAAGACAGCAGCAAGGAGCAAGTGCGTCGTTTGAGAACAGCAACAACAACAACAGCAGCCATAGCAATAACAGCAACCATAGCAGCGCACAAAACACACCCACTGCTGGCAACAGCATGAGCCTGCAAGGGACGCCGCTATCAAACAGTGGCAGCAACAACGCGAACAGCGATGCTGAAATCTTTACGACGATTGGTCAGGAGGATGAGTCCTCCAAGAATATCAGCTTGCCGTCGTCTGTTGTTACTGGTGGCCACGAAGAGGAGGACGATATGCTCAACATGGGCATGGGGCTGATAGATATGGATATGTCGACCATGGACATGGACTCGCACTCGAGCTCGAACAATGATCATCACCAGCACCAGCAGCATCTCTATGGAGACAATTCGAATGGCGAGTATGGAGATAATAGTGCAGACAAGGATCTGCAGGAGGGCCAAGGACTTGGATCGATCGAGATGGAGAGCAGCATGATGAATGACGACGACGACGACGATATGATGAGTGGGTTTTTGAACTTGTAATCCTTTACATTAGATAGCGCGTCGTTCATGTTATTATTTTATTTTTCTACGGTTTTGCCTGTCTTTTTTTTTCTTGGCGACGAAAGTTCAATGGTGACAAGATCCTCGTCGCGCGTAGGATCTTCTCTCTGCCTTTTGTTCTCTCCGCCCTTCTTGTATAGTATAACAGTAAACGATTCTATTGGTCTCCCATTCAAACTCCCACGATGGCTCCCCGTCGTGAGAACTCTTTTGTTCCTTTTAAAGAACAAAGTTCCCGGTATCCTACGGAGCATGTGTGTACTTGTATCCTACGACAGCGTGCCCGATCATGTCGCGGAGCAACTTTGTGGGAACATTTCTACACCATGAGGTATATGTAGTTTACGTGCAGTAGAAACAGGGTTTGGATTTGCAAGCACACCATTTTTTTGGCTGAGGGGCGACAGAAGCCAGAGGACTCTCTCGTCCCAGGAGTGTGAGTGTGGCGTGTGATATTCAAAACATCATGATTTCGTGAAATGGCGCCATCGCGCCTCCGCATTGACGGCAAGACGAACACGGAAACCTTAAAACAATCACCCCTCCGTGGCTCGAAATCGCGCCATCTTGTGCCATTGTTGCGGGTTCGCATGAGAACACGTACAGACAGTGAAAAGACTCTCATGATGGCCAAAGGCCGGCCTGCAGCTTGGAATGGGCCCCCCTTGGTAGTGAGGCCCGGTCAGTCTGTCAAACACGCCTGGCTTTTTTTACTTTTGTCAAGTGTCGTTTTTAGAATACTACGTAGGCAATTTAAAAACTGAAAATCACCCAAGATTCGGTGCAGATGGCATCATCGGCCTCTGACCCGAATACTGCACGCTCGTTGGCCAGATTTTTTTTTACCTTCGTCTGCCCTGTCCTTCATTGTTTGTTTGCCTCGCTTTGTGCGCCCTGTTCACCTCCCAGGTGCGGATACGAACTCTGAAAGCATGCCACGATTCTTGGATGTGTCATCCATGGGCACGCGGTGCACCAGAGAGCGAGCGAGAGAGAATGCGTGTGTGAAGAGTGGCAAAGGATAAGCAATTCGCCGATGTTCCCTTGGTTGGGCAGTTCTCTCACGTACAAATGCCGATCTCTCTTCACTTTGTGGAGCGGTTTGTATGCTGTGCCATATAGGTTTTTATTATTATTCATTTGTTATCATATACAAGGTGATGTTACAGGGTAGGTTGTAATTGTGCGTAGACAAACGAGAGTGGATATGGGGAGTAAGGAAGGGGGAGGTAAGGGCTCCATACTAGTTCGCAAGGTAGTCATCATCATCATCGTCGTCGTTGTCCTCTGCCCGTGTCACTCTGCGCCGGGTATTAGGTTTTCGTTCGTTCTGGCGTTTTTGGAGCTCCGCATCCTCCTCGTCCTCGTCCTCATCGCCGTATTCAACATCCACATCCCCCACCAGATCACTATCATCATCCTCCTCCTCGTCGTGGTTGTTGTCATCTTCACTATCGCTGGCAGCAGCCAGATGTGCCAACGACGAGACAGCCTTGCCTCCATTCAGCCTCCGTTTGTTGTGGTTGATGTTGTTGTTGTTGTTAATGCTCATCTTCTTCTTCTCTCGACCCACTTCACGCAAGCGCTTCAGGACCTTCTCGGCCACCAGTCGTCCCCTTAGCTTCTCGACCAAGTGCTTCAGCGATGCATTCTCAGTCCGAGACTCGTCCAACTGCCGTGTCAGGACGTTATTCTGATCCTGCAGAACATTGATCTGCTGTCGCATCTCGCCCGACTGATAATGCTTCTTGGCTCGATACTTCGCAGAGGCCGCCTTGTTGCGCTCACGGCGATCGGTGGCAGAGAGGGGAAGCCCCGAGGCTGTGGTGTTGGCCGAGGGAGAGGTGGCAGAGGCTGCACCGGAGGAACTGGGTGGAGGGGACGAGGACATGGAGGATCGGTAGTGCTGGTATGTAGAGAGCGGTCGGTCGTCTCGGTTACTGCTCTGGATCGGATAATGAAGCGATCCAGAGTCAATGGGGCTTTGAGGCGAAGGTGGCAGGTGGTTTGTTAGCGGAGGCAGGGTTGGAGGAGAGTATGGATGCGAGGAGGCATAGGGGTGGGAGGGTCGTCTTGGGTAGGGCAGGGTGGGCTTTTGAGCCAGATCGATGGAATTGGATCGAGGGTTATAGGGCGGCGTGGGGGCCTGGTACGGTGCCTGGCTGTGGTGATATGAGGACGGTTGCTGGTGTTGTTGTGGGTGGTAGTGGTGGTGCTGGGGATGATGGGGGTGGTGGAGCGAGGGCTCCATGGGCGAGAGTGAGTGTGAGGGAGAAGCGTTGCCGAGTTTGCTTGGGAGCGACTCGTGGCTCATGATGGGAGAGGTGTCGAGGTGGTGAGGGTGTCCGTAGGGCTGTGATTGTTGGTGCTGGTGCATGCGCACATGGGCTGGATACGACACGTTGGCCGAGGCAAGAGACATTGCTGTTCGTGTAGGATGCGCTATGGAGGATGTGGGTATGGGTAGCAAGGAAGGAGTTGTGCGGGTTTGAATCAAACAGGCGAAGCGGTCAAAGGTAAAAAATGTAGAGAAGGAAAAGAGTGAGAGATATCGGTGTGCGCCCAGTCGAGTTTTTATATGAAAAAAATTGGACTGAGTCTCCTTGCGAGCCTGACTCCCACTTCTCGCGTCATTTTTCATTTCGACAAACAGTTTACAATACTCATGGCAATAATCCCTTGCTCCCCTCACAATGCGCATCTTTTGTTCCGTGATGAATGAGTGAGGCATTAAAGTAAAGTGTAGGCAAGGATACCGCAAGCGCAAGGCCTATAGACCCCATTGGCTCGGAGCAAGCACCTGTTCACTAAGCGCAATGGGAAGGGAAGACGGTGAGGGTGGGGGGGGGGGGGGAACGAAAACACTTCTTCAGCTTATCAATTGTGTTGTGTGTGTGTGTGCGGGTGTGGATGTGCTTTGGTGTGCTCATATGTCGCTAGGGCACAGTCTGAAAAATGTAGCCATCGATGTAGGTGGATGGCGCGAGATTGGCAAGAAAGAGGTGCAGCAAAGTGTAAAAATTGGCCCAAACACCTTATCCAATAGCTGGGCGTTTGTATTCTATCCAATACATCATGTGCCCGCTTCCCTTTGAGCAAGGAGGTGACAAGAATTGCGTGCAATGGCAACATCGAGGGCTTCATATTGACAATGGCGGATATCCTCGCCTTGACCGTTCGCCTTGATTGAGATTTCGACTTGAAGCGTAAGATACGTTGATCGCATGATATGGCAACAAAGAGCCGCGACACATGTATCGCTTATCTCACGACTCAGGCAGCAAGGCAGGGCATGAGGCACAACGTTTAGCCCGGGCCACGTTGATTCAGTATGGTGCCTATCAGGCACCCACTGAGCAGGTCCTGGCCGCAAGAGCACTTCCAAGTCCAAGTGACCACAGGGACCTCCACGTACAGGCAGTGTACGTGCGTCTGAATATTTTTTTGGGTCAATGTGCCCACATTTGAATTGGCAACTCTTTTCCATTCCCCAAACACACCTCGACACTGCCTCCTTGAACAAGACATCGAAACTGGCTGAACCACCGCCCTCACCCCCGCACCTCACTTTATAACACAAAAAAGACAAAAAAAAAAAAAGACAACGACATGTTGCTTGAAATATCCTGTGCCTCCGACTTTCTGTCTCGCTTCCTGTCGGCATCGTCGTCCATCACTCCGCAGGTCATCGAGGCCTTCAAGGAGGCCACCGTCGCTCTCATGACTGAAAAGTACACCAACCACTGGGACCCGCAGAGACCACACTTGGGAAACGGTTACAGAGCCATCACTTCGTTTGGCGGGCAGGTGGACCCGTTGCTGTGCAAGGTAAGAAATGGCCACAAAAAAAAAGGCTGCAACGTTTTAGGTTGTGTTTGGACAACCTGCCTTGCACTTGCATACCGTACCATCGTTTCGCCCGCTATGGGCATCTCAACGTTCGTCCAGAACTACACCCATGGGTCATTGCATTCCTCGCACTTATACATGCGGTATGAAATCGACAGCCAAGAGTTGGGAGAGAGCGAAGGGGAGCAATATTACATGCGCTCGCATTGCATGAGAGCCACGTTTGCGTGCTGGGTTCCTTTTTATTTTTTTGCATTTCATAATCAATTCGTGGTCTGGTCATATGCCACTGCCTCGCCCCTTCTCTTGAAGTGCCTTGACCCTCCGACTCTCCTGGAGCTCAATGCTAACGTCGATATATGTCAATCATAGGCTGCTCTAAAGAGCTCTCTGCCCATGGAGACTTTGCATGGATTGATACCGAAGGACCTGGTGCTCTGGGTCGAACCGTTTACTGTGTCGTTCCGCGTTGGAGACCATGGCTCCATCAACACGATCTACGACGGCTCGCGCGGAAAAGTGTCGCTCAAGCCCGACAATGGTCCATTCCAGCCCAAACTGCTGAGCCGCCCCTCGTACGCAGCTCGCATTTCGCCACCTCCGTCTCCCCCAAACCAGGCTGCCAGGATCTCGCATGCCATCCCCATCACCAGTCCCTTGACCAAAGGCCAGGTGATCACGCCTAGAGCGACACCCTCGCCCCCATCCTCCAAGATCTCGATCGTGGCAGCCTAAGCGTTCCTCGGATCAAATCCACGCCCAGAGGAGCCATAGATCAGTCCTTTGCTCCTCTGGTTTGCGTTCACATTTTCTCATTTCTCCTTTTCTATTTTCCCTTTACTTTTCTTCATCTAACTTTTCCATTAACGGGCGACGGCTGCATGCGACAATATCAGTATTCGACCTGCCAACAATCGAACGCAACCAAAAAATAATATGGCGGTCCACCACAACACCACACGACAGGCCGTGGACAGCAACATTTCAAAAAAAAAGAACCAAAAACAAGGACAAAGATATTCAACTAGTGTGCGCGATTCAGGAAACCGACATGAACTCTCCTCAGTGGAGGGGTCTCGTTCAGCAGAACAGGACGTGCATACGGTCGTATTGGCGAACCAATTATTCCCGGGGGAGTCCTTCAAGATTCTCCTCCCCAAGTCTCTACTTCATTTTTTTTTCTTTTTTGTTGTATGTTTAGCTATTGTATTTTCTGATAATTGTATTCGAAGCTGTTGACCATGCATTCCTTAGCTGTCGTTTTTTCTTTCTCCTTCTGTTGTATCATACAAATAAACTGTGGATCATACTTTGCGGCTGTTGGGATTCGCACTGCCACACGGCTGTTGCTTTGTGTGCCTGAGTGAAGCGCTTTCGCCCCTCTGCGAGTCGTCTGTGTCACTGTTTTTCGCCTTGTAATGGCTGTGTGCTTTTTTTATCCATCTCAGACTTCTTTTTCCCCTGTTCTCTTTTTTTCGCACACACTGTCATTCCTCCTGTCATTCACTCTCTCTCTGCTCGCATTCAAATCCCTCACATCCTTCACATCCATCACATCCTTCTTGTCCATTGATCTTGCCACTGTACCTCATCAAATATAAACAGGCGAGACCAGTGCCAACCGCGTGAGCATGTCTTACAGCCAACCAACCAGCAACAATAACAACAGCGGCTTCAAGCACGAATGGCACGACGACGATAGACAGACGCCCATCGAGGGCTCATCTATGCACACTGGCCAGCAGGAAAGGCGCCAGGATTCCTACAACTCTTCTTTTGCCACCGGAGTCGCAGGCACCGCTTCTCCCTCTCACTCGTACTCCAACCAGAGCCACTCCCACAACGGCATAGAACAGGAAGACCAGGAACAATACCCCGTGGGCCGACCTCTCAGCTACTTCCCCACGCACCATCAACCTCTCAGCCAGCAAGAATACGACGAAGAGCAGCACCAGCGCACAGAGCACTATCACCAAATGGCCCCGCTGCAGCACGCCCACTCGCCCCTGAGCAGCCGCTCTCCAGACTGGGGTGGAGGTGGCTACTCGGGCTACCAGGCGCAGTCAGGCGTGCCGCCCACCCCTGATATCCCCTTGGTTGGAATCGACATTGTTTCATCCAACCTCGAGGCCACTCGCAACGGGACTCAGTTCTCAGACACGAGGACCGCAGAGAACATGGCAGGACCAGCTATCCCGCATGACAGCAACTCGGTGTACAGCTCTGGTGCAGGGGTGGGCTCTGGCGCAAACCATCTCCAGGACAGCAAGAACATGGACAGTAGCAACGCAAACTACCAGTACGGGCAAGCACAGCAGGCACCACCACCACCGCCTGTAGCGGGACCATCAGGCGGCTATGCAGGACAACCGATAGATGCAGAGACCGGAGAACCCATCCCCAAGGTGCTCTTGGACCCCAAGGTCCAGCGTCAGCTCAACAAACGCAAGGTCTGGCGGCCATGGTTCATCTGGATCGTCTCTGCAGTTCAGATTGCTATGCTGGTGTTCGAATTTGCGAAGGGTTACCAGAGAACAAACCAGATTGTTCAGACGAATCCTTTCAACCCCATGATTGGCCCTGGAACTGGAGTAAGCCTTGATGCTGCGCTAGTCCCCCCCCCCTTTTTTTTCCCTTTCATTACCGCTAACTGCAGCCGTACTCCATTTCAAACAGACCATTATTGTGGTAGGGGCTCGTTTTGTGCCATGCATGCGGGACACTTATCTGACGAACCAGACTATCAAATGCCCCGACAACACAGCACTGGACTGCACTCTCTCTGATATCTGTGGATTCACGCCGATTGCCTCGACGGGTAAAGCACCCGATCAGTGGTTCAGATTCATTACGCCAATCTTCTTGCACGGAGGCATTATCCATCTTCTCTTCAATATGATGTTCCAACTCAGGACAGGGGCAGATCTTGAGCGGGATATGGGCTGGTGGCGCATTGGAATCATCTACATGACCTCTGGCATTGTTGGATTTATCTTTGGCGGAAACTTTGCTCCACTGTTGTCTCGTAAGTCTTGTTTTTTTTGGGCTGTCGGTCATTTGTCTCGAGATACAGGCAAGGCGATATGTCTAACATTTTATTTTGGATTTGGATTTGAAATGCGCTATAGCGTCGATGGGTGCATCAGGGGCTATTTTCGGACTGATTGGATGTCTTGTGCTGGACCTAGTTCAAAATTGGAGTCTGGTCGTAAGGCCATGCTGGGAACTAAGCAAGGTAAAGCGAGCCAATGCTTTCTAGATCGTCCAGTAACTCAAAAAACGCACCAGGCACACAGCGCTAACGATGGAGCCCTGTTCTCTACTCAGCTCTCCCTTATGATCCTATTCTCGTTCGCGTTTGGTCTGCTCCCGTTCCTGGATAACTTTGCACATATTGGAGGGTTCGTTGCAGGTATCTTGACGGGTCTGGTGTTTATGCCCGTTGTCTACTTTTCGAAGCGGGACAAGCTCATCAAGCTTGGGCTGAGGGTCGTAGCCTTGCCTCTGATCGTTCTGATTATTGTACTGGGATTGACCAACTTTTACAAAGGCACCAGCTGCAGCTGGTGCAGGTACTTGAGGTACGTTGTGTTCACCGGTAACTCAGGGCACCAATTGGCGTGAGGTTTTGCTAGTGGCTATTGCTAATATTTCTCATTTATCCAATCTCGTCTCGACTAGTTGCCTGCCAATCAATGGCTGGTGCGATGCTTTCAATCCTCCCGCGGGTGCGCCAACTGGAAACTGAGAAGGCCCTCTCTTCACTTACTTTTGCATATACACAGTGATAAAAGTGAATTATCATCTTCATTCTGGGCTTTTCGTCATAGCCCTCTGGTTCGTCGATGTGTGCCATATTTCAGTTGCTGTGCCTTTGTCCTTGAATTTGAAGGAGGCTCCTCCTGTCCCCTTGGCCCTGGTGGTCACCATATCAAGCCACAAATCGCGCGAACCCCCCATCCACATTTGATGTAACGGTGCTGTGGAACATTTACCAAGTGATCAACTCCAAAGCAACAACTATTACACATTCCCATTGAGGCATCTGCTCCGCATTCCACGTTTATGCTTGCCATGCTTGCATCCCAACCCTATTTCTCCTCATGGTTCGCAGGCGTCTCGTGCGTGGTTTTCACCATTGTCTTTGTGGGCTCGCTGTATGTCTTTCCCGTCAAGGACACAGCCGCAGGGTCCAAATCAACACAGGAAAATGAAGACCGCAGCAGCGAACAGAGCGCTCTGGATCGAAACCATCCTCTGGTGATCCAGCAGCGCTGCAAGGGCATTCTGTTGTCATCGGTGTTGATCCCAATATATCTCTGGGTCGTATTGAGTGCCGTTGGCGTCCTGTCCCCGGACCTGGTAAGGTCACAAAGGAAGCGTAATACGACGTACATGTATGTATTTTTATATTCCACATTCATCGACTTGACAGAGTTCCTTCTCGGATAACAATCATCGTTTACGATAGCCGTGGCAGTCCCGAGCCAGGTATTTCCTGCAGCTGCTGGGAGTCTCGATCCCTGGAAGCGTGCAGCAGCTCGCCCTTCAGATCGTGATGCCGTCTGCTCTAGTGGCGGTGCTTTTCACAGGCCCGTTGCTGATGATGTGGCTGGATCAGGAGTTGCCCTTCCAGGCACGGTTCCAATGGGCGCCGTTTGATTGGATCTATGTCAGGAACTTCATTGTGGTATGGCGTGAAATGTTTGACGATCTGTCTTGTATTGTGGCAACCCTCTTTGATAAAAAAAAAAGTCTTGCTCATTCACCAAGTCCTTATTTTTCTCTTCTTCTTCTTTCGCTTGATCTGTGGGGGGGTGGCATTGGCAATGACAGGGTCCTGTGTCAGAGGAATTTGTCTTTAGATCGTGTATGGTGGCCATCACCTCCCATGCAGGAGCGTCTCTTCGCGGCATGGTGTTTGGGCTTCCGCTTGTGTTTGGCATTGGTAAGATGACTTGGCCGTTCTCTATGAGAGTCGCTTGATGTTGTGCTTATTTTTCTCCGAGGGGAAAGGGTACGATCGGTCTCGTTGACACGTCCTTCTCTCTGATCTATGATGAACCCTTTGCGGGGGGGCTGTGGGGGTGTCTCAGCCCATTTACACCACGGTTACGAATCCTTTGTCAAGATGGGCAGGACCCGACAGGCCTTGATCCGATCGGGGGTGGTTGCGCTTGTTCAGTTGACGTACACGACCCTGTTTGGGTGGTTTGCGACCTTTGTGTTCTTGCGGACGTCGAGCCTTTTGGCTGTTTGCCTCAGCCATACGCTGTGCAACGTCATGGGATTCCCGGATGTGTCGTCGATCGACGACTATCGCCACTGGAGGAAGTGGATCTATGGGGCGTTTGTGGCGGGAATGGTGTTGTTTGGGATTTTGGTTGGACCATGGACTGATCCGGCGTTGTTTGGCGATGCCTCAATCTCTGTATACTGGCCCATTGTTCGTGGAGCCAAGGACTAAAGTATGAAGAGTACCGTACACATGTAGCAAAGACAAAGTAGAGTAGAGCTGAACGAACTGGGCTGTGCGCAGCGAAATACAGTAGAGTGGTATTTCTAACCTGTTTGAGGGCAATATCGCAGTTGGGGCTGTGCAGGCCAACCTGGCCTGTTGTCCCGCCAAAAATACAGCATAGTCATGTAGGGAACTCCGTGGAGGACGCAGTAGTCGAGCACGCACGCCAAGTGCGGCAGTTGGGCCGACGGGCTATCCTCGGTGCATCCCTCAGCGTGGAGAGGCCGAATTAGAATGCGGATGGGAACACGGATGAGAGAGCGGATGAGAGTGCGGATGAGCGACGCATGAGCCAATGGCCTCATGCTCAAATAGGCGTGGGCCAGCACAGGCAGCAGGAACACAATCCTCGCAATCCCCCTCGTTCCTTCCTCCGCTCCCTTTAAAAGCAGCGACAAGCACGACACAGACGGCCCTTCTCTCTTCCTCATCGTCTGTCCTGTCTCCATCCCCGCCATCCCTTGCTGCGCATCCCTCCTCGCCTCCATTCCCGGCCCTTTCCTTCACACCTGCTCGCTCCATACTGCTTTGACCTCCGCCCGTCCCTCCCAAGCGCACGCGTGCAAACATGCTCTGCGCTTACTGCCGTCGCCACAGCGGCCATGTGCAGTCTCCGCGACCGAAACAACAACGTCCGCGCTATTCTCGTTCAACCGGTAGAAAACACTCCTCCTCCTCCTCCTCCTACTCGACCTCTATCTATGGAGCCATTATAAATGCATTCATATGCACCTGGCTGACAGCACCCACCGTCCGCACGCAAACACCTCGAGTCTACACCTCGCGCCACAGTGCAGGATCGAGCATAGCCAACAACATTCTGTACATTGTCTCCGGGACAACATCGGTAGCACCGCCTTTTGTCGGTACCGCAGAAACCTTGGCCGTCCCTCTCGACGCTCCCTTCACCACCGATAATATACCCTGGAAAAGGTTACAGGCGGGATATTTTGTACAAGATGCACGTGTAACCACGGCGGTGGGGCAAAAACATCTGATACTTGCAGGTGTGGGCGATCAGGTCGGCCAACTCGTGGTCGTTTACGACATCGCGGCCGACTCTTGGTCCTATCTGCCTGCAACCGCAGCCGCGAGTGCACAGCCACAAACACCCAGGACTTTGGTCGGAGCAGTGTTGGACCCTAATACGGGACAGGCGGTATTATACGGCGGGCTGTTGACGACAGGAGGCACAAATGGCTCGCCGGGCGGCGGATCGAGAACCTTTTCGCTTTCCCTCGAGTTTGACTTTCTGGATACACGGCCGTCGCTGCTCGACAAATGGTCCTGGTCCGCCACAGTCCGCAGTACAGGCCAACTTCAGCAACCCACAGGACTGGTTCAGCCTATTTTGCTGTATCTACCCACCAAAAGAGTAACGCTCATTATGGGTGGATGCAACGGCGTTAACCCCGCAGACGGCAATGTCACACAATGTGTGGCGTTCAGTACAGGATATTTAGTCAGCTCCATGGTGATGACCACGTCAAGCGGAAACGGTACTGTACCTTCCGTACCAGTTTCCACAGTTGACCTGACCGGACTCATGATTCCACCCGCACGGCTGTCTCCTTGTGCGACGGTGCTTGCCAACGGTGACGTGTTCATGTACGGAGGCGCAGCCGCGAGCGGGAGCCTGGGTGATGCCTGGGTGTTGAGGACCAAAGATTGGATTTGGGTCAAAAGGAGCATCGCGGACATGCCGTTTCCGGGACGTGCAGGCGGTACCTGCCAGCAACTGACGGACGACCAGTTGATTGTAGTCGGAGGTAAACGAGAACGATGTGTATGCGGTGTCGGTCAATATTACACCTGTGGGAAGATTGGAGAAAGAAAAAATTGCTCACATACAGTCGTGATTTATTCCCTGCATGACCTTGTGCGATATATAGGATTCGACGGTGGCCTAACAGGACCCAGGCAATTTTCGAATCCGCAGGTGGCAGTGATTAATACGACTTCTTGGGCATGGACTTCCAATTTTGTACCAGCAACGGCAGGAGCAAAGAACGACACATCAGAGCTATCTCCCGGCGTCATCATCGGGATCGTAGGAGGGTGCTGTGTGATACTCGGGATCATGTTTGCAGTGCTCGGTCGCATGCTTTGGAGGAGGCATCAGGATAAAAAACGACATTATCATTCTACCATAGAGGAGCCAGCCAATAAGATATTCAAGTCAGCCCGCGCGTCGCGGTCGAATGAGCCTTTGATGGACACGGAAGACCGGTTCTACGACACATCCGACTCGGGATCCACACCCATGCTGCATTTTGCAACTGATGGCCGAGGCGGTAAGCACGATTCACGCGACAGTGAGACCAGAAATGACTCGAACGCAAGGAGAAATCTACAACACAAGAGCAGCAAGGAGCCCTTTCTGGTCATTCCATATCCACCAAGAGATATATCAAGCAGCGACTTTACCTCGACTGGTTCCTTAACAACAATAGCCATGAAATCAAGCATGTACCAGTCGACGCGTCCTCAGTCCAACACGCTTGTGGCACACTCGGTGCCGCTGTGGACAACAGACCTGTCCTCCGATAGAGACAAACGTGGAAGGCGTGTGCTAGGAAAGTCGATACCCATGGAAGCTTCATCCAGGTCAAGTGAGCTCCTGATAGGAGAGCGTCTCCCGCAAACAGAGGCTGATATCCAGCACTCACATTATGTGAGGACACTACAACATCACAAGCAATATGAAATGCGAAGGATGCAAGAGCAGCAGCAGAATCCGTATTTGAACCGGTCGGGGACCCAACATACGACCATGGGCGATTTTGATAGATCGAATCCGTTCGGGCAAGACGTGGACGAGAGTGTTGATCTGACGACCAGCGTCATTGAGTTGAGAGAGGTCGATGTGGGCGAAGAACCCATGTCGATTTCGAATGAAGGCATGGATGGGGTTGAAGACGGAACCATACTGCTGTCATCACATTTAGATACTTCGAAACTTGATACCAGTCAAATTTAGTGGAACTCATATTGAATAATATAGTCTCCTCAGTTGACGCGACGCGTGTACTCATGTTTCAGGGGCGCTTGCAGGCCAGATGTATCTGTTTTTACTTGTTCCCCCTCGGATAGAATCTGATGCTTTGCGCATGCACTGTGCCACTTTTGCTTGTCGGATATTCTTGCGCTGGCATCCTATTTTTTTTTTTTTTCCTTTTCTCGCCAGTCCCTCAATGTAACTCTCCTGGAAAGAAACACTCCTATTTTTTCGCAGAACCAAGGAAAAAGGGCTGTCGCAATCGAGCTCGATTCATACCCCTCCCTCTCCCATGTCTTAGAACCCTATCTCATTGAGCTGAACTGAAATGAACTGAACTGAATGAGGTAACCCCGAGATTCGATACTGAAGCTCCTTTTTCGATTGGATTGCTTTTTTAATCGCCTCGGTGATCATCGTTCTCTTTGTTCATCAAGTCACTCTTTATTTTTCTTCCACCTTTTTTTTTTTTTTTTTTTTTTTTTTGGGCTTGGTAGCATGAAGCTCCTTTGGCAACACTGCACATCCGCTGCAGTTGCCGCCATTGCCGCCTGCTCTGTGTTTTCTGTCCACGCAGAGAGTAAGGTGGTGTGTCAAGATCGACGATCTTATGCGATCCCCCATGCACGTCAGGAGATTGTTGATCGGGAGGATTTCATACATCCGGAAGACGACGCCTATCTTAAGGGAAAGGCTCGTGGACTGTATTCTCAGGGACAACCACGTCCTCGAAGGCATTGTAAGTGTTTTTTTTTGGTCTTCTGCAACAGGGTATCGTATGCAAGGGATGAGCGAAAGAAGAGTTGGAACCAAGATCGATCTGTCGATCCCCAGCGTTGATCGTGGAAAATTTTGTAACTCTCTGTTCTTTTTTAAATCTAGTCCTCCGACTGCATCTCATCTGTGGAGACCGCTCAATTGAGCAGCTCCACTGTCCAGTACGGACTGATTCCACCACTAGCCTAGTTAATCATGTGGTGCAGGAGAGCATCTTCATGGAGGAGCCTTGTAGGCAGCACCGGCAGCACCGGCAGCAAATGGTTCGTCCAACGCCGTCTAACATTTGCCGGACGCAGAACAAAAAAAGATCTGCACGACAACAACTCGAGCGACGCAAATATGTTCGACGTCAGAGACACAAGGGCATGGTCAAGCAACAGCAGTATCGCCGTAAGCAGAAGGGAGGAATCAGGCAGTCGTACAGGGGCCGTTGTGTTGCGACTGGACTGTTTTGTGGATCCAAGCTGTTTGGATGTAGCTTTGCGCATGAAGCGCTTTACAAGTGCAGTGCAGTGGGCGAACCCCCCACGCTAATCTTGGCAGATTCAAAACCCTGCTTGGGCGATCACCAAGGATCTCGGGCACTTCAGACCGCAATCTCAACCTTTGAGAAGTCGGCTGTTGACAAGTGCATCCATCAATGCGCATGCCCTGCTGAAGGCCTTGTGAGTGAAAACCACTTTTGTTCTGTATTTGCAGAAATGACATTTTGCTTTTCAAGTTTACAAGCCTGCCTCTGATAAACTGACTCTCCTCTTCTCTACATACTGCCTTCTAGTTTTGTGGGTCGACATTTGCCCCAGCATGCAAGTTTCAAGGTCTTTTCAGATGCGGCAATAGCGGCGAAGTCCCGATCCTTGTGAGCGACTGCAAGGAAGGTGGCGGATGCACTGTCAACGCAGGCGACGACACTTGCAGCACAAACATCTGCACATGTCCCAGCCCCGGCTATGCGCCGGTCTGTGGATCACAGCTAGCCAAGGACTGTCATGACGCAAAGCTCAACACGGTCTACTGGTGTCCAGGGGGCAGCGGTACCAGGCCCGAGGTCTTGCAGATTTGTAAACCAGGGACGCAATGCCAGCCTAAACCATTTCCCGAGGGCGCCATCTGTGGCTCGAACACCTGCAACTGCACGGGAAATAACGCCATCTGCTCAAACACCTTTCCGAATGAGTGTCAGCTGGAAAGGAACGCTATCTACAAGTGCACAGACGAGGGAACAGCAGAGTTGGTTGTCAACTGTGTCACCACCGCTGGTGGATCGATCTGTGCCGTACCTGACTGTAAATGCCCAGGAAACGGAACCGTGTGCGGCGAAATCTTCCCCTTGTCGTGCAGGCTCAAGAAGACGGCGCTTTTCCAGTGTGTTCGTGGCCATGATCCTGTCCTCAAGGATGACTGTGACCCATTAGCCTGCACGGATTCCAGGGTATTGTTTGCAGAGTCAGCGGCCATCTTTGAGGTGTTGGCTGTATCGGACCAATGTGCTGATCTGTGTACTTGTCAAGGAGAGGACGTGATCTGTGGGGAGACCTTCCCTGTTGAATGCAGACTCGACGGAGCTACACTTTACAGGTGTAACGGGAAGGGAGCTCGGCCAGTGAAGGTTGTGCAATGTGAAGGCAAATACTCAATCAATGCTGGAGCCGATACTTGCTCAGAGATCCTAAGCAAGTGCACTTGCGACGGCGATTATCCGATTTGTGGATCTGAGTTCGTCTCGTGTTGTCCGGGTGTCGTCGATATTGCGCTGAATGCGGTTTATTTTTGCCCCAATGGTTCAGGCACCACGCCCGAGGTGCAAAAAGTGTGTGATCCAGGAACGACCTGTCAGCCGAAGCCCGCTCCTGTTGGGGCTGTATGTGGAGGTACCAATTGCAATTGTACAGGCTCAAGAACTGTTTGCTCTGACAGCTTTTCTGCTAGTTGCACAGTTCAGCCCAACAGCGTGTATAAATGCTCAACCATGGTGTACCGGAACTGGTGGAAGAATGCTCGTCAGAGTCCACTTGTGTCGCGGATGCTACGGGGGCGATTTGTCGATCGAATGACTGCAGTTGCACTCAGGATGGTGTCCTTTGTGGATATGTTTTCCCGCCATTGTGCGACTTGAAGGCGACTGCTCTCTACTCCTGCAGGAAAGGTGACGATCCTGTGTTCAAGGCTGACTGTTATCCTAACCGATGCTCAATACCTCTGGATCAACGCGCCATGACCTCCAGCTCCAAGTTGGAGGACGCAAGTTGCAGCGATCCATGCAAGTGCTTGAGTGTCGACGTTGTAAGTGCGATTGATAAGGAGTGCGCCATATAACCCATTCCATAGCCCAGCTTACCAACATGGTTCTATCTCATCGTTCTTCGGTAGATGTGTGGATTTACCTTCGATCTTAAATGCCAATTGGATCAAGCCGGTCTGCACGAGTGCAGGAATATTGGGGATGCCCCAGTCCTCATTAAACGGTGCACCAGTGGCGGCTGTGGCGCGTGTATCGTTCGACCGGGGACCGATACATGCGATGAGTGTAGCTGCTCGAGTGCTGGCCCTGTGTGCGGCCACATCTTTCCCGTCAGCTGCAACCTCCGAAACGGTTCACTTTACGATTGTGGCGAAGGACAAGGGAGCACCCCGGTTCATGTGGGGGATTGTTCCACAGGCGTTTGCATTGTACAGTCGGGGAACAATCACTGTGAGATATTAGAACCCAGAACCACATCGACGCCTTCAGCATTGACATTGACGTCTTCAGCCTTGCCATCGACATCCTCGGTCTTACCAGCGACATCGTCTGCCTTGATCTCAGGCAACCAGGTCATCACTAGTACGACTACCATTCACACTTCTTGGATATTATCACCGACGTCATCATCAACGGAGATCACCTCGTGGCGGATCCCAACAACCGGGTCTTCAACGTCTGATAGCAGTGTAATATCTGCAAGTACCCTGCCACCACAATCCTCTACCTCAACAGCTGCTTCCTCTACTTCCATCGACTCGTCAACATCTCAGGCACCCCCCATCTCAATCAGCGACGCAGAGGATAGTAAGCCTACAACATCGGTCCCAGAGCCAAGAGTAAATTGCAAATGCTCAGACGACAGCTCGACGTGTGGCAGCGTGTTTTCAGCAGGATGCGCACTCATTCCCGACATGCTCTATAAGTGCGCTGAGAAAGGAGCATCGCCAGCTCCGGGCCTCACGTGCGACAAAGGCTGCAAAGTAAACGCGGGAAGCATTCCGGACGAATGTGTTAAGGATAGCTGCTCGTGCCAGGTGACAGGGATCCTATGCGGTAGTCTACTGGACCCCATATGCGGCATTATACGGAACGCGATTTACGACTGCACAGCGGGCATCGGCATAGAGCCCATTCTCCAGCACACTTGCATTCCAGGAACAGTCTGTATCAAGCATATGGATGGCTCAGCAACCTGTGGAGGAAGCACCTGCAACTGCACAGGAAGCCAAGTGCTGTGTTCGGATCAGTTCCCGGATAGTTGTGGACTCGAGCCGAATTCTGTCTATAAATGCACTCCTAGCGGGAAGCCAGTCCTGGTAGAGTCCTGTGGAGGCGCCACAGCGTGTACTCCATTTCACGGGGGCGCCCAATGTAGTTCTAAGGACTGCAAATGTACAGAAGAGGGATCGTCCTGTGGCACGGCCTTCCCGTCGTCATGCAGTGTGAATGCTACAGCGATGTACAATTGTGTCAATGGTTCAGATCCAATTCTGCAGACCGATTGCCTTCCCGGATATTGTGTCGCCCAAGGGATGACATCGTCAGCAGCAGTTTCAGTGTTTGGAGCGGATGCTATGGACCAGTGTATCAATAAGTGTGCCTGTCCTAGCCAAGACCCGGTAAGTGAGAGAGCTGTAACAACGGGCACGGGCCAAAATTTAATCAACTTACAACATGTCCTTTGGTCGTCGACTGTAGGTTTGCGGCGGAACATTTCCAGACGAGTGCAAGATGGATAATGGAACACTGTATAAATGCAGTGGAGTTGATACTACCCCGACAGTTGAGACGATATGCTCAGATGGAACATGTTCTGTCAACCCAGGAATGGACAACTGCGGCCCAATAGTCCCACCTTATGAGCCTTGCTTCTGCAACAGCACCCTCTCGATATGCGGGTCGTCAGTGGATCCGGCTTGTGCGATCTACTTTGGGGGCGCCATCGATCCAAACGCAATCTACACTTGTGCTGGTAAGGGCCAGATCCCACAACGTGGGCAACTGTGTGCCGATAGTCAGTACTGTTTCGAGGGGTCCCGTGGTGCAGAATGCAAGCCACTCTGTAACTGCATGGGAATGGAGACCCAATGCTCTGAAAGCTACGACCTGGCGTGTAACTTGACAGAAGGAGTTTACAAGTGTAACGCAACTGGTCAGCCGGAGCAGATTCAGGAGTGCGCAACGTCTCAGATCTGTATTGTTTTGCCCACAGGACCGAAATGTGTTTTGCCAGAATGCATCTGCCAAAGCAACATCACACTCTGTGGGTCCAGTCTCCCCACCGGCTGTAATCCAAAGAACAATACCTTGTATGTTTGCACGGAGGGCATGCTCCCGAGATCAATACAGGATTGCGATCCTGGGATTTGCTCCGCCAATGTTGAGATCGACGGTTCGTCGTTCAAAGCAGCCGCTAGCGACTTTTGTATCAATCAATGTGATTGCAAGGCCGCAAATATGCTGGTAAAGAAACTCGTTATCTTTGCAAGCGACGAGCTCTATGAGATAATGCCACCTGAAAACAAAGGCCTCGCAGGATTAACATTTTTTTTGGGTCATACAACTAGGTTTGTGCCTCGACGTTCGACAGAAGTTGTGGCTATGATAACTCGTCGTTAATGGACTGCGGTGAGGCTGGATCGACTCCGACTGTGAAAGGAAATTGCACAAACTGCTGCGATGTCAAACTAGGACCCGATGAATGCGCGTTCGACCCATGTGCGTGCACTCAGGCTGGAGATCTTTGAGATCTTTGTGGATCAAATCTTCCACCCGACTGCGGATACCTCCCCAGCACCGTCTATTCCTGCGCAGGAAACAAAACATTGCCACTAATCAAGGCGAATTGTACTGCAGAGGAGACATGCTTTGAGACACCTTCTGGGGCTATTTGTACACCTACCAACTGCATCTGCACTGACAATGAGTCACGCTGTGGTTCTCAATTCCTTGGCGTATGCAATCTCCAGAACAATACGCTGTACCGGTGCGCAACCGGAAAGAAACCAAATGCCACTCAAGACTGCGATCCTGGAGTCTGCTCTGCGAATGTTTACGTGGGTAGTGCTTCATTCTCAGCCAGGGCTGAAGAACGATGCCTTGATCAGTGTGCCTGCAAGGAAGCAGGCGTTCCGGTGAGTCTAGTATTGCTGAGCGACCTCTGAGTGAAGCATCGCAAAATGAGACCTTGGAAACTTACACTGTTCATGGTATAACAATGATAGGTATGTGCTTCAGTCTTCAACACCACTTGCGGCTATGCCAA
Source organism: Mortierella alpina (assembly GCA_029449245.1). Taxonomy (NCBI): domain Eukaryota; kingdom Fungi; phylum Mortierellomycota; class Mortierellomycetes; order Mortierellales; family Mortierellaceae; genus Mortierella; species Mortierella alpina. The sequence goes on along the minus strand of JANATF010000003.1, from coordinate 835,970 downwards.
TCAAGTTCTGATGAGCTGTGGAGCTGTCGGTGACATACCGACTATCAACGAGACATGCACAGCGTCTTGCGATGTAATTCCGGGAGCAGATGTTTGCGCATTCGATCGATGTGCATGTTCCGAGGCAGGAGTGATTTGTGGGAGCACCTTACCAAGCAACTGCAGCTACGACCCTAATACCATCTACATCTGCGCTGGAGACCGACTCGTTTCTCAATCGAATCACACCTGTCCGCCTCCACAGACTTGCTTGAAAGCGGTGACAGCGCCTATTTGCACGTTCCCTGAGTGCATTTGCACAGACGATAGCTCTCACTGTGGATCCACATTCGCGAACGTGTGTAACCTCCAAAACAATACGCTGTACCAGTGCTCTAAAGGTACCTTGCCGAACAAGACCGTCGATTGCAGTCCAGGAATTTGTTCGACCAACGTCATACCTGGTACATCGGTCTCAAAGGAACAGTTTGGCGCGGGTGATTCCTGGCAATTGGCGTTAACAGCGGTTTCGTCAAGCAGTCTGACGGCGATTTCCCAGGACTGTGGTCTCGGACGATGTTCAAGAAATATCACTTTCAAGGCTGCAGTTGATGACACCTGCATTGCACAATGCGCATGCAAAGAATCAGGAGTGGCTGTAAGTCCTCGAGAGCACTTTTTTTTCTTGAAAGCACTGATTTACTCTGAGCTCTAATCAATGGTTCTTCTGCCGTTATAGGTTTGTGCTTCAACTTTTGACCCCATTTGTAGGTATGACAACAAAAGCCTTATGAGCTGGGGAGGTATCGGAGACGTGCCCACAATCCAGGAGAACTGCACAGCTTATTGCAAAATCCAACCCGGCCAAGACTTGTGCGCCTTTGATCGGTGTGCGTGCACCGGAGCCGGCGAGCTTTGTGGCAGCACCCTCCCAGTGAATTGTACGTACAAACCCGACACAGTCTACACATGCGCCGGAAACCGAACATCACCCGTTGAGAAGCTGGATTGTCAAGGCGCAGGGGTCTGTTTGGGAACGCCCGCGGGACCGATATGCACTTCGCCGGACTGCATATGCAAGGATAACTCAACACACTGCGGGTCCAGTTTCATCGGCGCATGCGGACTCGTAAACAACACGTTGTATTCTTGCACTGTTGGCTTGCTTCCATCAGCGGCGCTAGATTGTGATCCGGGGATATGTTCAGCCAATATCGTCTCAGGAACGGCTACTTTCAGAGCGTTGGCCGATGACAGATGTATTGACCGCTGTGCTTGCAAGGAGGCTGGCGTGCAGGTATCTATGATGCTGGGAGTTCACTTCGAGAGTGATTTTCGTAACTGTACTTTGCCTTCTGTTGTTCATAGCTGACAACTTACGCCCATTCACAATAGGTGTGCGCTTCAACATTTGGTCCGGTTTGTGGATACAGCAACCAATCGTTGATGTATTGTGATGGACTGGGAAATGTACCGACTATCAAGGAAAACTGCACAAACAGCTGCGACATCAAGATCGGGCCCGATGAATGTGCTTTTGATCCATGTGCCTGTAGTCAAGCAGGAATATTTTGCGGCACCAGTCTCCCCCTCAACTGTGGTTACATTGCCAGCGAGATCTATACATGCTCCGGGAATGGCACTATACCCGTACCCAGATTGTGCCCTGCTTCACAGACGTGCGTCGAGATCGCAACAGGACCTATTTGCACACCTCTTGAATGTATATGCCAGGACAATAGTTTGCACTGCGGATCAACGTTTGCGGCAAACTGCAACCTGTCAAGCAACACGCTATACAAGTGCTCAGCAGGTTTGTTACCAAGCGTAGAAGATGACTGCAGTCCAGGGATATGTTCGGCAAACATTGTGGCTGGCACGGCTTCATTCGTTGCCAGCGCAGATGATTCTTGCATAGACCAGTGCGCTTGCAAGATTCCCGGAGTCGCAGTATGTAACAAGTTCCCATCGTGCTGCGTCCTTATTCCCTCATAATGCAGATTGAGCACTAAACGCGATATAAAATCAATTTCGATCCTAGGTTTGTGCATCAACCTTCGACCCTGTTTGCCTGTTCAACAACAAATCCTTGCTAAGCTGTGGCGCGCTTGGTGATGTTCCTGTTGTCCAGGAGAACTGTACAGCATATTGCGATGTCAAGATTGGCGTGGACTCATGTGCATTTGACCCTTGTGCTTGTACTGCGGCGGGTGATTTCTGTGGTAGTAATCTTCCACCAAACTGCGGCTTTAATCCCAATATTGTGTACACGTGTGCCGGTATCAAGGCTCTTCCTCAGCCCACACCGAACTGTGTGTCTCCCAATGCATGTTTGCAGACACTGTCTGGGCCAACATGCACGCCTCCAGACTGTATCTGCAAGGACGACGGAGCACACTGTGGGTCGACTTTCATCAACAGCTGTAATCTGCAGAACAATACACTGTACCAGTGTACAACAGGGATGTTGCCCAATGCCACACGGATTGCGATCCTGGCATATGTTCTGCCAATATCGTTACAGGAACTTCGGCTTTCCGAGCATTGGCAGTTGACACTTGCATTGATCAATGCGCCTGCAAAGAAGCGGGAGTTGTGGTATGTACTGACAAATGCGTGCTATGCATCTGAAATTCAAATTTAGTAATCTAACCTGACACTCAACTTCTTCGCCACAGGTATGCGCCGCAGCATTTGATCCCTCATGTCGATACGACAACAAGACGCTACTCAGCTGTGCTTCTGTGGGCGATGTGCCCACTGTCAAAGAAACTTATACTACGTATTGCAATGTGCGACCAGGACCGGACGCATGCGCCTTTGATCGATGTGCTTGCACTACGACTGGAGCGTTCTGTGGCAGCTTGCTACCAGCGAGCTGCAGTTATTTGGCGAAGGCGATCTACACATGCGCTGGAGACAAGGCCATTCCGCAACTGAATTCGACATGTCCTGCACCCCAGGTGTGTCTTGCAACATCCGCTGGTCCCATCTGCACCCCCCGACGAGTGCATATGCACAGACGACGTGTCCCACTGCGGATCGACATTTGCCAGCACTTGCAGCCTCACGAACAATACCCTGTACAAGTGTACGACTGGCGCTCTACCCGCCTCTACCCGCTCCGACACAAGATTGTGCACCTGGTATTTGCTCCGCCAACATTGTTGCTGGAACCGCTGCCTTCCAGGCTATGGTGAACGACAAATGTGTCGACCAGTGCGCTTGCAAGATTGCCGGAGTACCGGCACGTGAGCTATGTGTGGGTTAGTCCGATGTGTAAGAGTATTCACTAATCAGTTGTTCTCCGACTTTACTAGGTGTGCGCATCAACTTTCAACACAACATGCTTGTACGCGAACAAGACACTGCTCAATTGCGGTGCCGTCGGTGATATACCAACTCTCAATGAGACTTGCACGGCATACTGCGACGTAAAACCGGGCCCAGACTCGTGTGCATTTGATCCGTGTGCTTGTACTGCGGCGGGTGATTTATGTGGTAGTAGTCTTCCACCAAACTGCGGCTTTAATCCCAATATTGTGTACACGTGTGCCGGTGTCAAGGCTCTTCCTCAGCCCACACCGAACTGTGTGTCTCCCAATGCATGTTTGCAGACACTGTCTGGGCCAACATGCACGCCTCCAGACTGTATTTGCAAGGACGACGCAGCACACTGTGGGTCGACTTTCATCAGCGGCTGCAATCTGCAAAACAATACACTGTACCAGTGTAGAAATGGCCAGCTACCTAAAGCGACGCAGGATTGTGGACCTGGTATTTGTTCTGCCAATATCATCGCTGGTACCGCGATGTTTGAGACTATGGCTGTCGACAGATGTATCGGTCAATGCGAGTGCAAGGGAGCTGATTCTGTAAGTGTTGACTTTAAAGTAGTGTAAGAAATGGTGTGACAGAAGTACTAATAGTCCTTAATGAACTTAGCTAGGTTTGCGGTTCAGCATTTGATGATGCTGTCTGCGGATTCGCCAATAATACTCTTCTGGGATGCGCCAACATTGGGGACGTTCCTACTATCATAGAGACCTGTACTCTTAGCTGTAGTATCGGGCTAGGACCTGATCAGTGCGCGTTTGACCCCTGCGCCTGCCGAGAGCTTGGAAATGCCTGTGGTTCAACTTTCCCAACTTCTTGCGGACTGGAGCCCAATTCGCTGTATACTTGCTCTGCAAACAAAACAATGCCTCTTAGAAATCAAGCTTGCAGCAGCAGCCAGATCTGCGTCCCAGTGCCAGGTGGAAGCGACTTTTGCGGCGATAGTAATGACTGCGGTTGCATCGGAAATGGTAGTGTCTGTGCGACAGCCTTCCACCCATTTGTGGAGAGTCAACGAATACTAGTATCAACTGTCCCTTGGGGACTGTCACTGGATGCTCAAGCGGGTGTGCCGCTGGTTCCTGTGCGACGGGATGCTCCTGCACCGACAATTCAACCTAGTGGGGTTCAACTTTCCCCACAAGTTGCAATCTCGTACCGAATGTACTGTACTCATGCATGACTGGACTAGCACCCGTGCTACGGTCAGACTGCGGACTTCAAGCGTGTGTCAAAGGTGCTTCGACCTCCTCTTGTCAGGACCCATTCAAGTGCAAAGGCAGGAACAAGGTGATAAAACTATCGATGAGGAACTCGATATGATGAATTATGAAAGCAACTGGGACTCAAAAGTGCCGGCTTATTAACACCGTATACCGTGTAAACATAGGTGTGCGCCTGCTCCTTCCCAGATGCTTGTGGTTTCCAGAAGACGGCGCTATACTCTTGCAGTGAAGTAGGAACAACGCCGTCGACACCAACAAACTGTACATTCGGATGCATGTACACTAGTCCCGACAACCAATGCAAGGTCGATTGCTCAGCACACGTGAGCAGTGCCACGGCTCAAATCGATACTATTATCCAGGCGATGACCTCCAACACTCCGCGGAATCCTGCAACAACGGCCGCCTTCCCGCCGTTCATCAGATTACTCAATGGCATTATGACGAACTTGACGAGCGCAAGGGAGGATCCCAAAACCTTGAATCTTATCATGGGCTCAATTGAGGCGAGCGTTAACAGCTCTCGGAGAATGTTTAACAGCATGCGGGAATCGTTCCCGGTCACGGATGCCTCTTTAATTATCTACTTGAACAATTCGCTGCGAGACCTTCAGCCGTTGATAAGGAAAGTTATTACCTGCTCCGGGGCCTCTGGTGCGGATTGCACCGGAGCCAACCAGCTATATAAGAGCTATGTCGCTTCGGTTTTAGCACGGAGGCTAGCTCTAGGCAACTCGTCATCGTTACTACAGGTGCAGACGCAGTTACAGTCGATTTCGGCGGATATCGACAATATTCTCGCTACAGGTCAAACATCCAAGCTGGCTTCCTCTGGACAGGCACTCAATAGACTAATTGGAACGACGATGGGCGACACCACCAAATACGGCGATATATCAATTACGTTCTTGTGTACGAATCGGCTAAAGAAGCGCTCCGTTGCAATGGTAAGCGATGATTGACATTTACTCTCCCGTTGTCACTCTGCTGATAAGATCAAAGGGAGCACTCACACGAACATGTCAACATCTATGGACTGGCGATAGGATATGACACATCCCTCTTTGGTGACAAATGCTCAAGATATGCGTATACCGCTTGAGTGGAGTGCTTTTGGACTTTATCCCGTTCATTAAGACCAATATCAACCTCATCCCCATTGTTGGTACCTTGATCGGCTCAGCCCTCGATACTGAACTTAACAGGCTCGACGCAGCATCTCGCATCAATGCACTGAACGTGACATGCGAAATAGCATCCATGCTCAATGCAACACTAACCTTGATTAATGCGACGGCGCCGACGGGCACAAACCTCAATCGGGACTACCTCAATCAGGTGTTTTATCTCACGCTTGTACCACCAGAGTGCGGCTGTCAAGGTCAGGCGCGGTGTTCAGGTTTGTTCAAGATCACGCGTATGGTGACGAATTCAATGCTGTCCTCGCTGGGCAATCTCGGATTTTTTGGTTCCAACCTCAGAGATGCTCTGATGCCTCTGCTAAACACGCTACTGAATGCACTTGACGCGGGAGCACTCCTGGCATTGCAGGCATAATATGCGGCGCTTACCGCTATTAAGATCACTTTGCAGCCGTTTTGGGGTTGGGGTACAATTTCAGGTCCTTTTCAAGCAATGTTGGACTTGCTTCAGCGTACCATTGAATGCCTGCAGGCAAACCCGTAATAATAAACGTGTGCGGTAGTGTGTTTCTTGTTCAAATAGCATGAGCATGGCATGCAGATCGGGCAAAACACTAGTCTGTAATCACCAATGCAGCGACGCATGGGCCTAGAAGGCGTAGCCAAAAAGGGTTGGACAGATGACCTAAGATTTAGGGTCCGAGTTAGTGGGATTGCTTCCTAAATGTCCCAAAGGGATGGTCCCTTTATTCTCTTCTCGTCTGCCTTGGCTGCGGACAACGCACAACTCAAAACCATTTTTGATTTTCATGAACATTGGATGAAACACAGTTGAGACAGGAAGGGAGGATGAACGAAGCAACATGAATCTCTCAACTCAGCTAAGAGGGCGAGGGAGAGTGAACTGGCGAAGGAATTAGAAGGGAGTGACAAGGAAAGACGAGTAGAGAGAGGGGGAAAGGGGCCAGAAAATAGGCCTTTTGGCTGACGGAAGGGATGAAGACAGCGAGACGATGAAAGAGAGTCTCCCGACCTGCACAGACAGTCTCGACTCTGCTTGATCCAAAAGAGGGAGGATGAGGAGGTTCTTTGCTCCAAAGGAGAGGCCATGCACAAGGGCCATGGCCATGTTCGCGTCTGTCCGTGGATAGGGCGGCGAGAAAGATGAGACTTCCTAGAGTGAACACTCCACCTACCCTTGGAGCTGGACCGGGCAAAGGGAATCAAGAGAAGAGTGTTCCCTTTACCCCTTTTTTGCTCTACTTTTTCCCTTTTTTTTCATTCTCGCCCCTCCGATCCATCGGTCTTTGCAAACACAACTACAATTGCAGAGGGGCGACAGAAAGACGCGCGGATCAGGGATAAACAGGATTGCACTCTGTCGATTACCTTGCACATCACCGTCGCGCCACCTCTGATCTCCATCCCAATCCTCCCATCCGCACTTGTTCGCCCCTCTCGCTCTCACTTTCCCTTTCTCTCTCTCTCTCGCTCTCTCTCGCTCTCTCTGTCTTCCCATTCATTTTGCTGCGTTCTCGAGAACCTTCTCGCTCACCTTCTCTTTTATTCCCTTCCCTCCTCCCCTTCCCTCTTGCCCCTATCACTACAGCTGACAGGTCCTCCGCTACGGGACGTAAAATCGTAGATCACAATCCAAGTTGGAGGCATCATCAAAGCCTAACGCCGTCATAAGGATGCTCTTAGCACGAACAGTGGCGACGGCGACTGTAGCGGCCATCGTCTGCTTGCTGATACCACCTGCAGCCTACGGCCAATTGATCAACGGCCTCAGCAGCAATACCGACTCTGCAGAACCAGCATTCAACATCGCAGTCAATGACACCGCCTCAGTGCTCGATCTCACCAGTAGTATCAGTGGCGCCCTATGGGAGGGAAGCGACATTGCTGCTCAGAACAATGGGAAGGCACACAAAAAGCCGCGCAGTCATCTGCATGTGAAGCATCCCCACGGCGTTCACATTCATCGCCATCGGGTGCATCGTCTGCATGGCAAGCACTGGCGCCATCATTACCTCCATCATCATCGCCCGCTGCCGCGTCCTATTCTTCACCGTCACTTTCCCCGGTACCGACACCGGCGGCTATGTATGAGAACTCGATGAAATTGAAGAATGACAGCAATTGTGACATAGAGTAATAGCCCCTAACCCTTCACTTAATATGTTGGCTTTCAAAACCTGAAAGACGTTAGGCGGAATCTTGTATGCCGAGGAATGGTGATCGACAGGTTGTTCTGCAAGTATAGAGTCCGCACTGCCAATCCGCTCATGTCAGCACCCGTTGGTGGCCTGAAGAGTCCAGTGGCAGCGCTCAATAACGGCGGCGTCCGCGTCAAGCACATCGATACAGTTATGGGCGAACCATGCTCAAAGAATCCTCCACCTCGTAGTGCAGCCGCCCAGAAGGCGTTCGCGATCGTTATGGCTCATCAAGAGGCGCAAGGGGAGATGGTCGCCGAAGGCGCGCAAGACTTCGGCACCTGGAATCATGGTCGCAAATTGAAACCCGTCAATATACACCATCGCCTCCATCATGCTCATGCGCGCCCACGGGTACAGCGCCATCACAACCACTTCCGTTATAAGCACAAGATTCATCACCGGAAGATTCCTGGCCTAAAGCACGGTATCGAGCATGCGCGCAAGCACGGCATTAAGCATACTGGCCATAGGTATGGCATCAAACATGGTTTCAGGCACGGTATCAAACACGGTATCAAACACGGTATCAAGCATGGCATCAAGCACGGTATCAAGCACGGTATCAAGCACGGTATCAAGCACGGTATCAAGCACAGAGAAAAGCCTGGAATCAAACATGTTGGCTACCACCGGCACAACCATCGTCATTACAGGAAACGCACGCATCCGTATAAGGATCACTGCGTCGCCACAGGACCTATCTGCGGATCCAAGCTCTATGGATGCCACTTCGACTTCAAGACGCTTTATTCATGCGCCGCCATCGGTGAGGAGCCAAAGGTGGTTATGCCCGATTCCAAACTGTGTGGAGGTAAAAATGGTGCTGGCCCTGTCGATCCCAGTCATAATCCATGCAGTTGCAAGGATATTGGACTGCAGCCAGTTTGCGGAAGCGACCTCCCCAAAGCTTGCAATGCCAAAACAAATGCCATATATTTCTGTTTCAAGGACGAGGATGTACCCCCGGAGATCCTAAGCATCTGTGATCCAGGTACGCAATGCCGGCCTCGCCCAGGGAGAGACCCCATCTGCGGATTTACGTCCTGTGCATGCAATGGCGAAAGCCAGATATGCTCAGAGCAGTTCCCCGACGAGTGTCTTCTTCAAGACAATACTTTGGTCAAATGCGGGCCTAATAACCTGCCTGAGGTAGTCAAGAAGTGCGCTGGCGACCAAGCGTGTATTGCTGTTTCTGACGGTGCACTATGTGGAAGCAAGTCTTGTAAATGTACAGAGGATGGAACCTCTTGCGGCAAGCTCTTCCCTCTATCTTGCCGAATCCCACAGCTGCCTGTTTATACGTGCAAGAAAGGAGAGTCCCCTGTTCTACAGCAGGACTGCCAGCCCGGTCACTGCGCGACATCCGTTACCGCTACTTCGGCCTCTGCGGTGTTTGCTGCTGTGGTTGGTGACAAATGCATTGACAGCTGCTCCTGTGCGGGAAAGACCCTTGTAAGTCCACTCACATTTATGGAATTGAAACAGACAACCTTCATCGCTTACTGACCTTGAGAGCTGTGCATTAGGCTTGTGGATCAACATTCCCCCCTGAATGTAAACTCGACAGTGCTCGCTTGTACAAGTGCATGGGACTTGGTTCAGTGCCTGCTCCAGACAAGGTTTGCCTCAGTGGTAACTGCATTGTCAGCGCTGGAGACAATCACTGCGCTGACAAAGTGGACTGCACTTGCCCCGGTGATGGCACCGCTGCCATTTGCGGCTCACAGCTGCCTCCAGCGTGTAAAGCAGACCCTACTGCCCTTTACCATTGCCCCGAAGGATCTGGCTCTAGTCCTGTCGTCTTGAAGCATTGTCAACCAGGCACCAAATGTATAGCTGGATCTCAGGGTTCAACATGTGGCTATGTTAATTGTGTGTGTACTGGAACCAACGAGGTCTGCTCACAGCAATTTCCGGAAATGTGTGATCTGATCCCAAACAGCATCTACAAATGCACCCCAAATGGTTCTCACGAGCTCGTCAGGACCTGTGATAACGCTCAAGGTTGTGTCACTGCCACCGATGGCTCTGTTTGTGTACCAAAGGATTGCACATGTCCGGACAGCGGTGTTGCGTGCGGAGAGCTATTCCCTATCTCCTGCGGTCTTTCAGCTGACACGCTGTACACCTGCAAGAAGGGAGAACGACCCTCGGTTCTTAAGAGTTGTTCACCAGGCTTATGCACTGCGCTAGTTGCAACTATGGAAGCGACTGCCATCTTCGATGCCAAGGCTCTGGACGACAAATGTACGGATGCATGTCTATGCAACCGCAAAGGAGTTGTAAGTGGTCTCGTAAATCTTGCGCGCATTGTGTCCTAATCTTCCCACGTTTTCTAACACAATGCCTATTGCAACCATCTAGTTCTGCAGCTCGACTTTCTCACCGTCATGCGCCCTAGAGCCCAATACGTTATACAAGTGCGGTGGCAGTGGAGCGACGCCTGAAAAGGATGATGTTTGTGAATTCGAGTGTTCTGTCCAAGCAGGCGACAATATCTGTCCCAACAACCGCTGCACATGTCCAGATGCTGGTGATGGGCCTGTTTGTGGATATGACCTCCCACTGGAATGCAATGCTTTGCCCAACAACATTTACTTTTGTCGCAGGGGAAAGGGCTCTCCAGCTGAGGTGCTCTCGGTATGCAGACCTGCGACCCAATGTCAAAGGAAAGCTATGCCCCTGGGAGCTGCTTGTGGAACTGCCACCTGCAGTTGCTCTGGCGACTATGAAGTATGCTCCGCTTCATTCCCAGATAACTGCGGTCTAGACAAGAACACGATCTACCGGTGTACAGCTGAGGGTGTCCCACAGAAAGTGAAAACCTGCGATTCTGATCGCATCTGTAACACAGTGGCGGATGGCTCATATTGCAGTCGCACAGATTGTCTGTGTCACCGCAACGGCACCTTCAGCGGTGATATCTTCCCGACCCTTTGCAGGATCAAAGCAACTGCTTTGTATGAGTGCAAAGTGGGCTCTCCGCCCGTCAGGCTTGCTGACTGTTACCCAAGCAGATGCGCGAGCCACAAGGCAAAGATAGCGGCTGCTGCTGTCTTTGATGAGTTCAAAAGTGATCCATGCACTTGTACAGACAAGAGAGCGGTATGTATCTTTACTTCGAGACAGTCGATCCCTGTTGTTGACGTATCACTCGACCTCACTCTCGCAACTAAATGTGCCTCTTTTTTGCTCTGCAGTCATGCGGATCTACATTCCCGCCTAGTTGTAAGTTCCCGAACTCCAACTTGTACACATGTAGTGGGGAGGGTACAGTTCCAGTTCTGAAGGAGCACTGCAGAATAGGAGGATGCACCGTTGCTGGCGGCGACAACTATTGCAATCCAGATCCTTGCACATGTCCAGGTCTTGGGTACTCGCCTATCTGTGGATCAGAGCTACCCAAGGAATGCAATGCGGAGCCTAATGCGATATACCAGTGCCCAGGAGGCAGTGGCACAAGGCCAGGAGTTTTGGCAATCTGCAAGCCTGGAAAGATGTGCCAGAAGAAGCCTTTGCCTCAGGCGGCTGTCTGCGGCTCGGCCACCTGCGACTGTACTGGCGATGAAGAAGTTTGCTCGGACTCTTTCCCAGAGGAGTGCGGGCTAAAGAAAAACTCGATCTACCGTTGCACAGCTGGGGGAAAGCCTGACTTGATCGAGGAGTGTGTCTTCTCAAAGTCGTGTGTGTCGGTGACGGATGGAGCTGTTTGCGTGAATGCCGACTGTGAGTGCCACAACAACGGCACTGTCTGCGGAGAGGTATTCCCTCTGGGATGCAGACTACTCACAACCGCGCTCTACACGTGTGACCAAGACGGCTATCCCGAGTTCCTGAAGAACTGCTACCCAGATCGATGTTCGACAACCAAGGCCACAATCGGAGGCGCCGCTGTATTCACGTCACGCGCGTCTGATCAATGTGTGGACGGGTGCACATGTGCAGGAAAGGGCAAAGTCTGCGGATCGACATTCCCACGAGTATGTAATTTCGATAACAGGACCCTCTACAACTGTGACGACTACGGTTCAATTCCAACAGAAAGTGAGAAATGTACGGTGGGAGGATGCACCGTTAATAGCGGCGAAGATGCTTGCTCTACAGATCCCTGTACCTGTCCTGGCGATGGATTGTCACCCCTTCCTGGCTCTTCTCTGCCTGCGGTTTGTGGGGTTGACCCTAACACGATATACTATTGTCCAGGAGGCAGTGGTACCAGACCCAAGCTCTTGGAAATCGGCCCACCTGGAACCCTATGTCAAAGCAAGCCTGCTCCACAAGGTGCCGTCTGTGGCTCAACCACCTGTGACTGTAAGGGCAATTACGAGGTTTGCTCAAACTCGTTTCCTGAAGATTGCAGTCTCGAGACCAACGCCATCTACAGGTGCACAGAAGGAGGTACACCTGAACTTGTATCCCGTTGCGATGTCACGGAAACCTGCATCTCAGTCACGGACGGTGCGGTGTGCACTATGCCCGACTGTAAGTGTCCCACAGATGGTTCGATTTGCGGAGAAGTCTTCCCACTCGCTTGCAGACTCAAAACTTTGGCCCTATACTCATGCACTGAGGGCGGAGAGCCTGTGTTCGAGAAGGACTGCGATCCCATGGGGTGCACGGCATTCAAGAACTCGTTCGTGACCGCCGCAACAGTGTTTGGGGCTCTATCCGTCAACGATCAGTGCAGTGATATATGCACGTGCCAGGACACGGACATGATCTGCGGCTCGACATATCCTCCCAACTGCAACTTCGACTCTGCTTCTCTATACAGGTGTGAGGGAGCAGGCGCTCGACCGACGCTGGACAGGAAGTGCGTCAATGATACATGCATCATCAACGGCGGTTCGGACGACTGTGTGGCGGTTGCTGGCGATTGTACTTGTCCCAACGATATTCCAATCTGCGGCGGAGATCTAGCTGGCAAATGTGAAGGCAAAGTTAACATTGACCCCAATGCCGTCTATCATTGCCCCGGTGGCAAGGGAGCTTTGCCCGAGGTGCAAGAACTGTGCAAACCAGGATCCTCGTGCCAGGTAAAGCCGGCTCCTATCGGTGGAGCCTGTGGAGGAAACTCATGCAACTGTACGGGCGTCAAGGAACTCTGCTCCGACAACTTCTTAAACGACTGCGGTTTGTTGCCGCAGAGCGTATACCGGTGCACTAGTGACGGAGCTCCTGAACTTGTCAAGACGTGTGAATCCGGTACGGAATGTGTCACTCTTGCTGATGGATCCACCTGTTCGCCTTCCGACTGCCTTTGCCCAAGAGATGGTGAGATCTGCGGTGACCTGTTTCCAGCTTCGTGTAAGATGCTCTCGACAGCACTATACACATGCAGCAAAGGTGCCAGTCCAGTGTTCAAATCAGACTGTGCTCCAGAGCGGTGCTCAGCATCCAAGAATGTCGTTGTTGCAGCTGGTCTGATGAGGGCCATGGAAAATGACAAGTGCGCTGACTCATGCCTCTGCACTGGCGCAGGAGCGGTAAGTTTTCATGCGGTAAAGTTTTTATCGTGCGGGTATCGCTGTCTGTCGATCTCTAGACTGAAAATTTCTCCTATTCCGTTTTCTAGACGTGTGGGTTGACATTCCCAGCTAGCTGCAACCTGGATTTGGGCTCGCTGTACAGCTGTAGCGGTGCTGGCGAAAAGCCAGCGCTGACAGAGCAATGCAAGGAGAGCGTCTGTGTTGTTCACCCAGGTGACGACGCTTGCGGTGGAGGAGATGAATGCAAATGCTCCGGCAAGGATGATGTGTGCGGTTTCACATTTCCTCGCTCTTGTAATCTTCAAACAGACACTCTTTACACCTGTGTCGGAGGGGAAGGAAGTATGCCGGGAGTATTTCAAAAGTGTCCTGGAGGTATTTGCACCGTTCAACCGGGCCCTGATGTCTGCGGACCCGATCCATGCAAGTGCAAGGATGCATCTGCCACATGCGGATCGTCGTTTCCTTCACAATGCAATCTCAACACCACGGCGCTTTATTCTTGCTCTGGAGGAAAAGGCTCAGCACCCGTCATTGGAAAGGCTTGCCCCACAGCTATTTGCTCAGTCAAGGATGGCGACGACGAGTGTGAACAGCCGCCCCACGATGACTGCAAGTGCAAAACCAGCGAGGACGTGTGTGGATCTATGTACCTCGCAAAGTGTAATTTGGACAACAGCACAGTTTACTCCTGCTCCGGCCCAGAAGCTGAACCAACTGTCAAGACACGTTGTATTGCAGGTTGTGTCACCCGAGAGTCCGGCCCTGATGAGTGCAAGGCGGATGTCTGCGTTTGTGGAGGAAACACCGCAACCTGCGGATCCATTTTCCCAGAAGAATGCAGACTCGATGCTTCGACCCTGTATAGTTGTCCGGGCGGTCAAGGAACGAAGCCTGTTATCGGAGAGAAGTGCCAGACTGGCCCTTGCTTGGTCCAGGAAGGTGACGATGTCTGCCAGCCCCCAGTACCACACTCAGATTGCAAGTGCAAGGACAGCGCCAAAGTTTGTGGATCAAGATATGTAGCGGACTGCGGCCTTAACAATACTACACTGTACAACTGCCCGAGCAAGGACGCTGACCCAGTCGAGGAGACCAAGTGTTCCGCTGGATGTCTGGCTGCAGCCTTTGGCTCTGACAAGTGCAAGGACAACTGCAACTGCAAGGACGGAGCCGCCACTTGTGGGTCAGCATTCCCAGAGTCCTGCAAATATGATGCGTCAACACTGTATGATTGCTCTGGAGGCAGTGGCTCGACACCTACGGAAGGTGAGAAGTGCCAGACCGGACTGTGCATGATCGAGGATGGCGCGGATGGATGTCAGCCTCTTCCAACCACGAGGTGTAATTGTGAGGACGCCAACTCTGTCTGTGGGTCCTTCTTCCCAGCCAATTGCAGTCGTGATGCCGACACGCTCTATGCGTGTACAGAAAAGGATGCCGAGCCTGTCTTCAACACCAGATGCCCTTCAGGATGTATTCAGCACTTGAACGCATCCGACAGCTGCAACCAAGGTGTCTTACCCATGGACTGCAAGTGTAACGACAACACATCGGCTTGCGGCTCGTCCTTCTCCGCTAAGTGCGGCTTGGATCCAGCCTCCTTATATAATTGCTCAGAGTCAGGCAGCGACCCGCAGCTCGCGAGCAGATGTGAGACAGGGCTCTGTCTTATTGAGGAAGGTGCTGACACATGTCAACCGCCTAAACCTACGACGTGCCAATGCAAGGACAACTTGGATGTTTGCGGCAAAGTTTATAACGAGACCTGTCAATTGGAACCCGACACTCTTTACACTTGCGCAGGAATTGGCTCTGATCCAGTCCCTGGGCAAAAGTGTGATAAAGGATGCTTTATTCATTCTGGAGACACAGCGGACGAATGCATTAAGGACAGCTGCCTTTGCACTGAGTCAGGAAGGGTCTGCGGAAGTGCGATGCCATCAAATTGCAGGTTTGCTTTCAACGCTATCTACGATTGCACAGGAGGCCGTGGTTCGAAGCCTCTGTTACAAAAACTCTGCCTCCCTGGATCCACTTGTATCGGCCATACGGATGGGCCGTCTTGTGGAGGAGAGACCTGCGACTGCAAAGGAGACCAAAACGTGTGCTCGGACCAGTTCCTGGACAGTTGTGGATTGCAGAAGAACACCGTCTATCATTGCACACCAAGTGGAAAGCCTGTGCTTCTGCGAACCTGTGGCGTCAATAAGGAGTGTGTCTCGGTCGCTGACGGCGCCGTATGTGCTTCCAAAGACTGCAAGTGCTCAGCAGATGGCACCCTCTGTGGCGAGATCTTCCCGCTATCTTGCCAACTAAATGCCACATCACTCTACACATGTGTCAAGGGAGGAGATCCAGTCTTCGAGAAGACATGCCTACCAGGCCATTGCATAGCGTCTGTCGCCTCCATAGCTGCGGTAGCACTGTTTGATGTATCAGTAGCGGATCAATGCCTTCGCAGCTGCGTGTGCTCGAACGCAGGTTTAGTAAGTTACACCGCACTAATAGCGAAGCAACATGATGAATTGGAAACTATGTTTTCTAATGACCACCAGCACGAATGACCATAGATCTGCGGTAGCACGTTCCCTCCGGAATGCAACAAGGGCCAGGATGTACTCTACTCCTGTGACATAGTAGGATCCATACCAATCGAGTCTGAAAGGTGCACGGATGGAGTATGCTCTGTCAACCCAGGAGATGATAACTGTGGAACAATTTCCAGCACTCCAAACTGCTACTGCAACGACACGATCAGCATCTGCGGATCCAAGATCGACCCTTCCTGTAGCACACTCTTGAAAGCTGACATAGATCCAAAGGCCACTTACACATGTTCAGGAGAAGGCCAAATCCCTCAGAAGGCACAGGTCTGTTCGGACGTCCAGTATTGTCAGGACTCGCCAACAAACGCGCAGTGCAAATCTTTATGCAAATGTTCTGGAACAGACACCAAATGCTCAAAGGACTTTGATCCGATTTGCAGGCTACCACAGGGAGTCTACAAGTGCAATGAGGCAGGTCAACCAGAGAAGGTCCAAGTGTGCACCACACCTGAGGTTTGTTTTGAGGCCTCCACAGGATTGGAGTGCATCTCACCAGAGTGCATTTGCCAGGATGCCAATGCCCGCTGTGGCTCAACTTTCCCAGCATCATGCGATCTAAAGAATAACACCCTGTACAGCTGCACTCAAGGAAGTCTTCCCAATGCAACCCAAGACTGCAGTCCCGGTATTTGCTCAGGAAATGTCAAGACTGATGAGTCAGGTTCACTTCACGCCAATGCTGGCGACATGTGTATTGATCTGTGCGCATGCAAAACTCCGAACACGCCAGTAAGTGTATTTAACACCAAGATGCTCCTTTGTAACAAAGTCATTCTTCCTAACTCATACTACAATCTTGAACTGCTCCAGGTCTGTGCCTCGACTTTTGACCCATCATGCGGCTACCAAAACAAGACTCTTTTGAGTTGTGGAGGACTGGGTGATGTACCACAACTTCTGGATAATTGTACCAGTTCCTGCGAGGTCAAGTCTGGTGCAGATAGTTGTGCTACGGACCCATGCGCATGTGTGTCTACGGGCGCCTTCTGTGGCGATACACTGCCCGCCAACTGTGGATACGACCCTACGACCATCTACATCTGCAGTAAGAGAGGGACTATTGCTGAAGAGAAACAGGAATGCAAAAGTCCCCAGATCTGTCTTTCTGCCGCCACTGGACCCGTGTGCACTTTTAAGGAGTGCATCTGCACTGACAGTAGCACCCATTGCGGATCAGCTTCACCCATATCCTGCAACCTGCAAGGTGACTCATTGTACAGCTGCACTAAAGGAGCGCTTCCAAACAAGACGCAGGACTGCACACCAGGCACTTGCTCAGGCGATAAATGCATTGACAAATGTGCTTGCAAGGTTGCAGGCGAGTCGGTAAGTGAAGTTAGGATACTCTGCTGTAACACTTTAGCTGTGCGGTTTCTGATCCTTCTATCTTGACTATTAGGTGTGTGCCTCGACATTTGATTCGTCATGCGGCTACAACAGCAAAGCTCTTATGAACTGCGGTGCCGTGGGAGACAAGCCAAGTGTCTCGGAAACCTGCACCGATCACTGCAACGTCGTCTCCGGATCAGATGGGTGTGCAACGGACCCATGCGCATGTGTGTCTACGGGCGACTTCTGTGGCGATACACTACCTGGAAACTGTGGATACGAACCAACGACCATTTACACCTGCAGCGGCAATGGAACTCTCGCACAAGAGAAACAGCCATGTACAAGCCCCCAGATCTGTTTGTCTGCTGCTACTGGGCCTGTGTGCACTCTCAAGGAGTGCATCTGCACCGACAATAGCGCCCACTGCGGGTCGACCTTACCCGCATCCTGCCATTTGCAGGGCGACTCATTGTACGCTTGCACTAAAGGAAGGCTTCCTAGTAAAACGCAGGATTGCATACCTGGTCTTTGTGCAGATGACAAATGCATTAACAGATGCGCATGCAAGGTCGCAAGCGAGTCGGTAAGGGAGATATACTATTCCGGCATCGTCTGTAATCAGTGCTGTATAACCTCTACTGATCCCATTTTCCGTTTTAAGGTGTGCGCTTCGACATTTGATTCGTCGTGCGGCTACAATAGTAAGGCGCTTCTGAGTTGCGGCGCTATTGGAGATACTCCGACTGTCAACGCAATCTGTACGAGTGCATGCGCGGTCAAGGATGGAGCAGATGGATGTGCACTTGACCCATGTGCCTGCACTTCGACCGGCGATTTCTGCGGCGACACGTTACCTCTCAACTGTGGATACGATCCCAAAGCTATATATACCTGCCTTAGCAACGGCACTATTGCGCAAGAGAAACAAGCATGTCCGAGCCCTCAGGTGTGCTTTTCAGCAGCTACGGGACCCACTTGCACGCCTCAGGAGTGTATTTGCAGCGACAATAGCACCCATTGTGGATCAGCACTACCTGCATCCTGCAACCTGCTTGCCAATTCCTTGTACACCTGTACCCCTGGCAGTCTCCCTAATGCCACTATGGACTGCACACCAGGCTCTTGTTCTGGTGACAAATGCCTTGACAAATGCGCATGCAGGGTCGCGGGCGAGTCGGTAAGATATCTTGTGAAAAATACAATTATCGAAAATGCCGCCCCTGGCTGTGCAGCTTCTAATAGTTCAACTTAACTTTTAGGCGTGTGCTTCGACATTTGATTCGTCATGCGGCTACAACATCAAGGCTCTCATGAGCTGTGGTTCCGTAGGGGATGTTCCAAGTGTTCAAGAAACCTGCACAGGTGCTTGCGAAGTCAAGGATGGAGCTGATAGATGTGCGCTCGACCCATGTGCCTGCACCTCGACCGGCGATACTTGTGGCGACGCGTTACCTCTCAATTGCGGATACGATCCCAAGGCTATATACACCTGCCTTAGCAAGGGCACAATTGCGCAGGAGAAACAGGCATGCCCAAACCTTCAGATTTGTCTATCAGCTGCTACTGGACCAGTGTGCACACCTAAAGAATGCATCTGCAACGATAACAGCACACATTGCGGATCAACCTCACCCATATCCTGCAACCTGCAAGGTGACTCATTGTACAGCTGCACTGAAGGAGCGCTTCCAAACAAGACGCAGGACTGCACACCAGGCACTTGCTCAGGCGATAAATGCATTGACAAATGTGCTTGCAAGGTCGCAGGCGAGTCGGTAAGTGAAGTTAGGATACTCTGCTGTAACACTTTAGCTGTGCGGTTTCTGATCCCTCTAACTTGACTTATTAGGTGTGTGCCTCGACATTTGATTCGTCATGCGGCTACAACAGCAAAGCTCTTATGGACTGCGGTGCCGTGGGAGACAAGCCAAGTGTCTCGGAAACCTGCACCGATCACTGCAACGTCGTTTCCGGATCAGATGGGTGTGCAACGGACCCATGCGCATGTGTGTCTACGGGCGACTTCTGTGGCGATACACTACCTGGAAACTGTGGATACGAACCAACGACCATTTACACCTGCAGCGGCAATGGAACTCTCGCACAAGAGAAACAGCCATGTACAAGCCCCCAGATCTGTTTGTCTGCTGCTACTGGGCCTGTGTGCACTCTCAAGGAGTGCATCTGCACCGACAATAGCGCCCACTGCGGGTCGACCTTACCCGCATCCTGCCATTTGCAGGGCGACTCATTGTACACTTGCACTAAAGGAATGCTTCCCAACAAAACTCAGGATTGTACACCTGGTATTTGTTCAGGTGATACATGCATCGGTGATTGTGCATGCAAGGTCGCAAGCGAGTTGGTAAGGGGATACACTATCGCAATTGTTTCCTGGACGTTGCGGTTCACCCACTTATACTCCCACATTTTTCGCTGCTAGGTATGTGCTTCGACATTTGATTCGTCGTGCGGCTACAACAGTAAGGCACTTATGAGTTGCGGCGCTATTGGAGATACTCCGACTGTCAATGAAACCTGTACAAGTTCCTGCGAGGTCAAGGATGGAGCAGATGGATGTGCACTCGACCCATGTGCCTGCATTTCGACCGGCGATTTCTGTGGCGACACATTACCTCTTAACTGTGGATACGATCCCAAAGCTATATATACCTGCCTTAGCAACGGCACTATTGCGCAAGAGAAACAAGCATGTCCGAGCCCTCAGGTGTGCTTTTCAGCAGCTACGGGACCCACTTGCACGCCTCAGGAGTGTATTTGCAGCGACAATAGCACCCATTGTGGATCAGCACTACCTGCATCCTGCAACCTGCTTGCCAATTCCTTGTACACCTGTACCCCTGGCAGTCTCCCTAATGCCACTATGGACTGCACACCAGGCTCTTGTTCTGGTGACAAATGCCTTGACAAATGCGCATGCAGGGTCGCGGGCGAGTCGGTAAGATATCTTGTGAAAAATACAATTATCGAAAATGCCGCCCCTGGCTGTGCAGCTTCTAATAGTTCAACTTAACTTTTAGGCGTGTGCTTCGACATTTGATTCGTCATGCGGCTACAACATCAAGGCTCTCATGAGCTGTGGTTCCGTAGGGGATGTTCCAAGTGTTCAAGAAACCTGCACAGGTGCTTGCGAAGTCAAGGATGGAGCTGATAGATGTGCGCTCGACCCATGTGCCTGCACCTCGACCGGCGATACTTGTGGCGACGCGTTACCTCTCAATTGCGGATACGATCCCAAGGCTATATACACCTGCCTTAGCAAGGGCACAATTGCGCAGGAGAAACAGGCATGCCCAAACCTTCAGATTTGTCTATCAGCTGCTACTGGACCAGTGTGCACACCTAAAGAATGCATCTGCAACGATAACAGCACACATTGCGGATCAACCTCACCCATATCCTGCAACCTGCAAGGTGACTCATTGTACAGCTGCACTGAAGGAGCGCTTCCAAACAAGACGCAGGACTGCACACCAGGCACTTGCTCAGGCGATAAATGCATTGACAAATGTGCTTGCAAGGTCGCAGGCGAGTCGGTAAGTGAAGTTAGGATACTCTGCTGTAACACTTTAGCTGTGCGGTTTCTGATCCCTCTAACTTGACTTATTAGGTGTGTGCCTCGACATTTGATTCGTCATGCGGCTACAACAGCAAAGCTCTTATGGACTGCGGTGCCGTGGGAGACAAGCCAAGTGTCTCGGAAACCTGCACCGATCACTGCAACGTCGTTTCCGGATCAGATGGGTGTGCAACGGACCCATGCGCATGTGTGTCTACGGGCGACTTCTGTGGCGATACACTACCTGGAAACTGTGGATACGAACCAACGACCATTTACACCTGCAGCGGCAATGGAACTCTCGCACAAGAGAAACAGCCATGTACAAGCCCCCAGATCTGTTTGTCTGCTGCTACTGGGCCTGTGTGCACTCTCAAGGAGTGCATCTGCACCGACAATAGCGCCCACTGCGGGTCGACCTTACCCGCATCCTGCCATTTGCAGGGCGACTCATTGTACACTTGCACTAAAGGAATGCTTCCCAACAAAACTCAGGATTGTACACCTGGTATTTGTTCAGGTGATACATGCATCGGTGATTGTGCATGCAAGGTCGCAAGCGAGTTGGTAAGGGGATACACTATCGCAATTGTTTCCTGGACGTTGCGGTTCACCCACTTATACTCCCACATTTTTCGCTGCTAGGTATGTGCTTCGACATTTGATTCGTCGTGCGGCTACAACAGTAAGGCACTTATGAGTTGCGGCGCTATTGGAGATACTCCGACTGTCAATGAAACCTGTACAAGTTCCTGCGAGGTCAAGGATGGAGCAGATGGATGTGCACTCGACCCATGTGCCTGCATTTCGACCGGCGATTTCTGTGGCGACACATTACCTCTTAACTGTGGATACGATCCCAAAGCTATATATACCTGCCTTAGCAACGGCACTATTGCGCAAGAGAAACAAGCATGTCCGAGCCCTCAGGTGTGCTTTTCAGCAGCTACGGGACCCACTTGCACGCCTCAGGAGTGTATTTGCAGCGACAATAGCACCCATTGTGGATCAGCACTACCTGCATCCTGCAACCTGCTTGCCAATTCCTTGTACACCTGTACCCCTGGCAGTCTCCCTAATGCCACTATGGACTGCACACCAGGCTCTTGTTCTGGTGACAAATGCCTTGACAAATGCGCATGCAAGGTCGCGGGCGAGTCGGTAAGGGATACATACTATTGCGATTTGCTTCGGCATATATTACTGTACAGCCTCTTATACTCCTTCCCAATGCTAGGTATGTGCTTCAACATTCGATGCATCGTGCGGCTACAACAGTAAGGCTCTTATGAGTTGTGATGCTGTTGGAATTACTCCGACTGTCAAAGAACCTTGTACAAGCTCCTGCGACGTCAAGGATGGAGCAGACGGATGCGCACTCGACCTATGCGCCTGCACATCTACAGGCGACTTGTGTGGTGACAAGCTGCCTTTGAATTGTGGATATGATCCCAAAGCCATCTACACATGTCTTAATAATGGCACAATTGCACAGGAGAAGCAGGCTTGTGCTATCTCAGAGCTCTGTCTGTCTGCATCTACTGGACCCGTGTGCACGCCAGCAGAGTGTATCTGCAACGATGGCAGCACTCATTGCGGTTCCTCCTTCCCCAGCTCGTGCAATCTCACGCAAAACAGTGTGTACGCCTGTACCTTGGGAGCTCTGCCTTCGAGCGCTGAAGACTGCACCCCTGGAGTCTGTTCAGCGAATATTGTCACGGGTTCTGGTGCCTTCAAGGCCGCTGCAGGCGACTTTTGCGTCAAGCAATGTGCTTGCAAGGAAGCGAACGCTACAGTAAGGACTCTCTCATGATGTGTTGTATGAGCATGTGTAATACCCACTATTAACGTTATCTCCCTGGGTACGATAGGTTTGCGCCTCCTCGTTTGACTCCGGATGCGGGTATGATGGCAAGGCCCTCATGGACTGCGCTGCATTGGGTGATACTCCATCTGTTAAAGAGATGTGTTCATCCTCTTGTCAGTCTCTGCCAGGTGCAGACACATGTGGATTCGATACTTGCTCTTGTCAAAAGGCAGGCGACTCTTGTGGGTCATCATTCCCCGCAAACTGTGGACTGGATCCCAACACCCTCTATACCTGTTCAGGAAATGGCGCTGTTCCCAAAAGCAATCAGACTTGTGGTAACACTGAGCTTTGTACAGCGATCCCAGTTGGAAACGACATCTGTGTCACTGATATCAACTGTGGATGTAATGGAGAAGGTGCTGTTTGTAGCGATAAGTTCCCACCCAGTTGTAACAAGCCCGCTAACACGTCGATCGTGTGCCCCTTGGGGACAGAGCTCCTCTGTCCGAACGGGTGCGCAGATGGTGCCTGCACCAGTGGATGCACCTGTACGGATGACTCCATCAAGTGCGGCTCTTCGTTTGCGCCTGGGTGTAACCTCATGCCCAATGCACTTTACACGTGCAAGACTGGACAAGTACCTACATTCCAGAGCGTATGCGGAGTACAAGTCTGTGCCAGGACAACTCCTAATGCTGTCTGTCAAGATCCATGTCTGTGCGATGGCAGTAGCAAGGTGAGAAGAGACAATGCACACCATAGTGCGTCCCTAATCCCTGGCCATAAACTAATCTGTGTCCCCAATGTGTTCTCTCGTTCAAGGTATGCGGCTCGCTCTTCCCAGAGAGCTGCGGTCTTCAAAAGGATAGCCTGTATCAATGCAATGGCACTGGTTCACAGCCATCGTCGGCGCCGATTGAGACTTGTCAGAGCGGCTGCACCATCACTTATCCTGATAGCCAGTGTAGGGTGACCTGCTCGACCACGGCTGATAAGATTGTCAGTCTGATAGACCAAGCCATCGAGACCATCGACTCCAGTTTGCGCACGCGTGTCCTTTTGCAACCATTTGTTACAGCTCTCAGTGAGATCAGTGACAGCTTAATGGCGGCAAGAAACGAGTCCAGCTCTATTCGGGAGATCACAGGCACTGTGGATTTCACGATATCGAGTCTCTATGTCATCCTCATCAACAACAAGGCTCTGTTCCCAGATGCTTCTGATGGTAACGCTTACGACGTTTTGGCCCGTCTGTTCCAGGAGGATGGCTTGTTGTCGTTGAGCGGACAGTTGATTGACTGCGCTGGACACTCTAGCGCACAATGTGGTGCGGCTGACGTGATGTTCCATGATTATGTGGACCTGGCAAAGGCCCGCGCGAGTGTTGGTACCTTTGGCGACGATCCTGCTGCCCTAGCTCAGCTTGAAATGGACTTGGGAGAGTTTGAAACCAAGATCGACACCGCCATCAGCTCTAGGAATCTCACCATGTTGAGAGAGACAGGATCGACTCTGAACAACATCATTGGAAGGACACTGGGTAATCCAGCAGTCTATGGTGATATGTGGGACTATGCCATCTTGGTGTATGAGTCCGCTAAGGAGTATCTTGAGTGCAAGAGTAAGTCTTACACGTTCGAAAGGCCAATAGTTGCTCATTTTGTTCATTCTCCTAGATTGCAATGGTATTATGGTGCTAACCGATGTGTCAACAACCTATCTCTCCCTTAGATTTCGATGCAACAGCGTTTACATCTGATTGCACTCAAACTGCTGACCGCATTCTTGGTGCAGTAGGCGACTTTATCCCATACCTCACGGCACACTTGGGCATCCTTCCCGTCGTTGGCTCAATTGTTGGCTTACCTCTTGTGCAAGACTTTAAACAGTATCAGTCGGACGCGGAAAGCGACGAATTCCCGGCAGCTTGTGCAGCGGCATCCGCGTTCAATGCCACACTCGATTTGGTGAATGCAGTAGTCCCATCCACAACAGACAATCTGCTTCGAGAGTATCTCATTCGACCGGCTGGTGTTGGAGCTAACACTGGATTCTTGGATCTTGAGTCCGATTGTGGGTGCGCTGGAAAGGATCGGTGCGCGGGTGCAGTCCAGATTATTCGTCTGCTGGCTGACAGCATCCTGACGACGATCGCTGGACTGAGCAGCTCAGACGATGCCATCAAAACAACAGCGGTGCCACTTATCAACACGCTGCTTGGCGAACTCGACGGAATGTCTGCCACAGCGTTGCAGTCATCACTCACTGCGCTTCAAGGCGCTGCTGACACTCTCAGCAGCGTCAACGACTGGAGCACGATCTCAGGCCCGTACACTGCGCTCCTGGATATGACCGTATCCCTCATCAAGTGCGCAAGTGCCAATATCTCAGCCTAGACTCTTCCCCTGTATACAAAGCACTGTTATAAACGTTAATGTGGAATGGACCAATGCAAAGGCGACTGAATAACAAGGCTGTTCCCAGGAGGAAAGAACCTATTTAGGTGTGAGTGTGTGGTGCAGAGGAATGTGTTCCCCTTAAGAAGTTTATCTTGTCAGCTTGCCACCAAAAACTGTTCACGAAGGAAACTCGCTCTCCTTCGCTCACTCGCTCACCCATCTCACGCCCACGACTGCATGCTTTGAATGCAATGGAGATCCTTCGAGAGAACTTCCAGCGGGAGCTGCCATACATCAAGGAGGCCATCGAGGAATGCGAGTTCATTGCCATTGATGCCGAGTTCTCAGGTACAACGCACATCCCAATAATCAACCAGCCTTTATTGTGTACATTCCAAATCTAAAACGCCCTCAGTCTCCCAAGTGGCTGAACCCTTTCTAACCTTGGACGCAATCGCCCCTTAGGACTCCACACCGAGCCCAATAAGCGCACGCAACAGACAACATTGGACGAGGGCTATGAGGAGCTTCGGAAAAGTGCGACACAGTTCCTGACGGTCCAGATTGGAATCACCACCTTCACGTTCGATCCGCGAAATGGAACCTACCTCGCGAAACCCTTCAACTTTTTCATCTTTCCCACGACTGCGACAGGGTATTCACCCCAAGGAAGATGTTTCTTGATCGAGGCTTCGAGTCTGGATTTTTTGGCCAAGAATCGGTTTGACTTTAACAAGTGGGTGTACCAAGGTAAAGTAGGACGCACTAATGAGCAAGGACTTTGGAGGACACAAGCCCGTGTTGAACAAAGGGAAATGGACTGCTGATCCGGTGCTTGTTAGGCGTCCATTACATGACTAAAGCGGAAGAAGAAACGTACAGCAGAGAGCGCACAAAGATGGCCAACAACGAGTTTGAAATCATCGCTGTGGATGCGATGAACGCACAGTGGATTGCAGATGTGATGTAAGTCGACACTTGGGATGCCCACAGCGTGTGAAGGATGAACTGAGGGAAACCATCAAGCCTGAATGATACTTTTGAAATCTGATATGCTATGCCATCTCACGCTTCTGTTGACTAGTGCAAGCATCAAAGCATGGAAGATCGATGGCAAAGCGATGAACTTCATCAATATTCAGACGCATAACGCCTACCAACGCAGGCTGGTCTACCAAGAAGTTCGCCGCTTGTAAGCCTTGATTGGAAAGGACGTCAAATATCAGTCTTTTCTATTTCCTGGACGTATAAATCTAACTTTAGACTATCTCGCTTTTGTAGGTGGCCCACGGAACTGCACGCTCGAGGACAGTCGGGCCACATCTGCATCACGAAGACCACAGAGAAGCAGCTGGAAATCCAACAGCAGCAGCGCCAATCCGATGTCCAGGTATGACCCTGCACTATGGCAGAATCTCTTGGGACCTCTGGGTTTAAGGCATGCGTAACTAAACCTCGTTATGTCTGTTGTGTGATTGCTCGGTAGCGGGATGTCGAGAATTCGATAGGCTTTAGAGCTGTTATCGATCTTTTGTCCGCTTGCGGCAAACCAATTGTGGGCCATAACATTGTGATCGATCTGGCTTATATTCTCGCTCAGTTTGTGGGACCTTTGCCGCCCACCATGAAAGAGTACAAGAAGATGATTCATGATACATTCCCCAAGTATGCTGACCAAACAGTGCATCAACTCGCTGATGTAGCAATTGACACGATCGACATCAAATTGCTGATATAGTCCGTCTCTTTATGTTTAGTGTGATGGACACAAAATACGTGTCGTACACCGCGGAAGCACTGAGGGTATGTTGGTTGCATGATACTGTTAATGTATCGAAAACAAAGGCAACGGGTTTACTTTGCGCATAGTCCAGTTCCTCACAATTTCTTATGTGTATCAGGGTATGTCGTACGACTCGAGTCTTGGTGGTCTTGAGAACCTAGTTGGCTCGGTGCAGTTCATCGGATGCCCCTCGATTGGTAAATAACTGGATGTAGCTGGATTCGTCTTGAGTTTCATCACGAGGTTACGAACTCGCCATTTTGCGAAACACATATTGGTTACTGACTCGCCATCTGCACCATGGATAGTTCCTCACTATAGGCATCAAAAGTACATGTCGAGCGATCGTTCTCATGAAGCCGGATACGACTCTTATATTACGGGATCAATTATGATAAGGATGCTGGCGTATATTGGTATGACATCCCTCGCCTTTTAATGCAAAATTGCAAATCTGGCGAGATTCAGTATCATTAACCCTGGCATATTATATGCGATATGCATCAGCTAGAAGCGAATCTTTGGCACAGTCGTCTGATCTCGGGGAGAGAGGAAACAAAACCGCACATGAGAAGAAGGGAATTACAGCGAGTGTGACCAGGAAGCGCAAGGATGGTCCAGCAAAGTGCCCTGTCTCTCCTCCTGCCTCAGCACCAGTGGCCCAGGCAAAGCCAGTAGAGTCAACAGGTGCTCCAAAGAAGTTCTCCTATGCCGACATGGTCAACCGACAGAAAAACGCCCCTTTTCCAGTTCCCAGCCCATCGGATACCTTATCATCGGGTCCAACGCCGGACGCGGGAACATTTGCACTGTCTGAAGATGATAAAGTGTATTCCACGGAGCAGGAGAATGGTTATGTGGAGAACAGTGACGAGGAATCGGACTACGAGATGGTTGTGAGACCGGAGATGGGAGGGTTTGTAAAGCCATTCTCGTTCCAGAGTCCGAACCTAAAGTGTTACCAGAACATCCTACACTGGGGTCGGTCATCACACGGTTGCATCAACTTGACCAGCTCGTAACATAATCCTTCCCGATCGTTACTCTCTCGCACCCCTGACATCTGCTTTTATCTCGCGATAATGCGCGATGTTCTTGTAAAAAAAGAATACACATACACATTCCCAGCTACTCGTCGATGTATAGATAGGCTGTTAGTACATAAGCATGTGGTGTAAGTGATGCACCTGAGTATCCTGGGCGAGGGGCAGATGGCGTATAGTGAGGCGGACAGGTTATGAACTCAACAGGAGACAAAAAATGCACGGGGGTACATGTAATGTGGGGGCATGCAACCGTTCCTACCCCCGTCTCGTTCTCTCACCTGTCCCTGTTGGCGTTTGCCCCTTTGAGTGAAGGCAATGAAGTAAAAAAAAACGCAGGAGAAGCATGTAGCCCCCTCCTCTGCCCTGACGCGCTGAGCCCTCGAACCAAGAATAGAGCAGGAGTTGGCAGTAGGTTTGCAGGGTGATGGAGGAGTAAAAAAGAAGTGGGAGGGAGGGAGCAAGGCGTCGTTTTGAAGAAAGACACTTTGGACCAACACTGGAGGAAAGCATGCTAAGCGAGTTTTTTCTTGCCCATGTTGACGATCTAGCCTGAAAATGCTCTTCTACTCTGCAGCATCTTGCAGCATCCTTGCAGACGCGTGCTGCATATCAGCTGGAACCTTGTTGTAGGATCCCAGCAGTAAATGAGATGCGTGCGCAACATGGTAAAAAGAGCCACAAGTCCTAGAGAGGTTGCACAATGCGGGCTCAAGTGAGAGCCATTCCGAATGGTGGAATTGGAGGTACCCTGAATACCTTTCATGCTAGCTGTCTACGGATAACACAAAGGAGTCGAGAAGTGCACACCAACGAGGGCACTCTGGAATAGGGATCGGCTCCCTTTCTTGCCTAATAGACATCCGTCCTCGCAGTCATTGTCTAGAACAGTCCTTTGTACGAGAGCTACCATCGACCGAAGGGAGTACTCCTGAAGAGGGAAGCGGACTCTCTCCTAGCAAGACGACAGACGGAGGCAAGACATGTTTTCCTCTCTTATAACACCACACTCATTTGCAGTTCTGAGGGGTACCTTGCTCATTACTAGCTAATCCTAGACGCAAGACTGCAATGGAGTGCTTATTTCTAAAAGTAGAGCTTAGGTGTAGCCGCCTTGTATATTGTGCATGCAGCACGGCACTGAACATGCACGAGCGCGATTCTGCATGTTTGCAGGATAGGGTTGTTGCGGGGCATTGAGGGTAAGGACTTGTGTATCGGTGCTGCCTTGGTGGCTCACGAGGGGGCAGACCCCTTTGCCTTATTATTTTTTTGCACGACTGAGGCGCCACTCGCAACTGCGGAACGTTGCTCAAGTGGGTCCAGACATGAAAGGGGCAAGAGGACGAGGACGAGGAGTAGGACAGGGAACAAAAAAGACAGGAGCATCCCTCTTGAACGATTCACACCGTGCAGTCCCCCGCACCTCATGTTCTGCGCGCTATTGTTCTATTCACTCCGCTCAAAGACTGGGCGCCGAACGCGCTGCATGCAGGTGGAGCGCGACTGTTGGTAGGCCTTATCGTTTGTATTGTTCTTTCTCACTGGTGCTCAACACCCTTTTGCTCAAACATGCAGGCGAAACCGATACCCTTCTCCCCCCTCTCTTTCTGTTGATGCATTGTTCGTCTCTCCGTCTTCTTTGCACTGGTATTGTTTGTTTTTTGTTACCTTAATATAGTCCGCGACGGTTGGACGCCATAGGCTTGGATATAGAGGAATGCCGGACGTCAAGCTAGAACCAGCGGATTCACCCTGCATAGGAACGCATCTGCTTCCAGAGCGTGTCTCTTTTTCTATATAATGTCGAGGCACTTCCCTTTATTTTTTTTATTCCTCATCACCGCTCATCTACACTGCCAGCTTCTACAAGCACTAGCCCCACTTTCAACGCCACACTCTCTACCCTTTACCTTCTACCAAAATGAGATTCATCAGCATCGTCCCTGCCGTCATGGCGCTCTCTCTCTTCTCTGCCTCTACCCAGGCACTGCCCGCCCTCTCGCAAGACCCTGCTGTTTCTCTCTTGAAGCGTGGTGGTGGCCCCGACTTGCTTAATGCTGTCGCGAAGATCCTTGTCGGTGTTCATACCAGTGCCGTCCTGGATGCCTGCCTTGACCTCGATGCGAAGGTCTGCGCCGCCGTTGACATCAGGCTGAAGGCCAATGCCAACGTTGCCAATATTGTCAATGCTGATGTCGTAATCAGGGACGCTGAAGTGAACCTGAAGGCTGACGTCGATGTCGATGTCAAGGCCAACATCAGGGCCGTTGCTGAAGCCACGGTGATCGCCAATATTGGTGCCCACGTGCGCGCGGTTGTGGGTGAATTATGCGGCGCTAGTATTGATAGCGCGTGCTTGCGAAAGAATGCCGATGCGATCGTCGCCAACGTCAATGCCAAGATCAAGCTCGATATCGAAAACCTGTTTGTTAAGCTCAGGGCGAACCTTCACGCGTATGTTCAGGCCCGGGTCAACATCCACATCAAGAATTTGAATGTCAACCTTCTCAATTTGATCAAGGCCACGGCCAGCGCCACTATCAATATCAAAGCTGATATCAAGGTCCACCTTGAGGCATTCGTCGACCTCTGCCTCAATCTCGTCGCCAAAGCCAACCTGGTTGCTAGGATTAGAGCCCTTTAGGACCCTTTCGATCTGGATCAACACAGCTCCGTTTCAGCTGGATTATTCCTTACAAGAACAATTAGCCATAGAGAAGCAACCACCTATTATCTAATCATATATATGCATCAATCCTTCAACCACTCTCATGGCGAAGGTTGTTTTATCCTAAATTTGATTGGCCAGCCAGCCATGCAGTGATGTCTTGTCTGTTTGTTTATCGCCCGTGCTGTGCTGCTCCCTGCTAGAGCTTCCGACTTTTTCTGTGGTGCCTTCGAATCTTTCAGTTCCCATCCTCCCCGCTCTCCCCTCACATCACTACCATGCTTCGCTCTCTCAGCCGCGCTGCTCGCCCCGCTGCCATCGCCTTGGCCCGCAGCTCCCCCGTGGTATGTATCTCATCTCACCCTCTCTCGCTCTCTCTCCGACCAATCTCACATCACTGGAGGGAGCATAGCTTCTCGCCTGCCATCAAAGAAGGCACACGTTCCGGTCCGCAAAAGCACAGAAGATCCATCGACAGTTCACTTTCGATCTCTGCCTCATCGACCTCTTCATGACTTTCAGTCCTATTTTTGTGTCAATGATCCTTGTTCTCACCTGTCGACAATATCCTATGCTCGATTCTCCTTTCGCGACCCATCCAGTGTCCACTCAAACCACTGAGATTTCAAATCCAACACTGCGTCTTTTTTGGTCTCTTGATTCAACATCCGTCCACCGCCGCTTGAGTTGATCTCTAGGATGGTGGTGAGCCTCAGCTGTCTGACGGGCAGATACCCTACACGAAACGACGATTCATTTTCCTCCTGGATCGAAAGAGCTGTGAGGGATCGTTACGTTGGGCCTTTAGTTATTTTGTCATTTTACGCGTATGTACTTGGTCATTCAGCTTCTCAGGCCCTGGGTCCTGATGTACATCTGTCCACAGCGATGAGTTGCTGCCTTGGATCGGAGAGCTGTACTCTTGCACACGGTCGACTGGATCTCGACCACGTCAAGATCGATCTTTTTTTTCATGATTCGGGACTGGTCGGATCAGAATATTAAGTAGGGTGGGAAGAGGAGCCAACCGGTTGTTGTGATTATCCATCCTGGCGCTCTCTTTCTGAGCTTCAGAGAAAACTACGCGCTTGCCGTGGTCGAGTGTTACTTTTTGGATCAGAATCAGAATCAGAAAAACTAACATCTACCGCCCATCGATCTTGCTTTATAGGTTCGCGCCAACGTTGGTGCGTTCTCGGCCATCCGCAACTATGCTACCGCTAAGCCTGGTAAGAATAAATAATGACCCTCTTTATCTTGCACTGGGTGTGCTTAGAGTTCTAGATAGCTTCTTCGATAGCCACTGGAGGAGCTGCGCTGCAAGTAGTTGATTTGCTCACCCGCCATCGTTTCGCCCTGTTCTGTTCAATAGCCACCTCTGAGGTCACCTCGATCCTCGAGGACCGCATCAGCGGCCTCAACTCGTCCGTTGATATCCAGGAGACTGGTCGTGTCTTGTCCATTGGAGACGGTATTGCCCGTGTCTACGGCTTGAAGAACTGCCAGGCCGAGGAGATGGTTGAGTTCTCCAGCGGTGTCAAGGTAAATCAATGGCTGCAACACCATCAGGAGAGAAAAGAGGACTACACTCAAATCGCCAGCAAGTGGATCTTTAGTACTCGGAGCACAGAGTATGCCCAAGGATAACAATGCTCAGGTACAAAATAGACCCACATTATTAACACAGACCACTTGCCTATGTAGGGTATGGCCATGAACTTGGAGGCCGACAACGTCGGTATTGTCGTTTTCGGTAACGATCGTCTCATTCGTGAGGGTGATACCGTCAAGCGTACCGGTAACATTGTCGATCTCCCCGTCGGCGAGGCTCTTTTGGGCCGTGTCATCGATGCCCTCGGTAACCCCATCGACGGCAAGGGCCCCATCGCCGCCTCTGAGCGTCGCCGTGCCCAGGTTAAGGCCCCCGGTATTCTCCCCCGTGAGTCCGTCCGTGAGCCCATGTTGACTGGTATCAAGTGCATTGACTCCATGGTCCCTGTCGGCCGTGGTCAGCGTGAGTTGATTATTGGTGATCGTCAGACCGGAAAGACCGCCGTTGCCTTGGACACCATTCTTAACCAGAAGAAGTGGAACGATGGTACCGATGAAGCCAAGAAGTTGTACTGTGTCTACGTTGCTGTTGGTCAGAAGCGTTCCACCGTCGCTCAGTTCGTCCAGACCCTTGAGGAGAACGACGCCATGAAGTACTCTGTTGTCGTCGCCGCCACCGCCTCTGAGGCCGCTCCCCTTCAGTACCTCGCTCCCTTCTCTGGATGCGCTGTCGGAGAGTACTTCCGTGATAACGGCAAGCACGCCCTGATCGTCTTCGACGATCTCTCCAAGCAGGCCGTCGCCTACCGTCAGATGTCCCTTTTGCTTCGTCGTCCCCCAGGTCGTGAGGCTTACCCCGGTGATGTCTTCTACCTCCACTCCCGTCTTTTGGAGCGTTCCGCCAAGATGAACCGCAAGCTCGGAGGTGGCTCCATGACCGCTCTTCCCATTATTGAGACCCAGGGAGGAGATGTGTCTGCCTACATTCCCACCAACGTCATTTCCATTACTGACGGTCAGATCTTCTTGGAGGCCGAGTTGTTCTTCAAGGGTATCCGTCCCGCCATTAACGTCGGTCTTTCCGTGTCCCGTGTCGGATCCCACGCCCAGACCAAGTCCATGAAGAAGATTGCTGGTTCCATGAAGTTGTACCTCGCCCAGTACCGTGAGGTCGCTGCTTTCGCCCAGTTCGGTTCCGATTTGGATGCCTCCACCCAGTTCTTGCTGAACCGTGGTGCCCGTCTTACCGAGTTGCTCAAGCAGCCCCAGTACAAGCCCCTCCCCGTTGAGCACCAGGTTGCCATCGTCTTCGCCGGTGTCAACGGTTTCCTTGACAAGATCCCCGTCAACCGCGTCAGCGAGTATGAGCGTTCGTTCATCCCCCACTTGGTCTCCAACCACAAGGCTCTCTTGGACGAGATCCGCGACTCTGGTGATTTGAGCACCGAGTCCTTCGCCCAGCTCAAGGATGTCACCACCGAGTTCACCAAGAACTTTTAAATGTTCTCTTGAGTGATTGATCGGGTGTAGCCTCCTTGTTTTTTTCATTATTCACTTTCCTCCCCCCGCAACGATAAATATCTTTTGTTTTTTTTCCTACAAAAAGCTCCCCTCCTCTCTCTCTTACCTCTCACATCGCCATTGATATAAACAACCTATACAATTGTCTAAACATTGCTCGTCTACATATCAATCAAAGTACTTGTGAGTAGCTGTAAACCACCTTCCACTGGAAGGCGCGCGTCTTTCACGGCGCGTGTGTGACGTAAATGGCCCGTTTTGAACGGGACTTTGTGACGGCCAATGGCTGAAGGACTTCCTGGTCTAGTTCGACATGGCTCATTTTCTTGGACTTCAACCCTTGTATCATCTCAATTCAAAACCTCATCGACCTCATCAAGCACAATCCACGTTCGAGGAAACAAAACACTCATGGACGCATCAAAGACTATTGTCGTTGACAACGGCACAGGGGTAATACATACATCGACACTGGATGATGGGAAAGGGACCACAGGAAACGATCGCCGTCACGTCACAACGCCATCTCACATACCGTGGCATGCAGCAGTAACCAGGGGCAGAGGAAGTGCAGCAAACTGGTTCAAGATGCATGGTTTGAAGGAACGCAAGGGCTGGGACATTTGGAGGAGACCTCTTTTTCAAGGACCTGTTGTTCATTATGATCTGGCCTCACTGGACGAGGATTTGACACTGGACACGACACAACTTGCTCATCTCGGAAACTGTGCCGCCCAGCCACGCGCTAGTGGAGGCGCCAAACATAGTCCTTGTCTGGACTCTACTTCTCAACTCCCACCTCAAGCACCCGCGACTCGCACCCGCACTCGAGAACGCACCAACAAGCACACTTCACGCGGCACTTTATTGTGACCCTTGCCTCCCTGATTCTCCCCCAACTGACCCTCCCCCCGCCTGTTTTTCCTTGCCTTACTAGTTTGTCAAAGTCGGATATGCCGGCTCCAACTTCCCAGAACACGTCTACCCCTCGGTTGTAGGACGTCCCATTCTCCGTGCAGAAGAATCGATCGGAAACGTTCAGGTCAAGGACATCATGGTTGGTGATGAGGCTGCGGAGCTTCGGTCCATCCTTCAAATGTCTTACCCTATGGAAAACGGCATCGTCAAGAACTGGACAGACATGAAGCACCTCTGGGACTACACCTTCAACGAGAAGCTTAAGATCGACCCCAGAGATTCCAAGATCATGCTGACAGAACCCCCCATGAACCCCAAGGCCAACAGAGAAAAGATGGTCGAGTGTATGTTTGAAGAGTATGGATTCCAGGGAGTCTATGTCGCCATTCAGGCTGTCCTGACTCTCTATGCGCAAGGTAAAGATCGAGCCGCAACTTGCCAAACATTAGCTTGCTTTTTTGGGCGATGGAAGTAGGCGACATTTTGAGACCGAAAACTGAATCGTTCACTATCGCTTCCTCATTTTTTTCTGACTTCTTCCAGGATTATTGACGGGTGTGGTTGTCGACTCTGGAGACGGTGTGACCCATATTGTGCCTGTGGTTGAGGGATACGCACTGCCTCATATCACGAGGCGTCTGGATGTCGCCGGTCGGGATGTCACGCAGTACCTGATCAAGCTGCTCCTGCACCGTGGTTACGCTTTTAACAGAACGGCTGATTTTGAGACGGTTCGTCAGATCAAGGAGAAGCTGTGCTATACCAGGTACCATATCCCGAGGACACATTGTTCAACGCTGTCATGGTTTAGGAAGGCTAGGCTGGTTCATCTGACATACCTCTTTTCTGTCTGTTGCCACCAAAAACCATCATAACAGTTATGACCTGGATCAGGATCTGAAGTTGGCTAACGAGACTACGGTCCTTGTGGAGAGCTACACGGTAAGCCAAGGTTTTGCTATCACCCTGAGTGAAGGGATTTCAAGAAGTCATCGCGAGAGATTTTCACTCCACTAACATGCCGTTTTTTTTCCATATATTATTATTGATATTCTTAGCTCCCCGATGGCCGTGTCATCAAGGTCGGCTCTGAGAGATTCGAAGCTCCCGAGTGCATGTTCCAACCAGCCTTGATCGATGTGGAGCAGCCCGGTGTTGCAGGTACAGATTGCACTCCTCCCCCTCTCCCACCTCCACCGAACTCTGTTGGACATCAACTTTGAGCGCAACGTTTTTTTTTTCTCACTATTTTTTTCTGACTAATTTTTAAAATTTTAGAAATGCTGTTCGAGACCATTCAAGCGGCGCCTCTTGACACGCGCTCGGATCTGTACAAGCACATTGTGCTCTCTGGAGGCTCCACCATGTACCCTGGACTACCAAGTCGTCTCGAGAAGGAGGTCAAGCAACTCTATCTCACCGAGGTCCTCAAGGGCGATGTCTCCCGCTTTAGCGTAAGTGTTTTCATTTTCTTATTCCTTTTTGCTGTTTCGTTTTCTGGTTCACACCTCTGAACTTTTTTTGTTTTTTTTTTTTTTTTTTTTGTTTTATTTTCTATATCCAATTTGCACATTTTTCAGAACTTCAAGATCCGTATTGAGGATCCTCCTCGCCGCAAGCACATGGTCTTCTTGGGAGGTGCTGTTCTTGCAGACATTATGAAGAACAAGGATAGTTTCTGGATCACAAAGCAGGAATGGGAGGAGCAAGGTGTTCGTGCCCTTGAAAAGTTGGGTATCGTTCAGTCTAACTGAGCAATATCATGAGCTCGTTTTCTTGATACTCAAAGGGACGCAGAACAAGAGAGAGAGAGAGAGAGAGGGAGGAGGGTCTTTCGTATAGAACAAGGACGATGTGTTTAGGACAGGACCCTCCTTGAATGGAAAACGAATTCAAGATAAAAAGAAACTAAAACTTGCTGCTGCCTCGACAGAAGGAAGGAAGGAACGAACGAAGGAAAGACGGCAAATAAAAAGCTGCGTGTATACCAAAGAAGAGTTTTGTCGTTTTTTATGATACAGCTCGAAGAAAATTATTTATATGTACACAATACAGACGAGATAAAAGGAGAGTAAAATACGAGTCGTGCACTCTTAGAATGTGCTGCTGTTGTAGACAAAGGAAGACGCCCAGCTGACTAGGTCCTTGACATTGGTCACTATATCCGCGGCTCGTTGCTGGAAGCCGCCTGGGTTGGCTGCCAGCAGGGCCTTTTCCGCCTCCATTTCCGAGACGGGCCTCGTGGGGTCGGCAGGTGCTGCTGGCGCCGTCGTGGTGGTGACGGCCGTGGTGGTGGTGGCAATCGAGGTCGCTGCAGGTGCTGCAGTAGCTGCAGAGGCCGCCACGATACCTTGACCAACCCTCGAGTTTCTCTTATCCTTGCTATCTGACGATGGTGATGATGTGGTGGGTGCGGACGATGCGGGCGGGGTCGGCCGGGTATAAGAGACTTCAGCCATGGCCACGTCTTGCTCTTGTGGAGAGTAATTCGATGACCCTACCCCGTTGGCATGATATCCGTAGTGCTGCGATGCCACATATCCTGATTCTGCATTCGAGTAGGGGTTTCCGAGGTAAATCGGCTCATCAAACATCCCTTCCTCGAAATCGTCGTACTCTTCGTCGTCATCACCGTTCTCAATATACGCCCCCTCATTCTCATGCTCGTTTCCCCCCTCCTCCCCTTCTTCTTCTTCCTCCTCGTCGTCATCGTCGTCATCAGTCGCGTCCTCCAGCTCGTCCTGGTCAGGGTTGTCGTCCGTTCCATACGAACTTGCAGCCTTTAGTGTCGTGGGATCGATCCTGACAATACTGCGTGGCTGTTTCCTGGCTGATATACGCATCAGAATACCGCCATCTTCATCCTCATGCCGCGCATTCAGTCCTGCTCTCTCGTCGTCATCGTCCACAAAGTGCTCGCTGTCTTCGTCCTCGTCCTCTTCCAAGATGGCATCCGTGTCAATGGCGACACATTGTTCCACCGAGTCGTTAAAACGCAGTTTGGGCTGTCGAAGTTCCTTGAAGACTGCACT
This sequence comes from Mortierella alpina, assembly GCA_029449245.1. Classification (NCBI taxonomy): domain Eukaryota; kingdom Fungi; phylum Mortierellomycota; class Mortierellomycetes; order Mortierellales; family Mortierellaceae; genus Mortierella; species Mortierella alpina. Next base: position 798,327 of record JANATF010000003.1, on the reverse strand, counting down.
CTCCAGAGCCTTGCTTTGCGCCCCAAACCGGCGCTTTAGTTTCAGATCCGACTGGACGTGGAAGAGCGTGTCGGCCTTGAAGAGTTCCGAAGCGGTCTTATGTTTGAGGACTGGCTTAAGCTTTGGCTTTAATACTGCACCTGTCCCTGCGTTTCCTGCTCCAACATCGGTGGAGGAGAAGGTAGTAGAGGTTGGAGGGGTGGTTGGTGCAGAGGCCGTTGAGTCGACCTCCAAGCCCGGCAGCAGTGCAGCTGTCGATGTCCCGAACCGCTTCAAGTCGAATTCGTCAATAGCTGCTTTGTAGAGCGGTCCGTAAAGCCAAGTGGTATCGCTGTCCTTGAGCCTATATACAACAAAAGAGAGCAAAAAGGCAAATTAATGATTGGTCTCTTGGGGTTAATAAAGCGAAAGAGAGAGAGAGAGAGAAAGAGACAGAGGAGAGACTGACGGCTGCGAGCAGTGCATGGACCGTCCAATGTCTACTGTGCAGAGGGCGGCAGAGAGAACGTCCAACGTCTACTATACAGAGAGCAGCAGAGGGAACGTCCAACCCGACTATTTGCTTCCTGTTCCCTTTCCTCATGCTCTGTCACACACCTATGACTCTATTTCAATAACCAGAATCATCTTGTGCTTACCAATTGAGCACCTTGGGGCTGATGGTCTTGAGATTGTGTCTCTGTTTGGCCCAGTTTCGCCACGAGGCGTTCTCTAGCCGCAGTCCGTTGATCAGGTCATTCTTCTGCTTGGTCATGAACTTCCAGGACGCTGCAATGTCATCCTCGTTCTTCCAGCCACTGCCCAGGTAGTCAATCGCCAGCGCGGGCTGGTTCACTGGAATGAGTCTACCAGCATCGCTGTCGTCGTGCATCGGCGTCGTCTTTGCAGACGAGGGCTTGGGGCGATGGAGAGCCTCGTTCTGGTGGCGATTGTGGTGGTGGTGCTGCTGCTGGTTACTGTGGTGGCGTCGACTCGCTCGGCGAGAGGACCGTTCACTGCTGACGGAGGAGCTGCGTGGTCGCGAGCTGCCGGTGCTGGTGCTGCTGTTGGATCTGGTACTGCTGCCATGCTGCTCCTGCTGCTGAGGAGGATGGTGGCGCTGGGCTGATGAGGCATGGGCGGCTGTCTCCTGCGGAAGAAGGGCCTTGTCTGTCGAGATCATTTGGCGGCACCTTTGATCTCTCTCTGGCTCGGCTGTGAAGTAGGAGTGCGGGTGCGGCAGGGAATGCGATGATGTCGATGGAGAGTGCAGCTGCAGGCTGTGAGCGAGTGGGCGGGAAAAGAGGCGCGATGGGAGTGAACAAGACGGGATGAAGGGCTCGGATCAAGAAAGCAAATCAAATGGGACAAAGAAAAAGAAAAAAGAAAAAAGAAAAAGAAAAACCTATTCGACGAGCACATTTTCAGCCGAAATGGCGCGAGTGAAACCGCGGCTGCTCAGCCTGTGGGCCACGCACACCGACCACGAACACCGACCACAACACCGACCACAACACACGTCGCAACACAGCCAGTCAGCGGCCGCCCCTATCCTTCCTTGTTCGCCCCATGGGACCACAGGCCCGACACCGAGGCGGAGTTCGCGGACAGCCATAAAGCGACATCCGACCAACAACGTGTGAAAGAAAAACACAATAACCTTCTTCAACCAGCATTGGTAGCACAGGACGAGATGAAGCAACCAAGGAAAGAAGAACCGAAAACAAACAATTTGTTGCCGAACACCCTGTCTGAAGGGCGGCGTGCGTGCCTTTTGCACTTGTGTACCCGACTCCATTGAGTCGAATCTCATGCTAGCATCCAGTGCATCTTTGGCTCTCCAGCTGAAAGGCAGATAGATGGCTACCCTTGGCCAAGATATGGACGTATTCACATGTGCAAACAAAGATGCGAAAGATCTCTCGCTTTGCCTGCTGTCTGTGCAGACCTCAACGCCTGAAAAAAGTGACACAACGGATGTGGAGAAAGAAAAGTGTCCTGTTTTTTTTTTTTTTTTTTTTTTTTCATCGTTCCAACTGTGTTTCTTAGTAGGCGCGAAAGTGGAGCAGGTGAAGCCAACATTAGATATGTTTTTTTGTAGATGCGAGTATGGTATTCTATCAATGCTGAAATGAAACAGCAAAGGTGTGGGGTTTGTCGGAACACTGAAGAAATGCAATAAAAAAAAAAGGGATATAGCATTTTCTTTTTCTTTGTGTTTTTTTAAATGAGCTGAAGGTAGTTGCTTGGTGCGATTCCAATGGTACCATCCTGCTTACGTGCCTGCCACCATTTGCCCTTGTTGTCAACAATGTCCAAAACCTCGCCCTTCACAAATGCCAGCTCGTTCGCGTCGTCCGGATTGGCCTCATACGAATACAGCGCACGGGCCTTGTACGCGTAGTCCGAGGATGGTGCTACCACCACAGACGTCAAGTTCTGCTGCTGCTGGTCCGGTGAGACCCCATTCGCCATGGCTCCTCCATTGCCAGCTGCACCAGGTGTGCGTGGAATTGTGAAGCCATTGATCGAGCGCTTCACCATCGAATCTTCCTCGGCGCCAAAGTAAAAAATCCAGAAGATCTAACAAGGACGATTTCATACATGAAACGCGTTAGAAAATTGATAATTTCCCCCCTCAAGTGGTTAATGCTCCCCGTAACAACAACAAGTAAGAACAAAAGTTTTCCCTTACCAGGACAAGGGACTGGAAAATAAGGCCAGACCCAACCGCGCTGAATTTGGAGTAGTGAAAGTTGATGGCCGAATCGATGCAAAGGAACAACAGCGACATGGAACCCGCCATATATGTCAGGAGCTACAAGTATAAAAAATAAAAAATAAAAAAATCCACGAGGTCAATTATGGCATCCCTAGCAAGGCTATTCGTGGAGTAAGAAAGAGTGATGGGTGCTATTGCTCTTACCACAAGACGATAGTTGGCAACTGCATCTGTGGCCACTGCGAAGGTGACACCGACGAGCAGGAAGAGGTTGTAAAATACATCAACCCATATCAGTCGCATGACAGAGCCAAAGGGGAAAGAAGAGCCAATGGTGCATGCTGCGATGAATGAGATGATCCAACCGATCTAAGATAGACAAATGTGATGTGCGGCGCGTTAGTATTCCTTTTCGTTCCAAACCGCCCACAATGAAAACGCGTTGGGTTTCATGAGACTTTTGGGCTGTCAGGTGATGTCATCCAGTAAATCTCAGGCCATAGCCGCTGTTCCATGTATCGGCTATTTTTACATGCCACGGCACAGACTGCACGCTAAAGGTTTGCGCTTTGTTGTTGGTCCTATGCACAGGTTCCGAGCTCGGGTCCATTTGCCAAGTATATTTCTAGTTCACTGCAAGCTGCCCTCATGTCTTGGTCAACTCTCACTCTCTCTCTCTCACTTCAAGCTCTCTCCTTGTCTCCTGATAACAGGGGCAAGGGGTGAGAGGGCAGTGTTGACACACTGCCGAACGTTATTGAACTGAAAAGGTCACTGCCATTTTGCTGATAGACACATCCTATCTTCCATATCATGCTGGCGGCTGTTGCTGTCCTCTGGCCTACGTATGCTACAGACATGAATATCTGACGGGTCCAAAAGTAGCTCCTCTAAAAGGATGGAGCCGTGTCCCTGCATGCATACACGGCCACTTCTCCCTCTATGGTTGTTCCATTTTTGTACGTCGAGTTGTTGTGTCGAATATGAACCTTCAGCTTTAGGTTGTAAGAGTCCGCGAGAATTGGTAGCTGCGGCAAGAGCAGGGGTAGGACCACCAGTGATGGGGCTGTTGAGAAGGAGTTCTTACCCCAAAGAGAACCAGTGAGCAGAGGAAGAAGGGCTGAGCCAGGACGAGACTGACGTCGGGGCGGATCATGGCGTATGCGGAATATGGTTAAAGGATGTCGTTCAGGGCGGAATGTGGTCACAATTAGAGTTGGAGGTCGGTGGTTGTCGATGGAATGAAGCTGGGCAGAAGGCGATGCAATGGACGACTGGAGGAGCAGATGAGAGAGCAATGAGTTAGACAAAGAAGTGAAAAAAAAGACGAGAGCACCTTCTTAAATAAAAGTGTCAGCCTATGCGTGGCCCTTTGCCCCATCTATCACCCCTCGTCGCTTCTCCCCCCTCTGCTACCTTTTGGTGCTGGCTGCTCACGGAACAATTCCCCCCTTTCTGTTGTTGGACACGTTGCATCCAAGGCACTCTACTACTGTACGTTTGCTTGTCATGCGATTGACGGCGAAGCGTTGTTGAGGTTCCCTACCGCAAGAAGAATAGCGCTTGGCAACAGGCAGTAAAGTCGTACAAAAGGGAAGCCAGAGGAAGGATAGCGTCATGCATCTCTGTACACAACAGCCGACCCCCATGTACAAAACAGCCAAAAACAAGAGAAGGTCCAGAAGATACGGAAGATGCAGAAGGAATTGTATATGACTGGGTCAGGGTGGAGAGATACCTTGTCTCTGAAGACCAGCTGGGTGTCAAAGCCAAGGAAAGATGAATGGTCAGGGTGCGTGCTGGGATGGTTTTAGAGCAAGGGAGAATGGAGCAGGAGATGCGCACTCAAGACGACCTGACTTCAACACCAACGTGAGCGTGAACACTAACACCAACGTGAGCATGAACACTATCCTGCACAAAAGGACATCAGAACCCATTCGGTCCTGTGGCAAGGCCTACCAGGATAGTAAATTACTCGGAAACGATGGTATGGGATGGCATGAAGTTGCGGATAAGAAAGAAATGGGGGGAAAGAGTGCCAAAAAAAAAGGGTGGTTGAGGTCAAAAAAGCAACGCCCATTCAAGACCCTGTCCTCCGCTGGTAGGACCAAGCTCACAGACCATACACACTCGCTCCATCACACTCGCTCACATACACTCATTTCTACTCTCTCCTTACTGTCTCGACATGGACTTCGGAGTGTGGCAGTGAGCCGTAATAAAGGACGACGCTAGTGCGGCGCTTTTTTTTTTGTATGTAAAGCTCTAGAGAGCCACCGTGGCCACCACTCTTGTTTGCTTTGCCAAGGCGAGTTGTTCATGTTCTTCAGGGTTTGATAATGGCAATTGATGAACATATGAATGATGCAGTTTGGTCGTGTTTTATAGTAAATCGACTCGCAGTCCTTAATCGCGACCACGGCCCCGTCCTCCTCTGCCCCCACGGCCAGCGCCGCCACGTCCACCGCGTCCTCCACGGTCACCTCCGCCTCCGCGGCCACCTCTGAATCCACCCCGATCACCACCTCCGCCTCCGCGGCCACCTCGGAATCCACCCCGATCACCACCTCCACCTCCACGGCCACCTCTGAATCCACCCCGAGATCCTTCACGGCTACTTGACTCGCCCCGGGAGCTGAAGCCACCTCGGCCGCCTCTGGGTGCGCCACGGTCGCTACCGCCACGTCCACCACGACCTCCACGGCCACCTCTGCCTCCCCGGAAACCGTCACGAGACTCTCCACGGTCGCGTCCACCGCCCTCGTGTATTGACCTCCTTGGTCGCTTTCTCTCCTCCTGAGAATCCTGCTGAGGATGCTCTTCCTCATCATCATCACCTCGCTTGCGCTTGATGGCCCTCCTGGTCTCACGTTCGTCTCTCTGCTTGTTCACCATCACATTCTCGACTGAAAACTCGACAATGAGACCCTTCTTCTCTCCGAACAACGATGGGTTGTTGTTCAACCACCGGAGACCAGCCAAAGCATGGGAATGTGTAGAGTACTCCAGGAAACCGTATCCCTTGGATCTGAGCTGCTGTGTGTTTCCGTCGACGCGATCCTTGGATCGAACCACCTTGGCCTGCTTCACAAACACGCGCTTGTCCCATCCCTCGGCCTGTTCTTCTGGCGAGAGATGCGCTCTCTTGCCGTCCTTGACCTCGTTCTTGAACTTTTGAATCGCCTGCACTCCCAGCTTGCGGAGCTCCTTCTCATCCATCTTCAATGGCAAGTTACGGATCGAGAGACGGGTCTTGGAGATGAAGAGAGATGGGTTGCGAGCGAGCAAGGCGCGACGAGCATAGAATGATGCCTGGCGCTTGGACAATTCACCGGGTAAGATAGAGGCCGCTGCGGGCGAGTCAGGGAAGATGACACCCTCGCGCATCAGGTACAAATTACGGCGATCCTCACGCTCGCGCTTGTGCTGTCCAGCCTCAAGCAGATTAACGGCAGATGTCTTGTCTACTGCGCGCACAACGTTCAGGACACGCCCGTTGAGGGTGAACTTGACGGCGAGCTCCTCAGGAAGATCAGGCTGAAGAACTGTGTGCTTCACAAAGTTGTTCTTTTTCTTTCTGTCATTCTCAGACTGGATGGGGTTCACAATGGCAGCGACCCTATCAGCCTCAGCCATGCAGTTGTCGGCAGCGCCCTTGTTATAGTAGCAAACGAATCCCGTTCCACGAGAGCGTCCGGTGTCATGGTCCATTGTAACGCGGCAGTAACGGAGCTTTCCCCAATGACGGAACCTACACGCAAATATGACTTTTAGCATCCGGCATTTGAACCCACAAGTGAATAGTTGTACGTCGAGCAATCGCAATATTCGTAGCCTTACATTTCAAAGAGGTCGTCCTTGGTCGCTTCGAAATCCAAGTTGCGAATAAACAGGGTTGTGCCCTCGCTAGGTTCGGGAAGAGTCATCTTGCCTAAAAATTGGAGTAGACTGATTAGTTGAGGAAGTCGACGTAAAACCTGATAACTACAGTGTGCCAATGACTTACTCTGCTCATTCTCTTTAGCTTCCTCGGCATCGAGGGCAGCCAGGGCGGCTTCATCGTCATCCTCGACATCCTCTTCATCTGAATCCTCTGCCTCCTCGTCGTCACTGCCCTGCAAGTGCTCCAGATCCAGTTCCTTATCGTCATCATCCTCGCCCTCACTACCTTCTTCATCCTCATCCTCGTTCTCTTCTTCATCATCATCTCCAGCAGTGACATCCTCCATTTCGACGTCCTCGTCCTGCTCCTCTGTTGCCTCCTCTACAGCTGCAGTGCTAGCCTCGGCCTCCTCGAAGCGGTCCTTGGCCAATGCCCAATCGACAGCGATGGTACGACCGTGGTGCTCTGTTCCATTCAGGGCTGCGACAGCCTTCTCTGTTGCATCCAGCTGCTCCATTTGAACAAATCCGAATCCACGAAGAGGTCCACCTTCATACTTGCGAGGCAAATTGACCTCGTGAACTGTACCGTACTTTTGGAAAAGAGTACGCAACTCCGACTCACGAATCTTCCAGGGCAAGTTGCGGACAATCAAGCGGCAGCGCTTGTACACTGCAGGAGACGCCAACAAGGCGGCATGAAGCGCACACGCCTTGAAAATGTGTCCATCCAGAGCCTGAACAGCAGATGCAGCCAGAGCAGCGGTGCTGTAGATGATGTGTGCTATTTGCACGATAATGGTCCATAAATGCAAGTTAATGGTATGGTCAAAAAGTATGAAGTAACACATGCCATAAGAGCTGAAAGTGTTCCCAAGACCGTACCTGTTCCTTCCTCCACTTTCTCTTCGCTCTTCTCTCCTGCGGCGTCATCGGATGCCTTGGCCATGACGGGGTAGATGACCTCCTTGACATCGCCAGCCTTGCGGACCTTTTTGTAGATGTGCTTTTTGGTGATGTCCTTGCCAAGACCCTTTAATACGACAGTCTGGAAAGAGTAGCTATTGCAGGTTTGAATATAGACTGTTAGTAAAAGTGCACCAAGAACAATTTTGGACCTTCGAATGAAAGTACGGTCGCAAAAAGGATCCAGATCAGCACATTACTTCTTCTCCTTGGATTCTTCAGACTCATCCTTCTTGGCCTGCTTGGGCTTATCGGTCTTTGCCTTGGGTGCTTGCTTAAACTCCCTCTTTGGTTTCTCTTCGCCTTCCTCTACAGGAAAAAAAAATGCCGACAGGTTAAATCGATGTCACTTTCGACGGGACGTAATTCCTCCTGTGGAACATAAGCTGTTCACATACGCAATTTCTTCTTGGCCTTCTCGATCAACAGAGGCTTCTGCTTCAAGAACTTCTTTCCACGCAATTCCTCGATGGCCTTGTCGGCATCCTCGGGCAAGACGAACTGGACAAAGCCGAATCCTTTGTTCTTGGGTGGTGCCTTTGAAGCAGCGGCAGCAGCGGCGGCGATGCCGGCCTTGTTGTCCTCTCCCTCAGGTGCTTCGGCAGCAGTCTGCTCTGCGCTTCGGTCGAGGACGACGAAGCACGAGCGGACAGGGCCAACGTCTGAGAAGAACTCCTCGAGCTGAGCACTGGTGGCGTCGTAAGGCAGTCCGCGCACAAAAAGGGTCGATTTGCTGGTGCTATCGTCGGTTGCTCCTGGTGCTGGCGCGGCAGCATTAGCCTCGGGCACAGCGGGTGATGAAGTGTCCGACATGCGTGATGTATGTGTGTGATTGAATGGGTTGTGGATGGAGAACACTAGCGCTCTAGAGGATGCCTTGCAAGGAGAGTGTAAAAAAAAAAAAAAAAAAAGGTGGCTTAGTTTGACTTTTGTTTACCAGCTCGTTCAGTCCGCAAGTCTTGGAGGCGTGCCTGAACGGGCGCTGGTCGATATGCACATTTACGTGATTGCTCTCACAGTTGTATCACAAAGTAAAATGTTATATAGTATGGTCCATGCTGAAAAACTATACATGCTCGGAAGTCGGGGGCGTGTAGAATCCAATCTCGATCCACAAAACAACCTGCTGGACAATCAGCAAAGTTGTATAGTTTGCCCTCTCGGCGTACGTGCTCGCGAGGCCCGCAGCGCCTTGCCATAGCTGCCAAACCTTCATCTGTAGCTGAACGAAGCCGGGTTGCAGCGTACCCGTAACTTTCCCTGTTGCATACACCCTCTAAATGAAATTCTCACTTGCAAAGGCACATCAATTTTTTGGAATGGACCACCTGCACTACATTATTTCGCGACCTCGTTCAACTCTCAAGGCCAAGTCGTTTTGCACCTTGTTCGCCCACCCATCAAGTCGTTTCTCCTTTGCTGCTTTGTGCTACCCGCCCACACAACTTCTTGTTCTTTCACTTCATCTAAACCTTTCTTATTAGTATCACCTCGGTGAAAAAAGAACAGCACCCATGATCCTAATGGAGGATACGCCTATTCTCTTTGATAAAGGTGTGGGCATATCGGTCGAGCCAGCTTCTCAGTGCTCTGCAGCGTGCGCCTCTGACATCCTCGCTGTTCTCTACCATTCCTCCAGCAACTTCATTGTAAAAAACAAATGAGTCTCATCCTAATGAAAATGGCGGAGCTGGGCGCCCCTCGATTTGGTCCACTGTGCGCAGTGTCCCACTCGTGTTGTGGCATAACCCGGTAGCTGATTTGGATTGGTGGCCGTATTTCCCAGTACTTTCCTGTCAGAACCTGCCCGCATGAATGCGTTCGTGTTGTGGTGCTTGCTGGGAATGGAGTCATTGGTCTACTTGAAATGGCTCTTTCGAGTTTTTATCTTGCCTGTCTACATTTACTTACATGAAAAACTGCTTTCTGGTGACGAGGATAGAACCCACTTAAAATCCATCAATGTCAGCAACAACTTCAAGCGGAGGTAGTCCGGAAGCAGATACTGAGCCATGGCTCTCCGACAGCGTTTATACTTATCTCCTTGCAACTACAGATACCCTCAATCCAACGACTCGTACCGGAATGTTTCATTTGCATTCCATGGCCTCCCAAAATGTGATTTGAAAGACCCATGCACAAAGGGAGCAACACGCGTCTTTTTCACCCACATTCACCCAGTTCATCCCCTTAGCGCGTTTGATTTTCATCTTTGAGTAGGAACTGGAGTAACGCGTGTCAACGTTGGATAGGGAGTTCATTTTCGAGTACAACAGAAGGAACTCTGCTCGAAGATTTGGAGTGTATAGCATTTTTCTCCAGGTGGAAAATGTTGACCTCACTAGCCGACTTGCATTGTATAAGCATTGAGCAGTAAGGGTCCTTCCTAGATTCGGTGGTCATTGTACACTACTTTGCCGACGGCAAGTAAAAATCCAGCTGTTGCGTGAAACGTGAAGGTATATAGTCCAGGCTACATGGTAGACTATAGACTACATGCATTGGGCTGTGGATCGGTGAGAGCCCAATTGTCGGGACGAATAGCCACGCGCGTTGGTTTTTACCACGCTCCCTTACGACTTTATCATGGCTGGCGGGGCGCCCATTGCCAGAGATGGACGTACCACTTTATGCGCGTTGGTTGCTATTTCGAGTTTTTTTTTCGACTCTGTTTATGGTCGCACAAGCGACGGCAATGGGTATGTTTTTTTTAAGGCTACAGCCCTCACACATGAGCCGGGCCTTTCAATGGTGCACCGAGGAGCGCATAGTTTGCACAGTTCTCTTTGCTGTCCGCTTTTCTCGGGTAGGATTTGAATCAGTTGACCCCCCCACCGACATGACAATGCGCATCCCTCTTGTCTTTTGATCACCTCCATTCATTCGATCCCACCATGGCCAAAGTGCTGGCCTCAGCCGCGTTCCGAGGAGACGTCCTCTTTATCCACTATTCCAGCCCTGAAATCCTGCTTGGCGCACTTTACTCTGTCGACACCAACCCATACCAAAGCCCATGGTCGTCGCGTGCAGCAGCTACCCCTAGGGGCTTTGGCAGTGCAGTGTCGTTCTACCATTACGCCAAGCAGTATATCCTCTCAAGCCCAGGAAGCAACATCAACAACAGTAGCCAATCTCACACGGCCGTCTCCATGGTCTCCACGTCGTCTATTGACTCCAACCTCAAGAGCTCCTCCCGCCATGATCTTCTTTTAGCATTCAGATCTGCACAGTCGGGTTCCTCACCCATGGTGAGGCTGGTCCCAAAATCACCCAACGATGGAACGGCCACTCAAGAGAACCTTGATTCCTGGTGGGCCATGACAGAGGACGAAGACCCTATCCTCTCGGCTACAGATTCTTCGCCACTGTGGATTGCCTCGGGAGGGCCATCATTAGGACCGGAAAAGCAGGAGGGCTCTATCGTGTATAGGCTGGCCACAGGCAATAGCACCAGTGTAATTGTGCAAACGATCGACGTTTCCAAAAAGAGCACTTCAGCTAGGCCGGACAGTAATGTGCTCGGATCATTGCTGATATCGTCTGTGAATAACTCTGTAACCCCAAAGGTGCTGCGGCTAAGGGGAGGTGGAATGTACGACGCGGTTGTCGTTGGTCAGTGTGCTACAACCTCACAAGGAACATGTCTGGTGTTCTTCAACAACAAAAGTCAGATTACAATAACAACTACAACGCTCGAGTACGATCCCAGCGCCTGTCTGGCTGCAGGTACGCTACTGTGTGCATTTTGGGACGTCAGGACGATCGTAACCTATCCTATGTCAGCCAATAATCTAAATGCCTTATTCTCCTCTCACTCCATGACTTTAGATGACGGCGTCATTGTCATGGCGACTTGGACGCAGATGTGGACGTTGAAGTACTCTCCCGAGTCTCTTGCAAGCCCCAATGGATCCTGGTCAACACGCTCGATCAAAGGGTTGAAATCCAGGTCTATTCTTGCTTGTGCTGCAAAGGACTCAATAGCTTATGCTGTTGTACAAGGTGAGAACCATCACGACATTCTCCCACAGTGCGGTGTTGACTTCTCTATCTTTGTCTCTTGGTCTGAGGACTGAGATTATTATTCCTTGTCTAGGGCTCCCATTTGTCCCTTCACTCCAGATGTTGGACTTTGGATCGGCAGTCGACATATCGTGGGAAACGATGGAGATGTTCGATGGTTCAGGTGACAGTTACGACCATGGTCCAGGAACGAGTGGGGATAAGGCTGAACGGGGATTGTCGCCACAAATATTAGCAATAGTGGTCGTCGTGATCTTGGCTCTAGCGGTTGCAGCAGGGATACTGTGGAGGCGGAGAGCCAGATCCAAAGCGTTCCAGATCAAGATGAGTGATGCTGCGGCGGACCTACCACCATCCACCTCAAGGCAGCCCTCAGACGCTCCGACACATTCGATTCCGTTACAGCCAGTGAATCGATCGGCTCATGATGTAATAGTGCCAGGACTGGAATCCGGGACAGAGGCTAGATCGGAACCAGGTTCAGGTTCAGGGCCTGGAGTTCCACGAGCCAACTCATGGTCGCAGAACACGTCCATGGGACCCACTTCAGCTTCTTTAGCAGCGTACACTCAAAGAGCCTCCTTTCCTTACCCAGCAACCTCAAACGGTGGGGGGTTCTACGGCCGAGCTGGAAAGCAATTGCCAATTATCGCCACCTCACTCTCAGCAGCTCCTTACAAGCCCTTTGTCATCTCCTCGTCACCCATCATCACGCCGAACGGCAGTCCAAACCGAGCAGGCGCTAAGGCAGAACTTGATCAAAACGAACAGACGCAGGGCCAGACTAGTTCCGAAGTTGAATCGTCGTCTTATTCGAACGCGGTAGCATCCACCTCAGGAACGAGTTCCAACGAAAGATCACTCTCTGCTGCAGGGCCATCAACGACGACGAGGACCAACACGTTTTATCCACAAAGTGCAGGAGAGAACTCAAGATCCTACAGGAACAGCCGCCCTATGCATGAAATGATGTCACCGACACTCGCGAATGCTCAGCGCATACTGCAGCAGTCGCAGGAACAACAGCAACCTCATCGCTAAAAAAACAAAGAATACCTGCGAGATATCGCAGACAGACAGACACTATACCCCTATACACCATCGTAGCTTGTAGCTGGAATGGCCCATGCTTATCGTATTTCTTCCTTTTCTTTTTTCCGTTCGCGCAAGGTGTTGTTTTTATTACATGTTGTTTTGAACCTTGAATGCGTCCCATGCAGAATTAAGCGTGCTGAAGATGGTGTTGGCCAGCATCCGCTGTTCTACCGTGGTCGTTGCGCCCAGCTAGAGCGAAAGAAAATAAAGAAAAAAGTCAGTATGCAGGTCTGGCCAGCACCCAAAGGTCGTCTCAACCTCAAAGAAAACACTTCCTTACCTTATCTGGGTGCATTTTTCCAATGGCTCGCATGTACTTGATCTTGACCTGAGCCGGCGTCACCAGTTCATGCATCCCCACAGCCTTCCAGCCAACGCCCTCCCAAAGTACCGAGCCCAGGGACGCTAGCAACGCGCGGATGTTATCCTCTTTGCCCGCCTTCCACAACGTCATCTTCATCTCGACCTGATCGCTCAGTCTCAGCTTTTCATCGTCCTCCTGCTCCTGCTGAGCCGCACTCTGTCTCAACTTTGTCACACCCTCGGACCGCTCCAGCTCCGCCCGGACCTTGGCTTCATTGTGCGATGATTGATGCGACGTGAAAATATCCTGCATAGGTGAAGACACGCCCAATCCAGAGCGGCCTGCCGCTGGTGATAAGGACGATGACGGAGACTGTTTCCTTGACGATGGTGATGATGCAGACGAAAGAGATAAAGTAGTGCCGCCACCGTTGACCACTGCTACGGCTTTTTCACAACGACGATGTCCCTCCACTGCATTCCGGTGCCCTGGATCCAGATCCCGCAACTTGGCCCAGTCATCCTTGGCCTCCTGATACTTTTCCAGATTCTCATACGCTGTGGCTCGACGCATCAAGGCCTTGCCCATTTGGTCCTTCAGATTGACACCTGCACTGGGTGGCAAAATGTCATTGACACCTTGACCGTCGGGGCCTTGGACCAACTGAATGGATCGATCACATTCGGCAATGGTCTCGCGGTACTCTCCAATCTTAAGTAACGCCGCCGCACGATTGTTTTGTGTCAAGATCAGCAGTACATGGCCCGCAGGTAGAGTCTGACCCGCGCGGGCATACAGCTCTGCTGCCTGTCCAAATTGACCCAATTTGAAGACTTCGTTTCCTTTCTCCTTGTAGTGGTTCGACTCCTGAAGCTGCTGGCTGGTAGCCTGAACAAGGACGCGTGCGGGACGGGCGGGCTTGGGGGGAAGAGGTGAGGGACTTCTTGCTGTGCGAGATGTGGATGATGATGAGGATGCTGCTGTTGCAGGTGTTGACAAATTGGAGGACCTCGATGTGCTTTTGGAGTCCTCCATAGAGAACAGCGGCTGACTCTTGGCAGAATTGCCGCCTCTCCGTGACGAGGATACGTAGGTGTCTTCGAATGTCTCCTTCTCCGGTTTTGCACGGGACGTCCTTGGCTGTTGTTGAGACTGCTGCTGTTGGCGTTGGTCCTGCGGCCGTTGAGCCTGACGCCGCCCTTTGTAGACCTCATCCTCCGAGTCCGAATCCTTGTATCCTCCCTTTCGCGGATTAAATTCGTCCTCGATCCACTCGTGCCGACGGGCAGCTCTTGTTCGAGGTTCCTCGGCTGTCATATCCTCCATGGCCGCCTGCATTTTTTCACGTCCCTGCTTGTAAATCTCGTTGGCCTTTGTGAATACTGACATTCCAAAAACGGACGCAGTGCCAACAATCTTGTCTTTATGTTGCTGCAACTGCTGTGCTCGTGAGAGCTCCTGTTGCTGCTGACTCTGTTGTGCCTGTGTCTGTCTCGGATTTCTCCTCCTTCGGTCCTCCAATGGCGGATCACTATCGTCCCGATACGGTCGTCGCTCCTCCTTGGTTCTCGCCTCCCGTCCTGAACTAACGGGTGTTCGCCTCCTTGCTGGCAAGTGATTCTCAGCCTCGTCGTTTTGAACCAGATACTCAATTGCGGCTTCAATATCTCGTCCACTTTCAGTCATTGCAAGGGCTAATTTAGCCCTCTCGGCAGAGAACCCCATGGATACAATCTGTGCGATATCGGCATCTTCTTGTGACGAAGACTTCTGAACAGAAGCGGCTGATCGAGGTGGTTTTGATCTTGGTGCTGGTATCGACCCTGGCGGACTCGATCTCGACGACGAGGACGATATCGAGGTTGTTGAAGGCGAAGGTTGCTTTCCGATGAATGAATTCAGTGCATCAACAGAATCCCGCTGACGAGCTGGTTTCTCCACAGGAGCCTTTTCGAACGCGCCCAGATCAAAAAGATCGCTGCCGGTAGCAGGAGCCGGCTATATATAGATGAGAGACAAGACCGAGTCAATGTCTGCTATTAGGGGAAGATCGTAGAAAACATGAAATTGCGGGAGAAACTCCCATCCTCTTTTCCGTATATACCTGGCTTGATTTCACGGATGTTGCATTGGCCAGGAAGTCGAGGTCCCAAGGGTCTGCAGCTTTTGGCGTCGACTGACCTGGTGGCGGGGTATTATATCTCCTGATATCAAATACAGGCAAAAAAGTCGGATCAGTTTTCTTCACTCTCATTTTTCTGCCTATGGACAGGATCAGAGCATTCAAGGTGCTCTTAATTGCACCCGGGCTTTCTTTGCTTACAGCGAATTCAACGACTGGTTCTTGAGAGATGGGCTGCTACGTGAGACCTGATCGCCGAGGAGCGTATCAAACGGATCCCTGCTCATAGGGGTAGACGACGCTGTGGAGGGAGACGCGCTATTAGATCGGTCCGGCTGCAATGGAGTCATTGCTGGAGAGAGCGATCGACCAAGGGAACCCGGTGAAGCCAAGAAAGGGGCCGGACTGTGGGTGCGAGACGGATTGAGCAGACTCTGCTGCGGTTGCTGGAATGTAGGGGTAGGTGAGGCAAAGGTTGGCTGGGGTTGGGGTGGAGAGGAAGTAGCAAACGTCCTCTGCATTCCTGCAATATTTCCCGGGTCGTATCCTCTAGGCGTCAACGGACTGGCGTTCATGGCAGGGCTGATCGTAGATCGCGAGGGCTGCTGCGAGAACCCGGACGCGGAGGAATATGTTGGGCCTGAACTGGAAAAGCCAGAGCTGCCTAGCGATCCCATGAGCTGCTGCTGCTGGTCATGTTTACGGCGCTCCTCCAGGGTCATAGCATTTAGGCTCTTGGTAACGCCGGACGCATTGCTTTGACCAAAGGCGGGCATAAGCGAGCCAAAGACATCATCTGTATTTTTTTTGGGCGCAGAGTTTGCAGACAGTCCATTACTGTTGCGGACAGGCTGCGGCGTCAGGATGGAGGCCGATGCGCCTGCTGGAGTGGGCACGAGGCCGACTTTGCTCAGGCCCATCTGCAGATGCGCTGGTTTGGATGTCGGGGGCGGGGGTGGATGCTTGGCCTTTTGGGTGGACATGCCGCCTGCGCCACTGGCGTTGCTAGCTGTGTTCCCGTTGCGAGCGCCAGTCTGGTCCCAGGAAAGGCCCAGCAGGTCGTCCATGGCTGTGTGCTGTCCGGCTGTGTCGAGCGAGGCTGTGGGAGAATGCAGGAGCAGAGAAGGGGATCAGGTCGGGTGTGAAGGAGAAAAGAGATGCGAACAGCGTCAGGACGAGGCTCGTCCTCCTTCATTGAGTCGACTCTCTATAAAGGAAACGCTCTGGGCCCGGCTTGAATGTTTCCTTTAGAGAGAGATTTCCTTTACACAAGGGAGGGGTTCAAGGTCGAGTTATCCGGCTTTGTACTGAAGATAGGCTGAATAACGATCTCTGCAGTGCAGACTGCCTTGTTCACAATCACAAATATCATAAGCATCGATTTCACTCTTTCTTTCAACAGTCTGCCTTCCCTATCTAAACACCATGAGTTCGAAAAGATCGCCACATAATTCGATGACAATGGAGCAGCGTATCGCTCTTTGCCGAAAAAAATGGAGGACCCCAGCATGACTATAGATCAGCTTCTTTCATGGCTTGAGGGGAAACACAACATCAAAGTGGCCAGATCAACAATATGCAAGACGTTAAAGCGATCTACGGAACTACTGCTAAGCAACGATCCACACAAAAAAGACGCCAAACGACACAGACAAGTCCAGTTCCCGTTACTAGATGCTGCCCTAATTGAGTGGTTTGAGCTCTATCAAGATAAAATCCAGATGAGTGGGCATTTGATCCAAGCTAAAGGAAAAGTCTTTCTCGAGGCTCTCTATGACAAGGAAGCAAGTTTCGAGTTTTCCGATGGATGGCTAACGACATTCAAGAAACGCCATGGCATCAAGCAATACCGTACAGTTGGGGAGAGTGGATCTGTCAATATGGAGACCTTGGAAGAGCGGTTGCCGGGCTTGTGTGCAAAGCTAGACAGATACTCGTGGAGAGATATTTATAACATGGACGAGACTGGACTGTTTTATCGAATGCAGGTATGTAGAGACAGCGTCAATAACTTACAGACGCCATTGTACATGTATATAGATGTAGATCGTCGCGTATAACATTCATATACTCTATGGTAAAGCCCGATAGAGCCTTAGCTACTACGCAACTTGAGGGCAGAAAGCAAGACAAGGAGTGCATAACTGTGGCCGTCTGTTCAAATGGCGATGGATCCGATAAAGTGCCGCTATGGATCATTGGCAAATACCAGAAGCCGCGTTGTTTTAAGAACGTTCAGCTCAGCAACTTAGGAATGGTATACCGTTGGAACACAAAGGCATGGATGACGATGAAGACATTCAGCGACTGGCTCCGATGGTTTGATGGCAGGGTTAATCGCAGAGTGTTGTTGATTATGGACAACTGCAGCGCGCACGGTAACGAGACCAACATTCCGCAACTACAGAACACAGAGGTTCTCTACTTGCCACCTAACATGACCTCCAAACTCCAACCCATGGATGCTGGTATTATCAGGTCATTCAAGGCTCGATACAGACTTCATTTTTCCGAGCAACTTTTAAGCAACCTCGAGAATGGTATTACCAATCCTGCAAGAATCGACATCCTCACAGGTATCAGAATGACCGTGCAAGCTTGGGATGAGGTGGTCGACACAACCATAGGAAACTGCTTCAAAAAATGTAAAATTCGCACACCAAGCGACGGTGATGCCATTGTCTGCGATGACAATGATAATAACGTCATGGATCAGCTCAGGAGCAATCTTCAACCGATGCCATATCAGGACCCGATGTCTATAACATTCTTGTTAAACCATCCGGACGAGCAGGAGGTGTCATACGTGCCAACAGACGAGGACATTGTAGAGGAATTAACACAGCTTCCCAGCGAGCCAGCCGCAGAAACTGAAGAGGACATTGTTGTGCGTTCAGAGTATAATATCACCCAGGCAGTGAGGGCCATGCAGCAAATGACACTCTTTTGGCAGTTTCAGGATCATGACACGCAGGAACTCGTCTCGATGTCAAAAAAACTTTTGCAAGCTACGGAGGACCTACAGAAAAAGCACCTTCGCCAACCCGGTCTGAGGGAGTACTTCAACTCAGCTTCCTCTGTATAAAGGAAATATTACATATAGCCGGGACCGTAGAAGTGTTTCCTTTACACTTTATACAATATTTCCTTTATCTCTTAAGTCCCAACGTTGGGACCGATTGAATTGTTTCCTTTGTAAAGAGATTTCCTTTATGCAGATTTCCTTTATAGAGACTGTTGCACTTTTTGACTTTCTGCTCAACCGTGAGCCCGATTCAACAGAGCAGGCCGGTGTCCTTATGCCGACCCAATGATCAGCTGACACCGACATTTTTGAGTGTGTTTCCAACACACAGATTAAAGTCTAGCAGGACGCTTGCGGGTCGAGGAGCTGCTGCTGGGATCGACGTTGCTGCTGCTGTTGCTAGTGCTGGGCTCAGGTTTCATCCAGGGGAAGCTTCCGTCCTTGTTGATGGGCTGAAGGTACTCAGGACGGTGCCCCTTCAGCAGGTGTCCATCGATCACGTTGCAGAGATTGTTTCCCGCCATTACATCGCGATGAAAGTACACCTTGCAATGAGGACAATAAAGCTGCCGCAGGGTGACCTGAGCCACAAAGTTCCGGCAGTCTGGGCATTTTTTACTAGTGTAGAACTCATTGAGTCCCACAACTAGATACCCCAATGCGCGGCACTGTGGCGCCAACGGGCCAAGACAGAGTGAGAAAGGAGGCAGAAGTTAGCAGATTGTTGACATATATCACTACACTACAGCAACATGTCCATAAAACTTCCAGATGCTGCTGGTTGCACACTTACGGTTCGGATAAAGTACGATGCGAATGCTTGGTCCATTGAGGTGAGTCCAGATCCAGGGCCAAACTTTCCGAGTCCGACCCCAATGACTATCTTGGCGTCTGGATCCTTACGACGGCCAATCGAGCCACCCACCATGCGGAGAAGCTGGTCTGTGATTTTGGAGTACTCGCCTTCGTGCGCGCGCCTGGCATCATACCGGCGGCTCATCATCTTGGGAGAGTTGTAGAACTCATGCAACCGGTCGGATATCTGCCTTCGGGCTTGTACATGAGCGACAAAGTTGGCGTCTGGACCACGGCGGGGCGGAATGCTGAGCTCTAGGTCATTAATGGATTCTGTCCCTGAGTCTGAGATGACGTTCTTCTCTGCCTCAAGCCATGCTCGCATCTTGAACGTCGGCTGAAGCACCGCTTTGGATTTGACCGCCAAGTTAATGTACTTCGGCGGTTGTCCCGCCGGACGGTTTTGCTCCGAAGCAAGGATGGCGCATGCCCCGACAACGCAGTTCTGACCCAAGTCAATGCCAAGTTTGGTCACTCCTTGCGTTCGCACGTCTAATGCGCTCATGCCCAGAAGGTCGAGTAGCGGTACATTGCGAATCTCTGTGAGGTGGTCATCGATTCCGCTCAAGACCGAGAGCATGCGCGGAGGCAGAGCCACATACTCGGGCAGTCGCTTATACTTGACGGAGTTGCACTCCTTGAGCTTTAGGGCCAAGAGCTGGAGAGAGTGTCCGTTTGTTCGAATGCTGCCGGTCAGCATATACCCTCGTCCATCATACGTGGTCGGGTTATTCTTGAACTCCTCTGACCACAGATATGCCAAGTGGTCCTGCATGTCGTCGATCGAAAAGGTCTTTGCTTTTGTCTGATATGAACCGTAGCCGAGTCGCGGACCCCCTAGACCCTTTCTAGTGACGAGTTGATTCAAAAGGAACCCTGGCCCGCGCATGGAGAGGCAGCCGATTGCCATTTCCTTTGAGGCTCTGGATATCCCAAAAATCGTCTTGATTTTTTCTTGCAGTGCATTGTTCTTCCAAAGGATATGGAGCAGGTCGAGTTCTGATAGGAGTACAAATGGCTGGGTCGGGCCAGAGTGCGTGGCCAGCGTGTATGTTGAGTCGTACAACTTGTTGAGTCGGACAAAGTTGATTATCGCCGGTTGACTAGAGTCAATTTCCACTTCTTGTCGCTGCAGTTCCTCTCGCTGCACCCTTGCCTCGAGCTGATGCCGATAAAAAATAAGGTTGAAGATGTTAGGGCCGTGCATAGTTGTTTCGAAACCATATCATAGCACAATTAATGATGATCCCTGTACATTACCTGCTTCTGGATGTTTTCACAACCTTTTCTGTAGAGCATCTTGATCTCCTTCGCAAGTTCTTGTGTCACTGACCATAGCACACTGCAAGAAAAGGGCGGTTGGGTCCTGGTTGGCGCAATACTGAAGGGATCGCAGAGTCCGTGCTTGCTCGCACTGTTGATGAACTCTTGAAGCTGCCGGCCAATGGGGTTGTCGTTCGAGACGTTACCAGAAAAGAGATGCGTCAAGAGCCTGAAGAGGAACTGATACTGAAGAGACTTGTCGTCTTCGTCCGCTTCAGCATCATCCGAAACGTCCTTGTCATCTTCAGACACTGGCTTGGCAAGTCTTGGACAGATAGCATCCAAGAGCTCCTGATCCCCGACCGAGATGGTCTGGCCATCCTCAAGGGCCTTGACCACTACGAGCTGAATAAACCCTCCAATCAGTTCCTGGGCCTGTTGCTTGACACCCGCAATAATCCTCACAGCCTTTCGAAGACATGTCGTCACTTCTCCTGCACGATCCTCGCACACTCCGCGGACATTAGCGGTCAAAGTCCCAACTCGAAGTGTAGCCAGCGGGTGCTCTTTGTACAGTCTCAAGAGGGTTTGACGTTTGTTCCAACTCTTGCCCTGCAGCTCTGTCTTTATCTCGGTTCTGGGCAGCGTCCATTTCCACGGTGTGTCGTCCTTCCTCTTCTTTGCCGGGCGCTTGGTGGTCTTCTTTTTTGAACCAGCGGCATCTTTAGAACCGTCGGGAGCATCGGAGTCTGGCTTTGGCTGATGTGGCTTCCATTTGTAAAGCTTCATGATCTGTGGTGGTTCAGGAGATTGGGTCTTCCTCTGTCGAACCTTTGGAGAGAACCGGGACCGCATTCGTGGTGGGACCCTGGCGGGCTGTGGCGCCGGTTGACCGTCTATCCACATGTCAGAGGTATCCGAGGTCATGGGAGGTAAAACTGCCGGGGTAGACTGTGGTGCCGGTGGGTCATCTATCCACATGTCAGTGCTATCCGAGGCAGCTGGAGGTGCATCTGGCAGAGGAGTAGTGATTGCGCTCGGGCTAGTCGATGGAGTGGTCGATGTGCTAACGGGTCCAGCTCTGGGGTTGGCCTGACGATCGATGGTTCGGAATCGGTTAAAGCGCTGCGAGGGTGCGTGACGAGGCACCCACTCAGTATCTGTGTTGGTTCTGCATTCAGGTCAGAGAGGTATCATCGAATTAACAGCTGTACATGTAAATCATAGGGGGCAAATGGTGTATCATTAGAGTAGAAACTATACCTCTGTTCTAGACGCAATGCCTTGTTCTGGGTAACCTGCAACCGTAACCGAGCAAATGCTTCTCGGACACTGTCGTAGGTCGCGACATCCTGCTCTGAGGCCTGAGGAAGGTGTAAGGCTGTTTGTTGTCGATGCACAAACACCTGCGTGGAAAGAGCGAAGCTTTCGCCCTCCGTATTCTTGCGAATTACATCCTCGTTTGTCAAATACGCTTGGACCATCACCATGGGATCTACACGGTGAGAGACATGGGGCAAACATGGTATGAGATGGGGCATAAACAATCGAAACATACGAGCATGTGTATGAACGTTACCTTCTCCTTTGAGTCCTTTGATGATGGAGAAGTTGGTTGCACTCCCGAGCGAGTATATATTCCGATTATAGTCGTTTTTGGAAACGATTCCGAGGACAGTGAGCTGAGATTTGTTGATGTTGAGGGCGCGAAGGACGTCTGGGACGTTGTAGACGAGGAATCTTGCTTTTGAAATCGGTCTCCATATAGTCTCGACGGACCCGTACACAAGTAGATCGCTGTCTTTTGTGATCACAACATCGCCCGGCTGGTAGTCCGACGCTATTCTGATGTCAGCCTCAGTAGAGCACTCCACCACGGCCCAGTGCTTCAGACGCATGTATTGAGCGAACGCGTGCCTAGCTTCCGAGGGCCAGTAAAAGGCTGTACGCAGATGCTTGGTGATAGTCAGAAAATGTTGCTTCCGCACTCGAAGCTTGTTCGTGACCCGTTCCTCCATTTCACGGACGCCTTTGCGTGCGGATTTCATAGCCTCGTCGCGGGTTTCTTTTCTTTTCTCGTGCGTTTGTTGCTTTTCTGCACATGGAGCACCATCAATGTAGAGAACAAGGTTTGCTGGTGTACCAAGTTTCGAAATCTCTCGTTCGACAATGGGGTGCGCCTTGTCCAAGGAACTATTCCAGTAGGCGTTTCGGACGGTAAGAAACAGAGATCCCAATACATCAACTCGGCGGGTTGGACCAGGGGCAGGAGAATTGCAGAGAGTCGATTGATGACGGAGAGTTGGTTCGTAGCCCTTTTTCTTTAGAAACGGCCACAGGCCTTGTATGCCCATGGCGCACGGGCAGTGACCAGCGGTGGCCAGATGGGGTGAAAAGGCGAGACGATGGCGAAAAGTGGAGAGGCTAGGCAATAGAAAGGTGAGAACTGGAAATGGCTATGAAGGAGGGACAAGCGGAAAGACAGTGTAAAGTACAGAAGTTCGTGGCGGTGGGTGTAAAGGTGCAAGGGAGTTGGATGTGAAGTGAAGGTGTGGACGAAAGCATGGACAAGTGACCGATGCCTTCCAGTTTATGATTAAAAAAAAAAAAAAAAAAAAAGCTACTGTATTGCAAAAAAGCCTGTTAACTCGGTGCAATGTCCTGCACCTGCGGCTATGATCCTCTCTCGCTCGACGCTTGCTAACTGCTTCTATTGATTGCTGAGAGCCAGGTACAGCTCGAGATATACAGCGTCTTCATTCTTGGTTGCAATCGTATTGTGGAGCTTCCGGCCAGAGAACGCGGCCGGGGCTGTCTTCAGGACCCGTGAAGCCGTTTGCTCAAAAGATGGTCGCTCGAAAGTCTTTGTCATAGTTGTCCGATGCTGTCAGCGTGGGGAGAATGCAATGTACAGGCAATAGCGGTGAAAAGGGTTCGAGGGAAGCGGATTGTTGCAATGCTGAGCCATGTGCCCGCCCGGAAGTCCATCCAAGTTCTCTGCCCTGCCCGTCTGCTTCGGAGCAAAGTACTGCAAATGATATTCCATGTGCCCGTGCTCTCTCATGGCTCAAGATCTTGCTCAGAAAGTCGCAGCTTTGTGTCGTTGACGTCCCAACGCGACGAAAACGTCGAGTCACTCGATCCGTGTGCAGTTCTCGCTGGTTGATGTGGGCAAGCGTAATAATAGTGGCAGTGCTTTCAGGTTCATGATAGAGGGATGTTGGACTCCGCTGATGTGCTGGCTGATATTGCTGCTGATATTGCTGCTGCTGCTCTGGCCCATCACTCTTTGCGACTGATTGAACAATGCCCGAGCCTGGAGGTGCCCAGTGGAAGGCGGTTGGGCAAAGCGCGAGATGTGCAAGGTTGGCTTTCTGCAGCGCATACAGAACACAGGATACCTTTAAACAATAGACCAAGAAGTACACACATCCGGGAACAGCGATAAAAGTTGCCGCCCAGCAGCCATATGTGGGGTTTGGTGTCGTCTGGTGCTGCAAAGCGATGGTGATGCGGCGAGAGGAGATTGGGACCCAACCGCCTCATAATGAGAATGGATATCTCGGCGGGGTCCAAGTCCAGAGAGTCCTCGATGTTCCTGTTGAAGTACTTTTCGCCCTCGACCCATCCCATCTCATGCACCGCCTGCTGAACACCTGGTGAGTGGTGGCATCATGATTTCGCCTTGCCTCCGCCTTGCCTTCGCTGTGGCGTCGTCATACGATGAACTCCCTTGAATGATGCCTTGGAAAGACTTGTCCAAGGTGGAATCAGCTAGAGCTATCGTCTGCAAGCAAGAGTAACGGCAAAGTTATATTAGGAGGTGCATTGAGCTGGTGATTGGTGAGCTAAAGGTAAACTGGCACGACCGTAGGCAAAAGTCATATCAATTCATCAATGGCGCGTTCAAGGTCCACCTCCGAGAGGTCTGAATCTCCATCTGGTGTATTGATGGCGAGAGATGAGGCCTCACTGGCCAAAACAGTGATGGAAGGGTCGACTAGTTCTTCAGTTAGGGTGCTCATGGGTGAGAGGGTGCTCATGGGTGAGAGGGTGCCGAGGAGCGAGGATTAAGGGAAGCATTGTGTACAGGAAAGGTGCAATCAAAAGAGACGAATAAGAACGTGTTGGTGACGTATTAGTATTTCTAATATTTCTTACTACATCTCCTGGGCGGCTTAAGGGAACTCAAAATGTCGGTGTCAGCTGATCATTGGGTCGGCATAAGGACACCGATAGGATCTTCCGGACACTTCTTGACTGACAGACTGCGCGTCCTCGTAAAGGACCAGCTTTCATTACGACGGTTCACAGGTCTAGGTTTATGTTTTTATTGCAAGTAGAGCCCCCTTTACCACAAGGCCTTCCAAGAGATATATCCGGTTGCGAGAGCAATTGCCATGGACGAGAAAAAGTTGACTTGATGGTTGTCCAAGATATCGAGCCCTGAGATGGGCTTTACCTCATCATCCTTCTCGGCAGCCTTGTACGTGATCAACTTTTTCTTGGTAGAATAATTAGACTTTTGGACAGTGGCTCCCAAGACCGAGTCGAGCTATTATCATCGACATTAAAGAAATTGTCGAGGGATTAGCATCCACAGTTGACACCTACAATTTGTGCGAAAAAAAAGACTTGGAAGTAGCAGCATATATTACCAGTGATCCAAAGAATCCTGCTCCAGCTCCAGCAAGCACCAATGCGAACAAGTACTTGACATCCGCGGCCTTACTGAAGGCATCCAGTCCCGTCCAACCCTTGCCTGACTGCCATGAGATGGGAGCCTCCAATGCCAGCTGAACAACAACACTGATGGCAGCAGCAACGCCAATCAACAAGCCGCCGCCCAAGGAAGCTGCCAGGCCCAACGGAGACACGCCGCCGTTTGTTCCTGGTGGGACTTTTTTCAAGGTTGTGATGAGTGTAGGCCATGACTTGTTCAGAATTCCCAGTTCGCTTGCCCACTATTCATCCAAACAGTTCAAGGTGAGGGTAAGAGAAGAACCGGTTAGTAGGGTACGATAAAAGTCGATGGCCTACAGTGCACGCTGTTGCAAGGTGAGGTCCAGCAGATTCGCTTCTCATACCGTATCGCCGTTGCAGCAGGCATAGTGTCCAATGTATGCAAACAGGATGGTGCTTGCGCGCCAGTCGTTCATAAAGAGGGTTGCGGGTCGCGATTCTGAAGTCCAGTACACATATTGATAGGCAAGGGCCAACACTGTGCCAACAGCTCCATTCGAGAACACCTGAACAGCAGTTCGTCCTCCCCCTTCCTGATGATCCTCCTATAGAAAAGCGCGACAATGCTACGTTAGGCACCATTTAAAGGGTCATGTAACAGTGCTATAGAAACGCAAAGCGAGCCATACCTCGAGCGTCTTCTTGATCTGGGATTTGAACTACAACAAACAACAAGGGGTCGAGGGTGAGCGTTATGTTCATCTGGGCATACCGGCATCCATTTTCTTTTTCTCAGGCACGCAGCACCTGTCGTGTTTCCTTGTCCCTTTTTTTCGTCCTTCTCATCCTTTTTTACCTTGGTCAATTTGCTCGATGACAGATAGAAAGTCAGCAGGACTGAGCCAAAGACATAAGGCGAGTTGGTGAAGGTGCCCAAGCCAACAATCGTGGCGGCGACCGCGCCTGAATGGGAGAGCGATTTTTTAGAAAGGCCATGTTGGACCATGAATGCACACAACGCTGCTGGATAGAGCAGGCTGACAGGAGATGTTCCCGCAGGCAGGGACAACTTGCTGGAGACCATCCTGACAAGATGTATTCGTGTTTGTGTTTTTTTTTTTTTTGTTTTCGTGTTTGAAGGATGGGTTTGAAGGATGAACGATTATGCCCATCCTCGGTTGGTCGAGTCAAGAGAGCCCTGCAAGTAGCTCCCTGAGCGCAAGTCACAATGCGCCATTCTTTCCTGAAAGCGTTATCACTGACACCGACCCCTTGTACTAATGGTCCCACTGTCGGCTAGCAACCTATGATGGGATGGAGCTTTATGGACACTGTCCTGGACGCCGAGAAGGTAGTTCTCCAGCGAGCGGAGACCTAATCTCGGGCGATCCATGGGCTGTCGATCGCTCGTTTCTGGCTTAATAATAGGCAGGTAAGTTTGCAAAGAGCCGAGAGAGCGACAGCAAAATGCATTTCAGGCAAGGTGCGAGAGAGTGCGAGAGAGAGAGAGTGAGCTGAAGAGCGGTTGGAAGGAGCTGTGTTTGTATGCTGGCTCCCCGTCGCCGGCAATCAAGAGCATTATTAATACCATTGGGCTCGTAGTCGAACACTGGGTACTATTGTTGGAGACAGACTGCTGGACAGCATCATGCAAGAAAAAAAAAAAAAAAAAAAAAAAAAGGGCGCGCGCTGCCTGTGCATAGCAGGCATGGGGTCCATTCTAATCCGCTCAGCACGGGAGGGATGGGAGGGAGAGGAGGGAGAGGGAACACGCAGGGCGGGCCATTATTGGCTGGGGAGGGGCATGCAGCTTGTGTCGCTTGGCGGGCCAGCAGCGTGTGATTCCCAAGCAACAGCGCGATCTGAGCCGCGAGGCTCTGCCCCTTGGCCAGGAGCGTATAAATCTGGAAGGCAATCTCACACGCACCCTCTTTTCGAGTGTTTTATTTATACAGAATTATACAGACAGACTATACACTATACAGACAGCCTTTGGCGAATATTTGTCCGACCGGCTGCTGATCGACCCTTCCTGCTCACAATCAGCATTCGACCAGGCCTCGTTTGCCATCCGCAACCCACTCGACCTTTCCTTGCCTGTCCAGCTCTCTCTCCATCTCCATCTCACTCTCTCTCCATCTCTCTTTCTCTCAATCTCCATCCCTCTCTCTCTTTCTCAGTCCGCATTCTCTCTCTCTCTTCCACACCCCCGTGTAACACACACGCGCTGGCCCGAGTGTAAACCCCTCCCCCCCACCGCATGCATCCATCCGCCTTCCTGCCCACGCATCAACAACCATCTGCCTGTAGGTCCACTCAGCCTTGCATCTATCGTGCAAAAGCAGAGGCATCGGATGAACCAACTAACAGCCCCAGGCCCACTTGGACCTTTTCCTCTGGTGTTTTTTTGCAGTGCACGACTGAACTGTCTTTGCCAAGACTGCTGCGGCCTCACCCACCACAGCCCACACCACACACACCCGACAGGCCCTGGTGTTCCCAATCATACCACAGCCCGGCGACGAGCAGATGATGATTATGGGTCATGCGAAGGCACAGCTGCTATCAATACGGGACAAGGACGCTGCTGCACATCATCCGCCACCAGTCGACTACTGCTTAAAGGACCTGCGCGCCGTCGCAGAGCAGCCAGGCACCATGCAGCTCCACCAGCTCTCGCCGTCGCTTGCTTCCGGGCCAACGCACCACGCCTCAATATCGGACAGCGGATACGATGATGCCGAGGACGAGCTCAACTTTCATGACTACATCCATTCCAAGCACGACGATGACAAGGATGGAGACGATACCCGGTCCACCATGACCTCACCCATGCCCAGCCACGCCACCGTTTCTAGACACACGAACAGGAACCCCAAACCACTCGCGACCGAGTCGCATGCTGACAAGGACAAGGAAATGCTGGACACTAGTGAAGACCATGTCAATACCAACGAATATACCCACCACCACCACCATCTTGCTACATCCGGCTCTCCATCCAACACTGATGGACACCTGAACCAGTCGGACATGGATCACCTCTATGGATCGTCCTCAAGCCACTTTCCGCCGTATGATCATGTACCGCCACCAACGCAGGATCTCTTTAGAACCCTGATGGAAGAGCTCCAGACACAGGCTGCGATCCAGCGGGACCAGTTCATGGCCTCCTCAACGAGATCAGAGGCAGCTGGAGACACTGCCCATTTCTCGTTCAATGGCCACCCGTCAAAGTCCCTTCCTCGGTTTATGATGGAGCCCTTAGACTTTTTGTCCGCAAACTACGAATCCTGTCTGGAACCTTCTCAGGACCCTAGCTCAGGAGCATCCCCAGGCAACTCGGAACAGCACTCGTACCATGGACATTTTGACACTTCAGTCCATGATCAGACCACAGACCAATTCTCAAACTCGTCCACCAGCGACTCGTCATCCAAAAAGCGGCCATTGGCGGATGACTCCACAATCACACCGCCCTCCATGGCAGTTAACGGCGAACATCAGTCACCGCCCACCCAGGACCTCTTCCGAATGCTCATGGAGGAACTGGAAACCCAGGCAGCTCTTCAGCGAGAGCAGTTTCTGGCATCCACAGCAAAAGCAGAAACTGCTGGTGCTTTAATGGATCATGCCGATGACTCGCTCAATGGACACCATCGACTCCCCCGGTTTGTGGACTTTGATTTTCTCTCGCCAGACTATGGGACTCTGCAACTGGATGAACCCTCCTCAAACCAGTCCTTACGAGCGGACCAGGACGTCTTCATGTCCTCTGCAGACCCCCATGAATCCATACGAGCGACTGCAGACGCGATCAGCGACCACCACTCTGCCCAATCTCCTCTGCACTCATACCACGAAAGCCTTCCGGCTCCCACGCAGGATCTTTTCCGGACACTGATGGAGGAACTTGAGACGCAGGCTGCTTTCCAGCGCGACCAAGCATTGGCCGCCACGTCGAACTCGGCATCCAAGGTGGACCCCGAGGAATACGTGTTCAACGGGCAACACTTGCGACCTTTGCCCCGCTTCATGTTTGAGCCGCTCGATTTTCTCTCTGGAAGCTATGGTTCGTGCTTCCATGGCGACCCACAGGGAGGAATGTCACCCGGCTCCCATTTTGATGCCTCGCATAGTCCATTCTTGACTTTGGGTATGCCTCGTTCTCCTGGGACTCTTGTCCCTGAATCAAGTACACAAACACCAGGACAAACCGGACGCAAGAATTCAGCCAGCAAGCCTGCGAGACGGCCTTCCAATGGCAATGCCAAATACAAGACAATATTGCCACAGCGCCCAGATGCCATCGCCACCGAGTCTGAGAATCCTCAGGAATACAGTAATCCGAAAAAGAAGAGA
This sequence comes from Mortierella alpina, assembly GCA_029449245.1. Lineage (NCBI taxonomy): Eukaryota > Fungi > Mortierellomycota > Mortierellomycetes > Mortierellales > Mortierellaceae > Mortierella > Mortierella alpina. The sequence goes on along the minus strand of JANATF010000003.1, from coordinate 769,043 downwards.
AAACTAGTCGTTAAAGTAGATCCTACCTCACCCTCTGGACCTGCTGGACAATCTGGGATTGACAGTACAACATCTCCTCTAGCACTTGGTCCAGCCGAAGGCTCCAAATCACCCGTATCGCCAATGGGCATTTCTACGCTCACGATCTCTGGCGGTCCCAATAGCACACCAATGAATGCGACCAAAGAGGGCTCTGTCGAACCCCCGACTGGAGCGTCCAAGAGGCCATGGACACCCAAGGACGAAGCATTGCTCTTGAGGCTCTTTGCCAAACGAACCCCTATCAAAGAGATTGCAGAGGCGCTGGACAGGACAGTGCATTCAGTCCGCTCCCGTCGACAAATTCTCACCGACCCCGGATTTGTCAAGGGCAAAGGACACAGTGTTTCGAGACGATGCAAACGGGATCCAGCCATGACTACCAAGTTGCCCACCTATGCGCAGATGGCATTCTTATCTCTGGCCTGGTTGCCGGAATTGGAGGGGACTTTGAACGATGTGGCGACGATGGTCGAGAAACTGTTTAGTCGGCACTTGAACAGGATCCCTCGAACGGGGCACAAGAACTTGCAGATCTGGAGAGCTCAGATTTCGGACGCTCTAGCCCACGAGAAGGGGCAACCTCGTCCACGGTTTGAAAGCTTTGGTGTCAAGCGTGGGCGGCAATGGGTCTACAGGTTGACGGATTTTGGAAGAGGTGTGGTTCAGGCTATGGGAGGCGTTGACCAGATTTGTGAAGATCTGTTGAAGAGCAACAACCAGATGAACATGGCCGAGGAGGGTTTGGATGGCGACGTGTCAGCGGAGAGCCGTCAAGGAAATATGGATGCGGATGGACGGAGTGGAGGATCGGGTCCAGATGCGGGAATTGGCCAGGGACAAGGGTACGGCTACAGCTATCGGACACCAGAAGCCCGACAACGTACCAAAAAGGGATCTTCACGGTCAAAGCGTAAGACTGCAGATGGCAAAGGTGGATCCCCTACACTTGGCAGTGGAGACGCGCGCGAGAGAGAGATGAACGCAATTGCGAATGCTATGGAGGCCATGGCTGCGGGACATGCAAAGATGGTAGCTCTTGAGGACGAGAGGGCTGGAGGAGTGTGAGTTGTTTAAGAGAAGAGAGCTAGGACGTCGTCAGAAGGACGATGTCTGGCCATTGTACCATTAAACCCTGTATATACATTGTTGCTCTCAAGGACCTGCATGTTCCAAAACTTCGAAAAGTTCTTTCCAGTAAATGTTCTTTGAAGACTAGCAACAGACACGCACGACTGACAACCCATCAGGGCTTGAGAAAACCATCGACTGGGCGGTCCAGGCGAGATGGGTCGAGTCTTTGAAACCATACATGAGTCGCTTAACATCTTCGCAGTTGTGCAGATCCTCACTATTGACCATTTCTTCAGCCAGGAGTTGGATTATGCACAGCAGGAATGGCATGGGAGATTGACCCGATGATCAAAAATATAAAGTTTTGAAGCACAGCAGGCGCGCCCAGCTTTCTCCCTCAATCATCGAGGGCGTAGCAAATCGTTGCCTGGATCTCAAATATCTGTTCCCTAACGAACGCGCACCTCAATACCTCTGCCAACGATGACGTCTGAATTGGGCATACTACAAAGATAAAGAAGGTTTCTACACTCATCACTCATATTGTAATACAGCACTAGCGACAATGGTCCGCCTCCTCAATCTGCTGCCTGTGGTTCACGTTGAGCAACCATGGGCATGGCAATCAATCAGGCCATATGTTGAAGTCACACAAGGAAGTAATTTATGTCTCTTCGCCTTCGCACACCATTCGCCTTTTGTTTCCGTCGATTATCCTCCCTTCCTCCTCCATCCTTCTGTTGTCCCTTCAGGCATCGCTCCCTCCTTGAGTTAACAATGGGTACCTGGTCCTTGTCGTTCAATGTATGTTGGAACTCTACCCAAAACATCTCTCAGGGCTCTATGCTTGTAAAAACTGTCAATAACATGCAGTGACCCGTTCGCCAACTCACCATCTAGACTGGCAGCATCAAGTTGGGAAAGAAGATTGGTCATGGTGCTCAAGCAGAGATCTTCAAAGCCAAGTGCGGACTTGATGAAGTCGTGGTCAAGCAATTCCTCAATTCCACAGACAAGAGTACACTCCAAGAAGTCGCCATCATCCAGAACCTCACCCACAGAAACATTGTCCAGTTCTACCATGTTCACCACCACATGATTGTCATGGAGTATGTCGAAGGAGGAAGTCTGGCAGACGCGATAGTAGGCAAGGTTCTCAAGGATTGGAAAGTCAAGACGCAGATCGCCAAAGATGTCTCTATCGGGTTGGCGTATCTTCATAGCCAGGGCATCATCCATTGCGACATCAAGAGTTCCAACATTCTCCTCACCGAGCACAAGGAAGCCAAGATATGTGATTTTGGGCTTGCCATAAGGATGGGCGAGACTGGTAGAGGAGGCACCCTTCAATGGATGGCACCTGAGCTATTTCAGAATCCGCCACAGTACTCAAGCAAGTCCGATGTCTATGCGTTAGGAATGGTGATGTGGGAGATGGCAGCCGAGAGCATTCAACCCTACCGAGGGCACACCCCCGATGGAATGATGTCTTGCATCGTCTGCGGCGTCCTCGAAGAATATCCTGACGGCACACCCAAGGCCTATGCAGACTGTATCCAGAGGTGCTGGGCACTGGACCCAAACCAGAGACCTGCTGCCATGGATCTTCTTCCGGATATTTGCCAACCTTCACATGGACAATTTGGTTCTGACCAACAACAGAGACGTGTGGCCGTGGAGGACAGCATGGATAATTTCATCAAGGCTCTGAAAAAGTCCTTCGACATGAAGGAGCTTGCGGGGCTCAAGGGTATACTCGAGAACGGCAGAATGCTTCGCGATAACAAGAAGATGGACTGGTTTGGGAGCTCTGCTGGTGGCAATGAATCAGCCATGGCCATGTTTAAGACGGGCAACATTTTGTACTATGGTCGCGGCGTGGAGAAGGATTATGGCGAAGCCCTGATGTGGTATTTTGCAGCAAGCGAGGCAGGAGTAGTAGTGTCGATGCTCAAGATCAGCCAGATGTATCAGTTTGGTCGAGGCGTGGGCCAGGATAACGAGGAAATGACATCCTGGTATGGTCGGGCACTGGAGGCATTGAATGAACAAGGCATTCTCAACAATCGAATAGTTCATCACGAGGCTGGTGTTTCTGAACATCATACAAGAACAATGGATTGGTTCAGCAACAATACAGGCAGCGCGGAAGGGGATACCATTCGTCGAATTGGTAGAATGTACCACTTAGGCGAGGAGCTGGAGAAGGATTACAGCAAAGCTATGGAGTGGTACCTGAAGGCAAACGATGTTGGGAATGCTTCTGCCATGGGCAGCATAGGTGTCATGATCAGCAACGGCCAAGGTGTTGAGGAGGACGATGACAAGGCTCTACAATGGCTTCTCAAAGCAAGCAATGCTGGAGATACCACTGCCATGGTCAACATTGGCGTCATGTACGAGGATGGTAAAGGCGTAGAGCAAGATGACAGCGAGGCTATGAAGTGGTACCTGATGGCAAACGATGCTGGAGATACTACTGCTATGGTCATCATCGGTACCATTTACTACTATGGTCAAGGCGTTGTTCGGGACTACAGAAAAGCCCTGGAATGGTACCTCAAAGCCATCCATGCCGGAGATTATGCCCCCATGGCCAAGATTGGCACCATGTACGGCAACGGACAAGGCGTTGAGCAGGACTACAGCAAGGCTATGGAATGGTACCTGATGGCAAGTGATGCTGGAGATGCTACTGCCGTGGGCTACATTGGGATCATGTACTATAACGGTCAAGGTGTTGAGCAGGACTACGTCAAAGCTCTGGAGTCGTTCATCAAAGCAATCGAGGCTGGAGATGCTACCGTTATGGGCAACATCGGTGCCATGTACGAGAATGGCCAAGGTGTTGAGCAGGATTACGGCAAAGCTATGGAGTGGTACCTCAAAGCAAGCGCTGCAGGAGATGCTTCCGCTATGGGCAACATCGGTACCTTGTACAAGAATGGCCAAGGTGTTGAACAGGATTACGGCAACGCTATGGAGTGGTACATCAATGCAAGCTATACAGGAGATGGCGCTGCTATGGTCAACATCGGTACCATGTACAAGAATGGCCAAGGTGTTGAACAGGATTACGGCAACGCTATGGAGTGGTACATCAATGCAAGCGATACAGGATATGGCGCTGCTATGGTCAACATTGGACTCATGTACGACAAGGGTCTAGGTGTTAAACAGGACCACGGCAAGTCTATGGAGTGGTACCTCAAAGCAAGCGATGCAGGAGATGATACTGCCATGGCCTACATTGGCGAAATGTACGATGTTGGTCAAGGTGTGGAGCAAGACCACGGCAAGGCTATCGAGTGGTATCTCAAAGCAAGTGATTCTGGAAATGCTAGTGCCATGAACAGCATCGGCAGCTCATACGGAGCTGGTCAGGGGGTTGAGCAGAATTACGGCAAGGCCTTGGAGTGGTTCCACAGAGCAAGCGATGCTGGAAGTGCTTCAGCAATGAGCAACATCGGCGCTATGTACAGTCTTGGTGACGGTGTTCAGCAGGACGATAGCAAGGCGATGGAATGGTTTCTCAAAGCAAGCGATGCTGGAAGTGCTAGTGCGATGAGCAACATCGGCATCATATACCACAATGGCCAAGGTGTTGATCAGGACTACAGCAAGGCTATGGAATGGTTTCTCCAAGCTAGCGATGCCGGAGATACTACTGCCATGGGCTACATCGGTATCATGTACTACAATGGACAAGGTGTTAAAAAGGACTACAGCAAGGCTAGAGAGTGGCTCCTCAAAGCAAACAGTGTTGGAGGTGCCACTGCGATGGCCAACATCGACATCATGAACAGGGGCGATCAAGGCCCTGAGAAGGAATACGGCAAGACTACGTAATAGTACGTCCAAAATAAACGATGGAAGCGCCATGGCCACGCTCAATGTTGGCGCCTTGTACCGCCATGGCAAAAGACGTTTCAGAGGATGAGAGTCGGAATGATGAAGTATGATTTAGGAAGCGTTGGAGGTATAAGATGAGACCTGAGTATAGGCCTCGTGAGACAGGTTAGCTTAGTCCTACACGAACTGCTATCACAATAGTAACATAGTCGACTTTTTAAGCAGCTTGAACAACCGAAACGTTTTTTTTTCTTTAGATGAAGGTTGCGCGTCTCCAGTCCCTGAATCCGAGGCACAGTCGAGTGCGAATAGTCCTCCGAGTCCTGCATGCAATAGGAATAACATTCGCCTCTTCTTCGCCTTGGGCAATTATGGGCATGGCAACGAATCAGGCCAAATGTTGAAGTTACACAGGAATGGGAGCTATTTGTTTTTCGTCTCCTCCATGCACCACTCGCCTCTTGTCTTCGTTTATTCTCTCACACCCTTTTCCTTCCCTCTATTGCCACCACAGGAATCATATTAATCTTGAGTTGCCATGTTGAGTTGGTCCCGTTCTTTCAATGTATTACAAGTTGATCTTAGCCAAATGTCTTTCACAACTCCGTAGTTCAAAAGATGTGCTAATAACAAGCAGCGATATCTTCAACATCTCTTTATCTAGCCTGACAGCCTCAAGTTGGGAAAGAAGATTGGTCATGGTGCTCAAGCCGAGATCTTCAAAGCCAAGTGCGGACTCGACGATGTGGCGGTCAAGCGATTCCTCGATTCAAAACACAAGAGCACCAAACAGGAAGTCACCATCATACTAAACCTCACCCACAAACATATTGTCCAGTTCTACTATGTTCATCACGACATGATTGTCATGGAGTATGTCGAAGGAGGAAGTCTGGCAGACGCGATAGTAGGCAAGGTTCTCAAGGATTGGAAAGTCAAGACGCAGATCGCCAAAGATGTCTCTATCGGGTTGGCGTATCTTCATAGCCAGGGCATCATCCATTGCGACATCAAGAGCTCCAACATTCTCCTCACCGAGCACAAGGAAGCCAAGATATGCGATTTTGGGCTCGCCATAAGGATGGGCGAGACTGGTAGAGGAGGCACCCTTCAGTGGATGGCACCTGAGCTATTTCAGAATCCGCCACAGTACTCAAGCAAGTCCGATGTCTATGCGTTAGGAATGGTGATGTGGGAGATGGCAGCCGAGAGCATTCAACCCTACCGAGGGCACACCCCCGATGGAATGATGTCCTGTATCTTCAACGGCGTCCTCGAAGAATATCCTGACGGCACACCGAAGGCTTATGCAGACTGTATCCAGATATGCTGGGTCCTAGTCCCAGACAAGAGACCTGCTGCCTTGGATCTGCTTACGGATATCTTGCAACCTTCACACGGAGAGCCTGAACTGGACCAACAACAAAACATCGCGGTCAACAAGGGCAAGATGGATCATTTTATCAAGGCTCTGGAAAAGTCTTTCAAGATGAAGGAACTTGTGGGGTTCAAGGATATACTCAAGAACGGCGGGATGCTGCGCGATAGCAAGAAAATGGACTGGTTTGGCAGCCCTGCTGGTGGTAATGAATCAGCAAAGACCATGTTCAACATAGGCAACATTTTCTACTCTGGCCGAGGTGTGGAGACGGATTATGGCGAAGCCTTGAAATGGTACCTTGCTGCAAGCGAGGCGGGAATAGCAGTGTCAATGCTCAAGATCAGCCAGATGTATCAGTATGGCCGCGGCGTGGAGCAGGATGACAAGAAAGCGACATCCTGGTATCGTCAGGTAGAGGATGCATTGAACGAGCAAGGCAGACTCTGTAATTGCATAGTTCATCACGAGGCTGGAGTTTCTGAACATCACACCAGAACCATGGAGTGGTTCAGCTTCAATATGGGCGGCGTGAGAGCGGTTATAGACCGTCAAATTGGCGCGATGTACCATCACGGCGACGAACTGGAAAAGGATTTCGGCAAAGCTATGGAGTGGTACCTCAAAGCAAGCAGCGTTGGTGATGATACTGCAATAGGCAACATCGGCCTCATGTATGTGGACGGTCAAGGTGTCGAGCAAAATTATGAAAAGGCTTTGGAGTGGTTCCTCAAAGCAAGCGATTCTGGAAATGGTACTGCCATGGGAAACATCGGCATCCTGTATGGTGCTGGTCGAGGTGTTGCTCAGGATGATGGCAAGGCTATGGAGTGGCTCGTCCTGGCAAGCAATGCTGGAGATGCTACTGCCATGGGAAACATCGGTACCATGTACTACTATGGTCAAGGTGTTGATCAGGACTACAGCAAGGCTCTGGAGTGGTACCGCATAGCAAGCGATGCTGGAAATGCTACTGCCCTGGGTAACATCGGCATCATGTACACTAATGGTCAGGGTGTTGAGGAGGATTGTGGCAAAGCCATGGAGTGGTATCTCAAAGCATGTAATGGTGGAAATGCCGTAGCCATGGCCAACATCGGCCTCATGTACGGCAACGGTCAAGGTGTTGAGCAGGACTATACAAAGGCTATGGAGTGGTTCCTAAAAGCCAGCGATGGTGGAGATGCCACTGCCATGGGAAACATCGGCATCTTGTATGGCACTGGTCAGGGCTTTGAGCAGGACGATAAAAAGGCAATGGAGTGGTTCCTTAAGGCAAGCATTGCTGGAGACGCTACATCCATGGGCAACATCGGCCTTATGTATGGCAGTGATAAGGACTATGACAAGGCTCTGGAATGGTTCCTCAAGGCGAGCGAAGCTGGAGATAGTACTGCTATGGGCAATATCGGTATCATGTACGGCAGTGGTCAAGGTGTTGAGCATGATTACAACAAGGCTATGGAGTGGTTCCTAAAAGCAAGCGATGCTGGCGATGCTCGATCCATGGGGAACATCGGTACCATGTACTACTACGGTCAAGGTATTGATCAGGACTATAGCAAAGCTCTGGAGTGGTACCGCATTGCAAGCGATGCTGGGAATACTATTGCCATGTGTTACATCGGCGTCATGTACGACAGTGGTCAAGGCGTTGAGAAGGACTATGGCAAGGCTATGGAGTGGTACCTCAACGCAAGCGATGCTGGAGATGCTATTGCCATGGGTAACATCGGTCTGATGCACAAGAATGGTCAAGGTGTTGAACAAGACTACGGCGTGGCTATGGAATGGTTTCTCAAAGCAAGCGATGTTGGAGATGCCACCGCCATGGGCAACATCGGTATCTTGTACCGCGATGGTCAAGGTGTTGAGCAGGACTACGGGCAGGCCATGAGGTGGTTCCTCAAGGCAAGCGATGTTGGAGATGCTGCAGCCATGTTCAGAATCGGCGACTTGTATCGCGACGGCAAAGGTGTGCTACAGGACAACAACCGGTCCTCAGAGTGGTACGCAAAGGCGCGTGAGGCTGGTAGTGGAGGAACGCAGCGCTAAAATCAGAGTGGTGGTCTGGGCCTCAATCTATAAAACTCATAGACGATATGCTGTGTCCGTATTGTATGACTTTATATGGGCCGATCGCGTCCAGGAACAACTGTGTGCTTCATTAAGCCGTATATTTAGCTCTGAGAAGGTCTTTCGCCTTCGATTCATAAAGCCCAACTCCGGAAAAATAAACACTTCTGACTTGGTCGAGGCCAGTGACTCCCTAGCGTCGTTGTCCCCACTGCTCACACCTTGTTGTCGGTTTGGACGTATTTTTGCTCACTGTCGTTCAAGTTCGACAGCTATTTTCAATTTTGTTTTCTAGCTGGCCTGCCGGCAAAAGTTGAGTGGTGAGGGAATAGCGGCTCAATTGACATTCTTCTTCCATCTTGTTTCTTTTTCTAACATGCACATTCCTCAAGCCAAGTTCCTCCTTCCATTGAAAGCAATGCAACTGTCCCTCCTCTAAACCTTAAATAGTCCGCACCACAGCTCAGGCACACCCTGGAATTCACACAGCGTATTTACAAGTTTCACCTTGTCATGGGCAGCACGGCTTGGGACGAGTTGGCAAGACTTATTTGCTTGTGCGCATCGTTCGGTAAGAGAAGCGAGTTCCAATCCTAATCCAGGGTATTTGTCCAATTGTCCTTACTCGTCAGCCTTTTGAACAAAAAAAAAGTAATAAAGGCTGATACGCCTCGACGTAGTTCTCGTTGTAGGCGGCGTACTCGGCACCTTTGAACCACTTCCGGCGTTCGATGAACTAAAGTATTACACCACTGCTTTCTCTTTATGTCGTTTAAGGGCCGGAATGGGTAGTGTGAGTTGCGACGACTAACCCGTACATCTCGCTTTGCCGTTGAATGTGTCTAGAAAGCTGCCTAGGCTGTATGAAGAACCAGTGCCGCTCCTTCCAGTGTCACTTATGTAAGAGGCGTTTTTATTCTTCAGAGAGCACTGGGTCTGCGGCTAACAAATATCATTATAGACCGAGTCAATAACTAACCATCTTGCTGCTGGCTGCTTATTTTTTTTTAATTCTGACCGAGAGTAGCTGCTTAGGATTAATTGTGCTGGCAATTGAATTTCCTTTAGTGAACCGGCACTACTTTTTGTCCTCCAGTTCACACATGCCCAAGGTACTCTTCTACATCCCGCTCACGATCGCGGCTTTGTTGGAGGCTCAGACCGTCAATGGAGGACTGTATTTGGCGATTGGGACTATGGCATACCTAACAGCGGTCAGAAAAGAATTTCTCGACGTACAAGCCAGGACAACATCTGTATAAAATCTCATAAAAAAAAGTGAATTTTAATACTCTGCCTGTGCCCGGCGGTAGCAGATATACCAGTCTCCTCTAGTACGCTTTATATCTGTGGGCAAAGGGCATGGGCAATCGATCGGCTTCTCTACGCAGGTCCGAGTATTGGAACAATAATAGCCTTGACAATCCCAGCCTAACGACGAGGGGTCCTCATATGCATGGTCGTGCCTGTAAGAATCGTCGTAGAGCTCGTCGAGAGGAGACCGGTCATGACCTGGAGGTGCACGCGCGTGTGCCTGCTGCTGCTGTTCCTGGAAATGGCGCTGTTGCTGTTCGTAGACCTCGTGTCCGTTAGGATGACCAAACGCGGCAGGGGGAGGGGAGGGTAGTTTTGTCCCTGATGGGTCTGTGCTCGAGGCAGTGGATGGCTGTGTTGTTAGTTCGGCTGTGGAAGCGTCGAATATCACTGGGAACAAAGCGTGATAGAGCAGTATTGCTCCTATGAGTAACAGGGATCGGAGTGGGAGGGTCGTTGGATAGACAAGAAATTGTGTCGCAGGTGCAACGTTACAGCTCGTTATTGATGAGCCCTTGAAAGATGTGAATGTCATTTTATGTAATGTGATGTAGCAGAGGAGATGAAGAAAAAAGTCGACAGAGTGCATTCGACTTGAAAGTCTCTGCTTTCGTGTCCATTCTGGTTTCAATTTTTTTGCAACGTGGCACGACAAGAATGTGTACAAATACGTTTTTCGACACTTGGTCTGTGCCTACAGGACACTCAACTTTATTCCTTTTCTCTCATGAAAACGAGGTGAAAAAGTTACCAAGAACGGGCGGCAGTGCAATGTGAGGGTGATTGTCATAGAGCCACTGCACATGCTTCGGTACCTGGTCTCCCTGCACCACCAGACCTATCACCCTCTCCAGCCTGGGCCATTGCTGTGCCATCCACTGTACCTCCGACATGCCAATCCGAGTCTGCAGTCTATCCAAATTCAGCGTCCTCAGATCCTTCAGCCCACTCAGCAGGTCCAGTCCACTCCTAAGCGAGAATTCGAGGCACTCAAACTGCTCGTCTGGGTCAATAAACCTCCATTGACCCTCTACTTCTGTCCTGTGATAATTATCTTCATCGTCCAGATCCTGCTTGTCGTGCCCCAACCACAGTTCCTGCAGATGTGTCAACCTTCCGAGTTGTTGATACACGATACGCTGCAAATCAAACCCCTGAATGGTTCCGTCGTGGAGTGGACCTGCCAGCAGCACGCCGTACTGATCGACTCGTAAATCTGGTCTAGCAATGCCTGTGATAATAATCTTCAGGTTCTCTAGCCGATGACAGACCCAGGGTGAATCCACCATCTCGCTCGCATCCAGATAGACTGTGCTCGAAAAATCCCAGCCGTTCGACGTCATGGCTCGGAATGTCCTCAAGTTGGGGCATGAACTCAGCACGCGTTGAATATCTTCACTACCGAAGCCGTCGCACTCTTCCAAAACCAGGGTCTCCAATGTGGCAGGGTGCTTAACCAACGCTGCGGTGGAGAGAGGACCGAATCCGTGGAAGAACGACATGGATAGATGGGTCCATGCCGTAGACGACCGAATCAAATCTGCAATTCGATCATCTTCCTGAGGACTTGCGGTCGAACACCGTACCGTCATATCTGTGACTTTGGGACAATACTGGCTCAGCGTGGAAGCAAGTTGGTCCATAGCGCGCTCTGTGAAGAGGTCCATGTGTATGCTGCTCAACCAGGTACTCCGTCGCAAGAGTGGTAACCAGGCCAAGGTGCCAGAGCCAGTCAAGTCGCCCTTGAGAGACAACTTTTTGAGATTCCAGATTGTGTCATCAGGGTAGGCTCCTATCCGCGTGTCATTGGAATGATCGCTCTCTTGCCCCGTACCATCCATGGATTCTTCTTGCACTCCTTCCTGCGTGGCCAGATCTACCACCTCGGCTCGACTCCCGTAGGATATACAGAGTAGCAGCTCCTCGATTTCTGGTGTGCAATGATTCAGCAGGTACTCGATTGAGCTCGCCTTGAGACGGCAAAAGTGAAGGTTGGTCAACGCGAGTGTCCTGAGTCCTGCAGACGCCGGGGACGCCGAGGAGATGGACAGTCGATCCGCGATCTGCCGGATCAAGAGATCATTATCAAATGGAAACCCGACCATTGACAATACAGTCAGTCGCGGACACTTTTGCATCAGCTCAATCAAGGTCGTCTCGTCAAAGATTCCAAGGACGCTCCGCGCCCTTGCCTCCGCGGTCTTCATATCCGCGATCCTAGTGGCTGTATTCTTCTCTATTATGTTTGTAAGATCGTGTTGCCGAAAACTGGTCTCAGAAACTTCTCCCTCGTCGACGATCCGATCTACATCGTCGACAGCCTGTCGGCAATATCCACGAGGAACAACAGGATCAGAGAATCGACAGGCCCTGGGGAACTCGATGCGAGTGAGGTTGCTGCAGTCGACGGATGAATTCAGGAAGCATGGCAGAGTGTTGTAGTATTGGGTCTTGAACACCCGGACAAAGGAGCCATAGCGGGCTAGAGCGTGTTGAGCGGCGGAAGAGCGGAACCGGTAAAACTGAAATGCGGACAGGATCGAGATTGAGGAGTACAGAATGGGGATGCACAGGGTATGGAAGCGGCGGGAGACTAGAATGCACTGAAGAATGTCGTGTGAGGAGAGGTGGGAGCATATGGGTAGGAGGAGCTCTGGAATGTCAAAGACATTGTGAGGCAGTCTGGCGACTGAATCAGGTTGCGTTGTTGGACGTGAGTGCACTTGCGGCTGCAAGTGCGGGTATGTGGTTGTTGTTGCTATGGTGATTGCGCTTGAGTGCAGCTGTGCATGTGCTTGTGCGTGGGCATGTGCAGCAGGTGTGAAGGATGCAGTGTCCCGCATTGCCCATTGAGCGAGAATGTCACTGAGGCTGAAAAGTATGAAGTGTATGTGTACAAAGTGTGTGCAAGTGTAGCGTAGTGGAGAATCTTTGTACCCAGGGCTTGTGTTGTCGTGGATACAAAGTGGCGCACCCGATCGGATGCGGCCGAAAATGGAGCGTGCACAGAGTCAACTGGGTTATTTTTATGGCGTCTTGCTGTCTTGCCGCTCGTCTATCAGGAGTCGTGTTGTTCACGGCACACTCTCGCATTCTTAGCGGTTGAGCATCCGTCGCACATCGGCCTTGAGTCGATCCGATTCTGAAAGCGCCTGGTCCACACTCTTGGCCACCGTCGAGATGCTCGAGTTGGCTCGCGTCTGCGCCTCCCGACTCGCCACCGTCACCACCGCATCGGGCACGCCTGCCTGCAGTGCATGGTTCCTAGCCGTACCGATCGCAGAAGCCGCCATGCTCTTGGAGCGCAACGACGTCCTCGACACTGCAGTGTTGCCCATTGCCCCAACCCCTGTCACACTCGCTGGCAGACCCGCTGCAATAGGCGTTCGCAACGTGGCAGCCGCTGCCAAGCGTGAAGAAGGATTGCGTCCGCCTCCCGAGCCGGTGGTGGTCTGCGACATTGATCGCCCAAGGAATGGCTTGACAAGATCTGAGATCGAGTCTGTGATCGATGACGAGCCTGCGGTCGTGTCCGTTGTAGGTGTGGTAGAAGACGTGGAGATGTAGCTAGTGCTGGCTGACCGCGATAAAGGCCCGGGACCAGTAGAGACGGGACGACTCTTGCCTCCAGCATCAAGAACATGCCTTGCTTGATCATGCATACCCACTGTTGCTCCTACTGTTGCTCCTCCTGCGGCCACCGACCCAGCAGGCGAAGGCCGCTTGGAAGAGTGGTTGTTCCCGGGCGCGATCAGGCTCCCAGCGGCAGCGGCCTCGAACAGCATATCTGTGCTAACGCCCGTGGTCACGGCCTCGTGAAGATCATTCTGCGTCTTGCGCCACTTGTCCTCCCAGTAAACAGAGACGCGTCTCCACTTCTCGATCTGATTCTGCAGCTCTAGTTTCATAAAGTCCTTCTCCATCCTCAGCTTGCGGTTCCAGTCCTGCGCCTTGAACTTGTCGGCACGCTCCCTGTCCACCTGGTTGTTCTGCTCCTCCTGAATCTTTTCCAAAAGAATCCTAAATTCCGATCGCAGCGTAGTCACAGTGGGCGACTTGATGGGATCGTTATTGTTAAAGGACTTGATACCCAGAAGCATTGTCCTGTAGTGGGTCAATTGCGTCTGCAGTTCATTCGTCTGACGCTTCAATGCGTTAGCAAGAGCCTTGGCACCCATCGCTTGCACTTGGATATCCATAAAATGTTGTACGACTGTGTTGTAGTCAAACAGGACAGACTCGAGTTCGCGTCGGATCGTCTTGAGCAGCCCACCATCGACCTTGGCCGCCGAGAGCTGCTTTTGTGTGGTGACCAGGACCCGATCCTTGGCTTCAAAGCGGGCTTTGATGACCTGCAACTCTCGATCCAGCTTGTCGTTCTTTTCCAGCATCTCCTTGTGCAGAGCCTGGTACTTTTTGGACTCGATCCTGGATCGGTCGAGCGATCCCTCTGCTGCTGCAAGCTTGTCCTGAAGGTCGTACTTCTTGGCCTCCAGACTCTCGGCATGAGCCTCAGAGTTGGTCAAAGCGACTCGGACGTCATGAAGTGTGACCTCAATGGCTTCAACACGACGCTGCAAGAGCGAGTTCTCGACCTTGGCCATCTGAAGTTCGTTGTTCAACCTCTTGTTTTCGCTGACGAGCTCCTGGTTCGAGAGCGTAGAAGCATCTGTAGCGGCGGCATCGGGACTCCTTTGATCACCTGTTGCGCTCATTGTGTCCTTGACCATGGCTGCGAGGCGCGATCGGTCAGACTCGAGGGTTGTGACCTGATCCATGATACGCTTGCGCTCCTTATCCGGACGCGCACCATCTAAACCTTCAGTCAGCAGAGACGAGGTCGAAGTAGAGAGCAACGAAAACTGGGCAGATTTTGTTCTCAGTCTGCTTTTGAGGGTCTGAATCTTCTCGGCCTTTTGAATCCAGAGGTGCTTCTCCCGTTCCGATTGCGCCAACTTGATCTCGATTCTCTTCTTCTCACCCTCGGTTTCCTCGAGCATCAGCTTAAATAATTCCTTCTCGGCCTCGGATTCCTCCAGTTGGTTCATGAGTGCCTTCTTCTCTTTGGCAGGGTCCTTGGCTTTTGCGGCAAGTTCCTTGTTTTCCGTCTCGAGCTCCTGGATGCGTTGATTGGTCTCCTTCTCAAGCTCGGTTCGGGAGAGTTCAGTTTCGACCAACTGAGACTTCATGCGCTTGTTCTCTTGCTCGACCAGGTTCATCTTTGCATCTCGGATTCGCTTCTCGGCCATGACCCGCTCCCAATCCTGCATGATCTGCTCCCACTCCTCGGTCTCGCGAACTTGAGGAGAATAGGACGAGAGGCGCTGGTGCAGTTTGCGAGTCGCAGGCAGATCGTCTACCGCATCCTGAAAGTCGTCCTCGTGGTCGTCGCCATTGTGGAATGAGAATTTCTCCTCGCCTGCTTCCGAGGGCGTGGCGGTGCCGCTCCTTTGCCCGGTGCCGTTGGTAAGAATGTCATTTCCAATCGCGACAATGGCATCGGCGGGCTCAAGACTGTCGGTGGTGTTACTGTTGGCAGACAGTTTTGTCTGATCCGCATCCAACTTTTCGACAGTGTGGTCCTTGGGTGCTGCGATGGCTGCCTCGGGTGTCTCAGGCATTGTTGGTTGCTACTAGTACTCCTCTCTCTCGAGATCTTGTTGCTGGCAACGGAATGGTATCTAAATCAACGGGGAGTCGATTCATTGATTAAAATCGTTGGATCAGATAAGAAGGATCTGGGCACTGCTGGCCTGATCGCAGATAGAAAGCAGGTCCCCCCCCCCTCGACACTCTCGTTCCTATGAAGAAAACCAAGAACGGGTGGTCCACTCCATCATCTCTGTAACATGCATCTCCATTCCGTCGGTGTTGTCGCATTGGGCCTTTTGAATTATCAGTGCACATTCGACGTGCTGTCAACAGCATCAGCTGGACGGTGACATACGCGACTTTGACTGCCCCACCACAAGCTCAGGAGGGGGAGAGCACTTGATACTACCAAAAGGGCACCCCTCTGGGCTGTATTTCAGTTTTCCATTGCTAGCTCGCTTGTATGAGCAAGTTTTTGCTTGCTCTTCCGTTTTTAAGCGCATTCATCTAGTCAAGCAAATAGCTCATGATGTTCTCTATTTCCAGGAACCGCAATGGTTGGTGAGATAGCTGAAAAGGGAGTTTGAAATTCTCCTTTACCTGGAAGCCCGCCTAGCTTAGTCGTCAATGTTCTTTGGCCAAGGGAGGGGTATGAGCCTCAACGAGTGATGGAGGATGGAGGATGGAGGATGGAGAGGGAGTGGAGATGATGAGGTGAAGGACGCACACGGGGAGAAGTACGAGTGAGGAAGAAGAAACAAACAAAACATCCAAAGAGGACAAGAAAAAAATGTGAGCTCAAACTTTACAAAGAGCCAGGCGCGAGCCGACCTTTTCTCCTCGTTCCCTGTACTACTGTGCTGTACAGCAGATGGTTACATGCAGAGTTTAGCGTGTGGGACACGAGGTTCTATGCTCTCAGTGGCACGGTGAGGTTCTCTAGACTGAACGGGCATGGCTCATCGTACGTTCTCACATGTGTCGCCCCTGTCCACTGAGTAATGCGTCCGGGGTCTGTGGTGAAGGATATTTATTTGGCGCCATGGAGTATTTTTTATTTTTCAAGATGGCCTGTCAAGCCAATGTACTCGTCTCTGATGCTGGCCACAAACTTTCCAATAGCTGTATCCGCCTCTTGAACATTTTTGCGTCCAGCAATTTCCTCGATCAAAGCATAGTCGTGGGCCTGGTTCTCCTTTAGGATCGCGGTAACGTCGACTCCCTCAGCAGTGGCCTTGAACACAAAGTTCTCAATCGACGGTCTGAGCGTCTCGACCCCACCGATGAAAATCAGCATGCGGGGCATGCCTGCCAAGGTAGGTGCTCGAATGGGAGACGCATAGTGACTGGTCTGGACCTTGGCCAGATTCTGAGTATAGGCCTCCATAAACAAGTGTCCGCCCACATTGGTGATATAGTCGTCCGTCGAGGTCTTCAGTGGTTTGGGACACATGACCCATGGCGAAAAAAGAACTTGCCCAGCAGGCAGTCCAATATGCGGGTAGGCATCACGAATCTTGAGAGCTGTAGTCAAGCACAAGTTTCCTCCTGCAGAGTCTCCACCTTTGATGAAGAAGACAAAAGAGGTCAGATACGCGACCAAAAAAAGGTTGACACGCTGGGGACAACAAAAAAAGGGCATTGGGAGACTTACACATCACAACCCTGCGCGGATCAATGCCTTGATGCTCGATGAGGTGTTTGTAGGCTGCCACGCACTCGTTCAGCGCTCCGGGATACGGGGTCTCGGGCGACAATGCTAAAAGAGAGCAGAGAATATCAAGTCAACAAAATATAAGGTTTGCTGTTCAACCCGACGAGATGCATTGTGCCATGGTTGGATCATGAGCTTTACAGTATTCGATGCTGAGAACACCAATCTTGAGATTGTGATTCTTTTGCATCTCTTTCATCCATGATCGATAGTTGCCCAGGAACATGAGGGCGTCGCCCATGACCATGCCTCCACCTAAAATATGATCGGCCCGAGGCAGTTAGAAATGGCTCATGAAAAGACAAATCTTTGAATGAAGTTTTTTTAAAGTAGAAGCAAACACAACAAACCACAATAATTTCCCACAGGAGCGAGCACACAGGAACAAAAAAAAATTACAACTCACCATGGATGGCAAACATGACAATATCGCAACCAGCGCCAATGTCGGCAGCCGACACTTTCTTTGCCAAATCCTGCTCCAGTTTCGTCTTGTTCAATTGGTCCTTGAACGGGATCCAGAAACCTTCCCATCCCTTGCCCTTGACTTTGGTCGCCCACTGGTCTTTGGAGGACTGTCTGAAAGTTCCGTTTCGAATATGACTAATGGCGTTGGCGATGGTCATCAACGTTCTAGCCTGGGCGATATTCACGACCTCGACCGACATGACCAGCCGTAAGATCTGGATGGTGTACCCCTCCAAGAGTCCTTGACCTTTGGGTGTTCTCCCAAGGATGTAGCGCACAGTCGACCGAAGAATGTACGCGGCTGATTGATAGGACGCAAACGTTTCAGAGGTTGTTCACCGATATGCTTGGGTTGCAGGAACAGGGCTGGTTAACTTACTGATATAGAGGATCAGCCGAGTGTATGCAATAGGACGCCTGCATGAATGAAGAAAATGAACAAGACGGTATGAGCTTCGGCCCTTCAACCTCATGATGGAGCCACTCCAAAATGAACGTCCAGACCCTGCGTATCATGCGGGGATTGCCAACCTGAACTTGAAAGCATTTTGGTCAACGGTGACTGAAGCCATTAGAAGAACTGTCGATATAGAGCTGAGATGAGTGAAAAAAAGAAAAATCTGAAATGCAGCAGGTCGGAGTGGAGTGGTGAGAAGAGAAGAGGATAGTTTGCCCAACTGTCACTCTCTTTGAAAATGTAGCACACGAAACTCAAAGTTCGGCTCGGACTCTGTTGCCACTACCAAAGCCCACGCACACGCACCCACGCACCCACGCGCCTCGATCAGAGTATAAAGGCGTGTCGATCATGCTCGAACTGCTGCAGGTCAACCACATGTACTTCCTCTGTCTCACGCTCGTGTGTGTCGTATGCACGGAGTAAAGCACTATTAGGGCATCCTCTCCTTTCTCTCAGTTTATTAATAAAAGTACATGTACAGTACATAGATAGGTTTCGCACTAAGAAGAAACCGATCTTCCCCACCATTTACTCAAGCTTGCGCTGTTTGGATGTCTTCAGAATCTCTCCTCCTTCGCATCTTTGGTTCCGTTCGTGGGTACAAAGTTTCACGACCGTACCACGACTTCTGTCGAGCGGCTGCAATCCTGCTCATCGTAGACTTGCTGTTGCCCACAAAGACATCTGCATGCGCCAAGATCCCTGCATCCACCATCGCTGGACCAAACGATCCCCACGTCTGCTTGGTGTCGTATTTGGTATGATCCAGCCAGTGCCAGCCTAGCTCCCGGATCTTTTTGAAGTCGTCCTCTGAATCCGTATCGGTTGTCACAATGACTGGCAGATGTGAGGTCTCTCCTGCCTTGGCCGCTGCTACGCGAGCCCGTTCAACAGCCTCTTCATACGTTGCGAATGGTAGCAGGCATGATGCCCGATCCTTCTCTGAGCACTTTTTGAAAATATCCCCTCGGCGGAGATGAACAGCGATATGAGGTACTCTGGTCTGGGGTGCTGTGATATTGGCCGTATGAGTGCCTTCCACCTCCTCCTGCTGCTTTACATCCTGTTGATTCTGGGTCTCTGATCCTGTGCGTACTGTCGCCTTGGTTTCATCCTCTTCCGGGTCATTGTTCGGCACCACTTCAACCCCTTTATCGGCAGCGACCTCCTGATTCACACGCATCGTCGCATACTCCATTAACTGAGGCAAAAAATGCATATGCCTGCCAACCTCCAACCAATACCGATTGCTCTGAAACGGATCCTTGATCTTGAACGCATGGCTCAAAAACAAAATCTGATAGTCCTGCTGCAGATCGTGCTCCTGCCCTTGAAGGCGGCCCGTTGTCTCATCGTCGTAATCCCGGTACCTGGCCACCAAATCGTCCATCACCACCAAATCATCCTCATGTCGATTATCAGGCGCAACCTTCGTGCGATCATACACAGGCGTCTCTGGTTTCTTGGCTGGTGGACGCACAAAGACAAGGCGGAAGAGGAAGTGCCAGGCGAAATATCTGGCCGAGATGTTCACGTCGAGGTCGGGCGCACCGTATCCATAGATGATCTGGCAGGTCACATTCTGGGCCACTTGTCTCCATGCTTCCGTTTCTGATTTCTGGTGCCTACCGCCCCACAGAGCTTGGTCCTTGCCAATCTGGTGATGGGCATGAGACAATGGCCTGACAGTGTCCCACTCTATGACTTGGATCCCTGTCAGCTCTGTGAACCTGCGCAGGTCCAGAAACTGGGACCACCGCTGGTGAGTATTTTCATGGTCGTGTATGTTCGAGATGATGGGCGGGATGATGAGGGTTCTATTGAGCTGTTTGGCTGCGAAGGCTGCGGCTTCGAGGCCAATGAACTGGTTGGTGAGACCCGCAAAGGGTAAGAAGGACAGGTATTTGGTTTTTGGGTCAAGACCAGAGACAATAGGCATCAAGGTCTCCTCCGAATGAGGAAGCTTTGACGATGCCGAGTTGTAGATAGTGTCGGTGTCCTCTTGATGGTGTGCTTTAGTATCTGTGGGCATAAAAGCACCCGAGTTGAGATGGACCTGAAAATCAAAGGTACTGATGAGAGTCCAGCCCGAGGCAAAGACGATGACGGCGAGTACGATGAGTGCCCTAGGACTGAGCCTGCTCCGGAGACCGTTAGTGCCAAGTCCTGCTGCGAACTTCATGGTGTACTCTGTGATCTCTGAAGATCCGTGGGACAACTTTGAACAATACAGTCAGAGCGTGAGAATTGTGTTACTAGGATGAAGGTCGGATGTGTATTGGAAGGGGGTGTAGAGGTGCGCGGCGAAGAGAGAGAGAGCGAAGGAAGGGGTTATCGACCATATGACTAAGGAAAGGAGGGGAGTGGATGTGAAGAGCAAAGAAAGAAAGCAACATCAAAATATAAGGGCCGGGAGGGTGGAGGATGTTTCGTCAAGATGGCGCAAAAAGAAAAAACACCCGGGCGGAGATGATGATGTTAAGGCACCTGTCTCTGGTTGCTGATTGCCGTACACAAACTTTTGCAGTGCAAAAGCCAAGGATGCGTCTAAAAATACATCGTCCAAGCTGCTTCACTGCCTTCTTCTCGCTCGCTCCCGAATATCTCTATGTCCATCCCTTTCACTACCCTTCTCCCGCCCCACTGCCCATGGCCATTATTGCTCGGAAAGCACACGACTCATTTCTGCTCAACTTTCATGCACCTATGCTCTCTTGTTGCAAAAAACATTAGAGTTTGAGAGTTTGCACAACATGCCCGTGTCCGATGGCCCAGGCACAACAGCGACCCATGCTGCTTATGCTTTGCACAACATGTTGGCCCTACCGCAGAGCTGGTGTACACAATAATGTCATTTGCGACCTTTACCGGCGGGTTGCCTCGTTGATTGATGCGACAGTCTCATCCATAGCAAGTTGAATGCGCACTGGAGCTAGAGGTATCAAGCTAGTACTTTATCCTATGGGCCAGTATTGTGCTCTTCAAAGAAAAGTGAACATTAGGAAAATATTAGTCCAAGTTCAACATTTGGCCTGAGAACGACAAGACTCCAGCTGTGCTGACTCGATAAGAAAAGAGGATGGGCAAGTGATTAGATGTGGGCGTTACTACTATGTGTTCTTCTTGGCAAAGTGTATATCCCTATACCCTAGTCTTGCGTCGGAGCAGATCCGGTGTTCAAGACGGGCGACGAACTCGGCGAGGACTGAGTGAGAATAGGGAGTGGTCAGACGAACTTATTCTTGGGAAATGAAAATAGGCAGATAAGGTGGTTGTTGCTGGAGTAGGTCACTTACCTCTAGGTATCGCTTGTGAAAGGGATGGAGCAGAAGCAAAGGGCAATCGTATCTTAAAGTGGGATGTCTTTTGTCTTTTATAACGCGACCAATCGCCAATCGCTACTCCATCCTTATCAACATTGGTTATATATAACATCACCTTGACTCCGGATCACAGCTATTTCAGCGATGGTGAAAGTGCGTTTTGAAATCAACCTTACTTGTTAGAGCTAGTGGTTGTCTTGTCAGAAGAAAATACGGGTATAGGAGTGTAGACTCTTGATCTCTTCCATAAGGCCATAATAGTCTTGCTGCCTGTAGATTTTGTAGACAAGCCAGTGTTCAGTCGGTCAAAAAAACATCCATGTCAACCCCTTGGACAATTGGCAATGGATCCTCTAATTGGGTATATTATTGGTTGATATTCTGCAGATTGACTACAGACGAGCGCCTTCCTGAACTCTGCGCTTCTTTTCTAGGTCAGCCTGCAGTTGTGCCAGATCCATATACCACATGCGTTTGGGTTCGTATTTCATCTTTCGAAATCTGGATTTGAACTCGCCTCCGAGGACATGAAGGTGGAGGTGGCCGACAGTATTAAATGGTGGGACATGGAAACCGAGCCTAGTGCTGAGAGGTCAATATCGCTTAGCCGGAAGAGCCAAAGACGCAAAAACAAAAAGACCCCGCATGGATGAACACTCACTGCCAGGTACCAGACCAACATACTTTGTGTCTTCGGGGTCATGCCCCCGTTCCTTGAGTAAATCAATTGCCTTGAGGCGCATCTTTTCCAACAGTCCCTGATGCTCGTTTGTCGGCGTGAGGGTCTTGACGCTCTCCTCATGTGCAACAGGCACGATCAGGATATGCGTCTCTGCAGAAGGGTTGATATCATCGAAGGCCGCAATGTAGTTGTCCTATAGGCCAGCGTGGATTTCATCGAGGTGGAGAGGACATAGTTAGCAGCCGATCCTTTCCACGGTCAAGCACGCCCATGAGATGTCCTGCCTTGTAAATGATCTTGCCCGGAATGTGACCCTCGACAATCTCGCAAAAGATGCAAGGACGGCACAGGAGCGTTTCAACTAGCGTCATGACGGAATGCGAGGAATGCGAGAGATGCAGGGGAATGAGTGAGCAGCTCTGGTATCCTGCCGAAGCCTGTAACTATCAAGCCACAGTTACACACGCTATCCTCGGCTCGTCTACCTGTCCCAGCACATTCGCCATCTCAGGCCTTCATTCGTTCACTCGCTGCTCTCCTCATTCCTCATCACTCTTGCGATCCTCCTCCCGGCCGCTGCTCTCTCACCTTCAAGTTCCAGCAGCGTCTGATCCTCACCCTGTTCCGACTCTTTGCCTCCTCCACCCGTCCACAATATCCGTCCAGTTCCTTGGCCACCGCCTACAAACCTGGTCCGCTTTGATCTTGCCGTGGGTGAGACCTCTCTGGTTGTCTCTATGATTGTTGCGAGATGTCCAAGAAGGGAAAATTAAGGATCACTCCAAGGCTGTCTTGAAGCACCAGCATGCTTTTTTAAGCCCACTCGCCAGCGTCACCCGCCAGGACGAGCTTTCCTGAAGAACACTGAAATGACAGGGCAAAATACATGAACAACGAGCAACTTCCTTGATACAAGAACACGTCGTAGATGCTGTAGTTCTGTCAACTTGATAACCCCCTTCTTCAGCCCGGTTCCTGTCCCGTCCTGAGTCCCATGAAACTACCCTGCCTTGCCTTGCTGTAGCATGGGCCAGGACTAGTAAGTGAAGAAGCGATGTATTTGCGTGAGCAATCATACTATCTACACTAGCCGTGACCAGTCGCACCTGACCAGCTCTGCTATTCAGAAGGTCGACTAATCGAAGGAATCTGGGGTGTGGGAACGACAGGAACGAAGATGCTTGATCTGATTGAAAAAAATGCAGTTCAAGATGCCTTCAGGAACAGAAAGTTGCTTTAGGACGCACATGTGCCTCTGAGTGAACCCATTTCCACCCGCGGTCAGCGTGTCCTTCGTTCTTGTCAGAGTCTTTTCAATATGAGCGTGATGAATTTGAGATGAAGAGTAATAAGTTAGGTCCCGAAGAACCATACAAAAATTGCTTCTACCCGTGAGGGTAGAAAACGGGGTATGGATGAAAGTTTTCAAACAGCAATAAATCTACCTCAGCTGACGCTTCACTGGTAAATTCATGCACCTGCACAAGGATAGAGAAGCCAGTTGGGCTGCAAGACCGAGGTCGTTTTTATTCAATCTGTGACAGCCTATTGCTAATCGTTGAATCTTCAAATGTGTCCCTCGTTCGAAGGAGAGTTCTAGTGGGACCTAAACTATATACATTTCAAACTCAATCAAACGAGTCTGCGCCTCCTGCCGTCAATTGCGAAGCACTTTCTTTGTTGGAGGAGCACGTTTCTACCATGCAAGGTCCGCTAAGAGAGGCAAATGGTAGGGTGATACATGCATGTATGAAAGTGGACGAAAGTCAACTCCATTGAAGTTCACGAAAAAATGCAGAAATATGTGTACTCAGTTCCCCACTAACACGCTGAAAAAGTTCGAGTACACTCTCACCATGAGTGAGCGTTGTGGCCGACTCTGAAACTACGCTATGTAGTACGCTGATCACGCAATGTACGTAAAAGAGGCATAGAAGACATATGCCCTTGTTGACCTCTGCAGTGATGAGGCCCTAGTCTACGTTGGCGGTGGCGAATCTTACACGACGAGGATGGGAACCTCTCAACAGGACGATCTAATGCCAGGTACCTATTACTCTTGGAAGTCAAATGGAGCGTGACAAAACTACCGAGGAATAAGGTATATATGGAGGGTGTCTTTTTATTTCATTGAAGGAAGGATTATCTAGCAGGACGAAGCTCTATTCAGTGGTGCCTCCCTGGGATACCCTTGATATGGCCTATGAGCTGGATTTTATGGACAGGTTCATCATCTTCGTCGGGCTGCTGCTGCTCCGCGCCTTGTCCTGAGGGCTGGACAGAACTGGTGGCTTGTGAGTTGAGGGCATGACCATCGCTGCTAGTTTGTGTGAGAGTGGTTGAGGATGGCGCTTGAGTCTGGGTTGTTTGCTGAGCTGCGGTGTTATTTGCCGCGGGGTCAGTGCTAGAAGAGGACGATGTCATGATAGACGACTGTCGATAATGGGGATTCTTTGCAAGTTATTGTTGCTTTTATGGGGGAAGTGGAGAAGAAAAACGAAGCCAAATGCGAAATGGAGAGAGCAAGGATTGTGAATGGATGTCAGAAGGTGTGCAGGGCGCCATTTTTCGCTCACAGGTTGACACAAACTCAAAAGTGCCATTGTGTCCAACTGGACCGAAGAAATCATGCGGTCATAACTTTCGATGAGAATGAGGCTGGTAATACCAAGACTACTCTTGGTCTTGTCTATGCGGTGCCTTTTTTTTCTTCCTCCTTGATCTCGGAGGTAACAGACGCGGGCGTTTGCAGCACGACCGCACGCAGGTCGACTGGAATAGGATGAGGTGGCTGCTTGATGTTCCAAGCATCTAAGAGCGCCAGAACTCGATGCTCCATCCTCCTAATCTATAAAGGGTTTGACGTGTCAAGATGTCAAGTTGCTTATCAGTCCTGCAACATCGACTTTCCAGCTTTTCTCATGGATGCCCCAGAATGAAAGGATCCACATGCCACATAGTCTTCACTTACTCTAATTGCCATCGGATTGTCACCTTCCTCTGTCACCACGTCCCTGGTCAAGATCGTGAACATCCCTTCGTTATTTCCAAAAACGACGTCTGTCAGAGCTCGATCTCCAACGAATGCAATCATTGTCGGATCCACGCCATGAAAGTGCCTTAAGAGTTCCTGGCCCCCTGAGGGTTTCTTCTCCTGGTGCCGCAAAACGTGAACCCTAAGGGAGGATTCGATGGCTTTTGCCTGATGATCGTCCTTGTCATCTGGAGTTCCTGCAGAGTTGGATACGATCACGACCCGATCCTTGTACGTGTCTCTACACCGTTGCCATGCGTCCTAAAAATGATATGATCCAGCAGCGTTTTTAACACGATATATATCGGAGAGCAGCTATTCCCCGTCAGCCCAACGAGGAGTGCGAGAGATGCGAGAAGTGCGAGAAGTGCGAGAAGTGCGATGCGATTTCGATGAGTACCTTGAATGGAGGGTAGATTTCAAGGCCATAAGGCCGCGTGAGACAATTATCCTTGTCGAATGCGATGGCGGTGATTCCAGCCTTGCGCAGTTGCTCAAAGTTGATGTCGCGAACGTCTGCAGGAAGTCCGTTTCAAACAAAAAAAGGTGAGGGTCCAAGAGAGCGAACAGATCGGGCGTGAATAATGACCATTTGAGAACAAGAATGAATGTCGCTACCTCGGACAACAAGGTTAGGAACCATGAGTCTTGGTGATGCCAGGACACGGAACGATTGCAGGACACCCTGCAGATTGAAGCTCTGTCCCATGTGTAAGAGTTGTTTGGAATGCGCGAGAGAATCAAAGTGAGAAAGTCTTCAGAATTTATTCGCGTGACCAGTACTTTTCAGGCGGTCTTGCTTTTGCCCTGCAGCACTCCATATAGGGAGACCACCATTGCAGCAACGTTGAGCAGCACACGACCATACTGGTTTCTGTTCCACTGCTCCATCTTGGTCGCGATAGTGCCATCGTCGCCAGTCTTGTTCATTTCAAAGAGTCGGCTGTTGATGGGCAAAAACATGACCGACGTGTAAGGCAGGATCGAGGCCATAATGAGAGCGCTGTACAAAAAGAAGCGGTTCTTGGTCTTGTAGTAAACGATGGAGCCCCCAATGACGCTGATCGCGATCGCCGATACTTGGGTCGCTATTTCAATTACGAGAGAGAGACATGGATGTGAGCGCAAAGCAGACCAAATTCTCCTGCCTAGGTGGAAGATGGTTGAGGAATAAGAAAAACCTTACACATGCCTGCAAATGCAGTGTTGCACCAGACGGCCACCGCGGTCTGTGCGGGTAGCTTGGCCAGCGCCGGCATGATCAAAGTGTTGTAGCTGAGACTGTGGCCGGCAGCAATGCCCATTGAGGCGATAGTGATCGTCTTGGTGACAAGGAGAATGTTTTCGCCACTGAAGACGGCATTGATGAAGTGAGACATAATGAAGGACGAAAGTGGGAAGGTTGTTAGAGAGTCGTGAAAGAGATGTCGTTGTGGAGGGAGAGAAATCGGTGGAGGGAGGGCTCGATTTTTAAACTGACTAACGAAGCATAAAATTACCTTTTAGGATAAAAAAAAAAGACTACACCGCTTAAGCATTTCAGGGTCACTGAAGAGGCGTGGTTGCCGGGAGAATGGTCGGGCCACTTTATTCAACGTGAGATGCCGTCCGTAATGAAAGTCAAGCAAGGTCTGCTGTAGCCACCTAGTAACGATTGCAACCTTTTCATTTCGCTTTTCTTCTCTCATAAGATGGTCTTGTATCTCCCTGCCAACGCTCCGTATAACGTCAAGACCATGGCTCCATAGCTTAGCAATGTCCTTCCGAAATGAATCATATCCCAACGGACCAACATCTCCTCCACAGAAGAATCGTTGTGTCCTTGCCCATGCTTCCGAATGCCCAGCAAACTGTCATTGATCGGATACAGCAGAACTCGTGTGTAGGGCACTATCACTGCCATCATAAGGGCTCCACCAAGGTAACAAGAGTTTCCTGTCTTGTAGAAAAGTGTGGTTCCACCGATGGCACTGACCACAATTGTTGATATTTGGATCGCTATCATTCCACATGGGTGCAGGTTAGGGGATATGCGTTAGAAAAGGGGTGGGTAGATCCATTGGTGAAAGAAAATCACTCATCGGTGGGAACCTAGAAAACGTCAACCCTACGTTTGGCTAACAGATACATTTCTGCCCAGACAGCAAGCGAGGAGCTCGATGCAAAATTGCGAAGTGAGGGCATGATGATAGTGTTGTAGTTGAGAGCCGTGCCTGCAAAGATACCCATGGAGGAGATGGTCATGATCTTTGTGAAAAGTAGCATGTTTGAGCTGTTGGCGAACGCCCGGAACTCGTGTGCAGCCGGCATTTTGCTTTTTTAGTTCAGTTGCAGTGGTTTTGTAGAGAGAGAGAGAGAGAGGGGGGGAGCTTGCACAAGAAGACCAGAAGCGAGAGTAGATACGCACGGAGGGTGTACGGAAGAGGAAGTGGCACAAGAAAGGACGAGGGGAAAGAAAGCAAGGAAGGGAAGGAAAGCAAAGCGAGAGTCCCGTTCTGCCCTGGATGTGGCGGATGCTGTGCATGAACAGATGCGGATGGCCATATGGGCGAAATCGCCGAATTGTGAATATGTGGGGTGTGAGAAAAAAAATGCCGCAATGTTCTTTTCCCTCCTACTTCGGCCCCATCCTCACAGCTGCAGCGAACAACCCGCAAAGACACCACGGATCCCTCGCTTTTCGCCTTTCCAACTACCTCCTTGACCAGAGGAGCAGGCAATAGGTCTCCGATATGGCGTCTATTATAGTCTTTCCAACAACCGCAACCCATCGACGGTTACCTCATTTGCCCAAGGACAAAAAGGACATAAAGGCGTTCGCAGAGGAAGGCCAGCTATCGTCAGCAAGTTCCAAGGACTCCAAGGACCATCTGAATGTCCACGTCAATGGAACTTTGGAAGCAGCCTCTTTACCGGCCAACTCTCGGCAAATTGCAAGCGCAGCGACCTCACAGACGTCTCTGCCTTTGAAAGAGCCACATCGCCACTCCCCAGACGCCAGAAACACTCTCACTATTAATACGCAACCTCAAGATCCACAGACCATCAAGGCGAACGCCGCCATGGACAGGACTCATTCAGGCACGCCTGGATCCTCGTCTTTGAGCTCAGCAGCACCAGAACACTCCTTGAGACTGGTAGCCGGTCAGGATGATTCCGCACGAGGAAATACTCATCATCCTCTCCAACTGCATCACTCCTTGAACTCGCCTCACTGTTCGGTTTCTCTAGCCTCAACTCCACAAAGTGCCTTGCCTCCTTCGGGGGCAATAGCGTCACTATCCTCGTCGGCATCATCGTTGCAACAGTCAAAGGCTATCAAGCACGCACTCTACGATGCCTTTGGCTGCTTATACCACCCTGTCCAACACACGCATCACCCAACATCTGCTGTCAGTGGCTCGTCTTCATCATCATCACATTCGGTCAGGTTGTCAGGGGCATCCCCAGCGGCACTTCGCTCCGGAGAAGTGACTCCGCTCATGGGCATATCCCCACGTGTGTCTCCTATGCTTCGTCCACACATTGGCTCCTCAGTACCGATCACGCCATTAGAGCTGTCATCCGAGGATGTTCATGTCCACGGAGGACTTTTTGGAGTACAAGGAGCATCATCGACATCATCTGGAAACACGAATAGACCTCGTCACGCTCAGCACCATGTTCCGAGCAGGCGCGCCTCGAGTCAGTTGAGCACCAGCAGTTCGAGTAAATGCACGGATGAGGGACACCAGCGCCATACCAACCGCAGTAGCGATGGCAGCGATGGTACTAGCAACAGTGGTCAAAATCACAGCAACCTGTCAAACAGCAAAAAGAGTGCCTCAGCAGGACCCTCAAGGCGATCCTCAGTGGACTTTAGCCTTAGTCCAACAGAACACCCTGTTCTGTGTTCATTGCACAGGCTTAGTCTGACCCATCCACATCCTCCTTGCCACTATCATCCACATCTGGGACACGACCTGGGTCACGATCGGGTGTCGCTTACTTTGGAGCAGACTATGTCGGTCAGGAATGGAAATCAGGCCGCACAGACAACCTCGATGCAGCAACCTCGGACTTTTCCTGCAGCACAGCCACCACTTGCTCCATCGGACGAGTCACCGACGCTGTTGAGTACTGTTAACGTAGAGGCGGCGCCGTTGACACCGAGCGAGCTGTTGCTGATCCCGGCCAACCCATCAACGACCAAGTCGGCCCATGCTGGTTCAAGCCCTTTTCCAATGGATCAGCAAGGGGATGGTTCCATACATGGAATGGGGCATCACAGTCTTGTCTAGTCAATATAAGCAGAATAGATAGACACTGTAGATACCCGCTGGGGTCAATATACACATGTGCGAGGGATTGAGTGTGTCAAGTGCTTACCTTTGCCAGGGAGGAGAGTTGAGGTCGAGGCACAATCCGCGTGGGTAAAAGTGAGCGTGAGCCGCCAAGGTTCTGAACGGAGGAATGTGTGTTTGACGGAGCTCAAACAGCTGTCAAGGCTGCTCGATCTTTTATTGACCCACAGGCGAAAGCATGGAGCCCATGCAGCACCTTGGGTAGGAAAAGGCGAAGGAGATGAATAGCGTACTGACTGTGCCTGTATTTTGAGGGTGTGCATGTACAGTATTTATATCCATTGGCCAAGATATGGCACGAGAAAGGTGTATCTCGCGTGGAAATGCGGGGAAGGGAACACCTGTCCCTTCAAGGACGTATTTTTAGCGTGCTACGTTGGAGCCAAAAGATGAGCAAAGTATGGCCTCATCAAGGAAGTTTGCTTGAAAGCAGCAAAAAAAGCATCCGCATCCATAAGGAGTCCAGGAGGACTGGTACGCTTACACGGACCCAGATATGAGGACACCCACCGAGAGAAGGAGCATCCGTTGGTGAGGAGACACGGCTTTGTGCACAAGGCGAATGATCGTTCATTTTCTGCAGGTGTCCAGCTGTGTGCCTGTCCAGCTGTGTGCCTTGGAAGAAAGAGGCCCTTATGACAAACCGAAAATTTTTTGTTTGGTCAAGGAGGAAAAAAAAAAAAAAAGGTGCACACCTCTGGTTCCGACCTTTCGTCTTCGTATTTCTCCCCTGTCCACCTGCATTCTCGATTTTTCATCTCACATCCCTCGTCGTTCTTCTTCTCGACATCCAGCACAGCGCTGACCACTCTCCACTCACCCCCCGATCACCCCATGTCCACAACAACAGAACTCGATCCTGGCCCAGTAGAAGCGGCCAAGGACCGCAGCTCGATCAAACTCATGAATCTGCCCTTGCAGAAAAAGAAGCAGAAGACCGACCCGTCCGCTGTAGAAAACAGCCATACCAAGGACACCCACCCTCTCTCTCCTCAGGGCACGGTCGCATCCAGAAGGACATCTTCATCCCCATCCCCATCCCCATCAGCATCAGCATCAGCATCGTCAAGTAAAAGTAATAGCAGCAGTAGTAGTAGCACCGCACACAGTGGTAGTGCCAACAACAGTAGCCCACGAGGAACCGACGGCCAGGCGGTCTCATTATCGTCTTCAATACCGACCTCAAGATCAAAACTCGATCCATCCTCCTCCACACACAGCAACATCGAATCCGATTCCGATCCCACGTTTCTCCCCTCCGAAGACAGTGATCCAGATCAGCAGCAGCAACAACAACAACAATCACAACTCAAAAATCAAGAGGAACAACCCCTGGACAAGGAACCTCAACCGGATCACCGAGTCGGCAACCCACCACATTACGAATCGCGGGAAGAACGTCAGAACCGGATCCGGAAACAGTTCCATCAGCTCGGCAAAAAGAAGACAGACTTTTTGGACGCCAACGCCCTGGTCGGCTTCTTTGCGGAAGTAACGCCGGACGAGAATGTGCAGCGGCGTTATGCAGACGAGCTGTTACAGCTCTGTCACTCTAGAAAGCTGCACCGGAACAACCTTGGTGCGGGGACCCTAAATCAGGACGGCAGCAGCAACCAGGAATCAATGGAAGGCGATAGCAGCAGCAGCAGCAGGAGTCATCAGGGTGGCGTAAGTGAGCAGGAGAACGGATCGGAGATCAGGCACGGAGACGAGGACCATTTGTCGACTTCCTCAAAACAGCGGCAGGTTCATTATGACGACTTTGAGGTCTTTCTGGAGGAGAAGGAGGAGAGGTTATGGAATCTGTTCCGGGAGATCGACCATAATAACGACAACGGTAAAGCCAGCCTGCTCTTATTGACGCCATTTGTGACACTAGCGCTTTTTGGTCGCTCGCCCTGAATGGTTTTGCTAATGTGGACAATCCCCTGATTCGTCGTTCTCACGATCAATTATAGAAATCCAAGCTGATGAGTTGCAGGCTTCGTTAGCCAAGGCAGGGATCAACATGTCGGATGCAGAACTGAAGCAGTTTATCAGTGCCATGGACAAGGACGGCGATGGAGCTATCGACTTTGAAGAATGGCGTGATTTTCTGGTGGTAAGTCTTTGAACAGCCCACACAGAAAGGAGTGGTGCATAGTGGCAAATGGCTGTGTGTGTTTTCTTGGTAGTTGGACGTCAGGATGCAATGCATTTGGACAGGACGTCAAAATATGACGGACAAGAGTTTCTCAGGAACCCTTTTTTCATAAGGGAAGAGATCGCGACACAGAAATATGTGCACGGATGGCTCGTGTTTTTTTTCAACCAAAATCACGCACAAAAGTGGACACAGACAGAAACCGATCAGGAACGAAAATGTAATTAATGAGGAAGTGGTCCATCTGCCGCATGAGAGCTATTGTTAGCACAGACACTGGAAAGCAGAGAAGGATTGGCAACAGAGCTCATTTGGATACCAACCATTGTGTACACGCGGCACAGTTAGAAGAAAAACGCCGCCCTTACCTCACTGCCACAGACAAAATTGCTAATGTCAACTCTTGATTCATTGTTGAACACTTGCTTAGCTGCTTCCACGCGAACCAACGCTTAAGGAGATTTACCACTATGTGCAGGAGGTCGTTGCGCAGGTTGGAGTCGATGGAGATGTGGTCATGCCGCCCTCCGACAATGACTATGTGGCCAGATACCTTTTAGCTGGAGCCGTTGCGGGTGCAGTTTCGAGAACAGGTGAGAAAAAGAGACTCGGGCAAGAGTTACAGGATCGTTTTTCATTTTGTCCACGGGAAAAGATGGATACTGTTCGCATTACAAGTCACTCACACAAACTTGCATCCTTTCTTGCACTTTTGATGGGGGGTTTTTTATGAAGCCACGGCACCTCTGGATCGTCTCAAAGTATACCTCATTACCAACTCTGTGCCAGTGTTGACAGGTCCAGTGGCGCAGTCTGGACTCAAGCTTATACCCGGATTCAAAAGCTCCACGGCGGTTGCGCCAATGAAACAACGCCTGCTCTGGACAGCCATTACGGAACTGCACCATCAAGGCGGCCTCAAGACGTTCTTCCGTGGCAATGGACTCAACATCATCAAGATTGCACCAGAGTCTGCCATCAAATTCTACACCTATGAGACCAGCAAAGCCTTTATTGTCGCCCATCTGCCCTCACTGACGGTGCATCCGACCCTGAAGCAACAACAGCAGCATTCAGCTGCCTCGGGAGGCAAGGGTCATAATAGTGTGGCACATGTACCCGAGATTGCGACATCAGGACGGTTTTTGGCAGGAGGCATCGCAGGATTGGTATCTCAGTTCTCGATCTACCCACTAGAGACGATCAAGACCCGAATCATGTCTTCGACGGGCAGGTCCCAGAAAAGTCACGGATCCTCGTTGGTATCATCATCATCATCTTCGTTAACAAGAGCAGGATCTTCTTCAGGCGCTAGTGCATTGTCGGCGGCAGAATCACGGAAACCATGTATCCGGTCTGTGGCGCGAGAGATGTGGCAAAGAGCGGGACTTCGAGGGTTCTATCGCGGGTTGGGACCTTCTCTCGTAGGCATCTTTCCTTATGCGGCCATTGATCTTTCAGTCTTTGAGACGCTGAAGTTTGGATACATGCGCTGGAAGGCAGGTCTTCATGAGGGAGATGCGGGTAGTGAAGAAAAGTCGCTGGAGAGACCCAGTGTGTTTGTACTGCTGGCCTGTGGAACCATCAGTGGAAGCGTAGGAGCGACCAGTGTCTACCCACTGAGTCTTGTTCGTACGAGGTAAGGCTTTTTTTGGTTTTTTGAAGGGTCCTTATTGCAACGGAGGTCTAAGCAGCTGGTTTGGCACTATGGGTTACTCATCGTGTCTTGTTTCTCTGGTGCATATCGTAGGTTACAAGCACAAGGAACTCCTCAGCATCCACAGACATACACTTCCACGCTGGATGTGTTCCGAAAGACGTTTGAACAGGATGGCATCCGCGGCTTCTACAAGGGCATGGTTCCTACCCTCACCAAGGTATGTTTTGTTGCGTGCTGCTACCTCGATATATTTTTTTTAATGTGAGGAAGATGAAGACCGTGGACTGATATATTGCATTGACTCATCTGTGTATAGGTCGTGCCTGCCGTCAGCATCTCATATGTTGTATACGAATACAGCAAGCGAGAGTTGGGCCTATAAGAATGATAAAAAAAAAGCCAGTAGCTCATCACAAACGCAAGAGTTGGACAAATCAGTAGTAGGCCACTACATCACACGACAAAGCTACATGCCTACTACATACACGAAAAAGCGTTTCATACGCGCGTAAACGAAATTTCCTACATCTTTTCTTATTTTTTGAAAAACACACAACGCGTTTCTAGATTTCCCACACCCCCCACTCCTCACTCTTTCATTCTAGACCATTGCTTTGAGCTTGATTTTATTACAAATACATCTTACTATACAAACATGACAAAGTGTGAAAAAAGATAATCAGAAAATGGAAAAAAAAAATCGACCCAACAACTTAGCGTCGACGGGCTGGCACGATGAACGTCGTTCTCTGTCGGCTCTGGCTGACAACAGTTCCTTCATTCCATGGCGCACTCTGCTCGCGCGACTTTGTGGTCGCACTGGAGGACGGAGACGGGGCCAATCCTCGAGGCGGTGACCTGGGTGCGGTTCTTGCAGCCGTCGCTGGACCCTGACTTGTGATGCTGCCAGACCTTGGCTTGGATCCTGACCATTGTGAGGCAGTGGCTGAAGTGGATGTCGACGATGATGCTTGGGTAGCTGGCACATTCTTGAACGTGGTCAAAGTCGTTTTTCCTTCAGAATGTACAGGTGACGAAGATGCTGAAGAAGAAACGTTCGTCCGTGTAACCCCTGATCTCGCAATGACGGACCTTGTATCGCGAGACGCCCATCGTCCTGTGGACGTTGCACGCGATCCAGTAAACGGTACAGGCTTCTTGGTCTCATACGTTTTCCGTGCTGCGGGAGGAATGAAAGTCGAGGGTGCTTCTGCGGCTGGTACCACTGACACTTCCTGTCTTGGATTATCGATCGATGATGGCTGATAGGATTTTGGTGGAGTAGTTGCCGTTTTAGAAGCGGATGGATGTGGGGTAGTAGCGGGGTTACTCGCCGTAGACGATGTGATTGCTGCAGCAGCGGTTGAGGGCGCAGACTTTGAGCCACTGTACCATGGTCTCACAGATGATGTCGATTTGAGGGGCAGTGGGTTCGATCTGGTAGGTCGTGTGGCAGTCGCAGACAACGACTCTGGCATACTGGATGATGCAGACGGCGATTGTTGAAGCCACTTTGGCGTTGGCCATGATGACGGCATTGAAGCCTTTGAAGATACTGGCTTGGATTTCCTGCTTGTGTTGTAAGACACCGAACTTGCTTTCACAGGTGCGCCCATGGAAGTTGTAAGCACCGCCTCCGTCGCTTTAAAAGTCGATAATGGTGATGATGGCACGGCTTTTGTTGAAGTCACTGGAGGAGCGGGCGGTGATGATGGCACCAAGGTGGTTGGTGCTGACAACAATGATGCGGCTGTTACAGGCAGTGACAATTCCTCGACATCCTCCCTCCAGATCGGTTCCTGCTGCGCTTTTTGATTCTCTATTCCCGGGTCCTCAGCCAAGGTCTCTTTGACCTGCTTAGTCCTTGAAGCTGTCAGAGTCTCGTAAGCAGCAGCCTCAATTGCCTTCAGGTTCTTCTTGCTTCTCCTCCTCTTTCCTCCTAGTTTCAGTTGTTCCTGGACCACCTGCTTCTCCAGATTCATCAACTCTTGAACGCTGACCAAGCCGTCGTAGAAGGCACCGACTCGATCATGCGCTAGTACCGAGCGCTTGTTGAAATTAACGACCTGAAGTCCTTCAAGCGTAGTTGCTCGTGATATAGCCACGTAGGCCTGGCCAGCTTCAAAGATTTTGCCCATGTCAACCTTGAGCCGCTCGATTGTCTGGCCTTGAGATTTGTGGATGCCTAAAGGTGATGATAAAGGTGGACGTGAACACCACGAGTGCTGCAGCCCACAATGGATTCGACAGAGCAGTCAAGAATGTTCATGAACTTACTCATAGCCCAAGACAAGATCAGTGGCACCTGGATTCTCGATCCCAAGACTTCGCCATCGGGTAATTCCAGCTTCCACTCTTCGGGCCGGATGACCAAGTCATCTTCCTCGCCTACAAACCGGACTACAGGAAAATGACTTGTGACTAATTCGCCCGTCTCCATGTCGACAGTATTATCCTTTTGAAAACCAACTACAACACCCATCGATCCATTGACTAGCGTCGGCGTCAGATTCTTGATCAGCATCACTTGAGCGTTTTCCTTGAGCTGCAGTCGCGTAGGCGCTATGCACACGCGATCCATCACTTCCTTCCACGGTCCATGGTCGCGGGGTTGATATACATAGACCGGTCCTGCAAGATCCGCTAAATGTCGGTGGTTCGCCGTCTCAACCTCTCTCCGGAGAGCAAAGAGTTCTGTCGCCTGGATGCCATCGTCCGGATATTGCGGTGTCCGCTCCAGTTCTTTGAAGATGCGGCAAGTTTCGTCCGACAGTTTTCCATGACGCATCTCTGTCAACATATTGATAAACCGTTGATCCCGCTGCCGAAACACCTCTGTGAGCTGTAGCGTGTACTCGATACATGTCTTCCACGACTTTGCATCAAAGCAAAGTAATGGCGATTGTTGTTGAACTTCAGGTGTAAGCGCAGCCGCGGCGTCTGCTGTAGGGAGAGGAGCACTGAACTCGCCTTCAAAGTACGGGACTTCGTCCTGGTGATCAAGATAATCTGCAGAGTCTCGCTGAACAATCGTGCTGGTTGATCTCGAACCCGAGAGGCTAGCTCTTGCTGGACTTGGCGGAAAGATGATCGGGGACATTGTGGGATCCTGAAGTGTGTGAGATGTATTGGCGACTGGTGGCAGCTGGAAAAAGTCTCCTGTGACAATCAACTGGTACAAAAAAAAAAAAAAACGCAGGTGTGGTCAGTACTTGTACAGAATGGCACAAGTGCAGAAAACGAGGCATATGCCTAACTTACCTGGATGCCGCCAAAGGGCTTGTCGTTCTTCTTTACTCGCCTCGCAATCTCTTCGAGTTTGTCAAACAGCGCGCCATCCACCATAGAAACTATTGTAAGCAAATAAACACACCGCTCGATTAGGATTTTCCCTATACCATTTTGATCCTGATGCCGACGGGTGCAACACGCCTTGTACACGTACTCTCGTCAATGATCAAAACTTTGGTTTTTCTCCATCGGGCCTTGTTTCTTTTCTTCTCGTCCAGCTTCACCATCAGCTGCTCAACAGTTCCAGAGGCAAGACCGACGCCTGCGAAGGAATGTAACGTGCATCCTCCAATATTACAAGCCGCGATGCCTGTCGATGCCGTTACAGCTACTTGTCCTGGTTTATAGACCTGCCTCAGATCTTGAATCAACTGTCGCAGCAGCACTGACTTTCCTGTTCCGGCCGAGCCAGTGAAGAAGACGGACGTTTTGTCCTCGATGACTTTCCGCAGCAAGTACCTCTGCTCATTCGAGAGTTGGAGGGGGGTATCGGCCGGCAGTATATTATGATGCTGCAGGTGCTGTGGACTATTTTCGTCTGCTTGTGATGCCATGGCTGTCGAGTATCCCCGTGCAGACAGTGTGGCCAGCTTGCCTCGGTGGTGTGATCCGAGCAACAGGATATTACTGCGAGCATACAGACCGTGTCTATTGTGCCGCTCAAAGACGTTGCTGCTGCCGTTGCTGTAGTTGTGTTTGGAATAAAAGTTGTTGCTGCTGCTTCCAAGCATTTTGCTGTGGTAGTTCCTTGATAGCGAGCAGGACTGCGTGGCGGCACCCTTGTGGTGGGACCTGAGCC
The DNA here is from genome assembly GCA_029449245.1 of Mortierella alpina. NCBI lineage: Eukaryota > Fungi > Mortierellomycota > Mortierellomycetes > Mortierellales > Mortierellaceae > Mortierella > Mortierella alpina. The sequence goes on along the minus strand of JANATF010000003.1, from coordinate 731,801 downwards.
ATGCCTGGCTGCAGAGATAGCCATTGCGCCCCCGGAGAGTGCTCCGTAGCAGAAGAATGGGCTGGTTGAGTGCGCGGTCCCTGAAGAATGCGCTCGCCATTGGGCACTAGTCGTCCAGCGAAGAAGGATGCTGTTTGCTTGTCGAGGGAGAGAGTGAGGACTGAATGGAACAAGGGGCCAGCCAAGCAAGGGTAAGAAAAGGGAGCGTGGGTGCCACCAAAAAAAAACAAAGTGCCTTTGGGTGACCGCTTTGTCGTTTCTGGTCTTTTTTTCTTTTTGTCTATTGCTCTCGTTGTCCCTTTGCATTGCCAATCGCTTTTCGAATCCCATGCAGCTCCCACCAGTGATCTGCCAGCACTCCCTCTGGGGGAGCAAGCAGCAGAGATACAGACACTGCAAGCTGCCTGCAAAGCTGTCTCCTGCACTCCTGCTGCGGATCAGGCACTTGGAACAGGAGCACTTCCCAGCAGCCGGCTCTTGGACCGACGAGCAGCACCAGGAGCAGCTGAAGCGCTTTCTCGAATCACGCAAGGATCTCCTTCAGCCAGAGTATGACGCCCATAAGGTTCTGTGTGGCCATCACCAGAAAGAGGCCTGCCTAGCACAATCAAAGCAGGAGCAAATCGAGAAGGAAAAGTCTGAGGGATCGTACATCGATCCAGAGGATGCAAAGCGGTTAGCAAAGGAACAGCCTGTCGATCCAAAGGATATCCCGAAAGACCTTTTACTGGCTATTGAACGAGTCTTTTCAAAAGAGCCTTCGCACTGGGTCAGGGAGGTGCTGGATCAGTTTGACGGACCCGAAGAGTGGAAGATGGGCCGCAATGGGCGTCGCGACAGAGAGCACGATCAGGAGCTGGACGACCAAGGCGAATTCAACAAAGTGTACCCATGCCACAAGTCGTACGAGAACCTGTTTTCAGAAGCTGGTGCAAAAAAGAAGAGGCATCTCGCTCAAGAGTCTCAGCTGATTAAGGCCATGAGCACCATCGGACTGTTGAGTGCAGCCCTCAAGGATACCCGCAGCGACCAGGACATCGGCTTGCCAGAGAGCTCTCACACCCAAGGAGATCAAGATCCATCAAGTAGGAGAGCCGTGTTCGTAGAGTTTGGCGCAGGAACTGGAGGACTCTCGCGGCATCTCCAGCTGGTTCTGGAGACCGTTGCTTCTGAGCGTACTGGAGACAACTCTTCATCAACAGATACATCCACCGTAGGGATCGAACCCTTCAACTTTGTCCTGCTCGACCGTCAAAAGTTCCGGTCTAGAAACCAAGTCGATTATATGATCCGCACACAAGCGCGCCCGCTGAAGCCTCGACTCTTGCGGATCACAAAGGATGTGCGGGATCTGATGCTTCAGGACCTTCAGCTCATCCACGAGACGGAGCCCGGTGTGGCTAGATCCGAGTGGACTGAGGGTGGAGGGCAAGTGGATCCACAGGAGTCGTCAACAGTTATCCCTACGCACTATGTTTGCATCTCAAAACACTTTTGCGGACCTGCCACGGACTTGGCGCTTGCATGGATGAGTGAGCAGCATCAGCTGTCCAGACAACATGCCAATAAGGAGGCCCAGCAGGATCTGTACTCGATTTGTTTCGCGACCTGCTGCCATGGTATTTGCGATCCATCCCTTGTCGTTGCCAAGCCATTCTTGCTTGAGCTAGTGAATGCGACTGTGGTCAAGAAGCGGAAACGAGCAGAGAGCGACCAGGATGCGATGGTCCACAGCTCTAGCCAAGCTGAGGGGGCATCTACGCTCGACCAGGCACAGCATGGAGTCTCGGAGAAGCAATTGGAAGAGTGGATTCCTTGGATCATTAAACTCACAGGATGGGCCACACTGGGCAAGCAGGAGGAAAGCTCGTTAGTTGCAAGACCAGGCAAAGATGCGGCGACCAAAACATCTTTGGAAAATGACAAGGATGAGACGATCATGACGAGGGATCAACGACGCGTACTGGGAAAGAGGTGCAAGAAACTCTTAGATATGGCTAGATGTATGTACCTTGTGCGCGAATGTGGCTTCCGGCAGGCCAAAGCAATCGAGTACACGAAAGAGAGTGTCGAGAGTGGAGCCATCGTCGGGACGATGTGAGGGAAAGGAACTTGTCTCTGGAACGAGAGAAACAACAACATGGATGCCTCAGGCACCGAATAGAGTATGCTTATGATTATCACAATTATTTATTTCGTCGCGGGTTTCTATCGTCGTACCATCGGCATGCTATTATTGCTCAGACTCCCACTTTAGTGGTCGCCATGGTAGGCATGACCCTCCTTGCTGAGTCTCCACTCTATTGTCAAGAAATCGGAATCAGGCAGAGTGCGGGTGAGTCAAGACGAAGAGATACCAATTGATCATGTCCCCCGCCCAAAGTTGTCCAGGGACTAGCAACTGTCTGTGAAATCCATGAACGAAACACACCGAGGTGTCATTTCCTCCGCGAGATCCAGTCCGTTTCCGAAATGCTAATGTCTCCCGAGTGTCCAAGGCGATCCAAAAAACTATTGAAAAGGTGACAGGCGATGACAGAAACGAGCAAAAACAGGCGCATCACGTACGGTGGTTCTCCTTGCCCCAGGTGAAGATGCCGTAGGCGAGACCCATGGGAACGGCAATGTAGAAGGCCTGGCCGCTGACACGACGGAAGGTGTTGAAGACGGCCTGGTGAAGGGCACCGGCAAAGGCGCGCTGCTCAAAGGGCGAGAGGGTGTAGGTGACGATACCGCGCTGCTTGGGGGCGCCCAAGTGTCCCCACCAACCCATCCATTTGCCTATGGAATGGATTGCAAAAGAAAGAAAAGCCGTGTTCCGGGTTAGATGAGGTTTGGACACGATGATAATGCCCCTTCGGAGCCTCTGGCGATTTCGGGAATTTGTGAGATAGTTGCTGGCTGGATCGGGGCCTGTCGGAGGCTGTGGATGTGAGCAGGCACGAAGGGGGACACCTACCGCCAGCCATTGTTGAAGAAGAAGTGAGAAGAGAGAGAGCGAGAGAGAGAGAAAGGGGTGCTGCTTGAGGAACGAGGATTCGATCGTTGCCCAAAGAGAATGTGAAGATGGTTGAAGGAGGTGTGGAATGAAAAGTGCGAGTGTTTTGCTTTTCGGGATCACGAAAGGGCCGCAACGAGGCGGGCCCACGTACGCGGCGTACGTGTGTTGTGTCGTCGACAAAATTCTTTTTCTGTATTTGTGTGTTTGGTCGTGATCAATCCTTCGCATCCGCATTGTCCCTCCCCACTCTCTCCCCTCTCCTCACTCTCATCATGTTCCGCACCATCCGATCTGCCTCGGCTCTTGCCAAGGCCATGGTATGTGTTGCTGCCTGTCCACCCTTGGGCTGCCCCACTCCGTCCGCGCCCGGCGCGTCCTTGCTGCTCGCATCAGCCTGCAGCACACGAACGAGCACGCCGGGCTGCCCATTTTGGTTTTTTTTTCTATTTACATGAACTATTTTTATGGGGGTGCCTGAGAATATTTGGGGAACCAAGCGGGATTGAGCTTCAGGATCGCGCACACAGCACCAGCTCGACACCAGGAGGCAACCTCATCTTGTCCCAGCAGCCGTTTCTGCTCTGCACCATCATTCGTCACAACCGTTGCTGCAACCCGATCATCCTTGCAGGATGAATTGTTCCCGACGAACCATAAACAGACCCGATGAACGGCAGAACTCTGGGGGAACTGAAAAAAAAATACACAACAGAAAAAAAATAGCGCAACCAGACTGGCCACCGGTTGACGATGAACGTCCACCACGAGCACAGGAACGAGAGTGCATCTGTTGCTCAGGGCTGGCTTCAGCGATCGCGATCGCTCTCTGTTGTGATGTTGTACTCTGATCCCCGCGATTGCCTTTATATATTCATCACGCCTTCCCCATCTTTGTCCTAACCTTGTTGGGTGTGTGTACAGTTGACGGCGGATTGCGGACCGTGTGGGAGCCGGTTGGCCCAAACACACTTTGCATCTCCAACAACTCTCCTCTCACCCTCTCATCGTGCCTAGACATCACCGACTCACATATTTGCCCGTCATGATATTCTATTTTCCCCCTTTTTGTAGCCCCGCATGAACCCTGCTGCCCAGCAGCAGAAGCGTTTCCTGTCTATCCACGAGTACATGTCGATGGACCTTCTCCAGAAGCAGGGAATCAAGACTCCCCGTGGTGGTGTTGCCAAGACCGGCGCTGAGGCCTACAAGGTCGCCGAGAGCCTCGGTATGTATTGCTGCATAGCACACGTTTCCGCGCTATCGCTCATGACTCGTAGCGTGGGCAAGGGAGTTGTAATTAGATCGTCCCGTGCATCATGCACGTGTTAGCTGGAAGATCACACAGAGGAATGCGATATCGATCCTAGCGTGCGTTATGCGGTGCACTGTTGGATCGAGCCATTGATCAGCAAAGTTCAAGGTGCCACATGTGCCACAAGGACGGACAATCGCAGAGGGATGGGTGCGCACGGCACGGGCGCTGAGTGTAGCATTTTGTGCCACCTCCGAAATTCAACAACGGCAGAACAGCCTTAGCGATGATGATAATGATGATGATGATGACAGTGATAACCAGGACCAGGATACGAACAAAGTTGCTCAGCGCAGACGGCATGATCTTGTTTCTAACAGTCAACTCTGTCTACTGCTTTTTTTCTTCATCCTTATAGGAACTGAGGACATGGTCATCAAGGCCCAGGTTTTGGCTGGTGGTCGCGGTAAGGGTACCTTCGACTCTGGTTTGAAGGGAGGTGTCCGCACCATCTTCTCGTAAGTCTTGTTGTCGTACATCTGCCTCTGATATGGAACCGTGCATGGCGACATCTCTCGGGCTTGGAATTGACGTGTTTGGTTTCATCTGATCTGTGATACAACTATAATAGTCCCACTGAGGCCAAGATGTTCGCCGACCAGATGCTCGGACACAAGCTGGTGACCAAGCAGACTGGCGCTGCCGGAAAGATCTGCAACTCTGTCTACATTTGCGAGCGCAAGTACGTTCGTCGCGAGTACTACTTCGCTGTCCTCATGGACCGCAAGTCCGAGGGTCCCGTCATGGTCGCCTCTTCCCAGGGAGGTGTTGACATTGAGTCCGTCGCTGCCGAGAACCCCGAGGCTATCCTCCAGTTGCCCATCGACATCAACAAGGGTGTTGACCGTGCTGCTGTCCGCGACCTTGCTGAGCGCATGGGATTCACCCCCAAGTGCGTTGACCAGGCCACCGATACCATGATCAACTTGTACGATCTCTTTATGCAGAAGGATGCCACCATGGTCGAGATCAACCCCATGGCCGAGTCTGCCGATCACGAAGGTAAGATTGTGGATCCCATTGTCGTTGCTCTATGGCCTGCCAGTTACATTGTTAAGGCAAAGGATGCTTACTTTGAATGATATTTTCATATATTTGCTAGTTATCTGCATGGATGCCAAGATCAACTTTGATGACAATGCCGAGTTCCGCCAGAAGGAGGTCCACGCCCTTCGCGATGTCTCCCAGGAGGACTCTCGTGAGGTCGCTGCTGCCAAGTACAACCTCAACTACATTGGATTGGATGGATCGATCGGATGCCTCGTCAACGGAGCTGGTTTGGCCATGTCGACCATGGATATCATCAAGTTGCACGGTGGTGAGCCCGCCAACTTCTTGGATGTCGGTGGTGGAGCCACGGCTGAGCAGGTCACTGAGGCCTTCAAGATCATTTCGTCCGACCCCCGTGTGACGACCATCTTCACCAACATTTTCGGTGGTATCATGTCGTGCCGTGTCATTGCCCAGGGTATCATTGCCGCTGCCTCGACTCTTAACCTCCAGATCCCCCTCGTTGTCCGTCTTCAGGGTACTGAGGTCGATGAGGCCAAGAAGCTGATTGCCGAGTCTGGTCTCCGTATCATCACCTCTGATGATTTGGATGATGCTGCCAAGAAGTCGGTCCAGATGAGCAAAATGGTCAACATGGCCCGTGAAGCCAAGATCAACGTCAGCTTCGAGCTGCCCATCTAGAGTACTTTTTTGCTAGTGTTTTTTTGGTGGGGACGGGAAAGAATAGGAAAAAAAAAGATACAGATACTCTCATATTACATACATTCCAGAGAGAAGACGAATCCAAAGGACAGTGTCTTCTTTCTATAAAGAACTATCATTATCATATTGACAACACTGGCCATACTTACAATTGTCTTCAATCTCTCATGCAAGCAAGCAAGTTTTCATATATGTTGGGGTCAGGTCGTAGTGCGGCGGCGGCGAATGCTCTAGACCGCGCCTGGTGGCGACGCGATGGAATGGCAATGTTCAGTATGAACCTTGAACGCCGACCAAGGCCCATCGTTCCCGACAACAGTATTCAAAGCGCTCACTCTATAGATGCAAAGGGAGTGGTGTTCCCCGCGCGCAACATTATGCATGTACTACTACTTATGTTGACAATACCTCTTTGCTCCCCCACTTGTGTAGCTCGGACTCGGAGGTTCTTCCCCGCTCCGGATGTTGTTTGAGGAGCAGTATGCTATAGATCTCTGGAATGACCGACAACAAGCTATCTTGTTCCAGTGGTTATGTGTATGTTAGGGCGTTCGTGACCAGTGACATGCACTCAAACAGTTATCCGTGTATATGCTTGATGATGGAGGTATAACCATGACTTCGCCGTGTTTTCCTTGATCCCTAGACGACGCGTAGATTTACTCATGACTTGATGGATCGAGCGTGCATTGCGAACTCGGCGGACTTTGTGCAGGGCCGACACGTGTGTAAGGAATGTACATTGTGTCTCATGTCACGACTACCCTTGCATCATATCATGATCCTCGATTGAAGATCCGCCCTCACTAGAACTCCAGATACTCCATATAGGGCCGGCCCCCCCCGCAAGACGCTACAAATATAGACGCAGTGCTCATCCAGACGTACCCCGTTCAAGAGCCATGAGAGGCCTGTACTCAAGCCTGGCGTCAGCGTGCATGAGATTTCCCAGTTCCCCGCGGCTTCATGAGATGGTCTACTACCTGTATTTAGTCCTCTGCGCTGAATACAGTTGCAGCCCATTCATACACAGAGGGAATAAAAGTGGATCTTCCCCGCCTTTTCGAGATACATTCGATCCCTCGATTCATTTCAGGCCACTTTTGTATTCAACAGAACCTTGATCTCCAGTCAAAGAGCTTGGCTTAATGGACAACAAGGTTCTCTCGGTAACAAGTCTTCAGCAGTTCAACACTTACACTTTATGATGAGCTAACCTTGGGAATTCGTAAAACCGGTGTTTCAATCGCATTTAGTCTGAAGGATTCAGATCGATCGTGCCTGAGATCAGTGAGATGACGGTTCGGAGGTTCAACCAGGGGTCTGACAGAATTCCCTGGGTCATGGCCATATCATGGCCATGATGCCATGGTAAAGGACGGCTGGCTAGAAACCGAACATAGTTGATTACTTGTGCGGCAAGTGAGAGGAGCCACGCGAACGACGCTGAGCGTATGGGTAAACAGAAATATCAAGATCGACCTTGCCCGTGTTTTTTGGCACCACTATTCAGTTCGATAGATTTTTATAGTATAGCGTGCCAATGCAACTCAAACAATATAGAGTCGACTATGCGCGCTACTTCCAGTACCTGTTCCCTCTCTTCGATTCAATCATCCACTCATTCTGCACCTCCACGCGACAAACTGCGATGGTGTGTGTGCTGCTTCGACTGTATAAATACTGCAACTCCGACATATCAGAAAACGCACCCTTCGCACCTCTTTGTCCTCACTTCCTCTCTCTACTCCACTCCTCCCCAGTCCACAGACCGTGCGATCACTCACCCTCGCCTCGGCACTCATCTCTAGGTCCTTGCTTTTCAGCATCAGACACATATACCCCTAACAGTGAGATCGACTGTCAACCCCTCCCCACTCCTTGCCGACACTTCAGTGCCTCTTGAACATATATCACTACCCGTCTACGATCCGCCACTTTGAACAAAGCTTCATCCGAACTCACAGCCCAAAGCACTCCACCCATACACAACATGATTCACGAGAACGGATCTCATGCCACGGAACTGTCGAGCGTTAAGGTTATCTCGAGGCAATCCTCGGTCCGCTCCATCAAACAAAAGCGCATGTCGGTGCTCGACAACGTCTTCTTTTGCGCCCTCCTCTGTGTCATTGGTGGTGTCGCCACGGCCTCTCAGGGCGCGATCAATGCCAATCTTGGAAGATATACTGGTCAAGGATTGTCCTCAACAGTTGTCTTTTGCATGGGTAATGCCAAGTGCTGTTTTTTCATTTTTCTGTTTATCTTACGCTGAAATGCTACAGAGACGGTATTAACCTTCATTTCTTTGCTTTTGCTCGAGTAGGCGCCGTCACTTCTTGCATCTACTTTTTGATCGAGGTCCGGGGTCGGCCCCCAGCCAATCTGTCTCTCATGGTCACAAAGGCGCCCTGGTGGGCTTGGACGGGTGGAGTCCTTGGAGCATGCTTCGTCATCATTACTATCCTAGCTGTCCCAAGACTTGGTTCCGGTACCACCACGGCCATTATCATCAGCTCAAAACTGGTTTTCTCGTGCTTTATTGATCATTTCAGCCTGTTTGGGATCCCTCACAGAAAGTATACCATTTGGCGCCTTCTTGCCACGGTTGGGTTGATCGGCTGCGTGGCCGTCATTGCCAAGTTTTAGAAGAAAACAACTGCCGAATTACGATCGACGCGATTTCCATACCATGGTACTGAAGGATGGATGTGGAGACCCTCAAGTACGGAGAGGGAGTGACAGACAGCCCGAGAGAAAGAGAGAGAGAGAGAAGGAGTAAGGCCGAGGGAGGGCCATTGTAACCAGTTGTAATATTATTCAGAATACATCAAAAAATTCGCACTTTTATCTTGCTGTGCACTTGTTTTTGTTTTGGTCCCGAAGCTCGCCTTTGTTGACATGGAATGCCCAAACGTTTCTCAGGAACCAAACATGCGGTAAAAACTGCCAAGTCAAAGTCGCGCTGTACCTATCAAAAACGGAGGCGCTAATCCTATGTTATACCTCGCTACAAACGTGTACCGCATGTGGAGAGTAGTCGAATCACTTGTGGTAGCTATCTAGGGGTAGCAGTAAATTCAGGAAAATGATGCGCCATGAGGAATCAAAAATCTGTAGCATTAATATTATCAATTATGGACCAAAGGCGAGCGAGATCGTTTTCGTTCTATTGTGCTTCAAGGCTCTGTACTGCAGGTAGGGTGCAAATACAGGGCTAGCCTTGTGAGTTGCAGCCCGTTGACCTTGAGGTGCATGGCTTGTCACGCGGCAATGTAACAGTTGCAGAACGAGTTCTTACTCGTCCAGACGACACATCCTTTCGGTGTTCCCCGCACTGCCGAGGACTAGTATTGGCCTAGAGTATCGATCAAATGTGTCCCTCCTCACAAAAGTGAAGGTAAAGTTCAAGATCCCCCGCGTTTTTTGTCATCAGCTATTGTTCGATTGGTCCTCCCCGCATGCTTGAAGGACGACCTGTTACTTCGTTGTGGCTCACTCCCCAAGCAACTGTTGCACGGCAGACAGAGTCGGAATCGGAAAGGTGGGGAAGTATACAAAAGGAGGTCTTTTCCGCGCCGCCCCTGCCTTTTACAGGGCGCGTGTAGGTTACAAGCCGACAGGTCTTACAAATGCTTTGTGGAGAAGAAGGGAGAAAGGGAAGTTAGCCCCCCGCTTTTTTTTCAATGCTGCTTTTTCGACGGTTGAACGCGACTTTAAAGAAGTGCAATCAAGCAACAACAACAAAAAACATACAAACACAGGAACTGCACGCAAAAACAAAAAGGACAGAATCATGCATGTTGTTGATGGTTCGGTTGAAAAGACCCTATCGGAAGGTCGCGATAGTCAGACAAGGCTTGCTCAGGGCCGAAGATGTACGTTTGAGTAAGATTCAAAACAAACATCGCCAAAGTGGCACGGACACGGAAAAAAGAAAAGGCTGCGTTTTGGTGAGTTTGGGCGAGCTCATAACTGGTCTTTGAGAGGTTTGAACCTTGCGAGTGCAAAAAAAAAACAAAAAAAAAAAAAAAAAAAAAAAGAGTTGATCTGAAGGAAACGAGGAAACCCAAACTACCGATCTCACTCAATGCTTTCTGTGCTAGAAAAAAGAACAAAGTATTCCCTCGCGAGAACACCAAATTGAATTAGCCAGGTAAGGAAAGAAGAAAAAAAAAAGTTCCCCGCGTTTTTCGTCACAGTCGATTGTCACTTCTTGTTACTCTAGAGAGAGAAAACAGACAGACAGACGGAGGGAACCTTGGCGCTACATTACATGCATCGCCTGTACAACATCGTGCTTTGCAGGGTAAAGTAATGAGGGAGGTTTTGGCGGTACAATCGTTGCGGCATATTGAGCGAATGGTGAATGTTGGTCCTCCTCTGCTGCTGAGTAATGTTGAAAAATCTCAGAATCGATCAGAGAAACAACTACGAGTCTACGGCGGCTGCACAGTGTGAATTGGTCTAAACAAACGCGGCGAAGGGTCCCCCTATGCTCGCCTACTGCGTGCGTGCACTCCATTTAGAATGAAGGATACTCTAATGAAGTACATACTATACTTTGTCGATTCAAGTGCATGCATTGGAGTGAGTCCCCAAATACGCAGCATACAATTGCGTGGTTGAATCTGCCCGTCTTTTCTATGTCACAAAAACTTTGGCCCTTTTTTGCGCTGTGGCAAACTTTACTCTATCTTCTTTGACCCACGAGGCGAAGTGCAGAAGGTGAATAGGATGCAATTGAATGGCAGTTGCGCTGCCGTCTCTTACTCTACCCATCTATTCTTGATGTTACGTTATTCAAAAGTTGAGGGTCAGGCAAGTCATTAAGAATCAAGGGTAGTGTCCGATAAACTCACCCGTCAGACTCTGTTCCACTGTACTCACTCTTTGCGACTCAATAGGAGCTGGCGATCCAAGGGTCGGGAACCATGGAGGCAAGGGGATACTGCTGATGCGACCAATAAATACCCGGACTCCGACAGCACTTTTTTCTGAAAGCCCACCCTGTTCATCTCCTAACACCTACTTGTCCTAGTCAGGCAGCTCCTCGTCATACACCTTCTCGTCATACACCGCCATTCTTGCATTGCCTCTGATCGACCTTGTACATATCCTCTTCCCCTGTCGCCAACTTTCGCCTTGCCCAGCCATCCATTTGTTATTCTTTCCTAGCCGGCTGCCTCACCTAGTCATTAATACCCCTCCAACCCTCCTCTGCCAGTTCGACACCAAGATACCCTCTGCTTAAGCCACGACTCCATCAACGTTTGACCCACCCCACTCTACCCAAACTCTACCCAGCCAATATCAGCTCACAGCAAGATCAAGAAAAATGTCTCTCCTCGACAATATCATCTTTTGCGCGTTCCTCTGCATCGTTGGAGGTGTAGCCACAGCCTCGCAAGGAGCTGTCAATGCCAAGCTTGGACAATATACCGGCCAGGGCCTTTCCTCCACCATAGTCTTTTGCATCGGTATGGGATCCTGATCTAAAAATATTATCGCACTGCTCAGCCTTACTATCTCTCTTGACAACCCCATTAACAGCCTCATTCCAATCTCAACTCCATCCATTGACTACATACACATAGGTGCCATAACGTCCTGCATCTACTTTTTGATCGAGGTCAAGGGCCGTCCATCGCCTGATCTGCCTCAGACAATGGCACTGGCCCCGTGGTGGGCTTGGACGGGCGGAGTTCTGGGAGCTATCTTTGTGATTATCACGATCCTGGCCCTGCCCAAGCTCGGCGCAGGCACGACGACGGCGATCATTGTGTGCACGCAGCTGGTGTTTTCGTGCGTGATTGACAACTTTCACCTGTTTGGAATCCCCTTCCGCCAGTACTCGCCGTGGCGCGGCATTGCCACCGTGGGCCTGATCGGGTGTGTGGGTGTCATTGCCAAGTTCTGAAGACAACAATATGCTCACTCGAGAGAGCGAGAGAACGAGACCAAAGGCCGACTTGAATGAAATAAAGTTACAAATTGCCACCCCATTCCCATGGGACTGCTGATTCTAAATGATGTGTGTGTGGTCAATTCTGCTTTTTACTTTTTGTTTTTTGTTTCCCTCTCCCCGCACCACAATACCCCTTCGTCCTTGACTCGTTGTCCCCAGGTACACTTACAACGACACTCCAACGACCTGAAAGCCAACAGTAACAAACCCAGGATGGCTGGATCATTCAGTTTGAAGCAGCACGAGCAGTGGTACAAGGAGCAGGGCTGGCACTTCAACTCCAACAACGATTTCGTGGACAGGAATGGTTAGTCCTTCGCTCGACATAAAGCCTTCGCGTGTATCCATCTGTTATCACCGCCGCTCATCACTGCCACTGATTTGCTTCTTCGCAGGGAATCTCTTCAACTTTAAGCTCCACGAGTCGCACTATGAATATGTTCACCGTAAGGAGAGATGCTGTGCCGTACAGAGGTAACAGAGGTTCACTGTTCCAGGGCATGTAACTAACAGCTCGAATTTGCACTCCACAGTCATGATCAAGGACCACCTCCACACCATGCTGATGAGGAAGTACAAGTTTTTGCGGTACCCAATCCCGTTCGATCAGGTCCAGACGCGTAGGAGGAGGAGTGAGCAGTCGTGCCCGCACATCTTTGTGACGTATGATTGAGGTTTGCGCCTGCTTGTACATGCTCGACTCCAAGTCGGACGAGCAGGCAAAGAGTCTTCGGGCTTGAACCAACACTCACACGCATTCTTGGATATAGGCGCGACGCCATGCTTAATCCCAACCTGCTTGTGATTGTCCAGGGGTTGGGAGAGGTGGCACCAGGACAGTGGGCGAGGAAACTGTTTACGAACGGGGAGAAAGATCAATGGAATTATGCAACCCAGCTACCGTATATCGAGAGGGCCTTACACTTGGGATGGGCGGTCCTTCTTTGCGACATCAATCATGGCGGTGGGTTGGTAAAGTCTGACAAGACCCGGGCTCATCATGTTCTAAGAGTTTGGGAGGACATTATTCGGTCAGTGAACACTCGATACCACACGATCCTCGGGGAAATGCTAATCATCATTAAGCGCTGTTTTGGAAAAGCGTTGTATTGACTTTCCTACCTGTGGTCCTTACATCCTTTCGCCACGCTGTCCTGGTATTATAGCCGTTCCAACGCAGAATGCGTGATGTTTGTTAGTTTCAGTGCAGGGACACGCGCTACACTCGACCTCTTTGACGCGATTCGTAAGTTCCGACCTTTTTTTTTTGTTGTTTCAATGCAAAATTACGAGTATTTTTTTTTTATTCGTTGCTTGACATGTGGTAGCGTTGTTCATATACTTAGGACCAGAGTTTATGCGGCGAGTTCAAGGAGTGGCGCTTCTGGATGGTGTTACTGGCAAGGATTATCATAGATATAAGGACGGACGCTGGCTGAAGGAGGTTCGTTATTGACAGGATCCTGCGAGATGGAGAGAAAAACACGTGTCAGCAGTGTGCATGCACTCTTTAGTAACTTTCTTTTTCTCCGACTCGCTGTCCTTGTCACGACCGAATTAGCACTCGTGGTTCTTTGTCAGCGGCGATGAGAGCCGAAGAGTGGGCGAGAATGGAGAAGTTGTCCCAAGTAAAGTATCCATTGCATCTGCGAGGGAAGCGCGCGCCAGGATATTTACTCCGCATCATGCTGACTCAGGATCTTTGATCATTGTTACTCCTTTAGCACACGACCACGATAAGGTCCCAGGCACGGCTGTGGGCAAGGTGTTTGAGTACCTGGAGGAGTGTCATAGTTGGTACACGGCCTCACTGACCACGGAGGAGCTCAGGAGGTACAGGCGGAACCTCAGGTGGAGAGAGTAGAGAGTCCCCTCCCAGTGTCTCGAACTCTGGTGACACGCCAATCCCATTTTCTTTGTGTTTCTCTCGTCAGAACACAACTCGCCTAATGATGTGTTCCCATTCTGTCAAACATGGACCGTGCTGTTATGCATCAGAATCCCGCTGCTGCTGATTCCTCCATTTCAAATGGGACGCAGCCGCAATCACAGGCTGATGCAGACTACATGCAAATTAAAGCTTTCTCTGGTTGCTGTGCACTTCCGCAGCTCTAAGCACTGTGTTCCCAAACGAACGAACAGGCTACGCACTCTGTACTGTAGTGTGCATGAGGTATGTGCCGGAAGATAAGAGCACGTTGCCTCGCCACGGCACAGGTGTGTATCGTTTGTGACCTGACCTCGGACATGTCAAACCTAATTCCAACTCACGGCGCTTCCTGTGAGCCGGATGGAGTGCGCCCAGCTGCTGGGAGTGTATTGTTGGCTGTGGCTGTCGACTGTCGCCGCCTGGTTTAGGGTTAGCGTGCGAACATCAAGGCGGCGCGCACCTTACTGCGGTATGTGCGGAGCACTAGCACAACTCTAACTCCCGCAGAGCATTTATACCCCCTCGCCATCTTGTCTCTGCTTCTTTTCTCATCGTTTCTCATCTTTTCTTCAGTCCTGCACTTGCACTGCCCCCTTGAGATCTCTCTCCCACGCTCTATCTCTAGCTCGCTCGCTCACTCTCTCTTCTGTCCCTCGCCTTTGCAGCCCTCTTGCACGCCTGAACTCTTTCACAGAGACATGCCCGCGGATCCCTCCATATGGAATCACACTCCCGTTGACCATCGGTCCCTTGACCCCCGCTCTATCGTGTCCACGCCCTACCATGATCCAGTCAAAGTCTGGACAGAGTTCATGATGAACCATGGCGGTTATTTGACCCTTCTGGGTGCACCTGCCGCCATAGCCTTGATAGCGTTTGTCGGACGCATGCGCTGGTTGAAGCGACACTGCAGCCCTCACAACTATGGCAGAACAGGCTGGATCTACTGGCCTTCGCAAGCTTTCATCGCTCTGGCATGTCTGATTCTGGCGTTCTCGCTGTTAACGTCGTTTGGGTCTTCTATGCCTTCGGATGGATTCTCAGCAGGAGTCGCCCTCATGTTGCTGACGTGGGTAAGTCTCCTTTGCTAATGATTTAGCTAGATGCCAAAAGTTTATATCTCCTTTGTGTGTGCTGAACTCGGTCCGGACCGATCGGTCAATGCGGTCCTCTTGGCCATCGCCCTCCTTAACCCGAACCTGGACGTTTTACTCAATGTAGATCACAGCGATGCCTCTCAACACAATGGAGCACCGCTACAGAACCCGGTCCTCCGACTTTCTCTTTGGATTTTATTCCTTCACCCTCGTCGTCAGCGCCATCTCGCTATTCATCCTCTCGGACGAACGCGATGACCACGACGTGTCCACATTCTCGCGTCGGTTTTGGCACGTCTGCTACTTTCTAGCAAGCATCGCTATTGCTTTCTTCTTTGAAGTTTTCCCACGCAGTAACACGCGGATCCAGCGCCTTCGCCGGGAGAAGGACAACTTGAGCAACTATCAACAGGCCAACTTGTTCTCGCGGCTCTCGTACCATTACTTTCAGGAGATTGTCAGCATTGGTGCAAAGCGACCCTTGACAGGCAATGATCTTGCCAATACGACTCCAGATTGGCTGTCGACTCATGTCAACTATGAGCGCCTATCTGCAACTTGGGAGGAGAATATGGCACGAGCAGTCTTGAAACACAGACAGCCCTCACTCTTTTGGACCATCCTGTATGCCTATAGACGTACGATCGCGGTGGTGCTGCTCATACGCCTTCCTGGCTATATGCTTCTTTATATCCCACCGATGCTTTTTGGCCAGCTGTTGCGCTTTATTGGGGAATACTCTAATGCGGTCAGAGATGGACGAGACCCACCCTCGCAAAAGACGGGATTCATGATTGCGTCGCTGATGATGACCTTCAACATCTTGACGACCTTTACGCTCTGTTACACGTTCCAGTTAATGGCGGATCTCGGATACCAAGCACGCGCAGCAACGATTGCTCTCGTGTACCGAAAGTCGCTAAAGTTGTCGCCTGCCGCTAGGAACAAGTCAACGCTTGGAGAGATCACGAACCATATGGCTATCGATGCCGAAAAATGGGTTGACGCATCAATTTTCATGCCCATGCTCGTCACTGTGCCGTAGGTGTCTTTTGTGTGTTGTTTGTTGTTTGGACGGTGTATTGAGAATTGCGTATTTGCGTACTTTTTCATTGATAGTGATGGATGTTTGACCATTAACGATTCCGGACTTCTTGACGCGATTAGATTCGAACTCGTCATTGCCGTCTGTCTCCTTTACGGGCTGCTTGGATGGTCGTTGGTTGCAGGACTGGCTGTGTTTGCGATCCTGGTACCAATCCAGACAAAGATGGCTGGCTTCTTGAACGGATACCAGGATGAGCAACTCAAATGGATGGATAGCCGGCTTCGTCTTATGACAGAGATTTTGACAAACATCAAAATCGTGAAGCTGTACAACTGGTAGGGACTCTAGGTAGTTTATGAGCAAGTGCAATATGGACTGCAGCCTCTTGCTCTTTGTGCTGACCGCCAATTCGCTCTCGATGTGTCGTTAATTAACTCTTAGGGAGCAGCCGTTCAGGAAGAAGATCGACGCCCTGCGTTCTCAGGAAATGCTGGCGATGAAGGGATTGGCTACCGTCCGTTCACTTTTGACAATCGTATTCTCTTCTGTCACCTTGCTCATGGCTCTGGTCACGTTCTGGGTGTACGCGTATTTCGGCGGTCCCAACTTCACACCAGGAAAATTGACGTCCGAGATTGTTTTTGTTAGTATCGCGTTGTTTGGTATCATGAACCGACCCCTTGGACTCGTCGCCCATATGGTTTCGATAACCATTGGAGTCTCTGTGGCCATGAAGCGTGTTGACAAGTTCTTGACAATGGAGGAAATCGACACAACCGTAGTTCAGCGCTACAGTCGTCAGCCTCCAGGTCCTACTTCTGGAAGGAACGGCTCGAAGGTCTTGTCAGTTGATGTTCAGCATGGGACATTCGCATGGGAGAAGCAACAGGAGACAGTCGTTTCAGGAACGGCTGCGTCCTTGGGCGAGAGGCAGCCTCTCTTGGCCGTCACTGAACCCTCACCAGTCAAACCGATTTTGACCGACATCACACTGCGCGTCCCAGACGGCCATCTCACCGCTATTGCTGGAAGAATTGGTCAGGGCAAATCGTCTCTTCTTAGTGCCATTATGGGTGAGATGTACAAGTTGAATGGAACCGTCACCGTGTATGGAGATCTAGCCTATGTGCCTCAACAAGCCTGGATCATCAACGCGACTGTCAGAGACAACATTCTTTTTGGCAAACCCTATGACCAGCAAAAATATGACAGCGTTATCTTTGCTTCTGGCCTGCAGCCGGATCTCGAGATGCTCACTGCTGGGTAAGTCAATCATTTGCTTTCACTGTTGTTTGAACCGAGGGTTCCGTTCGTGCTTTGTTGCGTCAAAACGATACAAAAACTTTCTCATTCAAGTTCCTTGCTTCTGATATTAGGGACCTAACGGAGATTGGTGAGAGAGGTATTAACCTGTCTGGCGGTCAGAAACAGCGCGTGTCACTGGCTCGTGCCGCATACCAGGATGCCGACATCTATCTTCTGGATGATCCTCTGAGCGCCGTCGACGCCCATGTGGACCAGCACCTGTGGACCCACCTCATTGGACCCGACGGCTTGCTCAAGGACAAAACTCGCCTCTTGGTCACTCATGGCATTCATCACCTGGAGAACGTCGATCAGATTGTTGTCCTGAAGGACGGCACCATCTCAGAGACGGGCGAATACCAACAGTTGATGAAGGCTCGTGGTGCTTTTTACCAGCTCATCGATGAGTACTCTGTCGGCAAGAAAAAGAAGAAAAAGTCAGAGTCAAGTAAGCATCGTCTCCGCGATCTACTTGTGGGCAAAAAGGACAACGTCAGTGCGAGCGACACTGCTGCGTCTTCTAGCAGCAGTGTTCATAACAGCGAATCGGATGGGGAAGCCAGCGAGAGGAACACGGTTGTTGGCGATGTTGCTGTCAAGAACGATGATAATGCCGCTTTGGGCGACGACGATGGTGATGCGGGCGAGTTGATTGCGGATGAAAAGATGGAGGAGGGTAAAGTCGGTTGGAGAATCGTGCTGATCTATGCCAAGGCTGCGTAAGTCGATTTGCGTTTCTCACGTAAATGCTCTCCACGATGGCTGAACCTCATTTTTCTAACCGCGTTTTGTTGTGGTGTCGCTTTTCTGCTCTAGATCATATATGAATGCTGTGATCTGCCTGATCTTTTTTGTTCTTGCACAGTCCTGCCATATCAGCACGAACTTCTGGCTTCGATACTGGATCACGGATATGGAGGAGCGCGAGAGGGATGGACAGGAAGGACGACCTACCTCTTACTACTTGACCGGCTATGGAATGCTTGTTGTTCTGTACATGTGTTTTGATGTCATCGTCAACTATGTAAGATTCTGACCATGGAAATGCTTGAGTTTTGTTTGCTTGTGGAAGATTCTAATGGGTGACTGACAGGCAGTGTTTTCCCTTTGTTCATGGGGGTTATAGTTCACTGAGGTCGTTTGTGGTATTAAGGCGTCCAACGTCTTGTATGACCGTCTCCTTACTAGAGTACTTCGTCTGCCCATGAGTTTCTTTGACACCACACCGTAAGTGAGGCTGTTTGATAACCATAGCATCCTGTATAACTCTGCACAAAAGGCTTGCGTACTAACCCGAGGCGCTTTCTGAAACTAGTATGGGAAGAATTGTCAACAGGTTTTCGTCGGATATGAACGCTATCGACACTCAACTGCCAGAGGAGTGGAACGATCTCTTTGCGTTCACGTCGATCATCGGAGGCACACTTATCGTCATTGCCTATTCGACCCCTGCCTTCCTCATAGCAATTCCGCCGATCGCATTCACCTACATCTGGATTCAGGACTACTTTGTCAAGAGCTCGGGATCGCTGAAGCGCTTGATCTCTGTTTCAAGGTCGCCACTGTACCAGCACTTTAGCGAGACCCTAACAGGCGTCTCGACTATTCGTGTGATGAAAGGTCTCAAGGAGCAGTTTATTCGAGAGAACGAGGTCCGAGGAGACCTGATCAACAGCCGACTCAACGCCTTCAATCTCGACAACCGCTGGCTTCAGATCCGACTTGAGGTTCTTGGAGGAGTGACGATTTTCACCTCAGCCTCGTTAGCTGTTTTGAATGCCGGAAAGCTGGATCCTAGTATCGTTGGATTGGCACTCAGTTACGCGTTGAACATGGTTGCGATGATCGGTTGGCTCGTTCGGACGTACTCGCAGGTGCAGTGCGTTCTAGTCTCGGTCGAGCGCGTGGACGAGTACTCAGAAAAGCCCACGGAGGCACCAGCCGAGACCGGCGCGCGGCTGCCACCCAACTGGCCAGATCAGGGACGCGTCGTCTTCAAAAACTACTCTGCCCGTTACCGTGAAGGCTTGGACCTGGTGGTCAAGGACGTCTCGTTCACAGTGCAGCCGTCAGAGAAGGTGGGGATTGTGGGACGCACAGGTGCAGGAAAGTCATCGCTCACTCTTGCACTCTTCCGAATTATTGAGGCAGCAGACAGCTACTGGGCTAAGGCGAGTGACCCCTCGTCCGCTGTTAAGAAGCAATTGGAGGATGCGACGGCGTTGTATTCTGACGTCAATGGAGGTGGCGGATCAATTGAGATTGATGGTGTTGATATCTCGACGTTGGGACTGGATGCCTTGAGGCAGCATTTGTCCATCATCCCTCAGGATCCGACGCTGTTTGCTGGCACGATTCGTCACAATCTCGATCCCTTTGAAACACAGTCGGACAAGGACCTTTGGGAGGCATTGGAGCGCGCACATTTGAAGGACCACATTTCGACCTTGCCTGGCGGACTCTCCTTTGAGGTTGCCCAGAATGGCGAGAATTTCTCGGTAGGCCAACGGGCGCTCATCTGTTTGGCGCGTGCACTCTTACGCAAGACCAAGGTTCTGATTTTGGATGAGGCGACGGCTGCTGTGGATGTGGAGACGGATGACTTGATTCAGAAGACGCTTCGACGAGAGTTCAAGGATAGGACGGTTTTGACGATTGCGCATCGGATCAAGACGGTGATGGATTCGGACAAGATCTTGGTGCTGGAGAAGGGCCGCGTGCAGGAGTTTGAGGCGCCCACGGTCTTGCTTCAGAAGCATGATTCGCTGTTCTATCAGTTGGCGGAGCAAGCGGGCGAAGTTGATGAGCACGCGCATAAGCAGTAGAATGATGGCTACAGTATTTGAAAAAAAAAAAACTTTTAAATATATATTGATACGTACTGGAGACGAGGGTCTAATGTTTGTTCGGGTTGGGGTCCTTATGGGTGGCGAGGGACAAGAGGGATAAAGGAAGTCTCGGTCGACGACTAGGATTGTAGGATTGTGTCAAAACAACACTGTCTGGGCTTTTGTCCCTCTCTAGTAATTCAACACGGCGCCCCATGTCCTCCGTTCCTCTTTGCACGGGTCCTGTCCAACTTGTTTTTCCAAACAGCGTCCCTCAATGCCTATCCAGATTGTTCACATTGACCGGGGCGAGGACCAGGGCAGAGGAGACATGATAGAGGGCTCACAGTCGTAGGACCTCGTTCATGAAGTCGAGGCGAGGTTCATTTTGACCAGAAAGGGGCGCAAATTCCGAAATTTCGGACCCAGCTTCATGTACATCTGTAAATGTCCATCTTTTTTTTTTCTTTTTTTTTTTCCCTCCATCTGAACGGGTCCTAACAACAGTACGAGTTAGTGGACGACAAGGTCTAGCGCGACCCCCGACCTCGTATAAATTAGTATCCCATAGTTTGGTCCAGAAGGTTGGCATGGCGGAGTCCAGGTCGCTCTTGTCCCATAGCAGTTACCACAGTCTACGGATTGAAGACCACTTCAAAACAAGCGGCGAACATAACCCAGCTCTATTCTTATTGTTACTGTGAGCCACGAAAACACAATGCTCCTACTCACTGCAGATCTCACATGTACAGTAGAGGGCTATTAACAACGTTCAAGTTCAAAATTCGGTATGATATACGGTACTACATTATGGCGGCAAAATACAATACCAATCCAAAGGTATCATAGGGTGCATGCATTCCTCAGTTCGCTCTTTTTCCAACTTCACAGTACATGGGTATATTGCAGGTTGTTTAGCCGGTGAAGTTGTGCACTACATTTTTATTTTCTGTTATTGTCGCGTAGAGAGAGCGACGACGGTTGTTGTTTTGGAGAGAGAGCTGTTGCAAGAGCAAACTGAAAAGCTGTCTCGACTGCATAGCAATGTATTCGGGTGCTTAAAAAGTGAGACCCTCATGCAGGGATTGTGGTGTTCAACTCTCCCGACTAGTTTGTGTCCTGCTCAAAATATGGGATTAGGTCTACAGTTCTGTATTCCCTATGAGCTGCCGGTGCGAGGCAACAAGAAATTGGTCAGCTCTGAGTCACCATGCAATGCTCTGCATACATGCATAGCGAAAAATAAGTGAATGCACCCGTACCAAAAGACGGGACCCCCGTCGTTGGGAAAATCAAATTGCCCTCCAAAATCAAAACAATCAACAAAATCTTTCTGAACGCACTGTGCTTTCTTGCATCTAGTGCTGGCTGGCTATGGGACTTCACTCGCTGAAAGCACTGAACGAGGAACTTCGTGAAGGGTGGTTCGTGCCCTTGGTCTTGAATTCAACTTTCTAGATCCTCAAGTCATAGATAGCTAGCTACTTCTTAACAGATGTAACAAAGAAATGTAACAAAGCGAAAAAGTCCACGGGTACTGCAACTTTCGGCGGCCAGCCTTCTCGGCTCGTTTCTGACATCCACTGCTACTGGCTACTTCTATGAGGTAATCACCAGTGCTCAGAAAGAACAGAAAGAGCAGAAAAAGGCTGATTCTGAAGTATCCATTTGCTCACCTGCATGGACCGAGGTCACTGGCGCTTTCCATGGTGTCGCTGCAGCGCGGCTCTCTGCATATTTTCCACCCCTATGTATGCATGCGCGCTCCATTGTGCGTTTGAATTGAACTATGTGTTTACTGAATATCTGGCGAAGCAAGCGTTTAATCTCGAAGGTGAATGATTACAGTGTGCATTGACATGAGCCGAGACTCGAGAGAGCGATACACACTCAGAGCGTTATGAATTTGCCATGCCCCTGGCTCAGACAGCCCTCACACAACATTCATCATGGTTAGACACACTGTACTTGCCACCGTGTACCATACACGAGATTGTTCAAAACCCCATAACACCATAGACCGCTACTTCTATGGCCGCCTCCCCTTTCATGCATGACTACCAGGCAACATTGCCTCAGTCTGATATGCCTTTATCATTGCGCCTATTGAGCACGACCCAGACGGTTAATACTAAATATCTTCTCAAGCAGCAGTATTTATTAAGATGCTTCCACACCGTCTCAAAGACGACGTGTACAGTACACATACATTTGATCTGCTTCGCTGTACGAGCTGTGGATTTTGGCTATGAGAACAGGTTCCCAATTGCGGGATATGAAAAAATAAGGGGAGCGCATCGCTCAGCGTGCACCAGCCATCGAACCCTAATATACTTTACTTTGATCTCGGATATTCTCTTCCTGGAATAGAATGAGCACGAACACGCAAACGCAATTCTAACAACCATGGCCATTGCGGGCGTCCCTGGCATCCGCCGTCCAACTCCATGTCTGAAGAACATCTGTACAGGATAAATATCGCAACCTGTTCGTCTATTCCTTTCTCAATCCGCAACCCAAGTTACTCCTTTTGAATCCCATATCCCCTCAGAACCCGCAAACATCGTTACGCCTGCGCCTTACAAGAATCCCCGCATTGCCAGTAGTCTCGGTCTAAACGATGAGTCAGTCAGCAGCATACAATTACCGACGCTTGATACGACCTAATGGTGCTGTTCAGGGCCAAGGAACTGATGCTCCCCCCAATCCGCCGCCTCCTGTCCCCCCGCCGTCGTCTTAATCCCACAGGAGCAAGCATTGATAGTCTCACCTTTCAATCAGAGAGCAAGCGCGATGTTCGTCATCTGTACTTTGAACAATTGTCGTCCATTTTCCTTGACAGAAGCACAGTGCTGATTCCATAAGGTTTCGCAGGATCTCCTTAGGAGACTTGACGACGTGGATAGCTGCAAGTACAAGCACGAGTGCCGATCGTGGAATCCATGCCGCCCTAGAGTGTGATAGCCCTTGACAGTGCCACTGGCGAGTTGCAAAAATAGTCCAAAGGAGTGTTTATTAAAACGTCTCGAGCCCATCGCCCACACCTATCGTATATAGGATAGACTGAAAGGCCTTGACAGTCGTACATGAGTAGTCACTGCAAAGCGAGTGTTGGAAACTGCTTGAGGCAGGTCGGATGGCAATCGTTGACCAATTCATCGCGATATCGTTGATGCAAAGGTTTAGAGAAATCCATGAGTGTACAAGTCTTGTAGACGATATCCTCCAAGCTCTGGCACAGGCTGGTGCAGTTGAAGGTCGGAAGAAACTCCACGTAGCAGTCCATGTCACAGTGAATGGCACGCTGAATAACAATATGCCCACATCTCTTGCTGCCTGGCGCTGGGGCATACTCGGGTCTTCTCTCAGATGCGCATGTGGCTGGCCCGAAGTTCCTCGGGCAGTCTTTGCGGCAATGGGGATACATGCATTCGTGTACGCAGCGGCCACATTCTTTTTGAAGTCCCTTCAGACAGTCGCTCTTGCGTGTTTTCATCTTTTCACACAGTTTAGTTGCCCGAGACGGCCGTAAGCATTGTCCTTTACAATTTCTCTTCTCACAAGCGAGCGTGTGGTTGGTAGTCCCTGCGATGGTGGTCGACGCGACTGCCATGACGATGAAGAGTTGAAAGGGGAGACACATGTCGCGCAAGCTAGGGGGTGTTCGTATCTGCGAGGATGAATAGTTGTGAGAGAAAAAAGAGCGTGAGATGACTTATTCTGTACCCGTAAAGCTGTTAGCTAGTAACTGAGCCATAAGGAATACTATATCTGCTACATCTGCCGGATCTGGATCATAATGCCGTCCATTGGGAAGTAAAAAAACATTGCACTGGCCACTAGCACAAAAACCTAGTTTCGCCTCCGTGAAGCATGTCTCACAGCAGATGGTTGCAAGAGTAAAGCAGCTACGTGGTGGCAACATTGATTCACCAAGAAAGCAGGTAACGGAACTATCAAGCGTTGACAGTACATACTGGGGCTACTTGAGCAAGGCTGCTGTTAGGTGACAATGTGGGTGTGGAATTGGTTTGATTGGACCTTTCTTTTTACTAGTTGCAACGAGAAAAAAAATGACCACACGCACATTGTTCATTTCAGCCATGCACAGTGACATCTTGGCACGGTCTTTGCCTTTCATCCAGTGGCACAGGGTGTTTGTGTGAGAGTGGGAGGTAGCACAGACTACAGTGCATGCATGCCAACACCCAAAGGGAGTGTATGCTGTCTAGTCTATACCCAACATTCTCCTTGCATATTCAAAATGTACTAAGGCTCAAATCAGTGTTCATTTTGCATCTGAACGAGGCTATTGTTTTCGAGCGAGTTGCTGTTTAACTAGATAGAGCTGTGGCGCGTCATTGCCAAGTGTAGCATTTGCTTAGGACTTGTTTAGCCGCTACACTGACCCTGCCTGGATCAGTTTAGTCAAACTCAAGAACAACGGCACGCATCATGGTGTATAGCAACGTCATTGGATTCATCACTCAGCATGACTTGATATCAGGAGAAATGTTGTATTCATTTAAGGTCTTCGAAGCATATGTCGCCCCAGTCAGTTATGTCTTTACACACATAGTATACGTTAAGCGGCATAAGGCTGCATATATCGTTCACCACAGCCGTCTGCCTTGAGCATTCCTGAGTGCGAGTGGGATGATTCACTGTCGCCGAAATCTTGTTATGGCAGCGAATGTCACACAGTAAGGCCGGCTTGACGATATTCAGAGCGCAGTTCCTGGTACGTTTCCATGCAGCCGAGCCAACGTTGAGAAATCCTTCAGTTTTACATATTCTTCCAGCTTTCTTTCGAGTGTTCCGGAGGCACTTTCCTTGGCATGAGGTATAGTTGCACTGGTTTACACAAGCCTCACGCCCCCTGCTGTCCTTGCATTTATCGTTACATTTGTCAGGCGAGATAACTTTTAGGAACAGAATGCTTGCCAAGGTGGTACATGCAAGGCAGGCGGTGATCATGAGAAGCGGAACGAAAAGTCGCATTGCTGTTGAGGAGTAGGTGGTGGGTTCGTATGTTTTGACTTCAATTGAGGAGAGAGGCAGAGAAGATGAGAAATGGAGTGAGTGAGGCGAGTGAGAGAAAATACTGCACATTTAAAGTAGAAGCGTTTAGAATCTATCCCGAAGATCTTCAGACCGTGAAATGGTAAGCAGACTCAAGTCACGCTAGGTTGGCAGTTGGTGCTCTTATTACACAGTTTGGAGCAACACGCATATGAGCACACAGGTAGTTACACAGCTTTGCTTACGATAGTGTTGAATGAGGCTGTTATTGCGCATGGGTTGTCGCACAGCTGTTGAGCATACACTGCTTCATCTCGAGCCATGTGCTAGGCCAGAGTGGTGCTCACAAAGATCTAGAACAATGTTGTGTTCCATCGTCATTCATTTCTGACGTCAAGCCAGCAGGGGCTGCACGTAGACATGCAGTCTAGCATACTCAATTGAATACAGCTAGATCTGTGATGGAAGCAACGCTCAAACGATGGTTCATAACACCACTCCAAAGGATGCAACTGACTCCAACGCATCGAACATACCACCGTTAACGCATTTCATTTCTTTTCACAGATGCATGTAGCCAGAACCTAGTTTTATACAATCCTCTCAGAGGAAGGTATTCACTTCCTTACTGCGTGAGGGAACTGCATGCGTCAAGTAAGCAACGGGTCCAGCCAAATGTGCATCCATTCCACGCTTCGCCTGTGTCTCCGTTTTTTTTGCCTCTCCTTTGCTGCAGGAGCGAGGTTGCAAAAGGGGCGTTTGAATTTGTTCATTTTTGGGATATGTAGAGTAGTCATGTTAACGGCTATATAACAGCACATTGTCCCGATGTTCATGCGAAAGGAAACCTTCAGACTTCAATCGCATCCTCTCTTGACTACCGGCACGGCAGTATTTCACTTTTTTTTTCTGTCTTACACGGTTGAGACTATACCCCGATCACAAGCAATGGTCCATTCAGCACATAACTATCGGTATTTGACGCGGCCGCGCGCACCTGGGAATGCTCAGACTGGTGGTGCCCTTGCTCTGCAACCGCCGACTCCTCCCCCGCCGCCACCCCCTCCACCTCCACCTCCAACCCCTCTCAGTCCAAGACCGTGATGTTCGAGGCGATGAATCAATTGCCTGTTGGCCGATACAGCGCATTAGTCATACCCGTGATGTCAAAGCATGCCACCATCGCCCTCATCGCAGCCGTTGAACCGACTCAATTTTATGGCCAGAGCCCTATAGATGACACTGATATCATAACCGCATAGACATACTACATAGAATTATGATGAGCCCTAACATATATTCGAGTCAACATAGCAAAGTGCAGTCTGCCCTTGCCGTAAGACATAGTGGATGGTCGTTGTCTATGTAAAGTAAGCGTCCTCTCTAAGTAAGGGATAATGACTGCATTGAAAGTAAGGGTTTGTGGGCTAGAGCAACCTGAATGGCACTCGATGTCAATTGAGTGGTAATGTAGCCTGCTTCCGATTGGGTCGGTTATTTGGTCTGGCCGTTAGGTTTGATCCATACCTTATAGCTCAGGAGTAAGAACGACTATCCGTTTGTCTCACTACGAACTGCGGCTTAACAGTAGCTTCAGGTCGCGACAGTTTCAGATCGTGCATCGCTCCCACAGGATTGACAGTAGAACAGGGATGTGGAGCTGTATGAGCACAACAAGTGGAAATTCAGACTAGCGCTCAGTGTACCCATTTTTTGGAAGCCAGTCGCGGTGTCGATCAAGATCTGGAGCGTAGCCGCCACGATTTGTAAACTACAAGAGCGAGCAAGCGGTATGTGGCTGATACAGTACAAGATGCCCCTGCATATTCATGCTCACCATAACCATTGGAACACAATGCTCGAGGTACACAAGGTGGACCGAGGGCGAAGATAAAGATTGTATACAGCTCCCATGCTCGTAAGTATTTTCGTACCTTGTTCTCTTCTTTCTCTCCATCGGTACACACCATTTATCCAAAGAGCACCAAAATTGCTATCAAGAACCTGTAAGTGTGAGATTTTGCTTGAGGATGGAGTCAGGTGTAGTGATAATGAGCTGCACCTACCCTACAAACTTCATGCTAATCCACATATGGTGACCTTTGATATCTTGCCGTGACTTGACCGCCTTTGACCACCAAGGAATCGAACTCTCGCGTACAAAGACATTGTTCCTGAGCCATCTCAGACCGACAGATACTGCTATCGCTCTTGGAGAACGCTCTCTCGTGTCTCTCTACAGGTATTGCAAGACCAATGAACACACGTAATTGAATAAGCCATGGAAACTTGTCTGTTCGCTAACATGATCAGCTGTGTTTACTTGATACGTGCTGCCTTAGTGCTACTGCCGTTGGACCTCTTTGTGACATTTTTAATTCTTCATTGTTCTCCTCTTGTCGTCAGTGTGGTAGCTTCGACTTTACTAAGGTAAGAGCAACCAAAAGCTTTGCATAGCCATGATCTTCATTCACTCATAGCAAGCGCTGACCGTATTGTTTCTATGGAAATGGATACAGCATCAAGACAACTGCCATGAGTAGTCCACTCAATAGTTCACCACCCGACATCGGGAGATCTGCCCACAACTCATTGACACCGTCATTGACCGCCCATGGTCGATCTGTCAGCCATGGCGCCGCAACTGCATCATCTCAACAAGCCAACTCGAGTTCCGATGGCGAGAATATATCCATCTCGTCTCAAAAAACTAAAAAGCGGGAGATTTTTCGAAACTTCTTTCGGTCAACCAAACATGAGGATATGGTCACGATCCAAGATGGTCCATTTAAGACAGAGATCCGTCACGCTCAAACAGCTAGCACCGACATCACCTCTGCAGTCTACAGCCTCGAAATCAGCAGCTCAGGAACTGGGTCACAGCCCACGATCGGCAGGACTGACGCTCGTTTGAATATCTTCTCGGAAAACGTAACTAAAACATCCACTAGAATCGCATCACCAGAACTGGACGCGCGCATTGACAGTACATCCCAGCTCGCCTTGTACATCAGCCTTCTCCCAAGGAACATGACTTCTTCCTTGCAGTGCGAAAGTCTCGAGAGTGTCTCAGATCCCACAAACGAAGCGTCGTGGACCACGCCGTCCGATGATACACTGCAGCAATGGATCAAAGCCATTGAACAGAACCCGATCAAGCAAGAGCACCTTCGCTGGTTGGGGTCACGCATCGTCGAGGAATTTATCAAGAATGCTGTCAAGGATCCCGTCGCTGTGTCAGAAGTCGTTCTCCTTGGCTCTGTCCTCGATCAGGCACACTACCGCAAGTTGCTCAATTGCTTTATTTCGGAACTCCAAGAGTCCGTTCTTCTGGATGTTGATCTGCTCCAAGGTCTCGTCCAGTTGGTCCAGTGTGCCGCGCCAGCGTATCTTGAGGCCGATGATCTTGTCAAGATCTTGAGTATTCTGAGAAAACGCCTTGGAGACACCCATCAGCAGTCGTTGGAGCATCAGTACCATTTAACCTTGGCTGTCTCGCGCCTCCTTGATGTCATGGCCGAGCCAGAGCACAAAGTCAAAGATCTACGTCGTGTCGAGGAAAAGGAGCCTCTGGCCTCAGTTCTTTCAGGATTGCAATCCAGCTCGGACCCGTATCTGATGTATCAAGCGCTGTACGCATTTCAAGCCTTGCAGTATGTTCCTGACAACGAATCCACTCTTCGAGCCATCATGCGACACTCCCTAGGAGCCGCAGAGAGCCTTATCAAGGTGTCAGGAGTCATTCAGTTGAACTTTGACGGCCTACTCGAAGGCCTCAAGCAGATGCAAAAGACTGTCGAGGAGACTTATGGGATTGCCAAGTCCAGCTACGAAGGCATCAGCTCATTGATTGACAGTGGACGTGGACTGTTCGATAGTCTCAGGGCGGGCCTTGTCTCTGGCCACAAGCATCCGTGGTACCCTGCCGTACTTACCGCTACAGCTCTCTGCCGGGCAGGCCAATTGGTCTATTTCAGCAGGCTGGTTCGAGAGGCTCCTTGCCGTCGTGATCCTCGATTCCAATGGGGTGTAAGCCAGCTCCTGGGCGAGATTGCGATTGATGATGAATGGGAGTCCTGCATCCGTGAGCAAGCTGTCAGTTTTCTGGAAGATCTGTACTTGAATGATGCCGATTGGGCTCAGGACGACATCGTCAGGTCTTGGATGCTGACTATTCTCGGCAAGATCTCAGAGGTGCCTGATCATGCGGTCAGAGACGTGGCCCTTGCTTTTCTGCAGGTCCCAATGAACAATGGCTCTACCATCGTCACGCAACCCTACCCATTGAGGTCTCACCTCCCTATCCCAACGAAGTCGCCACTTATGGCCCTAGTCCAAGATATTCCTTATCTTGAGTACGATCTCAACGACCTCCGCCTCAGACGACTCCGAGAGTACAGTCAGACCGTGTACATCCCTCCTCAGGCCAAGGCCAACCTTCAGGCTGCTGACAAGGATGCTCTACCACTCATGGAGACGATCAAACAGTTCCTGGAGAGCGACGGACAGGTGTTCTTGATACTAGGTGATTCAGGAGCAGGAAAATCAACATTCAACAGATACCTTGAGCACGAGCTTTGGAACATCTACAAGCCAGGTGGCCACATACCGCTATTCATCAACCTACCTGCTGTGGCCGGAAGCTATTGGGATATCATTGGCGAACAATTGCGGAAGCACAAATTCAAGGAGGATAAGATCAAAGAGCTGAAGGAGAATCGGAAGATGATCCTGATTTGCGATGGTTACGACGAAACCCAACTCAAGGTCAACTTGCACTCGGAGAATATGCTCAATCAAGAGGAACAACCAGACACAAAGTTGATTATCAGCTGCAGGAGTACCTATCTTGGACAGGACTATCGCGACCAATTTCGTCCTCAACAGAATGATCGCTACAGCTCCTCTGCAGCTAACCTGTTCACGGAGGCCGCCATTGTTCCTTTCTCAAGAGACCAGATTGGGGACTACATTGAACAGTTTGTGCGAGATCCAGAGGTACACAAGCTGATTGGTGATAGACCCGTCTGGAGCTCTGAGAACTACTTGGATAAGCTGAGGTCGATCCCCAACTTGATGGAGCTGGTCAAGAACCCTTTTCTTCTTTCTCTGTCTCTGAGTGCATTGCCTGGCGTGGTCAAGGACGGAACCGATATCACCAAGCTCAAAGTGACTCGTCTGACTCTCTACAACTCTTTTATCGATCAATGGCTGGACATCAGCAAACGACGACTGAGGACGATCAAACTATCGGTGGAAGCAGACAGCGCACGACAGGAACTACTTGAGGACGATTTTGCCGCAATCGCCGTGGACTTTCTCAAGAACCTCGCGGCTGCCATATTCAAGGAGCAGGACGGAAATCCAGTTGTCCAGTACACGCAAAGAAGCGACAAAGGGACATGGAAGGTCGAGTTCTTCGGACCAAAACCAGATATCACGCTCCTCCGAGAGTCCAGTCCTCTGTCGCGTTCAGGTGTCCAGCACCGTTTCCTTCATCGCTCGTTGTTAGAGTACTTTTACTCTCGACACATACGAGAGACCAGTGAGTCAAATGCACTGTCTGATGTTTCTCGAGATCTGGCCGAACACCCTCTAAGCCAAAGGACTCTTGTCACGGAGCCGTCGATTGTCCAATTCCTAGCCGAGCACGCCCAAGACGATTCTAGGTTCCGACAACGACTTCATCAATTTGTCGAGCAATCGAAAACAGACGCTTCGGCTAGCCAAGCAGCAACCAATGCCATTACTATCTTGGTTAGGGCCGGTGTGTTATTCAATGGGGCCAATCTAGCAGCTATTCGAATTCCAGGTGCGGACCTGAGTGGTGGACAGTTCGATTCAGCTCAACTACAGGGAGCAGATTTGAGAACCGCCAACCTTCGCAATATCTGGTTGCGTCAGGCAGATTTGAGCAACGCGCAGATGGAGGAAGTCCGATTTGGCGAATATCCGTATCTCGAGGAAGAAAGCCATGTGTTATCGTGCGCGTACTCTCTAGACGGGAAGACACATGCTGTGGGCCTCCACAGTGGCACAATTAGCTTGTACAACACCGCAACTTGGGAGAAGACACGCAAATTAAGCGGCCACACCTCCTCTGTTAACAGCGTGGTGTTTTCGCCAAGCGGCGAGCAGATTACCTCGGGCAGTGACGACAACACGGTGCGGCTCTGGGACGCACAAACCGGTGCACCTGGTGCTATCCTAAGCGGCCACACCGGACCTGTGAACAGCGTGGTGTTTTCGCCAAGCGGCCAGCAGATCGCCTCGGGCAGTGACGACAACACGGTGCGGCTCTGGGATGCACAAACCGGTGCACCTGGTGCTATCCTAAGCGGCCACACCGGACCTGTGAACAGCGTGGTGTTTTCGCCAAGCGGCCAGCAGATTGCCTCGGGCAGTGACGACAACAAGGTGCGGCTCTGGGACGCACAAACCGGTGCTCCTGGTGCCATCCTAAGCGGCCACACCGACTGGATTAGAAGCGTGGTGTTTTCGCCAAGCGGCCATCAGATTGCCTCGGGCAGTTCCGACAACACGGTGCGGATTTGGGACGCACAAACCAGTGCACCTGGTGCCATCCTAAGCGGTCACACCGGCTGGCTTTACAGCGTGGTGTTTTCGCCAAGCGGCCAGCAGATTGCTTCGAGCAGTTCCGACAAGACGGTGCGGCTCTGGGACGCACAAACCGGAGCACCTGGTGCCATCCTAAGCGGCCACACCTCCTTTGTTAGAAGCGTGGTGTTTTCGCCAAGCGGCCACACCTCCTTTGTTAGAAGCGTGGTGTTTTCGCCAAGCGGCCATCAGATTGCCTCGGGCAGTGACGACAAGACGGTGCGGCTCTGGGACGCACAAACCGGTGCACCTGGTGCCATCCTAAGCGGCCACACCGGCTGGCTTTACAGCGTGGTGTTTTCGCCAAGCGGCCAGCAGATTGCTTCGAGCAGTTCCGACAAGACGGTGCGGCTCTGGGACGCACAAACCGGTGCTCCTGGTGCTATCCTAAGCGGCCACACCTCTTTTGTTAGAAGCGTGGTGTTTTCGCCAAGCGGCCAGCAGATTGCCTCGGGCAGTTACGACAGCACGGTGCGGCTCTGGGACGCACAAACCGGTGCACCTGGTGCCATCCTATGCGGCCACACTGGCTCTGTTTATAGCGTGGTGTTTTCGCCAAGCGGCCAGCAGATTGTCTCGGGCGGTCACGACAACACGGTGCGGCTCTGGGACGCACAAACCGGTGCACCTGGTGCTATCCTAAGCGGCCACACCGGACCTGTGAACAGCGTGGTGTTTTCGCCAAGCGGCCAGCAGATTGCCTCGGGCAGTCACGACAACACGGTGCTACTCTGGGACGCACAACCCGGTGCACCTGGTGCCATCCTGAAAAAAAATGAAAAAAAACCTGGTGCCATCCTAAGTGGCCACACCAACTTGGTTTACAGCGTGGTGTTTTCGCCAAGCGGCCAGCAGATTGCCTCGGGCAGTTCCGACAACACGGTGCGGCTCTGGGACGCACAAACCGGTGCTTCTGGTGCTATCCTAAGCGGCCACACCGGACCTGTGAACAGCGTGGTGTTTTCGCCAAGCGGCCAGCAGATTGCCTCGGGCAGTGGCGACAAGACAGTGCGGCTCTGGGATGTGAAATCAGGTCTTTGTTTGGCTACTGTAAAGGATTTCCATGGTGGGATCTCGTCAATCGCATGGAACGCAACCGCGGACGGCTGCTACTTATCAACTGGCTGTGGCGATAAATCTGTTCGTATGTGGAAGGTCAAAGGAACCTGCCATCCTGTGTCTGTGCACCTAGTCTGGAGCTCTTCGCATGACCAGCTTGTTGTATCAGATTCCAACATCTTGAACACGCAGGGTTTAATCGGTACAAATAGGAAACTCTTAGAACAACGCGGCGCTTTCAGCAAACAGATATCTCTGGAAGAGCCGTAGGTGTAAATAGTATGTATTAGTACCTACACTCTCCTCACTTACAATATCAGATTTGCAACTCATTTTCATGTTTATTCGGAGTTCTCGCTTGTCTTTGCAATCTCTTCTGGGAGCGGGAGGACGCGCGCTGGCCACTGTCCGCAGATGACACAGAAGGTCTGGTCCGGCGTCCAGAGATTGAACCCACAGCCGGGGCAAGGGTCTCTGCCTTCCTTCCTTCCTCAGCTTTTCCGGGTAGGTGCTCATGTCATCGGCAAAGACCGTCTTGAACACCTTAGAGTACTGCAAACGTTCAACATCTCGGATCTTGATCCCCTCTTGCTCAAAAATGCGATCCTGCTCCTTCTTGAGATCCTCGGCCGACATGGAGTCTTGCAGAATTTTTGGCAGAATCGTCGTACCCGACCCCACCTCAATAGGCTCCTTCTTTCTCCAGCCCGAAAAAGTTTTCGTCATCAAAGGCCTAGGGGAAAATAAACTTGCCATGGTGCTGTCAACTCAAGAGTCGGTCTTGCCAATTCTCGGTCAACAGCCTGCGCTTGGCCAGAAGATCATTCCGAGCCTTACACTTTGTGACCACATTGCTGCAGAAACACCCGTGAAGCGCGCTAAAAGTCCTCACTGATCGCATCGCGTGCCTGGCGCTGCTACCCAGACTATCAGATAGCCATTGGGAGCCGTCGGGTCCCCCGGAGCTCTCTCTCTCTGATAGCGCATTCGTTTTTCGATACCTCTTTTTGCTGGCACTTATGTCTGACGTGATCCGTCTCATGCCATTGAAAGGCCTGTGCAATGTGCCACCGGAAGAGAAATTGCTCGAGGCTGCTGTATGTGCGATATTCTGGGGGAAAATACATTTTCTCGATATTGGCTGTGCTTGAAGAGATATGCTGGTCTCTCGATCACTCTCACAATTCCACACTTGAAGATGACGTGAACGGGTCGCCGGTGGACACTGAACAAACCTCGGCAAGATCATCATGCCGTTGTTTATTTTTACTCTCAAGGTCCATCGCAAGGAGAGCGAAATTTGACAGGAAGAAGATCATGCTCGTCGCCAGCGGGGGATGTGTTGGGTTCAGATTCTTGGGAGACCAGGTTGAGCGATACGGCGGTGGGGGGATGGGTGGTTCTGAGGGTCGAGTCTTGAAAAATGGTAACAGTTGGGTTGAATAGCTCAGCTGTTATTAAGTGTGCCACCAAATGGTCTCCCACTCACGTTCCTGACTGGCTGAAAGAGCAGCAATTCGATAGGTCGCTATATTTTCCGAAAGCATGGGTCATAATCAAAGGGTTCTATGATCCAAATGCTCCTCTGGCAAGATCCTTTCCCCAGACCGATAGCTCTTATGGGTTAGTCCTGCGTTATTGGGGTAGTCATAGGGCCAAGTATGACGCTTTCAAACTGCGACCAGTGGTCGTGTTGCCAAGCTCGTCAAACTTGATCTTGGAACGATCGGGTTTGCACGTTACTATTTTCGGAACACAAAACAAGGCCAATAAGACAGTTTGTAAAACTCTTTCCCATGTCCCACGGCAACATTAACGTGGGGGGTAGCTCCAACGCCAATGACACCATGGCGGTGTCGTATGCGTCTAAGCTCAAAAGCAATCACCATTCCCCATCCCCTGCCCCTGCTCGCACCAAAAAGTGCGAAACTTTTTTTCGAAGCCAGGCCATTCCGGAGGGAATGAACCTGCATGTCAAGTCGCCAGTTCCCCAAACCCTCGTCTACACCCTCCCTCGCAAAGACTCCAACCATGACGAGGTCCTCACCCAGATCCTGAACACCTACACCTATGTGGATAGCTTCCACCACCGCACCTTCCCCACGTCCGTCCAGTTTTTTATCACTGTTGACGACACCTTGCACTACGAAACCATTCGAAAACACCAAGGCCTGACAATCAATGGCCGCACCTATGCCCCTTGCGTTCCCATTCATTCCTCTGTGGACTTGTGGAGAGTCAACTACCGCTTCGCCCCCCATTCCATCACGGTTGAACAATTCACCAAGGCTTTTGAGCCCTATGGTAGCATTGCTGAGATTGGGCGATACTATTACACGATTGCAAACAACCCCCGTAAAGTTTACACCTGGGACGGATATGTCATACTCCAGGGCAAAGTGGACAAGGATGGACAGCCCGTCAACAGAGTCCCCGTTCCCGAGATCCTTGACTTCGGTCATCGACTTTTCATTAACACCAAAACTGCCACCGACACTCTCAGCACCCCCCACAACGCCACCAACAACACCAAGGCCGACAACGCCCAACCTGCGCCAAACGTAAATAATCCTAAGCCTCAACCCAAACGTAAAAAGCGCAACGGCAAGAAGCGCCTGAAGGCTGTGCAACAGGACAGCGCTATGGAGGGCGTGATCAACACGAACACGTCTGACAACTACTATCAACAGGAGGCCCACAGGACAGGAGCCGTGACCGCGGACAGCACCGCTGGAACCCAGTCCGAAGCAAGCCCCACTTTGCTCGCCGCGCAAGCAGGCACGCCCGCTGTTGATGGAAGACACCATGCCTTGGCCCCACACGGTTGTGGGACTTCAACGGGAAGTACCAATAACCTCTTACCCTCTTTGCATTCTCTCAATGCTTCATCGGGAAGTGAACAACCCTTTTATGATGCCGTTGAAGACCCTTCCCCTGACACCACTCAGGACAACGTGCCCGCCACTTCCACTCCCGACGCCACATCCACACCCACACTCACACCCACCATCGCGACGCGTCGACAACCGCGGGCCACATCCTACGCGGGCTCGTACAGCGTCGCCCAGCTGAGTCAAGCCTCGATCAAACCGTCCACTTTATAATCCCAATGAAAAAGTCGCTCAAGATCGCTACACTCAACGCACGCACCATCAACAAGACGACCAACCGCACAGGCACCAGAAATTTTCACAAATATCTGACTACCCAGCGGATCGACGTCTTAGCGCTACAAGAGACATCAATTGACCCAAAAGACAACCCACTACTACAACACCTCGACACCTCACTTCACGCACACCAAAGCATCTGGACCTCCCACTGCGCACTCCTACTGTTACACCCCAAACTCACAATCTTGTCCTCGTACGTCCTTCTAGACGAACGAGCCATTTTTGCCTCAATCGGCTCGATGGACACTGGTGACCAGACTCTGTTTGACATCTGTGCCATCTATGCGCCTTCGGGGGCCACCCGCCAACGCAACACTTTTTTCAACAATCTTCTCGAACTGCCTTTCTTCCAGTCGCCAGGCGAGGACATCATCGTCATGGGGGATTTCAACTACCACCATCACAAGCGTAACTCAGCACCTGCGGCCTGGAAGACATGGCTCAACCAGCATACTATCAACACACTCAACACCTACAACAGTCTACCCATCCACACTTTTAACAACCGCCATACTCAAACCACCATCGACTATATTTTCATGTCACCACCGCTAGCGGAACGTGTTTCTGCCCCGTCACACACCTATCTCCATAGCGACTGGACTGACCACTCCATGCTATCCTGCAACCTGAGCCTAGAAGCACTGGAAACGGGACCGGGAGTGTGGCGACTGAACATATCCCTGCTGCGAGACGAACAATTGCAGACGCACCTGAAGGAGATCGTACAGCGTGACCTACAGGACCTAGAGGGGCTGCCTCCTCAAGTGGCCTGGGATCAACTGAAACTCTCACTGCAGGAGGCGCTCCAACGGGCGGGTACCCAGAGAGCCAAGGACAAAAAACAGCTCTCTCAACGACTCCAAAAAGAACGTCAACACCTCCTTCGGCGCATCAAATGGCAAGAAGGATCTCCCAACCCCAACACGGTCTACATCCAGGAACTAGAGGCTCAGTGGCAGGAGATCGAGAGACGACTCGATGGACTCCTGGAAGAATCTATGACTGGATGGGCTTTACGAACGCAGATGAAATGGCGCGAATTCGGCGAACGATGCAGCAAGTATTTTTTCCGTGTACTCAAGTCCAGGGCCACCAAACGCACCATCACCCACCTGAAAGTGCCAAACTCGACGGACACTGTACACACCCCTAACGACCTGTGCAACGTCGGCAAAGCATTTTACCAGAAACTATACACCCCGGATCCGGTTGACCAAGGTGCCATTGACTCCTTGCTGTCGCATGTTCCTGAGTCAGCGACAGTCTCGGACGACGATCGAGAGTACCTCATGCGCAACATCACCCCAGAAAACATCGTGTTCAGCTTGGAAAAGAGTGCGCGGGAGAAAGCACCCGGCATGGACGGATTCCCTATTGAGCTATATGGTTATCTCTTGTCCATTAACGGTGTTGCTTCTCTCCTTGCCAGCGTCATGACAGAGGCGCTCACGGACGCGAAGATGCCACAGTCATGGCTCCAGACCTGTATGATACTGTTGTACAAGAAAGGGGATGCCGCGGACCTTGCAAACTGGCGACCTTTATCACTCATCAACTCGGACGCGAAACTCTTCACTAAAATCATCACCCTACGCCTCCACGGACCAATGGACACTCTGATCACCCCCTTTCAAACAGGATTTGTGCCTGGAAGGAAGATATCGGACAATGGACTGGTCATGGCAGCCTTTAGAGAACACTGCGAGAGATACAAGATCGACGGCGTTGGCATCCTTTTTGATCAGGAAAAGGCATACGACCGGGTGCACCCAACATACCTGCGTGCAGTCATGGAACGGATGCGTTTCCCAACAGGCCTCATCGATTCTATCTTCACTCTGTTCTTCAACACCCACATCAACCTCAACATCAACGGTTACCTAGCTCAACCATTCGCACAACAACGTGGACTGAGACAAGGTGACCCACTCTCACCTCTCCTCTATAACATTGCCATCGAACCTCTCCTCCGCACGATCCTCGCCTGTCCAGAGATAGAAGGGATCAAACTCTGCGACCATGCACGAGCGGAACCCCTGAAATTGATGGCCTATGCGGACGATCTGTGGACAGCCATCCGGACCGTTGACGAATGGACTTGCCTGAAAGGAATCATGGACACCTTTGGACGAGCATCGAATGCGCGACTGAATTTGAAGAAGACTGTTGCCTTCCTATTATTCAAAAGCGCGGGCGCACTCTCGCACGCTCTGCAGCAGGATCACGTCCACATCCACTCCAAACGAGCCGAGAATGCTCTAACGTATCTGGGATTCCCCCTTGCCCTGACCCGACAGCAACGAGACTCATTCTATGACAATATCCACACCAAGATCAAACACCACATCAACGCCTTACATGGACGCCAGCTCTCAGTCATGGGAAGAGGTCTGATTGCCAACTCTCTCCTGCTCTCCAGACTTTGGCATGTCATTTCGGTCCAACCCCCAACCCGCTCATGGACGAGGAAAGTACAAGGATCGATACGCAAGTTCACTTTGCCCTTTTTCCCTGCCCCATCGTGGGACTTCATCTGCCTACGACGCTCTCAGGGGGGACTTGGACTTGTCGACATTGGGTCTCAGGCATTGGCCTTTCAACTCCGTGCGGTGCAGAGGATCTGCTCTGATTCCACCTCATTCATGGCTTCCCTCTTCAAAGATATGCTATGCAAACAAACCTCCTCTGACTACCCTCTTGCTCCCTTTACGAACCCAGACTTCTATCTGACTCCTGGAAAGAAGTACTTCCGCCCGCACTCGATCCTCCGAGGCTTGGTGCAGTCCATGAAGACGATCCCCTCGACTTCCTGGACTCAAGCCGAGGCTGAGGCAGCGCCCTTCGGCACCATGCTGGCCACGTTGCTTCCGCAATGGCTAGACGCGGACGGCGTTCCTGTACCACACCCACCCGCCTGGCGTACAGATCATGTCCTCAGGCCCTTTTGGACGAACGCTGAACAGACAGAGGGACATCTGGAGTTCATTCCTTCAGCTGAACGGGTTGCTGGTCACAGACACAGGAGAGCCCTGGAGGACAATATCAGAAACCACCATTTCACCCCTCACCCGGTGCTACAACGAGCACTGGATAACATTGGACCACTGTTACTGGAGGACGACCTGGCTGACCACATTAATGCCATTATCGTCGACGACTCCAGAAAAGGCGCCTTTGGGATCGCGAGTACGAGGATTTTCCGCCGTGCTGCCTTCGACAGGATCTACCAACCCCCCGCACCACAACCTCAAAACCCTCCCATGGACCCAGCCCCACCGCCATTCACGGCCCGTTTTTGGACTGGTTTCTGGAGGGCTGAGATGCCCCACAACGTTCGCAACGTCTGG
Organism: Mortierella alpina; assembly: GCA_029449245.1. NCBI lineage: Eukaryota > Fungi > Mortierellomycota > Mortierellomycetes > Mortierellales > Mortierellaceae > Mortierella > Mortierella alpina. Next base: position 692,377 of record JANATF010000003.1, on the reverse strand, counting down.
TGGCGCCTTTTAATTAACAAACTCCCCTCTGGCGTCCGTCTTCATGCAATCATCCCAGACGTGGTAGAGCCCATCTGTCGTATCTGCAATAATGCGATCGAAACGGACCAACACCTCCTCTTCAGCTGCCCCCAGAAGCTCGCGGTCTGGCAAGGAGCGCTGACCAAGTACATCAAAGATCACACTTGGACAGCCGATCAGGTTGAACGTCTCTTTTTCCCCCGACCAGAGACACTGACACCTTTCAACAACGTACCCATCATCCTCCTGCTCGGATCCATCTTGGCCACCATCTGGCGTCACCACTTCGCCTTCATCCGTGAGAATCAGATCTTTGACAACACGAGAGTTCTAAGCGCCGTTGACATCGCGCTCACTCAAGTTTTGGCACAGATGGAGGAGCGACGCAAAAGGGAGGCGCGACACCAACCGCCTACACCCGCAGCAGACCTGACGACGGACACTAATTTCCCCACCTAACACTGTACTTGATTTCCTTTCTCTTGTTTCTTTTGTACTCTACGTTGCTTGGACCCCTTCTACCCTGTTACCTGTTATATTTCTCTCTTCTCTCTCCTTCTCCCCTTTGATGTAACTTTTGTACTTGCAGAAAGTATTCATTTTTATATCCTTTTGATCGGCGGCGACTCCTATGGTGGGGAGTATTGAATTTTTGCACACACTCTGACGCAATAAATCTCTTATAAACAAAAAAAAAACCAATAAGACAGTTTGTGAGGCCCGTGCTGCGGACTCTGGTTCCTGAATATCTTTGTCACACCCGTGTATACCGTGATGGAACGACCATGAAGGCCCTTCCTCACGACTATCAGTCAGGAAGGTCTGAACTTGACCCTTATGTGGACTTGGACGATAGGGAATGAGGGGTGGCGAAGCTACGAGAGGCGAAGTCGTAGTAGCACAACCAATTAAAAACACGTGAGTGCGAAAGAGGCAAGCAAAACGAACCCATTATAAAAAAAAAGTGTGGACTGAAATTTGGATATTAATCCATATGGAGTACATTCAGTGTGAACCGTGGGGCCATCCGTACCGATCCGTTCCCCCTCCCGAGAAAAAAGTGGTGGCTATTTTGATTTTTCGGATGTTCGGTTACGCATCGCTGGAGCACTCCAAGCAGACGTCTAGACATTTTGCCGTGTGGCCGTTGTGGCACCATGGCGTGGGGTTTGATGCGCTTCGTGCTTAGAGTGCCGTTGCATGCACTGTAACGTGGAAAATCGCCACGTTATTAGAATTCGATATATTTGATTGGCAGACCGCATTGACTGAATTGTAAAGTTTCTAACTAAGTGCAACGTATGTAGCATTTATGGCACGCACAGTTGGTGTGCTCAGGGCAGGCTGGCAAAAGAACCATGCACAAAGGTAGTCAATCGTTCTATAAAAGACCTTGCCTTACTACTATTCCTCCACATGTTCTCAGTATCATTTGCCAACTTTCTATATTGCTAACGCGTCTGCACGCTATATCCACACAAAAGAACACACGTTCCTTTTTACAACTCATCCTCTAACAGCAATGATGCGAGCAGCACACAATTATCGAGTTTTGACCCGGCCCCGTGGACCCGCGAATGCCCAGCATAATATGGCGCCTCCATCGAATCTGCCTCCACCACCGCCTCCACCACCACCACCACCATCACCACTAGCGTCATCTTGATTGTCCAAGCTTGTTTCATCTGCCTAAACATCCCTTGGTATAGCCCCCTCGCTCGCTACCGGACGTAGGGTCGTAACCAGGGAACTGAAACTGCAGTACTTCACTCAACACCACGAAAAGCTCACGATCCTATCGAGAACTGGCGCGCAAATACTTTCAAGATAAAGCAAGAGAAAGAATTCAAGGCGGCATCCCAGAGGCATCGTGTAAAGAGGCGACGGCAAATGTCTGTAACGCGTGGGACGCATCATCAATAAAAATAGGAATGAGATGTTGTTGGAGACGAAAACTCTCGTGCTACATGTGTCTTTTGGCATGTTGTTTCGCGAATCAATATTTTGTCGATGATTCTGCCACAAGCTGTTTCGGAATATCAGCACGGCCGGAGAGGGTGTTCCTTCCCAGTCCATCGGTTGTGAGCACTAGAGTTTGTTTGATACCTGAGAACGTATAATTCTTACTACAGGTTGCGCTTGAATGCATAAAAATCACACATTTTTTTTACAGTGATAACGCTTGGAGTGTGCTTTGGAAGTATTTTTCTTTTCTCGGAGCTATGGCCATATTTCATTCGAGGGTACTTTCGCCTTCGGCTTGGATGAGATACTGGACATTGGTATTGAATGGGATGCCGTAATTTCCAGTTGCCTGGTTAGGAGGCAGCGTCGTAGGATAGGGATCGACTAAATCGGACCACAGATTTTCAGACTGGCTGCCGATATGCTGCTGGTGCTAGTGGGAGGTGGTGGCGGATTTGGCAGAGGTGCCACATTGGTCTGGGCATTTCTTACTCCATGGGCTGAATCATAAAGGCGGTAGTTGAATGCTGCTTTACCCATTGCCACAAACCAGGTAAGTTTGTGCCAAAAGTGAAGTCTGTCATTTTTGCAGATGTCTATATGGCTATGGTTGTGTTGGTGTGACAAATAATAAGATCCAGCCGACAGGGCGGAATCACGGTAGATGTGTACTGCTCTATCTAGGTCACTGCAGTTGGAGCGGGCGGTGGGGCACGATGTTTCGTACCGCCTCTACTCCAGTACTAAGTGCACCCAGTGTGAATCCTGTGTCCTGTGTTTATTCCACAGCTTATATACTACCAAGCGGCAAGAACACTGTCCGCGCCCAGTTCAGTGGGCTTCAAGTTGAGATTGGGCGGGAAGTGTTGCCGTCTAAGTTTGGCTTCCTGCATTAAAATATGCGCATACAGTCAAACCTTTTGAATACCTCCAAACTGAATAGCTTCCCTTTATGCATAACTTTCCCCAGGCCCCCATTTCATCGTATGGCAAAGTGAATAATGTTCCCTTTTTCATACTGTATACTCTTGAAGAGGTCCCCCCGCTCTCTTAATGCATATTTCATACGGGCTTTTGTTTTTTTCCCCCCTACACGACTGAATGATTCTTCACATTATTGTGTGCAACTGAGTGAGTTGGAGTGGTGAGTTAAGGTTTGGTAGGGCGAGCATCGCAGCTACTGTGACCCCAAACTATTCACCTCCCCCTAATTACATAACCTGAACCTCCGCCCGAGAGTATGCAAAAAGAGAAGTTTGAATGTATAGTCAAACCAGAATAGTCAAACCAGAAGTTTGACTGTATGCATACCCCCAAAATGAATAACTGTCCTTTCTGCATACAAAAGTGTGGACCAGCATCGCTCCGTACCCCTATGAGGCCACCTCTCAAAACGAATGTTCTCTCATACTCCATACAATTCAGGTGGTCCCACGGGTATGCAAAACCAGAAGGTTGACTATATGTGTCTAATGACTTCGCCATTGCCCGAGCCCGCCAAATATAAAGCCGTGAATGCAGGCGGGTAAACCCCTTTTTTCTATTTCACCCAGATGCTATAAAAAAGGCCGCCCATCAGCACTTTTCGAATCTCACTCAATTTTCTCTTATTTAAAGGTCTACCTCCTACTATTCGTACCTTACTTCCAATTGTCCCTTCACTCGATTGTCGGCACGACCTTCCTCAGTCGCCACACAGTTTGCAGAAACTGTATTCTCACGCGAAATGATGCGAGCGGCATACAACTATCGGCTTCTAGTCCGGCTCCGCGAACCCGAACATCAACAGCCTGATCTCGTGGCTCCTCCAGACCCGCCACCATCACCCCCTTCTCCTCCTCCTCCAGTGTTATCTCGAACGCCCAAGCCTGCTCCATCCGCTTAAACAGCCATGAGTTCGATCCGACCGCCTGCCGTCCCAGAAAGCAGCCTCGAAAATGAGAAGCGATGGATACAGCACCATCTTATCTAGCACCCCAAGATCCGCGTCTAGGGATAGGCCAGAGCGATCGACAGTTTAGAGGCGCATCAAGAGAGGTACCCTCAAGGTTGAGGGGCGATGTGAGATTGGAAGAACGCGACCGCGACGCGTTAGCAAATAAATATCGGGAGATCGCGTTGGCCCGCGGCCCCTTAAAGACCTTTTTTTTTATGCCTGGGTCATATACCATACGAGAGGAGATTTGCTCGAACCTGTTCATTCATCCACTGCACAAACCGTTTTTTTCAATCTCTGCACCCATGGATCGGTGCCTGGTCGCAGCATTCTTGTTCCGAAGCCAGGCTCATCGTCCCTGTCGCCAGACGTGTCCTTCATCCACAGCAGCAGCAGCAGCAGCAGCAGCAGCAGCAGCAGCAGCAACAGCATCCGCAATGGCAGTAGGACATCCATGGGCTCAATCAGCGAGGAGACAGCTCTGCCTCAAGGCTGGACCAGGGTCGAACCTACTCCATCACCACAGCAATCCTGGAACGCAGCACTCCTTGGGCATCGTCCGCCCCTCTTCGCACTGGTCATGGACTCGATCTCACCCCATTGCACCCATCGCTCGACACACGTCTCATTCTGCTCCTTCAAGACGTCCTCAGCCTTCTCCGTCAACAGCCACCACCGTTCCATCCACGCAGCTAGAGACAGACCGAGCCCTTTCCAGCAACAGCAAGACCTATGCTCATGACTGGACGATCGAATCCAATGCGATGCTGCTCAACCTCCGTGAGCAAGGACTCTCCTGGCGCGAGGTCGGTTCACAACTGGGCAAGTCTGACGCTGCCTGTTTAAAACACTACAACAACATCCTCGCCCCAGCCCTAACGACCACTGGACGATGGCATGGCAACACAGCGATGGACAGGAGACTACTAGAGACGCGACTCTTGGAAAAAAAGACATGGAAAGAGGTGGGCAAGGTTCTACAAATAGAGGCTAGGTCTTGTCAGGCGAGGTTCAAGGGAGCGCTGGAACCATGGCTGAAGGCTGGCTTTGGCCATGAAAAACCCACACAGCCGCTGAAAAGCCAACTGCGTCGCCATGATGCGGGAGATGTGTATATTCAAAAGGTCAAGGCTGTTTATGACGCTATCCTGGCTGAGCAAGGTCTGCGGGCTAGTGTTATTCAGGGTTGGTATGATCAATACCTTGTCACGACGCTGAATCCAAAGGCGGTCATGATCATGGATCAGGCATGGACCCAGGAGATGGATAGCGTGTTAGTCAAGATGCGACGCGAGAGCAAGGCGGCTTGGCCTATCATCCAGGAAGCTTTGGGGATGGATTATTCTTCTTGCTACACCCGTTTTCACCAGATCACAGCACGGAAATTACCTGTCACTATCAAGCTGGAAGGTCTAGAGCTGCGGCAGTCCTTGCAGGAGCTGTATCGAGGAGTGCTGGTGGGTCATGGGTCCTTGTCTGACTTTTGGACGCCTGAGAGAGACGAGATCTTGCTAAGGATGAGGGAGGAGAAGCCGGAGGTGACGTGGAGAGAGATTGGACAGAGGTTGGGGACCTCTCAAGTCAACTGCCACACCCGGTACAAAGCGGTTCTCCAGCCGTTGGTCGAGCAGTTGTGGACGGCTAGGACAACGGCGCAGCTGCAGGAGATGGTTGGACAAGGCAGGTCTTGGGACGATATATCGAAAGCATTGGGCATCCATCGTCGTGCATGTAAGCAGCAATGGCTCGTTCTCAATTGCGACATGGACAAGACCACAGCCAAAACAGCCAAGACTATGGAAGGGCGAGCGGGAATCGTTGGCTCTACATATACCAAGATATTACAGCAAAGGATCGAGCGCAACTATGACGACCGCGACTGGGACCAACTGCTTCGGTCCCATTCAAGAGACAGCTCTTCCAGGAATGAGGAGCAGAAGCGACAGCAACGGCAGCACTGGTTGGAGAAAAATCCTCCCTGGGCCCCACTCGAGGAGACCAGACTGATCCAACATGTCCTTCGAAGAGGTTTGACCGAGTGGGAAGAGATTGCAGAGGCTTTGAATAAGGACTCTGAACGCGGCCGGACTTTTACAGCAGTGGAATGTAGGATCCATTGGAAGAATCTAGACATGCCTGTTCACCGAGGAGTTGATCTGCACGACTGGACACCCTCGAATCGACGACTGTTCTGGTCCATGTGGCTACATTACCGAAAAGCGAGTTATGTGGACGGTACGGATGCTGGTGATGATGGGGATGACGATATCTGGGACAGGATCAGTCAGGACCCCAGAGTGCCTGGCGACAAGGAGCAGTGCCGGCTCTATTTCGAGACGACCACTTGGGGTCTAGAGTCCCTCAGTGAGGACAGTATCACAGCGTTTGCTCAAAAACAAGTCGACAAGGAAGAGACGAGACTATCTCTGAACGCCGACGCCGACGCCGACAACGACGACGACGACGATGACGATGATGATGGTGATGCTGGCCATCGCAAACCGCGTTATCAATGGTCCAAGCGACGATCTGCGATGCTTCAGAAATTCATTGGACTGGAGATGCGACAGCCATCGCAGCAAACGAGGAAGACACTTAGCTGGCCCAATATCATACGACGCATTAACCGACGTCCTCAGGATCAGGAGAGTGGCGATGACTGTCCCCATCACGATGGCATCTTGGATCTCCGGGTGTCGCAGTGTATTTTTCATTGGAGGCGGCACCTCAAACTTGCACCGGGCCCACGCTGGAGTCATTCAGAGGTGAAGTTGCTGGAGCAAGGGATTCGGGAGCTCGGATATAACTGGCGCAAGATTCAGGGTCGATACCTGCCTTGGCGTCAGACCTCGATGTTGATCCCACAGTGGTACCTGATCTCGGAACGGCCTGCCCGCATCACTGTGGACGAGTACATGTCGCTGCTAGGGACAGTGGAAATGCTGCGGCAACAAGAACAACAACAGATCAAGTCAGAACTGGAAGACGATGTACAAACAGCCAGCTGTAGCATGGAGCTGCGAGCCAAGGACAAGATGGTGGATTGGCGTGAGGTGGCGGCGAGAATGCCAGGGTGGACGGCGAACCCGTGCAGAAGAGTGTTTGAACAGTCTTACAAGTATGTTATGGAGCATGCGGACTTTACTCCCGAGGAGGACGCTTGGTTGCTGGCAAACGTGCGGATCGGGAGGGAGCAAGATTGGGCTGCTGTGATGAAGCGATTTGGAGCATGTGGCAGGACGGCGTGGCATTTTCGCCTGCGTTGGTGTCAATTGATAGACCACCATGCTATGTAGCACATGTGAAATAATCATGGGGTGTTGGCGCCGTATGTGTGCAGGAGCTTTTTGTATATTTTTAATGTGTATCCAACCAGGCGATAAAGTTTTACAAAGCCAGGAGGGGGGTGCAACTAGTCGTCTTCTGGGGCAGTGGTAGCGGCAATGACGCTAAAGTTGAGGTTGTCGGGGTCTCGCTTCACAAACTCTTTGGCGACTTGGATTGCATCCTGTTGCAACATATCAAGACGAGAGAGCGAGAGAGAGAGAGAGAGAGAGAGAGAGAGAGAGAGAGAGAGAGAGAGAGAGAAAGAGTGGATGTTGGCTTAGTACACTGTTATAACCGAGAGTATGTATGGTTGTTTAGGTATTTGTTCGCGGGCCATTGGCACTTACAACCAAGAATGTGTCCTTGGAGGATTTTCCGTGGTTGATTGGATAGGGCTTGTTTCCATCGAGCTCATAGAGGTGTCCATCCCGCTCGATCAGACACACAAAGTGAAGGTTCACTTCGTCTGCAATGTCTGGCGTCTCTGTCTGTCCTGTTGCTGCATGGCTCGCATGGACGGAGGCCATGTCCTTGTCTTCCTCCAACGCCTTGGCCCTCTCTGCAGGCGAGAGATCAATTGTCTTTTGCAGAAAGTTCTCGATGATCCCACCCTTGGCTAAAGTTGCAGAAGCGAAAAATAAAAGTTGGGTTAGTCAGTGTGGTGGTGTAAGACTTGTCCTCAATGGCTCCTCCTTTGGCGTGACGAAAAAAAAATAAATAATACAGAAGCATACTCAGCTGCAATAGTCCTCCATGAGCCCAATTGTTGGCGATAGAGTGAAGGACACCCATGGTGCCGCAGGCATTGGAAATGGTTTGCGGATAAAACATGACCTTGGGACTGACGGCCTGTCCATGTTGGTCGATCCTTTGTTTTTCTTCTTTGCAATAGTCTTCGTATTTGGGGTTCATGGGGAAGAGGAGGATCAGGGCATGGACTGGCTGCGGAACAAATGCTAGGAGTTCCTCGTCAAGACCTATTTGGAAAAGAGCTGGTCAGGATTTACTTTTCTCGAGTCATGGTCTTATTTGCTCTGATCTTGTTGGGCCTGAATCAAGGCCCGGATCAGAGTTCGTTTACCCATCACATCGGCATATCTCCATGGTGCGGGCACTCCAAGGTCGCGGACGTACTATGCGTGAAAAGAGGCAAGAATATGAAGTAAAGTGCCAGGGTTAGGATGTTGCTTGTACAGTTGAGTTGTGCCTAGCGTGCTTGTTCGTTATACGGCGGGTATGAGACTTACTTTGTCGAGAACCTAGAAAAGGGACAATGGAGCAGAGCAAAAAAGTGTCCGCAGCAACGCATGTTAATCAACATTCTCCTGTTCCTATCAGAATGAGAATTGAGAATGAGAGCGAGCGACATGCACACACATACCTCTGGGTTGGACTCGAGAGGTAGCCAGCGAATGGTCTTCTTGGCAGGGTTGGCTGCAGTGGTGGCGGACATGATGCTGATTGGATTGTGGAGAGAAGAGAGAGAGTGTGAGGTAGAGTGTGAGAAGGGAGACCCGCGCACGCGTAAGATTTAAATATCGTGCCGTGTCCCACATTGCGTCACTAACGCTGATTTCAGGTTGGGACTAGGGTCTACAAGGACCATGGACAGCCCTCTATAAAGACCGCGGAAAGCATTGCAGGTGACGCGTACGGATGAGAGTGAAGCTGGTTCGAGTTGCCAGTGCCGCGTTTCCCGGGTCCAATGGGGTCCTGTGGCGGCGGCGTTGTGGCAACCAGGGATGTTTTGAGACACGCTGCATATTTTTGAACAGCACGCTCGAAAAGCGATTGAGGTCGCACACAGAATACACTCCTCCGCACCCCTTTACAATCCTCCACACATTACACACTCCTCCACATACACACTCAGGGCACGGTCAATCCATCAGCACGGTCAATCCATCAGCACGGTCATTCCATCAGCACGGTCAATCCATCAGCACCGGTCAATCCATCAGCACACTCTCAATCCACTGGCGCGCACACACACGCAGACACACCCCACATTCTTCATTCATCATGAATACACAACCGTTGCATCCATTTGACACTGCTCCGCCCACTCCTGACCAGACACACCCTCCGACGGAAGGCGACACTCTCAAGACACGCACACGGAAAGTCACTCTGAAGGACCCAGGCCCATTTCCTCCGACGCCTCCGCCCACAGCTGCCACAGCCACAGCCACAGCCACAGCCAACCAGCTCAGGAATCGCGCCCAGTCTGCGTCCAGTCCCTCTAATGACAGCGACCTGAATGCGCTTGCATCCGATGCCTCGACCTCACGTGTCGGCCAACTCTCCTCGACCACTGCGGCATCAGAATCGGCTCCAAAGCCGCCCGTCCGGCGCAACACAGGTCCTGGAGGGCGATATATCCCTGCCGAGGACGAGGAGCCACCGGTCAAGAGATGGACGCATCGTGTGACCGACATTCTCCGTGAGCTCTACCTACGGTATTCGCCCTCGCTGACGCTCGAGAACAAGGGCTCGATTGCTCGAGATCATCTGGCGAATGAGAGGACGTATCTGGCTTGGCTGCGGTCGTCGTTGTCGTTGATCACGGTGGGGGTGGCGATTACGCAGCTTTTTCGTTTACAGAACACGAGCAGCAGTACGGGATCACCGACGGAGCCCACGGCCGAGTTGGTCAAGGTCTCTGAGCTAGGACGGCCCCTTGGCGGGTCGTTCATTGCGCTGGGGATCATGTTTCTGTGGTTAGGGACCTCGCGCTACTTTCACAACCAGAGCGTGCTGTCGTATGGCCAGTTCCCGGCCAGTCGCGGGAGTGTAATTCTGGCGACTGTCACGGTGATGGCGGTGCTGCTGGCGTGTTTTATTCTTGTGATTATCCAAGGCCGAAATCGCTAGCGGGTACCTATCCTTCGGTTCTAGGCAAGAGGGCCGTTTTTCTTTCTGTAGTCGTCCGCGCAGATGGCCAGCCTGCAGGACTGTTTCCGTAACTCCTTGTAGCGGCTTGAATGGGACAAGGTTGTAGGCGTGTCGTGGCGCGTTGGAAGGGAGGACCAAGAACTTGGCACGAAGCGAGGTGCGCAACGTGTCGCCCATGTAGGCTATCGTAATGTAGACTGGTAAAAAATATACTGCTGTAGTAAAAGGGATGGAACGGCGCTGCCTCGTGGACTGATCTGAGCCCATGATGTTGGCGATGCCTCTGATGCTGCAGGGAGTATCCGAGCACCGCCAGTGCACCACCAGAGCACCACCAGAGCGAAAGGAGAGAGAGAGAGAGAGGGGGACTACGAGGAGCGCTCTGATTGGCTGATCCACCTGTCTCGCGTCTACGTCGATAGTCGTCTGTCGTCCCCTTTTCTCTGTCCTCATCGTTTTCTTTCTTTCCGTTTCTCTCGCCATCCCATCCGTCCCATCCTTTTTCGTTCTCTGCTTTGTCGAGTCCTCTCTCATCTCTCTCGTCTCTCACATCTCTCTCATCCTCATCCTCATCTGTCATCCCTTCATCCTCATCCCATCCCTTCATCCTTCATCCTTCATCCTCCCCCATCCTCCATCCATCCATCCTCCATCGTCATCTCCCTTGCGCCTATCTCTCTCTCTCTCTCTATCTCATCCGACCTTGCTTGCCAGCGAGAGCGTGTCCTTGACAGCCCCATCATGGCCCAGCCTCCCGTCCAAGACGGGCCCATCCCCTTCTTTGGCGCTGCTCCTGCGACTGGCCCGCCGCCCAGCAACAGGCAGCCGCCACCACCACAGCGTCCACCGCAACACCACCACCAGCAGCAGCACCAGCAGCAGCACCAGCACCAGCAACAACAGAGACCGCCTATGCAGCCACAGCCACAGCGCCATCCCCAGCAGCATCCCCAGCAGATGCAGCCTCCTCATCCTCAGCCTCATCCCCAGCCTGGCGGCCAGCAGACCCTCCAGCGACCACAGCCACCGCGTCAGATGAACCAGTCGCCCTTCGCTCCTGCCGCTGATCTCTTTGCAAGCCCGCCGACGTCCAATCTGATCTTCAATCAAGCTCAGGCACCGCCGCAAGGCTACCAGCCTGGACCTCCTCTAGCACAGGTACAGGCACAGGCACAGGCACAGGCACATGCACAGGCACAGGCACCGACACAGCCTCTTGTTCAGGCTCCTCCTCTGGCACAAGCGCCGGTTCAGCAGCAACAGCAGCCTCCAAGGTTCCCTCCCCAGCAGTCGCCCGTCTTGCAAAAGAGTCTACAGCAGCCTGCTGTAGCTGCCCAGCACCAGCCGCCACCACCCATCAAGCAGCAGCAGCATGGTGCTCCTCCTCAGAGACCTCCAGTGCAGCAGCAACAACAGCAGCAGGCGCCACCAAACCAGTTCCAGAGAAATCCCCAGCAGCAGCAGTTTCCTTCTGCACAGGGGCAACAGCAACAGCAGCAGCAGCAAGAGCAGCAGCAGCAGGGTTTCCCGCAGGTTCAGGAAAGTGCTCCCGTCCCAGCTGCCACTACACTCCCATTCGCAGAGCAGAGCAGCTCGTCGTTTGCGCCTGCGGCTGATCTGTTTGGAAACTCGACATTGCACGAGGCGACTGGATGGGCCATCCCTGCCACCACATCGCAGCCCCTTGCCGATGCTCCTGCCGCTCCTCCAGTGAATGCCTTTGCGCCACCTCATCACCAGCAACAGCAGCAGCAACCTCCCAGCGCTCAGCCTTTCCCTGTAGTGCCAGCGCTTGGTATTGGACGCCCTCCTCTGCCGCCTGCACCGCTGCAGAAGCAGCCATCATTGACGCAGGTCCCTCAGGCACAGCAGGCTCCTTTAGCACCGCCACCTCAGCGCCAGCCCTCTTTGCCCTCGCCTCAGCAACAGCACCAGCACCAGCACCACCAGCAGCAGCAGCCTCCAGTTCAGCAGCAGCAGTACCATCAGGCACCTTCGCGCCAGGGATCCATCTCGACCCAAGGCCCCCCCCTAGGCCCTCCTCGCCACAGCCCCATCGCCCCTGGCCCTCATGGACCCCCACCAGCACAGCATGGATTCGATCGATCGGCGGGTCAGCTTCCTCCGATCCCAAGGACCTCAATGGCAACCCCAAGGCAAGGACCCTTGAGCGGACCCCTTTCGGCATCGTCAACCTACCAAGGAACCTCTCCCTACGCAAACCATGTCCCTCCAAAGACGCCGCTCTTGACTGCCATTCAAACACCCCTGATGCTTCCCGCACAGACTCTTCAGTCGTACCAATCTTCCCGCACCCCATACATGGGTCCTGTTCCGAATCAGTTTGGATCGTCATCCCAGCTCCTGCTTGAGCCTTGCCCATATGCCGAGTGTGGTGGAGAGAACAAACCTCATGCAAAGTTCTGTTCCGAGTGTGGCCGCTCCATTTCTACCGCGAGCCGATCCGCAACGCCCTCCCTTGGACACTATGCTGAATTCCCTGCAAGCGCCGCCCCTCCCATGCCTAGTCTGGAGCGCATGAATTCTTACCATGAGCAGCAGCCACAACATCAGCAGCAATTGGACCAGCAGCCTCAGCCAGCAGAAACCTACACAGGTTACACTCAGGACACCGAGAACTACCAACAGCAGCAGCCTGATTATACGCAGGACCAGCAGCAATATGGTTATTCTGAGGATCAACAACAGCAGCAGCAGCAGGAGCCTTATGACCAGGGTTACGACCAGACATATGACCAGAACTATGGTCAAGGATATAGTGATGCTGCCTACTATGACCAAAACCAGCAGGTGTATGATCCTGCCACTGGTCAGTACGTTGATACCTATGCTCAGCAGGATCAAATCGTGCCAGAGCCAGAGCCAGAGCCGGAAGAGGAGTATATAGATGATCCATTGAATCGCATCAATGGATGTCCTGTGATTGCATTTGGATTTGGAGGTAAGTGTCAAAGTTATGATATACGCACGCGCGGTGGAAAAAGGAAGGATATTTTTAACGTGCAAAACTCATTTACTAATGTTTTTGCGTGCAATTGCAACAATATATAGGCAAAATCATTACGTCCTTCCCTCGCACGGTACAGCGGTTCGATTCTGCGACATCCAACATGATCACCAAGAAATACCCAGGTGATCTTCAGCTGGAGCACATCAAGGATATTCTGCAAAGCGACAAGGCAGTGTCCACGTACCCTGGCCCACTCCTGATGGACAGCTCGGCTCAGATGAAAAACAAACGCAAGGATGTTCTCAAGATGATCGAGGACAAGATCAAGGAGTTTGAGCACGAGCCAGAGAGCGGACTTGATGCCCATCATGTCCTGATCTGGAGATTGTTCAAAGTCATGTTCGAACAGGATGGCGCGCTTGTTGGAGGGTAAGATCCTGCTTGTTGAGCGCGACACTCACCAACCATAGTCCCTACCGTTGCCTCAAAACTAAAAACCCATCACCTTCTCATCGAAAATTTCTTCATTAGAGCAAAGGTGGATGAGGCTGTCCGCAGCGTCTTGCTTTCCATCCCGCTCAGCGTCTACCCAGCCCAGCCATCTCAAGAGCCCATTAGCCCATTGAGAAATTCTGCGTCCATGGACGTGCTTCAGGACCTTCTCCGCAATGGTGACCGTGCAGGTGCTGTGCGGTATGCGATGAGCTCCAACCTCTGGGCTCATGCTCTGGTGATCAGCAGCTGTGTTAACAAGGAGCTTTGGAAGGAAGCCGTCAACGGATTTGTGAACCAGGAAATGACCTCGGGCGGTGGCGATGTGCAGGCTAACGGCCGCGAGGCCTTGCGTGTCCTTTACGCCCTCTTCTCAGGACAGACGCAGACTGCAATCACGGAATTAATCCCTCTGAACCTCAGGACGCCCGCCGAGGTTGCGCAGGATGATGCCCCGGTAGGCGACGATCAGTTTGTGACTGGAGCATCTCTTTCTTTGATGAAGCCCGCTGAGGAGCACACAGGAGGGTTCAAGGTCCCCAGCACCAGCCTCGGTCAATGGCGCGATACCCTGGTCATGATCCTGTCCAACCGCACCTCGGGTGATCAGACGGCCATCAGCTCACTTGGTGACCTCTTGTTGAAGGAAGGATGGGTGGAGGCTGCTCATATCTGCTACTTGCTCTCGCCTCAGAGCTCTGTCCATTCAGGACCGGACGCCCAACTGAATCGATTGGTCTTTATTGGCGCAGACGCCAACCCCCATGGTGCCTTCCCCTTCTACAAAAATGTCGAGGCCTTCCAGAAGACTGAGATCTACGAGTTTGCCTGTGCATTGAGAAGCGCTGGCGCAACTGGCGGACTGCCATTCTTGCAGGCCTACAAGCTGATCTATGTCTGGACTCTTGTTGAACTTGGAATGTTTTCTGAAGCCGGAAGGTATGTAAAGATTCCTTGCAGGACGCAATGCTGCCCAAGAGTATTCCTCAAAAAATCCCGCGTAACCCATTTTTTTGTTTTTCAATCTAGATATTTGACGTCCGTGGAGGCGATTGTCAAGACGCAGACCAAGGGGTCGCCTTACTACAATACAGTGTTCACTGAGCGCTTGAAGGACATTACTGAGCGACTCACTGGGAGCTCTCTTCTTACCGTTGCAGAGTAAGTAGAACTACATTTGTTTGGATCCATGAGCGCTTCAAGGAAAGTATTTAGAGTGATGCTAATGAGGATGAGCTTGTCACTTAGTGAGTCATGGTTCGCCAAGAAGGTTACCAAGCCCACCATTGGTGGTATCTTCGACGCCCTGGACAACAAAATTTCAAAGTTCATTGCAGGTGACAATGACCAACCCAAGCCTGTAGTTGTCGAGCCCACCACCAACGCCGCCGAGACCGGCCCCTTTGCCAATGCACCGGCGCTGCCCGACTTGAGCAACATCCCAGCCAGGACTGCCTCTAGATCGAGCAACGGAGTCCGTCAGGGTCCTCCTGCTGCAACTACCAGCAGGCGCTCCTCGGGTCTTGGCCGCGCATCCTTGGATGTGCCCAGGATCGACACCTACAGTCATCTTCAAGCTGCTGTCCCTCACACCGACGCCATACAGGAGGCCATTCCAACCTTTGACGGAACTGCAGCTCAGGACCCTGCCTACGGCAACTATGCTGGCTATGATCAGAATGCACAGTACGGTGTCGAGACGTACCCACAAGGCGACTACAGTAACACTGGGTACGAACACGAGAACCAGGGATATACCTATGATTCGACGCAGACTTACGGCGACACCTACCAAGCCGAGGAGGAATCAGCGTATCCTCAGGACCAGACCCAGGATCAGCTGCAGCCTGACGTTGCTGGACAAGAATACCAGCAGCAGACCTTTGGCGGAGAGGAGAACGTCCAGACTCAGTCTGGCTACGAGGTTCAATATGACGCTCAGTACACTGCTCAGTACGATGCTAGCCAGTATGAGCAGCCTGCACACGAAGCCACGGCCGGCGAGACTGTGGCGGCACTGGCCATCCAGCCTGACGTAGTTCCTGCAAGCGCCGACTCTGCACAATTCTCGACCATGGCTGTTCTTGGATCCGAGAAGCCATCGGTCGATGGCCACACTGATGTTACAGCCGCAGATGCTTTTGCCGAGAGCGCCGCCCCTGCAGGAGAATATGACGCCAACTATGGGCAGTATGCTGAAGGCGCTGAGGGCACCTTTGACAATACCGCTTATACTGGCGAGTACCAGCAAGATGGGTATCAGCAGGGCGAGTACCAGCAGGGCGAATACCAGCAGGATGCATATCAGCAAGGGGAGTACCAGCAGGATGGTTACCAGCAGGGTGAATACCAGCAGGGTGATTACCAGCAAGGAGACTACCAGCAGGGCGAGTACCAGCAGGATGGTTACCAGCAGGGTGAATACCAGCAGGGCGAGTACCAGCAAGGAGACTACCAGCAGGGCGAGTACCAGCAGGATGCCTATCAGCAAGGCGAGGATCAAGGCGAGCAGTATCAGCAGGACAACGCTGTATATGCTGAGCAGCAGTACCCTGAGCAGCAGCAGTACGACCAGTCAGTATACCAAGACCAGTCTCAAGTGCCGGCTGTTGAGGGCGCTGACCAGAGCCTAGGTGCAGAGTATAGCGACGTTCCCTACCAGAGCCAGGCCGAGGAGCCCCTGCAGGTGCTGGAGGACCCTACGGCCCAGGCAATCCCTGTGAGCGAGATTGCACCTCAGACTGCAGAGCAGGTCCAGGAGGTGCTCGCAGATGAACCCACGTTTGAGCAGCAGTTGGCGGCTGAAGACACTGCCCCCGTTGCGCCAGCAGCAGATGCGACCGCCCATGCAGCCAACATTGAACAGGACGGATATCAGCAGGATGGCTACCAGCAAGGCGAATATCAGCAAGATGAATACCAGCAAGGTGACTACCAACAAGGCGATTACTCGCAGGCAGACTATCAGCAGGGGGAATATGCCCAGGACGGCTATCAGCAGAGTGATTACCAACAGGGTGAGTACCAGCAGGCAGACTACCAACAAGGCGAATATGCCCAGGATGGTTACCAACAGGCTGATTACCAGCAGGCAGACTATCAACAAGGCGAATATGCCCAGGATAGCTACCAGCAAGCCGATTACCAGCAAGCTGAGTACGCCCAAGAAGGATATCAGCAGGAGGATCAGCAGTACACAGGAACGGAAGCAGAGCAAACGTCGACCGAGCCAGGTGTGTTGCCTGTCTTAAGTGAATATCAAGACCAGGCAGAGTTCAATGCCTCGGGAGTGTACCAAGGCCACCCGAACGGAGCCGAGTACTCGACTGAGGGGGAGCAACCACAGCAAGATTACGCCAGCAACAACAATGCCTGGTGGGGCAATGGTGAAGGGGCATACTCTGACCCCAACGCCACTGAGCAGCAACCGCTCCCTGTTGAAGGTCAAGCGCCTGTTGAGGATGGTCCGCAGGCAAACTACGAGGAGGGACAGTTCATTTCATTTGGTGCTGTCCCCACCATCCCTAGCTTTGGACAGCCTGCTGTACCTGTGAACAACACTAGCAGCCAGAACCAGTACGCCTTTGATGACGGAGATGATCTTGGAATGGGCAACAACGCGCTCAAGAAGGAGAAACCCGCCGTTGCTGCTGAGGATGCCAACTCTGCGAATGCTGCTGGGGAAGCTGGTCAGGATGCCAATGCAGCCATGGGTGATGGATCGGATGAATGTAAGCCTTGATTACAGGAAAAGTCATCAAACTCGCGCGCTTGAATAGGATTTTTTTTTTTTTTTTTTTTTTTTTTTTGCTAACGATGTGTATGTTGTTTGTTTTAATTCACGACGATATAGCCAAGGCTGGATGGTGGCCCAAGATTGCACTCTTTGGCGGTGAGAAGCGTGAGCCAACACCCAAACCAGTCAAGGCCAACTTGGGCGAGGAGTCCTCCTTTTACTTTGACAAGGAGAAGCAATGCTGGGTGAACAAGAAGGGAGGCTCAGAGACCTCGAGTACGTCAGAAGCGCTGCCGCCACCACCCATGTCTCGTACCCCAGCTCCTGCCGCAGCGAGCTCGGGTCCCCCAGCCATGAGCCGCGGACCTCCTTCGTCTGGCGGCCCAGTTCCTCCTGCAGGTGGACCCCCTGGCCCAAGGCCTGGCGCAGGATCGGCAGCGAGACGTGGAGCGCGCGCGAAGTACGTCGATGTCCTGAACCCGCAGTAGAGATGAAAAAAGCGCGTATTTTTTCTTAATGATCTGTCATGCCAAAAATGAATTGAAAAAGATATCCCGTCTATTTCAGTCAATTACTTAACAAAAAAGAAAGAAAGGAAAAAAAAAAAGTTTTCGTAATAAACGAATTACACCATCATGATCGTTGCGCGGAAGGAAGAACGGTGGGAAGAAGATGGAACTACAGAAGGGACGTTTGGGCGCACATGTTCAGTGGTGTGTAGATGTGGTCCGTGCGTTTGTGTTATGGCAAGGCACGTTGAAAGAATGGTTTTTTTTTTTTTTTTTATTTTTTTTTTTAGTTTAATCATCAAAGATAGATCCATCTTTTCAGAAAGGAGCCCTGATGAATTTATACAATATCCTTGAAGCGCTTTGGGTTGTTAAACAACTCATCCATAGGAATTTGTGAGGATACATGTCCCTAATCGGCCTCGACTTTGGCATCGACTTGGGCATCGACTTTGGCATCGACTTTGGCATTGCTATTAGCGGTGAAATGAGAACACCACAGGAGGAAACAAATTAGCTGCTAGCCCAACAAAGCCTGCATCCCTCTCGATAGCAGTAGTCATATCTTTTGTCTGGTCAACAAATCGCCGCTGTGTATAGTTAATTGAAGTAATTATCTTTTGGACCTGGATGTCCTTCTTCATGGATCTCAGTATCGCTATTGGATTTGTTTTTGGGGAATAACGATGATTACGTACATAGTAGCAGCAGCCGCCAGACTCATAAGAACGCAGGCAATAACAAGATATCGGAGATGCATTGTGAATGGGATAGGTTTGGAATGTAGAGTTGGTCTGAGTGAAGGGATCGGTTGGAAGCTGAGAGTTTGTTGGAAGAGAAGAGGGGTTGAACGAGAGAATGTCTCGCAGGAAACTCAAAACTATTTATGTAGATTGTTATGATACTGGATGGGAATGGAGCAAAGTTCTCAGATCTAATAAGGAGTCTTCTGAGAGAGGAGAGGGGAAAAGAAAGGGGGTGATGGGGAAGGCAGAAATGCAGGACAAGGGGCAGGGAAAGGGGAAAATGAGGGCTGGGAAGAGCAAGGAACACAGCCCTGTCCCGGTCGTTTGCAAGATTTGCAAGCGAGCGGATTTTATATAGGATCCTGCCATATGAGTGGCCAGTGGCTATTCCGATTGAAATTTTCTATTGTGTACAGGAGGAGATCCGACCTCTGTGCATGGTTCAGGTCGATGTCCTCTGGGCATGGTCAGCTAGTAAGTCAGTCTTTTGGTCGCGAAGCCATCGGTGAGCCAATGTGGAAGAGACAAGGGCCGGCACCAAGGGGTGTTGTTTACGAACGCCCCTGACATTAAGTGTGCCAATCAACATGGGGAGAGTATAGGGTGCCAAAGTATTTCACCTTCGCCTTCGCCTTTTTTTGGCTTAATAAAGCGCGAGGGGGTTGGTTTAGTTGACGACGCGGGAAGGGTGGAGCTGGGTCTTCCACCCCGACCGACTGGAGTAAAACCGTCAGCGTCTGTAAGAGACGTAGCGCTGGATCGAGTGTACGGTTGCGAACAGACTGACAGGAACCGCACCACATTTGGGCTCCTTCTCCTTTGCTTCAAGCTCAGGCTTCTTGGAGGGCTGCATATGTCTGTCATTCGAGTCAATTGCAAGGGGGATGTTTACCGTGGCTTGTTGACCGCAGAGGATGAAGATGTTGAAGGTATCTTCGGCGGTGGAGGAGAGTACAACGGAGGAAACTCTTGACTGGGTGAGAGGGATATCCTCTTGCTGAGGAGTAATAGGTGTGCTATCAGGTGTAGAGGTGGGACTAACGTGCGACTCCTTGGAAGATGCGTCTTCCTGACTCGAAGTAGAGCTCGGGGTGTCCTCTGCAGCAGAGGAGGGAGAGTCAATGGGAACAGCAACATTGTTGTCGTCAGACATGTATGAAGCATCACTAACAGATTCAATGTCCGCAAACTCGTCCTCAACCGCGCTATCACCATCCGCTTCAGCACTCTGGTGTCTCTCCGGCTGGGTTCGGTTGGTGGGGTGGTCAGAGGATCGGCGCTCTCGGCGTTGTTTGCTTTTTGCATAGCGCACTTCTGGGCAAAAATTCGAGTAATGGCCCATCAGTTTACACTCGTAGCACTTCACTCGAGCGAGGGATGAGCAGTTTTGGGCCAGATGTCCATAAACACTGCACAACTTACAAGGAGGGTCTTCATACCAAGCGGTGATGATTTTATGCAGGAACCAGTAAGCGATCATCGCGCGGCCTCACAGTTCTGTTCATGCCCGCCTTGGGCAACAAAAAAACATGGGCATCACAATAATAATGCTCAGAATCTCCAAGTTCCAAGATAGGGATGGTTATCGTAACCACCCTAGCAAAAAGAGCTGAAAAGTTCCAAAAGTCCGTCTCGAAGATGAAGGGCCTCTCTCCACAGTGGATCGGAGCTGAAGACCACGCACGTACACCCGCGTGATCTGAATGTGTTCAGGAACAGGGAGTTGAAGGTGATGCTGTTTACCCTGAAAAACAACTGGGGTAGCCATGATGGCGTCAAAATGGGCAGCAACATCAAGAATATCACCATCGTCATCATGGGCGATGGTTATACACAACCTCAATGGAGCTAGTCCTTTGCCCAGGTTCCATAGGAGTGGTGGGGATACACCCCATTACTTTTTACCCCATCATGCTGCACTCCTGTCCAAAAAGAGACGGGTTGGTGTGCTTCGGTAACCCAGTATACAGGAAGGCATCAGGAGACTGAGCGCATAACGTCCAAACTCATCGTCGGAAAAAAGCTCACGTTGATAGTAATGTCGCTGGGGGGGGGGGCATTGGAACGTGCCGACCAGCGGGAGTTAGAAGAGGCAGCTTGAGCATACGTGGTGCTCGCGGATCCCTGTTGTGGGGTGTGGTGGGAGGGGGGGTTGAGCTGGCGCTCGGAGGGGGGTGGTGGGAAAGGGGAGGGGGGGTCCTGAGTAGAATCTCGTACTGGCATGGTAGGGTCGAACGAAGTTACGTTGAAAGAATGAAACAGTGAAGGAGTGTTGAAGATGAATAGATGATGGACTTTGTCACAGTTTTTACTGTCCCTACCGTTTCTACATCTATTTCCAGCATGAAGGGAGCTCTGGTACCCTCGGATGCACCTTCAGAGGGTTGCCTTGGTCGTCCACAGGAAACTGGCTATTGCAATACTCGGAGCTGACTTGGACGGACCCCATGCATTTACGCTGACATTGCACCATCACAAAGCCTCTGCCGACCTGCGTACACATTTCTATCGATCTGTTGATGTTATCAATCGCGAGGGTGTAACAGACACTCCTGTCATCCGCGGTCTTGGACTGAATCTCGTGCTGGACTTTACAGTGGGATTCGCACTCATCGACCCGCAAGAGCACGCTTAAAGCGCAGTTTGAAAAAAGTGGGCGAGCTATGAGGTCGCAAGACTTGAGAAGAACTGGCAGTTGGCTAGCGCATGTCTGGAGACAGTCTTGGTATTGGAGAACATCTTTGTGGCACTTGGCGAGACACTCGTACTTCTTGCCGTTGACGGTGTTTTTACAGGCGGTGAAAAATCGGGACGTCTGAGGGTGCGACTGTTCACATTCGGCAGTGTCAGCAGTGTGACTCAAGGAGCAGTGAGAACTGCAATGCTGATCTTCGAGAGACATTGTTTCCAAGTCATTGGACAATGCGTTTGCTAAAGGGGAAGCGAGTGAGGTCCATGCGAATGAGAGGAAGGTGGCGGTGAAGGTCAAGATGACAGTGGCGGGTGGGAGGAGCAGCATTGTTGGGTAATGACTGATGGAACAGCGTTATGCGTTTGAGGGAAGAAAGACTTCTTTAGAGATGACTCAGCTTGAGTGCCTAAATGGTTTTGTAGGGAGAGGAAGCGAGGAGAGGCATGACTCTGCAAGTCGCGACAGAGCGCGGATTTAGGTTGTGTATATAGCTCAAGAATACCAAGGCTGTTCTTCCTAGACTTCTGTCGAGTCCAAAGCGATACCGCCCCGAATGGTGCGATCAAAAGTATTTCGCAAAACGTGGTTCGCAAAACACATGGCATCTTCAGTGGCTTTAAACACTGGAGGAACAGGCGCGGCGCACGTACCACCTTGAAGTAAGCACCGAACGTGGTAGGGGACTAGTCTTGTACAATCTTGCTCTTATTAACGTTCAGTTTCGCGTGGAAAGTGATACAGGAGGAAGTATCCATGAGACTCCATCCCAATAACACTACGATTCAATCTGCAGCCAATTGGTACGTCAAAGATTATACGTTATTAAAGTCGTCAACACCTAGTTTGACGTTACTGAGGTATAGGGTACGAAGGGGCAACGAAGAGACGGGGCGTGAGCCACAAATGGTTTCAATACATAGTATTGGGAGAGATAAATCCATCGCAGACGACTTTAAGCATCGTTGTTGTAAGCAGTAAGAGAGAGAAGCTCTGTTGCATTGATCAGTTGAGATTAAGCACTATTGTGCTCAGATTTGTTCGAAAGAACAACATCTCTTTTCTTTCTTGGCAACGACATTGCCTACTCTAGGATAAAAACTGTTCTTTAATTACATCGCTGTTGTTACGACATGTATGCCATGGCAGTGTGGAACAGGAGCGATTCAAAAGAGTATTTTTTGAGACCAGAGAGAATGATGACATCTGGTCCCTGAGAGATCTTATGTCATTGCAAGCAACAAAACTTCATGACGCCACCCACAGGGCATCCGATGTAGTGGTGTGTGTTAAGACACTAGGGAGAGGCGATCTTTTTATATACGTGGCGAGCCTTGAATATAGCTTGGACATTGGGAAAAAAAACAAGCCATGAAAAAAAAAAATGTGAGGACAGGGTGAGCCCAGGGATGAAAAAGATCAGGGACGCAATAATACAGGAATGAAGGTGATCAAAGGACAAATAAAGACAACGAAAAACACCTAGTTAAGAGAAAAGTAAGATCAGGGGATGAGAAAAGATCGCGGGCAGGGACACAGGGATGACTTGACAACACCGCCGAGCAAAGGTCACATCAAGTAACACTGGAAATAGATCAAGGGGGATGGGAAGACCCTGCTGTGTGTCAATCGAGCGTAATCAAGGGGAGGAGAATCATCACGACGCGAAGAACAGCAATACGATAATCAGCAGCTTAGTAGACACTTGCGCATCACAGTTCTGAAATCCAGACAGAACAACGCGCTTGGATTGACACGTTGTGACCAAGAAATTCAAAGTTTCTGTTTACATGACGCGTATCTTCTTCTAAGGGTGCTTTAGTTATGAGGGAAGTACCCTCCGTCTGATGGAATGCATTGGCGCAAGTGTTTACACTTGGCTAATTCGGCTTCTACTTTTTCTACACCAAGCAAGCTCTGGTACCATCAGCTGCACCTTCTCTGGGTTGCCATGGTCATCGACAGGGAAATTGAGACCGCAATGGTCTGAGGTAATCTGGATCGACGTTATGCATGATTTATGGCAGTCCATTTCCATAGCGGCGTAGGTTGCCTCCAAGCACCTATTATTCGACAGGCGAAGGATGTCGAACGTGCGAGTGTAGCATACATTGCGATCATCCGCAGTTTTGGACTGCATCTCAAACAGAATGCTACATTGAGACTCGCATTCCTAACCACCGGCAAGCATGATCGATGTGCACTCGGCGACACCATGAGCGGAGGAATCACAGGACCTGAACTGATTGGGCAGTTGGAGGCGGCATGTCTCGAGACAGTCCTGGAATGGGATGATGTTGGTATCACAGTTGCCGCGACAATCGTCTGTCTTCTTATCGATGGAGTTTTTACATGCGGCGAGAAACCGGGATGTCGGTCCGTGCGATTGTTCACACTTGGTTGTGTCGTTAGCGTAGCGCAGTGAGCAGAGAGAGCTGCATTGTTGCTGGTCTTGGAGCAGCTTATTATCTTGGCCCAATGCGATGGCCGTGGGATAAGCAAACGAGGTCCATGAGAACAAGAGTAATAAGGGGGTGCAAGCAAGGATCTTAGTAGCGGGTGGGAGAGGCATACTGAGCAACGACTGATGGTACAATGTTGTTTGTCAATTGAGGAAGGTTTACTTAGGAATATTCAGTTT
This sequence comes from Mortierella alpina, assembly GCA_029449245.1. Taxonomy (NCBI): domain Eukaryota; kingdom Fungi; phylum Mortierellomycota; class Mortierellomycetes; order Mortierellales; family Mortierellaceae; genus Mortierella; species Mortierella alpina. The sequence goes on along the minus strand of JANATF010000003.1, from coordinate 668,449 downwards.
GTGTGCCTGGATGATTATATATGCAGACGATAAGGGCAATGCCTGTATTGTCGCGGTGACAAACCGCGGGTTTAGGTTGTGGATTTATCAAGAGAACAGAGGACGGTATTCCCGGAACTCTAGAGAGTCCAAAGAGATACCTCTTTTGTAAAAGCTACTGCAGCATGATTGTAGACGCACGTGCATTATAAAAGGCTGGCACATGTAGCTAGGCGATGGTAAGCATCGAATTCGGTGAAAGGATTGTTCTTGTCCATTGTCTGCTCTAGCCACAGAGGCGATTCAGAAGGCGATAGAAGTGTCCACAATCTCAACAACGCTGTGAACCAATTGGCCATCCAGAAGGCACACCAGGATGTCAAAGTGTACATGCTTAACAAATCGAATGGCCGTATTTGCTTTACTGTTACTGAGGAGAGTAAGAGACAGGGCTTGAACCACAAAAGGTCTCAGGGATGAATGCATGTCTCTGTCATTGTAGCGATGGATCTGAATGTCTCTGTCACTGTGGCAACGGATCGCTGGATCTAGAAAGCCGCACACGGACCAGCACAATGCCAAGTATTAGGGCATTCCGAATCATTCTTACAGCCCACATACTTGTAGTCCGCCGAACTGCCCTTCGTTGTGTAGCACCATTCACTGCCATACGGAAGAATTCCAGTGCTTGTACAGCCTGACCAGCAATACCCCTTGTAGCATCCGTGTTTATAATCAAAGTTGAGGCATCGAGACGAACAATCAAAGTTGCAGGCCACTCTGGCTGCAGCGTTATCGGCACCGATAAGGTCCCTGCAGACCTTTTCGCACTCTTCGTAGCCCTCGGGACAAGCACCATTTGCGACAGAGGAAAGCTGCAGAGCCAAGATGGTAGCGAAAATCGAGAATTTTGAGGATAACATGATCTAAGAAGTAATTATAGGTAACATCGATCAATGGGAAGCCCATGTGCTGATGACCCTCGCGCAGAGCAACTAGGTCTCTTACAGGTTCTGCTTTTTCTACCGCTTAAGGTTCTTGCAACGGTTAATGTAGTAGTTCCTTCGAAGGCGCCTTGGATGTTTGTTTGTATGTGGGTGGGCTTGTGTGGAGGAGTTGAGAACAGTTGGTGGGAAAATAATTGTCAATTTGGAGGTGAGAGTCCTTTATATACTTGAGGCAAGACTCTCTGTCTGTTCTATCCGTAGCTGAGGTCAGCAAGAACGACATGGAAGTGATCGAAACGAGGCTCATCCCCGTATGCCGACGGAATCAGTTTATCTTCTACAAGACTCTGCAGATATGGTGTCTGGTGGACTCTCGCGAGTGTCCTCCACTTGGTCGCGTCCCTGGCGTTTAATTGTAATTACTCCCATGTCGCACCTCTTACGCCAACGGGATTAACCTTTTCTTTATATATAGGTTTTCATTAAAAGGAAGAATCTTGATACCACAGGATGGTGAAGGTTGGCAAATGAGCTGCCCTAGAATGGCAACGTCGTTCGGGACTCTCTCTCTACAGTATAGTTTCCGCAATGTCTTAACTCTCCCCTTTCAGGGACGAGTATACTATAGGAAAATTGTGTCCACGAGGCTAAAATCGACACTGCGCTAGCTGCGCATCTGCAGGCACTGTCGCCCAGGTTTCAGCACTCGGCGGCCAATTCACCATTCGCCGCACAAGTGATCAAACATTGAGCCTAGGTGATTGACTCCTCCAAGCCTGAGGCCGGAATCCATGCTAGAACGCGACGATTACATGTACCTGAGGCACATATACCTATATACCTATATACCTCCGCACTGCCTGCTCGGATTGCTAATTGCTCACAAGCCGAAACCAATTAGGCGCTATATATCCCAATATCTTGCGCCGTAGTCGCGGTCGTAGTCGTGGTTGTGGTCAGGGATATTCACTGGAGCAACGCACTTCGCATTCCAAGACATAGAGTTCACGGTACATCGTTCTACAGAAATCCCGCACAGTCTTCGCAGAGGTCAACTTGCATCTTGCACTGCCTTCTCTGTATTTTGTCATCGCGATCCGACAACAGGCATGCCGCGATCCGACAACAGGCATGGCGGTTGATGTGGGAACGCGGGACAAAATACCTATCATACTCATCCCAACACTGGGTCTCGCGCTCGTCAATACTATCGAGGACTGGTTTCACACAATTCGAAGTAGCCTCCAAGGGCTCATGACGGCACTGTTCGAGATCGTATGGCAGTGCCTTGCGGAAATTCGTAATGCACGCTTGCACTTGCTGTTGACAACCCTCCACGCAGTCTGCTTTCCGCTTCTCGACAGAGAGCTTGTGAACCACAAGGAGGCGGCTGTTTGGTTTGAACTGTTCTGCCTCTAAGCTCATTTCTTGCCAAAACACTTTATTGCATGTGCCGATGCAAGTCAGGTTGTGAGTAGCTGATACTTGTGTCGTACTCGGTGCTTCTGTTGTATTGGATGTTTGCACAAGTGGCTCAAAAGGCGAGTGTAGAAGACAAGGGCATGGTGGCTGGTACTTGGGGATCTGGAGAAGGAGAGCTGGCGAGGATGGTGTGAGAATGTACGCCTAGTTAGCTTATATATATTCGAAGGTGACATGAGGAATGTGCCTTTCAGACTGTTAAAACAATCTACATTTTTCTTCTCAGCACAAACTAATAGTCTGGATACACGCGTGCTCAGAGTAGGGGACAGCTGTGTCTGAACGAAGTAACGGTACTAGGAAGGACTAGGTAATAGCTTGATTGAAAAGGAAAGGTTTATCTTGTTCTACGTACGATGTTGACCAGACATCTTGTCGTTATTGCAGACTCATAGCATTACCAGGTGGCCCGCATCACAAAGGCCAAGCACATGCAGTACTTCGACGGTAATTATTGAATTTGGTAAAAGGCTTGCTCGTATGCAGTTCCTGCTAGTCGTGGAAGCGATACATAGGGTGTTATTGATGTCCTCAATCTCAACAACATCATGAGTCAACCAACACTTGGAAAGCGTATCAATAGGCCAACCTTAACGAAATGAGGGGGGATAGGTTGCTACTACTGTGGAGAGAATGATAGTAGAATAAAGACAGTGCGTGAATTATAGCAAGACTTGACGTTGACTGTCTCTGTCACTCTAGACACGGATATGAACAACGATGAAAAATAAGACAGTACCTGTACAAAATAACGGATCTTTGTCGCTTTTGTTTCGTACTCCATGCTCGGCGACTTGTGAGTTGCATGCTAACTACCCCATAACCCATGCCAGATCGTATCGGGTGCCGTGCTCCCAGAGCGTATATTCTGCACCGTGGTCAGGAGTACATATCGACACAATGGACCTTGCACTCTACGGCATAGAGTTCGAAGTATGCCATTCTACACAACTCCGATATATACCACGAAAAGCTAGCAATGTCGCATCTTGCAATGCCCTCCCTGTACTTATTCATTGCGGCCTGGCAGCAGGAATGAGTATCGGTAGGAGGATGCTTGACATCATAATCCTCCCAGCAAGGGGACTCGCGTTCCTCAGAATCGTTTAGAATGGGCTCCAAACACATCGGGATATCTTGATATGGCTTATAACTGCATTGCTGGAATAGGCGTGGCAGCGCGTTACGACCGCTCTCGATGCATGCTTTCAGTTGCTTGACACAGTCCTCTCTGCAGTCCGCTCTCTGCGCTATGGCAGAGTGGTTGTAGGCCTGAAGGAAGCGATAGTTTGATTTGTACCGTTGCTCCCCTCGGGTCATATCTAGGCTGTAAAACTCCTCGCAGCTGCCCATGCAAGTCTTGTTAGGGATTATCGCTGTTGGCATTGTACTCGGTGCGGTTGTTGTATGATTCGATGTTTGCAGACTCTTCAGTGTAGTTGAGGGCTGAAGAGAAGTCGAAAAGGCCGATATTGAAAAGGCAACACTTATGCATGAGATCCAAATTACAAATATGGAGGAGTAGATCATGTTGAATGCAAATAAGGAAAGTAAAGATGCACCGGCGAACAAGCGACGATTGTATATTTATTTGGAACAGGACGGAAGGTTGAGAACATTTGCTTCGATGGTTCGAACAGTCTTTCGGACCGTCTAGTCGCTCCATGTTCTTTTTCCAGAAAACAAATTGCCTGGTAACACACATGTGCAGAGAAAATGAGATAAGGGACAATTGTGTTTGACCGATATAACTCATTGGTGAAAAGTATTACTAGGAGGGATGATGCGACCTAGATTCAAATAAATAGGCATTGCAGAGGGTGCTATTGATGCCATGAGCAAACCAGAAATTAGAAATTATAATGCGCATCATTTATTAATGGCAGTAAGTGCCTAGTTTGCTGCTACTGAGAAGAGCGTGTGAGAAGGGAGACGGCGCTTGTATTACAGAAAGTTCCCATGATATTTGTCTGTCACTCTTAGGACGGATATGAACTGTGATGAAGAATAAGGCAGTACCTGTATACGGAGGATTACCATTTCTTTTATTTTCATCTCGTTCTCGCTCTGTCACTCTGCACTGCATGCTAAGGACACCTGGGTCATTAGGCGCCGTATTTCCAGAGCAATATCTTGCATCGCGGTCAGAGGTCATTATCGAGGCGAGCGATCTGGCACTCTACGGCAAAGGCTAAAATGTACTCCATCCTACAGATATACCTTGCAGGCCTCGCGACGACCAACTTGCAACTGGCCACGTCCTCTTCGTAATTCTTCTCTGCATCTGGGCATCTTGAATGACGGCGGTCAGGAGGGAGCGAGGGAGCATGCTCCTCGAAACAATGGGACACGAGTCCCTTCATGAGAAGAAGGATGGACTCCAAACAAAGAACGATATCTAGATACGGGTCAGAGCCACATTGATCGAGTTCGTGTTGCAGGAAGTTGCGGTTATCCTTGATGCATGCTCGCAATTGCTTGACACAGTCCTCTCTACAGTGAGCTCTCTCCGCTTGGGCGGAGTGTTTGTAGGCCTGAAGGTAGCGCGCATTTGATTTGTACCGTTCCTCCCCTCGCATCATATCTTGGCTGTACACCTCCTGGCAGTTACCAATGCAGGTCGGGTCATGGGTTACAGCCGTTTGTATTGCACTCAGTGCGGCTGTTGTATTATAAGTCGAAATTGCCGACACTGAGAAGGCAGTACTTATACAGGAGATCCAAAACACAAATATGGTGAAAATGAGCATTTCGGATGAAAACTAACAAGAAGAATGCACCAGCCAACAGGCGAGGATTGTGTGAGAATTCACAGGATGTTAGTGACGAGAATATGTGTTCCGATAGGTCCAACGGTCTTCCAGACCATCAAGCCGCTCCATGTTTCCTTTATAACGAAACACACATTGTGTCAGAGCAAAATACGATAGGGGACAGTCGCAGAGCGAGATAAGGGCAGAAAGGACGACAATGTAACTCAAGTGCAAAAGAGATATGGGACCCGGACATCGCGTTTGAACGAGATAAAGGCATTAGTGGAAAGCACTGCAAAATGGTCGGGGATGTGACCCATGTACAAAACGAGAAGGTATCATATGTGATCCTGATCAAACAACTTGCGCAATTTACAAGTCGACAACTATAGCCATTCGCCCTTGGCTTCCAAAGGTGTTATAAACTTTGACTTGTCTGTGCATTCCGATAATGATTCTGCCACAGACGCCGCGCTACGAGTGTTGGCGAAATTTGATGGTATTTGCTCAACTCCTTTGTTCTTAACCGGAACTGTCGATGCCGCACGAATGAAGCCTTTGATTAATGACATGGTCCACAGGATTGCCATACTGATCAACTGGGAATGGGCGCTCACAATAGTCAGAACTGACCACGATCGACTTGATGCATGTGTACGGACAATAACCCTTCGCGTTAGGGTGGGTTGCTTCCACGCAGCCACGATCTGACCAGGTAAAGGGTTCAAGCGCGAGAGTGTAGCATGCGTTGCGATCGTACGCGGTTCTGAACTGCATCTCGGATTGAAATTCACATTGAGACTTGCATTCCTTGAGAATAGTGAAAGAAGTCGATGTGCAGCCTGCGATGCCATGGGCGGAGAAGTCGCAGGACCTGAACTGATCGATACTTAGGTGGTCCCATGTCTCGAGACAATTTTGGTGTAGTTCAATTATTATATTACATAGGCTCTGACAGTGGCGTAGCTTGCCGTCAATGTCACTCTTACATACAGTGAAGAGTCGGGACGATGGTGTATGCTTCCTTCTACACTCGGAATCGTCAACACCATGGTCATCGGAACAGCGAGACTTGCACTGCTGGAATTGGTAGCCTAAAAGAGACCCATTATCGAAGTTGTTGGACACTGTGTTGATTGAAGGATAAGCGCGTAAAATCGATGAGGTTAAAAGAAGAATGGCAGCGTGAGAGAAGATAACACTGGTTAATGTGATGAACATGGTGTGCAAAGAGTAATGAAGTAGCGTCGTACGTGTGTCTAACAAAGCAGTTTTTAAGGGCAAGGAGGAGGGATGCATCTGATCGGGCAACAAAATGAGTGGCTCTTCATGAATTCTGCATGGTTAAAGAGAAACCATCCTTGTGTAAGGACTAACACGCTTTGGAAATGACGCGTGGTGATGCTCAATTGTGGATAGCTCTTTCAGGTGTTTCTCACTCTAGACAACGCTAACATTCGAATACAACCAAAGTTATACAGTACGACCCATCATGCGTCTACAGAGACTTCTTGTCCTTTTTGAGGCCGAGACGCTACATGGTTGCTCGTTCTATGGGTTGGGCTGTACGATAGCACGCGATGACCCACCACCTGAAGACCGAACGCAGTTAGTTGCGAACGGTAGGGGGTTTTTTTTGACCCACATCAAAAGAATTGAAGAAAGCCTTGCGCGGCGAAATGGCGTCTCGGCAAGAGCGCATATGTTTACCTGTGGACTTCTCAGTTGACTGCAGTCCCTCTCTTTTCTTTTCTGGACAGAGACGCGTGTTGTGAAAGTCCTGGACATGCAGGCAAGGTAACACAGCCGCGAGCGATGTTGCGAGCAATTGAAAATTAGGCTGGATGCATTGCGATGTTCCCCTATCCAGGCTAGAGTATTTTATTTTCCATCTATCTCCTCCTTGATCTGTGCCGTGTTCATGCATCCTTCTAGCCCCTCTCTGATCTGTGCGTGTTCATGCATCCTTCCTTGTACTAGTCCTGCTTGGCCGACCTTCTGGCACCTCTTGAAGAAATCAGAGTCTCATCCGCCCTTTCGTTCCCAGGTTACACACGCCTCACACTCATAAAGCACATTTTGTTAACCGATAGCTCTCTTTATTTCCTGTTTGAATAATTAGCCCGAGGAGGCGGCTCTGTGCAACGCTGCAAAAGAAACCTTGTCCCATCCCAGCGTCCCTAGCAGCTCGCGATCAAAATTTTGACCAAAGTTTCTCGCGCGGTGCAGCGATCGACATTTCCACAGTCGGCTGGTAGCCAGAGAACGAAGCGGGGTGTTTGTTCAATTAGGTGCAGAGGTGCGCTGTGTGACCACGCGTTCAGGAGAGGCAGCACCCCAACTTGTAAAGAGAACTTGAGCTGGGAGATGCTTGGTTGGATCGGTCACAGCGCGAGAGGACCAACATGGGTGGTCAGGTCACGATGCCCATGTCTATACTCTCTCCGAGAGTCGGATCGATGTCATGGATGGGCACGATTATCGCGGGCGATGCGGGCGGTGAGAATAAAGAGGAACCGGTCAACGCGTGTTGCTCAATAGGATTAGGTGCCACCCCGCCATCATCTTCGTCATCATCAGAAAGATCCTCTTCTAATTCAGGGATGGTGGTGGGTTCCTCAGGTATGGGCGCACGACGGGGAAGATTGTAGGAGGCTCCGCGCATGATGAGTCTCAAAGGGTATCGTTTGAAAGTATCAAAAGGAAGTGAGTGGGTGAGAAGAGAGATAGGGATAAGAAAGAAACGGAACAGGTGATGGAAAAAGAAGAATATGGAGCTGTTGATGATGGTGGTGATGGTGGGCAACGATGAACAGTGCTCGGTTCTTTTATAGAGGTGCTTCGTCGCCTAGGGAGATATTAAAAAACGTGCGACGTACTGCTCTCATCTTTGCGCCTGTACTCAGTAAAAGCGCCATTGAATAAGCCCGAGTGTTTGAATCGGACGATGTATCCCACTTTCTCCACGCAGGCGTGGCGAGTGTGCGAGTGAGATTGAGCAATTGAAAAAGAGAGTGCGAGAGCAACGCTGAGAGACGAAGCGAGCGAAAGAGAGCACCCTTTCGTGCATCAACAGATAATGGACAGGTAGATCAGAACAGGATACAAGGTTTCTCTCCATCTCGTTTAGCCCCGCTGTCTCTCTCGCCCTTTTTCTCGTCGCCTTTTTTTTGTTTTCCTCGGCCATCGATCACATCTCAGAGGGCGCGCTCGTTTTGAGTGCACTCCAGCTATTTTCCGCGGGGGAGTGAGCACAAGCAAGTCACTCTCAAATTAAATCACGTGCATTTGTTGTTGTATGAAAACGCGTATCTCGCGCTGAGCTTTCTCGCCACTCCTCGGCTGCTGTCGCTCCTCATCACACACTGTGCGTTGGTCTTCATCCTCGACACTCCTCCCTCATCCTTCTTGCCTTCACGCCAACTTCAACACTACCGTGCTCCTGGTCTTCGTCACGCCATCATCCCCTTCAGCAAACACAATACTCACTCCCACCCTCGCCATGACCAACCAAGGTAACCTGACTTCGCCGTGGTCCTGAACAGGGCCTTCATGCCATCCGCCCTCATGCGAGAGGGCCAACTCTTACAATTTCTTTGTTGAAAAATATAGAAACCAGTAATACATCACAGGAGGCCAAGAGCTTCCACGGGCCAAGGTCCACTCTCGAGCTTGAGTCAGACTTATGGCCTGGATCAGATACCAACAGTAGCAGCACCACCTCGACTTCAGCGCGGCCTCAAGGCAACCAACCAAGAGGGCGGTCTCGACTGATCATGGACTCTGATGATGACATGGATGAGGACGAAAATGACGATGAGCTGCTGACGATGCCTCTGGGATCTCAAAAAATGGAGCTCCAAATCGATCAAAGCTTTGTGGCACCTCCTACATCACTGGCCGAGACTGGACCACCCGACACCAACAGTACTGTGATGGCAGCAAACCAAGTCGCGACTGCGGGGACTACAACTCTGTTGCCAGATAGTATCCCAAGGCTACATACGGCAGCAGTTGACGATGATGACGGTCTCTTTGGCGACGATTTTATGGCAGAGTTCGGCTCGGATGCAGATCTGGACTTTGAGGCGAACCAGAACAAGAAGCCACTCTTCCATCGTCGGATACCGCTTCTTGAAGCCTCGCAAGATCCACAGGATGGTGATTCCCATGACGACCTTGGACTTGAGCGGCTAAGCATTACGCAAAAGCACCGAACGATATCGGGTGCACCAGTCCCGACAGAGTTTACCAGATCAACACACACAGGAACGTCCAGTACAACCATCATCTCTTCAGCAGCCGCGCGACTCACCAATATGTACAACAGCCCCATGAATGGCAGAAATTCTTCTCTTGATCCAGCTTCGAGTCAGCTGGAAGACGAGTTACTGGAGATGTCGGCAAGGCAACACGATGCCTTACTGGAAGATATGATCTTGGAGGATGAACGCATACTGGAGGAAGAGATGGGATTGCAGCAACTCCTGCTTTTACAGACCCAGGAACTGGAACAGATGGAGGAGCAACATTCGCAGCAAGCTGCGCGGTGGGATGGTGGACTTTCAGACTCTCATAATAAGCGAAAGCACCCAGTCTCTGCTGAAGCCAACTCCACCTCACACATGACAACGCTTGATGAATTGGACCGGTTCCTGGATGAATCATCTGCGATTGGGAACTCGTCGATACAAAGGGTAGTGGATGCGAGCAAGAAGACCCGACTAGAGCAACCCTTGACGGGAGGAACTTCCACGCGCGGTTCTGAAAAACGACCTCTTGCCAGGAATGCAAGGGCACCAGAGATCCCTATACACGACTATACTCTTCCCCCAGAAACAGGCTCGTTCATCAGGGCAAAGAGCAGCTCGGGCACAACATTTTATCTGGCCAAGAAAGTGCGTGTGGATCATAACAAGGTAACAAGCCATGGTGATCGTGAAGATTGCGCCAATTATGTCAAGTGGGGACGATCCATCTAATATTACGTATTCTCTTGTGCGGACAGAATTCCTTTTTGCAGCAGCAATTGCTTTCTGGCGAAAACAACAGGAAGCCGCTACTGTCAACAACAATTCACAGGATGATGGATGATCTTGACGCAGAGTTGCGGCTGCAAAAGCAAGTTGCCATCAACCGCCTAGAGTATGAAGGTCCTGAAGACGTCAGTATTGGAGAGGAAGCTACCAAAGACGCCAGCGAGAAGCTCTGGGTGGACAAGTACCGTCCCAAAAAATACACGGACCTTATGGGAGATGAGGTATGACGTGACCCTACGACGCATGGTCTATCCAATTAAGGATGTGGTGCTCATGTCACTTTCTTTGTATTTATAGCGTGTTAATCGAGAGGTCTTGAGTTGGATCAAGGAGTGGGACCAATGCGTATTTGGGAGAAAGTACAAAAAGTTTACTCCCGACCACAAAAAACAGCAGCAGTACAAGGACTTTAAGGACGTAAGTGGCCACACTGACGTGTCGGTATGTCGTGCAGAAAGTAGTGTCGCATTCGCTAACCAGCATGATCCTTCCACTCATGCTTTAGTTCCGCAAACCGGACCCACTTGGTCGTCCCGATCGGAAGGTTTTACTACTGACAGGTCCACCTGGACTAGGAAAGACAACTATGGCACATGTAATTGCCAAGCAAGCTGGTTATAACGTCATTGAGGTCAACGCCAGTGATGATCGAACAGGAGCCTCGGTCAAGGGCAAGATTGAAGCAGCTCTGGAAAACCAGTCCATCCTCGGCAGCGACAAACCCAACCTTCTGATTATTGATGAAATCGACGGCGTTTCATCTAGCGGTGGCGAGCAAAGTTTCATCAAGTTGCTGGTGGATATGGCCAGCGTAGAAGTTGCTTCCTCTGAGGACAAGGGAAAGACAGGAGGTGGGTCCAAGAAGAAAAAGTTCACCAAGAAGCCGTTGATGCGACCCATTATCTGTATCTGCAATGACCAGTAAGTATTGCCTGCAGCTGTGGAATCACTTGTAACGAAGCTGAACGGCAACTGATATCTTGTCTTTTCGGTCTGAAGGTATGCTCCCGTATTGCGTCCATTGCGTGTCATTGCTCAAATATACCAATTCAAGAAGCCGTCAGTCCGCACGATCGTCAATCGCCTACAACAGGTGTGCGAAATTGAGCAGGTCCCAAGTGACACACGCGCGTTCGGGGTCCTCTACGAGATGACCGAGGGAGACATGCGTTCATGTCTTAATACGTTGCAGTTTATCAAAAACAAGAGCAAGACGAGCGTTATGCAGGCGACAGTAGCGACATCATCGACAGGCAGGATAGGCGCTGGCTCTGGCAATGGCACTGGAGAGGGGTTAACAATGGAAGCCTTGACCAAAGCGACGATCGGACGAAAGGATCAGAGCAAATCCCTCTTTTCGGTGTGGGAAGAGCTGTTCCAGGCACCATATGCACGAAAGTCACGGAGTGCTCTCAAAGTTATGGAGGAAGGCCGCGAAGGCCTTGTAAAAGGTTAGCGCTTTGTATTATTTAAGGAATATGACTCTGAGCGTATAGAGTTGTGTCACTGACATGCGCCACTCTTCCTTGCTGAATAGACGATAGTAACACTTATGTTAGTCGAATGGTCTCACTCATCCACACCAATGGCGAATATGACAAATTGGTGCAAGGTAACACCGTGCACTCATGGTTAAAATCTGAAAGACGCGCACTGTGGCCAATTGCCACTCCAAAGGTTTTAATGTCCAATATTTTATTCCACTAGGCTGCTTTGAGAACTATCCTTCGATGGTCTTCCACGATGTAGCGATGAGCAAGGTCGTTGAGTGCGGCGATTGGTTGGCGTTCTATGACCAGCTCAATGCAAGGGTCTCGACCAACTTTGAATACGAAGTCGGTGGCTATATCGCGTACGCGCTCGTCAATTTCCATCGGTTCTTTGCCGGCAGTGTGCGACAAAAGATTGAATATCCTCGGAAAGATTACGAGGCAAGCTCCACTGATAATGCGTATGAATAGTAACTGCCAGAATTGCTTCACACAAGCGCTAACCCTCGGTCTACTCACTTCATGAATAGTCCTTTGTCGCACACAAAGCAAACGAGAGCATTCTGCAGGGCATGACTTTGAATCTTCCGCCAAACACCCAGCGACATTTCCGAAAGAACAATTTTGCCACGGAGTTGCTGTCACCGTTCCTGCGAATCCTTTCACCGCACATGCGGCCCGTCAACAAGCAGCTGATCAAGCCCGAGGAACGAGCTGTTTTGAAGCGGCTGGTCGATATCATGATCCAGTTCCAGCTTACGTTCGTGCAGGAAAAGACGGAGGATGGACAATTCTTGTATCGCCTCGAGCCGTAAGTTGTCAATATTAGAATGATCTAGTCAGAGGTTGCACCGTTGTCTTGATTGTGCGAGTTTACTAACGAGCAGGTGATTTCTTTTCTGTTTGAAAGATCGATTGAAAAGCTGGGCGACTTTTCGACCATTGGATTGAAGAATGTCCTGACAAACCGGTATGCTGTCCGCCAATTGATTGCACAGGAGGTAAGTCTACATACAAGTAATATTATTCAAAATAAAATAAATAGGTACCGATCTGTCTGGATATACACGGCTCGCTGACAACTTTCGCTTCCGATATAGATCGAGGTGGAGATGGTCCGTCGCGCAGAGGCAGTGAAAGAGTCGAAGATGGGATCATTTTTCAGCAACAGCAAGGAGGGCTCAAAGAAAGGAGCGAGTGTAGAGACGAGTGCATCTTTGTCCACTCCGATGGAAGTGGACGGCGAAAAGCTGGGAAGGGAGGCGGTGGACTTCTTTGGCAGGGTGATTGTTCAACCGCAGGTGGCAGGACCATCTTTGGATGGATCAATGACGACTGGATTTGATGCACAGGGAGCAGCAGGAGGAATGGTGAGACCCAAGAAGAAGACGAGGATCTGGTACAAATTCAACGAGGGTTTCTCCAATGCCGTCAAGGCCAAGGTGTTCATCCACGAGTTGTTGTAGAACCCTTCCAGGTCAAGTACCGTAGGTCAAGTTAGACTTCGCCAACGTCGTGCCCTGAAAAGAGAGAGATAAAGCACGCCTGGAGGGGTCCATTTCTACTGCGAGAACCAGAAGCAGGGATGAACCGCTGCGGAGGGATTGGATGCACCACCGAGAATACCGAAGAATCTCTGGCCTTGCCACACACCCCTCCAAATTCTTGGCACAATTTACGCGGCCGTTGTCGACTTTTGATCTGTCGTTCCTGACGTGTGCACGCTGTTGTTCCCAGCACACCTCACACTCCTCACATCACTCCTCACACTCCTCACACTCCTCACACTCCTCACACTCCTCACACTCCTCACACTCCTCACACTCCTCCTCGCACTCCTCACACCCTTCGCACTCATTTCGTTCGCTCCCTCGCTGCCTCGCTTACTCGCACACAGCAGCTCCCTCCACTTCCTCTATCTCTCCTTGGCAACACTCCATTTTCGATCCTCGCTTATCTGTGCACTGGGTTTCGTCATCTTGAACCTTGTTACAGCGTCTTATTCCGTCCTTCCTCTGCCCAAGTGCATCCATCCTTCTTCATCTCGCCTCATTCACACTCACCATTCGGATCCAGCAACTCATTCTCCCTCTCATTCCTCCATTCGACCCGACTCCTGAGAAGGTTGCAACATAGCGTAGCATATGGACTGGCTTGTGCTTGCAGGGGCAGCAGCAGAGGTAACGCACAGCCTTCTGGATCCCTGGATGCACCTGCATATCACATCGGACACGGAGGGGGAGATCGATGCACAGTCCACAGCTCATCCTGCTGTGACAGGAGCATATGTCATCCTTATCGGAAGTCAGTAATGTCACTAACAGAGCTTTGCTCGTCTATAGGCTGTCAGTCAAGTCCTCGTCGTAGTAGCATGTGGGGTCATCCTCTCTCGAGCAGGTTATCTATCACAGTCTGCACAGAAGGTAAAGCAAAGTGAAATGATAATCGTCTATCGCGTCATTTTGAGCATGCATAGAGAGATGAGCAAACCCATAGCTAATGCAATTATGTACCAACCTGCCACTCTGGGCCTTTTGTAGTCGATATCCCAGGTCAACCTGTACTTCATGACTCCATGTCTGCTCTTCACAAAGATCGCATCTACCATCAACTGGGAGCAGTTCAAGGCCTTCTGGCCCATCCCCCTCTTCTTCGTCTTCTTCTCGGTCGTGTCCTGGGCTGTGGCCAGGATAGGGTCCCGGCTTCTCAAGTTCTCTTTTGACGAAGAAAAATTCGTCACAGCATCCATCCTCTTCTCCAACACCAACTCCCTCCCTATGGCATTAATCCAGTCCCTGGCTCTGAGTGCAGCGGGAAGTCGGCTGCTGCGGGATGAGAATGACACAAAGGAGCAGGTTGCTGCCAGGGGCATCTCATACATTCTGTTCTATGCCATCTTTGGAAACCTGGTCCGCTGGTCATACGGGTTCTCACTTCTCGTACCAGCGACCTCAAATAATGATGATCAACAGCCGCATTTGGATTCCACAAGCCAGGGAGATATAGAGCCGATAGCAACAGGATCTCGATCAGAAGTAGCCAGCCCCCGCGAGGGGATCTTGATCGATGTGGATGGCCTTAGTAGGGGCTCGTCAACATCCTCGCACGCTATATGGGCAGCAGGAGCGGGTGAAAGTCCCCCATCTGGACAATTGCCAGCCACGGCGTTTGAACCCTACAGGGATGACACGGATGATGAGCAGACGGATGGAGAAGAGAGCCAAGAACATGAATCCCGACCTCGGCTTAGCCTAGAGCACGCGCCCTTCTTTCGACCACCACAAAAGTTCAGAAAGCAGCTTCGGCGGTCGACCCACATGCAGCCTCTGTCACCACCCGTCGTAGAGACCAGCAGGTCGCTGCCATCAGCCATTCCTCAGCATCATCGCCAGCAGTCTCAGCAGTACAGGCGGTCAACAAGGGGTATGCTGCGAAAGAAGGCTTCAACAGTACTGAGCAGGGTCCGGCAGGTATTGACGCCTCCACTACTGACAGCCGTCCTTGCACTGATCATCGGCCTTGTCCCACAGCTGCACCGACTTATCATGAGCCCCGAGTCCAAGATTTACGCATTCATCATCCACCCTCTCGAGACCTGTGGTGCAGCTGCCATCCCTATGATTCTGCTCTGCCTTGGCGCTCAAGTGGTTCACTTTGCCACGACGTCCTCACCTTCTTTGCCTTCATCAACAGCATCTACCGGCAAGCCAGCCTCGGCGGCCCCAACTAGACCCGGTCAGCCGGTGCGACGACGAAGTGCCAATACCCCATCTGTGTTCCCACATGCACACCCTGACAGCGACTCGAGTTCATCGTCCGAGGACGACGATGGAGAGCAAGAAGATCAAGGCTGGCTGAGAGTACAAGGCCATCCCTCACGCTCGCAAAGGAGAAACTCGTATGGCCAAGAAGGGATTGCATCCACGCGGTCATACGCCTCCTCTACCGCCACTCTGTTCCAAATTGACCACGACCCAAACTACGCTTCTGAGCAGTCTGGGTTGATGTCCGCCAACAATGGACCTTTACAAGGACACCGATTCAAGCGTGCCACGCCCGTGGCTTTTGCCCTGTTTGCGCGCATGGTAGCTGTGCCCTTGATCTGCCTCCCTGCGATCCTGTTTCATCCCGACACGCTCTCGCCCGTCTTGACTATGGACCCGACGTTTTCATTGACGCTTGTTCTCTTAGTGGCAGCGCCCACTGCGATCAACATGATCCAGCTGTGCCAGATCAAGGGGTTCTTTGAGGAGGAGATGGCGGCGGTCTTGTTCTGGAGCTACTGTGTCCTAGGAGTGCCCTGTGTCCTCGGATGGTCGCTTGTTGGGTTGTGGGTAGCAGGACGGTAGTGACAATCTCCGCACAAGGATGACAATTAAAATAAATGGGCGCTATGTTTTGGCGTCTGAGTGTCCAGAGTGAACGTTAGTTATAATATTGCTCTTCACATGCGGGACACAACTTGGAAGAAAAAGCGCGCGGAGGAAACGCGTATTCTCCTCGGACCAAGCGCTTGTTGTCACCGATCATCAGAGCCCACAGTTTGTGGGAAGGGACACGGCTCGCTCTTGGACCTGTCGCCGTTTTATGCTTGGTCACATCTCATTTCTCACTTCTCGCTGTTTACCCTCTCCTCGCACCAATCACACAGCACACGCACACCCATACATTGAACAGAAATGTCAACTACGCTTCTTCCTCCACGCGCGCATTGGCACGACAGCTTCTTGCTGTGGATCGCTTCTGCATCTCAGACCCTGCCCCTGGCCTTGACTGCCACTCTTGTCGGTAGGGAGGCGCATTTCCCATTTGCTGCTTATTGTTTAGACTTGCGACACTTTAGAGGAATGGCGAACTAATAGCAGGTTGGTCGTCCATTGAATAAAGGCATCATGGAATGTGTGCTGAATGTCTGGCAGCTGATTGTGCAGCGCGACCTCAACGCCCAAACCATTCAACGTCGCCAGTTGTGGATCGACCAGGCAAAGGCCGCTTCTGCAGGACAAACGCGTGTGGCTATCGTTACTGGTATATTATTTTGCACCCGCGTGTTGATATTGGAGCGTTAGGAATGCCAACGTTTTTCAGGCCTACACTGCTCGCCCCATATTCATACACCAATCACCCATCTCTGTATAGGTGGCAACTCTGGCCTTGGATATGAGACTGCAAAGGCCTTGGTGGAAGCTGGGTTTACGACAGTTATCGGTAAAGTCCATGCGTCCGAGCCATTGCAAAGCCGCCAAGGGTATCGCTTACCTGAGGGATACGCTTGACTCACCATTGTGCTTCACACTGCTCCCGCCCTTTTTTTTTTATTTGTTATTGTAGCCTGCAGATCTGCCAGCAAAGGAAATGAGGCTATTGAAAAGATCGAAGCACAGACAGGAATCAAGGGAAAGTTGGTGCTCGTGGCTTTGGACCTTTCTTCGATAGAGAGCGTCAAGAAGTTTACGCGCGAGTTCAATGCACTGGGATACCCTCAATTGGATGTCCTCGTCAATAGTAAGAATTGCTTTCGATAAAGGATTGCGAATGGTCTATTCCAGGCTTGAGAGAGAGAGCAGCCTAAGACTGACGATAATCCTCATTTCTCGCATGATAGATGCCGGGATGATGGATATTCCCTTTGAATTGACCAAGGAAGGATACGAGATGCAGTTTGGAGTGGTAATGCTTGAAAACGATACAACTACTCGGCCTGCTGCACGATACCCCCGGTGTCCTAACACCAACACTTTAACTTGCGTCCTCGATCTTTAGAACCATTTGGGCCACTATGTGCTGACACTGGAGCTGCTTCCCATGCTCAAAAAGTCAACCCAGGGCCGCATCGTTGTCCTGTCCTCGGGAGCTCACTACTCCTCAGATGATATCCGCTACGACCGCCTTCAATCACCCAAAGGATACTCGCGTCTCGGACACTACTCATACTCGAAACTGGCCAACTTGCTCTTTGTCAAGGCTTTGGACCGCCGCCTTCGACAGGCTGCACAATCCGATAGTAGCATCAAGATCACTGTGAACGCGAACCACCCTGGCGCCTGCTTCACCGAGTTGTTCAAGCATAACCCATTGATGACAGTGCTAATGGGCGTGGCGCGGGTCGTTTGTCGCTCACCCCTCGCTGGGGCCATGTCCTCGATCTACTTGACCATGGCGCCTGGATTGGAGAATGTCTCTGGAGAGTACTTTTTTGATCAGATCCCAAGGACTGTGAACCCCATTGCGATGGATGAGAAGGCTCAGGAGCTGCTGTGGGCCAAGAGTGTCGAGTTCACAGGTGTGGATTTCACATTGTAGTAGGCATTAAATGAGTTTTGACCACACGTAACGCGTCCTATTGTATTGATCCACGAAGAATAGAAAAAAAACGATACCCGCATGCCATCTCAATTGAAACGGCAGTATGTGGACAGAAACTGGACTTAAGGTTTCGCCGACACGTTGAAAAAACGTGGAGAACACGGCGATAAGGCAGAATGCAGGCGTGAGTCGGCAGCAATGGCCGGAAAGTCGATGACTACTTATCGACCTCTCTGCCATGAGGGATTTTATTTAGCCCATGGTGTTTGGTCACAGCACGTCGCACATCATGATCGATCGTAGAGCAGAGCATATTGGGTAAACAAACCCTTTACAAAAAGATATAAATGGCTCTGTCCCTTGCGTCTCATTTTTTCTCTCCCTGTCTTCACTCTCCCATCACCCTTGTTCCAATCATTATGGTTAACGACACCATGAATGAGTGGGCCACTTTCTTAGCCCACCTGGGTGGCCACACCGTATTCCTCGGCTTCCCAGCACTTTTCGCCACCGTCATCTTTCTCATGCGTATTCGTTGGCTCCAAAGGAACAAAGTTCCTCACAGCTATGGGCGGACAGCGCTGCTATATTGGCCCAGTCAGTTCTTCCTTCTGATGGCCTGTGTCTTGCTGCTGGCTCTGTCGTTCTCACTCGTTAGTGGGCCCTATTTGCCGGTCATGGATGGCCTCCTGCAGAGTGCAGTCCTGATGTGGATCGCCTGGGTGCGTATACGACATAGAATTAGATATAGTAAACCTCCGCCCTATCAGCAAAGTCCATGTGGCAAGCTAATAATGAAATAATAATGAGGAGAGGGTGGTGGAATGGGTTGTGACGGGTGTAGGCAGTGCATGCGAGAAGTGGAATGTAGTGCTCCAAAAGCGATATTACTGCGCAATTTTTTGGGTTCAAGGCACAGGTTTGTTGTTTCGTCGTTTTGCCCAGTGTTTTCCCGAAAGTGTATACGGTATTGGGGTATCAACACTTCGGTCACGGCTGTAGCTGTAGACTGACGCGATTCAACTTGCTCACTCTGTGTGTAAACCTTCCTCATTTCGCGTCTCCTGATAGTCGACCGCCTTGTTTTTGAACAAGAATGAACACCGATATGAGATTCGGTCGTCTGACTATCTCATAGTCTACTACGTTGTCACACTCCTCGGCTGCACGCTCTCATGGTTGGTGATCCAGGGAGGAGGTTCATCTATGAAGAGTCCGCTTCTCAATGTGCACGGTCCTAGCCCATCGGTGTTGCAGGACCCACCTCCAGCCTCCCAGATCCAATGGGATCCCTCCAGGATCTTGACCCTTTTAGCTGGCTCCATCGCGCTCGCTTTTCTGCTAGAGATTCTTCCCAGGACTAACACTCGAGTTCAGCGTGAGAGCAGGGAAAAAGAGGGTCTGTCGTCGTATGATCAAGCAAACCTGTTTTCGCGTCTGACGTTCCATCATATACAGCCGATGATGTCTCTAGGCGCCAAACGCCCACTGACGGCTGCGGATGTAAACGAAAAACTGCCAGAGAACCTGCAGACGCGACATAACTTTGACATTATTTCTCAAAGGTGGGA
Source organism: Mortierella alpina (assembly GCA_029449245.1). Classification (NCBI taxonomy): domain Eukaryota; kingdom Fungi; phylum Mortierellomycota; class Mortierellomycetes; order Mortierellales; family Mortierellaceae; genus Mortierella; species Mortierella alpina. The sequence goes on along the minus strand of JANATF010000003.1, from coordinate 648,882 downwards.
GGCTCGATTGACGCGGTACAGGCGGCGTCACGGTCCCAACAGTCATACGGATGATACCAAGTCGGCGTCTGTCTCTGGTGCTGGTCCATCATTAATTCTGACGGTTCTTGATGCGTACAAGTGGCGGATCATTCCAACAATGGTGGTTAGATTGACGAGCTTCGCACTCTGGTATGCGCCTTCATACTTCTTTGCGCTGTTGCTAAGGTTCTTTGTCGACTATGGCGAGGCCCTCAAGAATGGAACTCCACCTCCAGCGATTGCACAGGGTCTTTTGGTCGCAACGGGGATGTTTCTTGGCAATGTGATCTCGGCGTTTTGTCTATCCAGCTCTTCGAAGGAACTATCGCATATTGGGATCAGCGCTAGAGCTTCCTTAATCGACATGGTCTACAGGAAGGCACTGAGGTTGTCCCCAGATGCCAGGAAGCAATCGACCTTGGGCGAAATCAGTAAGTGTCTCTTGGTTTTTTTGGTCATGCAAAAGCTAGGCGTCGATAGCAGCAACAAGCCCTTACCATTCAGCTCCTTTACTTTGAATATGAAATGGCCAGGTAACCACATGGGAGGAGATGCCGAGGTTTGGATGGCCGCCTCAAATCTCTTGCCGCTCTCCGTGACTATTCCATTCGAGCTCGCTATAGCACTCTCTTTGCTCTACTGGCTGCTGGGATGGTCCCTTGTGGCTGGACTAGCTGTGTTTGCGATTGTCACTCCGGCACAGGCAAAACTGGCTAAGCTATTCCAGTCGTCACAGCAAAAAAAGTTGCAGGTGATGGACAGCCGACTACGAGTCATGACTGAAATCTTATCCAACATCAAGATTGTCAAGTTGTATGCGTGGTATGTATTATGTGTTGTATGTCATGATGTGAAATGCGAAAGAGTTGCATCAAACGGACCTTTCATCTATACTGAATGATCTTGCGTGTATATCTTCAGGGAGGATGCATTCCGTAGTAGGATTGATGGTTTACGTGAAAAGGAGTTAGGAGCCCAGAAAACTCTCTGCACCATCCGCTCGCTTCTCGTCATGGTGTTTTCCTCTGTCAATCTGCTGATCGTCCTGGCCACATACACCGTCTATGCCAACTGGGGTGGTCCCAATTTCACGCCTGCCAAGATGACTCCTGAAGTGGTCTTTGTTGGCATCAGTCTCTTCACCATTATGGGACGACCCCTGGGTCTTATTCCCATGGCCATCTCCCATCTCATCGCGATCCGAACCGCTAATCACCGAATCCAAAAGTTTCTCTTGCTAGAGGAAATTGACACCAGGGCAGTCCATCGTCTCAGTCGCCAGTCAGAATCGTCCAAGGACTCGACCAAGGGTATTGATGGAAAGATCCTAGCAGTGGAGATCGAGAATGGAACGTTCGGGTGGGACAAAAAGCCCGATGTTCCAAGAGCTGCTTCGCCTCCAAACACATCCTCGAGTCGATCAGACGAAGAGCGTCAACCGCTACTTGCATCCACTCGAGCCTCATCCGCGTCTGCTACGCCAGGAAATCCCATATTGTCAAATATCAACCTCGAGGTCCCGGACGGTTCACTAACGGCTATCGCAGGCAGGGTCGGCCAGGGTAAATCTTCACTTCTGAGCGCGATCATCGGTGACATGTATAGGCAACAAGGAAGTGTCACAGTGTACGGGAATCTCGCGTATGTCCCGCAGCAGGCTTGGATCATCAACGCAACTGTCCGAGACAACATTCTATTGGGAAAGCCCTTTGATCAGGAGAAGTATGACAAACTTGTCTTCTCGTGCGGACTAGCGCCAGATCTGGAAATGCTTCCCAATGGATCCGAGACAGAGATTGGAGAAAAGGGGATCAACCTGTCTGGCGGGCAAAAGCAAAGGGTCGCATTGGCCCGCGCCGCATACCAGGACGCAGACATCTACCTCCTGGATGATCCTTTGAGTGCAGTAGATGCGCACGTGGACCAGCATCTATGGAAGCATCTGCTCGGTCCTGAAGGTCTTCTCAAGCACAAGACGCGTTTACTTGTGACACATGGCATTGATCACTTGGAGAGTGTTGATCAGATTGTGGTGATCAAGGATGGGATGATTCTGGAGAAGGGAACGTACCGACAGCTCATGCAGGCAAAGAACGCATTCTACCAATTGATTTCGGAGTACTCGGTCCATGAGAAAACGAAAAGCATGCAGCAGACATCGGAGGACCGTGTAAAGGTTGATACAGAAACAAGAGGCCCCAAGATATCAGTCCTTGCGGCTGATGGTATCAAAAGCGCTACTCCAGTGGTCAGCAAGGACAAGACAACGAGCGGCACACTCGTGAGCGCCGAAAAGATGGAAGCTGGAAAAATTGGATGGAAGGTCTACTTGAACTATGCCAGAGCAATGTACGTTACTACGGCCACTCTGAATCAGCATATTGTTATGTAACCAATTGCCCTCTAATTAACCTTGCTCTTTTGTTTAATATTGAATAGATCGATGCGTAATGCCGCTCTGTGCATCTTCTTGTATGCGTTGGGCCAAGGATGTCAAATCGCAACCAATTTTTGGCTGAGGTACTGGGTCACCGCAAGCGAGCGCAAAGATGATCGCCCGATTGTCTTCTTTCTCGGTGGATACGCTCTCTTTGTTGCACTCTTCCTGATCGTGGATGTGACAGTTAACTATATGGCGAACGTGGTCTGTGCCCTTCAGGGAGCCAAGACGCTGCATGACCGCCTGTTGACCCATGTTCTGCGCCTGCCTATGAGCTTTTTTGACACGACTCCGTAAGTCTTTGCTTCCGAGATGAGTATTTGCGGTGCGTACTAATGATTATTCATTGCTGATGCTCAATCCCATTTTTGCGCGATATTTAATCTACACAGCATGGGAAGAATACTTAACCGATTCTCGTCCGATGTTTCTGCGGTCGACAGCCAGCTGCCTGAATTACTTCCAGGTTTCCTCAGCTTTAGCTCCACAATCCTTGGCATCATGTTCGTCATCAGCTACTCAACTCCCATATTTTTGGTCGCCGTCCCACCTCTGCTGCTCGTATTCATGCTGATACAAGACTACTACGTGAAAACCTCTGGGGCGCTGAAGCGACTATTATCAGTGTCAAAGTCGCCGCTCTACCAGCATTTCAGCGAGTCTCTCGCAGGCGTGTCCATAATCCGATCTACTCAAGGCTTGACGACACAGTTCATAGAAGAGAACGAGAAGCGGTCCGATTTAATTGCCCTCAGGACGGACCAGTTTATGATCACAAGTCGATGGCTCAACATTCGCGTGCAAACCCTATGCGCCTCTACTGTGTTCCTCGCCTCAGCTCTGGCGGTACTCAACGCAAAGACCCTCGACCGCAGTCTGGTTGGCTTGGCACTCAGTTATGCCCTCAACCTGACCAATGTCATTGCGATTCTCGTGCGGACGGCTAGTGAGGTCCAAAACCAGTTTGTGAGCGTGGAGCGGATCCAAGAGTATTCACAATTGCCAGTTGAAGCGCCGCTCGACACTGGAGTTCGGATCCCTGGAGATTGGCCTCAGCATGGCAGGATCGCCTTCAAGGTATTCTCGACCCGGTACAGAGAAGGTTTGGATCTGTGCATCAAAGACGCGACTTTCACGATTGAACCCCAGGAGAAGATTGGCATCGTTGGACGAACTGGCGCCGGAAAGTCATCTTTGACCTTGGCCCTTTTCAGAATCATCGAGGCAGCAGACAGCTTTTGGGCCATCATGAGCGATCCCTCAGCTTCCGACAATCTCGTCGACCGTTGTACTTTTTCAAGTGGACAAGGAGGGATCGCCGGTGGGTCGATTGAGATTGATGGTATTGACATCTCGACTCTTGGATTACGGACCCTTCGCCAGCATCTATCCATCATTCCTCAAGATCCTACTCTATTTGCTGGAACTGTGCGCGACAATTTGGATCCGTTTCAAGAACTTGAGGATGCTGTGCTGTGGCAGGCCTTGGAACGCGCTCATCTAAAGGAACATATCTCATCCTTGGTGGGCGGGCTTTCCTATCAAGTTGCGCAGAATGGCGACAACTTTTCAGTGGGACAACGGTCGTTGATTTGTCTAGCACGCGCACTCTTGCGCAAGACCAAAGTGTTGATTTTGGACGAGGCAACAGCCGCAGTGGATGTGGAGACGGATGATTTGATCCAAAAGACGATTCGACGAGAGTTCAAGGATAGAACCGTTTTGACGATTGCGCATCGAATCAAAACTGTGATGGACTCGGACAAGATCTTGGTGTTGGAGAAGGGCCTCGTGCAGGAGTTCGAGGCGCCTTCGGTATTGCTGCGGTCTCGCGAGTCCAAGTTTTATCAGCTAGCACACCAGGCGGGTGAGATCTAAGCTCCGTTATCACACGCAGAAATAATACAAAAAACAAATCATATCTGTCACCATTACTTTTCCTCCCTCCTTTTACTTTCCTCCTATTATCATATACTTGGTCCTCTGGTGGCTCATACTGTTTTCATTCAATACATGTGCTCAGTTCTCCAATTTAATGAGTGTAAAGCTTTGGTGTGATCGGATTAGCTGACCGGTATAGATGATCGATGTGGTTCGAACAGAGGAGTGCGACGATCATGATCAACAGCTGAAGAGGGAGCAAAGTGAATGCCGCCGATGAGGTATTAGAGAGTAAATCCTGCTGGTATTGCAAGAACAAAGACTCGCAGGCTGGCAATGGTGCTCTTGGAAAGCAATGTAGATCATATGAAGGGTAATCCGCCATAGATCGGTATCCACAGCAGGACAGCTACGAACGCGAGAGTTAGGGTGTGCATGATAGCGCTTACATGAAAAGCAAATGACCTGTAGATCCTTTTTTGGGAGCGTAAACGAGGGATAAATATAAATAACTTACAGCGTTCTGGATGACGAGTCGGTCGTCGCGCGTGTATTCATTGATCCATGAAAACTTGAGCTTTTGATAGAGCGCCACATTCCTGCGGCGGTAGCAGATGTAACCGATTGACGTCAAAAGGCCAAAGAGAGGCCATAGCAAGACTGCATAGATGCTCAGCACCTTGCGACTCTGTTTCAAAATGCCGTAGTATCCCAATAGCGCGAGTACAACCCCACATGGCGCCGTCACCATCATCACTATGATCGAAGGCGGCGATGGGTCAGTCATAAGCATGAGGGGCAAGTTGAACTTCGTGGAAACACAACCTGACAACTTACGATAAAGCACGTTGTGATTCGCTATCATCATAATCCCAGAGTCCAGAACTGGCTTTGTCCACTCTGCGCCCCTCCATGACATGGACATTACCACTGTGCAGGCCAATGAGTACGCTAGGAGCTAAATGCAAAAACAAAACGGCCCACCCGGGAGTGTTATGAACCCGGTCAGTATGCATTTATCAGGAACACCATCTCCTTGATCATTGCTCATTCTACTGTTGGTCATGATACTCACAAGTGTATTCGACAGAAGCAACAAGACCTTGCTTCTTGTCCAGGATCTCAGTTTGCGACTCTTGAGGTATTCCCTCTCCTGCTCCAATTGCAACCGCGCATCGTCCTGTCGATTTGTCCCATACCCAACCCTGTTCCCTAATATATCTATCCCGTTCCCGATGACACCATCACCTTGAAACTGCATCTGCAGTTGAAGTTGCTGCTCCTTTAGAAACACTGGGTCCACGATCGGGTAGAGAGGACTAGGGGCCAAAGTAGGACCCTCCGAAGTGCTTCCAGGTGAATGACTCGGCGTTGGAACAAGTGCGGGATTCTGCTGCTGCTGATGTGTCCTCAAGTTGAGTTGTAAAGATGATCTTGAACCCCTGGAGACGAGTCCTGACCTCCCAGACGCCATTGAGGTCAATTTTGAGTGCTTCAGGTAGCCAGGCAATCTCCCAAGGATGGACGATGAAATCTTTGAGAGCGATGCTCCTGCTGCCGGCTCTGGATTAGCAGAGACGGCGTTCTCCTTTGCTGGAGGAGGGAGGGGCAAAGTGGTGCTCGAGCATGTCACGATTTCTGAGGACGGAGGCGTCGAATGGTATCCATTTCGACGCGCGGTGGCCGAAGAAGAACAAGGAGGCGGAGGTATGTAAAATCCTTCGGCTGAAGCATTAGGCAGGGCGCTCGAAGTTGAATTAGATGGAGTAAGGTTGATGAAATTGCTTGCATTAGAGTTGTTGGAAGGCGAGGATGAACATGGGTAATGGTCGAGACTGTTGTTCACTACGGGCGTTGGAATGTCCAGGGAGCCACGAGGAGTGGTAGATGTTCTCCTTTGTAGCCTTGATTGCTGCTGTTGTTCGCGCTGAAAGTTGTAAAGGTCCGCATCGACTTCTGGGTCGTACTGTGATGCCCTGGAGAGTGAAAGCGAATAGGAAGCAGAGAGCCATGCACGTTTTAGTGTCACATTCAGACCACGATCCAAATCTGAACGGCGTTACTTGGTCCGTGCCCTGAGGCACAATTCATTCTTGATTCGATTCCTATGCATGTCTCCATTCGTTACCTTATTTGCTCGGAGTAGCTTTCGCGTTTTGTTTTCATCGGGACTGTCAAGGTAGTGAATTATTGGTCTTCTTTGTTTCCCGGGACGTGGCGAGTTTCGAACGAATGTAATGTAGGATGCTGGACGAATGGTCGAATGAGAAGAGAGGAAATCAAAAGTGCGATGGAGAGAGGATGCAAGGGTACCGCATACAGAGTCGATGTGCAAAGAAGAACATGTGCAGCTACCGCGGAATAATGTATTTGGAAGGAGGTTCGATCTTCAAGCAGTGCAGCAAGCGAAGAAATCAAAAAAATGCAATGGCAACCAATTGCTGGAATACAGTTCGCAGGCGGCTACACGTAGCTTCTCGGCCGTTCGTCTGCTCTCCGTGCTGGCCAGCCGCGTCAAAGATAGGTTGCTAACGTTTTGCTCAGGAACTATTCATGCGCTGTGATCCAGGGCAGCAAATCAACCTTGTCGGATTCAGCACGCCAACGAGATTTGAGGAGGTCCCATGAAGGTGACACCATACCCCGGCGAGGAGAAGTGGGGGCGAACCTTCCGTTCGTATCCTTCTTCCCACCAAACGCGCAATACGTCTCCCCTTTTTAAGTCACTCAGCATAGGCGGCCCCTTCTTGTTCCTCACTGCTTCTCTGCCCCCCGCTCTGCTATTTCTGCGAATTTCGCTCATCGGCTAGAAATATTTGCCCCTTGTTGAAGCTATCTCGATGAGTTTGGACCAGAGAAAACAACCGCGTGCATCGCAGCATATGATGCACGTGGATGTCGTTGCCGGCTGTCAGCAAACTGATTCTGTCTTTGTGCTCAATTACCCCAGGCTGATTCGAACCAGCCAAACTGAAACACTAGTGCACATTTCCGCAAGCATACTTTCTCAGGAACCTCATCGCCACCAGAATGGATACTACGCGAATGATGTCAAAGGCGTTTTATAGGTTAAAATTAGATGACTGAATGCGAATGCTAAGTAATAGAAATGCTGGGTTGAAGGAGGAGACGAGGGGTAGGTATATCTACAAATGGTGATTGTTGGGATGCGGTGTGTCACTTGCGCGCACAACAGGCATGGAATTTACACCTGGATGCTTGGTGCACGACTAGGATTGCACGAGGACTGGTGAATGCTGGCATCGCGGCGCATGTTCTCGCGTCTCAAGCGGATCTCTGAGCGAGCCATGACCATGGTGATCACTCCAGGGATGATGATCCATCCCAAAATGACCAACCAGTTGATCCACATCTCCTCGCGGAGACTGCCAAAGTAAATTGTACGCAGACCCTTGACTGCATAGGTGAAGGGGAAGACGATTCCGACACGGAAGAATCCAGGCATGACGGCCCAGTCCAAGATACCACCCGAGGAGGTGAACATGAGGATCATCAACATGGTGGCGGGGCCTTGGAATCCATCAACGGTCAAGAGATGCGAAAGTAGGAACAGGATCGAGATGAACGAAATGCCGACGAACCAGATGAAGGCAAAAGCTATTCCGGCATTGAAGTGCTCAGACATCTGATGGCCGTGCAGGAGCTGGGGCACCATCCAGATGAAGATAGTGTGCAGCAAGGAGAACATCATGGCGACAGTATTGCGGGCAAGGACGATGCGGATAGCAGGGAACTTGGGAATCTGAGAAGCCTTCTTGATTGGGACCTCATCGTTGGGGCCAAAGGTCAAGACACCGACGGTCTCAATGGTATTGGGGAGGTACTTGCAAATACTGTAAACAGCGAGCATGCTTCCAATGTAGAGAACAATGAACTAAATTGTATCACAGGCGCAAAAGAAAGAGTTATGGTTAGTATGTGCATATTGAAATCGCAATGACGCTTAATGAGTGCACAGAGAAGATAAAATACTTACGACAACATAGGTGGCAAAGTTCTGACCGTAGACCAGGACGGGGTTCATGATGGTCTCGCTCATATGGATGGCCTGGACCCAGAGAACCGGGTGCATAACTTGCAGCAAGGTCTGGTTGGCGGGCGAAAGCAAAAGGTTCTTCTCAAAAGCCTTGGACATGATATCCAAAGACTTGGACATATACTTCTCCACGATCGAATGCGTGGCGTAGCTGCGTCCTTGGTCAAAGACGTACTCCATGTCGACTACCTTCAAGTTGGCGACGGTCGCAGGTCCAGAGGTGGTCGAGGGAGCGTAGGTCAAGAAGTTGTTGGAGAAGTTGGCGGGGATGTAAAGCAAGCCCCAAGTCTTGCCCTTTTCAACGTGATCGACTAAAGACTCGCGGTCCCAGCCGGGTTCCTGAGACTTGTCGATCCAGGAGACGATGTGGTTGAGCTGACCTTCAGGATCCATGATCTGGTTTTCGATGAGCGAGCCGAGGGAAGAGTTCTTCGTGATGGTCTGGAAAAGCTGTGCGAGCTGGGGAGGTGTCTGAGAGTAGTCGAATCCTGTGTCGGCGTTGTACAAGACAATCTCAACGTTCTTCACTCTGGTAAGAGGAGACCAGAGAGCACCGAGATACAACCAGATGTAGACAATCATGACGAACGAAGTTGCCATCAGAAGAATCCAAGCATTCTTCTTCAGCAAGTGAGGGAGAACAAAAAACTGAGGGAAGGAGTCGCGAACGCTCTGCTTGGGAGGAACTTCGATGTTTTCGATTGAACTTTGGTGGACAGGTGTTGTAGAGGAGGCTGAGGAGCGAACACCGTGGTCTTCGGTCTCATCAGCAACAGATACTGGTTCTTTTTCAAGTGGCGTCATTGTGAAGGACTGTGGAGGCTGTGAATCCTGTTCGGGCATGATGAAGAGGATGGATAACAGAAGCGGGTATATCAATAAGTGATCTGTTGTGGAGAGACAAGGGGGGGAGTGGTGAGAGCGAGGAGAAGAAAGATGGTGTGTGTTACACTGGAGTGTGCGATAGTGAACAAGACAAGGCGGTTGTGTTACAAAGGTCAAGAGGAGTATAGGTAAATATGAAAGAGGAGGGAAAGTCGATGGTGGGAAGAAACGAGAGACATTTATATGTTTTGCGTGCGGCCCTCGTCCGGCAGTTAGTTTCCCGGCGCTTTATCAGAACGGCTGATTTTGGAGGCTCACGTCGACATCATCGGGCGTGTTTGTCAGGTATCTGGCTGCTGAGTTTGCAGCAGTTTTCAGCCCCGCACGCCCGTTGAGGCAGCGATGCCCACCCCCTGCAAGAGCCATCTTAATCCGAATAAGCACTCTGACAATGAAATTTCGAGCTCAATTGAAATGCCCCTTATTGAGTTCTGTCCGATCAAAGCCGTCTACCAGAGAGACCTCTCACCGACCTCTCACCGACCTCGGTAAGTCAAATATCCATTGCCGACATAGCAATTGGCGCACTTCTGGTGGCTATACCATTATCCAACCTTCCCGTCAACAACCCATCATTCCCCTCGTATTTCCAGGCACATGTATCGTCCCCCTCATAGATTCACCTGCCTTGACAGCCGCTCGCAGGTTCTCCTTATTAGCTGTTCATCTTTCGTCTCTTTGAGACTGTGTGAGCCATCAAAGCACTCTGTGGCCAAACCATTAGTGATTATCACTCTAGCACAGAATGAAGGCAGTCGTCTCAACCTGCGTGTACCGTTCATGTCGCTCGTAGACCACAACAGTCTAGTACTATCCTCACTCCTCACAAGGAAACCTCTGGAGCTGAGCAACCACCTGAGACGGGCGCCCATTTTCATATTTTCATATTTCAACCTTCGAGAGACATGCAAGGCGCCTCATATTAGATAGTCTTGCTCTTAGTGAGCCATCAATTCTCGGAGAATTGAACGGGAGCATCGATCGGCTACGAGCGCAGTACTCGATGGACAGATCGGTGAGTGCGGCGGGAAATGCTTAGTTCCGTTGCAAGAAGAGACAGTAACTGGTTTTTTCTACCGTGGATGACAAAGGGGTCGCTTAGTAAAGGCGAGATGTTCTGTGAATATGGCGAAGAAATATACGCGAGCAGAGTTTCGGCAACCGTGAACAGTTCAGGGGCAGGGGGAGGCAAATCGTTCATCCACACAGCAAAATGCTTATTTGGTTCGATCAGAAGGTTCGTATCCATCGGCTTTGATCGATCTCTCTGGCATGGGGACGAAATCGTCCAAATTGGTCGCTCCAGAAATAGACAGACGAGAGACGGCAACTAGGTGACGTACAGGAAACAACTGTCCTCTCTACAAGCTTCGACCTCTTTCACATGCCAGCATGCCAACGCGAGATTTATTACTCCCCCACCAAGAGCAAACCAAAGAGCAATTGCAGTCGACGAGTCTGCAGGCGCGATTCAAGGCCAGCTCTTCCCGAGAGAGCGATCGCTTGAATACACCACAGAGTTATTACTCCAAGCATCTTCTGATCAAGTGCGGTATGAAGTCAGACTAGCCAGCTTTTGTTTTGATCTGCAAAACTGGTCAATGCATTTTCCAAACAAGAGAAAAAGCGCCTGAACTGGCACAGCCAAATCACTACTTGAAAGACAGCTGCTAGCCTATCAAAGAAATGAGCATGTCAAATGTTCCTTATGAACCTAGCTGGTTGCCAGTTGCAGCCTAACATCACGCCAAGACAGAAACGAGTTCTTGGGGCAGGTTATTTTGAGCAAAATGCAAATAAGTGGTACTACCATTACGTCTTGGTCAGCATGCGTAGGTTGGCAAATTGTTTTATTCACAACGTTGTTTGAAGTATCTCTCCACAGATCATGATCCGACTAGCGTCAGATACACCAATGCTAAACGGTAGCGTCAGTAGTTCCATATATTTCTCCAGAGATCTTTTGCTAACGCGTCCGCCCTTTATGGGAGCGAGAAATGTGTAGGAGGCACTGGGAAGCGTAACAGCCTGTAAAACGAGCACGCCGACCTGTCGCTTTACATTGCGCCTGATTCTCATGCTGCATAGTGACAATGCAAAGCTCTATGCATATGATGCCTGCGCGTGAGAGAAAGATTGAATGCGTTTCTTGGATGACTATGGACTAGCATGAGCTTCAAGAGTGCAATCTCATGGGGATGCAGACCGTCGTGCATAAGACGCATTGCTTATCGCCCTCCAACAACCCCATGAATACGGCCACTGAGTGTAACTCTCCTCCCACGCCTGGTTTTACTCCTCAGGGTGGTAATACTTCCAGTATAAGTGCAAGCCATTAAGAATCAACGCTTCGAGAATAAAAGCGCTGGGGTCAGCGGTGTTTATGGGTACTCATGAATGCGTTGGTAATAGACCGTGTTTTTGCTTGCTGCATGTCAATGTAAGGTATGGGGATGAGGGAAGCTCGGTATGTTCCAGAAATATCACCAGTTTTTGCGTGAAGAGCGAGGCGTGTTGAGTGCAAGCAAGCACGAGGGCGTGCTCGATGGCCGAGAGAGGATGTATGTGAGCATGCACACTGGCTGAGGCACGACGTGGCAGATAGGCATGGGTATGCAATGGGCGGCACTCTCGTGCTGTTCTCTATCGCTGTCCTTCCAGACCCGAAAACCTTGTGTATCTTGCAGAGGGTGATTCACATTCGCCCTTTTCATATGTCTGTGCTCACCGGTACTTAAACCACCCGATCGCCCCCTGATTTTCGGCACACTCTGTTTTCTTCATCGACACAGCTACTCTTTCTGCCTGCACAGGCCCTTCCGCTACACCCGCCAGCACACCTGTCCCCTGCATTACCAGTCGCTTCTCATTCCCCCCAGACAAAGACGGGCCTCATTGCCCATCGGTATGTGGGTGTGCATTCCGCTGTTCCTGCTGTGGGCAACCACCCATCTGGTCTAGCCAAGCTAGATTCCAATCAGCCTCGTTCCCTGCATCTCCACCCTTGCCCATGACATCTCGTCATTGCAGGCGAAGCACAACCGCTCCTGTATACGCACCCCCTCTTTGCCTTGTGTCCAATTTTCAGCTGCCGGTTCTCGCTGCAACTCCTTTTCCTAGTGCACTCTGTGTACGACTCTAACGTCTCTTCGTCCGTGATTTGAACCCCCTCTTTTGTCAAACAATACAATAGTATAGTACCACGTAACAAGCGCAAAGAATGAATCCATTCTCAGGGTTCCTACAGCGAAGGGTCAACAACAACGTCCAAGCCGTGGTGCAAACCAGCCCTGCGGCCCCGTCGCACAAGCACGCGCAAGGAATTCCCCATCCTCCCCATGCATCAACCGTTGCCACAAACGACTCTCAGACAAAGATCGTCCACGATCTTGCTGCCAGCCAAACTTTCTCTGCATCCACCGCGACTAAACCTCGAAACAACCCTCAGGCGATCCTGCCGGAGCTCGACAATACGCCCAGCTGTGCATCCTACGACAGCGATAACACCAATAGTACGGACGCTGGTCGCGCCGGGCTCGACCGACATAGCATCCATAGTATGCCTCTCTCAGAAACTCATGCTGTGAAGGAAAGCCCACATCGGTTACCACTTTGGCGTCAAAGTTCACTGCCCACTGTTCATATAGCGATCGACTCGACGAAGGTAACTACAAGATCTGAAAGGTATTCGCTGGATGGTCGAGCCATGATCCTCACACCCTCATCCGCGGATGCTGTCCGAGCCACCACCATGATCAGCCATCCCAGGGCATCCCTTCTGCGACATACGCGGTCTGCATCCTTGCCGTCTGCCATTCGTCCGCCAGCATTCGTCAAGCCTGCATCTGCTGGCGCGCCTCAAGCGCCTCTGTCTTCGACCTCTAATATACCCATAGAAGCACTTGCTGCTGAGGAGGAAGAAGGCAGTGACAACGACGATGGCGCAGACAACGAGGATAAAGCCAAGGAGGAAGCTGAGGAAGACTCGGACCAACAAGATGGCCCAGAAATGGAGGAAGTGACCCAGGGCATATCAACTATCCTCCCTCCAGTTTCTATCAACAACGAAGCGATCGCCCCGGACCTGGTTAAAGAGGTTCATCTCTCAGCTCGACAACAGCCACCAATATCACCTCCTCCGTCCCCTGCCCTCCACGCCATTGCGTCAAGAGATTCTAGCGAACCTGTTGACTCCTCTGTGCCAACTCCACCTTGGGTACCACAGGAAAAGTTCGCCACGGCCTCACCTATGAAAGCAGCAATTGAACTGCCACCGTCCCCTCCCTCATCCCCTATGGCCACTCCTGTTTTAACTGCCACATCTACGCTCCCTTCCGCATCTCCTCCTCCCGCAGTCGGCGCACGCGCATCTGCCACCGCATTTCTTTCCGCATGGCATGGCAGGTCCCGAGCCATGATGCCCACCATCCCGCGACCGTCGCCAATGATGACTTTCCAGGCTGCGCGCAGCGTTGTCCACTCGGTAACGTCTGTCGGTACTGGACTCATCCCGTCAAAGGAGCAGCTGGGCTCAATCCCGGTTGCCGGCAGGATATTGAACCATCCGGTGATGGACTCGACCCTTTCATATATTGCCACGAAGGCTTTAGAGCGAGGGATCTCCCTGCATGCATTAACTGGAGGCGTGGACCCCAAAAAACTGATCCAGCCTGAGGACGTGCCCTACCGCAAGCTGAACAAAAAATTGATTCACCACGCCATGACACTCTCGGTCTTGGCACTCCAGAAGGAGGAGCTGTCCAAGACGATTGACGATGAGGCCGGTGACGATGCTTTCGAGCTCTATCTTGCAGCCATCAACACACTGTTGCATGCCCTCCCTTGTAAGTCGGCGTATACGGTCTTTTCACATGTATATACATGTTTCTCAAGAGAGACAGATCCTCACACTGTGTTCCACCTCTTCCAACCTTCATGCCATAGTCGAGACCTGTGATCCTCTCCGTCGTGAAGCCTTTGAGACTCAGCTCCGGGATTTTGTTGATGACCAACTCGAGCAGTGTAGTGCGGACTATAGCGACAACTCCAAGAGACTGCGCCGACGCCGCCGCCGAAGACATCGCCAGCACTTTGATCAGTCTACATTGCTGATCCAACAACAAACCTCTCTCGTGCCTGACCTGCAGCTTCAGACACAGAAGCGTGCCCAGAGGGTGCTTAAACGAAATCAGCAGGCCAAACTGCAACTGCAGCAACAGCAGCAAGCACTACGAAAGCAACAAAAGCAGCAGCAGGAGGAGAAGGAGAAGCAAAAGGCGGCGGTTGATCGAAAGGCATCCAAAGGCACCACGTCTCCGTCCTCCGAATTCTCTGGCTTGTCTTCTCATCCTCACACTTCCAAGGTCACAAAGCGCTCTTCGCGCTCACGTCGCTACCGCCGCGCACACCACCACTTCCACGAATCCGAGGGCCAATATGATATGGCAAACAGTAATAACAATGGCAACCCTGGTGGCCTTGGCGACACCATCATCTCGACCGCAGTTCAGTCTGCAATCCGACTAAAGCAATCCCCTATCCCAGACGTGGTCAAGTCTTGTCTCCGGACCTCGCGCACCATCTTTAACAAGGTCGATGAACGCTTCCATTTGCAGGACAAGGCTTGGGAACTGTCGAAGCAATCAATCGAGAAGGCCATTGAGCTGGATGAGCAGTATGCGATTCACGAGGCCGTGACCGAGACAGTTTTCGCGACACTCACTGGCCTTGTCAAGGCTGGAATCGCTTACAAGGAGACCCCTGGATATGCCAGCGCACGGGCGGCAGCAGCAGCAGCAGTGGAGGCCAATTCAGGACCAAGATCTAGCAACCCGCAGGAAGGGCAGGCAAAGACACAATCCCGGAAGGGCAAGCAGCTGGAAATCAATGGCAAAGGTTCAAAGCAAGGCATGGCAGAGAGAGACGTGAAAAACACAGTGAAGGCGGAATCAGCGGGCAAGACAAGGCGGCGCACTTGTGAGGTTGAGACCGACTCGCTTTCTTCAGATTCTGAAGACGATCAAAAGGATAGCGATGAGGACTATAACGAGCGGGGGTCTGAAAGAGGAACGCCTTCTATGTCGCGCACTTTGCATTCTTCAATGTCATCCTCGTCATCGTCGTCGTCGTCCACATCATGCGCGTACGTCGAGTCCGAGAATGAATCTGAACAGGATGAAGAGGATGAGCCCATCGAGTTGAATCGTGAGACACTGCGATCGACATTTACGCGTCGAGGAGGCTATGGGTCCGATACTTCCAGAATGCCTCCCCCTCCGCCTTACTCGGAACAGGTGCGCGAGAAAATCGACATGTTTATGGCGCTAAAGGGCGCAGCCTCCTTGTTTGTCGGGAGCTTGTAGACAGATGTAGATCCATAGCATAAATCGTTCTCACAAGAGCGTGTCAAATGAATCTTAAGTATCGCCATCATCTATGACCCAGGGTGCTTGCAGTTCTCTGCTGTAACCGATCTCTCACATTCCATCGTTTGGGGACTAGACCAAGTGAAATCTGGCTAGCAGGTCTGCAGCCCACACTGGATGGAGCTCCCTGCTTCGAAGACGGGATTAATGAAAAGAAAGCGACTGTTTTATTCAACCATGTTGACAGTTCTGGAGAGAAAAAGAGAGAGAGAGAGAGAGAGATGTAAAACTACTCAAAGGTGGGGTCGGAGCACGCTTCACCTACGCCTTCGACGCTGACGGAGCCACAGCAAATCTTCTCGCGCTCACAGGCCCCCCCGCCGAGTGGCTTCTGGGCGCAATCGAGGCCCATGCCATCACTGCGCACGGTATCACAACAAAATAGAACGGACCCTTGGGCGCACTTCAAGGCATCAACCTGTGCCAGGAGGACCAAACCGAAGAGGATGGCTGACAAGACATAGAAAGTGTTTGCAAACATGGTAGTAAGCGACTTGCGACTTGGAAGATAAGTTAAGCCGAGGGCTGAGGAACTTGGAATTGAAACTGTCGATGGGACGAGGGAGAGCAAATATTTAGCTGTTGTAGCAATTGTTTTGTCTTGCTGAGAGTTTTGTTGGAGGAGCTTGCGTGTCTGGGAGGTGTAATTTGCTGATGAGTGTAAATAGCGCTGGGTGAGAAAGATAGGTTGATTTTATAGGGGCAAGAGTCCAGTTTATCCCACCGTCCATTCCAGCTCACCCGTTCTGACCGATTGGGCGATTCACAGACAGGGCTCACCGAGCGTTTCAAAACACCTGTCGCGTAGCCATCCTTTTTGGAATATCTCGAGTCAAACCATATTGCGCTATG
This sequence comes from Mortierella alpina, assembly GCA_029449245.1. Taxonomy (NCBI): domain Eukaryota; kingdom Fungi; phylum Mortierellomycota; class Mortierellomycetes; order Mortierellales; family Mortierellaceae; genus Mortierella; species Mortierella alpina. The sequence continues at coordinate 632,321 of JANATF010000003.1, read as the reverse complement.
GGGGGGGGCAAGAGTGGACATCTTGGACAAGACGTGCAATTTCGACGGGGTAATCTTTATGGACTAGGTGGAGTTACGGATGAGAGGGAAGAAGAGAGAGCTAAGAAGTATGGCATCGTGTCTCTACGATCTAGAAAATGAGGATCTGCCTCCAGCTGCCATTGAGGTGTGTGAATTCATCACACAGTGGATCGTGGACACCAAACAAATGTATTCTCATCCTTATTGTGGAACACCGCGCTCAGGCCAGGCACCACATTCCCAAATCCCAAAGCACTATGGATTGGTATGAACCGTACATACTCAGGATGAATCAAAAGCGGATGACATTTGTGATCTCCGGTGGAAAGGGTGACAAGAGGCATACTTACAACGGGATTGCAAGATCGTCGTATAGTTCGCTGATATGTGGAGGGGTGGGCATTGTTGTATCTGTGCGAGGTCTTGGACATTGTCGTACGATTGTCGCTCTTTTGGCTGTCCAGTGCCGTTCCCTCCTCTTGTTCATGCGTAATGCACTGCGCTGACCCATTCAATCCATTGCCCACCATCCCCCATTCTTATTCATGCACGTTGCATATATCCTCCCCTGTACAGTATGTACTCATTCATGAGTCGCAAGATAATCGTAGGACCTCGTCACGGCATTTCTCCTAGCTTCTTCAGCTGCTGATTATGATATCGGGTAGCAACACAGTGACACGTCTTCGTCCATGTGCTGTGCATATATCCTCTTTCAGCTACGTATGTTCCGCTGCTTTTGTTCTTGCACAAGTCTTAGACTTATCGGACCTGCTACACATACCTATGTCCCATTAGCCACCTGTACATGCATAATCGTGCCCAGGCCCTTTCTTTTGAACCCTAGTCTGGAACCTTTTACACTTCTTATACCCTTTTTTTCCTTTTTCACGCTTGTAATGAACAGCTTGACCATATCCGAGTTACTGCTCAAGCGGCGTCGTCTCATCATTCCATCGCCACCGCGTCATGACTCTTTCCCATACCCCCTACGTATCTCATTTCTGTTCACTCATGGTTTATTATGAACCGAGACAGGACTTAGACAGTTCCTCCAGCTGCATGGACGGCGGCAGCTACGGCGCTAGCGGAAATACCCGCCACACCCGCTTTTTTACCTCCAGCAGCAGCAACAAATCTCTCGGGAAATGGTTTGCTCTCGAGCACGACTGAATCGAGATCACCAAGAGGGCCAACGGGAAGGAGAGGAGGAATGTCAACGTGGGTGCTGGCCGCACCGTCGAAACACCCTTCCACATACTCTTCTTCTTGTTTCCTTTTTCTTCTTCTTGCGCATGCACAAACGAGGAACACGAACGCTATAAAGATAACACCTCCAAGGACGCCTCCAACAATAGCGCCCGTCTTCTGCGAACCCATAGTTCTTCTGGCTTTGATGCGTAAGCGAACTGGGATACTGTTTTCTAAAATCGCTGTCGAGACTACGGCCCTGAACTAGCGAGCATGCTCGCTAAAGTGAGCAACTCACTACGTGAGCGAGCACTTGAATATCTTGCTCGCTCACTGCAGGACTTGCACTTTTACCATCTTCTCCATTTCTTGCTGGCCCCGAAAGGCTTCCAGCTTTCTGGAGTGCTGTGTTTTTAGCGAGCGAGCGCCCGTAAATATGTGCTCGCTAGTGAGCGAGCAAGTTAAACATTGTGCTCGTTCAGGGCCGTAGTTGAGACACAAATCAGATTAGCTGGCGTCGACCACGAACCCGAGGGATTGCGGTTTGAACCTGTTGAATCGCTACAGTTCTGTTATTCATTTTTGAACAGCCTCACTTAGATCTTTGACATCATCTCGATTTGCGAGTGGGTTGCTTTGCTTGCATCTCTGCTTGCTCAGAAACTTACTGGACTGGATGCGTCTGACCGGTTGGGATGTCGTTAGGATGTCGTTAGGATGTCGTTACGCGGTGGTTGAATTGGCGATGTGCAAATGTGAGATCTGTGAGGTGAAAGAAAGAGGGAGAGTGAGAACGCAACGTGGTTGAAGGGAAGAGAAGCAACGGCTGGGCATAGTAACAAAAAAAGTTAATAAGGACAGGTGGAAGGTGAAAGCTCGTGCCACCAGTGTTATAATAATAATCGCGATAAGGCACATCAGCAATGCATCCATGCATGCCCTGGAGGGTAGACATGCATACCAAGGACTCTTTTTTTTTCTGCAAAGACCGCGGAGACCACGATTATTTCTGTGCTACAGCCACCACAAAAGGCGCGGTCTAGAACCTGCAGCGGGACGAGCCATTTACGCGTAAGAACACCCTTTGCACTTTTTTACTCTTTCCTACATAATGGACGCAGGCGTAGAGTTCTGGAAAAAGAAATCGCTCCTGCTCTTCTTCAGCCTCAAGACCCTCCGTGGAGGATCTGTGGTGTGAACCGCCTTGTTATCACCCTCGGCAGCACCACTACCACCGCTATTGCCGTTGCTGTTGCTCGTGCTACTGCTACTGCTCCCGTCACCCTTCAGATTCTCATCCTCCCGACCCACCAGATCTGAACCCGACACCTCGACCTTGGTAACATTCGAAGAGGTCGAAGTCGATTTTGAGAGAATGGCGCTTGCTGACGATGATGAGGATGAACCCTGGTGGTGGTGACTTGGATGATGATGATCAAGATGGCTTAAATGGTTCGATACAGATCCCGCAGACGAGGTCGAGTTCAAGGACGCGATCGTGTGCATGGACGAGGCCGCCGCCAATAAACTGGCAGAAAGATTGTAAAGCTCCTCTGCTGGGGTGACGAGTCCAGACGAGTAAGAAGGCGAGTATTCGTCCCAGCAGCACCCAACGTCCTTGCGCTCTTGCTTCTCCATCATCATATTCGAACAATAGACACTCGACCGAGCCTCCAGTCGGTCTGCCTCGCGAACACTGAGGGGTTTGAGTGTCCATTTGCGGTATCCAGGCCCAACAGGTACTTTGGAATGGTGTGTGATGGCACTATGGCTGCTCTGAGGGTTGTTACTGCTGCCTCGGCCATGTCCAACCATGCCCGTAGCCATGCCCATTCCCATTCCCATCAGACCCGCTTGACTTCCAGATCTGCGCGAGTAGCCAGCGGAGCAATTGCTGTCGTTCCTCGCCATTGACGACGACGACGACGACGACGAGGCATAGGAGGATCCTGCTGCTGATGGACCCGCTTGCATATCCCGTTGGCTCATGCTGAGAGTAAGGCGTCCATAGTGCAGATTGTACTCTTGTTCGCTCACGTCGCGGAGGCGGAAGTAATAGGCAGCATACAGTGAACGCTTGACAGAGACGTTGTACTGTAGTTTGGCCATGGAGAAGCGCTCAAGCGCGTTGACGTCCTTGACGGCAAGACCCTCAAAGATAGCACAGACATCCGAGTTGAAGACGGCCAAATCTTCCCAAACTTTGATGGATAGGATCAAGGCGCCCAGGAGCAGGCGCCGCCAGTTGATAGCGTGGAAGGAGAGGTTACCGAGCTCCGTGATTCGTTCTACGTAGATAAGGGTGATGATTGCATTCTCAGGGCCAAGATTCTATTGATTGTACATGGAAAGAGATATGAGTATGCGGCCGTGGTGTCAAGGTGCTACAAATCTGCAGATCTTGTCTTTTTTTGTACCTGGCCACAGTCAAAGATGAAGCGCATAAAGTCAAAAATATCGGCTTGTGTCATCATCACTCGCTCTGAGGGCATGTACGACGATGAATTGATGATGCGCTCCGTTCTGCAGTCGTTCTTCCGATGGGACTGGAGCACCTTGTCATAGAGGACTGTAGCAACTCTATTGAATGATGGCCATGTAAAAGGAAAAAAGTGGTTGGACGGTTAGGACTGCACATCATGAAGGCGGGCAAGTTCATTGTGACCCGCCAAGTACTTACGCGCGCAGCGTCTCATCAACGTCGCTCTTGGCCATGGTGCTGTCGATATACAGACTGGAGGTCGAATTGCACTTTGTAAGAGAGTGCTGTGATCCCAACGGCCGCCCCTTGTTCTCGACTGCGCTCAGTGCTCCAGGAGCTATGCCTGCTCCCATGGTGTGCGTGAGAGTCTGCAGGGTGAGCGAGGGTCTCACCTGACTGACACCCATTTGCATGTTGATGTTGATGTTGCTGTAGGAGGCGGTTTCCTCCACCTCAGCCATATGCTCCTCTGAGGTCTTCTCGTGGTCGAATAGTGTTATCGTCTCAGTGTCCAGCTTTTGGTTCATTTCAGACATCGATTCGTGGCTCGTCGCCGGTGGGAGGATGATTATGACCTGATCCAGCTCATGATCCAAGTACTGAGGCGGCTGCTCATCAAGCCTTTGATGGTTCGCCACTAGAGCTGCTGTTGCTGCGGCGACCAGACCACCAGCGGTGTTGGCCTCAACACTAGTCGCTTCACATAGAGTCGATGCCGTCGAACCAATCGGAGACGTTTGGGACTCGTCCCGGAGTGGAGCTATACTCACCGCCGCTTCAGCCTCTGATCCCGTTTCTTCTCGTGCTTTGACCTTTGCCTGAAGTTCCTCTTCGTCCTCATCACTATCCTCATATGCAGAGACTAGGCTGGTCAGCGAGTCTACAGATCCGTTGTCGTTTCCATATTCGTCTACATCGGCACCACCTTCCTCCTCCGACCCAAGCGTGAACTGTGTTTCGATCCCGCGCACGATGTCTTCGATCCGGATCTCCCAGAATCGTGCCGGTGGTGGCAGGACCAGTGGCTGATGGAGGTTGCGTCTCCTGGAATGTCGGTTCCTGTTCAAGGATGTCGTGAACGCTAAAACTCCCAGTTTTCGAATCTCGTTCGACCGCACCCGCTTCTGCGCCTTGTTCGTCCGCTTATGCTCATTCGTAGTGGTGGAAGTAGTAGTAGTTGTTTTAGTGGCAGGAGTGATGGTAGTTGTCTTGGTGGAGTTATATGTTGCGGCCGTTACCGCTGGCGAGCTTATTACTCTGGATCTTGCCGTTGCTTTTGCGAGACGCTGTTGTTGAATGGAACGATGGGCCAGTTCATGGGCACGTCTCTCGGCCACGATCATTTTATCGGAGCCGTGGTGCGTGGTGCGTAAGGGGTTCGCCTTGAGCCAAGTCTTGGGCCGCCGACTTGCTCGCGAGGAAGTTGCTGCAGACCATGCCAGTGCACCTGTGTTGCAGTTGCTGTCGTCCTCGTCTGCATCCGCATCGTTGGCATCCGTGTCGTCGGCATCCTGTGCTGAGGAAGCAGAGATGGAGGACACAAGGCTGATGTGGGAGGTAGACCCAGGTGCTAGAGTGTCGCTGAAGAACAAGGCATCGTAGAAATCGCTCTCGTCCTGCAGTGATTTGGAGTCGTTTTGCAGGACGGCGTACTTTCCTGAGGACTGGTCCTGATCTCCGACCTGAAATGTCACCGAGGTCGAGCCTGCCTCGCGTCTGATACTGCTGCTGCTGCTATCGTGTGTTCCGTTAGTATGATGAGAGAATTGAGAGAGGCTGTTCGAGGGAGCGAGACGAGAATGCTCTGATGCTGGCAAATCGTGCTGGATACAAGGCTTGGTTGGGCTCTGCTTTATCTTTCTGGCTCGACTGTACACGTCGTACTGCCTGATGGGTGGTAGGCTGCTCGAGACAGACGAAAGCCCCCCATCCTCCGCATCAATTACATCCCCATCCTCCGAGTCGCTACCTGGGTCGTTCATCGAGTGTTTATTGTCCGAATCGACATCGAAATCTGAAGAGGATCGAGCGTCATAGTAGCGGTCCTCGCTGCGGTCGTGATGAACTCTCTGTGGTAAAAAATTTCGCCAATCGTCGGCAAGTGCCGCGAATCGTCTGAAATACAGCGACTGTGGAGAGCACGTCCTGAGATTGCGGCGCACGATACGAAGCTGCTCCTTGGCAAGTAGCCGGTCCTGTTCTGCATACTCGACTTCTATAGCCCTTCCAGTGTTGTCTCTTTCTGCCTCCAGCTCGCTAAGCAGTGTAGATGATGTTGATGCGAGGCATCTGTTTCCCTGTTGGCTGATGCCGTCAGGAAAAGAGGTCTTGGGGGTAACATAATGTTGCGTGTTTCTTTCAAAATGGACGTTGTAGTCGTTGGCCGTTGCGTCAGGCGTGTGGATTTCGTAGTTGTTGTCGTTGCTGGTCATACTGGTACTGCTGTGGTTGTTTGTACTTTTGCTATTGATGGTGTTGATGGGTCGGTTCTGGAAAATATGCTTGTACATCTCTACATGATGGCTGTCGTTTAAGGAACCGTGGAGTGATTCTCGACGTTGAGATGCACTGTTGGTTTGAGGAAGAAAGAGCCCTAACTCTGGCAAGGGCTCGAGTTGACTCTCATGGTCCAGTGAAGTGCTGGATGATTGGGATTTGCGATTCAGGAACGCAAGAACTGTTTAACACAGCAGAGGGAGAAGAACCAAGAACGAGTGCGGGTATGGAGGGTACGTGTTAAAATCTACGGACTCTTACTGCGAGGGCCTATACGAAGTGAGGATGAAAAGACTTGCCTTTGGAGGTTGCCTTGAGTATACTAATGGAGCTGCCATTTGTTTTACTGTGGTTGCTTTTGAAGCGCTTGGTCTGGCCCTGCTGTCTTTGTGTACCGCGCTGCTGGGTAAAAGTCGCATCGGGCGTTTTAAGCATTGTGGCACGAGGTGAGGAGAGTTCAATGGTTTTGCAAGGGGCAGGTTTTTGAGTGGAGAAAAAGTGCAAGCCAAAGTCAGTGGGCAGATGATGGCAGAGCAAGACTGAGGAAGGAATGAAGGGAGCAATAGTATTGAATTCTCAAAGAGGAAGAAAGAGAAAGCAGCGGTAGTTCGAGCAGAAGATTAAAGAGAGGATGCCAGCCAGACCTAACACCCGTAAGGATTTATTGACGACCGACGCAACACTGCAGAGAGGGCAACGAAAGCACGAGGTTCACAACGAGAGTTGTTTTATTTTCCTGTGGGGCAGCATGGCATAGACATGGCATGATTCGGGATGGCATGGTAGCACTGCACACTTGCGCATTCTGTCGTTCGAACAAAGGACCTGCTTCCTTGACCAGCAGCAAGATGTCGTCTTCTAATCGTGTCAGCGACATTCTACCATGATGGGCGCTTCTTCATGGCTAAGCAGTAAACAACGTACTTGCTCCCCTTCCGCAGCGATTCCCATCCGATAGCGAGGAGAGAGATTCTCCGTCCGGCCGGTTCACATTGGACTCCTCATTTTTTTCCCTGATTGACGAAAGCGATACCTTGATCGGGTTCCTATGGAAGCACCAGGCCAGTGACAAGGATCAACAAGTTCAACCACCCTCTTTTTTTTCAGGAGATAATGAGGGTGTCGGCTCGAAGCCCTAGCCTCCGCTTTGATCTAGGGCAGCGCGTATGTCCAAGGTGGCTGCAGGACACGCGTTTTTTTGGCCCCCTATGAGCAGTGGACTGGAACAACAAGCCACGCGCAATCAGCTCGACGCGTAAGGACTTCTCAAAATGCTTCGGCCGTTCTTGAGGTTCTTCCTCACCTCCTCTCGCTTGTCACCATTTAACCAATGCTCAGTGCAGGATCACAAGGGGACTGGTGGACTACAACGTATATAGGCTCTGCTCATGCTACCACGGCCCAGCGCTGCGACATTATTATCTAGTACTTGGAAACGACGACTCACTTCAACCTCGCTCTTGATCACGCGAGCAGTCCTCCCATCCATCCCATCCATCCCACGATCCACCATCACCTTGGCTTCAACGTTGACAACAAACACCCTCATGGATCCAGGACCCAAAAATAACACTGAATCCCAAAGTCAGGGCGGTGTGGAATCACAGCCCGAACAGCAGGACGGATTCATTCCCTTTGAGCACTCTGAATCCGATTCCGATGTCGAGATTGACCTCCATACGCAACCACCCAAGAAGACGTACCCAAAAGTGCCCAAGCACTTTCGCAAGAGCAACGCTCAAGTCTATGACAACATATCCGTCTATGCGCCACCAGACTCGAACCTGATCTTTCGCTGTTCACGGAAGCGCGCCAACTGGTATCTATCGCGCTCACTCGCTCGGTCACTGTCGCCCAACTCGATCCATCTCACATTTGCTCCCGCAGGTCAAGGACACGTCAACGACCCGTACTTTCTGGAAGAGCGCGAGAACAAGTGTGTGGTGTGTGCAAAAGAGACTGCGGAGGCGGGTGCCACCATGTTGCATGTAGTGCCGGAACAATATCGCAAGTGGTTTCCACTCCGGCTCAAGAGCCACTCGAGCCACGATATTGTCGTCGCATGCCCTGAATGCAATGCCCAATGGGACCGGGAAGCTGCTATTGTCAGAAAGGAGATTGTGCGTATGTACGGGATTCCGCTGGAGGGCGTTGGCTGGATCAAGGATTACGAAGCCGGTGCAGCAAAGCGAGCCGCGGGCGCAGTGGTCACGGAGTGGAAACGACGATGGCAGGAGCAACGTGATCAAGATGCGTCGGCCAAGGCAGCGAGCACGACGGCGAAAACACTAGAGATAGGAGCGGCAACAGCCGACAATAATAGTCTGGTGAAAAAGACGAAAAAGAACAAGGCAGCGAACAAAATTCCAGCAGAGAGGATGCAAACATTGGAGCAGACGGTCCTTGACTGGTGGACAAAGATGCACACATCCTCAGAGACGTCTTTACAACGGAAACGGGAACTTCAGTGCGAAGAGCCTAAAAAGAGACAAAAGCTGGAGAGCGAGGAGGATGGGTCCAAGGCTCCGGAAGGCAGTTTGTCAGCACCATTGCCGGACGTAGCCCCAACCTCTAAAGACACAGAGTCGATGGCCAAGAAGAACGAACACAAGTGCAGGGACGAAGCATCTGAAATCGAGGTGCCCAGTCCTCCGCCGAGCCACGCAACAGACCTGGATCAGATCATGCTCCGGAGCGCATTGGGAGCGCAGGCTTCCTACAGGGGATCGGACTTCAAGGAGCATGGAGAGCTGGTGGTTGCAAGGATAATGGCTTCATCAGCGTCGTTCCATGACGATCCAGCGGAGACGGCAGAGACGAAGAAGGCATGGCAGGAGGCCCAGCCGTTGCAGGATGCGCCGCAAGGTTGGCGGGACGTGAGCGAGTTTGTCCGGACGTGGCGGAGCGAGTTCTTGCGCAGGACGCAGCCAAGGCACCTTAGTGCAGCATGGCGAGTGGACAACCCCGTATGACGGGCAGCCTTGCTACAGGGTGCAGGATAAACCATAGCGTCTGATGGGAGGTGTTTGCCCGTTGATCCAGGTGTGCTGTACATGTGGGGTGGCTTCAATGCGATGCGGGCCATGCTTGTGCGCTGCTGTCGGACGGGCGCACCCGTTTCTCCTTTGCCTCGCTCCCTGTCACGCACCCACTCCCGCACTCCCCCACTGTCTCCCTCACCCAGTCTCCGTCTCTGCCTCCTGGTCACCTTCACAGACACACTCTCTCTGGACCTCATCCGTCTCCATTCCTGCCTGTCCCTCCTATTGGCCAACACCCGCTGTTGCTGTGTCTCTCTCTCGCTCCTTCTCCCACGCACGCCTTTGTGCACGCCTTTGACCCTTTGCCGTATTCTGGGGTCGGCTCTCTTTTCTCTCCCATTCTTCTCTCATTGTTCTTTGCACACCTCCTCACACCTCCTCCTCACGCCTCCTCCTCCTCCTCCTTCGCCTTCGGTCCGCTCGTCCATCTCCCTCCTCATCCCCTTCCTCATCCCTCCCCAGCCCCGCTCAGCTCCCCCACCCCCTGCCTCCTCGCATCCCGAGCTACAGCACAGCAGCTGCCGACATCACCCCCTCCTCGCAGCGGGCTGCTTGCGCGATGCGGTTCCTCGACTTGAACCGGTACTCGCTCCTCTCCCTCACCGCCACATTGATCGCCATCGCCTACTCCTCACACAAGTCGCTCTTCAACACCCCGTCTTCCCTGCTCAACCTCGGCCTCCTCAAATCCCTCGAGCCCTTCCTCAAGGATGTTATCCCCTTCGGCGCAGACTCGCCTTTCCATTCGTCTTCATTCGACACCGTCTTGAGCGATCTGCTCCATCATTCTTCGTCGTCTTCCTCCTCTTTTTCTTCTTCGTCCTCGTCCTCTCCCCCATCTACCGCTGCAACACCCAACAGTCAACATCAAAACGCACGAGACCCCTCACAGGACAATGCAGCGACTGAAGACAGCCCAAAACTAGCCAGTCTTGGCCCAGGCCTTGTCGATAGTTTCGAACACAGCCGTTTACTCGGCGGAGCAGCCGGTGTAGGCAACGGATTTCGGCCCTCTGTATTCCAAGCAATGCTGGCAGAGCGCTATCTGAAGTTCAGGACGCCTTCGCCCGCTGTGCTTCTGCAGTTGCAGGTGATTCTGTCCTACCTGCAGAACGAGAGGCTATGTGTTCTGGTGAGTAACTTCTTCATTCCCGTAGAAGCAAAAAGTCCAGACTTCTTATCGCGGCCATACTGTTGTTTTAAATGCTTTGTGCACGATTAACATTCTCTGATCGCTCTCAACCCCGTTTGTGTTGTGGACCTACCCCACAAACTGTAGGTTTTCACCAACATGGCTTTCTGTCTAGCGTTCTTGGCTGGAAGACTCTTCCTCAGAACCTTCTTTGGCGATCTTCGTGTGATTGAGCGCCAGGTAAGTCGTATGTTTATTCTCTGCTGATATGGGAACCACACTCGCGGTGCTGAGATGAAAGACGACGATACAGAGCTGGGACAAAGTCTAAAGTAAACAGGAAGATCTACTGGATTCTTGGAGCGAGGGAACTTGGCAGCTCTCAAAGATACTTACGGCTCGCATTATGGAGATACCTCTGGCGATGTATCCAGCTACCTGTGTGCAATACAGGCTTGACTACAGCCCCGCCGGACCAACGCCGCACTGCCGGACTTGTCATTTGGATGTATGTCGCGTGGGCCATACTAACTCAAAGTAACCCTTGTTTCTGTAGCACATGTACGACAGGGCACTCAACTTTCTTTTGTTCAAGGTCGTTTTTGTTGGGGCGATCTTGGAGCCACGCTGGGAGGAATTGCTCATCTGGACTGCCTGGTTCACCATCCTTGGGTTCCTCAGGGTGTTCAGCATGCTCTGCCGGGACCGGTTTGAATATGTATGTCCAACCCCATCCTTGTCTTAATCAACTTTGCTGCGACGCCGGGGCTGATATACTCCTCTTGCCATAGCATGTTTGCTAATTTTCAATTTCTGTGGTTACTTTGTAGTTGACTGTGTCGCCGAGCATACCTCTGAGAGTGCACGTTAAGATCCTCACGATGCTGACCATGATCTTGGTCTCGAACATTGCGTGGTTCGTGCTCTGCATCTCTGTCTTCCGCTCAATGCTGCTCCTCCTGTCTTTTGAGGTACATCCTGCGACGATCTATTTTTACAGTGCATGCATCAATACTCCAGAGTGCTAACTCTCTCTTTATCTCATACTTGCAAAAACTCGTTACCAGTGCTTCACATTGCTCCTTGACACTGTTCAGACGCTTGTCAAGTATATCATTCATCTCGGCGACCTATCACGCCAGGGACCATGTGAGTCCAGAAGGGCTGTGCAGTACTACACCGAGTTTGTCTCCGATACTATGATCTTGGTCACAACCTTGGGACACTATCTGCACATCATGGTGGGTTCTTTGACAGATTGCTTGATGTTCTAAAAGACTGTGGACCATATCATCCAGCGAATTTCTTATATCTCCTCCGCCTCTTTGCCGTCTCGTCTCTAGTACCTCCATGGCATCTCATTCACTCTTATCGACGCAGTCTTGTTTCTCAACATAAGGAGCGTCTTCAACAATCTGCGCAAGAAACTCTCCAGCCATCAGGCCTATCGACAGGCACTCAGCAACATGCAGGCATTATACCCCTCCGCGACCGAGAAAGAGCTCGCAGACTACAGCGACGATTGCGCCATCTGCAGGGACAGCATGTCGTCGGCAAAGATCCTACCTTGTGGCCACATCTTCCACTTGTTCTGCATTCGCTCTTGGTTAGAACACCATAGTTCTTGTCCGACCTGCAGGCGGTCCTTGGTTTCCAAAACTGGACTAGGCGAGCAGGACAGTGATGATTCACGAGGCTCGTCTGTTGAAGATGTCACTCTAGGAGGTGCGCCAAATGGCCTCGTCATTGACAGCCGCAGTGCCAGTCGACGTGGTTCCTGGACCGCGACGCCGTCCTCACAGGCTGCAGTGGCGTCCTCCTCGACAGCCAACACCTCCTCTCATGTCTCGACTTTGGGGGGCCAAGTCACCTCAAGCGCTTCGACATCTGGCGGAAGCCATCATGCCGTCCCGACAGGACCAAGTGCCAGTCGTTCGAGTCATGGCCATCAACTCTTTGCATTCAACTCTGAACAACAACCATGGTTAAGTCGGCTGGGATTTCCAAGGATAACTGTGGAGGTTGTAGACCCGGCACAGGATGATGATGAGGACGCAGCACATGCACGCCGCGTACAACAACATCAGCAGCAGCAGCAGCAGCAACAGCCCTATCCGACGCGGAGCTTGTACCATCACAGCAATCACTCTGCACGGTCGCCTGTTCACCAATATCGCACGGAAGGCGAGTTTACAGATGACGAGGAGGATGAGGATCTAAGGAGGGCTATTGCCGAAAGTTTAGCGATGAGCCAGATTGCGCAGTCGCTGCCGCGGTCGCAGTCGCAATCAACCTCATCGTTACTCTCCAACAGCCACACAGACAGTCTCTTGACAGGGACAGGGACAGGGACAGGGGGAGCATTGTTTGAGCCAGGGCTGCGGCCATCTCGTCCGTCGACAGTATCACTACCAAGCCTGTCTGATGCCACTGTCTTGCGTGGTTCTAGCTCGTGCAGACGAGGAAGCATCGAGGACCTGTCGCAATCCTGTCAGCGCCTGGATGGGCCAGTGGTGATGCGGACAGAGAAGGTGGAAGAGGAGCAGGAGGGGGAGAGGGTGCCTGGATGTGATCTCAAGGTAGACTGAGAACAGGGAGATAGTTTGCCATCAAAATGTATACTGCCATAGTCGAATACATGTGTGTCGCATGTGCTTTTCTGCTGAACAGCTGTGCTATGGCATCCAGGGGCAGGCCATATCCAGAGGCATCCAGGGAGAGGCCGCTGTTCTTGAGCTGTGTGCCTCTGGGAAGGGAGGAGAAAGTTAACTTACGGGGTAGGACTGTGACTGCACACTTCGAAGAAAATAAACACACCTCGGCCTCCACTCCACACAGATGCATTCTTTTTTTTTTTTTTTTTTTTCCTCTTCTTGCCTTGACAATCTCGGCAAAACACCTTCCTCTCCTGTCATTGTTTACGTCGATACGTTGTTGTCCCTTTTCCTGTCGTCTCCACTTCTTCTCGCTGCCCTCCATTCCCCTCCTACCACCAACTATACTCCGGGCAGTACATAATGAACACCGACGAAGGTGAGTGCTTTGCTCCACCTGCTCGCTGCTAAAACATACCAGAGACAACAACATAGCTACAATACCATTCTCAGAAAGCGACAAGGCGTCATGATACTAACTCTCCCGTGAACTCTTGCTCTACAGTTATCTGGCAGGTTATCAACCAGCAGTTCTGTTCTTACAAAGTCAAGTATGTCCCTTGGCGCTGCAAGTCTCTTCGTCTCCAGCCTGGCCGCAAACGTCTTTTTTTTTTACTAACCGACTTCTTTCCCTTTCACCCCATCATCTTTCTTTATTTTATTCAGGGCCGCAACAGGAAACTTTTGCAGGAATGAATACAATGCCACTGGTCTCTGCAATCGCCAATCATGCCCACTCGCCAACTCCCGTTACGCCACGGTCCGAGAGCAGAACGGAGTCATTTATTTGTTTGTAAAGACACCCGAGCGTGCACATATGCCCGCCAAGATGTGGGAGAAGATCAAGCTGTCAAAGAACTATGCACAGGCCCTGGAGCAAATTGACAAGGAGCTGATCTACTGGCCCAACTTCTCGGTCCACAAGTGCAAGCAGCGTCTCACCAAGATCACACAGTACCTGATCAAGATGCGTAAGCTGAAGCTCAAGGCAGACGAGAGACCCAAGCTGGTTGGAATCAAGAAGAAGCTCGACCGCAGGGAATCCAGGAGAGAGGTCAAGGCCGAGGCAGCAGCAAGGCTCGACAAGGCCATTGAGAAGGAATTGCTGGATCGTCTCAAGTCACACGCCTATGGTGATGCACCCCTCAACGTACACGAGGATGTCTGGAAGGAGATCCTGGAGGGCGAGAAGGGCGAAATCGAGGTCGACAGTGATCAGACGGACGAGGATGATTCTCAGTCAGAAGAAGAGGAGGAGGAGGACGAGGACGAGATGGAGCGCGAGTACATCTCGGACCAGAGTGAGGACGAGGAGGATATGGAGGATATGTTTGAGAAGGAATATGAGGTAAGGAATCAAAAGAATATGTGCCATTCACGAGTAAGGGTACTATCGAGGATATGGCCTGTGGTGACTAACAACGTGTCTATTCATACCTCTGCTTTGCTGCCCTGTTGTATAGCACGAAACTGTGGAGCTTTAAAGCACTGTCAACCCCTGCATTTTAATACAATTTACCATCATCATTACCATACTCCAATGTAATCGGTTTGCCCTAACGTTTTTCTCTTCATCTTTCGGATATGAGGAATTCGGGTCGGTTTCGACCACTGCAGCTCGTATTGTTGCCTTGAGCGCCTCTGCACATTCCAAAGAAACTGCCGTTCTCAGGGCGATGGCTGGTTAGACTCAGGCAGGGCAGTGGGCAATCCATCAATCGGAGGATCGCTCCGCAAAATGGATCGCATTCGCGGTGGTATTCTCAAGTGATGTGATGCACGATCTGAAAAGTACGCATGTTCATGCAACTATTACTCCTGAACTTTGTGTTTTTGTGACACCTCTGCCACCCATGGACTTTCAGAATTTGGCGTCTTTGGGCATCTCAAGCAGCAGTGCGTAAGCAGGCAGTCTTTCTGCAACAGTCTTGGACTTTTTCTTTTTCCATTGCGAGTGCATAGGACGAAGGCATCGCGGGGGCTACGTTTCGTTCACAGTCTCGAGAGAAAGAGAGAGAGTCATTGCTGCATGCCTGTATGGCCAATGTGATCGAATGTAAGCTGCAGCACGACGAAAAAAGTGAAAATGTAAGATCCTACAGGTAACGCGAGAAAAAAATAGGCAGGGGGGCTCGATCGTCGCTTCTTTATCATTAGGATATTACACGTCAGCAAGTTTGATGGCTATGTCCTTCGTCATGGTACGTGCACGGCTAGCGTTTAGGCGTAAGACATGCTGCCCAAGGATGGCAACATTTCCAAGTCCATTATCTGCACGAACACCTTGGATCAGTCTGTTCGTTTATGCTGCTTCCACGATGTGGTTTATATACAGAATAAAGCGTGCTATTGTACCCCTGCATCCATGCTTGTACACACAAAAAAAAAAGAAGGGAACACAGGTAGGCTAGGAAGTGGCACAGGTGAGCACGATCAGGCTTGCTTTTCGGCAGTGTGAGAATAACACCTGGCCGAGGCAAGCTACGCGCAGGGTGGTGAGGCGATGTCCCACATGAAGTGACACTGGCCATCATTTTCCCAAACCGCCTTGCCCTTTTTCTTTCCCCTGCCTTCCTTACCTTCTTCACTTTCTTCTCTCTCCTCTCCCTCATACTTTCCTCGTCCGCCCTCCCCTCACTCCCACACTCGCACTCCTTTGCTGCAGCAGGCATCAACGACCAGACTGTCTCAACGTGGTAGTTGGCCATGCAAACACCTTCTCTACCCTCGCTACCGCCAGTCTTACCAGCATGGTGCGACCATGACGGCTGGGTACGTTGCCAGCAACAGCATAACAAAAGGTCGTCGATCGAAAGCAGGAAAACTGACTTGCCCCTTCTTTCTCTCTCCCCAACTCCTCCCTGTGACATCAACTGTAGGGACCGCTGGCCAAGAATCAGATCTCGTTCACGCCTTGCTTTCAGGACACGGCTCTCTTTGGGATCAGTGGGATACTCGGCACGATTTCCTTCTTGCTTCACACTCGGCATTTGAAGCGATATGGTGACCGCCATATGTTCGGGCCTGTCAGGATCCTCTACTGGCCAGCTCAAGCAGCATTAGCGGCCGCAGTTCTGGTGCTGCTGAACCGCATGCTCTTTAGCTCAAGCACCTTCGTGGGCTCTGAGATATTTGGTCTGATTTCGCTGGTTGTGGCATGGGTATGTTTGCGTTGCTTGTGTCACGGTCTAGATCCGAAGGGGGCCGGAGCCACTGGAGCAATGGAGTCTTTTCGTATGATCGCTAACATATCCTGCTACGGCTGCGCTTCCAACCCCTCTCTCCGCAACAGATCCTCGCGTTGAACGTGAACCGCCTTCAGGCTGTCTATGAGATCCGTTCCTCAGGCGCCGTTCTCCTCTTTGAGCTCTACTCGCTCCTGGTGGCACTCCCGCGGATGTACACGCTCCGCAGCCAGCGAAGCTCTCTCGATGACTCGGCGGCCCAAGAGCTCAGATTCATGTCCACCTACTTCATGGCGATCCTTGTAGCGTTCATCTTTGACATTTTCCCGCGCCGATGGACACGGATGCACCGCGAGAGCAAGCTAACCGCGTACGACAAGGCCAATGTCTTTTCAAGACTCACCTTCCACTTTGTGCAACCCGTCATCACCAAGGGCTATCACCGGCCACTCAAGCTGGAAGACGTTCAGGAACTGATGCCAGTAGCGCTCAACACCCTCTCAGGATCATACCAAAGGCTTGCCGACAACTGGGAAGCCCATTTGCGGGCGGTCAAGGCTGAGAATCAGCGGCGCGAGATACAGCATGCGTCATCAAAGAAGGGAAAGACCACCAAATTCGTCAAGAAAACTCCCAATCTCCTGTGGGTGACATTCAAGACCTACCTCTCGTCATTCCTGTTCATCACCGCGATGCAAGTCGGTAAATCCGTGGTGCAGTTTGCGTCGCCGCTGCTTTTACAGCAGATCTTGATCCACATCGACCTTCCGAACGACCCGAGCGACCCCAAGAGTTCACGCGAGGCTGGAATTGCCCTTGCGCTGTGCCTGCTGTTGGTCAACGTGGCTGTCTCTATGTTCCTGAATCAACTCTATGGAAGGATGGCCGAGATGGCCATCATGATTCGGTCCGCCTACATCTCTCTGATCTACCGCAAGGCCATGGTGCTCTCCCCTGGTGCACGCAAGACGTCCACTGCTGGCGAAATCGCCAACCATATGTCGACCGATGCTGAGAAACTGAACGTCAATCTTGTCTGGGTGCCGGTATGGATCTCGCTCCCAATTGAAATCACTATCGCTTCATGTCTGCTCTACCGACTACTGGGATGGTCCACGTTTTGTGGCCTGAGTGTGATCTTTATCATCACCCCTCTCCAAGCCTGGGTCGGAGGAGTCATGGACAACGTCAAGGAAGCCAAGATGGAGGCGCAAGACAAACGTGTGCGACTGATGACCGAGATTCTAGCCAACATCAAGATCATCAAGCTTTACTCTTACATTGAAGCCTTCCAGAAAAAGGTGAACACGTACCGAAGCAAGGAGGTCTCGCTGCTGCGAAAGACTGGCTTTATTGATGCGTTCCTCAACATTGCGTTCTCTTGTCTGCCATTGATGATGGCGTTCGTCAGCTTCACTGTCTATTCCATGTTTGGCGGCCCTGGACTCACGCCGGGAGAGATCAATTCTCAGATCATCTTTGTCAGTATCACACTCTTTTCTCTCATCAACCGACCCCTGGCCGAGATGTCGTTTGTGTTCGAGTCTACGATCGCTATCAGAGTAGCCATTCGTCGGATCCAAGCGTTTTTGCTAAAGGAAGAGTTGGATGGATCTGCCTTGCTGCACATTCCGCATCTGCCCAGCGATACTAGCATACCTGTCATCCAACTTACCGGCGCCACACTGGCCTGGGATCCAGAAGTACCAACGGCGTCTTTACAGGATAAT
The DNA here is from genome assembly GCA_029449245.1 of Mortierella alpina. Lineage (NCBI taxonomy): Eukaryota > Fungi > Mortierellomycota > Mortierellomycetes > Mortierellales > Mortierellaceae > Mortierella > Mortierella alpina. The sequence goes on along the minus strand of JANATF010000003.1, from coordinate 614,389 downwards.
GATTTATTGACAGACAGTGGACTCGTCAGCGAGACCACTGCGCTCTTGTCTGGAAGCCCCTCGAGGATTTTGCGGCCAACTTTGATGGACATCAACTTGTCGATCGAACGCGCGAGTTTGACGGCGGTCGTTGGCCGAGTGGGTCAAGGAAAGACCTCGCTCTTGAGCGCCATGATCGGAGAGATGTACAAGCGCTCAGGATCGGTCAAGACATTTGGCTCGATTGCGTATGTGCCCCAGCAAGCTTGGATTGTCAATGCCACGCTCCGCGACAACATCATCTTTGGCAAACCGTTTGATCAGGAAAAGTACGATCGCATCTTGTTTGCATCCGGATTGCTTCCGGATCTCGAGATATTTGCGAATGGATCCGAGACGGAGATTGGAGAGCGCGGTATCAACATGTCCGGAGGACAGAAGCAGCGCATCTCCCTTGCCCGTGCTGCGTATCAGGATGCCGACGTCTATCTTCTGGATGACCCTCTGAGCGCTGTGGATGCGCACGTGGATCATCATTTATGGCAGCATCTAATCGGACCCAGTGGGTTGTTGAACAACAAGACCAGGGTTTTGGTAACGCATGGAGTCCATCATTTGGAGTACGTGGACCATATCGTCGTGATCAAGGATGGCAGAATCACGGAGGCTGGACCTTATGATGTGCTTATGAAGGCCAAGAAGGCATTCCACCAGCTCATCAAGGATTTTTCGGTGGTCCACAAGAGCAAGAAGAGCATCCTTAATGTACGCAAGACCAAGCGGACGCTTTTAGGCCCAAAGGACGCGGAAACTTCTACCAGATCCGCCGAGCTCAAGTCTTCTTCGGCATCAACGACCGCCTCGTTGTCAGATGACGCCACTGAGAGTGATAGTGTTGTAGATATTGAGGAGGCGAAGGATAACTCAAAGGGTGGCGGAGGTTTGATCGAGGAGGAAGAGCTGCAGAACGGCACGGTTCGATGGGAGGTGTTCAAGGTCTACTGCAAGGCGATGTAAGTCTCTTCTACCAATCTTTGTGTGCTTTTTTCATTTCTACTGGAATAATGCTGACAATGATTGTTTTCCTAGGTCATACGACTTTACAGTGCTCTCGTTTTCGTTGCTAGTCGTCTGGCAAGGCGTTCAACTCACCATCCCGATTTGGCTTGGGCACTGGAGCGAGGTATTTGATACAACCGAGAAGACAGTGTTCTTTTTCCTTGGGGTGTACGCGTGTCTGGTGCTGGCCTTCATGTTGGTGGACGTAAGCCTGAACATTGTCCTCAGAGTGAAGGCATGTCTGCGAGCATCTATGGTTTTGCACGATGACGCTCTCGAGAGACTAGTGAGGCTGCCCATGTCCTTTTTTGACGCTACACCGTAAGTGGTTTTGAAGAGACAACAGTCTGGCTAAGATCCATATACAAAAAACCCCGCGGCTAACAATTCTTATCATTTTATTTTGTTCTTTTTGCCGACCTCATAGTCAAGGCCGTATTCTGAACAGGTTCTCGTCAGACATTGCCGCGGTTGATGAGGAAGTTCCACAGGGATTCTTCAATGTACTGGTCTGCGGCTTTAATCTTATCGGCAATCTGATCATCGTCTCGATCGCGACGCCCGTGTTCATTCTCATATTGCCACCGCTGGCATTACTGTACTGGACTCTACAAACGTACTTTATCCGGACCTCATCGATCCTGAAGCGTCTAGAGGGCATCACCAAGTCCCCCATCTACCAGCAATTCTCAGAGTCCCTCTATGGTGCCTCCTCCATCAGAGCCATGCACCTGCAGGACCGATTCATTCACGAAAACGCCCGTCGCATCGATCAGTTTGCGAACGCAAACTACGCCTGGGCCATGACCAATCGCTGGTTAAATGTTCGCCTGGAAGCCATGACTGCATTCACTGTTCTTGTCTCGGCCACGCTCTCAGTCTTGAACAAAGGAACCCTCAGTTCAAGTATGGTAGGGCTGTCTCTGAGTTTCACACTCATGCTCGTCGATTATGTGATTTGGTTCCTGCGACTCTTCTGTCTCTTCCAGGGCAACCTTGTCTCTGTGGAGCGCGTGCACGAATACACTGTCAAGAACACGGAGGCACCCCTCGTCACGGGTGTGCAGGTTCCTGCAGCCTGGCCTGATAAGGGACACATCGTCTTCAAGAACTACTCTACGCGGTACCGCGAGGGGATGGACCTGGTTCTCAAGAATGTGTCGTTCGAGGTCAAACCGGCCGAGAAGGTGGGGATTGTCGGACGCACTGGTGCAGGGAAGTCGTCGCTGACCTTGGCGCTGTTCCGGATCGTTGAGGCCGCAGACAGTTACTGGGCACAGGCCAGCGAGCAAGAGGGGGCGACCAAGGATCGCAGACACGCACTGATGCTGAAGAAGAACATACCGGACGGCCCACTTGATTCTGTCTCGTCCTCGCGTCATGTAGGTGGTGGGTCGATCGAGATTGACGGGATCGACATTTCGACGTTGGGGCTTCGTGACCTTCGCAAGCATCTGGCCATCATTCCTCAGGACCCGACTCTGTTTGCGGGGACGATCCGCGATAACTTGGATCCGTTCGATGAGATGCAAGATGCAGAGCTCTGGCTTGCGCTGGAGCGCGCTCATCTGAAGGACCATATCGCGTCCTTGCCTGGTGGACTGTCCTTCGAGGTTTCACAGGGCGGGGAGAATTTCTCGGTGGGGCAACGGTCGTTGATCTGTTTGGCGCGTGCACTGTTGCGCAAGACCAAGATTTTGATTCTGGATGAGGCGACGGCGGCTGTGGATGTGGAGACGGACGAGTTGATCCAAAAGACGATCCGTCAAGAGTTTAAGGACCGATCGATATTGACGATTGCGCATCGGTTGAAGACGGTGATGGACTCGGACAAGATCTTGGTGTTGGAGAAGGGACGCGTGGAGGAGTATGACACACCCAAGGCGCTGCTGAAGCAGAAGCAAGGGCTGTTTTATAGCCTTGCTGAGCAGGCTGGTGAAGTCCGTAGACATTAGACGACGATATAAACTGTCTGCCATGCCTCTACAGAACATGTACTCCGCGTGGTGAGCCCAAAAACTGCTGTGCAATTTGAATTCGATTCAAGTGACGTATGCGTAGAATGAGAGGGTGTTTCCTGTCAAACCGATCTACATGAATCAATCTTCACCAGAAACTCCCATTCACTCTGTTCGCAGCACCAAGAACGAACGAGCCATCACCCCACCCGATACGAGGAACTGGACTACAGGAACACTGCTCCAACTCGCTCTGTTTTTTGGCCTACCCAATCCCACCCACGTTGTCTGGATTACGACCATCGGAAAATCAGATCTCGCCGAAACCCCCGTTCGTCAATCTAACACAGCCAAACGATGAATCGCCGCCAGCCAAACGATGACAATGGTGGGCGTGTTGGTACAGCCGCGTTACCACCCCACCTTCTTCGACTTTTTGCTCCTCGCCCCCCTCTCAACTTCGTCAAACCTTTGGATCGCGACCCCGCCAAGGGTCATGAGTCGCTGCTGACCCCTGTTTCGCAATACCTGGATATGTGCAAGAATCATGACACGGATTATGTCCCCACCCTAAGCATCGCCGAAAGGAAAAAGCAAAAGGTATTTTGTTTTCTCGAAGCAGATCAAGCTCTACAGCTCACATGCATTATGCAAGAAGTGCCTGAAGTTCTAACCGCAGTACTTTTGCTTCTCTCCTTTTCACCCATGGAAAGCTTGAGGAACGGCAGCGGAAGGCCGATGAAGCACTCAAGACCGGACTGGAAACGTGTATGGACAACGCACAAGTTGAAATCAATTTGCGATGCATTCGATATGAGCTGCATCTTTTCTGACACATTTGTGCATCTCGATTCTTTAGGGGACCCTAAGAAAGATGAGAAGGTCGTAGGAGACCCTTACAAGACGTTGCACATCTCTCGCCTTGTATGTTTATGGACACAGTGAAAGAAAATTTCACCCAGCAAGCATTAATCTGTTCAGCCGTACGCATTGCTGTCTTTCTTACCATTGCCCTTTGATGTCACGATAGAGCTACGAATGCACAGAAAAGGACTTGAGACGCGAATTTACCATGTATGGTCCCATCGAGAATGTAAGTCACTCGGGTCACTCGGGTACTTTGCAGGTGTAACACTAAAGCGTTATCCATACTATGCACGTATTAACAAACATATCTTCAAAACGATTAGATTCGGGTTGTCAAGGATGAGGAGGGAAAGCCCAGAGGATACGCATTTATCGAATTCGAGCGCGAGAAGGACATGAAAGCGGCCTACAAGGATGCGGATGGCATCAAGATTTTGGGCCGACGAATCGTTGTTGATGTCGAGAGAGGCAGGACAGTGAAAGGATGGAGACCAAAACGACTGGGTAAGGGAGGTCTGCCATGTAGATATAACCGATATGAAACGTGTCTTTGACTATAGAGCTAACGCCATAGACCATCTTTCATTTGCAAAAGGCGGAGGATTGGGAGGCACACGCATTGGAGCACCACACGAAAACCAGACATCATCAGGAAGAGACAACGGCAGTCGGAATGACCGTGATCGGTCTCGTGGAGGTGGGGATCGTGGTTATGGTGGCCACAGCAGCAGCACCCGCTACGGAGGTGATAGTCGGGATGGGCGTGGTGGTGATAGAGATCGCGGTAGCAACGGACGTCGTCATGAAGGATATGGAGACCGCACTCGCGGCGGATACAGTGACCGGCCATACGAGCGTGACAGCAAGAGAAGGAAGAGCAGGAGTCGATCTAGAAGTCCCGGCGGTGCTGCAAGTAGAGGCTATGGCGACCACGCAAGAGGTTACCGCGACTAAAGCAAGCGTTTCCCAACTACTGATATCTACATATTATTCGACTCTAGGAGGGAGACGACGACGACAAACTTTCTACCCTCTTGGATACCGACAATCTCTCTCTCTCTCTCTCTGGTCCGGCATTTGTTACCCCCAAGACGCATCGGACAAGATGCTTGCGCTTCCTTTCAGCGCAAGTATATTTTTTTTCTTCGATCGATGAGACAAAATCACAAACGCTTTTGCGGAAAAAATGAAGAAAGGATATCCATGATGCTGTTTATAATGCGCGTTGCAAAGGGCTGCTGACCTTGTACCCCATTCTCTTATTCTCTTGATGGCACTCTTTTTATCATCACGGCTGATATTCGCGCGCGCCCTATGAGCGAAGAGAAATGGTAATGATGCAGATAAAAGCGACACATGGTGAGGTTCATTCTCTGTTTTGGTAGTCCATCTATGCTTGCAACTGCCATGCTTGCAACTGCCATGCTTGTGGTAAAGTATAATGCTGGGTAGAGTATGTTGCGCGACTCTTTTTTTTCTGGACAGGCTTTGAAGTCGTGAGATTGATCAGCCCTGGTGCGGAAAGGTGAGTAAACGAGGTGAGGAGGACAAAAAGCGCAGGTAGGTAGGCTTTTCCGCCATGACCGCCGTCCCTCCCCGTCCATTTTCTCCCCTTGATACCTCTATTGGTGAAGAAACAACGCAGCTGGCAGTATCCACGGGTCCTGAGACAGCGGAGGGACTCATTGAAGGGCTGTAGCCCAAAAATCGTCGCAGAGTGACTTTGATTTTGAACAAATAAACAGGGACATTGGTGCAACCTGCTCGGCTTTTGCTCCGACCTTTGACCGCCTCACCATACCCCGGCAGACTCGCAATGCTTTCGACACATTGGAGACACGTCAGACCCAAGCATGTCTCGACTGCACTGCAATTCAATGGAAGCCCATTAGGGCCACGCAGACTAGGTATTGCGATTCGCTCCATGAATGCCACTAAGTTGTCGCTAGGGCAACTTTGTTAACGCTTCGTACCCGGTATTGGAACCATGCCTATTAGTATCGACCGCATTTGAGAGGCGCGCTCAGTCTTTTGTCAAGGAGAAAACTAGGCAGCTGGAACAATCTCAAAAGACTGGACGTGAACCACGATCTTCAATAGACATTTTGCTCCCGGATGGCACCAAGAAAATCGGAGCAGCCGGAGCCACGACGCCGCTGGAGATCGCTCAAGGTAGGGCATGTTGGGACGGGACCGGATCTGGAATGTGTGAGTAGCAATAGAGACCTATACTCATACAAGCATGCACAATGTGTACTTGGTAGGCATCTCTGGCAAGCTTGCCAAGACCACCCTGATCGCTCAGCTCAATGGCAAAACATACTGGGACATGAGCAGACCTCTGGAGCAGTCTTGCCAGCTGGAACTTGTGCCCTTTCAGGAGAACAATGACCGGCTCACCAACTTGTTTTGGCACTCCTCGGCTCATGTGCTCGGCATGTCGCTGGAGGCCAAATATGGGTCTCGACTTTTGCTCTGCGATGGACCTGCGATCAAGCAAGGCGGATTCTTTTACGAATTTTTATTAGCAAAACAGGACCACGACCCTTCTGTTTCGGTGGCAGACCTCCTCCAGCAAAACCACCCTTCCTATCAATTCTCCAAGGAGGAGATTGCAGACATCCAACGCATCATGCACCAATTTGTGTCACAACGATTGCCATTTGAGCGACTTTCGGTCTCGCAAGAGTTTGCATATGACCTGTTTCCTGAAAACAAGTTCAAGCAGCACTTTATTGGCAACATCCCAAAGGATAGCGAAATCACACTCTACAAATGCGGACCATTCGTGGATCTTTGTCGTGGACCACATGTACAGCACACTGGACAGTTGCAAGCCATGGAAATCCTGAGGACCTCGAATGCATATTTCATGCCAGAGCTGGATAGGGATCCAAAATCACCACAGGCGCTGACCAGGATGTACGGAATTGCGTTCCCTTCTGCCAAGGAACTGAAGCAGTGGCATCATCAAAAGAACGAGGCCGAAAAGCGGGACCATCGCGTGATTGGCAAGAGTCAGGGATTGTTCGCGGTCCATCAAACCAGCCCAGGATCTGCATTCATGTTGCCTCATGGAACCAGGATCGTCGAACGACTGATGCGCTTTATGAGGCAGCAGTATCGCAAATATGGATTCGAGGAGGTCATGACACCCTTGATGTACAAGAAAGAGCTCTGGGAAACATCGGGACACTGGCAAAACTACAAGGATGATATGTTTCAAGTCCAGCGAGGCTGTGGCCATCATCACCACGAAGGCCATGACGATGAGAACAAGGACGGCAAGACTTTGGCGGGGGCTTTGAGCGAGGGTCATGACGAGGTCTTTGGACTGAAACCCATGAATTGTCCGGGGCACTGTCTGATCTTTGACATGTCGACTCGATCTTACAAGGACCTACCTATTCGCTATGCGGACTTTAGCGCCCTTCATCGGTGAGTAGAATGGCTTGGATCTTTAGCAAATGCGGTGCGTGATTTTGCACCGGACGATTGGACTGACATTTTTCTTGGTTAAACAGCAATGAGGCGACCGGATCACTCTCTGGACTAACCCGTGTTCGCCGCTTCCATCAGGACGATGCCCACATTTTCTGCACCCGGGATCAAATCTTTGAGGAGATTCGATCAACACTCTCCTTTGTCGATACCGTTTACAGGACCTTCCGCTTTCCTTCTTATGAGCTTGCTCTTTCGACCCGCCCCTTGTCCAACTTGATCGGCTCGCCTCAGGAGTGGGATCAGGCGGAGGATGCTCTTCGACAGGCGCTGAACCAGTCTGGACGGGAGTGGACACTTAATGAAGGCGATGGTGCCTTTTACGGGCCCAAGATTGATATCCTGGTTCGGGATGCTTTGGGTCGTAGGCATCAGACCGCAACTATTCAGCTGGATTTCCAGCTGCCTCAGCGGTTCGGCTTGCAGTTTTATGATCAAAATGGTGAAAAGCAGAACCCCGTGATTGTTCATCGCGCGGTTCTGGGCAGTGTAGAACGGATGATGGCGATTCTAATCGAGCATACGGGAGGGCGCTGGCCATTCTGGATGTCACCCCGCCAAGCTATGGTTGTTCCGGTCTTTGGAGGCAAGGCAGGCATGGAGGGCGGCTCTGCTACTGTTGAGGGTGAAGAGAGCGGCAAGACCAAAGGATCATTGACAGAGTATGCTCACCACGTCAAGGAGACTCTTGCGAAGGCAGGACGTAGTCCTTTGCGAACAGAGGACAGAAAGGCAGGCGAGGAGGATGTGGTGGTAGGGATGGATGATAAGCACTACTTTGTGGATATGGACCAGTCTGGAGGCACGCTGAATAAGATGGTCCGGGACGCGCAAGTATCGCAGTACAACTTTATTCTGGTGATTGGTGAGAAGGAGAAGGAGCGGGGCACGGTGAATGTACGGACGAGGGAAGGTGAGAGACTAGGCGAGATGACGATACCACAGGTCCTGGAGCTGTTCAAGGAGCGCGAGGACCAGTACTTGTAAAAATGCAATATGAAGTTATGAAATACAATAGAATTTGGGTTTGCAGCAGCCACACGCGCCAACAAAGCAAAACACAATAAACGAGGTTTGACGCGTTTTCTTTTCCTGGTACCCGTCGCCTGTTTGCCCAGCCTGCCATCATGGACTCGCCCTCGCGTCAGAGCAGCATCATCGAGTCGCCCAGTCTGCGCAAGCACCGCGACATGTTCCCCCCAAGGCACTCTCGCTCCTCGCTTCCATCGTTCGCACCATCATCCACCACGCCGCTCAAGAGCCCCAGCACCCATCAATCCAAGCGCCAGGAACAGTCCATCTTCTACAGTGCCGAGCACGACGACTCTGACGGCGATCAAGGACACCACAGCCCCTCGCCAGCAGGACCACTTGTGTTCAAAGTGCCCACTTTTCTCAGCAGGCGAGCAGCCGCCACTTCGACTTCCCAGGCTGCCGGCGCGTCCTCGTCAGTGAGCGCATTACACCTACATCAGGCGGCAGAGATGGAGGACAGTCTCGCAAAGCTTCTGGACGACCACCATCAAGGGGAGACGAACGCTTCACATCAGGCCCGCGCCTCCATGCTCAAGGCACGGAAATCACTAGACTCTTTGCGTCAGTCTCAAAGGAGATCTCTCGATTCTATAGCCCGATCGCCATCCATGAAATCGGCTCTGCCACCTCGACTAAGGACCACGGAAACTGAATACGACGTATCGCCTAGCAGGACAGCCCGGCTCATGAGCACACCGGCAGCAAGTTCGTTCGTCGGCACGCCGAGTGGGAGGGGCAGAGACTTTGACGAGCAGGTTGATATCACTCCCGAGAATCTAGCGACACTAGAATGGCTGCAGCAGACGGCCATCGCTTCCGACAATGATCAAAACCAGTATGCTGCCGAGAACACCGAGAGGCTGGATCAGAAATACACCCGCCAAACATCCATTGTTGACGATGAACAGGAGCAGCAACAGTACGAGGACACCATTACGACAAATCGGCGGACTTCGAGCCAGAAAAGCTATCGCCGTTCGCCATCCATTCATCGCAGGTCAAGTCAGCACGCCCATGATACTTACAGCGAGAAAGAAAACATACCGGCATATTCGGATCGGACCGCACCTCAAGGTCGCCCTTCACCAAAGTCACCCAGGTATATAGAGCGAGTTCTGGAACCCAGAACACCAGAGCCAAACCACTCTGTAATAGAGGCAGAGAGCTCGCTGCTTGAGGTTGCGGAGACGACGACGACGCTCACGAATGAGCTCAGAGGCGTCTACACAAAAATGCAAGACTTTTTCTCCCCAGAGACCGAGGCAAAGCTAAACGGTGCCATCTCCGTCATTGGATCGCAAAAGGTCACCAGGGTTGCCAAAGGACTGACCTCCTCGACCACCAAGCCGCGGCAACTTGATTTCCGATCAGCTTCTGTCAGGAAGGACTATAGGACGCCCGCTTCAGCGAAGCACTCTTCCAGACCTCTGACTGAGCCCATTCCCTTCAACTTTTCGGAGAGGCTGGATAGATTGCAAAAACGACACACTCCTCATTTGGTACATAAATCAGGTGGCAGGGCATGGAGTACACCGCGGTCGACTACAGTGATGCAGCATAAGCAACATCATAGAGATGAGATCGCGCATAGACCATCCACCCCACCAGTACAAAGTCGAACAGCGAATGAGTATCAGGAGATGTCAAAGTCGCCGTTTATACCTCTGGATCAAAGAAAGCGGTTGCTTGCCAAGAGTACTATTATACACAGTGAGGTATTTACTCTGCAACTTTGATATTAACCAGACAACCATCGCCATTGCCCAAGCACTGCTCATCATACTAACAGCTTTATTCAATGTCATCCCCCGCAGGCTAAACGTCCACTCACTCAACCAAAATCGCCCGTCCTTCTTACACGCACCCGGCACAAATCAAAGTAACGAGCACTTCGTGTTATTACTTGAGGAGGACATCGCGCGATCTTACATCTCATTAACAGTATCAACCTTCTAATTACAGTATGGACCACCATCAGGAGCACCTGGATCATGAGGCGACTCACCATCACGGATACAAAGCCCATACGCTTGATAGACGTGTAAGTGTTCAGCTAAATTCCAGCACTAGCCTGAGATGCACTCGTCATTACCCACCTAACGCTCCTGGCTCTCTCTCTCGTATTCTAGATCTTTGAGCTGGGCGGTATCTCTGGAGTTCCCAAGATCACCAAGCAACCACTGACAGTACCAAAGTCCCCGGTCTTCACCAAAAGGAAGCCGGCTGCTCTACGATCGGCCGTTATGCCCAGCAAACCTATTGTACATCACTCACAGCAGCTGGACAGTGGTAGGATGCAACCAGACATCACGCAACGGAGCTTGGTTTCGTCTGCTGAATCAGCGAGGAGACTAAGCGAGGAGAGACAGAATCGTTCACTGCGACATGACCTTGCACTCAGCCATCACTCAGTGCGAGGTCGCGCACATTCAGCAAAGCCTGCCCTTACGGTTCCCGAGCCCTTCTCCTTTGTCACGGACGCCAGAGGCGAACGATATCAAGAACAGTTTAGGAACAAACTGGGGAAATGGAGGCAGATTGAGAAGGAGCAACAGTTCAAAGCTCTCCCTCTTCCTGAATACCCGGACATGTTTGTGCCAAAGAAGTCGACCAAGCCCCTGACACACACCGAACCAGTTGTTTTGCAAACGGACCGGCGAGCAGAGGAAAGAGAGGTCTACGAGCAGGAGAGGAGGCGAAAAGAACAGTTGTTGCAGGACATGCTGGCTGAGAAGGCGCGCGAGGATGAGGTGAGAAAAGAAAAAGGGCCGCTTATAATGGGTGCGGCTTTGCTGTGCTAGCCATCAACTGTTACTTACGCATATCTATTTCGTTGTTGTTGCTCCTCCTTTTAAACTTGTTCTAGATGCGTGAGCTGCATGAACTCCGTGAGCTGCGAAAGCGCTTGGTCCCGCACCCGACGCCGATTCGAGACTACCCTCGTATTGAAATCCACAAATCCACTCGCCCGTTGACGATTCCGCATTCGCCCAACATTGGCGAGAAGCGAAAGCGATATATGACATTGGAGAGGGAAATATCGAGTAGCCATGAAGATCACTATCACCACCATCACCACCAACACGCCGTGCCGGCTTCTACACACGGTCAATATACCCGTGAGGATCTGGAGCAACTCGAACGAGAGCTTCAGAGGGAGCACGAACGTGCTCAAGATCAAGACTTTGAGCGTCGACGGGTGTCGGGTAATCACTTGAAAGACAATAGTGGTGAGCAACACCAGCGGCAGGATCTGGTGAGACAGGAGATTGAGAGGCAGAGGGAGACGGATGCGTACCATCGGCATGAACTTGAATTGCAGCAGCAGCAACAGCAACAGCAGCAACGACAGCAACAATATGCCCGACGTGGAAACGCGATTCCAGCAGCATTAGAAGATCAGGAGGAAGTGATGAACGGATATGATGAGGAAGAGCATGGCTACAGCAAACGCCAGCGGTTCCCGGAAGATGATCCAGCGCGTGCACCGCCCAATTTTTATCGTAGAATGGGACGCAAATCGTGGTTGGAGGCGAATGACCTTTAGAAGGCACTGGCTTTGCGTTCAGATAAAAAAACCTGCATCTGAGCTCAATGACATTGCATTGTATTTTTTCTGGATTTGTGGACTGGAGCGTGCGCCATGGGCTAGGGCAAGTTTTTTTCTTTCTTTTAGGGCTGGGGTGGGCTTAGCCAGGAAAGTGCGCTTGCAGAATTGGGTTTGCGTTGCAACCCACAATCGGGACTAGCGCACTGTGGGCAAGAGGCATAAGGCGCAAGGAAAAGGGAGATGGGAAGGGGAGGGCAAAAAGAACGCGGTCCCTGTCGGCATTCGAACCTTCTTTCAGGCCATGGTCCACGAGTCTAGGCACACAACGGATTTTTTCCCTCGGAGCGTTGCTCTGCCGCTCTGAGATGCTAGATCAGAGAGAGATGGGGTCAACACCACATTGACCGTCTTTTTTTGTATGCCGACGAGGATTGAGAGCCAGGAGAGAGAGAGCGAGAGCGATTGTTTCTCATGCAAGCCTCTGTGCAGTGTGCACACTGTGCAGTCGACATCGCTGTGGTCGTGGACATGTGGCAGTGAAGGCTGGGGGAGATATGAGGGTGCTCTAGCTCTGATGGATTAATGCACCCCTGCAACCTTATGTCAGTCTACCTATCTCTTTCCTTCTCTTGCTTCGCCTTTATTGCCTCTTCGTTTCCTTCCCTCCTTCCCTCTTCCTCTTCCTCCTAATCTGCACTCCACTCGTCACCCGTCTGCCCGCAACGATCGCCAGCAACAACGGCTTATTAAAAGTGCCCTTTGGCGATCCTGAGATCACTGTACATACACACAAAATTCGAACATGGCGGAGAGTGGCAGCGACAAAACCAGCTCAAGCAGCTCAGACACGATCGCACCTCAAGCTCCCGAAGAAACTGTAATCGCCATCGCAGACACCACCCCAGTGTCAAATGATGCACCTGAGGAGCCTGTCACTGAGGAAATCCTGCTCTGGCGGGCCTTGATGAAAGAGACCGAGTCTAAAGAAGGTATAGCAAGCCGGTAGATGGTAGATGGACGACATGAGCACTGTCTGCAATACGAACTGCCCCGTCAAGTCATGCTAACTGTGAACATCATCTACTTTCTCCAGCTGCCCGCCGTTGGTATTTTAAGAATAAGATTGGCGACGAATATGATGTCCCTGGTTCCTCAGTGTATGTCTTGTTCCATCGTGCTCTAGCCAGAAAACTGTCCCTACACTTGGTCATTGTTCTGCCTGACTGATGTCCAAGAATTTACATTGTTCCCATACTAGACCACTGAGACCAGAGACTATAGCAATGGATGGCGAGGAGCCCTGGCAAGCATTGCTTCCGTTGGAAGACGTAGCATTGGGATCGTACTGGCTCGTATTTTGTGTGTCGTGGAAGGATCTGAACTTTGACACGCTGGAGTCGATTGAGTTCGATGCACGTCCGGGGGACTTGGAAGGACAGACTTATTTCGTGGTAAACACCTCGCGCTAACTGCTCTCGATGCCGTTTTGAAAGTTTTAACACTTTTTGAGTGCTCGAACTCAACATTCGTACCTTTTACCTGACTCTGGGTACATTAGGACAATCTCACCAGGACTACTCTCAGCAAGGAAGACCTTAAGGATATACGTAGGTGACGAGGAGTCGCACTGACGACTGAAATCGTGCCTCAACCCTGTCTCTAAGACAAGACTATTTTTTATTTTCATCTCTAGCCACGAAAGACTTCACGCGCCTTCGACTCCATCGACAGATAAAAATTGAATTGGGTGCGGAGGCCGTTTATCCAAAAATCACCATTACAACAACAGACGGAACGGATGCGACCCCATCGTTTCAACTGCATTACCTTGAGTTTGGGTCAACCAACTTTCGATCCTCATCTGGTGACAAAGGCAGGTAACAGGTTTTCGCTTCACTAGTTCTGCCCCAATTTTGATAAGACTACATTAATAACACCGCCATATTTCTTATAGACGTTGTGGTATACGGAAACGACAAGCCCGACCGCTTCATCCGCGTCGGGGCATCCAGTTCCGAGCCCGTTACCGTTAGTGCCTACGCCTTCTCAGAGCTAGGAAACTATGCTATTACATTCTATCTCACTCGTGGGATGGGTCATATCGACATCTGGGATCTTCGGCGACCAAGCAAGAAAAAACTGAGAGGAAAACCTCAGCCGATGACTTTGCCCATTGCCAGCCATTCGTTCAAAGTGGCGGAGGAAGCCATGGACCCCAACGTGCCCGGTGAAATATATTTCAGTGCAGCAATTTCTAGCTCCGGGTCCCAAGTGGCTGTGTGTTCGAGCGCAGATGCGGGAAATGGCAAGAATCTTCCACTGGCAGTATTCAGGTGCAACCCAACCGCACCTGCAGATCATGATTTGACAAAGGCCTGGCCACTCAAGCGATTCATGGATATCTCCAAGAACCTTGTTAATACTTATGGCGAGATCACATTCCGTTCGATCAATCCAGAAACCTCCCGAGAACAGGACGAACGCTTCTTCAAGTTCGATGGGGTCTCGTTGGAGATCTACAGCACGCATGGCAGATGGGACCGAATTTTTGTGCTTTCGGTCAAAATTGACTGGATGGCAAAAGCTCTTATGGCGGACTCTCTTTTCCACAGTATTCGTGGTCGGCTCCTGGTCTACACCGGTATCAAGGGCCTTGTTTCAATTTGGGATTATGAGGCAGGCAAGATCATCTCGAACATTTCTGTTCCTGAGGATAGCAAGACAGTGTGGGCCAGTCTGTCTAGAGATGGAGCCATGGTTGCCGTTGCTGTCAAGGGACAGATCCATGTACATGATGTGGCCACGACGATCAAGATTGGTGTATATAGGGAGGCGCTGGCTGATAGCAATAGGTTTGAGATGGACTTCGGACAAGACTATCTATTGACCAACAGCTATGAAACATCGGATTCCGAATACTCGGGGGAATCCTATGCGCGAAGTATCATCAGAGTGAGCGACATGTCCATCGTCCGCACTTTCGAGTCTTATGATGAGCTGGTCCTGCAAACACCTCAGGTCAATGGCGAACCCATTTTCTCGTTTGAACAGGTAAGTGGAAGATTATATGTGCATCGATATCAATCAAAAAAATGCACCCGAGTTAACCTGGTCCCCTGCCCTCTTTCTTGAAACAGGGATCAATCGTCAACATTCATGAATTTGGGGATCTTCTTTCGCCAGTGGAGGATAGCGGATGCGACATCGACTGCGATATTGGGAACGATATCACCTCTCAATTAATCTTCGACGGATCGTATTTCGAATTGACATCATCAGATGGTGAGGTCTTCCAGGCAAAAGCACTTGATGTCTATGCGCCCGGGTCTTCGTACACAACATTGACCATCACAGTAGAGGACTCTGAGGGCACCGTTATCCAGCAGGGGGTGATCTGCCTTGGAGTAGCGAGATTTTATCACGAAGTATTTTACGTGCCATCGTCATCTCAGCTGTTCGTCCTTACCAGCTCCTACCTTCATGTCTGGCATCTCGTGGTCACGGATACAAGCGTTTGCGAACTGGCATACGTCTGGAAACTGCAGGAGGACGACCCAGAGCATGCTGGTGACTATGCTCGTCGAAGCATTGAGGGTGTAAAGACGTGCAGCCACGGGCAAAGGGTTCAAGTGACACTCTCCGCCAACGGCTGGTTCCGTGATGGCGTCAAGCTTGTACCTGAAAACCCAGACCTGCCAAATGATGTCGTGACATTTCCGATATCCGCCGCCGACACCATCAAACTTCCAGAGGAGGATCGCCTCGTCCAGGGTGTGCCGATTCTGGTTACTTTGTACCCTGGATGCGACTCAAGTACGAAAGAAGGCATTATACAATATCTCAAGAACCACATTCGTCCGTCCTTCAAGCACCCCGAATCAACCCTTGTGACAATATCTCGAACGTGGACTCCAGCCAACAAGACGTCTCTCGAAGCCATTGTGTCCCTCCTCCTGCCTACCAAGCGCATAACCTGGATTCCCGACACGAACTCCACAAAGAGCACGGATCCTCTAGCTATTCTTCTTAGCACTGCTGAGACGCAGCCTAGAGTCATTGGACTGGTGAGGGTCATCCTCAACTACTGCGTTAGCCATGCCAGCCGAACTAAGAACCTTGCGTTCATGAGTCCGATCTTTGCATCCATGCACGAGCTGATGGAGTTCTTCCCCGAGGAGGCTCAAGAGTGCATGAGCGGCATTTCTTACATTCCTGCAAAACAGCGCCCATTTATCATGGACAACCATATCATCGCTCACCCACCAAAAGTTCGCATGCAATTCTGGAACACGGATAAAAAGAGGCTGGCTGATTCCAAGAATCCCATTCTGCAGCTACACGAGTCGGAGGCGGTGCCGGATCCCACCAACGACAAGTTTACGCTACCAGTCTTTGTCGCAGCTTTCGACGCCCTCTGGAACTACAAGGACAATACCAGTAGCAACTCAAAGAATGATGCGCTTGCCAGGACAGCTAGACCGAACGGCACGACTTGGTGGAAAACGTTGTACCACATGTTCCTCCTCAAACTCCAGTTCAGATCCCACACTTATGTTGAGTGCCATAACTTTACCTTGGAGTTCTTTGACAATCCCGCCATTGCTGCTTTGGTCGCATACAAGTGGTAAGCTTCGCTGAAGGTCGAAAGGCCGAGCTATGGTGCAGTATTAGAGTATTAACTCTCGGAATGTGTTGCATCTTTATTTTTCAATAGGAACACCATTGGTTTCATGTATTGGCTGATCCGCTTTGTCTTCCAGTGTGTCTTCTATTTTCTGGTTACCGTCGCCGCTCTGTTGCAGGTTTATTACAAAGGCCCAGACAAGATCCACGTGGCCGGTGTCTTTATTGCCATTATCGTCTTTGGATTCACATTTCTCTGGCTAGAGCTCCTTCAGGCCACGAAAAATTGGAGTCGATACGCGTAAGTGGCAAAAAGACCTACGAATGTTGTTTCCAACCGTGTGTGAGGGCTTTCGAACAAACAGGTTAACACGGAGCACTGGTTTTATTTTTTGCATGCTACTTGACAGATCGATATACAACTTTCTGGACATGATTGCATACACGGTACCGGTAGCTGCAAGCATTGATCAAC
Source organism: Mortierella alpina (assembly GCA_029449245.1). Classification (NCBI taxonomy): domain Eukaryota; kingdom Fungi; phylum Mortierellomycota; class Mortierellomycetes; order Mortierellales; family Mortierellaceae; genus Mortierella; species Mortierella alpina. Next base: position 597,342 of record JANATF010000003.1, on the reverse strand, counting down.
TGGTGATCCTTCTCAAAGGAGACGTTACAGGCAACACACGAATTCTCAGCTTTTCGGTCCTTGCGGTGTTTATACACGCTGTAAGTAGTGATCTATTGCGGGGGGTTTTTTTTGCCCCCACGACCTTGCCTGCACGGAGGGAAGATATGCATATTCAACCTTTTCTTTCCCCCCTTCAAATGACTTAGTTGTTTGAGCTTCGGATCAACAAGAGTGTCTGCAAATACGTCACCATCATCCAAGAGACCGTCATCGAGATCCGTGTCTTCTTCATTATCTTTGCTGGTGGTCTTTTCGCCTTCACGGTCGCAACGCTTCACCTTTTGCGAGCATGTCCTGTGTTGGGAGAATGCGAGGAACCATCGACCAAACTCACGCCTCACTTTATTGGCGCCCTGTCTGCTACGTACTTTTTCATGGTAAGCTTGAGCATGTGAAAAGCAGGGCACGCTACGGATAATCCGTCCCATTGAAGGCAAGGATACTGAAATCTGAAATCTGAATCTGTGTGTTCCTTAGGGTGGAAGATACGATCCTGTCAGTGATGAGTTCGATTCGAATGACTGGGGGTTCCATTTGATGATGGTCGTCTACTTTTTCTTCACGGTTATCGTCATGTTGAACGTGCTTATTGGTAAGTGCAACCTACCCACTTCACTGGCCATTGTCCATTCTGCTACCTTTATTAAAATTCTAAACTCGCTCCCCTTTTATCCTTTGCAGCATTGATCAACGTCGCCTTCACCAAGGGAGATGACAGCTGGCGCCTGGTCTGGATCGAGTCTCGCCTTCGTTATATTGAATCTGCAGAGAACATGTCTTACCACATCCCTGGATTCCGTCAGTCACACAATTGGTTCCCAAAGGAGATCTACTACGCTGCCACATTGCAGGAAGTGAGGGCCTATCGTGAGAAGTATGATTTAAACGCCTCCAAGAATAAGGACCGTGATCTCCTGGAAGACTGGGGACGGGATGATTATGACGAAGAGGAGGATACTCAGGGGGCGGCCAGGACACGTAAGCTTGGGGACTCTCAACAAGACGAGGACAATGCTTCTTCGACTTCTGTTAATGGCGAAGTAGAAGAAAACAACGAGAAAGAAAAGCAGGACCAAGATGGGGACAATAATGAAGATGAGAACGACGACGATGGCTGGGAAGACGAGGAGGTCGTCGATGTTGATGGAGACGAAGAGGAGAAGGAGGAAGCCGAAGATCAGAACAAGGACAAGGACGAGGGCGAGGATGCCTCGGTTGTCAAGGATTTGAAGGTGCAGGTGGTGAAGCTTCAAAAACAGGTTTCGCGGCAACTGAAGGCGCAACAAAAGATGCACGAGCAATCACAAAGGCAACTTCAAGAGCTGAGGGAGCTCCTGCTAGCGCAGAACCGAGCATAGAACCCATTTCCAGTTCAACTCACCCACAATAAAACACGTCAGACTATACAAGAATGGGACAAGGGATGCATCCCGTGAAGGATAGGACCGAACAGCTCGATACATGAATCATGCACCGATGAGGCTCATAGATTTGCTCTTATAGCATGTATGTAAGCAATGTCTTGCAGGTGTGAACCTTGACGCGGAACCACACCAAGGTCACTCTCCCAGGGTGAGGCAAAAGGCACGTCTCTTTCGGATTTGGGCATTGGACCTATGGATAGAAATTGCTAGCACAGACCCTCAGAGTACATAGAGCTCCTCCAATCATCTACTGCTGCGGTGAACAACGAGACACTGAGACTTGAGCGTAAGGAACGCGCTACTCTATCAACTCAGCTGCATATAGAGATGACCAACTAGTGCATCAGCTACGATAAAGCGATACTGCGTCATCCCAAGACTCCAAGAAACATGCAGCAATGTACAGGGCCAGCCTTCGCCTTCGCCTTCGCCCTCTAGTTACCGGCATGGAGAACTTTGCCGAAGGCAGCCGCAGGCAGCCGCAGGTGTGCACGGACCCTCAATTGATAGGGATTCGTCTAACTCGAAAATGTAATCCTTGCTACCGAGAATTTATAGGACGCGAGTGGAAGCTGACTGAGTCCTGAAAATCACAAGAGTAACAACTCAAAGGAGAATGGAAGGTCGTCTGCTGTGAACTCTGCCAGCTTTTGATAGAACCGATCATCTTTGAAGACACGCTGTGTGTACTGTTCCGAACTTGTGCTTGTTTCTGAGTTTGAGCGTTCGTGCATGTTATGCATGCATGAACGAACGCAAAAGATCTGATCTTTCCAAAGCACACCGCGCCCTCCTGTTCCGCTCCCAGTTCGAGCGCTGTGCACTACTTACTTACCTTACACGACCCCCTTCCTCTGGGAGCTCTTCAATGCAGATCAATCCTGTCCTTGCAACAAAAAACGACCCAAATGCCTAGGCTTTTATCAGACATTCGATTTTTTCCCATAAAGGCGGGGTTCTCCGGAGTTGTTTCTTGCTCCTAAACACACCCACCTTGATCAAGTTCACATAGTCAACACCAGCCGATATGACCTCAATGGACGAAAACACGACTACATCAGATCCCCTTCTACTCACCAGTCATAACATTAACCATGAAAAAGAAGGTACTGTTCTTGAGATGTCCTTGGAAAAGTATCATTGTGGAGGCTGACTGTGTTAGATTTGTACACTGTTGAGTAAGATTATCATTAACAATGCATTCTCGTTACTCAGTACCTCACCGATGGTACTTCGATGCCGAACAAGATGAAATTAGGATCGCAGGCTCCTGCACGCGGTAGGTGGGTTAGTATTGTAAATGCCGCCGTCTGACTATTCGCGTTCATTATTGACACAATCTCCAAAAACAGGGTTAACTCGTTATCTAGACCTACAAGTGCTCTTGTAAAGAGTACAGAACACTGGGAATGTCAGCGATCGCTCAGCAAGGTCGCTGTAGGGTGGTACTCGGTCGTATACTGCGTATCACTAGATAAACTGAATATCGACTTGCTGGAGTCCATCACTTTTGATGTAAAGCTACGCGATATGGAGCAGCGCGACAGGGAGCAGCGCGACATGGAGGTAAGATGCCGGCCGATAAGACATTGATACACATGCACGGCTCGTAACTGCTTGAGCTGTAATTCACCAAGCGTTTTTTTTCTTGCATATATATCAGGACACAGGGGCAATGACTGTAGTCAGCAAAGAAGAGATGAAGCACCTACGTAAGTTCTGACAGAATATCTTCTGCTAATGTAATGCAACTACACTCGCTTAATCTAACAAGGACGAACCTTCCTTCATGCTACTGCATCAGCTAGGACAGGCCGTGCACTTTTGCGCCTCCATCGGCAGTCAAATATCTCGGACAGGTCGAAGTACCTCAATCCTGTTATCACCATCAAAACTACTGCCGCGCCTGTCACCCCCCAGTCCATGGAACTGCATTACATTGAACTGACGACAAAATCTATCCAACCTTCTGCTGATACTGCGGGTAGGCATCTAATAATTGTCTTTCTTTGAGAGTAACCTGGGTGACAATTGCTTAACACGCCTTGGTAAACTGCCTTTAGAAACGATGCATACGCTTTACGGAGAAGACAAGCCAGACCAATTCATCAAGGTCGGAGATTCCAGCGCACACCCTGTCAAAATATGTGCCTATGCCGTTTCTGATATGGGCACCTATGTCGCTACCCTCTACCGCATCAATAAGACGGCATACCTCGATATATGGAACATTCAGAAGCAAGACGATGACTCCAGGACAACACCCTATGCTCAGCAATCTTTCCAACTGGAGGATGGGCACGAGTTTGCAGACCTTACATATGAAGTTGCAATTTCCAGTACAGGGTTACAAGCGGCTGTATGTTCGCTGGACGAGTCGGGCAAGGAACTCCTGCCTTTTTCGATCTTCAGTTGCTTCGAAGTAACCCCTGCAGAACATAGCCCGGGCCGTCCCTGGACACTTTATAAGCCATTAATATCCTGGACGCGCTTTAAAGGCGCGTTTGGATATATCGCCTTCCGCACCATTGACTCGACCATCGGTCCAGAAGACATTGAGACGAAAAATGAGAGATTTTTCAAGTTCGATGGTGTGACTTTTGACGTCCACAAAGCAAGCGGTTATTGGCGTCGACTTTTCTCGATCCCGACAAATATTGAATTCACGCCAAAGGCTATGATGGCGGAAACGCTCTTTTATAGTATCCGCAGAAGGCTCTTTGCCTACACTGGCAGCAAAGGGTTCGTAACGATCTGGGACTTTGAGACAAGCAGGATCGTATCAAAGATCTTTGTGCCTGAGGATACCAGACCCGTGAGGGCCAGTATCTCTCGGGATGGATCCTTGGTGGCCATTGCAGTCAAGGGGGTGATTCGTATCCACGATGTTCAGTCTGGTATCCGTCTCGGTTCTCTGAATAAGGACTTGAATGAGACCAATGACTTTGAGATGGATTTTGTTCAGGACTACCTCATGACTCTCAACTCTGCCGCCCCTACTACCGAGTGTGGTTCTCAACCCAAGACTCGGAGTGTGGTGAGAGTGAGAGATATTTCCATTGTTGATACCTACGAAATCCAACCCAAGTACCGCCTTCAGACCCCTCAAGCCATTGGAGCGCCTATCTTTGCGTTCGGTCAAGTAAGACCTTAGGTCTGCAGTCGAACATACCTTTGTTGTTGCTCTGCTTGACTAATGATAATTCTCCTGTTCTGGCTCTTTCATCGTGCAGGGGGCCATTCTGAATATAATTAAACACACGTGCCACTCTCCGACAGAGGAAATACCGTGGCACATCGACTGCAGCGCCGAGGTCCTCATCCAGTTTCATGAGTTTCGTAACAGTCAGCCGTTGAACCTCACAGCCATGGATGGAACAAAGTTCAAACTCACCGCATCAGAAGTCGTCGCCACGACTCTGCATTCAGCGACGATATTGCTAATTGAAGTGAAGGATACATCTGGGACAACAATCAAGACGGCCACGATATCGATAGGGGAAGCGCATTCTTCTTTCCAAGGATTTTATTTGGAGGGGTTGTCTCAGCTATTCATTCTTTCCGGCTGCTACTTACAGGTTTGGGACCTCTCAGCGACCGGCGAAAGCATTTGTGAGTTGGCATATATCTGGAAGCTGGATCCGGACGAACCTCTGCATGCCGAAGATCAAAACAATGATCAGCATTCTGAGGATTACATTTACCGCACACTTATAAACGCCAATACATGTGAGCACGGGATGACCGCACACATCACTCTATCCCCAACCAAGAGGATGCGCAATAGCAAAAAGCTCCCGATGGATGACCCCAGAAAGAAGGACGACGTCGTCACTTTGCCAATTTCTTCTAAGGACACCTTGACAATGACCCAGGAGATGCGCTTAGTGAGCGGTGTGCAACACCTCGCAAGAGTATATGCCGATAGCGACCTCAATGTACAGGGATCCGTTCTCCGCTACCTCATGAACTGCATCCGGCCCTCTTCAAAGCATCCGGAATCAAGTCTCGTGTCGCTCTGCCACGCCTGGTCTCCCGAGAATGGGACCTGCGTCAACGAAATCATTTCCAAACTCTTGCCCCTCGAGCGCGTGACCTGGATCCCACATATGAGCTCTTCAAAGAGCAAAGATCCTCTTGCGATATTACTCCTCAAGACAAGGCGATGGCCGGCTGCGTCTCGGATTGTCAAAATCTTCACTGGCTATTGTACCTATCATGCGAATCGAACAAGCGATCCTAGCTTTCTGGCACCGGTCTTCGCATCTATGTCTGATCTTATGAAACTACTTCCAGGATACGCGAGAGGTTTTCTTACAGAGGTGTCCTATATGCCCACAAAACAGCGCGCGTTCATTCTACGCAACCACACCATTGCGCAACCGCCAAAGGTCTTCCTAAAGTTCTGGAAGTCGAAGAAGGACACACTGGCGGATGCAAAAAATCCCATTTTGCAGACCCGTGGAGCTCCAGCGCCGTCTGACCACAAGAATGACGAGTTCCATCAGGAACTCTTCATCGCGTCATTCAATATGCTTTGGAATTACAAGGAAGACCCTCAATTCAAGATGGCAAGATTGAGTGGCAATACTTGGTGGAAGATGCTGTACCACCTGCTCACGCTCAAACTGCGCCTCAGGACCCATACATATATCGAGTGCCACAATTTTACCTTGGAGGTCTTCGACAACCCTGCAATTGCCGCTTTAGTCTCTTACAAGTGGTAAGAATGCGCACTGATACTATTTTCGCCATGCTGTCAATTCCTTGCGCTTTGCATCTCAAGCTTCCTAACGGGACCCATATGATTCCTCAAAAAAAAACTAGGAACACTATTGGATGTATGTACTGGCTGTTCCGGTTTACCTTTCAGCTTATCTTCTACAGCCTGGTAATGGCTGCAGCTCTCCTGCAGGTGTTTCACGACAGCATCCGCCGAGCCCAAGTCATGGCTCTCCTCATCACCATTATTGTCTTTGGTGCAGCATTCCTCTGGCTGGAACTAGTACAAGCCGTCAAGACGGGCAAGAGATACAGGTAGCACGAACACAGAACGAGTTCAGGATATTCAGCATGCCAATAGGACTCACAATACTAATAGCCTTCCTCCTCTTCACGGCAGAACAATCTATAACCAGCTGGACGTTTTGGTATATACTGTGCCCGTGTGCACGAGTATCCACCAAATGGTTGTCCTCCACAAAAACGACCCCAGCGGCTACACCAAAATCCTCAGCTTTGCTGTCCTGATCGTTTTCCTTCACGCTGTACGGATGATAACACGATTTCGTTAACGAAAATCTCATGACTTGTATTGCCCTCTCGCTCTCTTTCTCATTGTCTACTTTCTTTCTCTTTCGTGTTTCTTTTCTACAGCTCTTCGAGCTCCGAGTCTTCAAGAGTGTGTGCAAGTCCGTATCGATTATTCAGCACACTGTAGTCGAGATTCGTGCGTTTTTCTTCATTTTCGCGGCAGGTATTATTGCCTTCGCGGTAGCGATTCTTCACCTCTTGAGGGCCTGTCCCGTGTTGGAAGGATGCAAAGAACTGACTACCAAGTTCTCCAGCGACTTTATGAAAGCACTGTCGACAACCTATTTCTTCATGGTAGGGTTAGCATGATTTTTTCATGACAATACTTTTTACACGCATGCGGTAATAACTATATCTCTCTCGCTTTTTCGGTGCTATAATAGGGCGGAAGATACAATGATGTTGATAGCGAGTTCGATTCTGAAGCCTGGGAATTTCACCTCATGATGGTGGTCTACTTCTTCTTCACGGTCATTGTCATGCTTAATGTGCTCATCGGTAAGGATACACTCGACTGCTTAGGAACTCTGTTCACAGCTCGTTCGGTATACATGCTTACAAGGTTGTAATTGCTGCCGTTCTTCTATTTTATAGCCCTGATCAATGTTGCATTCACGAAGGGTGATGATAGATGGCGCTTGGTCTGGATTGAGTCTCGCCTGCGCTATATTGAATCAGCCGAGGAGCTGTCATACCATATACCTGGATTCCGTCACTTGCGCGATTGGTTCCCCACAGAGATCTTCTACACGACTACATTACAAAAGGTGAAGGCCTATCGTGAGAAATACCATTCCAAGGCTTCCATGAATGAGGACCACAGAGTTTTAGAAGACTGGGAACGGGACGATTACGATGATGAGGATGAGGGTCAAAGAGCCGCAAGGACACGTAAACTTTGGACAGCTCAAGGAGAGGACGACAATGGCACGGTCGTCAAGGATTTGAAGGAGCAGGTAATGCAACTCAAGGAGCAAATTGCGCTGCAATTGAGTACGCAACAAGATATGCATCAGTTGCTGAAGGAGCTAGCTCAGAATCGAACATAAAATGCATTACAGCTCGACTGAACTGCAAATAAAACACGATATGAATACACAGGAATGGAAAAGGAGATACCCTCGTGGAGGATAGGACTTATCAGACACCAAACATCACAAGATCCAAGCACCCGATCCATGCACTCATGGAGCTAGGGGATTACTCGAACTGCGTATTGAAAGTTACGTCTTCCAGATGTGAACCTCGATCGTGCTCAAAATTACTTCTAGGCCCTTCTCCTAGGGAACCGAGTCGACGTCATTTCTTGTAGCCGGCTAACACTCTCACATCGCCGACTCTTAGCCGGCTAACTGGAACCTTAACTCGCGGAGTGTAAAATAGAGATATGCTTGCTTTAATGTAGGGGTACTGCAGATGCTAGACTATGGTACTAGAGGAGAGGTAGCAAGGCTTTTCGCAGGTTGGCCTCTCTGCGCTCCAAGATCTCGACACAAATCAGCCAATGATTATGTTCATCCTCTGTATGAATTTCTGGGTTGGTCAGCCTCTCGTGCGTTTCATCAAGAAGGAGCATCATTCGTCGTAAATGCTGTTGAAGGATAGCAGCGTACGAGGCCCTGGTAGCTGCCCGCGAATTGCTGAAGAAGTTTTGGTCGGCTGAAAATGATGGAGGCGAAGGCAGAGGTGGGGAAGCTCCAAGTGGTATGCCAACGACTGGTCCCAAATCAGGCGAGCAAGAGGTGAATAAAGCACCGTGGTCGCCTGTGAAAACGCGTCCACAATGGCGATAGATGGGTCCTTATGATCCGCCATTATTGAAGAACTAAGATGGGAGTGCTGCTCTGGTAAATCAGTGAAGAAAGAATGTAATATTGAAATCGGTACAACTCGCGATAGCACCTGCTGCTGTGTCTAGAAAGGCGCCGGTATACCAATTGGGCCATTAAGGCTCAACTCTGGTTCATTTGAAGTTTCCTAAGCCTGCACGCATATTTAAGGTACCGTCTTGTCGGCTAAGCCGGTTAGAAAAAAAACCATCGACTCGCTAGCTGTTTTTTCATAGCCGGCTAAAAACGTAGTCGACTGGGTTCCCTACCTTCTCCTTGCCAAAAAGCGCAGATCCCTGGATCGTGAATTGAGCCTATGACAAGAGTTTGGCTCCCAATTTGGTGCAACCCCCTGAACTTTTCCTTAGTGTCAAGTGCACCTCAGACTTTTACTTCGCCTCAAGTTCACCTCCTCAAGTGCACCTCCTCAAACTTTCCACTACATTATTGTTGAGCTCTAGGGAGTACGATGAGACCACATTTTTCAAGTTGAATGTACAATGATCTTTGCTGCAGAGAACAGTGTGGGACGTGGATGCACCCAGTCGAAGACCTCCACATTCTCACAGCATAAAAGAGAATCAAAGGTAGTGTACTATGGACTTTACAAGCCATTACAAGAACTGATCATCCTTGAAGGTACATTGCACATGTAAAGTACTTCGCCAATCTTGAGCTAAACGTTCAGTCAGGCATGCATGTATGTCCGAGCGCAAAAGATCCGTTCTTTTCAAAGCACACTGATTCATGCATCGTTCCCACACTCCCCTTCCCCCAGCGCTTCAAAACACAGATTACTCCTGTCCCTGCAACAAACAATAACAACCATCAGCCATTTGATTTGCCCATAAAGGTGAAGTTTTTCAGTGTTGTTCCTCGATCCTTAACAACATCTACCTTGATCGACTTTCTTTAAGACGACAGCAGCGATACCACCTCAATGGAAGAAAAGACTACCCCATCAGGTCTCATCCTACTCGTCAGTCACAATAATCAGCACGAAAAAGCAGGTAGCATTTTTGCCAAGTCCTTGAAGTCGCAGACTAGCAAGAACGAGGTAGAATCAACTTACGGTAAGCACTGTATCATTGTTGAGGTCGACTGTATTTAATTTGTACACCGCGTAGCATAGCCGTTATTAACAGTTACATTCTCTTCACTCAGTACCTCACCGATGGTGCTTCGAGACCAAGCAGGATAAGATCGAGTTCGCAAGCCTGTGCACGAGATACCCGTATGTGTTGGTTGCCCCTGAACGCAGTGTCTGACTGTCCGTTTTTTCACGACTGACACAGACGTCAAGTACGCCATCACCTCGCCATCTAGATCTGAAGGTCCTCAGATTGTGCAGAGTGGTAAGATCTGGGAGTGTCAGCTGGAGCTGAGCAACGTCGCAGTAGGATGGTACTCGCTTATATTCTGCGTATCGTTGGACAAGCTGGATGTTAGCTCGCTAGAGTCCATCACATTTGACGCAAATTTAGGTGACGAGAGGAAAGGCAAGATGGAGGTGAGCTGAGGATTTATATGACATTAACAGACGTGAGGCTTTTGACTACTGTGTGTTGCGACTTATCGATTATTACTCTGTTACATGAATCAGGACACATCGGCAATGACTGTGGTCGCAAAAGAAGATATCCAGCAGCTACGTAAGCTTAGAAAGCACACTCTCATTGATTCAATGCAAAGATACTTCTTGATCTAACAGGACGAGGATCTTCATGCTACTGTATTAGCCGCAAGCGGCCGTACACTGCTGCGTCTTCATCGACAGACGAATATTTCCGACAGCTCTAAATTCCTATACCCCACTATCACCATTAACACCACTGCTGGAACTAAGGCCATCCCGTACTTTGAGCTGCATTACATGGATTTGGTGACAAGTTACACCAAGGCTTACGGTCCAGAAGGTAAGTACACGGTATAGTCCATTCTTCGAGAGCAACCTTAGTGATATTTCATGAGGGTTTGATTAACACGCCCTGGTACATTGCGTTTAGAAATGGTGCACACCTTGTATGGAGAGGACAAACCAGACCAGTTCATCAAGGTCGGAGATTCCAGCACACATCCCGTCAAAATATGCGCCTATGACATCTCTGATATGGGAACCTATGCTGTTACCCTCTATCTCAGCGATCATACGGCATATCTTGATGTTTGGGACATCCAAACGCAAGCGAAGGAAGCAGCAACACCACAGTCCATGACAGCACATTTTGCGCACATTTCGTTCGAGTTGGGGGACGGCATCGAAGCTATGGACCCTGAATACGATGTTGCAATTTCCAGTACAGGGTCACTAGTAGCTGTCAGTTCATTACACGAGCGTGACAAAAGGCCTACACCCCTCTCGATCTATAGCTGCGGGCCAGTAACAGCTGCGGAGCACAGGGAAGGTGAACCTTGGCCGCTCCAAGATGTAATAATTGCCGAACTCTCGGACGCGTTTGGTTATATTGCATTCCGCACTATCGATCCTGAAAGTACTCAGGTGAAGAATGAACGATTCTTCAAGTTTAACGGGGACACTTTCGAAGTCTACAAAGCTAGCGGCAAGTGGCGTCGGCTCTTCTCGCTTCCGATCAATATTGGTGGGATGCCAGTGGCCAGGAAGGCGGAAGATCTTTTTTGCAGCATCCGCGAGCGTTATTTTGCCTACACTGGCACCAGAGGCCTTGTACTGATATGGGACTTCAAGGCAAGCAAGATGGTCTCATACATCTCTGTTCCTGTGGATACGATGCCCGTGAGGGCTAGTCTCTCTCGAGATGGATCCTTAGTGGCCATAGCAGTCAAGGGAGTGATCCATGTACATGATGTTCAATCCGGAATCCGCCTCGGCTCTCTGAATGAGGGTTTGAATGAGAGCAATGAGTTTGAGATGGATTTTGTACATAATCATCTTACGACTGTCTACTGTGCCGCCTCTTCTACCGAGTACGCTTCTCAGCTCAAGACTCGAAGTGTCGTAAGAGTGAGAGATATGTCCATTGTCGACAAATACAAAATTTACCCCAAGTACCGGCTTCAGACCCCTCAAGCCAATGGAGCGTCCATCTTTGCGTTCAGTCAAGTAAGATCTTATTCCACTCAGCTGTGCCCATGTAATGGCTTCGATTTGACTAACGACATTTTTCTGTCCCTGAATCTTTACATGGTGCAGGGGGCCACGTTGAATATCATTAAACATGACGATCACATGCAGCCAGAGGAAGCGCCTCAGGACACCAACTGCCCTACAAATATCGACATCCCAATCCATCAGTTCCATAACAATATATTGGAGTTCGTGGCGCTGGATGGCACAGAGTGCAAGATCACAGCATCAGACCTCGACACAACGTGGTCTTCTACGTCAATGTTGCATATTGAGGTGGAGGACGCGCGAGGAACGAAAAAGAGTGTCACAATGTCGTTGGGAAAAGTGCATTCTTCTTGCCAAGGATTCTATTTGAAGACATCATCTCAGCTATTTATTCTTTCTAGCTGCTTCTTACATGTCTGGGACCTCTCAACAACCAGTACAAGTATCTGCGAGCTGGCGTACATCTGGAAGTTGGACCCCGATGACGAGTCTAAGCACGCTGGAGATTACAATCATCGTACCCTTCAGGCTGCAAAGATGTGTGAAGATGGGAAGTGTGTCCATATTACCCTTTCCGCAACCCAGTGGTCCCCGAGGCAATGGTTCCGCCATCGCAAAAGACTTCAGGAGGACGTCCCAGGAAAGAACGATATCGTCACTATGCCAATTTCTCCCAAGGACGTCCCAGGAAAGCAGTGGTCCCGTCTTACCCTTTCCCCGAGGCAATGGTTCCGCCATGGCAAAAAAATTCAGGAGGACGTCCCAGGAAAGAACGATATCGTCACTATGCCAATTTCTCCCAAGGACGTCCCAGGAAAGCAGTGGTCCCGTCTTACCCTTTCCCCGAGGCAATGGTTCCGCCATGTCAAAAAACTTCAGGAGGACGTCCCAGGAAAGAACGATATCGTCACTATGCCAATTTCTCCCAAGGACACCTTAGAGATGACTGTGGATCAGCGCCTGGCGGGCGGTATACAGCACCTCGGCACCATTTATGCCAAAAGCGACTCCAATGTGCAGGCATCCATTCTCCGCTACCTCAAGGACTACAACCGTTCCTCGAACAAACATCCAGAATCAAGTCTCAAATCACTCTGCCATGCTTGGTCCCGCGAGAGCAGAGCCAGTCTCAAAGAAATCGTCGTTGTACTCCTGCCTCTCGATCGCGTCACCTGGATACCGCATTTGAGCTCGTCAAGAGACCTAAGTCCTCTTGTGATATTGCTTCTAAAGATAACACAGGATCCGGCTGTGATTGAGCTTGTCGAAATCATTACCGCTTATTGTACTCACCATGCTACGCAGACAAGGGATCCAGGTTTTCTGGCACCCATCTTTGCATCTATGCCTCATCTCATGAAACATCTTCCAGACCACGCGAGAGATTTCCTCACAAAGGTCTCCTATATATCCACAAAACAGCGCGCATTCATCCTACATAACCATATCGTCGCGTACCCGCCCAAGATGTTTTTAAAGTTCTGGAAGTCGAAGAAGAAATCTCTCGCCAAAACAAAGCACTTCACTTTGCAGCTTAAGGATTTCCCATCGGAGCCTGACCTCAAGATTAACAAATTCCGACGGCCACTTTATATCGCATCTTTTAATATGCTTTGGAACTACAAGGACAAAAACAAGTTCGAGATGGCAGGACCGGACGACAATACCTGGGGGTGGAAAACGTGGTACCACATGCTCACATTCAAACTGCGCTTCAAGCCTCACAACTATGTCGAGTGCCATGACTTCAACTTGGAGGTCTTTGACAATCCGGCAATTCGCGCCTTGGTCGCATACAAGTGGTAACTATGTGGACTGGTGCTATTTGCCATGGTGTCAGTCCCCTTGCGCTGAGGTTGTCAAGCCTGACTAACGGGCTCAATATTGACTTTTTGATGCTAGGAATACTATTGGATTTATGTACTGGTCGTTCCGCTTTTTTTTCCAGCTCATATTTTACAGCCTGGTGATAACTGCAGCTCTTCTGCAGGTATTTCGTGATTATAGAGCCCATATTACGGGCGTCTTCATCTCCATTATTGTCTTTGGTATGGTATTTCTCTGGCTGGAAATCTTGCAGGCTCTCAAGCATGGCAAAAGATACAGGCAAGTCATTTGCGACCTAAGAAAACAAGCCTTGAGGACTTTATTAATATTTTGTCCACTTATTTACACGATAGAACGATCTACAACCTTTTGGATATCTTGGGATACACGGTGCCCATAATCACGAGTATACATCAGATGGTTGTGTACTACCAGGGTAACCCCAATGGCTATACCAAAGCACTCAGCTTCGCTGTCCTAATCGTTTTCCTGCATGCGGTAAGAAGGCGGTTACTATTTACATCAATTTTCATTTCGCATACTTTCTATCGCATAACAAGTATTTCTCTCTTTTTCTTTGTCTCGTTCTCTTCACCTTCTATTCACCTTCTCTCTTTCATCTCCTGCAGCTCTTCGAGCTCCGGGTTTTTAAGAGTTTCTGCAAATACGTGTCAGTAATTCAGCACACCGTAGTTGAGGTCCGTGCGTTCCTGTTTATTTTCGCAGCAGGTATCATTGCCTTTGCAATAGCGACTCTTCACCTCTTAAGAGCCTGTCCAGTGTTGGATGGTTGCAAGGAGCTGGACATCAAGTTCTCTGGCAACTTTTTTGGAGCCCTGTCGACAACCTATTTCTTTATGGTAGGAGCTGCTTAACTTTTATGCCAGTATTTCGTACATGTCAGTCTTGAACAGTTTAGGGATGTATGCTGGAACCTCTGTCGTTTTTGTTGCTTACGTGCCATAATAGGGTGGAAGATACGATGATGTCGCTGAAGAGTTCGACTCCGACGGCTGGGAATTTCACCTTATGATGGCCATATACCTCTTCTTCACGGTCATCGTTATGCTTAATGTGCTTATTGGTATGATTCCTTTCTGCGATTATCCAGCTCTATTCTACAGTTCATGAGCATTTAGCTAATTCTCTATCGACATCTTCTTACTGAATGCTTCATAGCACTGATCAACGTCGCTTTCGATAAGAGTGATGACAGCTGGCGTTTGGTGTGGATTGAGTCTCGCCTTCGCTATATTGAATCTGCAGAGAACATGTCATATCACATTCCTGGATTCCGTCAGTCATACAATTGGTTTCCAAAGGAGATCTTCTACTCTGCCACCTCGAAAGAGGTTAACGACTATCTCGAGAAATACGATTCAAAACCTTCGAAGAACAAGGGCCGAGATATCCTTAAAGACTTGGAACAGGACGATTACTACGACGAGGATGAACATCAAGGGGCCACCAGTACACGTAAAAAAGAGGCAACTCAAGGCGATGACAGTATCGCTTCAGCACCTGTAAATGGAGAAGCAGAATACACCAATGAGGAAGCACTGGAGAACCAAGCTGGGGACGAGAATGAAGATGGAAGCGAGAGATATGGCGAGGACGACGACAGCGACAACGAGGAGTTCCTCGATGTTTATGGATATGAAGAGGAGCAGGCAAAGGATCAGGGCAAGGACCAGGCCGAGGATGCATCGGTTGTCAGGGATCTGAGGGTGCAAGTGGCGAAGCTTGAGAGACAGGTTTCGCGGCAACTGAAGGCGCAGCAAGAAATGTATGAGCAATCACAGAGGCAACATCAAGCACTGAGGGAGCTACTGCTAGCTCAGAACCGAGCATAGAATCCAGCTCCATCTCGACTTACCTGCAAATAAAACAGGATACACAAGAATGGAAAAAGGGACGGACTCGTGAAAGATATGACCCATCACACAACAATCAGCGCAAGGGCCAAATAGCAAGCACAGGTGCAGAATGCATGAGCAGTCTCAAAAGCTGTTTGAGGAATCACAAAGGCAGTTCAAAGAACTGAAGGAGCACCTTCGATCTAGAGTTCAACGCTACCTTACCCTCACGGCGCAATTGAAGGACATGACTGTTCTATTTGGTCTTCATTCGAGGGAAGAAAGAGCACAGGGCACATATTCGGAGCTCAAAGGTTCTAAAGTAGGCGGCAAGTCGCCTGTACAAATGTATTTGACGACCAAGAGCGTAGAAAAGTAGTGTGTATGCGGAGGGAGTTGTCGGTTAGTCAGCGGTATTTTGAGCATCTGAAAACACAGGGCTCAACCTCCAGATACAGATGCGGTGTGTGGAGCAGCGAGCAACGGAGATGGACAGGTTGCAAACATATGAAAGACCAATGGGACGAGGCTGGTTACACCAACCGCCAGCGTGCGAATGGGCTGTTCAGACCGAGCGGAAGCACGCACAGTAGCGCGAAACTAGAGTAGAATCTGCTTGGACATTTGTTTGAGGCAATCTCGCAGAGAGACTGGTGCTGTCAGAGAGGGTGCGGGGTACAGAGTCGAGCAAGAGACCGAGAGGGAACGAGTGCGAGGATGGAGCGCGACCTTTATTCTCGAGTGAGATGGACACAATTGCATGTGAACGCATATCGGACTGAGACACCGAATATTTCTCTTGTCCTCGTTTGGGATAGGGGGAAACAGATGGCCCTCCCTGCTCCTTGTGCCCCCCGTCCCATGGCCCATGGACACAGGCACAGATGCCGAGGCAAGGAGCAGCACAGAGAACACAAGGCGCGGTGGTCCCGTCCGTCCATCCAGCCCCCATGGAGACCGGGGGTCCGGCGTCGTGCTTCGGCTGAGAGGCGCGAAAAGTCCGAGACACATCGATCTCGGACAAATGGCTTGCTACCCTGTGTGAGCCACTCGCCAGACCAGAGTAGACGTGACAACAATCGGCATCCACAAACATGGAAGCGACGCATCCCCCTTTGGTGAGGAAGGGGGTCTGCCATTTCATTTTCGGATAAAGCATCACCGCTGATTCTCTCTCTCTCTTCCTCTTTCTTTCTTCTTTTCTCAGCTCCTATATTTCACACCTAGCCTCGACCTCTAGTCCATCTCTTTTCCTCCCCTCTTTTTCAAAGTCCCAACCTCTCACGCTCTCCTCTCACCGTTTCTTTTTTTCTCACGTTTGATAACTCTTACAATGTCTAACCAAGTCATTGTCGTTGGAGGAGGTCTGTCTGGTCTGAGTGCCGCCCATACTATTCTGGAACATGGACTGAATGTGCTTGTTTTCGACAAGAACGCCTTCTTTGGAGGTAACTCCACCAAGGCCACTTCAGGCATCAACGGCGCCTTGACCAAGACTCAGATCCGTAAGTTCTTCATTCTTGCCTGTCATCGTGTACCTTTTGTTTTCCAAGAGTTTTTAAGACACGCAGTTAGGAAGCAAGCGGGCAGTGTGAAGACAAGAGGCGGCAGAGTTGCAGAGTTTGTAAAGGATAACGCGGACTCCCAAAAGTAGAGGAAAAGGGTACGGGCTTGTTCGCAAGAGCGAACGGCCGTGTTCCGTATCGCCCTTCTCAACGCAGGCTACCGCGTGTGTTTCTCTTTTATATTCTCGGGCCCAAGTGGATGTGGCGCGGCGTTGCAATGCTCTAATTGAAAGGAATGAGAACTCGGGCCAGCAATCAATGCAACGCGCACAGAGTTTCAAAGTGTTTTTTTTGTGGAGAAGTGTGATAGCCTGAATCCTATTGCCACGAAGAGCCCTCGTCCGGATTTTTGTGTGTGTTGCGTGTGTGTGGCGCCTTTCGGCAATTTTCACGATCCTCCGAGCATTAAAGAAAAGGCCATGGGCCATCGTAGTGACACGCCAGCAACTCACGCTCTTCTCCCCTGCTTTTCTCCCCTCTCCGTGAACTGTGAACGCTCTCTCTTAGGGCTCGGAATCAAGGATTCGGTCGAGGCTTTCTACGATGACACCGCCAAGTCGGCTCGTGACATGCTCCGCCCCGATCTCGTCAAAGTCCTCACTGGCCAATCGGCTTCTGCCGTCGAGTGGCTCCAGGATAAGTTCAAGCTGGATCTCTCCCTGGTCTCCCGTCTCGGTGGCCACTCTTTCCCCAGAACTCACCGTGGAAAGGAAAAGATGCCCGGCATGACCATCACCTATGCACTCATGGAGATGATCGAAGACCTTAGTGTCTCACAGCCTAACCGCGTTAAACTGATCAAGAAGGCCCGTGTCACCAACCTGATCAAGGAGAACGGCGCCATCGTTGGAGTCGAATACGAGATTCTGACCCAGCCTGGCAACAAGCTGAAGGCGTGGGGACCCGTTGTCCTTGCCACAGGAGGCTACGCTGCCGACTTTACGAGCGACTCTCTTCTCAAGCAGGTAACAGATCCAAATCTACTGCACATACAGTGTAGCTGCAAATAATCAACTGAGTTGTGGCTGCTAATCCTTGCTGTCTTTCACTATTGTCTGCACTATTGTCTGCGCTTTACAGTACCGCCCTGACCTCATGGACTTGCCTACTACCAACGGCGACCACACAACCGGAGACGGAATCAAGATGTCTCTTGCCATTGGTGGCAAGACCATCAACATGGAGAAAGTCCAGGTCCACCCCACTGGTTTGGTTGACCCCAGAGAGCCGGATGCCAAGGTCAAGTTCTTGGCCGCCGAGGCCCTTCGTGGTGTTGGAGGTCTGTTGTTGACTGCTGACGGCAAGCGCTTCTGCGATGAGCTCGGTCACCGTGACTATGTCACTGGTATGATGTGGAAGAACAAGTTCCCCATCCGCTTAGTCCTCAACACCACTGCCGCCAAGGAGATCGAATGGCATTGCAAGCATTACGTTGGCCGAGGCTTGATGAAGCACTTTAAGAACGGAGAAGAGTTGGCCAAAGAGATTGGCATCTCGCCCGCAGAGCTCCAAAAGACCTTCGATGACTACAACTTGATCGCCGAGGGCAAGGTCAAGGACCCATGGGGCAAGAAGTACTTCCACAATGTGCCAATCAAGATGAACCAGGACTTCCATGTCGCGCAGATGGCCCCTGTTCTTCATTACACCATGGTACGATGAAGACCTCGATGCGTTCTTTTTTCTGCTTATGCAATCAGGTTCCAGGCTAAAGTGCTAACTCCTCAATTGCCTCTTATAACAGGGAGGTGTTGACATCAACGATGGAGCCAGCATCAAGGACACCAATGACAAGCCCATTCCCGGCCTGTTCGCTGCTGGTGAAATGTGTGGAGGAGTGCACGGAGCCAACCGTCTTGGAGGCTCGTCGCTGCTCGGCTGCGTTGTCTTTGGTCGCACTGCCGGTGACTCCGTCGCGGATTACATGAAGTCCAACCCTGCGGTCGGATCTGGTGCCAAGGCTGGTGCTGGACAGTCGGTCTCACTCCCTGGAGGATTCACAACATCTGTCACCGTCGATCCCCAGAACCAAAAAATTAATCTTGAGATTAGCTGGGCTGGAGCTGCCGTTCCCAGTGCCTCTGCTGCGACCCCTGCTGCTGCTGCCCCTGCTGCTGTCGCACCCCCTAAGAAGCTGCGTTCCATTTCTGCTGCCGAGGTGGCCAAGCACAACACTGAGAAGGATTGCTGGGTCATTGTGAACGGTCAAGTCCTGGACGTCACGACGTTCTTGCCTGACCACCCTGGCGGAAAGAAGGCCATTTTGCTCTTTGCTGGACGCGATGCTACCGAGGAATTCAACATGCTGCACAAGCCTGACGTGGTTGATAAATACGCGCCCGAGTCTGTGATCGGCGTCCTCGATACCGACAGCCTGCCCGCACGTCCTTCGAAGATCTGAGAAGTTAACTTGCAGCACTTGAAAAAAAATAATAAATGGCAATATCTTCGCTTCAACGATGCAGGATTTAAAGGTGACGTACTGCCTACTTCCAAGCCAACGGTCGCGAATTTCGAGATCTGTGGGTTCCGAGGGCAGTCGAATGCACACCTGCGCCTGGATCCTGTCCTCTGCTGTGTAATCTGTCTCCTTCACCTCATTCTCGCATTCGCACCCTTGAACTCGAGCAGAAGCCAGGGGCAATCCGTCGGAAACTAGCTACAGACTCGTCATATACCAGCCCTTCCCATCCTCCATCCACAGGTACGCACCCGAATCTCAGGCACACCCGGATCAAATTCGCACTTGATCAGGATTCACCGTACATCTAGCCTGCCACTCCTCAGACACTACAGCAAACAAAGCTCATTTCTTTCTTTTATCCTCCGGTTCCTGGGTATCCCATAGAGACATCACAGGAAACAGAATGATGAACGTCAACCGATTGGCCGCTGCTGGATCCAAGCACACGGCCATGGTCGCTGCATCTATGCGCGCCAGCCAATACCGCGCCTTGGCTCAGGTACGACTAGAGAAAAAAAAGTGCCCCAAAGGACCCCCCCGAACGGTTTCTCCGATCGTGTTTATGACACCGTACATCTAGCTAACGAAACATGCACTCTATCTGTTATTTCTTCCTTTTCGCCGGTGATAGAGATTCAACTCTACCGACGCTAAAAAGACAGTGGCCGAGGCTGCTGCTGCCACACCCGCTGTCAAATCAGGACTTCGCTTCCGCACCAAGGCCTTCATCACCCTCACGTTGATCGGAGCCGGTGTCGCCGGCGTGGTCAAGCACTCGTTCGACGACGAGGGATTCCGCACTTTGCTCGAGGACAACATCCCCCACTACGCACACTCACTCGACAGGCTGGAGCAGATCAAGGACAACGAGGATTTCGAAAAGGTCATCAAGGGCGCATCACAGGCCTCGGAGACAGCCATCGAGCTCAGCAAGACTGCCTACCGCAAGGCATCCGATCTCATCAACGGCACCACCACCCCCGCACCCGAAAAGTCCGCCTCCAACGCCTCTTTGGCCCCAGCCTCCAACTTGGCCAAGAAGATTCAGGAACTGGAGCAACCCAAGCCTGCTGTGCCCGCTGCCCGTGCAGAGTACATCCCTTCAGAAGTGCCCAAGCCCGCCTTCCTCCCTGGTGCTGCACCCGGAAAGGCCGCTTCCTCGAGCGAGAAGACTGTTGTGGAGAAGGTGGTTAAGACGGCTGAGGAGGTCAAGGACATGGCTGTGAAGAAGGTCGAGGAGGTCAAGGAAAAGGCTGAAGAGGTCAAGGAGAAGATCCAACACAAGGTTGCAGAGAAGAAGGAGGAGGCAGCCCCAACCCCTGCCAAGAAGTTGATCACGGTCGCACCCATTGAATCCGAGGAGCCCATCATGTCCAACCTCAACACCACCCTGACTCAATTGGTCGCGATCCTGAACGAGTCTGGCATCCCTGAGCAGGGTCACCAGGTCTTTGAGAAGGCCAACGAGGAGCTGAAGCACTTGAGCGAGCGCGTTGAGGCCCTCAAGGTCGAGGGTGAAGCCCAGGCTGCGACTGTCATGGCCGAGTTGACGGAAAAATACAACCGCTTGGTCTCTGAGAAGGAGACCCATCATGAGGGACACATTTCCCAGCTCAAGAAGGAGCTTGCGGAGGCCTGTGAGCTGGAGAAGAAGCAAGCCATCGAGCGTGAGCTCAAGATCCAGCAGGAGATTTTGCGCGAGGAGCAGAAGCAGGAGCTGATGAAGTACGCAATGGATATGCAGCGTCGCTGGGCCAGAGAGGTCAGGGTCAGAGTCGAGAACGAGCGTGGCGGTCGCTTGGCTCGTCTGGATCAGATCAACTTGCGCCTCAAGACCTTGGAGCGTCAGGGAGCTGATAACGCCGAGTTTTTGGATCAGTCTGCTCGCACGCATCAGCTTTGGTGCGGCATCAAGGCTCTCGAGAAGGCTTACGAGGCTGGTGAGCGCCGTCCCTTTGACCGCGAGCTGGCTCGTCTCAAGCGCTTGGCCGAGTCCGAGAAGGATGCTGAGGTCCTGAAGGCTGTGCTCGCTGCTGTTCCCGAATCTGTCGCCACAGCTGGAGTGGATTCCGTCCCCGAGCTGATGGACCGATTCGAGTATGTTGCTGACAAGGTCCGTGAGGCTAGCTTGGTTCCTGAGAACGGAGGCGTCCTTGCTCACGGAATGAGCGTGATCCTGTCCAAGCTGATGTTCAAGAAGCACGGACTGGTTCCCGGAAACGACGTTGAGGCCGTCCTGGCCCGCACAGAGTATTACTTGCAGGAAAGCGATTTGGAGCAGGCTGTCCGTGAGTTGAACCAGCTCAAGGGCTGGGGCAAGCGTTTGGCCAAGGACTGGATTGTTGCTGCTCGCAGGAGGGTCGAGGTTGGACAAGCCATTGATGTAAGTTCAGAGATCTCAGGCGCATGATTCTATATTGACTGTTCTGCTTGATAGCTCTTGCTAATGTTTTTCTTCTTCCAACGTCCATCGTATCTAGGTCATCAATACCCATGCCAACCTTATCAGCTTGACTCTTGCATAAACACACCGCACCTCCATTATGACCAAACATCGTTTTTGTCCCCCTTCCAATGCACCACCCTCGAACTCCTCACTCTTCACCCATTCAGCGTCATACAACATCATCGCCGTATCTACCGTTACACTGCAGACCTTCCACGATCTATTAAAAAAATGAAAGAATACGAAAGGAAAGCTCGAACCGTTTTGATGGCACGATTTTCATATATCCGGCAGTCACCTGCCGAGCTGCCGCGCGTACTTTTTCGCTCAGCCCTCTTTTCCACCTTGCTCGTCTCATTGCATAACGCAACGTCCCCTTCGCAACTCCAAGAAGCACAATGGTCAACACACAATCAGAGCTCATGACTCGCGCCCAGTCCCTAATGAAGCAGAAGGACGGCATTGAGACCGAAATCAAAAAGGCTCAGGATGAACTTCAGTCTGTACGTCTTTTCTTTGTTACCCTATAATACCTGCACAACTCCAAAACGCAAGGATATAACTAAAGACCTAACATATCTCTTTCCCTTCAGCAAAAAGTAGGCATGACAGAGAGGCTGATCGACAACAACGGCTTCCCTCGCTCCGATATCGACCTCGTCGTTGTCACCACCGCCCGATCAAATATCATTCGTAAGGGCGACAACACTTGTTTCCTTTCTTTTGGGTCGTTCGTTCGTAGGCTTGCTTTTTTTCACCAAGTTCTTTTTTTTTTTTTCTGGCCCTTCACACATCGTACATATCCCAGGACTCAAAAACGACCACAAGGAGATCATGCTTCAGATCGAAGAAGCCCTTCACGCCGTTCATGCAGAGGCAATCGCAGAAAAGGAGGCACGAGAGGCGGAGAAGAAAGCACACAGCCAGGACATCTCTGGATCTTCCACTTCGGGATCCTCAGCAGCAGCAGCAGTGGCACAAGAAGCAGACAAGGACCTATTGCCGTTTGCTCGCGTTAATGGTGTGGCTCCAGACTCGCCAGCCAAGGAAGCAGTAAAGTGTCGATCGATTTTGCAAAAAAAAAAAACGAAAGATTTCCAAAGTAGGGACCTCAACATTGTGCATCAGCCTGACCTTTTATTCCTTGGTCTGTTTTGTACCCTTGTAGGGTTTGCTTCAAGGTGACATGATTGTGGCGTTCGGGACAGTGAACGTAAAGACCCCGGACGTTTTACCTTCGTTGAGCGAGCACGTCCAGTCCAGAGAAAACGTAAAAACAATTGTTTAGGGTTTCCCGCCACACAACGCTCGCTTGGATGAGTGATAACCTAACGATAGTGCTGCCCCCCGATGCATTTTAGAAACCGATTCTGGTCAAGGTTTTGAGAGGCGAGTCCACAGAACTTCATTCCTTGATCCTCGTGCCAAAACAAGGATGGGGTGGCCGCGGATTGTTAGGGTAAGGACCGGCAGAAACGCCGATGCGGATCGAATTATGATGAACGTGTTTTTGCTGCTTAGTGTCACGACTAACTCTCCAAATACGCACGTTCTCGTTTGTCCTCTAGTTGTCATATCGTGCCTGTATAGATCAGATGAATCGTCGATAGCAGTTGCAGAAATATACGCACTCAACGTCTTTTTTTTCATTATGTGGGGCTCGATGGTATATTTGAAGGGACAATCGTGTAGCATGCGATTACTTGCCAACACGCTTCCGTTTCTTGGCTCGAGTCTTGCGCCAGCTGCTAAGGCTTGAGTGCGCAGGCACAAAGCAAATGATCCCTTGCTGGTCCAAGAACTGCCGCAATTGTTGACGCGTGCAATCAATATCTGCCTCTTGACACTCCTCCCATACTTGCTCCAGATCCAGCGGCTACATCCCATTGAATGAAAGACAAAATCGATTGAATATTTTGCGACACATATGGTCCCGTTGCCACAGCATGAGGCATATTCATTTTCTTACCTTGTAGGTCAAAATCTGCTTTCGAAGGTGGGTCGTCGTGTTCAAGAACTCGTAGAGCTGACGCTCGAATGTCGGTGTTGTCATCCCTGACTCCTCTAATTGTGAAGGGCCGACATCGATCCCCAGGCCGATGCAAGACGCTACCGTAGCGTCATCCTCTTCTTCATCGTCACCTTCATCCTCCTCTTCTTCTCCTGCGGCCATGTCTTCAGCTTCAGAGACAATCGGACTACAATCCGAGTCAAGCTCCAGTACATGAGTCCCACTGGACCCAATGCCGCCATCCGCCAATCCAGCGCCGTTGTCGTCAATTCGGTCACCCAACGCTCTTCGAAGTCTCTGACTGTGACTTATTGCGAACTCATTCATATCATCATCTTCATCAAACAGGCCATCATCGGCACCGGCAGCGATCCCGCTTGGCGAAAGTCCTAATCCTTGATTTCCACTCCCGCCTCCAGCAGCCCCTTCGCCTTGTGGCGGCGTGGGGTTAAGAGTCTTCCAAAGGGCAGTCAATTGCTGCACTAACTGCGACTTGCTAGCAGGTTTTAGACCAAACGTCGTTGCTGCGAGCCGCAACCTTGCTATAGACATGAGGTGGTACAGAGGCATCCTGGACTGCGCCTTGATATTCGCCACTGCCTTGGCTGACTCGGCTGCCATCGCCTCGGCCCTTACAACAGCCAAACGCCTGCGTTTCGACGGGGTCTTGGAAGGTCCTCCTGAAGGCGTTCCCACCTCGGACGGCGGGGCTGATCCTGTTTCTGTATCTTGAAGTTGGTTTCTGTTTGTCCGAGTAGGCGTAGAAGGTGCTGAAGGTGCTGGCATCACACTATCAAATGTTTCTTCGCTCCTGCTCGCTGGCCGTGAGGTCGGGAATGTAGCGCGCTGTGAAGCTGGGTATTGCATATCGTCCAAGATCCCTGTATCGCCATTGTCATCCGCTGTTGTCATGACGTGTCTGACTGTCGGCAGCATTGCTATTGGTTTTCGCAACGGCAGCCCGTGCAAGACACTCCTCCTGGGCGTTAGTTGTCCCTGATCCGGTGCTTGTTCTCGCTGTGAAGTAGAGGCAATTGCCGCCCTGGCCTCTAGCGCACTCCGGGGACGCGGCGGAACCCGTAATGGTGATTGTAACTCCTCCTCCCATTGGGAACCATTGGAGCTTCCTCGACGATCGATAGGGTTAGCAGACTGACTTCTTCTCCTATGGGTCTTGGCCTTGCTCTGTTTCGGCCCAACACCTCCGATGTCGCTACCAAGTTGTTCACTGTCTGCTGTGGTTTCATTGGTGGCACCCGACACACGCTGCATCAACTTGACAAAATCCACAGGCGGAGGTAGTCCGCTTGGTGTCAAGATGTCAAGGCCGTAGGCAGAGGCTCCGTTATGGCGACTAAGGGTGGGCATGACCGGGGAACTCGAAATATTGAGGTCGCTTGGGCTAGCGGCACGTGGTGAGGTCGCAAGCATGGCGGGCGAGTCAGAAGGTGAGTATGCCATCACACCTGTCTGATCGTAATCTTCGTAAGGGAGGTCTTCCTGATACACTTCCATGGTGGAATAGTCGAGTGGGTCGCCACCATGATCCGAGTAATTATCGTGCAACACGCCGTCATCTTGAGCTGGCGATACTTCACGAAGTGGCTGGGATGAATATACACCCAGAGTCGTTGGCGAGACGCTTCTTTCAAGGACGGTTGCCTTAGAAAAACGTAATAAAGGAGACAGCGGTTGCTGGGAGGCGTCGAGATCCTGAGTGTTCTCTTCATCTGGCTCGCAATCACTCCCCTGCTGTATGATATCGGGATCTGCTGAGGCGCTCAATCCTGCTGCGATGGGATGCCGCTTAATCGATTCTATTATCTGTACAATGAAATAGCCAGACCATTAGTGAACTTGGCTATTTGAACAATAAGGCTGCTACGCAGATATTATTCTTCTCACCTTGCGGTACGCCGTCAACTTGGCTTGTTGGATCTGCTGTTCTAATACCTCCAAATGACCCGAAATCTCGCTCTTGAGTGCGTCCAGGAATATCCCCTCGTGGTTTTGCCTCTGGTCCTTGAAAGAGATCCTTCGCGCCCTCGCGA
This sequence comes from Mortierella alpina, assembly GCA_029449245.1. Classification (NCBI taxonomy): domain Eukaryota; kingdom Fungi; phylum Mortierellomycota; class Mortierellomycetes; order Mortierellales; family Mortierellaceae; genus Mortierella; species Mortierella alpina. The sequence continues at coordinate 571,420 of JANATF010000003.1, read as the reverse complement.
CTGACCATAATGGCGATGAAAACTGTTTTGGTAGATGTAGATAGAGAAGAGTCGCTTGCTTAGCTAACCACCTTAAGCATACAAAGTAATGTCGAAAGGTTTATTGTGAGATCACCTGTAATACTTTTCTATGTTACCTTGTTGTCTGGCTGCGTGGATACAGCTCCATGCGTGTCATAAGGGATATCTTCTAAGCCGGGTGTTGAAATGGACGGCTCGATCTGTATATCTGCACCAGCAGAGAGAGAGGCCTTCTCTTGGTCCTGCTTCAGGAACCGCTTCATAAAACGCGACAAGTACTGCTCTCTAGTAAATGTTGGCGGCGGCTTCTCGACATCTGTCGCTGTCGATAGGTCGGCACCCTCAGGATGCTGGTTCTTCAGCGAAACGGAGTCGTGCATCTGATCGCCATCACTGTCAACCACGGCTTGCTCCGCTTCAGCGTGGAGATCAAGAACGTCAATGTCGCGCGTGTCCTTAAGGTGTGACAAATTCCAAAGCGATTCCGGGGCCGTGGCATCTGGTTCCGATGTTTGGGAGAGGCTAATCTCGAGGTCCGACTTTGTCATGCCGGTAAAACGAGATGGTTTCCATGGTGGCGTCTTCATAAGCCGATCGTGACCATCGCCAACATGTCTAAAATCCTCCGTTTCTGGGAACAGTAGTGCCGTTGCGTTCGCCTGGATCAGTTGCTGGACTTCCGCGAACGGCAAGACAGTCGTCTCGTTCCTTTCACGCTCTGTCTTCCTGCGCTTGCCTCCTCTCCGGGAAGCAGTTCTTGCCATTGGGACCATCGACCAAGCCGTCGCCCTTGTTCCTGATTCCGATGAAGAGTCAGGCCGTGATATAAAAGGGGAATCCGAGTCATGTGCAGAAGAAACCGACATGGATATGGCTAGCGCGAGCTGGAGGTGATCATCGTTTTGGTCCTCGTGCATCCTTTGCAACTTGCTGAGTTTCGATTTAGATGATGATGGGACTGGTGCATGGACGGTGGCAATGACAGCATCCGATGCAAAATCGCCATCTGCAGTGTCCGCCATCGAGACCACCTGCTTAATGACCGTGCTGCTAGGCTTTGACTTGCGGGCCACGAGCCCAGAGTTGGAGTCTACACCGCCCTCCCCCTGCGTGTCTCCCGATGTAGTCCTCCTGGCATTACTGATGCTATCATTTTTATCGTCCTGGTCACTGCTGGTATTCCGCTCCTCATCTTCCTCTTGGTACATCTCCTGACTAGGTCCGATCAGGTCTGAAGAGTCCATAGAGATGTCAAGCATCAGCGACCGCTCATACTTCTCCTTCAAGAGCCGAATCTGATACAACAAACTCTGCATAGTCCGATTGTGGGCTTTGGCACACTTCTTCATGTGCTCTACCTTCTGCTTCGCCTTCTTCGGCGCCGTGAATCCTGATTTGGTCTGCCTTGTTTTCAACGGCCAATCCAGTTTACAGATCGGACACCTCTTGACCCTCGTCAGATAATCGACTTGAGCACCTGCAAACTCTCCCTGACTCAAAGAGGCCTGGGGTATCCGTGAGTCCAAATCCAGAGACTCGGCTGTCTGCTGCATGACTTGTTGTTCATCGATGCAGTTATTAATGTGGTAGGCGACCCGCGCTTCGTCCAAATGAGCAAGCAATTTCCCGCACATGAAACACTGCAGCGACCCGTCTCTGTCCTGCTCCAGGCCGTACCCACTCAACGAAAAGTCAGAAAAGTCAGTCTCCATGGTAATCGCAGATTTCTCCTCTGTGTGCATAGTGCTGCCCATAGTCGACTCCACTCTGCTGACAGATTCCACCTCTTGGCTCACGTCTATACCGGGGGAAAGTATCGGCTCCGTCTCTGCTGTTGGTGTTGGTGTCGCCACGAGATCCGTCAAGAAGGGGTTTGCTATATCCGGAGACAGCGACCATTGGGTTCCATATGTGTGCGCATAAGCATCCTCCTGCGAGTAGAAAACACTGTCATCCATGACACGGTTGCGCTTGTCCTCGTCCATGAAGTCGACACTCCCCTGCGAGCTCGAGACCGAATCCTGGGTCAATATGCTGTTCGCATTCTGGGGCTCTGCCCAGGACGGTATTTCATCGCCCTGTGCGCTGAGAATGCTGATCGCGCGCTTGCGGGGCGAGGACGAAACGCCACCAACTTGAGTCACCACAACGTCAAGGGGTGCGCTTGGCGAAGGTCTAGACGGTCTCATGATCAGGTCCTCTGCATCCGAATGACCCTCTGATTCCGAGTCGAGGACAATCACACCAGCTGAGGCTCCAGGCTCTTTGATATGGGCGGGTGGCGAACGGGTTCTAGGAGCACTATTGCCAGCTGATTCAGCCATTGAGGTTATATTGACCGCGGTTGGTTTTCTAAGTGAGAGTGGGACGCCTCTTCGCGGCCGCAATGGCGTGGATCCCGCCGTGAAGCTCATGCCGTGCTGCGAATGCGTCTCTTGCTGTGTTGGCTCCTGGTCGACAGTTGCTTGGCTTGGCAGGGAGGGCTGCTTCGACTGCACCTTCCTGCGCTGCTGCTGTTGCTGAGAGGATTGCTGCAGGGAGGAGCTGGGTGCAGGCCGCTTGATTCCAGGACTCATTGGCGGCAATGCATTGCGTGTCCTTATGGTGTGTGGGGTTGAGGGGGCAAAGTCGTCGTCTTCATCCTCCTCGTCAAAGGTCCCCATTGTTTCCACCGAAAGGACAAGTGATGAGTGGCAAGGGAGGATTGGTGGAGGGAAGAAGAAAAGAGGTCAACTCAGATTATTTTTTCCTTTTTTATTGCCAATTGGGGAAGTGGGCGATTTTAGCGTCTGAAAAACAGCACCACCATCTGAAGGAAGCTCCCGATCATCACCCCGCCCAGAAGCACGGTGGTACTAGCCACCACACCCTTCACGAACCGTGTGCCCCTAGAAAAAGTAGCAGTCGTCAGACTGGACGAGGCTGCAGTCAGCGCGGCTCCACCCTCCAGCAAACACTCCGCTAGACTCGACCGCACCGACCGGGTCGATTTATAGCTACGCTGGATCGACGAAAACAGAGCCACAAAGGCCGTAAGCGCATGGTGGCCATCGAGATGGCGTGCTGGCACGATGTTGAGGACGGAGAGTGCCAACGAAAACGACATTGTGTACTGGACTGTGAGTAACACGGCTGTGGGAAATCCGAGCGGGAGGAACGACCACCTCGTACCAATGCTCGTCACTTGGACCGCCTCAAAGATATCCGTGGGATCACCCTGATACACGACCACATGCACCCTCTTGGTCGCAGAAAGATGTCTGTCCTGATCGGTCTGAGCCTCTGTGGATGGCATCCAGGATGGCAACGTATAATAGAGTCGCACGATAGAGCCAATCCTGTACGGAGTAAAAGGTCGATAACAGGTGCTGCCGATTGCACATTTTGAGTCTGTCTGGGTGCATCGAGCAGGCGCAGAATTGGCAAGAATATCCAGCGATGGTAAACATTGCCCATTCCTGGCAAGTATCCTGTCGCCACTCTCCTCCTGGTGTGCTGCTGCTGATGGCGACGCGTCCAAAGGTGTGAAGCATGAGAGTGTGATATCGCGAGAGTGTCCAAACTGCGTTTCGGGAGTGAATAGGCAGCAGTCCGAGGGTTTTACTAGTTACGAGAATCAGCGTCATTAGATAGGGTTAGCAATGGACTATTTAACGCGACAGGCATGGAGCAACAGTGGGAGATTAGACTTACCAAACAAGAGCGTGTCGGGTATGCAGAACCCAGCCTCTGTCTGCTTTTTGGAACTGCTCCCTTGGGCGGGATCTGAAGAAGGTAGCAGCGATGCTTTCCAAAGATCAAGGGGATCACCTTTTAATGAGAGGTCGTCCACTTTGGTGATAATGCTGCCTGGCCTAAGATGGCCACTCAAGTCTGACAGCTAAGGAATACAGAAAACAATTTGTCAGCTATTGAAAATAACCATGAGAATTGCTTCCAAATGTCTTATGTGAACGCGCCTACCTTGTCCACGTCTACAACGCTGAGTCCATTGTCCATCTGGGTCCATCCAATCACTCTCAGGCAGAGCATTAACGTGCCGCTGGAGAGAAGAGCCCAAGCCAAGACAAACAAGACAATGTTATGCCACACTCCAGCACATATAACCTTCAGTTGCTGGAAGGGTGACATGATGGCCAAGGCTCGCGGAGAGATATCGACAAAGGCTCCAGGGTATAATATGTACAAGAAGATGCCTGTCGACGACACTTGCGTCCTTTCCCTACAAGAAATCGTTGAAGAGTGTGAATCCCAGTAGCTGTATGATCTTTGAAGGACGAAACTCGTAGTGCTGTAGTCGTTAGTCATACCTTGCCGCAGCTATGGCATGGCCCGCCTCGTGGATAACTCCAGAAACAAGCAGAGCGATGAGATAGTATGGCAGATGAGATATTGGAAATGTAATCCCAGGAATCTATGCGCAGACACGGGGGGCGGTTTAGTGCATCGCTGCCAATCATCCTGAATTAGGTCCGCCCACATTCTTGTCGTCAAAAGACACTCACAATGGGGATAAGCACCATTCCGCTGTCAGTCGATTCTTGGGCTGCTCTTGCCGCTAGAACTATGCCGTCGTCCAGATCGCGTTTGCGGAATCGACTCGCATCAGCACTGTGCTCCTGTCTGGATCCAGGGTGCTGCTGAAGCTGATGCTGATTGGGTATCGAACTTCCCGACAGCGTCAGCCATAACGATGATCCGGCCCACGAGAGCAACTTGATCGCAGCAAACAAAAGCAGAACCCATCCGATGACCATTGCCAGCATCCCGAAACATACGCCCAGGCCGTACCACACCCTCCAGAAACGGGCGAGTTGTGGCGAGTTGCCTAGACGGAAAAACGCCGCGTTTAAACCTGTGGTGGAAAATCGGACATAAAACGGCTTGACCAGCAAGCCTGTGTTGGACGATGCTCCCTGCTTTGCTGATGCTCCTGAGGATGAATGTCCTCCTGCCGATCCCGTTGCGTTCACTGTCGGCAGAAGCTCATAGTCCTAAGAATCGATTGTGCAGAGCAGTGGGTATCAGTGATATGAAATCATGCTGGAGCAAAGCTAACAAGTCGGCGCCACCTTGGCAACACTTCAAACGTTCCACAAAATGCATAGCTGCCTGTTCTCAAAAAAAAGCTCTTACGGGACCACTTCCAGGGCCCACAGGCAGATTCGGGCGGTTGAGAAAGCGCTGCAGCAGAAAGAGGAAGATGTGAATGCAGAACCAGGTGGTCAGGAACGGCACCAATAGCTGAGCAAGCCCCATTCGGATGCCCAATGTGTGGCGGACGGCGAGACGGGATCAGCCAAAGGAAGCAGCTGTGGTAGTAGATGCAGAGGATGACCAATGAGGACAACGCAAGTACAGCACGGATGGGAATGCTGAGTGTGACAGACTAGTAGGGGTGGGCTGCAGGGGTGCAGGGGAATGCTGGCTGCTCGGCTTTGTTAAGGACGGACGCTCTCAAGAATAGCTTGGGGCGATTTTGTACCCGAGCAGGGATCTTTAAGGGGCCGTCAAAGGCGAGATCATGTCGCGTTCTTTTTTTATTCCTCACGCAGCGTACCAGCGCCACAGAGTGTTTAAAAAGCATTACAAGAAGGAAGAAACTATACAAAGGAGAAGGAAGAAGGGGGGGTGGAAGAGGAGGCGATGATGGGCATAGACTCGTGCAGGAGTAAAGGAAGGAAGGGAGGAAGTAAGGAAGGAAGATCGTTACAAGATGCCCCGTGCACGGCTCAAGGAGGAAATAGATACATCATTATACATCCACGCTTTGCATCCTCTAGACGTTGCGCTTGGACTATAGTAAACCTCCCTTAGAACACAGAGAGGCAGTTGGCTGTCTTGGCAGTGGCTGGACTGAGCTGGTTCAGAACGAACTGCAGCACCACCTTGGAGTTGATGATCGTCACTGTTCACAACCAAGCGTTGACGAGCCGAAGAAAAGGGTGAGTGAGCCGCCCCCATAACGCTTCAGTCGCACATTACTATAGAATCAAGACACTTACAATGTTCGTTCAGAGAGAGCAAACAGAGGTCCTGGAGAACCACATTCGTGACACCAGAGCCAATCTGGAAACAAGTCTCCCAAGGGGTCACGACTTCGTCGAACTTGGTAGCAATGTTGGAGTGGATAACACCGGGGACCACATCGCCACCGGCATTCAGCTTCTTCATAAAGTCCGAGGACTCGACTATTTTTTCAAAGAAGCCAACCCGCGCAATGTTTCACAACCGTCAGCATGGGCTTACGTGATAACCGCCGACATTGCGTGCCTGGATTTGTTTTTTTGTCTATTGTACTCGTTGCTCTTACCCATTTGGAAAAACGAGGGGGCAACACCGTCAAAGAGGGGTTGCGCAGGATCAAAGATCTGCAGGGCCTTGGCGATGGTAGCCATACCACTCAAGGTCGTTCCATGGGTGATCGGCGCGATGCCAACCATTCTAGAGGGAAAGCGCAGGGCAATATCAGCTCTATGCATGGGTAATTTTCAGTCTGCCCCTACTACTCTATCTCCCTCTTACCTGTTCACTTTGCCAGCACCGCCCAAGTACTTCATCCAGTAACGACCCAGAATGCCACCTTGCGAGTGTCCCACATAGTCCAGCTGGCTAACATTCATACGTGCCAGCACATTGTCTGCAAAGTTGCCCAACTCTTGTGCAGAGTTCTCAATGGGTGCCAACCCCCCAAAGATTGGGATGTTATTATACAGTCCGTAGGTCAGTGCAAAGACGCAGTACCCTTCATCAATCAGATAAGGCGCAAACGTCGACCACGAGTCAAAATTCAGCAGCGTCGCATGCACAAGGAGGAGAGGTCTTGGATGCGCAGGCGTCAACTTGCAGGCAAAGTTATTGATCCCAGAGATGCCACGTTTCTCGAGGACTGCTGGAAGCGCGGCGGCTTGGGAGGAGATAGATAGGGCTGCAAGAGCCAGGACAGCGGCATTAAAGGCTGAGGAGAAGCTAATCTTCATCTTGATTTTTCGATTAGATTAGACTGGTGGCGAGGATAGTGATGAGGAGGCAAGAGGCGGTATGAAAGATGGTGGTGACCTTGGGGAGAGGAGTTGTCTGCACAATGAAGAACAGAAGGGATGGCGGAAAGACCGCTGGTTTTATAAGGCTGTCTCTGCGCTGTCCTTGCTACGACTCAGGTACAGGACAGGATACTGAGGATAGGGCATGGGCCGAGAGCCACTTGGTCAGCAGAGACCACTCCGTTTGCATTACGCGACTCAAGACTCAAACGTACCAAATTGATGCCGGCGTTTGAGAGCAATTGAGAGGATCAGATCCCTCCACTTTGTGTTACACACCACTGTCCATGATCAAATGCAGTCTGCAGGCCATCTATGCCCGTTATTGCTTGGCGGAATGCACCCTGAGGCTGACAGAAGCAATTACATATACACAAAACAAAACTAAGGGGGTGCTCGTCTGGCCTACAGAGCGATCGAGGGCCTGTGAAAAAACGGTGGTACAAAATGGAGGGTTCACCTTTTCTCTCTACGCTGCATACCCCTCTCCTTCCTGCTCCTCCTGGCCGTCAGGACACCAGATCCTCGTCCATTTTATGGGAAGTGAGATGTGGGGCGGGTACAAACTCTAAAGTGTTTGTCAGTCGTCTCCACATTACCCTATCATCCTCCAGCCCGAATCAAAAGCCCTTTCACTTCAATTTCAGATCCCGGGTCCAGTCCCTGATTCAGTCCTGACCGCGTGTATTATCTGGCTCCTTCTTTGTTGAACATTGTCATGGGTTTATGCTTTCGAAATTGGGACAGGATTTTGTTTGTGAGTGCCTCTCGTCAAAGGGCGGGCGTTGTTGTTTGGACGTTTCTCCCTTGCCACCGTCGCATGTCGACCGGTACTCGATCATCCTGTAATCGTTGGCCAAAGAGGCGAATTTTTCAGGGGTCAGCAGGCGGTTGACCGCCGGCTGTTCTGGAGTATCAAATACAATATATGAGGGGGCGCGAGCGCACAGGTTGAGCTCTTTTTGATCATTCCCTCGAATGGAAGAAGCCTGGCATGTGAAAAATCATATGAGGCACGCACGCTATTTGCATTTGTTTAGCGAAGTGACTACGGCGTCTGAAGATGAGAAGAGGGGTCGATCATGGCTTGGATATGTAGTGAGAGAGCCACCTTGCTTCTCCACACCCTTGTCCTCCATCATCGCGCAGTCAAGACTCCAGCACAAGATACCTCCGAGCTGTACTGTACCTGCACAATGCAGGTTTTTTGGTCTCACAGAGCCCATCCTTCCATATTATCATGTTTTGTTTGTTAGAAACTGTAGCAGCCCAAGATCTTGACAAGAAGCCTTAGACACGCGCCAGCTCGTAATTGCTTGCCATCACCTCCACATATCTTTAGTACGCGCTCACGGCGTGTTTTTCCGTATCGACATTATCCTTGCTGTTGTCGCACGAAATATCGTGTGATTTACCCAAGCACACGCGCGTATCATTTTCGGTACAGTGCTTGATCACTTCACATCTTCTTTTGTGACTCCTCGCGATATTGCCTCGCCATCGCGAAGCGTACCTTACAGCCTTTTGTTATTTTGTGTTTGCGATAGATTCAAAGACGTTCTTTCTCACCTAAGGGAAAGCATTTGACCACCGGGCCCGGATACGGTCAGTCTGGACTCCGGCTGGAACAAAAGCCATAGTCCGCCTTGGCGGTCTTCCGAGACCATTTTGTCCTCGACAGGTCAACCATATATAGCGTTCATCCAAAAAGAGCTTTCAAGTAAGCCTAAGATATGATTCGATGATGCATGTGCCTGTCACTGCTGAGCAGCACAAGCAGCACATCCCAGCAGGCAGGCAATCTCCACGCGATAGTCTCACAGTTGGTCAACGGCGCGAACTCATTGCTCATTGTAGCCAGTTTCGTTGGAATCATTCCGATGCACGACCGCCCTTCCTGAGCATAGAATCGATCGCCCTTTGCTTTTGTCCATCCTTGTTCACTGGCGATTTCAGGCAGGTAACGGCTGTTGTCTTGTGCCCATTTTCTGTACTTGATCTCAATCCATACTCCATGGATGCCCACCTGATTACCGCCTATCTACAGTACCTCCCAATTTTGAGATAGTTTGCGCTGTCCTCAAACTCAACCAGGATGGACAACGCTACAGGTCAGAATGAACCTATCGACCATAAGAAGCCAGAAGGAGACAATCCCGTTGTCACCCGCTTATTTCTCTTTTTCTGTTATTGTTTCCGGCATATCAAGGAGCGTAGGACACAACGAAGAATGGGTTATCCACCCTCATCCCCTCCCATCCACGGCCGTATGACAATAAACACCAAAACACTCTCATCCAACTTACCTGCAGACCAACGTTGAAAGCTCGATCTTGGTCATCAAAGTGAGTCTCCCATCACTGAAGGCACCGCAGCGAAAAAGAAAAGGCACGCCAGTAGGTATTCGATCAACATAAAAATAAGCGTTCAGGTCAGGACCATTTTTTACTCAACATCTAAAGTAGTTTGACCGCTTAATCGTCGTCTCTCAGACGATCCCTCTCAGAACGCATGGGTCGCCGCCACAGCAGCAACAAGTGAAATCGCTGCTCGAGCCTTGGACGCCCAGGATCCAGGGCTCCCGGACTGTGACTGGGGGTTCATTCCACACTCCCTTTTTTCCCACTCGTATTGGTAGGAATTGGCCGACCATAAAAAATTGAACGAGCAGATAGCTGTGCAAGTATTCGGCAGCTCAGAACAGACGCAATACCTTTTCTCTCCGGAATAGAGATAGTCGATACTGCAATTTCCAGATGGGTCCATGACTCCACGCAAACAATTCAAGCACTCGCCAGTTGGCTCTTCGACGACCCGTTGTGATGGGCTCGATGGCGGCGCTGGCATAAATGTAGTTACGGGCATCATTGGTGATGGTGCTGGTGTTTGAGCACTGGTGAGTGTTGCAATGAGCAGTGCTGCGACGAGGGTCTGGAAACGCATGTTGATGCTGTAATATGTGTTATTGGACGAGGACTCTGTGAAATGAGAGAGCATAAGAGTGAGAGTGATCTATGGTAGGATCCTGCCTCTCACCGCTTTACTATTTATGCTGATCCGATCCCCAGACACTTGCGCTACAAGCAAGCGGTTACAATCCGTCATTTTCGGTAGAGCCCAATCTGAGGGTTTCTTTCTTCTAGACAGGGTTGAACCCACCTTCGCCGTTGCTCGTTTCGGAGCCCGACAACACACGCGTATACGCGCAAGCCCCTTGAACTTCGTAGGTCTCCTCCGAACCTACCTGTGACGCTTTCCTTGATCCAATGTGCATACATGATACGAGCAGAACTGTCGTCCGACTCTATCTGAATCCGCATGGGCGTCGATATGAGCAGAATTGTCTCTCGACTCTCTGGATCTGTGTGGGCTGCAGAGAGTGCAAGTGATCCTCTGGAACAACTACAATTCACTTTGTCAAGGTCTTCCCAGGAAGTATGTTTTGCCTCTGACTAGTACCTTTGACTCGAAGACAAGCATATGGTCAATAAAAAACGCGTTATCTACAAGATTGTACTCCGTCGTCCTTGTATTCGTCCTGATACTTCTTTTTTTTTTACAATTACTTTCTGTCTCGAGGTTTGAAAGATACTTATTTTAAAAGGCAGCAAGCACTGCGCCGACCGCCATTGCAGCCATGGCAGCCTTGGAGTTGAATCCGGTCAACGCGTTGGCGTTACTTTTCCCACTAGCGTTCGCCTTTCCTGGAAAGCACTACTGGGCCTTTGATAGGTCCCAAACTGTTGGTCGTGTAGGCAATCAACACGGCTCTGCATAAGTCAGCACCGTTACAAGTTGGGAGCCCATGCAGGATCGTTCGCAAGCATAGGCGGTCCTCCGGGACCAATTTGTCCTCGACAGGTCAGCCATATAGCGCTCATCCAAAAAGAGTTTTCAAGAAGCCTAAGACATGGTTTGATGCATGTGCCTGTCGCCGCTGAGCAGCAAAAGTAGCACATCCCAGTAGGCAGGCGATCTCCACGCGATAGTCTTACAGCTGGTCAACGGCGCGGGCTCATTGCTCAGTGTGACCAGAGTTTCGTTGGAATCAATCCGAACCAGCATACATGACCAGTACCAAACCAGCAGTCAATTGAATCTCTGACGCTGTGTACGTTCTCGGATCTCGGATGCCTCTCCAATCCTGGAGAGCCGCCTTTACTATCTGTAGAGCGATAAAACCGAAAACTGCGTCCAGTTTCCGAAGAATGCCGCTCAGTCTTCACGTCGGTGCTCTTCCGCCTTTGTATAAAACAGGCCATCGCTATTAAATGCACAGTTGCTATCCTTCCAGTTTGCGTCGAGATTCCAGAGCCGGGTCCTGTCCTCCCATTACGAGGTACCACCCATGCATCGCATTGGAAGGCAAGCGGTTGTTATGAGGCCTTCCTTTCGCGATGTTCCAGATCCCCGGAAGATCATCGACTGGGACTAATGGTATTTATTGTATAAACCTACAGTGGGAATTAAAAACTGGAAAAGCAAAGGGTTCTTACAATGTGAGATACATGGATGACAGAGACAAAGGTAAAGCGAAGAGAAAAAGAATTGTGAAATAATAGTGCGATGGCGCTACTGCGGGAAAGAACAATGAGGTAAAGAGATGGAATAGTCCGCATGTTTGTTGAAAGATCAGGGTGGTGTGTGTTTTTTCCTTATTTTGGTTGACGAATAGGTTGCCAAGTGGTATAATGTCAAAAAAAGGTCTTATGCTTGAGAGGGCTGGTCGGATATCCACAAAGAGACTGTGCCGATCATAGTTGCATAGGGTCTTCGCCAACCTTCGTGCTCCTCGCTTCTTTTTTGCCTTTTGTCCTTGCAGAAATATGACGTCCTGACTTCCATGATCGTTTTCAGCTGCCTTTTCAGCTTAAAGGTAGAGTTGTTGCACTTGTGCCCTTCGGACACGACTGCTACAGCTGGGACACAGGCCAGAGCCCTTCTTGACAATCTTGTACGCTGGCGCAGGTACCGCATCTTCTGCCGGCGATGATGATGATGCCGCCGCTCCCGAGTCCAGGGTCTCCACTGCCTTGGCCTTGCCTTTTGCGCGCTTCGCTGCCGCGCTTCGTGAGGCTTTGGAAGGTGACTTGATCTCGACCTTGGTATGGAAGATTTCCTCCACACAATCTCCACACACCACATGGTTACAACTCATCAACGCGAACAGCTTGGTATCATCGCCCTTCTCGCCAAATGCCTTGCGGCAACGAGGGCATGCAATCACCGTACGCGGAGTCAAGACCGTCGTGTGCCCAGGCCGTGATGCAGGGAGTGGCTTGAACCGTGCAGCCTCCTGCTGCTGTTGTTGCTGCTCCTTACGCCGCTCCTCTTCCAGATCCACTGAGACGGCTCTCTCATAGTCTTGATCCACTTCGCGCATAAACTCGTTTTCAAGATGCTCGTCTAGGCCCATATCCCGCAAATATTGCCTATGAACCAGCCTTTCCTCATAGAGCTCTCGCATGTGCCTAAGTCGGTGGGGGTCGTCAAGCTCACCCTCGGGTGTTACAAGAGGTGGTGGGTCAAATGGATTCAGCGGATCACGCTGCAAAGGAGCCGGGGTCGGTGTTCGTGAGCTGAATGGAAGAAATGCAGCAGCCGGTTCCGGTACCCGAAAAGGCGTCCTTTGGCGTTGAGGTGTTCTGCTCCGTGCTGACGAAAGAACGCGGTTCATCAACATATTAGTGGTCCTGGGTCTGGGAGAGGTGCGAGCAGCACCAGTGGCTCCTCTTGACTGGGGTCCTGTAGAGTTTAAACGAGAGGCGTTCGTTGGACGATGATGGTTGGGATGGTCATAATAGATGAAGAGATTAGGGTCACTGTGATCATTGCCTCGGAAGGCCTCCATCGCCTGGTGCAGTCGTTCCCGCAAACCCCTCCACTCGTAATCGCTAAAGTGTGTTTCCCATGTCCGATGCGGTTCCCGATTTAACGTCGCCAAGAGATGTCTGCCCTGGTGGGACCATGATGTTGGGTGATGGCTGGAACTACTCCTGCTGCGATTCTGTGGCCGGGCCGGCGTCTCTCGCACAAACTGAATGTCGTCGTTTCCAGGTGTCTCGCTGACAAATTCAACCTCGTCCGAATCATCGGACACATTGCCATCCTGCGGCGCCTCGTCATCACTCAGAATCTCTACAATCTCGCCTGGGATTGTTCTTGGGGGTATCGGCCGTTCTGCCTCCAAGTCTGTGAGATCGATGAAAGCTGCGCTGTTTGAAGGGCCTTCATTTGACTAGGAATCCAAGAGAAAAGCAGGGTCAATGTAAGTCCTACGACAGTCCGAGGCTCTTGGCTGCAACCTTATTAGTGGGCCGAGGCATGCCGATGGTCTGCTTACGGTGTGAGGCACGTAGCTCGTGGAACCGCTCATAGGGTGGTTGAGGATTGACTGATTGAAGTAAAGAAGGAGTGGCGTGTTTAGATGTCACCAGCACCAAGGGCACTGTTGCTGCAATGTTGGGGTGTCAGGAGAAGGAGGCTCAAGAGGAGGGTGAGGCGCGAGGAGCTGATCCGCTGCTTCCAAGTCGGCACGGGGAGGAAAGAGATGCAAGTATTGGAGAGAGTGAGGGTGGGAATAAGAGTGCGGACGAGATTGAAAACAAGCAGGAAGGATGGGCTAAAAAAAAGAGTCGAGGACACATGCTGCTTTGCTCGTCCCGAAATGGTGGCTTGCGTGGTCTGCCCCGGTGCCACAATTGGTGGCGTGTCTTGGCAGAGGGCAGAGCTGATTTCTCAGGGCACAGTGCTACAACCACGTCCCTGCCTCTCCGCAAAGGAGCATGGATTGGCACCACCCACTGCTGAAGGTGCTGCGGTTTGAGAGTGTGCTGTGAATTTGTCAATTACTCTTTTAATCTTTCTTAACACGCCTCAATGATAGCGACGATGCCAGCAACCTGTCTCTCTACACCATCACTCCTGAGTACTGATCTGGCAAATAGCTCGCCAATGGCCTGTGCAAGCGGGTCGCGAACGAGTTCAATGGTCGGTACAGGATTCGCGGGGTTGAGGCACGCCTTCTCGTCCTCGCTCTTGATAAGAGCGCGCAGGCCGACCTTCAAAGAATAGAGCAAAAATAAAATAGAGTGTTAATAGAATGCATAGGCGAGTGAATAAGATTCATGTTAATGCACAAACAGTATGTACCAAGATGCCCTCGAGGCAGTGTGTAGCCTCGTTTTTCTTGACGGCCGCCGCGGTTGTGATACCCTCCAATGTCTCTCCTTCAATCTCCATCATGCTCTCGTCGTTCCAGTCCGGTCCGAGTTCAGGCTCAATCACAGTCGAATAAGTCTTCAAGTTGGGCAAGACTAGAGTCTTGAAGACTTCGTTGCCCAACCTCGAGAGCCCCAAGATTGCTCCATAGTGCGTCGTCAGGGCCTTTTCAGGATCCAAAAACGCACGGAGCAGTGTTCGGGTGATGCGCGGTTGAAGTGTGTGGTAAGAGGATCCATATCTGCGGCAAATAAGGAGCAAGATATCGGTGGCAGTAGATCGCAATGACCAGTGGTCTTCTTGAGGTGTCTCGCCCAGTCGTTTGCCAACGATGCACGTCAGAATGGCGGGCATTAATTGATGTAGCTAATACAAAGGAGACAAGTAACAGCTGAACGTGAGTACCAGAATAGATGTGCGAAAGTATTGTAAATGGTGTTCGACATGTTCCAGGTCGAAGCGGCGTTTAGTCCCTTACATAAGGCTCGACAAATAAATTCCTGTTATCCAAAAGCGCGTGGACCATTGCCATCATCGACTCTAATACGGACAAGTTCCTCAAGTTCAAAGTCACCTATTCCAAACGAGAGCGGCACGTTGCAGATAAAAAGGCATTAGAATGTCACGCTTGTGTCAACCGTTCATGCCCATCGCCCTCGAGACCACGACTCGGTGCTCACCTTCTCGGCGACGAGCTGAACAAAGTAGGGTAGCAGCTGGTGAAGACCTGGATCATTCTGCAGACTGCTGATTCCTGTTGCTCTAAGGACCTCATCCGGACTGAGCACTGCTGATATGAGCCGTTCATAATACATTTGCAGCTCCTTTGACAAAACGTGCTTGACCAGTGGTTTAATCTCTGCGCCGCTGGCGTTATTGGCATGGCTGTTGCTGCTCAAGTTTGCATTGTTGGTGTTGCCCTGATTACCACTACTGGCTCCAGTCTTGATTCCAGGAATAACCGGTTGAGTAGCGGCGTCGAGTTTAATCCGTTTGTGCAGGATGTCTGTTTTGGCGTCCGTTGGTGTTGGGTTTTGGGGAATGGCTGGCTGTACTCCCTCGATGGCAAGCCAATGTGCTAAGTTGTCCCATAACAATGTATTTGCCCCCGATGCGTTAGTGGGCAGTGATCTGTCAGGTCCATGTCCTATTCGTGTAGCAACTTTTGAAGCATAAAAGCGATAATTTTGAGGTCGGCTCACCAGTGTAGGTAACATCCAGTGGAACTTTTGGGAGCGGTGCGCTAAGAATCGACTCAAAATCCAATTCCTCATCCTCGACAAAGAACAACTCATTGGTTCCTGTTGCGCTCGTTCCAGCGGTGGTTCTCCTGAAGCGTGTAGAATCCGCAGTGCTGAATCCATAAAGTGGCTATTTTTTGTGATATTACGATGGCATCCAGTTGTTACTATCCTTGACCAAGTCGAGTCATTCAAGAAAAAACACTAAGGAAGCTTCTTTACCTCGACGTTGCGGACTCGCAAAGCATTGTTGATGTCGTCGACCGTGAGTTTTGTCCGCTTTCCGTGACGCATAAACTTCATGGCCTCCTGTACAATCTCGTGAATGCGGTACTCGACGTCCTGTGCCAAAGACACGGCGACATCGTCCTTGAGGTTTGGGATTCCCACAGACTCTGCAATGTCCTGGTAATGAATCAGTTGCGGATTGCAATGTTAGTTGTCCTGTCGCGTCCAAAGCAATTCCACCTGTCCTTAGGGATGTAAAGAAAGAGTTCTTGCGAAGTATCAGTTGTGGGCTTGCCTTGATGGTGGACGACGGAAACGTGCTCATGGTCCTGCGTGTGCGTGGGTGAGAGTGAGTGAGATAATGAGTTGCTGAATGGGAAATATTGTGTTTCCTCTGCTCGTCCTTCCTAGTGACTGTTTCCGCTATGTTTTAATGCTGTACCACTGCCAGCACGCGCTCTTTTCTACAGCCACCCTCAAGATGGACTCGACTATGGAGCACAATCAGACGGCTACGCCTGCACAGGAGACATCCGATGCTGAAAACACGCAAGGCGCGCCTACAGAACTGTAATTGTCATCAGCGAAATGTTCCATTTGATTGCTACTACACCTCGCAGCAATGCAACTCGAGCAAGACTTCATGTCGCTGACACGCCCCTCCATGCAACTACTGCTTCATACTCTTTGTACGCGAAAAGGATGTCCATGGTGTCCCTTCTCGCCAAAAGTGTTCAGGGAATGCAAGGATCAATGGGAAATGCATACCAGGTAACGAGGCACTCATGTATTATCGGGAGGAAGCTTTTTTGACAGATAGACATGCCTGGCCTCTACTTGCTCAACTTTGGAATTCTTTCGGATAGTCTATGGCGAACCAACTCAAGCAAAGCATGGAAATGTCACAGGCGATGAGTGATATGTCGGATCTTCTTCTTGCCAACAGTCTAGTCATTTGTAAGGAATCTCCTCTACTGCGAGTGTCGCTGTAAAGTTCAGCTATTACTCTGGGGGGTTGCTCATATGCCTTTTTGTTTACAAACTTGCCTAGGTTCAAGGATCGAAAGAGATGGGGAGACGCAAAAGCCAGTACTCATTCTCACAACAGAAAACACGGGCAAACTCCCCATCCCGGGCATAGCAGGAGTGTTAAGGATCGGTAGCGACGACAATCCGGAACGGAAATTTAACCGATCCACGGCGTCCAATGCAACTCTTCTCTCGAGCAGCGTTGTCGTAACAAAGGAGTACGTTATCCTCCTGGCGCAGATTGCAGGCTTCTATAGTTTATGGCCCTCTTGCTCAACATTCATCACTCTATATGTAATTAGTGGAAGCAAAGCACAGTCGGAGTTAGAGCATTCGATCTACCAGCAAACAACGCCATCAATACCAGGAGCCAACGCGCAGGATCAACCATCACTGGGCGACGTTCTTCTGCCAGGATCTATTCGTATCGAGACCTTCCAGCTAAACCTTGAGCGCATGGACGAGTGGATCATCAAACTGGAGGCCAACTTCCTCGGTATGACGGGCAAAAAGTTGTTCAAGCGACACGAATGCTGCATTTATCTTCTAGACCAGGTACGACTTTGCAAAGCCTCGTAGGAGAACTAGGCATTTGAAAAAGCCCAGCGATTCTAATTCTGAACAAGCGGATCATATAGTGCTCTATCGATTGGCTCCCTGATGCAGTCAGCATTGAGGGCATACAGTCGGGCTGGACTGTCAATATGATGACGACTCAGGTCCGCCAAGTTCTCAGAGTTCCAGCAACAGAAGGGATTCACATTGGCATGGGCTTTATCATGAAAGCATTCCAGGTATAGTTGACACTCGTTAGGACTTATTGTGCAAGGCTTGGCTTGCAAAGAGCACAACCTGATCGGCATTGCCGTTTTTCGATCTTGTAGGGTGATTTTTCAGTGAGAGGAGCTATAGGTAATCTGTCGGGGGACAAGCGAGCGACGCAGCTGGTACTGTGGCCAGAGAAGAGTGGAGCAGAGGATGCCCTTAGGTTGGTGCGTATCCGCTTAGAACTAGGTCTCCTCGGTGACCATCCACAGCCCGAGAGTGCGTCCATGATCCCCCAAGACCCTTAAGTGTCACTTCAAGTGCAACCAACACGCCAGGATGCGCGTCCATTGCACGTTCTTCAGACATCCGTAATCCCCGCTGGGCTCGTTCGTATTCCACGGCGCACGCACTGCATTCCCTCCATTCTCCAGTCTAGACTTGTCCACTGTGCCAACTTCCTCTTGTATATACTTTGAAATACACACACAGACCGCCTCTGCACACTTTTAACACTGCACAGTTTTTCTTTATCCCGGCTGGACGTGCAGTTTCAACTGAACGATGCAGCAGCCGCACCAAAGCTCGCAGGACGGTCTTCTTGGTCTTAACAGGTACATCCTGACGACAGACAGTTGCCTGCTTATTCTCTTGCAACCATTCTTGACATAACACTGCCTGACATGTTTTGCATTCCCGTGTCTTGGCAAAACTCATTTCGTGGGTAGTTTTCAGAGCTTCCTCGACAGATTCCCAGCACCTCTACATCCAGACTTGTTTAATGAGCCGACAGGATACGAAAGGGCGCTTCAGGAAGTCAAGCAATACGAGGATTTCACGACAATAGGTAAACCACGCTGGCGTAGCAGGAGATAAAAGGATCAACGATTCACCGAACTAGGAGAACCAACAACGCCCAACGTTCGATGTCTTTATGCGTCCTCCTAAATGCCGTGCACAACCTTGATCTGCTATTAATATACTCTCTGTGGTCGATAGACTGGGTGCAGGATGCAGTTCGGGAACGCTACCGTCAAACAACTAGGATCACAGAGGCTAGCCACTCTTGGTCCTCATACTTGTGGGAGTCTTACGAAGCTGGACAGGCATGGGTGGTTGTTTCGCTTGTTGGTACGACCTCCTCCTTGACTCTAATATCTAACAGCGATGCTGAAAACGTCGAGCTGATGCTCGAAGAACCGGATCACTCACCTGGAGATATGCTCCCATCGTAGGAGTCGTCATTGGAATCAACGCGGCGTTTATTGCCATCTGCACGGAGTGGCTCTCGGATATCAAACTCGGCCATTGCTCTTATGCATGGTGGTTGAATCAAAAGTTTTGCTGCTGGGGCATAGAATCAGAAGGTAAAGTCTATAACTCTGTCATGGAACGACCTCTCCCCTCATGGGCGTCTGTGTGGTGCACATTGATTAACGCCCAATACTCTTTGGTCCAAAAACAGATGGATACTGCGAAAACTGGAGCGAATGGAGTGGATTTGGGATTATCGACTACATCTTTTACTTGGTCTTTGCTGTAAGTGTCGAGCTTGAATCCTTCCC
Organism: Mortierella alpina; assembly: GCA_029449245.1. Lineage (NCBI taxonomy): Eukaryota > Fungi > Mortierellomycota > Mortierellomycetes > Mortierellales > Mortierellaceae > Mortierella > Mortierella alpina. The sequence goes on along the minus strand of JANATF010000003.1, from coordinate 552,307 downwards.
TATCACCTATTCTGGAACACTTTGCACGAATCTGGATCTAATCGGGCTAAACCCTTTCAGACCTCTTTTGCAGCCTCTGCTGCTTTCCTAGTTAAACGCTATGCTCGGTATGCTGCAGGATCAGGAATATCGGAAATCAAGTGTATCTTGGGTGAGGACGAGGCGCCATTTTGTGATGCAAATATGAACTGCTTCGCCTCTCAGCTGCGACTCGGTCATGTTACTGACGCTGCTTGTTTGCCCAATTATAGCTGGATTCGTCATGAAGGGATATCTGGGTGGATGGACACTGATCATTAAGAGCTTAGGACTCGCCATGTCTGTCGCTGCTAATCTCAGTGTGGGCAAGGAAGGCCCGTCTATTCACATTGCCTGCTGTGCGGGACATGTGGTCTCGAGGCTTTTTCCAAAATATCAAAGGAGTCGCGCAAAGTCCCGAGAGATCATATCTGCCTCGGCGGCAGCAGGAGTCGCAGTTGCGTTCGGGGCACCTATCGGTGGCGTTCTCTTTTCATTTGAGGTACGGTGCTAATTTCTCGTTGGTGATCACTATCTCGCCATGTGGACCAAAGATATCTGAACAACGTTTCTTCATTTGTTTTCCGCCGTACATTAGGAAATGAGCAATCACTTTCCCGCAAAAACGATGTGGAGGAGTTTCTTCTGCGCTTTGGTGGCTACTGTAACACTGCAAACCGCAAATCCTTATCGCACAGGAAAGTTGGTCATGTTCCAGGTCTCGTATGACCGAGACTGGCACTTTTTCGAGATGATCTTTTTTGTTTTCCTCGGCATCTTTGGGGTATGTGGCATTCGATTATAAGTAGGTATATTAAGGGACTATACAAAGCTGCCGCAATGGTTAACATTTGGCTTATCTCTGGAAAACAGGGACTTTATGGAGCACTCATCATCAAGTATAACCTCAAGGTTCAGCAGTTCCGGAAACGATATCTGGCTGAGCACGGCGTGATTGAGGCTGCGACATTGGCTTTTGTCACCTGTACGTTTGCTTACTGGAACATCTTTATGAAGATCGACATGGCAGAGTCCATGAGCATCCTCTTTCGAGAGTGTGAAGGCTCTGAGGACTATATGGGACTTTGCAAGCCAGAGAACACATGGAAGATGGTCGCTCTCCTGCTTCTTGCACTTGTGATGCGCTTTGTAACATGCACCATCTCTTATGGAGCCAAGGTACCTGCAGGAATCTTTGTGCCGTCAATGGCGATAGGGGCACTATTTGGTCGTATGCTTGGGTTGATTGTCCGGGCGACACAAGTGGCATATCCAGGATTTGTTCTTTTCTCGAGCTGCAGACCAGACGTACCCTGCATCACTCCAGGCACGTATGCATTCCTAGGGGCGGCGGCTGCATTGGGCGGAGTCATGCGGCTGACGGTGTGTGTGGTCGTCATCATGTTTGAGCTGACAGGAGCGCTGAACTATATTTTACCGACAATGATCACACTCATGGTCACAAAGACGGTCGGTGACTACTTTGGACGCGGAGGAATTGCAGACCGGTATATTCGTTTGAATGGCTACCCGTTTTTGGACAAGGAGGAACATTCGTTCGGGATTGCGGTGTCACAAGTAATGCAGAAGGACGTCACGGTTCTTCCGGCCTCGGGCACCCGTTTGGATCGTGTGGAGCGTCTGTTGGCAGACACCAATTACCAAGGATTTCCAGTTGTGGAAGATTCGACCTCAAGGACCTTGATAGGGTATATTGGACGGAACGAGTTGCGGTATGTGATTGACAAGGCCAAGAGAGCTCGGAACGTGTCCCCAATGGCGCACTGCTTTTTCCGACCAGGCAATGTGGAATCGAGACAGCACATGGACCAGTCAACAGCGAGTGCTATAGGAGGACTGGATCATGGAGGTATGCCGCCCATGCGGCACGATTCTCCCCGTGGTGCTGGCATGGAAGATTCTGGAGCTCCAGGCCTGTCGCCATCAGCCAGCGGAGGAAGCCAAGGTCGAAGTGAAAGCGAGACCAATTATGTGGATTTTGGACCCTTCATCGACCAGACCCCGATCGCAGTTCATCCGAAGCTGCCGCTCGAGACTGTGATGGAGATTTTCAAGAAGATGGGACCCCGAGTGATTCTGATTGAGCACCAAGGGAAACTTGTGGGTTTGATCACCATCAAGGATCTGCTAAAGTATATCTCGAGGACTGAGGCCCTCGACGAAGAAGAGGACGAGGAAGAGGCCCTTGTCAGTGGCCCCTTTGGCCAAGGACAGCGACGCAGGAGCCAAGAATTTCACGACTCTGACCCATCCTCCTCGCGCCGGTGGTGGTCGTCTGCAGGACTCAGAGGCAGTCAAGGAAATGGATATAGCCATGCGGATGGAAATGGATTATCGAACGGTATTGCGTATCGCCGTGGATCGGCAGGATCATCGCCATCAGTCCCATCGTCATCATTCAACAAGAGTTCTGGCTTGCATACACCCAAGGGAACAACGATTTCAAGACCCGGCAGAAGTCCCAGTATTGGAGGAATGACGATGGCGAGCTCTATAGCATCCTTTAGAGATCGGATCGAGCTCACGGAGCAGCAACAGCGGCAGCAGAGGCAACATGGACACGAACTAGTGTTTGACCATGGCGGTTACCTGGATGACGAGCCTGAAGGCGACGACCAGGATGAGGATGAGGTCCAGCTGCGGCCAGGGCACGGATGAGCCTTGGTGTAGTTTCAAAGAAATAAAGCGCATCGACCATTCTAATTGCGTGCTTGTAAGACCTAGACCCCCCCTCGGTTTTAGGCTAGAGTCCAAGGACTCTTTCCAAGGTGAACGTCATAGATAGGGGTAGCGGCACTAACACTTTTTCAAGCTTTGGAGCTTGGAAATACTAAAGCCCTCCGTCTCCCTGCGCCTATGATGCCGGAAAGAGCGATCCACCGTCTGGGTCCCAACTGAGCTGAGAGAGAAGCAGAGATCATGGTCCGTGGTTTGTTGCCTTTGAACTTTACCCAGTGGACTGCCGCGAGTCGAATGTGCCTTTGCTCCATCTTCCCATTCACTCTCCCTCCCTTATCTCGTATCTCTCGCTGTCTGCTGCTTGGTAACGCCGAGGATTAGTCCATGCCTTCGGTTCTTAGACCCCTTTAGACTGCCAACCAAAAAATCAAGTAGTGGGTGTGCATCTCTCCCTGCATGTTGTTGTAGTAGTGCAAGCACGGCATGAATCTATCTGTCAAAGAGTACAGCTCGATCATGCTCTCTTGAAGGCCCATCATTGAGTACCTCTTTTCAAGAATGCCTTTTGAGATTGTCTCTCGCCCCGAACTTGCGAACATTTCATTTATTTTCTAAGATGGGCTTTTGAGCTTTGTGTAGCGTGTCAAAGTATACCTGGCGCATAGCATGCTAGCGTGCTTTACGTGCCACTGTATGCCTCTTGCATCAACCAGTTCATTTTAGCGTGCATCATGGAGTCATGGAGGATGGTTTTCAGCTGGGCGTGTGCATGACTCCCGTACGTGGTGATGTTGTACAGCGAGCTACTACATATTACTCATGACGAGAAAAGGACATCAAGAAACGGCCGGTGCGCTACTCTGATGGCGAGTTGGCAAACCTTTAGCGTGGATGGCGACCCAACAAATTCGACCTGGAAATGAAGAGGAAGGATAAGAGGATGCGAGAGGATTCTGAGGATAATCAAAGGATAGACCCCCCCTCCCCGTATCTCACACTCACCTCACAGAGGCCTCTCTGTTTATGGCTCCCTTTCTCGCTTCTACTTTGTTGGCTGCAGCCGTGCCTGATCAGTGATTTGGAAATCTCGCTGTTATCCTCACTCCACTCCTCCTTTCCTCACACCTTCACTCTTCGTTCTAACCTCTCTGCGCCCATATCGCTTCGACACACACCTCTGCTCCCTGCACTTCTGCACTTTCCGCACTACACTCTTCCACTTGCCTATTCCAAACAGCCCACGACTTACCAAGAACAGGTCTTACCCTCTCCACACAGTTTAGCATGCTGCATTCGCCCATCTCCACTAGCAACCTTCCGCTCTCTCTTCCAGGTAAATATTGCGTTGTAGTCTCACACCCTTATACGAGATGGTCGCTGTGTCCCGGGGCTGTGGGTGTTTTTAGACCCTTACAGCAGTGAGAGTATGAGAAGGTGCCACGAGAGAACCACACCAGCAGGTGTTTGCATTTCGCCCATGCACGAGCAGCACAACCTCATACGATATCCTCCAAGCCCTTTGGCACTGCATGATTCATGCCTCGGTCCCAAGCAACAAACAACGACTACCTACTCTCACCCTGCACTCTTCACTCCCCTCGTCCGTTGTTGCCAGCTTTTTTGACCCCCCTCTCCCCCCCCCTGTTTAATGGTGTCACTCCCTCATGAATGGGTCCTTCTCGAATTTCGTGGCGCAACTTAATTCAGGCTGTTGGCCCGGGTCCCTCTGCGCTGATTGGCACATCCTATTGGCTCGTGCCTCGCTTTGTGAGGCCTGTGCTTCCATGGAGGTCGCTTGAGCAAGGCGAGTGGGAATGATGTCACCTCCAACGGCGGTGCTGAACGAAGTCTCATAAACCACCCCACGACCGTGAGCTCGCTCTAGAGCTGCACAACGCTATGATTGCCGAGCGTATCACCTGGCGATCCCACACTCAGAGTTACTGCTCGTCCTTTTGATTCTCTTTGTTGCTTTGGTGACCAGGCCGTTGGAGGGGAAGGCTGCCCCTTTTGGCTGGTAACCGCCCTTGACTTTGAAGACGTTTGGTCATTCTGACAACCTTCCTTCCCCAAGGTTTATTCTCACGCGCAACAACGGGCTTTCTGTTGGACAGGACTGTCGGAACACTCAGCACAGATGAGATGACATGTGTTCGACGCCATGCAGCAAACCAAACAGCTGCTTCCACCTCTTCTCCAGCTCCACCCATATCTCTCTATCATTACGACCATAGTCTTATTCTACGCGCCTTTGCCTTTGCCTTTGCCTTTGCCTTTGCCTTTGCCTTTGCCTTGCCCTTGCTACCCCTACTACCGCTGCTATTGCTACCACTACTACTACACTATTACCTCTACACCGCATTCGGAAATCTCTTCTTGATAACGAACACTCACACTCTCTTTCGCATCCCACTGCTCCCCATATTCTCTCAATCATGCTGTCATCCGCACTTCCTTTAGGGTGCAAGGTCCCATCGATCAAACAGCCCGTGAAGCCTGTTTCCTCACGACTCTCGCAGCCGTCTCTCGTCGCACGATCCACGTCCCTTACATCCCTACCACAGCTGGCGGCCATGGGTGGACCATCGCGGTTCAGCCCAACGTCTCTTCCATCGCCTGCCATCAACATCCCCTCGCCACCCTTGACACCCCATGTTCTGCATAGCCCCGGCAAGAACGGAGATGAGGACGAAGATGAAAGAGCGATGACTGGCAATAAAGGCGACATCTTTTCCTCGAGATTCCGGTGGCAGCGGGACGTAGAAGGGAGGCAGGAGGACACAGTGTCGTCGTTGCTAAGGCACTCTAGCTCTGCGCCGTCCGAGATGTCACCGCTTGAGAAGCGAGCCCTGTCCAGTGGTGTCAAGACCGGCTTCACGTTCTCGAGTAATTTGACACCGAGCCAAGCCAACAACAATAAGGAAGATCACCACAGCTACGAGTGCTTTGTGAACAAGATGGAGGATGACTATTGGAAGAGCGTGTCGACCATCCGTACCACGTATTTCTTTGACGGTATTGGCCGCGGCGGTGGGTTCCTGGCGGTAAGCATCTGCGTTTCTTCTTCTTGGTCTATTAAAGACCTTTCATGTCTGTTACAAATGGAAAACATGCTCATGACGTTTTGACAACTCTCTTAGATCCCACATCTGGCGTCGCATGGTAATGCAAAGACGAATGTGATCTGTAGGCTGCTGGAAGCTTGGTTAACAGAGAAGTTAGTAGAGCCAACCATCTCGGACTCGATCCCTGTTCTGGAGGACAACATCCAAAGCTCTGTGCAATCGATTGAGCAACATTTGCGACAGGATCCCAAGGTCTGGTCGGGTATCTCCAAGAGCTTCATTCACATCCAATGTGGACATGTCTTTATGCTCGACACTTGCTGCGATGACAATACAATCGTCCATCTCGGCGCCGATGAGTTTTACCAAGATGTAAGTGTCCATTCTTTTTCTTCTTTTCCTATTTCTTGATCCTCTTTGCTTGTGCCATCTTTTTTTGCTGACTTCTCTTCCCCTCCTTGTTGCTTGCTCTTGCGATCTAATACTGTAGTATCCGCTTTTTGTGGATGTGGAGATCAAAATGCACTGCGACGGCGGGCAGCAGGCAAAAGAGTCGTCGACAGAGGTGATGATTGCTTTCAAGAACGTAGTGAACCGCGACAAGACCAAGGACAAGGACAGGCCGTACGTGCACCGAGCGATCTTTAGTGAACCCAGGCGTCGCCAGTCTCAGGATGATAACAATCCGGTAGCGTAGCCTCACCCATTTACTAGCATCAAATCAGAGCGATGAAGGAAAACATAATCGCTGCATATCAGTTGTTCACCCGGTGAGAGTCGAGGCCTCATCCACGGTTGATGGGCCGCTAAAGAGAAAGTGTGTGTGTGAGAGAAAGAGAGAAAGAGAGAAAGAGAGAAAGAGAGAAAGGAAGAGAGAGAGAGAGAGCAGATGACTTGCAGTGACCCCACACAGACAAATAGGGAATCCAGACATGCATGATACACGATATATGTCGAGCGCTGGGTCGTTTCGGGAAGGAGGTAAATGCTCGTTTGGTTCCACAAGGAACATAACCTGCATCATCGACTTGCTGCTGCGATGCTGTGGTTGCTGCGATCTGCAAGACTGCAACACACACAAAAAACGTCCGAACGAGGGAGACAAAATGCGTGTGTCTGAGCAGGCGCGGAGTGGGGCTCCAGGGGAGAGACCATGCGGTGCTGAATCCAGCCCTGATTGGCCCGACTCGCCCGAGAGGGCGGTCTAGCCGTGTCGTGTGTCCTGCGCCCAAGGGCTCAGTGTGCTGGGGCCCTTCCTGGTGGTGGTGGTGGTGGTGGTGGCTATCATGTACTTGTATACACATGGACAGCGATGTTTTCATCCGCATACATGTCCTCTCCGCGTCTGTGTGTAGCCTGCTGCCTGCAGCCTGTTGTTGCTGTGACACTGCGCCATAGTCGCAAGGTGTTGTTTGTTTTTTATCGTTTCGTCAGCTTGCGCCCCATTTGCAGCTTTGCCCGCATCGCACTCCTTCATCCTCTCCACATTCCTCCTTTTCCTCCCTGTCATCCCCTCGCTTCGCTGTGTCTCCTTTTCTCATTCTTCGTTTGATTGTTGTCCTTCTTTTGGCTGCATCCGGGCAACACATCTTGCGATCTTGATCGCAGCTCCACACGCAGGTCCATTCATTTGTGTGTCCTGCCTCCTTGCTCTCTTTCTCTCTCTCTCTTTTTCATTCTTTCCATCCTCCCCTTCTTGCTCTCTTTCTCTTTTTCTCTCTCGTCCACTCACGCACCTGTTTCCCCCAGTGTGCTCCCTTGCACTCTGCACCTAGCCTACAATATCGACAACAACAACAACAACTACAACTACAACTACAACTTCAACACACGGCATACAGCATACAGCATACAACACCCCTTTCTGGTCCACAACACCAAGCACGCTACACTCTGTCGGTTTTAGTCCTCGCAGTCGCACACTGCGTGCTGTTTATTTTCCCATCTGACTTCTTGTCTGCACGCTGTCGTTTTCATTGACTAGACTGGATCACCCAACCCCTCGCTCTCGTTCCTTCTCTCTCTCTCTCTCTCTCGCTCATTCTCTTTCTCTCACACAAACACACTTTTCTCCTCTTTCTCTTTCTTCACCTTCCATTCTTCCATCCTTCCATCCTCCCCGTCCTTTGTTCTTTCTGGCTCTTCTATTTTGCGGGGTGTCCTTATCCTTAGTGTCCACATATACCTTTTCTTCGCCACAAACCCTATTTAGCGACCCCACCACCACCACCATGAGCCAGCAACAGCAAAGCCCCGCCAGCCCTCGTAATCACAGCCACAGCAATGGCCACGCGTCGTCATCCCCAGGGCCATCATCGGCCCATGCACCACCACCGGGTAGTCCCTCAGCAGCGACTTCCAATGCTCCGCCTGTACCTCATATCCGCATAGTACCGCACATGGACGCACCGCGGTCACTGCACTTTGATGTGGTCGACAAGGACGTACCCGAGGGCTTTGTACTGAAAATTGGGCGCTTTACCGATAAACAGGCTCTGCCCAACAGAGTCACATTCAAGTCCAAGGTCGTCTCCCGTGGACACGCAGAGATTTACACTGACCGTGGCAAGGTAAAACACTAGAATGCAATAGGGCGCCTGGAAGCTGGACACACGGACATGGGAGTGCACTCAAGGACAGCTGCACTTTGGGTTATGCCAACAAAAACGCCAGGACAGCCCGGACAATTGGAGTCATTATTACAAGGCGACCGCAAGACCTTGCGCGAAATCGGACTTGCGCGAAATCGGCTAGCCCGCTTGCTTGCTCGACTGTTTGTGTGCGTTGGATATGAGAAACAGGGTCTTTCCAATTTCTCTATGTTTCGCCGCACCCAGGACCGCATCAGTCGTCGCAACCCAAGCTGCTGTCCTCGATTCTCAGTATGATATTTCAACAAAGAGCATGGTCTGGAGAGCGGTCGATGTGGATGGGTGGCGGCTGTTGCTTATAGCAAGGACAAGGACATGCACCTATATTCGCTGCTCCGTTGGTGGCAAGCGCTGGGTGTATTTTGGCGGCGATCACTGGCGCTATCCAGGTTTAAATTGCTACATCTCTTGCAGCATGTAGATCTAATCAACAATGATCACGTCCCTGCTGCCTGCCCTGACAACCCTAGTTTTATATCCGAGACACAAAGTCATCCTCCGGAACGTTTCTCAACCACGCTCGCTTATCACCACCTGGTGTCGAGTCCAAGCCCACACAGCTCAAAGATGGCGACGTTGTGCAATTGGGCGTGGACTATCAGGGCGGCACTCAAGGTCAGTATCAAGGCCTTGGTTGATTTTTTTTTTTGCACTGAGAACAGGCTCTCAGTCATGGCTACCCGGTTGGACATCTTTTTTTTTTGACCTATTCGGCATTGAGAGCAATGAAAAAAAGGGAATCAGGCGTTCATTTTCCGAAATGGATAAGATATACCGTTTGTGGTATTACACGGAGCGACGTTATCTGGATGCAGGAGAAGTTTGCATGCACCACATGGGAATATCCTCAGGAGGCGCCTGTTTGCACATCCAATGCGCGCATATTCTCGGAGCAAAATCAAAAACATGGGAGCCACACGCCATTTTTTGAGTGCAGCTCATAGTTTGTACCCACCAGGAACAGTGTCTAGGAACATGGAACGGGCGACGCGCGCATGCTGTGTTCATTGAAAAATGCGACTACTGACCTATTTTTCATGCCTGGTCTGTGGTCTGTGTTCCCAACTTTTCTTCGTTTTTCCTCTTTTTTTGTGCAATGTAGAAATATATCGTTGTGTAAAGATGCGACTCGAGCTGAATCGCTCGTGGCAGCAGCAGGCCAACCCTTTCAGGTAACGCAGAAAAACAAAATTGAAAATAATGTCCATACGAGGGTGGACTAGCTTGCATAACTGCAGTCTAACTTGGAAGTACAATATATTGTGTTCTTGATAGGATGAATACCTTAAAGGTCATCCGCTCGCTTACGACCGCCACTGCAGCCAGTTCAACGGACTGCTGCATCTGCTTGTTCCGTATCGCATCGTTCCAGTCGCTCTTTGTAGCGCCGTGCTCTCACGTGTATCACTACAAATGCATCCGCCCGCTCCTGATGGCCAACCACCCAGGATTTCTCTGCCCGCTTTGCAGGACATTTGCAGATTTGGAGGATACAGTCGAGATTGATGACCCCATCGAGGAGGAGATACCTGCTGAAGGTGATTGCTGAGAAAAAAAAAAGTGATGGCATGTACTTATATATATTCATATATCCTCAACCCCTGCATATGCTACCCACCTTCCCATTTTCGAAAACAAAAAAGAAGAAAAGAACGAAGAAGATGAAGCATGACGGGGGAGGTTTGGGGTGGGAGTGTTGGATCTTCTTCATCTTTGCTATATGTATTACTAGAAAAATAGAGCTGACTGTCTCGTTTTTTTGCTATTTTTTTTCCCATTTGCAGATGTTGCCGCTGCCATCGAGAACGCGACCAGGGCACAAGAGGTCACTGTAGAGCACGCGGGTGGGACGCCCATACCGCAGGCGGAGATGCCTCAATTGGAGGAGGCCTATGCACCGACGCCTCCGTCAGTGCAGGCGCATACGTTCCAACCTCCCGATAACAGAAGCTTTTCCATGAATCATGGCTTGGCGCCCAGTCATCTCGGACCTGATGATCTGGACTATGAGATGGTACAGGACACTGCTCCAGAGGGATCATTGAGCAACAACAGCAACAACAACAACAATGCGCCGCTCGATGCTGAAGGAACCCATACCACCTCTACGGCCCTGCGCAGTCCTCCTCCTTCGCTCTTGACTCGCTCGCCCGTCGCTGATACGGCTCCTTGTCCTATGGATATCACCATGGCTGGTCCTTCCTCGACGGGATCATTGGTCTCTGCGAATGGACAGAACTCTTCCGTTCAACAGTCCCCCACCTCGGCCTTTTTCATGGCACCCTCCCCACCGATGTTTGCAGCCAGCACAGGAGTCACGCCGATTCTGGTCGGGTCTCCTTCGAGAACGCAGCAACAGCAGGCAGGTGGCAGCCACCACCAGCACCATATGCCTTTGAGTCCGTCCAACACTATGGCTGCCGCTGGTCACATGCTACAGAACTTTGTCCGTAACATCACCATCCCTACTCGGAACCGGACCCGGACCAACTCGAACTCTCCTCTCAATCCAATGATGCAACAGCAACAGCAACAGCAGCACCAGCCACAGGAGCAGCAGCATCAACATCGTCAGCAGCAGCAGCAAGAGGCATCATCGCCTGTTATGGCCGGGTCGATCACCATGATGGACGCGCAGGGTCTTCAATTACCTCATCCTGCCCATGCATCCCAAACAGGGGCAGATGTCTTTGGAAAGACCTTGGTGACGCCTCCTCCACTGATCCTCGAGGATGCTGGGGCGGTAGCTCCTGTCGATGACAATAGCAACAACAGTAGCAGTAACAGTAACAGCAACAGCAACAGCAATCGCAACAGCAGCGGCAGCAGCCAGGGGTGCCTTGCATTGGAGTCTGTGGAGGAAATGGATTCTGATCCTTCGAGCAGTCAGCCAGCAGGGGAATTTTCGCGGGAGCATAACGTACTTCTTCAGGGACAGCAGCAGCAGTCAAATGGGGAGGAAGAGGAACAACATCAACATCATCAACAGCAGCAGCAGCAACAACATATTGCTCAGACTCAATTCACGTTGGCTGCAGAGACTTCTGTGTGAGTTGTGGGCAAGTGAAGGAGGAGGAGGAGGGATGTGTGTACGAGAGAACAGGACTTAAAAAAAAAAAGCTGCAGCAAGTAGCGCCGAATTATATTAAAAATACCAGCGGCATTTCATTGGCTGCTGAACTACAGGGGCACACATGCTTTGAAAGTTTGGATGTCTTGCACCCGCGTTCTACTGGGATGCTTCTCAGCTCTTCACTCATTCTCTCACGATCAAATGAAGGCCACGAGCAACAAGTGAGAGGACGATCCCCTCAAAATCATCATCACCATGAAAGCATTTTTGTTATTTCTGAAGGTTTATTTTACAGTGCAGAAACATACAACTTTACGCAGAAAGGAGGATGGATTATTTATAATGGGGAAAGCGAGTCTGCAAGAAATGTAATTTTTTTTCTCTTTTTTTTCTTTTTTTTTACAGCTCATCGTGCTCAGGCATCTCCTCGGTAGGAGGAGCAGGGCCCGAACCACCGGCAGAGCCGTAAAGCTTGGAGGTGATGGGGTTGACGACAGCCTCGATCTCCTCCTTCTTCTCGTCGAGCTCCTCCTTGGAGGCAGTGGCGCCCTCGGACTCGAGCCAGGAGATCTTGGCGTTGATGGCGTCCAGAATGGTCTTCTTGTCCTCAGCCTCGATCTTGGAACCGAGCTGGGCATCATCGTTGACCTGGCCCTTGACAGAGTAGAGGTAGTTCTCAAGACCGTTCTTGGACTCGATGCGCTCCTTGACGACCTGATCCTCGTTGGCAAACTGCTCAGCCTCCTTGATCATGCGCTCAATCTCCTCCTCCGAGAGGCGGCCCTTGTCGTTGTTGATGGTGATGGTCTCGGTCTTGCCAGTGCCCTTGTCCGAGGCAGAGACACGCAAGATACCGTTGGCATCAATCTCAAAGGTGACCTCGATCTGGGGGACACCGCGGGGTGCGGGGGGGATGTTGGTCAACTCGAACTTGCCGAGCTGGTTGTTGTCCTTGGTCATGGTGCGCTCTCCCTCAAAGACCTGGATCAAGACGGTCTGCTGGTTGTCGGCAGCGGTCGAGAAGATCTGGGACTTCTTGGTGGGGATACCAGTGTTGCGGGGAATGAGCTTGGTCATGACACCTCCAGTGGTCTCAATTCCAAGAGTCAAGGGGTTGACATCCAAGAGAAGAATATCCTGGGTGCTGTCCTCACCAGAGAGAACACCACCCTGAACAGCGGCACCATAGGCAACAGCCTCATCGGGGTTGATACCCTTGGAGGCGGTCTTGCCACCAAAGAAGTCCTCGATCATGGAGATGACCTTGGGGATACGGGTGGAACCACCAACGAGAACAATGTCGTGAATCTCAGCCTTGGAGACGGCGGCATCGGCGAGAGCCTTCTCGACGGGCTTGATAGTGGCCTTGAACAGATCGTTGTTGAGCTCCTCGAACTTGGCGCGGGTCAAGGTCTCGGAAAAGTCGTTACCGTCATGGAAGGAATCAATCTCGATACGGACAGACATCTGGGAAGACAGGGTACGCTTGGCCTTCTCAACCTCGCGCTTGAGCTTGCCCATGGTCTTGAGGTCGGTGGTGATGTCCTTGCTGTTCTTCTTCTTGTACAACTTGACAAAGTGGTCAATGACACGCTGGTCGAAATCCTCTCCTCCCAAGTGGGTGTCACCGGCGGTAGAAAGAACCTCAAAGACACCATCATCGATCGACAGGATAGAGACATCGAAGGTACCACCACCGAGATCGTAGACCAGAATGGTGCGCTCGCCTCCCTTCTTGTCCATGCCGTAGGCGATGGCAGCAGCGGTGGGCTCGTTGACGATACGGAGAACGTTGAGACCGGCGATGGCACCGGCATCCTTGGTGGCCTGACGCTGGGCGTCGTTGAAGTAGGCGGGGACAGTGACGACGGCGTGGGTAACCTTCTTGCTCAAGTAAGCCTCGGCAACCTCCTTCATCTTGCCAAGAATCATGGCAGAGATCTCCTCGGGAGTGAAGGTCTTGGACTCGCCCTTGACCTTGACCTCGATGACGGGGGCACCGTTCTTGGACTTGACAATGAAGGGGAAGTGCTTGATGTCCTTCTGGACGTTGGGGTCATCGAAACGACGACCGATCAGGCGCTTGGCATCAAAGATGGTGTTGGTGGGGTTGGCGGCGTACTGGTTCTTGGCGGCGTCTCCGACAAGACGCTCCTCATCGGTGAAGGCAACATAGGAGGGGGTGATACGGTGACCCTGGTCGTTGGCGATGATCTCAACACGTCCGTTCTTGAAGACACCGACGCAGGAGTAGGTGGTTCCCAGATCTATCCGATGAGCAATGCAAGAGCAAGGAGACAGGCGGGCGGACGCGGTTAGCTAGATGCTTCTCTTTGATCAGAGCAGGGGTTTTCCTTGAGGAGAGGACGAGTGGCACTCGTTGGTCATTCCCGCGCAAGTTTCTATGTCCAAGTGCGTGCGAGATCATCCTGTTCCTGACGTGATCGGATCGAACACCTCAAAGATCGCGTTTCTCAGCTGGATCTCTGCGCTTGCGATCGATGAGAACACACAGCAAGCGACGAACAGAGGATGAAGGAGCTTGAGGAGGAGGAGACTTACCGATACCGATGACGGAGCCGTAGCTCTCGCGCGACTCGTCTTTCTTGGGTGTGTTAAACTCGGTCTGGGTATCGGCGCTGACGGTCGAGAGGGCCATCAAGCAGACCAATGCCAGCGCGATCAGAGCAATGGTGCTCTTGACGAACTTTGACATTATGGAGAGAGAGGGGGGGGGAGGGATGGGGATGGAGGGTGGAGGGTGGAGGAGATGATGATGAAGAAGAAGAGGAGAGAGATGGGCACTTGGGCGGGATATATATATTGCTACTACAGCACTCGAGACTCAAGCACTCAATATAGATCGAACCGGATAGAAAACCCAAAAGGCAGAGTGCGATATGGCTGGCAGCGTGTGATTGGCGGACACCGGGCTGATTGACGTGTCAGACGCAGACCATCGCCCTGAAAGTGTACGTGATTCGACACCGTTCATTTCTCACCAGGTGGACCAATTGGTGCGCTCCAACAGCAGCAAAGCGATCTCATCCTCCAAATTGCTCTCTGACACGCAGTGCACGCCTAGCACGTCCACACTGCAGCCTATCTCTCGGGCCATCTCGCACTCCTTGCGTGTCAGCGTGCCATTGTGCCATCATCCTGTGGAGACAGAGCCACGTAAGAATGCCCAGCGTGTCCTTTCCTGCTCTGCACAAACGCATCCGTTTTTCTGGCAATCTCTCGTTCTTGCTCCCTCTTCCCATCCTCCAACTGGCCAAGACCGTGCAATGCCAATGCGTCTCGTGTCACAAAACCAGAAACAAAAATGATAAAAAAAAAATAGTCTGCTGTGCTGCTGGGGCTTTAGTGTCAAGACAACATATTCACTATCGATTGACGGTGTTGTTGTGTGCTACAGCTATGATGTTATGTTGTCTGCTATCTTTGGCCTATGCAAAAAGGACGCTTTGCTTGCCTGCTTTTGCTTCACTCTCAGTCCACCTCCTCCATCTCTGTGGCCTTGACAACATCCCCAGCCTCGAGTGGAGGCATGTCCGCAGAAATGCCTATCTCTTGATCCTCGTCTTCTTCATCAATCGCCAATCCAAGCTTGATCATCCGATAGATTCGGTCCGCAAACGTGTCCGTCTTCTCAATGCTAAAGCCCGACACGATCAGCGCAACTTCATACATCAACATCGTCAGATCCTTGACTGTCTTGTCGTTCTTGTCCACATCCACTTTGGCCTTGAGTGTCTTGATTATCGGGTGCTTGGGGTTCAACTCGAGCGACTTTTTCGACGCCATATACGACGACATGGATGTATCTCGCAAAGCCTGCGCCTTCATGATGCGCTCCATATTCGAAGACCAACCGTAGGCACCCGTCACCAGGACACAAGGCGATTCCGAAATCCGGTTCGACACCAACACCTTCTCCACCTTGTCCCCGAGAATCTCCTTGATCTGGGTGCAGAGACCCTCATACGACTTGACCTCGGCTTCGCGTGCACGCTTCTCCTCCTCATCCTCTTCGAGCTCAAGACCCTCCTTCGTAACCGAGACCAATTTTTTGCCATCGTATTCCTTGAGCTGTGTCACCGCGTATTCGTCAATGGGATCGACCATGAACAAGACCTCAAAGCCCTTTTTCTTCAAGACTTCATTAAACGGAGAGTTCTCGACCGTCGCGCGCGATTCGCCAGTGATGTAGTAGATACTCTTTTGCTTCTCTGGCATTCGAGTCACATAATCCTTGAGCGAGGTCATCTCGTCCTCTGACTTGGTCGAGTAGTAGCGAAGCAGGTCCGCGAGCTTGCTCCGGTTCTGTGCATCCTCATGAATGCCGAGCTTGATGTTCTTGGAGAACGCCTCGTAAAACTTGTGGAACTGCTCCTTGTCCTCAGCAATATCGGCAAACATCTCGAGACACTTCTTGACCAGGTGCTTGCGGATCACCTTGAGAATCTTGTTCTGCTGAAGCATCTCTCGAGAAATGTTTAGCGGCAAATCCTCAGAGTCCACAATGCCCCGGATAAAGTTGAGCCACTCTGGGATAAGAGCCTCGCAATCGTCCATGATAAACACGCGGCGGACATAGAGCTTGATGTTGTTGCGCTTCTTGCGGGTCTCAAACAAATCGAACGGTGCACGCGAAGGGACAAACAACGTGGCCCGAAACTCGAGCTGACCCTCCACCGCAAAGTGCTTGACTGCCAGATGGTCACTCCAGTCATTGGTCAGGGACTTGTAAAATGACGCGTACTCTTCTTGAGTGATATCCTCGGGATTGCGAGTCCACACAGGCTTGGTCTTGTTGACCACCTCGTTGTTGTCAACCCTCTTCTCCTTGATCTTTTTCTTTTTCTTCTCTGCCTTGTCCTTCTTCTCCTCCTCATCTTCAATCTCTTCTATCTTGGGGCCACCATCTTTGACTTCATGGCCCTCCTCTTCCAGCACTTTTTCTTTCTCCTCCTCCTCATCAACTTCCTTCTCAATCTCCTTCTCGATGGCGAGCTGGATAGGGTAGCCAATATACTCGGAGTGCTTCTTGATGACCTCCTTGATCCTTCTCTCCTCCAGGTACTCGAGTTGATCCCCCTTCATGAAGAGGCGCACTTCCGTGCCACCGCCCAAAGGCTTATTGACCGTGTCTCGGGTGATAGTGAACGATCCACCGGCAGCCGATTCCCAAATGTACTGCTCATCATCGTTATGCTTGGAAATGACCTGCACGCGTTCCGCCACCAAAAAGGCCGAGTAAAAACCAACACCAAACTGACCAATCATCGAGATGTCGGCACCTGTGGCAAGGGCCTCCATAAAGGCCTTGGTACCGGACTTGGCGATGGTACCAAGGGTGTTGACGAGGTCGGCCTTGGTCATGCCGATACCTGTATCGCGGATGGAGAGCATCTTGTGCTCCTTATCGGGTGTGATTCGGATATAGAGCTCCCTCTCGGAATCGAGCTTGGAAGGATCCGTGAGAGACTCGTAGCGGATCTTGTCGAGCGCATCCGACGCGTTGGAGATGAGTTCTCTCATAAACACCTCTTTGGTGGAATAGAAGGTGTTGATGATCAAGCTCATCAGTTGCGAGATCTCGGCCTTTATTATGGTTGGATATATGAAGTGGACGAGATGACAGCAGGCAGACAAACAACGACAGACGGGCAGACGGACATGGCAGAGGTCAGCGACAGTACCAGGCGGCTGAAGAAACGCAAGGAAACTAAAAGAGGTGTGTGCTGGTCTGAATACTTGCCTGGAATGAAAATGTTTCTGTTTCCATGGTGAAGGGATGTCAAGAGAAGACGGACGAGGGGTGGAGCTCTTGGTCGTGTAGAGTGAGGTGGAGACAGTAAAGAAAAGTAAAGAAAAGTAAAGTATGGTAGAGTATGGTAGAGTAGAGTAGAGTAGAGTAGAGGCAGAATGTGGTGCTGTGAGGCGAGTAGAGTAGAAAGTGAGCGTGTCGAGTGCTGGTAGTTTACAGGAGAAAAAGAGTTGCAGGAGCCAACGAGCCCTTGCAGACCAACATTTTATGCGCCCGTGTGCCTTGCGCGAAGGGCTTCTCGATTTTTCGTCCGTCTTCCAAAGGCTTCGGCTAAGCCGCGACATGGGTCACATGGTAGCCAATCGCATTTCGTGTTGAATGCTTTGGTTTATGATTGTACAGTTACAGTGAAGATGTGTTGAAGCACTAGTTTTGGATCAGGTCAGGGGAGATCTTGAACGCGGCGCCAGTGCCGCGCTTGACGTCGTCCAGCGACACGTCCGCCATCAACTCCGTCAGGACCAGGCCGCCGTCCTTGACGTCAAACACGCACAGGTCCGTGATGATCCTGTCGACGCAGCCAACACCCGTCAGAGGCAGTGTGCAGTCATCCAAGATCTTGTGCTTGCCTCCCTTGGCCAAGTGCTCCATCGTCACAACAACACGCGTACCGGGGCTGGCAACCAGGTCCATGGCTCCACCCATACCCTTGACCATCTTGCGGGGAATAATCCAGTTGGCAAGATCACCCTTGGCAGAGACCTGGAGGGCTCCCAGAATGGTGAGGTCCACATGTGATCCGCGGATCATGGCAAACGAGTCATCGCTCGAGAACAAAGAGGCTCCAGGCAACAATGTGATGGTCTCCTTGCCAGCATTGATCAGATCGGGGTCCTGCTCACCAGGCTTGGGGAAAGGTCCGAATCCAAGAATTCCGTTCTCGGACTGCAGATGGACATTGACGCCCTTCTTGAGGTAGTTGGAGGCCAGCATGGGCATACCGATGCCCAAGTTGACATACATGCCGTTCTTGAACTCCTTGGCCGCACGGCGGACAATCTTCTCACGACGACGCGCTGCCTCATCCTTCTCATCACCGGCAAGTGAAGCTCCAGCAACGCCTGCGGGCTTGTCCTCAGTCAACGTAAGACGCTCAATGCGCTTCTCGTAGCTCTTGCCCTGGATGATGCGCTTGACAAAGATGCCAGGCAGGTGAATGTCCTCGGGTCTCAGTGAGCCGACGGGGACAATCTCCTCAACCTCAGCGATCGTGTTCTTGGAGCCCTTGGCCATGACGGGGTTGAAGTTCATGGCTGATCCCTTGAAAACCAGGTTTCCGTAGGCGTCGCCCTTCCAGGCCTTGACCAGAGAGTAGTCACCCGTGATGGCTTCCTCCATGATGTACTTGCGACCGTTGAATTCGCGAACCTCTCTAGGCTTGCTGCGAATAAGAACCTTGCCATCGGCGCCGTATTTGATAGCCAACTCTCCAGTTTGGACTATGGTAGCAGCAAAGAAAGGCAGGTTTTTTTTCAATAGGCTGTTGAAAGACACAAAATGACGTTTCAGAGTTGGTGAAGATGTGATGAAATCTCGAACGTACCTTCAGTGCCGTAGGCAGTAGGGGTGAAGAAAGCGGGGATGCCTGCACCACCGGCGCGGACACGCTCAGCCAGAGTGCCCTGGGGGGTCAACTCGACCTCGAGCTCACCCGACAGGTACTGGCGCTCAAACTCCTTGTTTTCACCAACGTAACTGCTAATCATGCGCTTGATCTATCATTCCAGAAGAGTGGTCAAAGGAACCACATGTCAGTTCACTTTGAAAAAACATAAAGCAAACACAAACAACACCCAAACACCAACGCCAATACTTTGGACAAAGGCCAAATATCCAAGTGAGCGTCGGTCTTACCTGCTTAGTGCGCAGGAGCTGTCCAAGACCAAAGTCATCCACTCCAGCATTGTTCGACACCACGGTGAGATCCTTGCAGTCAGAGGCGCGCTGCTTGAGTGCTCCAATCAGGTTCTCGGGGATGCCGCACAGTCCAAAACCGCCGACCATCAGAGTCGATCCTGAGGGAATGTCCTTGACAGCCTCCTCGGCCGAGGCATAGACCTTGCTCAGGTTCTCAACCTCGCCGCTGTTTTCCTTGTGCACGGGACGGAAGGTCGAGAACTGGCGGCCAAACGTGGTGGTGAACGTGGCAATGGTCACTTGCTATTGTGTCCATAGTTTGGTGGCAACGAAGAGAGATGTGAAGGTTGTTGTCAGTGAATGCAAGCTCAAAACGCATGGGGAGTGAAGAATTGAGTTGGTCTCTGCTCCTTGGCTTCCTCGTGCAAACGGGCACTGGCTGAGGTCTAAAGCACTGTCGCTCTTGCTGGACTGGACTGGCTGTCTTCAAAAAAAAAGAGAGCATCCTGAGGTCCAGGCAATAGCCGTGGGAAGAAACACGCCGCCAAAGCGAGTGGAGAGCATACGCTACCTTGGAAGCGCCGCGTCTTGCCTGCTGCAAGAAGATGGTCAGAGTCATGGGCAAGATGGGCGATGTGGACGAGAGGAGGAGAGGAGGAGGGGGGAGGGGTAGAGTGGGGAGTGTAGGGGAGTGTAGGGGATGATGGATGGAGAGTGAGGAGGTGCGACGAGAGACAAGGGCACTTTAAATATCTTTTTTGGCAGGTGTGCTCTCACACGCACACGGGTGCCTGCTTCCTCGAACACGCGCAATTTTGTCTCTTCTTCTCCACACCAAACCCCTCAATTGCTGGTCCCGGAGGATCTGTGGACCAATGACCCTTCGATCCACCGCCGTGGTCTACATACAGTTGCTCTTTACATGGACTGGCAGCACACCTCACACTCCTCGCCAGCACTCTAGCGCATTCAATTACAGCAGCCAGCCCTCCCTGGTCCTTCCGTAGGCGCAACTGAGAAAAACGCCGTTTTTCGGTTCCTTTTGCTTCCGAGGCGAGTCATCGACAGCCTCTTCTTCTTTCTTCCCATGCTTCCCCTCCTTCCCTCTCCCCTCCTCACCTCTTTCTCACCACCCTCTCACTCACTCCTTGATGGTCATCATAATTAATCCTCATCATGACATGACACTGCTTCGCAAGAGATAGTTTTTTTTCTTTTTCTTTCGTGATGTCAATTATTGGATACAGGGCAAACAACTACTTTACAAGAGGGGAGGGGAGGGGGGGATCAAAGGAGTAATAGAAAGACGTAGAAAAGAGATAGAAAAAGTAAAAAATGCAATCGGTGCAAGCCCACGGGGCTCGCCTGCCTTCTTGATACTCTAGATGGCAAAAAAACCTCTCTCCTGCTGTTCCTTTCAAACGGCCATAGCGGGCGATTCCTGTCGCAATGCCTGGTCCTGCTGCTCCACAGACTGACCAATCACCTGGTGCTGCTTGGCTCGTCGGTTCAACATCGTCGCCTGGTTCATGTTCAACTCGAACCCAGCACGGCGCCGACGGCTGGCCGAGCTAGTCGTCGAGGACGCCACCGTCGATGTCGAAGTCGACGTGCTCATCGTGTGCGACGACTTGGAAGGTCCCACCTGGTTGTGTCCCCGCACCGCAGTGTTCAGCGACCCACCAGATCCAGCCAAGGGCAAGCTGTGTTGAGCGGGTATCGGGTGACCTGCCTGCTCTTGCTGCTTCAAGTACTTTTGGTGATGCTCTGCTGCCAATTCCTCCTGAGCCTTCTGATACTCTTGCTGCTGCTGCTGAAGCAACAGTCTCAACTCCTGTGCCTTCTGATCCTCTCCAGATTCCTTCACGCTCATCTCCTCCTGAGCATGATCAATGTTGATCTCCACTCCGCTCAACCCTGCAACTACTGCCTCATCATCGCTCGATATAGATCCAGTTCCATCGTCAGAATAGTTGGAGTTCTCGTCATCCTCCGCCTCATCTTCCTCATTCAGCTGAGACATGAAAGCCTGGCGCTGGCGCGTGGACGTGTTCAGAGCATCGACTGGATGAAGACCCGACTGGGCCTGCCGGCGACGCGAAGACTCTTCCTCCATGCGATGGACAGCGTTCGACACATCAAAGACCTCCTTGAGACCAATTCCGGGCGACAGCGGGTTTTCTGCTCTGCGCTTGTAAGGCGTCTTGGATCCATACTCGGGTGTCATGGCCGCAACACTTGTCAGCACCTTGTTCTCTGCCACAGCAGGTGACTCGACTGCAATAGCAGGGACTGCACTGCTGACGGCCTCCTCGCAGATCGCTGCAGTCTCACCAGCCTTGATCCAAGGGTGAGCCAGAAATTGGTCAATGGTGTACCGCTCGTTAGGGTTCACACAGAGTAAATGGCTGATGAGGTCCTTGACTGAAAGGTGACAACGACGCAATATACACATCACAAATGTTAGTAATTGGCCAGATGCATCAGTGTCCTCGTAATCCAAAAAAAAGGGAGGAAAGGAAGAGGTTCAAAACTCACCAGACACAGAAATCTCATCCCACCATGGGCTGAGGAAAGAATATTGACCGCGGGCAACCTTCTCGGTCAAGGCTTGAATGCTCTCATCGTAAAATGGAGGAAAGCCGCAGAGAAGCGTGTAAAGGACACATCCCATAGCCCACATATCGACCGACTTTGAGTAGCGCTCATCCTTGACAATTTCAGGTGCAGTGTATCCGACAGTTCCACAGGGTGTCATTGTCTGCTCGTTCCAAACAACCTTTGAGAGACCAAAGTCTGCAATCTTGACACGACCAATACCACCACCGCCGATTCCAGCCTGGAATACACCTTCATCCTCCTTATCGTCCTCATCAGGCTTAGCTCCAGGTGGCGAAGGAATGATAGGGATGGGCTCAAACAAGATGTTTTCAGGTTTGATATCGCGGTGAATGACGCCCTTCTCCTCGTGCAAATAACGGATGGCCTGGGCAACTTGAACAATGACATGGCGAGTCAGTTCTTCGGAAAAGTAGGTGAGTTTGACAATACGGTGAAACAACTCTCCTCCAGGTGCCAGTTCGAGAACAAGGAAATAGTGCTCATTCGACTCTGAGAACTCGTACAACTCCACAATTCCTGAATGCTTCAGCTGACGCATAATCTGGACTTCTTTGAGGATGTTGGCGCGCTATTCACATATAAAAGTATATCGACGAGCCAATGTCAGTATGCGCGTTTCGAATTCGATTAGAGAGAGTGAGCAACGTACAACGAAAATGGGGACGAATCACAGTGACGGGAGAAATGAAGGAGATATGAGAGTTGGCACAAAGTGAAGAACGCAGTGGAAAGAGAAAAAGGAGAAAGGGAACAAAAAAAGTCAAGGCCCAAGATTTGGAGATGCTGACCTCAGTGACACGAGGCTTCTTTTTCATGTCGCGGTGGAGATGCTTATTCTGCAGACGCGGTTTGGTTGGAGGAGAGGACGGCCACGATCCAAGGCATGGTTACGAGAATGTGAGTACGCGCGAACATTTGTGTGTTTTCCTTCAAATCGATATTCCGTTCATCCTTTTGATCCTTCCTCCTAGCAATATCCTCGTTCCTCTGAGTCGTCATGTCTAACTGTCTGTGTCCACTCCTGAAAATAACCAAACAAAGGAGCCGGTCTTGCGCGGAGCGTGCAGAGACAAGAGCTTGGGTGCAGAAATACCACCACCAGAGCCATATCATTCAGAGCCCTGCGCAACCGCGAAGGTAGGGTACACCCACTTCAAGTGCTCTGTTCCACACTATCCATCCTGCAATGTCCAAAATTTCCATTTCCTCTTGTCCACGATCCTCTTTTCATGCTGCCCCTCCTCTTGTGCATTTGTGTCAACAAGTCAAGGGTAAAAGCACGCACCTGGTGAGCATTGAGTTCGAACTTGCGGACAACTTTGACGGCAACCATGCGATCCATCTTGGTATCATGAGCCTTGTACACGTTGCTGAATGCACCACTACAATAGTTGTATTGAAGAAGGGGAGAGAAGATGTATGTGTTAGCGTCATGGCATTACCGCTCATTTTTTTTGGGTCTCAAGAGCGATCACTGTCCCCCCTCTCCCCCCCGCTTTTCCGCGCGACGCAGCGCTTTCATCTCCTCTTCCACAGTCTTTTTGAAACCCCGCACTCCATAGAGTTGCACAGAAAGATAAGGGGATTGGGCATCCAAAAAGAAAATAAAGCCAAGCGTGCAGCTGTGGCCAGAAAGGGGAAGGCTGTTGGCGCTGGCGTTGACCAGGATGTGTAGCAAACAAGAGCGTAAGTAGACAATGTGAACCTGGCGTCCAGCGGTGTCTAACGATGAGTATGATGCCGATGATATCATACCCTCATCAGGTATTAAAGCTAAAGGCAAAAAATGCTCTCATCACAACACCGCATTGATCGGCTCTTGTTGTCATTGCGGGAAGCTGCAGTTGCTGGCCAAGTGTAACAGCCAACTTTGGTGGGACTCACCCATAGCCCAGACTCTCCATAGCCCAAGCCCGTCGCTTTCCACCCCCTTTCACCAAGTCCGGAATAACTTATTACACGTTGAGAAGGCCCTCTTCCCGTTCAACGATGAGCAGCGTCATACATAAAAAAAAGGTTGTGCACTTACTCGCCCATTTTTTCGACCAATTTATACCGCTCCAGACCTGGGTAGTAGGGCATCTTGCTCTTTTGGTGCTTTTCCTCTGCGACAATCCTCGAGGCAGCCTCTGTGTTGTTGGTGTTAAAGCCAGCTCCACCGGCAGCATTGGCAGCCTGTGCCGTGGCATGATTGTGTTGATCCGCCAAGGCTGCCGCAGCTGTACTCCGGGTGGGCGAGGGGTTTCTAGACCCGGACCGAGATTTGGACTTTGAAGAGCTGTGTTGCGGAGACTGAGTCGGCGTCCCCGAGTCCCGCGGCTTCATGTCCTTACCGCTCTTTCCATGCCGGATAAAGTTCTTGAGTTGCTCAAGGAGGGGTGCCATTTTCTGCTATCGAGGGTGTGGGTTTGTATGTTTGGTGGCAAACGGTGTGGGTGCGGGGATGAGCAACGGAAGAGAGGGAAAATAAGAGCAACGTTCTCGACTACTCAGGAGAAAGACAACAAACCAAACCAAAGCCAGGGTTAGTGATGAGCAAGGTGGCGAGAAGTATAGACCATACCAATGGCAGGGTATGGAGGAGGAGAGACGAAAGTGTGGGCCATGAGCAGGTGGAAGCTCGAAAGGCTGAGAGTGGAGAGTGGACGCCAATGAGTGCTTCCCACCTGCGGCTGAGCAGTATGCATACGACTTACGGCTACAAGGGAGGAGTGGCCGAGGAGATTGATCTTGATCACGGACGAGGCTGGTTGTGCGGATGGGTGGATGGGTGGTTTGCGGGGGATGAGTGATGGCAGTGAGTGATGATTAATACAGAGAGAGAAAGAGAAAAGAAAAAAGGGCCCAAAGAGACGAGAGTGCGAACTCATAACCACAGCTGAGAGGAAAATATTTTTTTTTGGGCTGCGCATTGCCACCGCAGGACAGCAGACAACGATGATGCGCACGATGCCATGTTGATGCTGTCACCTCATATCATTCTGCTGGGCTGAGGACAGTCGCACTTGCACTGCTAACCCCTGCAAGCACTGCATGAACTGTAAACATGCATCCATGCCTGGCCAAGAACGCCCCAACTGGAGCGAGCGCTTCTAGGCGTGATTGCCAAGACACAAACACTTTGTTTTTTCATCTTGTGCACGCTGTGGCCTTGGCCCTGGCGCACACTCTGGGTGAATATCCTGGATGCGGTCATCTTTGTCTCGGTCTCGGCAGCACTTTCCCTCGTGTGTGGTCGCATCCCTTTTTTTCACCTCACTCCTCCTGAAGACACAAACCCAGAGAGCAAAAAGATATGCACAATATGACAAAAAAAAAGGCGATTCTTTTCGAACAGTGGTCACTATGCTGTCATGAGCAATAGAATGGGGCCATGGCATCCACAGCCGACGCACTTTCAGGAGGGCCTGGATGGCATTCAGTCTGTCTGCGGCTACATAGCATCATAAGTTTATGCATGCAGAGCGAGGAAAAGGCAAACGGGTCATCCATCCTAAACGATCCTCCTCCAATCAACCTCTCCTCCTGGACCCTACCGCTCTCCTGCTTCAATATTGAGAGCCATGGATGTCCCTTCATCCTCACCTGCGTTGCATTCATCCAAGGGCACGTGCACTTCTTACCCTCGAATCGAGGAAGCAGGCGGCTACCCTAGATTTCGGGTCACTAGACTGTGGGTAACATCAGCGTAGCTCCCTCACATTGGGCGAGGTATGTTCCGCAAGGGCATTTCTGGCGAACAAATGCTGTTGTATGACTCTATCTCTCTTTCGCAATTTGACTTTATAATACTTCATGGACCTTGGAATTCAAGCGCGTTACAAACGAGTCTACGGCCTACGGACTAAGTCTTCTTGATGGATAAGACCATTATTCAGAATCCACTCCTTGTCCAGACCGACAAAGCTCCAGGCCAAGACACAACGATCGATCGTTTATGGGAGCACCTTGCTCAGCCGCCCGGGCACCGAACCAACAGCAGGCAGGACACACAAGTGGCAAAAAGTCGCAAAAATGGCCAGAGGCCGGGCAGGGGCAGCTCTGTTCAGCTCGAAAAGGGTTGATCCGGTCGAGAGTGTTGATGCGCGCTGTGCTCAAAAGTGAGACATCTTTTCTTTTCTGCGTACAAAGGGGTCGAAGAAAACACACTGAGGCTGAGAATCGTATGCACTTTTTGACCATGGCTGGCCGTCGGTTACCGTGTGGACAATGTCGCTGGCTAGCACATGGCTCTCGGGGTCTTCTCTAGGTGCAGGTGCAACAGCATGATGCAAGTCCTGATCCACATCCATGGGTGCACACAGCAGCTGCAATGCGAGAGGATCTGATAAAAGAAAGCAGAGCAGATCCAAAGGTTTCCATGGTGCATCACTGGTGTGCGAGTTGTTTGGTGCTTTTCATCGTTAGCAAGATGAGAGTTGCGAATGTTGATGCGATGATCTCATGTGGAGGGACAGGGTCTTGCCAGCCGGCCTTGCTGGTGAAGACAGAAAAGCCGCGGACGAGAAAGAGGCACCGACGGAGTGAGAGCACTCGCACGTGGTAGGGCAAGGCACTGATGAGGAGAAGCATCCCAGGACACCTCTGTACTGCGAGGGTGTAGATCGAAGTGTAGGCGAGTGGAGGAGTGGAGGTACCCTTTCTCGGGAGAGCGGAATTCAATTTTCACATGCAAGAGCAAGTGTCACCCAGGTCCACACTCAAAGTGTCACTTATTCTCGCCTCACAAACCTTGCTCCAGAGTCCCCGGCCGGGCACACGGACACGCACCCTGGAGAAATAAAGCGGGGGAGACAGTATCACAGTATCGCAGTACATGTGCAGTGTAGACAGACGGGACACGGACAGCAAGGGATGCACAGCTGAACCGGCTGTAAAGGATAGAGCACAATCAACATCGGTCGCACATAGGCTAACACAACAGACGCTATCATCCTGAAAACAACGTGGCAGAGAAGGGCAGAGAAGGGTAAGGCAGAGAGAGAGAGGGAGAGAGGCAGATCAGGGGAGTGGAGTGGTATGATTGTTCCCTTTGTGCTCTTGGGAGGTGGACGAGTGCCGTGTGGGTCGATTGTCGCTTTGTCATGGGCACCTGGAGGTGCTTCTTTGCCGAAACGCATATGCAAATCGCAAACCTTGTTGGCTGTCCTGTCCAACAGCTGTATTGCATTCTTCAGAGTACGCCTGATCAGAGGATGCCTCACCCTGGCTGGCTGATCTGTGTGAGTCTCTTTCTCCTCTCGCCTCTTGACCTGCTCCACGTCTATATAAAGTCCGGCTGCCGGCTCGTGTGTGTCTCTTCTCTTTTTCCTCTCCTTCTCTCTCCTCTCTCTGTATCCACGTCAAACTCACCCACACCGCACCGCTCCCTCCACTCCGCCTCATTTCTAGCCGACTCCTCATTCCCCTCTCTTCCATCTGCTGTCAAGTCCATTTCTCGTTCTGGGCATTCTCAACTGACAACAACTCGCACCGCTCGCAACACTCGCAACACTCGCAACACTCTATACACTCCCCGCAAACGATGTCCGAGTCTGCCGCTTCACAACGCCTGGCCTTTGTCCAGAACCACCTGCAGGTTGCTGCTTGTGCCAACCAGGAGGAGCCAAGAAAGAAGACGTAAATAGACCTACCCGACTCTTGTGCTTCTTTCTCTGCTCCTTCTGATCCATGAACACGCTTATTCCACCAAACCATTGTTCTAACGGGCCTGTCCTTCTCTTGCTGTTCTTGATCTTGCAGTCCCGTCGAGTCGATGAACGAGGAGAGAGAAAAGGCCACCTTCGATGTCAGAGAGCTTACCTACTTCCTGGATGGAGGCGAAAAGTACACCAAGATCAGGGAAAAGTTCATGATGGAGCTGGAGCGCGACCCCACCTTCCGCATGTATGACATGTACGATGTCACCAAGGACGAGATCCGTGTTCGCACCATGGAGAAGGTAAACATCGCTGGATAGGGCTAAAGGACACGCAGCTTGGACAGGTCAATGAAGTCACTGCTGACCGTTTTTTTCCATGTTTGCTCACCTGATAGTTCCGTACCATCGTCCACTACGTCTCTGCTGAGCCCGTCCCCATCTTCACGATGCGCATGCAGACCATCTCCTTGATCGACCCTGGTTTCTGGACCCGCTTCGGTGTCCACTACGGCCTCTTCTTTGGCGCTCTCCGTGGATCAGCCACCTCTTCCCAGTTCTCGCACTGGGTTTCCAAGGGAGCCCTTGCCCTGAACGGCATGGTCGGATGCTTCGCCATGACCGAGTTGGGCCACGGCTCTAACGTTGCCGGTCTCGAGACGACTGCCACTTTTGACGAGGCCTCTGACCAGTTCATCATCCACACCCCCTCTGTCACTGCTACCAAGTGGTGGATCGGAGGTGCCGCCCACACTGCAACTCACACTGTCTGCTTTGCTCAGCTCATTGTCCGAGGCAAGCGTTACGGAACAAAGTCCTTCGTTGTCCAGCTCCGCGATACCCGCACCTACACTCTCATGCCCGGTATCAACATTGGAGACATTGGAAAGAAGATGGGTCGCGACGGTATCGACAACGGCTGGATCCAGTTCACCAACGTTCGCATTCCCCGCACCAACATGCTCATGAAGCACACCAAGGTCTCGCGTGCTGGTGAGGTCAAGGAGCCTCCCATGGCCCAGTTGACCTACGGTGCCTTGATCCAGGGTCGTGTCGCCATGGTGGTTGATTCTGGAAACATTGGCAAGAAGGCTGTCACCATTGCCGGTCGCTATGCTGCTGTCCGTCGCCAATTCTCCTCCAGCCCCCATGATGTCCAGGAGACCAAGCTCATCGACTATGCTATCCACCAGTACCGTCTCATGCCCCTCCTCGCCCAGGCCTATGCCTTCCACTTTACAGGAGTCGAGACCCAGAAGTTGTACGACGACCTCATGGACAAGCTCGAGTCGACCCAGCCCGGCGACGCCTCGATGCAGGATACCCTCGACACCCTCAAGGAGACCCACGCCACCTCGGCCGGCTTGAAGGCCTTCTGCACCTGGTCGACCTTGAACGCCATCGAGGCTTGTCGTCAGACTCTTGGAGGCCACGGTTACTCTGCCTACACCGGTCTCGCTACCATGTACAACGACTTTGCGGTCCACTGCACCTGGGAGGGAGACAACACCATCTTAACTCTCCAGTCGGGACGTTACCTCATCAGCTGTTACCGCGAGGCCCTTGCCGGCAAGACCCAGCCCGAGGGAGTCGACTACCTCAACCAGCTCGACACTCTCCTGACCCAGGGATGCGCTGTCAAGACCAACGAGGAGATCTTGAACTTTGACATTATCCAGCAAGCCTGGGGTGTTGTCACTGCCAACGTTGTCAAGAAGGCTGGAGATGACTTTGACGCCTCGCTCAAGCAGGGCATGAACCCCGAGACTGCCTACGAGGAGTGCTCTCAGGCCCGCTTGGCCGCCGCTAAGATCCATTCGTTCGGCTATGTATTCCGCCGCTTTGCTCAGGCAGTCAAGAGCGCACCTGAGGGTCTTCGCCCCATCCTGGCCAAGGTCTGCTTCCTCTATGGTCTGTACTCGATCGAGCAGAACGCTGGCTTCTTCTTGCAGTACCGCTACTTTACTCCCTCGCAGATGGACTTTGTGCGCGCTCAGGTCAACGTCTACTGCCGTGAGGTTCGTCAGGAGTACATTCCATTGATCGATGCCTTCAACTACTCGGACTACATGATCAACTCGCCCCTGGGTGTGTATGACGGTAACGTGTACGAGAAGTACTTTGACCAGGTCAAGAGACAGAACCCCGTCGGTGGACCCCACCCTTACCTGCCCTTGATCCAGTCTCTCCTCCGCCGCGACATTGAGGATGATGAGCCTCTGGAGGACGATGATGAGGATGACGAGTAAGCAAGGAACAAGGTCTCCATACATGAAATACCACAGCACCCACTGAACATAGAGAAAGAGTGAAGCACTACACGCGTATATAGCATCCGTCTCTTTTTCCCCCTTTTTTTCGATCCTCCCTCTCAGTTTTTTGCAGGGTGGTAAAAAGAGGAGGAAGTTGTAATATAACCCATAGAAATATTTGCCTTTTTATTCTTCTGTCTCTTGAATGCATTGATGTCGTTCGCCTTGCTTTTGCGTTGCGTTGCGTTGCGCTTGCCCTGCGCTCTGAGAGACAGCTCATTTCCGACTTGGGATTTTACTCGACAGCGATCTCCTCCACTGGACTATTCTTCAAGACCTTCATAAAGTCGTTTTTCACCTGTAGCTTGGTGGTTTCCGGGTCCGGTTCATTCGCCGCAGCCTCATAGATCATGTCCTGTGGAGTACGATTCCTCCGTTGCACCTTGGCGCCGCCCCTGAAGCCGTACATGGTCCCAAAGAGAAAGAACAAGCCAATCAATACGGCCAATATGCCTGGAATAACAAACTGAAGAAGATAGAGCGTTATGTGTGTGTGCGTGTTTTTTTTCGTTAGTGAACAGTTACTGTACGCAGTTTGGAAAAGAGTCCTCAAGTCTATAGTGGTGTTTCCCCTTCGAACCTTCTTTGCTTGCTGCTTGGCGACGCGGTAGTTTTCCAGACGTTTGAGCCTATCGGCCTAATAATCCATGGACATGGATGGGAGGATCGTTTCAGTCAACAGCTGTCCTCACCCAGCGACTGAACTGGCCTGTGCGACAGTGAAGCGTGTGCTCTTTCCATGGCACATATAAGCGAGACAAAGAGGTGCGTGTGTGAGAGCCTGACCGTACCTTGGCTTCTTTAGGCTCCTTGACGGCTGTTGAACGGTAGGATTTCGAAGCTCTGGTCATTGTTGAAAAGACTGGAACTGACGTGTTTTTGTTTCTGGTGTGTCGTTCAAAGAAAACAATCGATTTCCTGGGCTGGGTGGTTGAAGTGAGTGAAATGCAAAATGAAAGGAAAAAGAAAAAAGAAAAGAAAGGAAAACGAGAGGGAAAGAAAAAGAGGAGCAGTGATAATCTTCGTCTCAGTTCTCGAATGTCGAGTCTCGAGTCTCGAGTCAAGGCACTCTCGTTCTCAGGGATAAGGAGAAGGGTGGAGTGAATGAAGGGCACAGGAAAAGGGGTGACAAAAATAAATAGGTGCTTTCTTTTGATGAACGCTCCTTTTTCCTTTTCGATGGTCCTTTATATATATGGGATG
This sequence comes from Mortierella alpina, assembly GCA_029449245.1. NCBI lineage: Eukaryota > Fungi > Mortierellomycota > Mortierellomycetes > Mortierellales > Mortierellaceae > Mortierella > Mortierella alpina. The sequence continues at coordinate 521,335 of JANATF010000003.1, read as the reverse complement.
GACGGCAAGAAGTCGCCTTTTGCCTGGACTAGGCATCGCCATCCTTTGCACCAACACATTTATTTTAGGTCTCATAGAGTATATACGTGGCTCGAAGAAAAAGGCGTAATGTGGTGATGGGTGGTGGTGTTGAGTTGAAGGGTTGGATTCCGGACAGCTTTTGGCTCTGGTCTCTACCGTGCCCTCGATTGTGCTCTGGCCACGACCTGTTTCTGGATCCATGACTTGTCGTGTGGGATATAGGACGCCGTCTTTGGATCGAACCTGAGAGAAGAAAATATTTGGTCAATGGATGGCTCTTCCACGTAGCTGTAACGATCGACAAGAACGGTCTTCTTTCGATGGTTCTGGAACTTACACAAGGGCCGCACAGTCTGGCAGGTTGTAGACCATATCCAGAACCTCCTTGACATCAAACTCGATCCGCTCCTTGTGCGGGTATTTGTTCTATTTGTCCACGAGAAGTAGAGGCATGCGTTGTTTAGAATCAAATCGCCCATGCTTTGTCCCTGCCTCTATTGCTCCTTTGATTCAGCTATCCTGCAACCCAGTAATCCAGCAATCCATTGTCCTTGTTTGTTTGCGCAGTACCTTGAGAAATTCCTCGTACATGGAGATGACCTCTATTGGTGTTCGACAAGATAACGACTGTTCAGTTAGGTCTAGTCGGAGCGCAACCTTGGAATGCCAAAAGTTCATATCACGGCACCCCATCAGTAAGTTTTCTCCAGAAAGGAAAAACATACCGTCCATGGCTGCTGCCACCGAGGCGCACTCGATGTATGATTTGCTAGTGGGTGCCTTTGTCTTTTGGATGAGGAGGATGGTGTGGCTCTATACGTCGGACATGTGAGCAGGTTGAAGAGATTGTGCGAGTGCAGGTGAGCAATCAAGAGTCTCCCATCCGTATAGCCTTGATGTTTGTTGTTCTGCTCTGCTTTTGATGTCCCGAGGCAGGGCGCTGTTGCTTTGTCTGTACCATCGTTGTTCCTGTTTGCAGTAGTCTGCGGTGGTTGCGTTATGGGTTGGTGTTTTCTATTTGCAAGCACAGGTGGGCTCCTTACGACCAAGTGTAAAGGCTACCCTGTCGCAGGTGCTGCCAATGGACTGCTATTTGGTTGAAACAACTTTGCCACCTTTCGAGTAAACACAAAGGCACTACTTGTACACTCAACTCTAGCACACCTTTTTTTGCAGCACCACCCTTTACCCATTCATTCATTCCATGCCCGCCGAGACAAAACGCAAGTTCCAGACAGGACAGCCCGTGTCAACAAGGAGGAGAGCCAAGAAGCAGAAGCTCGCTGTTGCACAAGCAGAGAGGGACGCTGTCACTCCTTCCAAAAAGGCTCAGCGCAAGGCTAATAGACCGCCTAAGCCTGTCAAGGTCCGCAAGCCTACAGAGTCCGCACAGGATTCAGATGAGGATGACATTCGGGAAGACAGTGACGGGGACGAGGACCAGGAGGATGAGGCAGAGGAGGAGATGGTAGCACACTCGAAAGCTGACCAGGCAACGGATGACGATGAGGATGAGGACGAGGACGAGAGCGACGAAGAGCAAGCGCCGATCGGCAGGGGCAAAAAGGGCTACAAGAGCAAAGTCAAGAAGCCCAGTGGAAAGAAGGGCAAAGTCTTTGCAGATACCGTGAGTTAACTTTTTAGCTGGCCAGACTGAGGGTTTTACCTTCGCACTGTGTCAATCTTACAATAGCTGACTCGACTGTTGTTTTCTTTTGCTCTTTGACTTAGAATGCCATGTTGAGCATCATTGACCAAGTTGCGGGAAAGGAGGAGCAGCGCGCGCAGGTTAAGCAAGCCAACATGGTGAGTTGTTCACCCCGTTTTGTTGAATATGCTAGAGAACAGTTTCCCATTGATGGAGAAGTATGTTTGCTGATATCGATATCTGGCTTGTTTCGCTGTTTAGGGCAAGATCAAGTCCAAGCAGAGTGCGAAGGAGCAGAAGCAGACGGACAAGGAAAAGGCCAAGAAGGCGCTGATTGAGCAAAAGATTGAGGAGATCAAGCGGAAAAAGACCGATAAGCGCAAGGAGGCAAAGCACCGCGCCGTGGAACAGGAGGCCAAGGCTAGTGCCTCCTCAGGAAAGAGATCCGTGTCCTTCCAGCTGTGAACAAGTCCTATATAAATAATGTTCACGAGCGAGAGTGCGCAGGTTCCATTTGTGGGGGGTGCATAAGGACACTCGACACGAGTCTTCCCTGGTAAATGGGGTCGACGAGGGAGTGGACGCGTGTTGCATCAAATTCCTATTTTTTTGCCGCCCCCCATTCGCCTTGCTTGATGACGCCTTTGCTTGCATCCTGCAGAACAGCACTTCCCTCGACCTCGTCCTTGCATCTCTCCTTCTCTTTCTCTTCCCTGTATTCCCTGCCCTCCTTATCCTCCCCCGCCTCCGTGTCCGCTTTGCCCGCCTTGTCTGCCTGGTCTGCCTGGTCCTCCTGCTCCCCAGTCAAAGCCCCATTGCTGCGCGCATTCGCCTCCTTGTCACCCTCTCGGTTCCATTCCACCCTAGTTGTCGGCCGTCGTCCCAGGTATGTCAGCAACAGATCCACTCTACGTGATTACAAAATATGTGTGTGTGTGTGTCAATGCAGTCGGTTAACCCAACGCTGTTTCTCGTCTGATCAGCCTCGTCTCATTTCTCAGAACAGGCCGAAACCCCTATTCCACCTCGTCCTTTCGACTTTCACCCCTTGCAACCATGGCCCCAGCTGCCCAGACCCTGCCCGAAGGCTATGTCCTCAGCGAGAAAGGCACTCATGCAGATTTCGTCAAGCCTATTGAGCAGTCCTTGAACGACGACCGCCTATATCGATTGATCCGTCTCCAAAATGATCTCGAGGTCCTCTTGGTCCAGGACCCCACTGTCGATAAATCTGCTGCTGCGCTGGATGTGCACGTCGGTCACTTGAGCGATCCTGTAAGTACTTGAACTGCAGTAACTTCAAAGCACTGTGTTTACTTTATCCCGCCACTCCAAAGAAAACAATGGTGTTACTTGTGCCTTTTCATCGGACCGTTGTGTCCGTGTGGACATGCATGCGTCATTCAAAGTTGTACAGGTTATTTTTATACTAAGATTTTTTTTTCCTCCCGTACTAGAAAAATCTGCAGGGCCTCGCGCACTTTTTGGAGCATCTGCTCTTCATGGGAACCGCAAAGTATCCGAAGGAGAACGAGTACAGCGAGTTTTTGGCCCAGCACTCGGGAAGCTCCAACGCCTTCACTGGACTCGACAACACCAATTACTACTTTGAGGTCGGTCATGACCATCTTGAAGGTGCGCTGGATCGATTTGCACAGTTTTTTATCTCGCCTGCTTTCAGCGAAAACTGCAAGGATCGCGAGCTGCGCGCAGTCGACTCGGAACACAAGAAGAACTTGCAGAGTGACAGCTGGCGGCTCTTCCAGCTTGAGAAAAACCTTTCCAGCCCCGATCACCCCTACAGTCAGTTCGGAACAGGCAACCTGGAGACCCTCCAGGATGCACCCGGGCGCGAGGGTATTGATGTCCGTGATGAGCTGATCAAGTTCCACTCAAAGTACTATTCTGCCAACATCATGAAGTTGGTGATTCTGGGTCGAGGTAAACATTGTCTTTGCCCGTATGAGCATCAGTTCCAAGGGCCACACAACCTGGTTTGAAAGCTCACATTATGATATCTTTGTTTTGTGTTGTTGTAGAGCCATTGGATCAGCTAGCAACATGGGCGGTCGAAAAGTTCTCGGACGTTCGTAACCTTGGAATTAACCCTCCCGCAAACACCAACCCTCCATGGACCTCAAAGGAGTTACTGGTAATTTGTCTTGAGGGCTTCAGCAGGGAGGGCGAGTCAAACAGCATCAGCAATTTCTAACGCTCTTGCAATACTATCCCTAGAGAACCACCTACGTAAAGCCTGTCAAGGACTTTAGAACATTGGAGATCAAGTTCCCCTTCCCCGATCAGTATCCCAATTACACCATCCATCCAGCACGGTATATTACCCACGCTATTGGACATGAAGGAAGCGGATCAATTTTGTCTCTGCTGAAGAAAAAGGGATGGGCAAACAACCTGTCGGCCGGCACTTCACACGGAGGCATCGGATTTGAGTTCTTCAAGATCTCTGTCGATCTCACGAAGGAGGGCCTTTCCCACTATGAGGATGTGACTCTTATCATCTTTCAGTATATCCAAATGCTTCGCCGCGACGGTGTCAGGCCTTATATCTGGGACGAGGTAAGCTGCAAACATAAACTTTGGTGCAGGAGCATTTCAAAAAGATGTGGCAACCTGACCTAATATGGCCCACGCTGTCTAGATTTCCTCGCTGGCTGCTACATCCTTCAGATTTAAGGAAAAGTCACCCGCGTCAGGATACGTTTCTCGACTTGCAGGTGTCATGCAACGTGGGTATGCCCCCGAGTGGGTTTTGTCCGGATCGAGCTTGATCCGTGGTTCTGATCCCAACCTCATCATGGAATGCATCAACGCACTCAAGCTCGATGCCTGGAAGAGCCATCTTGTCACCCAGGACACTTCAGTTGTGCCAGGAGGAACCTTCACACAAACCGACAAGTGGTATGGAACTGAGTACCACGTCGAAAGCGTCTCTCCGTCGCTTTTAGAGGTGAGTTGATATCTGATTAATTTGAAGCCAGTGCCAGCGATGCAGTGAGAGAGAGGGAGCAGTGGAATTTGCGATCGGCGGACTGATGATACTTTGACACTCTGATGCTATAGAAACTTCAACATCTCGAAAACAACAGCGAGCTGCATTTGCCAATCCCCAACGACTTTATCCCTGAAAACTTTGAGACCAACAGAGTGCCTACACCCTCGCCACTGAAGACGCCCATTCTGCTGAAGCACACTCCGTTGACCAGGATCTGGCACAAGAAAGACGACGTGTTCTGGGTACCCAAGGTCAACATGTACTTCCAACTCAAGTCACCTCTCGCCTACTCCTCGCCCAGCAACAACGTCAAGACTCAGCTCTATGTCAGTTTGCTCAAGGACGCCTTGAACGAGTACTCATACGATGCTGATCTTGCGGGACTCTGCTACTCACTCGACACCACTGTCGAGGGCATGGTTTTGAGTGTCGAGGGATACAACGACAAGGCCCATGTTCTGCTCCAGAAGGTGGTTGAGAAGATGCGAACGCTAGAGATCAATCCCGAACGCTTCCACTTGATTCACGACCAGATGGACAGGATGTACAAGAACTTTATGCTTGAGGCTCCTCACCAGCATGCTATGTACTACATGTCGTACCTGACACAGGAAAAGCTCTGGACTCAGGAAGAGAAGCTGGCCGAGCTAAAGGACTTGACCCCCGAGGACATTGCGGCCTTTTACCCTGTGTTGCTCTCTCGACTCCATATCGAGGGTCTTGTCCATGGAAACATGGCCGCAGCAGATGCACTCAAGGCAGGATCGATCATTGAAGAAGGGCTGAGATCTAAGGCACTGGTGCCATCTGAGCTGTTGTCGCAGCGCTGCCATCTGCTGCCCGAGCACTGCAAGGCTGTCTACAAACGAGATGTGCCCGACAGCAACAATGTTAATTCGGGCATCGAGTACTACTTGCAGATTGAAGACGCCACCAGCAAAGAAAGCCGTGCTCGCATCCAGATTATGGCCCAGATTATCAATGAGCCCTGCTTCAACCAGCTCCGGACAAAGGAGCAGCTGGGATACTTGGTCTTTAGCGGCGTGCGCAAGCAGACTGGAGCTTCGGGACTTCGCTTCATCTTGCAGTCCGAACGGGATCCTGTGCACTTGGAGAGCAGGGTTGAACATTTCTTGGAGTCGAGGATGAAGGCTTACTTGGAGGAGATGACAGAGGCAGAATATGATAAGCAGGTCAACTCGCTGATCCAGAAGAAGCTGGAGAAGGACAAAAACCTGAGACAGGAGACCTACCGGTACTGGGGCCAGATTGTGTCGGGATATTACGACTTTGATGAGCTACAGGACGAGGTTGAGGAGATGAGACGGACCAACTTGGAGGATATTCGAGCCTTCTTCCGAAACACCATCTTGCCCTCGGCGCACAAGGCTAGGAAACTGTCTGTGCATATTCAGTCGCAAAAGGTGCCCGCTGTAGATGCGACTACGGAGGAGGAGCCCGCGCAGTTGAGAGAGGGCACGACGGTGATTGGAGATCTTGTTGGATTCAAGGCTGGACTAGAGCTGAGCAGGGCGCCGTACCCTGTTGTGGACCTGCTCCGATACTCCAAATTGTAGAGAAGACAAGACGATGGTGTTTGAGGGAGGTGCTCCGCCGACTGAGTACATACATACTGAAATAGAAAAGCTACTGTGTATTACCGCAGGATGATTGTCTCCATGTCATCGTGCCGAGAATGCTGTTTTTACGCCTCCTCTTGTACATCGACTGCTGGCCTACAGTCGATATACAATGATGTATTGGGCACGCACGAGAACTCTTACGCAAGACCGGGTCTTGAGGACACGCGTCGGCGGCGGTGGACGTGGAGACGCGCAATTTCAACGATTCAAATGTTACAGCCACATCACATAGCCACAGCACGAAGGCCTCCAGCAAAAAAGACGCCGCCGCGTTTGATCCGTTTCATTCCCTCTCTCAACTCGCACTGATCAACCCCACGCGCTCATGTCCAAGGCTACGATAGAGCGACGCGCTGTCGGGATACTCTACGACTTTCAGAAGGCACGCAAGGTCTGGGGCGATCTCGTCTCGGATGGCTTGACTCAAGCCAATGCACTGGTCAATGTACAACTGCAGCAAGGGTAAATCACTTCCGCCAATTGCTTGTGACATCACCATTAGACACTCGTCCTTTTGCGTGAGTCCAGACCGTCAAGCGAGACAAGAATATGACGACCAGAGTGTGCGTGAGTGCTGACTGTGTCCATGTGTGCACGTTTGCATCATAGGTACGTCGATAGCCCCGGGGTACTGGCTACCTGCACTGGATCAGTTTCTGGATCTCAAGGATCGCTTTGAAAGCAAGTTGCAAAAGAAGGCGGATGCACTAGCAATGGACTTTGAGATAACATTCTCAAAAATGGTATGCGCATGGGCAGTATGTGTGTGTGTGTGTGTCATAATACATGTGTAAAACGAAGGCTGTATTCACCGTGTTTGGAAACCCCCCACCCTCCTCTGACTTTTTTATCATAGAGTGCACAATACGCAAAGATGAAGCTGCAGACCAGCCGGTTTGAATATCTCATGGAAGAGGCGACAGAGACCTTCAGTGAAAACTTCACTTATCGGGAACCTCTTGGCTCGACATGCACTCTGGAACAAATATGGATCCAAATTGAGATCGTATTTGGGCTTTACTCGCAGCAGATCGCGATGAACAGAGATATCCTGGATCAATTGGTAGCGAGGAATCAACATCTTCACCCTATATTCACGAGTACCGCCAGAGATCAGAACACAGAAGGAGTGTCAATACCCAGCGAGAGCCATTCAGAGAGCAACATTGGTTCTGTCATGGGAATGATCCCCCCCGAAGCGGAGGGATAACGACCAAGGCATGATATTGCTTTCGGCTTGGTTGAACCAGCCACATTTAAAGCCCGATGTCCCTTACGTCATTTGACGGGTATTGTCAAGTAGAGCTCCTCGCGGAATGAATAATCGCGTTCAGAACGATCATCGTAGCTCCTGCTCGTGGCATATGAATTTCGCCCGCGTACAGCGCCATAGACTATGGCAACCGATCTTACGTCATATGCAAGACGCACTTGAATCCGTTACCCTCTGGTCTCTCGTCAACCTCTGCGATTGTCTTTGTTGTTTCGGCACCTCATGCCTTGAGATTGTTACTTTTCTATCGCGCGTTGGTCGCGCAGACCGGCCATTCGGCCTTGTCTAGAAACGCGTGTTGTTCGTTTTAGTCGCTAAACGACGACACACTGACTGACACACTCAACCGCGATGATGCCTAGCTACATATTCTGCAAACCTCTTTCAACTCTCTTTTTTTTGTATAAAAGGATTCCTCCACGGTCGACCTTTTCTTTCCTTGTATTTCTACATCCACAATTTCAACCCACAGAAAAAAATAACAAAAACTGAGCTCGATTCCAATTTTTTTTAACGATGCGCTTCACACTCGCTTCTTTTGTATTAGCCATGGTTATGGCCCTCTTGACGCCGGCTGTTCATTCTTTGCCCAGCATGACCGATTCCACGCCTCAAAATTCGAACTCTGTAGTGCCCGTTGCAGTGTATAACGCATGCAAGGAAAACTGCAACACGTTGGCCACGAGACAGCTCAACCAGACATCCCTCATCAGCAGCCTCATCGAGCAGGACTGTGTCTATCAGAATCATCGGAGACCCCGCAACGATTCATCCCCCTGCTTCCAACCTATAATGGACTTTGAGCGATCCGTGATGGATATTGTCAGTTCTGGTGAGAGATGCCGACAACGTTGCCCTAGCTACCAACACTACGAGAGCCGTAATGTTACCGATTGGGGGACTTGTTATAATTTCAAGTCGGGCGAGGCGGACGCGTACATTGACCCATGTTGGCCGGCCGCCAGAGCATCGGAGATCAGGGAGGTATTTGAGGACACTTGCTTTGAAGTCTGGCTCCCCCGCTTCCAGAAAGGCAATAGCTACTGCTGTGGTATATATGGATGCGCGACACCACGGCGGCGACCGGGCTAAAAGAGATGTCATGTCAATATCACGAAGGGAATAAAACATCTGTCTATTGCGTGGCGATGTGCCTATTAGTCTTTGACCAGGCTGTACATATGCAGACGAAAGTCAAAGAGCTGACTTGTATCCAGTCCTGAGATGTTGCCTATCTATGTCTTTCCTCGCTTGATCGTGATGCGCTCCAAGCGGAAATCCACGCCTTTGCAGCCGTTTTCGATGTTTGGATGTTGGATACGCGTGAAGCTGAATATCGCGCTACAGCTAAATAGCCCACTCGCGCCTCAGGCTCTTAGTCATGCATGTGGCTGGATGTCAACGTCTAGAAATGCGTATCAGCCATTTGCTTAAAGCTCCCGTTGGCTTGCCTTAGGGTAGAGAGGTGAAGAGCCGTTGCCATTTGAGATGGGCGACGGGCTGCTCTTCGCTCCCTCAATCTCTTCAGCGTCCTTCCTCATCCTCTCCCGCTAGTTCCTCAGCGCATTGCCTCTAAGCCCTTATGCCTCTGGTGTTTTTTTATATCCTCCTTCTCTCTAATGTTCCCTTACCATGTCGCTGCATTACGTACTTCTGCCTTCTTGCTCCTGTCATTCTCATCTTCTCATTTGCCCTAGCACTGGTCAACGTAGCTTTCCTGAAGAGTGACGCTACCTGGCGTTTAATCGAGTCCCGTCTGCACTACATCGAATTGGCTGAGAACCTCTCATATCACATCCCCCACTTCCGTAAAACCCACAATTGGTTCCCGAAGGAGATTTATTTCTATGCCACAGCCCAGGAAGTGGAAGAATACAAAGAGGGCTCGAGGCATCTGAAGGCGAGAGCAAGGACTCGCTCAAGAATGATCCTGCTATTGAAGACTTGAAAGCGCAGGTGCAACATCTCGAATCCCAACTAGCTTCACAGCAAGGGCAGGTAGAGCAACAGCTCAAGAAGCTGAAATACATCTTGCTTGTTCGTGCTGAGAAAAGCAGAGCAGAGACTGAGAGTAATTATTAAACAATCATCGTCATCAACGAGTTACTGAAATGCAACGCCTGACGGGATCAAGAATCTCACGCAGACTATTTCCCAGAGTGTGCGTGGAAGGGTTTCAACTTCTCAGTTGAGGTCCGTGCGAACGCGGATATCATTTTCAGAGGAAACACAGCCGCAGCAACAGTCGCAAGAGGCGCGACCTGCAGCGTATCAGGCCCTTTTTGAGATATGCTCTGCGCACGATCTATCCTTGGACCAAGTACTCTCCGTCATTGCAGAGCCCGATATGACCTGGCCCGCGTCCACCCTGATGTTTAAGACCAGGACCACAAGAGCAAAGCGGATGTGATCTGAGCGTTGTACGCGGTCTAAAGCTGGAATGCACACTGGACCAGACCTTGGAGACATTCTCCTGGCTTGCTTTTTAGTGCCACATGCTCGCGTGCTATGGACCTGAGGACCCGTGGACGTGTTCTTGACATGCTCTGATTCCTCCCCCTATAAATCATCCAATTCCCCCCTGCTGTCATCTACTTTCGTAGACCATGGCCTTCTAGTTGAAACATATATCGCTCTTTATTTACACGGGTATGCTCCTAACATGGCTTGACCAGTCGATTGATCACAAATGCCACAGAGCGAGCAAGTAAGATAGGGAGAGAGGAGAGAGAAGTGGAAAGCAAATACGAATAGAAGAGATCCGCCCAAACCTTGTGCTCAGATCTCCTCATGAACATTCAAATCATTGTCTACAAATAACGGTTCGTCACCACAGCTCTCGTCAGGCCCAAAGTGCAAGGTCGTCGACGACTGGGGGGTAAATCCAGTCCTCTGCCGCTGCAGTTGGCGGTACCGCGGCGCCGCCTTGGACGCCAACGTCGCCCCAATCGCTCCTACCACTCCACCTCCCGCACCTGTCCTACCTCCTCGACGCTGCTGTTGCGCCAACACCTGCGGAGAGTCGTCCGCAAATGGATACGCGGTCCATGTATTCTGACATGTCAGCCATCGCCGCCTCTCTGATGATCCTACCACATTGTTGCCATTGCTGTTTCTGTGCGTGTCGTGGTGGTGATACTTGGTGTCCCCTCCGGCTCGCTCAATCACCAGGAGATCGTCCTCTCCATCCGCGTCCATAACCGACATGGCTGGTCGCAATGGCCGCAATCCAAGTTCGCTTTCCTTGACATTTTTCCAAGCATCCTTCAAGATCTTGATCCCACGCTCATTCTCGACTCCGAATCCCTTGCACAACCACTCGCCTTCCACTCGCACAACCACATGAACAAGAGGCGTTGTGTTCTCCTTGTTGCTGTAGCGTGACAAAGGTACGGCCACTGTGACCGCTGCTGCTGCTGCTCTGAGTATCGAGGTGAGTAGATTTCCGCCAGTCGTCGAGAAGCTGGCCGAGCTAAAGGACTTGACCCCCGAGGACATTGCGGCCTTTTACCCTGTGTTGCTCTCTCGACTCCATATCGAGGGTCTTGTCCATGGAAACATGGCCGTAGCAGATGCACAAGGCAGGATCGATCATTGAAGAAAGACTGAGATCCAAGGCATTGGTGCCATCGGAGCTGTTGTCGCAGCGCTGCCATCTGCTGCCCGAGCACTGCAAGGCCGTCTACAAACGAGATGTGCCCGACAGCAACAATGTTAATTCGGGCATCGAATACTAATTGCAGATTGAAGACGCCACCAGCAAAGAAAGCCGTGCTCGCATCCAGATTATGGCCCAGATTATCAATGAGCCCTGCTTCAACCAGCTCCGGACAAAGGAGCAACTGGGTTACTTGATCTTTAGCAGCGTGCGCAAGCAGACTGGAGCTTCGGGACTTCGCTTCATCTTGCAGTCCGAACGGGATCCTGTGCACTTGGAGAGCAGGGTTGAACATTTCTTGGAGTCGAGGATGAAGGCTTACTTGGAGGAGATGACAGAGGCAGAGTATGATAAGCAGGTCAACTCGTTGGTCCAGAAGAAGCTGGAGAAGGACAAAAATCTGAGACAGGAGACCTACCGGTACTGGGGCCAGATTGTGTCGGGATACTACGACTTTGATGAGCTACAGGACGAAGTTGAGGAGATGAGACGGACCAACTTGGAGTATATTCGAGCCTTCTTCCGAAACACCATCTTACCCTCGGCGCACAAGGCCAGGAAGCTGTCTGTGCATATTCAGTCGCAAAAGGTGCCTGCTGTAGATGCGACTACGGACGAGGAGCCCGCACAGTTGAGAGAGGGCACGAAGTGATTGGAGTTCTTGTTGGATTCAAGGCTGGACTAGAGCTGAGCAGGGCGCCGTACCCTGTTGTGGACCTGCTCCGATACTCCAAATAGTAGAGAAGACAAGACGATGGTGTTTGAGGGAGATGCTCCGCCGACTGAGTACATACATACTGAAATAGAAAAACTACTGTGTATTACCGCAGGATGATTGTCTCCGTGTCATCGTGCAGAGAATGCCGTTTTTACGCTTTCTCTTGTATATACAACGATGTATTGAGCACGCGCGCGAGAACTCTCACGCAAGACCGTGTCTTGAAGACACGCGTCGGCGGCGGTGGACACGGAGACGGGCAATTTTTCAGCGATTCAAATGTTACAGCCACATCACATAGCCACAGCACGAAAGCGGACAGCAAAAAGACGCACATTTCACCGCTGCGTTGATCCCTTTCATTCCCTCTCTCAACTCACCCTGATCAACCCCACGCGCTCATGTCCAAGGCTACGATAGAGCGACGCGCTGTCGGGATACTCTACGACTTTCAGAAGGCACGCAAGGTCTGGGGCGATCTCGTCTCGGATGGCTTGACTCAAGCCAATGCACTGGTCAATGTACAACTGCAGCAAGGGTAAATCACTTCCGCCAATTGCTTGTGACATCACCATTAGACACTCGTCCTTTTGCGTGAGTCCAGACCGTCAAGCGAGACAAGGATATGACGACCAGAGTGTGCGTGAGTGCTGACTGTGTCCATGTGTGCACGTTTGCATCATAGATACGTCGATAGCCCGGGGTACTGGCCACCTGCACTGGATCAGTTTCTGGATCTCAAGGATCGCTTTGAAAGCAAGTTGCAGAAGAAGGCAGATGCACTAGCGATGGACTTTGAGATAACATTCTCAAAAATGGTACGCACATGGGCAGTGTGTGTGTATGTGTTTCTGTGTGTCATAATGCATGTGTAAAACGAAGGCTGTATTCACCGTGTTTGGAAACCCCTCACCCTCCTCTGACTTTTCTATCATAGAGTGCACAATACGCAAAGATGAAGCTGCAAACCAGCCAGTTTGAATATCTCATGGAAGAGGCGACAGAGACCTTCGGTGAAAACTTCACTTATCGGGAACCTCTTGGCTCGACATGCACTCTGGAACAAATATGGATCCAAATTGAGATCGTATTTGGGCTTTACACGCAGCAGATCGCGTTGAACAGGGATATCCTGGATCAATTGGTAGCGAGGAATCAACATCTTCACCCTATATTCACGAGTACCGCCAGAAATCAGAACACCGAAGTAGTGTCAATACCCAGCGAGAGCCATTCAGAGAGCAACATTGGTTCTGTCATTGGAATGATCCCACCGAAGCGGAGGGATAAAGACCAAGGCATGATATTGCTTTCTGCTTGGTTGAACCAGCCACATCTAAAGCCCGATGTCCTTGCGTCATTTGACGAGTATTGTCAAGTAGAGCTCCTCGCAGAATGAATAAACGCGTTTCAGAACGATCATCGTAGCTCCTGCTCGTGGCATATGAATTTCGCCCGCGTACAGCGCCATAGAGATCATACGTCATATGCAAGACGCACTTGAATCCGTTACCCTCTGGTCTCTCGTCAACCTCAGCGATTGTCTTTTGTTGTTTCGGCACTTCATGCCTTGAGATTGTTACTTTTCTATCGCGCGGTGCTCGCGCAGACCGGCCATTCGGCCTTGTCTAGAAACGCGTGCTGTTCGTTTTAGTCGCTAAACGACGACACACTGACTTACACACTCAACCGCGATGATGCCTAGCTACATATTCTGCAAACCACTTTCATCTCTTTCTTTTTTGTATAAAAGGATGCCTCCACGGTCGACCTTTTCTTTCCTTGTTTTTCTAAATCCACAATTTCAACCCACAGAAAAAATAACAAAAACTGATCTCGATTTCCATTTTTTTTAACGATGCGCTTCACACTCGCTTATTTTGTATTAGCCATGACTATGGTCCTCTTGACGCCGGTTGTTCATTCTTTGCCCAGCATGACCGATTCTACGCCTGAAAATTCGAACTCTGTAGTTTCTGTTGAAGTGTATAACGCATGCATAGAAAACTGCAACAAGTTGGCCACGGAGCAGCTCAACCAGGCATCCCTCATCAGCGGCCTCATCGAGCAGAGCTGTGTCTATCAGAATTATCAGAGCTCCAGTAACGATCCATCCCCCTGCTTCCAACTTGAAATGGACTTTGAGCGATCCGTGATGGATATTATCAGCTCTGGAGAGATATGCCGACAAGGTTGCCCTAGTTACCAACACTACGAGAGCCGTAATGTTACCGATTGGGGAACTTGTTATGATTTCAAGCGGAAGGAGGCGCGCGCGTACATTGAACCATGTTGGCCGACTTTGAGAGCATCGGAGATCAGGGAGATATTTTTTGACATTTGCTTTGGAATCTGGTTCCCCCGCTTCCAAAAAGGCAATGATTACTGCTGTGGTATATATAAGGGTGCAAGCTGTGACGGTGCCGACCGAACTAAAAGAGATGTCGTGTCAATATCATGAAGGCAATAAAACATCCGTCTATTGCGTTGTGATGTGCATATGCAGAAGAAAGTCAAAGAGCTGGCTTGTATCCAGTCCTGAGATGTTGCCCATCCATGTCTTTCCTCATTTGATCGTGATGCGCTTCAAGCGGAAGTCCACGCCTTTTGCAGCTGTTTTCGATGTTTCGATGCTGGATACGCGTGAAGCTGAATATCGCGTTACAGCTTACTAGCTCACTCGTGCCTCAGGCTCTTAGTCATGCATGTGTCTGGGTGTCAACGTCTAGAAATGCGTATCAGCCATTTGCTTAAAGCTCCTGTGGGCTTGCCTTGTGGTAGAGAGGTGAAGAGCCGCTGCCATTTGCGATAGGCGACAAAATGCTACTCGCTCCCTTAGTCTCTTCAGCGTCTTTGCTCATCTTCTCCCGCTATCTCCTCAGCGCATTGTCTCGAAGCCCTTATGCCTCTGGCGTTTTTTTATATCCTCCACTTTTCCAGTATTCCCTTACCATTTCGTTGCATTACGTGCTTCCGCCTTCTTGCTCCTATCATTCCCATCTTCTCAATTGCCCTAGACATTTCGATGTGCACTACCTCCACTTCCTTTTTTTTGTCCCTGAGGGTTTATAACGTGGTTTTAGATAACATTCTTGTCGGATCCCTTTGTCACGAAAGCGTGAGTGCAAGTACAAATATGTCGACGCTTTTTTTAAAGACCTTCATCCACCTCAACTTCTAACACGACAACATACCACCTCAGTGCAGCAACATGAAAGTTTCAATCGCTCTCTTGGCTATAACTAGTATCAGCATCGCAGTCGCCACCCCTTCTATCCAGAAGGACTACGGCGAGCCAGTCAGCGACATCGATCGATGCAAATCCTTGTATCTTCCTATCGTACCCGCTCCTGATCTCGAACATCCAGTCGTAGGGGGTTATCACTACCTCGACAACTGCAGTGAAGTTCCACGAGAAGTGATTAATGTAGCCTTGAGCGCTATAAAGGACTATAAGCCGAGTGAACTAGTGGTCCTAGACAGCGTCACTCGTCAGTTGGTCAATGGATACAACTATGGGGTCATATTCTCAATCGTGTCGAAGCATTTGTACTACGAATGCAAAACGCGAGTTTATTATGGACCTTTTTCAAACGCGCACGACCCTTCTGTGACTCTGTCGAATGATGGTGTCTGCTGCTATGAGCGTCATCCAGTAGATATGGCTCGAAAATGTTATGCCTCCGGGAAAGCTCCGTACCCTCAACCGAAATAAAAGACGAGCCTGTCTGGTGCTTCTGGAGGCTCTAACCCCGGACACCTGTAGTTTCTTACTCGCTACATGGTCTCTAAATTCAGATGTGATTATAAGTTTTGACAAGGTTTGAATTCGAATGAGAAGTGGGGATGGGTGAATGCCATGAGAGGCACAAGAGCTGTAAGCGCTGAAACTTGTGGCAGTTTCGTAGTTTCATATATCGCTAATGGACCTGTGGAGCGATTGGAGTGTGCAGCCTATGTGCTTATGGAAGGGATGACAGCACGTAGCACGATGATGGCCCCTATACAAGGGCAGGATCTCCTGGTCTACGGATCGTGCCTATAGATGGTCAAGACCTTCGGAGCTGGCTGCAGGGACGCTCGCTGTGACGGGTCGAGCGGTGACACAAAGAAGGCCAGAGAGCGAAGGCGCTCCGCCCTGGACACCCCAACAGCCCAATCACAGTCTTTCCCAGCCAGCCAGAATTGCCTATTCGGACCCCATTGTCTTTGAACACGACGTCGTTAGCAGCGGTGGTCGAACTGCGCCCGCAGTACGCCTGCAAGCGGGCACGGCAGAGTCTCCACTCTCCAGGGAAATTAGCGAGCCCGCCTCTTCTTGGTGTTTTCAGGGCCAACTCTAAAGCATGCATCCGTCTCCAGGCATCGGCGGTACTTGACCAGGTATGCACAACCTTCGCTGGCACACCCTCTCTCGTCCCTGGCACTAACGTCGGATCTTTTATAAACCGCTTCTTCCGCTTCTTCCGCTTCTTCTGAGAAGCGACTTCTGTACTCTTCTCTTTTGCCCATCAGCACAATGTGCGCCAATTACGTAGCGTGCACGCATTTTATCTGATCCCCGAGCCTCCCTGTCTCTCTCCTCTTCTTCCCTTTGACTTTCCTCGCCCCACTGTTGCTTGTCATTCATTTCCACGAACTACACGGGCGCCCGCAGCTCTTGTCCTCTACTACGGAGTTCAGTCCATCCATTTCCTATACCCTCTAGAAGTAGTAGCCACTCACCATGAGCACCGCTTATTGCCAAGATCTCGAGGGCTGGGTACGAAGAGCATCAGGATTCGCTGACGGTTGACTCGCAGTTGTGGTCCACTCACTGATGCGTCGCTAATATTCGCTTATTGTTGTGTTTGGACTTCTGACTAGGGCCCGACAAGCGACCAAAGGGTTGATCTGACGCTTTGCTTTGAGCACACCGTCCTTGCGACTCTGCCTGCCCTTCTGGCCAGTGTGGCCTTCATAGCCCGCCTGGCGTATCTTCATTTTGTGGGCAAGCCCCATGGACTAGGCCGTTCAAACATTATCTTTTGGCCCTCACAGCTGTTGATGCTTACAGCAGCCTTAATCTTAATAATCAGAGTTGCGTTGACTGGCCGAGAAGCAACTCATTCGCCCGCCAGTGTTCTTGCCGGCTCTTCCATGGCTGCAGCCTGGGTAAAGAAACGTTGTGTTCTCACCTTGCCTGCCACTCTTTACTAGAACTTTAAAGAGAAGTCAGAGAAACGGAATGCTGATCGACATGAACTTACTCTTTCGTTGCTTGTTTTCATACCATTCGAGTAGATACTAGCTGCCGTCCTGAATGTCTTTGAGCACAAGTATGAGATCCGTTCCTCGACATCCATCTTTTCGTACTATGTTGTATCTATCATCGCCGCCGCCATTACTTCCCGCACCCTCAGCGCGGTCCCCACTTCATCCACCTTCTCGTCAGACTACTCGACTTCGGATTCAACAAATGCGCTCTATTTCACCTACTTTGCGCTCGTTGTTCTTGGCTTTCTCTTTGAGGCGTGGCCCCGAGGCCAGTCGCAGGTCCAGCAACGAGCCGAAGCCAGCCCTTATGACAAGGCCAACATCTTTTCACGCTACTTGTTCTACTATCTTCAGGAGCTTATCAGCCGTGGATACAAAGAGCCATTGCAAATCGCAGACGTTAAGGATATGATGCCCGAGAAGATCAAAACAACGTACTCGTACTCGCGGCTCTCTCATCAGTGGGATCAACATGTTCAAAAGCAGCTCGCCCAGGGCAAGGAGCCACGACTGATGCCTCTTTTGCTCTCGGCGTACGGCGTACAGTGGATTCCGATCATGGTGTACAGGACCCTGGCATCGATCATGACATTTGTGGCGCCAGAGCTGATGAGCCGACTCCTCAGCTTTATTGCGTCCTTCTCGACAGATCAACCCCAGCCAGTGTCTTTGGGGATCGTGCTGGGTTTTGGGATGTTCTTCTCGACAGTTCTGGCCGCACTCCTGGAGAACCAGTTTAGCCAGCTGATCACAAACATGGGCATCGAGACCCGTACCGGACTCATCAGTATGATTTACAGGAAGGCACTGAGGCTGTCACCTGCAGCCAGGCAGAAAGAGACCGCAGGCGAGATCAACAACCATATGAGTGTAGACAGCGAGCGATGGTCAACGGTTTTGCCACTTTTACCCCTGTGGTACTCTATTCCACTCGAGATCTGTATCGCGCTGTGGTTGCTGTACCGTCAATTGGGATGGTCAGCCATGGCCGGTCTAGGCACGGTGATTGCGTTCTCGCCGCTGCAGGCCTGGATCGGAGCATTCTTCTCCAGGGCCAAGGACCAAAAGCTAGAAGCAATGGATAACCGCATCCGTTTGATGAACGAGGTCCTTTCTGGGATCAAGATCGTGAAGCTGTACGGATGGGAGTCCTCGTTCAGGAACAAAGTCGCTGTCTATCGCAACCGGGAGATGGACATTCTGCGCAAGATCGGAATCGCCTTCTCGTTCATGACCATCACGTTCAGTTCCATGTCCCTGCTTATGGGACTGGTGTCCTTCAGCATCTATGCCGCCGTTGGAGGAGAGATCAATTCTCAGAGCATTTTTGTCTCCATCACGCTCTTTGGGCTTTTGAATCGACCCCTGGGAATGCTCTCGCACATCACAACCGAGACCGTTGGACTGGTGGTGGCCTCCCGCAGAGTGCAGAAATACTTGTTGGCTGAAGAACTGGCGGAAGATCAAATTGTACGGATTGACGAACTGCCCCAGGATCCCGCCCTGCCCGTGATCAAGATTCAGGACGGTGTCTTTGCATGGGAGAAGGAGGGTCCCGAGGTGGAGACCTCGAAGCAAACAAAGTCGCGGGAGAAGAAGGAGGCTAGAGAAAGTAAGAGGCAAGCCAAGGAGGCCCTGGCCTCTGGATTGCCCGTTCCTGTCAGGGCAGGGCGAGCAGACAGGAATTATGAGGCCACACTCAAGAATATCAATCTCTCCATCCACAGGGGTCACCTTACGGCGATTGTCGGGCGCGTCGGGCAGGGCAAAAGTTCTTTGTTCAACGCCATGATTGGAGACATGTACAAGCGTCAGGGATCGGTTCAGATATGTGGCCACGTCGCGTATGCGCCACAGCAAGCATGGATCATCAATGCAACTGTACGCGATAATATCACGTTTGGATGTGCTTTCGACCAAGAAAAGTATGACAAAATCGTGTTTGCCGCTGGGCTGCAGCCCGACTTGGAGATACTCAGTGCTGGGTAGGTTTTCAAAGACTTCTGACCGGTTTTGCATATTGTTGTCGAGGTCTCACGCTCTATACTGACGACCTGCCTGCACTATGCTCTGTAGTGACTTGACGGAAATTGGAGAGCGGGGCATCAACTTGTCAGGAGGGCAGAAGCAGCGAGTGTCGCTTGCGCGTGCTGCTTACTCGGACGCCGACATATATCTTTTGGACGACCCATTGAGTGCAGTTGATGCGCATGTGGACCAGCATTTGTGGAAGTATCTCATCGGACCCGAAGGCCTGCTCAAGGATAAGACGCGTCTTTTGGTTACCCATGGAGTGCATCACTTGAGTGATGTTGACCAGATTGTGGTCATCAAGAGTGGTGAGATCAGCGAGACTGGGCGCTATCAGGAACTCATGGATGCAAAGAAGGCATTCTTTCAATTGATCGAAGACTACTGCATTAAGGACAGCCGTAATGAGACAGAGTCTTTCGCTGGAGCAGAGACAGTACTCGATGGTGATGCCGAAGATGCAGAGGCGCTTGGTCACACGACGAAAGAGAAGCCGATCGATGAGAAGGTGGACAACAGCGCAGAGTTGATTGACGAGGAGGCCATGGAAGTCGGGAGTATCAATTGGAGCGTCTACAAGATCTATGCCAAAGCTGCGTAAGTCCATGGGACATTGGTGCCACTCACGATGAATAGTTCTGCGGAATGTGCGCCACGCTAACACGTTTTCATGGTACTCTACTTTAGCTTGTACCGCAACGTGATTCAAATCCTGCTCCTCTTCTTTATCATCAACGCCTGCCATATTGGAACAAATGTCTGGCTCCAAGACTGGGTCAGCGTTGCTGAGAATGCTCCTCACAACGTTGGCTATTACATGGGTATTTACGCGGCCCTCATTCTTGTCTATATGATCCTCATTGTTTGGACCTCTTATACCACCATGGTGACTGTAGGCGTGAGGGCATCCCGGCAACTGCATAGTCGCCTGTTGGACAATGTTCTGCGCCTCCCTATGTCCTTCTTTGACACTACACCGTACGTCCATGATCTTTGCCAGACTACAGCATGACATGTTTGTACCTTGCGAGGCTTGCTAACGGCTATGCTTGCTTTTTTTCGAGCTATTAGTGTTGGCCGTCTTGTCAATCGCTTTTCTTCAGACTTCTTCAACGTTGACGAGATGATCCCTTGGGCATGCCATGACATGTTCTTCTGTGGATTTGCAGTCCTGGGCTCTATTATTGTGATCGCCATCACGACACCTCTCTTTCTGGCCCTAGTCCCGCCTATCTTGGTCGTCTATTATTATGCCCAGAACTACTATATCGCCTCCTCTCGGGCATTTAAGCGAATCGAGTCCGTTGTCAAGTCGCCAATGTATCAGCATTTCTCTGAAACTCTTGCTGGAGTCTCCACTATCCGCGCCCTCCAATGCAAAGATCGCTTCGTTCTCGACAATGCAGCTCGCTCCGACCAAGCGTCCAATGCACACTTTGTGTGGGCCGTCGGTAACCGCTGGCTCAATATCCGTTTGGAGATTTTGGGATCGTTCATTGTCCTGGCAGCGTCGCTATTCGCAGTCCTCAGCCGCACGCGTCTCTCACCCAGTATGGTCGGCATGTCGCTCTCCTACGCACTCAATGTCACTCAAGACATCACTTGGCTTGTTCAGACCATGTGCATGGTGCAGTTTAATATGGTCGCTGTCGAGAGAATTGACGAATACTCCAACAAGAACCAAGAGGCACCTAATTTCACGGACATCACTCCTCCTGACAACTGGCCCTCTCGTGGACAGGTTACCTTCAATAACTATTCGACAAGGTACAGACAAGGGATGGATCTTGTACTCAGGAACGTGTCGTTTGAGGTCCAGCCAGGAGAGAAGGTTGGCATTGTCGGACGGACCGGTGCAGGAAAGTCGTCGCTCACCCTTGCGCTTTTCCGGATCATTGAGAGCGCCAACAGCTATTGGGCCAAGGCCAGCTACAATGGTCAGGACATGGACACGACGACTGCTGAAAAGTCCTTGCCCGCAGTGGATCTGCAGGATGTGCTTATAGAAGAATACGGCGGGTCCATTTGGATTGATGGAGTGGATATTTCGACGATAGGCCTGGAGGATTTACGTCAGCACCTGGCCATCATCCCTCAGGATCCGACGCTGTTTGTGGGCACTGTCCGAGACAACCTCGATCCATTCAACCAAGCCTCGGACACGGAGCTCTGGGAGGCACTCGAACGCGCTCATTTGAAGAGATATATCTCGTCCATGCCTGGAGGGTTGTCCTACGAGGTCACTCAGAACGGCGATAATTTCTCGGTAGGCCAGCGGTCCTTGATTTGCCTTGCGCGAGCGCTCCTGCGCAAGACCAAGATCCTGGTTCTAGACGAGGCGACAGCTGCTGTGGATGTGGAGACGGACGAGTTGATCCAGAGGACGATTCGGGAAGAGTTCAAAGATAGAACTATCTTGACGATTGCGCATCGCATCAAGACTGTCATGGACTCGGACAAGATATTGGTGCTTGAGAAGGGACGCGTGGAGGAGTATGATGCGCCCGCCGTGCTACTGAAGCAGAAACAAGGATTGTTTTATAGTCTCGCTGAGCAAGCCGGCGAGGTTCCAAGATACTAGATAAGGCAAATAAACTGTACGCATGTTCAAATTCAGTACTTTTTCGTAGATGTGCAAACGAGCAAAGAAGCTGATCAAGGCACCATCTGTCCTTACTTGGATGTGAGACCCTGTAAGGTTTATGTTGCCTAATGTCTACGGTACTTTATTTAGGGGACAGCGATCGAGTTGCAGATCAACGACTGCAGACTGGCCACATTGGTGTTCACAGATTGTCATAGTTCAGGAAATCAGAAAATAGGATTGAGATTGTTAGTGCATCTGAGGGAAAGGAGGTATATGGAAGAGTTTCAAACCAAAGTGATTCGGGCTTAACTAGCCTCATGGCGGGATGCATTAAACGGGCAGGAAGATGTGCCTGTGGCCGAGAATAAAGTGACAATCATGCAAGAGCAGGGTCAATGTCACACATACAAAGTTCCACCATTCCGCGACGCACAGCTTCGATTCCTGGTCAGATGTAAATGCAGCGAGCATATATGCATGTAATGCGCGAGCCCACTCCCCATCCCAGTGTCACCCCCTCATTGTGGTTCAAAGCATTGATCTCCCCGCAACTTGTGAGCAGGGGCGATGGGCATCCAGTGTATCATGCATTGAGATTGTTGCAGGTCAACCTGCATCCAAAAGGCGAGCAAACCTATGTATAATCCTCTCTCATCTCTCTCTCCCACACACACACACACACACAACACACTTTCTCTCTCTCTCTCTCCTCGCTCATTCGCGCGCGCGCTATCTCTATCTATCTGTCAGCATCTATACCACAATTTTCAAACCTGGTATCTTCAACTTCTGCCTCTTCAGTACAACCCTGCCACCTTCAGCAATATCCAGTATGGCCGACAGTGGCAACAACAATGCCGCTGTAGTACCTGATATCCGCGTGAACATGGAGCCAGACACCTGTACAACGAAAGGTAAATACCCCTGAGTGAACTTATGATAATTTTTCATATATTAATACTTATACTTATTCTTACCCCAACATCCTCTTGCTTATAGAAAGCATGAAAGTGTTTTTTAAACCCGTGCAGGAGAATGAATTCACTCAATCCGAAGAGTATGTACCGAAATTTCAGCTGTGGGCATTGTTTGTTCTGATTGCTATAATAACCTTCAAATGTCGCTTTTTTTGCAGGCCACTGGGCCCTGTCTCGATCAAGAGTGGCGGCAACTTTGAGGTGCCTTTAAATACCAAGGGTGTCCATCCCGGCTGGTATTGGGCGGTGTTTTGCGTCTCTCTTGAACACCTTGACGACATTAAAGACAAATTGGATAACATAGTCTTCGATGTCACCAGCAAGGATATGAAAACGGGCGTTGTATACATGCTGGTAACGATCACTTTTGCATTTTGCAGCAGTAGCGGAAGTAGAGGCAAAACTTAAACAATGCTTCAGAGTATACCTCCAAGAGCACCGACATTGCTCTGACGTCCAGTACTTTATGTTATGATGTTTATGACTAGGATTACACTTGCAAAACAGTCATTCAGAGAGATGAGATTCGCTACCTCCGTAAGTCGATCTAGCCAGCGTGAATGCACTTGATGACCTCCTCTCGCAGTTGCCAGTTCGTCTTAAACTATTGAGAACTTCACTCATTATAATGGCTAGCAAGAATCAAGGCTGCACGATTGAAGCTTTCTCGGCAAATCGAGGTCACGTCTGACATCGAAAAAGATCTGTGCATCTCGATAAAAGTCGAAACCATGCCTGGATGCCACGAGGACGTATCGTTTGATCTCAACTACTTTGAGCTGGCGTGCCGTCAAATCTTTTCTGAAGGTGAGCACTTCTTCGGAAGCACGTACGACCCCACATTGATGGCCAGTGACTAAAATACTCGCACGCTTAGATCACGTTCTGTGGGGTGAGGGCAAGCCAGACCAGTTCATCAGCGTTGGTGCCGGATATGCCGGCTGCGGGAAAGTACCGATTGCAATTGAAGGCTCTGACGTATCCGCTAATGGAAAGCTGGCTGTCACTGTCTATTTCAACCCCGCCATCAGCGATTCCCATATCCCTGATGGTAATCGTAATGCCTTTTACAACTTTGCCACTCGTTTTGGACGTGCCTTTGATCGTGCCGGGACCCCCGATGATGACCCTGTCTCTGAACGTGGAGCTACTGGTCGTGACTCTATCTATACCCGTGATCACGGCTATGCCCACTCGCATACTTTTGATAACGTTCAAATCCCTGATCGAGGCTATTCTCACGCTCCGAGCAGTACCTCTACCCTCAGTGTAGCCCATATTGACGTTTGGGATTTGAGCGCACCAAGTGGACAAACCTGTTTAGATGTCCCTCAAGAAATCACAAACAAATTGGCATCATGGTCCCTCCATGTACCTGCGTTGAAAACACATCTAGGCGATTCTCCTGAGAAGAAGTCTCCCAGCGATTCTCGTCAACTCCCAAAGCCGACCATCAATATCTCCAGCACAGGTTTACATATCATCATGGCTGTGGGATGGGCGACAGAGGCAGTACACGCGACTCCATTCCTCATCTTCAGACGGACACCAGATGATGGTGAGGAACAGAACCCGTCTGCAGTAGTAGAGTACAAGCAACTCCCCAAAATCTGCTCAAGTCTCCAAGCCTTTTTTGGCTACGGAGCCTTCCACAACACCGACCCGGATGCTCCCAACTGCGAGAACGAGCGCTACTTCAACTTTCATGGGTCGACGTTCGATGTCTACAGCACGCATGGTAGCTGGAAGCAGTTGTACTCATTCACTTTTGGAATCAATGGGGTTCTGCGTAGACCTGAACTTATGTATTTTCTTACTCAAAGTCTCCGGGGTCGCTATTTTGCATGGACTGGCAACAGAGGCGCAGTCTCCATTTGGGACTTTGAGACGGGAAAGTTTGTCAACACCATTCTTATCCCCAATGATACAAGGGGGGTCTGTGCGGCGCTGTGTGAGGACGGATCCATGATCGCCATCACGGTCAATGGCCGTATTCAGCTCCATGATGTTGCCTCTGGGATCAAGCTGAAAGATCAACAGTCAGAATGGAAAGAGGACAATGGGTCCAAGATCATTTTTCGCCATGATTATTTCATGGCCTTGGACGCTTCAAAGTCGACGAGTGGCAACAGAAACATTGACGCACGCAGCATTTTCAGAGCGCGCGACTTGAAGGTCGTCAAGACCCACTATGTACATTGGCAGTACGCAGCCGAGTATGCATCCACTCATAACCCTATATTTTTGTACCGACAAGTAAGCTCATCGCTGCTGCTTGCGGTGCCGCTAGAAAGACTCAATATGTTTGATGTTGGATCCAGTCGTGCTGATAAAGTGAATGTTAACTTGTGTGGCTAGGGTGCGATACTGAATATCAAGCGCCTTGGCAACATCCTCTGTCCGACTGAGGACGATCGCTGCACTCCGAATACTACGTGTGAGTTTGATAGCGCCATGTTCGACCTTAGTGACAATACCTGGACCGACCGTAACCTATCCAGCTCAGAGACCAAATTCGTCCTGGTACCTGCTCACTCACCTTCACGCCCGCTCAGCATCATGCTACTGAACATCACCAACGTCTACAGCAACGCCTCTCTCTCGCTTGGTCCAGCGTCAGAGAGCCGTAGCTGTTCCGGATTTTACATGGCTAGTAGCTCGCAGCTTGTGCTGATACTGAACGGCTTTCTTCAGGTCTGGCGTCTTCCCTCCGAAGCCGATCAACAGTACGAACTTGTGCACGTTGAGGCATTTGTCGCAGTCTCGAAAGCGCACGCGAACGAGATCTGCATTACCAAAGCCTCGTCGGTACAATCGTGCATGCATGGACGCAAATTCAATATCAATATAGACCCTATCCGATGGGTGCCTGTCCAGAAGCAAGAAGTCGAGGACGAGCAAGAAAAGGAGACAGCTAAAGGCGATCCAGAAAAGGAGTCAATGGTCGATCCAGACGCGGAGGATTATAGCGGCAGCGACCAGCCGCAAACATTGACCTTTCCGAGATCTGCCCGCGAGACATTCTTGGCCTCTGAGAAATATCGGTATGAGAAAGGTGTCGCCTCGCTGCTCGATACCTATGCCGAGAGCGATTTTAGTGCCAAGGAAGCTATCATTCGATTCCTTCTGGATCGTGTCCGTCCCTCTTCAAACCACAGTTCAAGTCTGGTAATCCTCTGTCGTTCTTGGAAGGAAAACGATCGAGAAACTTTCGAGGAGGTCATTGCCAACCTTCTTCCTGATGGTAACCACCACACCTGGATCCCCAACATCAACGCAACCAAGAGTGAAGATCCACTATTGATCCTCATGAAAACCGCAA
The DNA here is from genome assembly GCA_029449245.1 of Mortierella alpina. Taxonomy (NCBI): domain Eukaryota; kingdom Fungi; phylum Mortierellomycota; class Mortierellomycetes; order Mortierellales; family Mortierellaceae; genus Mortierella; species Mortierella alpina. The sequence goes on along the minus strand of JANATF010000003.1, from coordinate 495,188 downwards.
AGAGAAACTCCTCCGCACTTAGTGCCTGCAAGATCATCATGAACTACTGTGTGAACCATGCCATTGGATCCAAGAACCTGACCTTTCTCTCACCCTTTCTCCGGAATCTGAAGAAAATTATGGTTTTCTTTCCTGACGAGACACGAGTATACCTGCGTAGGATATCATACATCCCTGTCAATGACAGATGGCGGAATTATATTGTGGAGAACAGAATTGTTGCTCATCCACCTTGGCACTACATCCGGTTCGGCAAGACTCCATTGAATTTAAACAAGATCACGAAGCCCGTCATGCAGCTTCATGTGACGACCGCGCGGCCGTCTATCAGGAGGGACGTGTTTACTCGGCCAATCTATGCGGCGGCGTTTGACGCCCTTTGGCATTACAGCGACAAGAAGGGTGTGAAGGACGTGCCGGTCATGCAAAGGTCAATATTCAAGCGCTGGCTGTCGATCATAGTACGAACGACGGTCAAGCAAGAGTCGATACCTGAGCAGCGGTCGACGCATGAATCGATGCTCGAAGCGGCGGCGCCGACGCAAGCGGTCACGGCTTCGAGGAGTCCAGATGGTCCGATAAGTCAGGGGGCCACGAAAACGCATAAGGCAACCTGGTGGAAGGCAGTATATCATATGTTACTACTCAAGTTCCATTTCAGAACCCACAACTATGTGACATGCCATGATTTCAGCTTGGAGTTTTTCGCTAACCCGGCCATCGCCGCTTTGGTTGACTACAAATGGTAAAGATATCGCCTGTGGACTTGTACTTGACAAGTACTGACATTAGTTTTCAATGGCCTTCTAACATATGTCCTTTTCATTTTTTCAATCGTCCCAGGAACACAATCGGATATAAGTATTGGGCAGTTCGATTTTCATTTCAGTGCGTGTTTTACATATTGGTGGTGTCCGCGGCAATACTACAGATCTACAATAAGAATGTGGGGCGCACGCAGATGGCAGGAGTCTTTGTCGCCATCATTGCTGTGGGAGCAGTATTCCTCTGGCTTGAGCTCTTGCAGGCTATCAAGAACTTCAAGCGATATAGGCGGTAGGTGATGTTCTTCATTGTATTATGAAAGGTTTGCGAGTGAATATTGACACTGAAAGTCTTCTATTGTATGTAGATGTCCGAATAACTCATTGGACATTATTACGTACACCCTGCCAATGGTTGCCAGTGTCAGCATGCTGATGGCCTTTCATGAAAACAATCCAATGGCCAACACTAGTATTTTAAGTTACTCTGTGCTTGTTGTTATGCTTCACATGGTAAGCGATGTACAGGCTCTTGCTTGATGCATTTTTTTTGGTTTTTTGCAAATCGCTGTCAGCATCATAGTTAATATTCGCGGTCTTGACATCGCTCTGACGATTCTTGCTTCATAACTCAGCTATTCGAGCTAAGGATATGCAAGAACGTGTGCCAGTATGAAACCTTCATTCGACAGTCCGTGGTCGAGATCCGAGTATTCTTCCTTATCTTTGCAGGCGGTCTCGTTGCCTTCACAATCGCAATCCTTCACCTTTTGCGAGCGTGTCCAGTGCCAGGTTTATGTGAAGACTCGAACTCTGAATTTTCTAGTCATTTTTTCGGAGCCTTGTCTGCCACGTACTTTTTTATGGTAAATTGGCATCAACAGAATGTTTGCTCTAAAGTTTTCTATTTTGGATGATTCTCAACTTTGCTACTGCCATTCAAAACTAGGGTGGACGATTCGATCCAGTCGCGGAAGAATTCAAGAAGGAAAACTGGGCTTTTCATATTATGATGATGGTTTATTTCTTCTTCACAGTGGTTGTCATGCTGAACGTGCTCATCGGTAAGAAACATCTACTGGCTTTTATACTGACGACGACGAGGCGCACTTCTCAAGCTGAACGATGTTTGAGCTGACTCGACGTGCATTCTACTCGATTTTGTCCTGACAACTTGCAGCACTCATCAACGTGGCCTTTACAAAACGTGATGATGAATTGCGGTTCATCCAGGCCCGCCTGCATTACGTCGAGTTAGTCGAGAACCTGTCTTACCATATCCCCGGCTTCCGTCAAACCCACAATTGGTTCCCAAAGGAAATTTATTTCTGTGCCTCAGCCCAGGAAGACGAAGAGATGGTTAGGGCATCGGAGGCCGAGAAGAAGGCCTCACTCAAGAACGATCCTGCTATTACGGAGTTGATGGAGCAGATTCAAAGACTCGACAATCGACTAACATCGCAGCAAAAGCTGAGAGCCGACTCTTGAAGTGGACGTACTGAAACAGTTATATAGACACTGAGAAAGATCAATAGGCAGGCGTCGTTGCCAAGTTAAGAATAAAACGCTGTTACTATATTTATAGTCATGAACATATTCAAATCTACTACGACAACGTCGGAGGTGAGACCCTCAAAGCGTCTTTGGAGGCGATGCTTGAGAAAGACCAAGTCGTCATTTGGGGCCAGATTACCAATAGCCGAAATGCAACGTCTGACGGGATAAGAAGCTCATGCAGACTGTGTGGTGGAGGGGTCTTCAGTTGAGGTCCGTGCGCGGTTCCACAAGGACGTCTCAACGTGAAAAGCGAAGGCGAATATCATTTTCAGAGGAAACACAGCCGCAGCAACAGTCGCAAGAGACGCGACTCGCAGCGTGTCCGGATCTTTTTGTGATATACTCTACACACGATCAATCCCTGGACCTGGTACTCTCCGTCATTGCAGAGCCCGATACGACCTGGCCTGTACGGTAAACCATGGTCTTCTAATTGAAACATATATATCGTTCTTTATTTACACGGGTATGCTCCTAACATGGCTTGTCCTGTCGATTCATCACAAATGCCACACAGCGAGCGAGCGAACGAGATAGGGCGAGAGGAGAGGGGAGAGAGAGAGAGATGAAAAAAAAGAAAATACAAATAGAAGAGATCCGCCCAAACCTTTTGCTCAGATCTCCTCATGAACATTCAAATCATTGTCTATAAATAACGGCTCGTCGCCACAACTCTCGTCAGGCCCAAAGTGCAAGGTCGTCGACGACTGGGGGGCAAATCCAGTCCTCTGCCGCTGTAGTTGGCGGTACCGCGGCGCCGCCTTGGACGCCAACGTCGCCCCAATCGCTCCTACCACTCCACCTCCCGCACCTGTCATACCTCCTCGACGCTGCTGTTGCGCCAAAAACTGCGGAGAGTCGTCCGCAAATGGGTACGCGATCCATGTATTCTGATATGTCAGCCATCGCCGCTTCTCTGATGATCCTCCTGCATTGTTGCCATTGCTGTTGCTGTGCGTGTCGTGGTGATGATGCTTGGTGTCCCCTCCAGCTCGCTCAATCACCAAGAGATCGTCCTCTCCATCCGCATCCATACCCGACATGGCTGGTCGCAATGGCCGCAATCCAAGTTCGCTCTCCTTGACATTTTTCCAAGCGTCCTTCAAGATCTTGACCCCACGCTCATGCTCGACTCCAAACCCCTTGCGCAACCACTCGCCTTCCACTCGCACAACCACATGAACAAGAGGCGCTGTATTCTCCTTGTTGCTGTAGCGTGACAAAGGCACGGCCACTGTGACCGCTGCTGCTGCTGCTCCGAGTGTCGAGGTGAGTAGATTGCCGCCAGTCGTCGTCGTGGTAGTCGTCTGACGAGGATCCCTCGCCCACCAAATATCAGACAACGCAGACACCCCCCAATTCTTGTACTTGAGCCAGCCCGCCATGCCTCCATTGTTTCCACCTTCGCTTCCCGCCGAAGGTAGCGTCTCCAGCTCTGTGATAGATAGCAATGGTATCGTCAAGGGTGTGTTGAGCGGGAAATAGAACGCATGAATCGTCAGGTGCAGCGAGCTGATCGTGATCTGATCGTCACTGTACAAGATGAGGGGTGGCGGTGGCGGATACTTGGTGAGGGCTGGAGACAAAGTTGCAGGCGACATGGGCGGCGACATGGGCGGCGACTTGTGTTGCTCATCCAGCTTCTCCTGCATGTTCTGGGTCTTCTGTTTTGGGGACAATGGTGGGGGAGGCTGTTTCCGTACTTTGGCCGGCGCTGCCGGTTGCTGGTTTGACAACTTTGGCTGCTTTGGTTGCTTTGGTTGCTGCTGCGGCTTTTGATCTTCCAATGTCTTTTGCGATTTTAAATGTGGCGGTTGAGTTGTCCTTGAGGACTCCCGTGGCACTGGTACGGGTGATAAGACTCGAGCGGGCACTGGAGTTAGGGTAGGAAGCGGTAATGGAGTAGTTGTCGGGGCAGGTGCCGGCGAAGGCGCTGGCGGTGCTGCAGCGGGCGTCGTTGACGGCAGCGTTGGAGCGTGATAAAAATCATCGTCATCTTCTAGCCAAGGAGACGGCGGCATCTGTAGAGACGGTGGTGTTGGCAGTGGAGCCTGTGGTGGAGGTGGAGGTGGAGGAGAGGGCGGTGAGGGTGTTGGATAGCTATTCTGATGATGTGGCATTGCCTGCGTCCTGATGGGCTGAGAAACTGGAGCAGGAACTATTCGTCTCGAAGAAGAATGTTGAGAGGCCTGGCGATGGATCTGCAGTAGTGGTTCGCTCTTCAGTCCAGCAGTGGGGACGGCAGTGGGGACGGGTTGTCGTGGAGAGTGCTGGGGATGAATCGGCACCTTAGCAGGTGGCATTGGCGTAATCTTGGGCGGCGCAGGAGCAGAGAAAGCAATTGGATCCATGTAAGACGAGAAATCAGATTCCAATGTTGTGCCTGGCGAAGAAGGGGCTGGCCTGCTGTAGCTCGATGGAGAGGGCGCGGACGAAAATGCCTTTGGCTCAATATGTCCATCCGAGAGTCCCGCCACGAAAGGCGTGGTTGAGTCAAAAGCCGCTGAAGAGAAAGGGGATGGGGACGTTGGCAAGTTGTTCCTTCGTCTTTGGTGACTTGCAGGCGTGAAAGGCGGAGCAAGTGATGCATTTGTGTCCATAGTCCCGTTGAGTCCCAAACTACTGTATGCTGGTGAAAGAGGAGCTGACGAAGGAGGAACGGATTCCAGCGAGGTATACACAGTGGTATTTGTGTTGGACTGAGAAGATCTCCGAGCTGGTGTAGTCCTGGCGTGAGAGTTGCCGCGTCCCAATGACGAATAATCGTTAATCAAGGTGGGAAAAGAAGGGAGAGGTGTCGCTGACGCGAGCTGCGCAAATGGTGACGATGAAGACGATGAGCGGGTGGAGGAGCGGGTGGAACTGCTGGGCAAAGTGTTCTCCCCCAGTGAGCTGAAAAAGTCGAGTGAGCTGTCCTGACGGGACTGCTGGGACGGCTGGTGTTGGTGTTGGTGCTGATGCTGATGTTGATGCTGGTTCTGCGACTGTAGCTCCTGCTTATCCCGCACAGAAGCCGTCTTTACTGCTGGCCTTGAGGTCATCAATGTGGGTGTGAAAAAGTCGTCCAGCATGCTTAACGAAGACTGTTGCTTGCCGTCATCCAATGCGGATATTGGTGCAACGGAACTTGCGGCTGATCTACCAGTCAAAGCTGCGCTCCTCTTCGGGCGACCGCCTGCATTGCTTGAGTCCATGGGTGCTGCAACGCCCGCGCCTGTGCCTGCAACAAAGATGTCTCCCCCTCTAGATTCGTCCTCGCCTCCAAAGTCCACAAAGTAAGGCATGGCAGCCTCAAGGTCATGGTTCAGCAAGTACTCCTCCCTGTATGGAGCCGTCTCTGCAGATACTATCCTTCGAGTATTGTTGTTGGTGTGGACAGCAGCGGTGCTATTATTACCAACGTACGGAAGGTACTGAAGATGCTGATGAGCAGTGCTGTTGTTGCTGCTCACATGTCTTGGCTCAGTCTTGCTCTCAGTGCTGTCGTGCTGCTTGGCGGAGAACGAGGGAGAAGAACGGACCACAGCTGACTTTGCGCTTGTGCTACCAGAATGACCACTCACTACACCAGCGCTCGCGCCTCCCGAGTGACCAAGGTGACCTCTGCCGTCATCTCCGCCCGCTCCTCCTGTTCCATCGGCCGAGAGTCCGGTGCCGAGGGGTCCAACCAAGTCAAAGTCCACATTGAACCCGAACAGGTTCTGCTGAGGTTGCTGGCGATGGGATGGCTGTTGCTGTTGGTGTTGGTGTTGCTGCTGCGGAGGAGGAGGAACGTGCACTTGCTGCGATAACGGTGTGTTTCTTGGCAGCCGTCTGCTCGAGGATGACGATGACCGAAGCGGGACATTGCTGCCGCCCATGTCAACAGGGTAGCGAGTGCTCCTGTCGGCCATCGTGCTGGGCTGGTTTTGGGCCGGGTGAACGAAGCTGTCAGACGACGGAGGCGTGAAGGACAGAAATAAAGAACGAATCAGCAGGCGAGTCAAGAATCGTTTTGCGTGAGTCTACTCCCCTGGGGAGTTGATCCTCAAGGAGAGAGGCAGCGAGGAGGGGAGGTGTAGGAGGGGGGGTGTATGGCGCAAGGGAGAAGGGTAGCGTGTGAATCGAGAGTGCGAAGGGCGAACAGCGAAGAGCGAGAGAATAAAAGGGAAAATGCAAATGACGTTACTTGAAGGCTCTTTGGCAAGGCTTTACCCCCTCCTTCCCCTACCTGTGCGGTCGAAGGGTGTTTGCGGTGGGTTGGGGCAGCTGTGTGTCTGTGCAGAGGGTGGGCGAGCGGGAGAGGGTGGAGAACGAGACGGGTGATTACGACAAGCGGGGTTGGGCAGTAAGGGCCGCAGGCGGTTAAAGTGAACTGGAATGCAGTCTCGGACCAAATGAATGGTGTGGGTGCGTGAGATGCGAGGAATGCGAGGAATGCGAGGAATGCGAGGAGTGGAGAGAGAGAGAAGGGCAGAGTGCGTGAAAACGAGACTGGGCTGGAGCAATGGGAGGCAATGGGAAGCAATGGGAAGCGAGGGGGCAGCAATGCAAAAGCGGTTGAAGCAATGAAGAGAATGGTAGAAAAGGTGAGTGAGAGACAGAGAGACAGAGAGACAGAGAGACAGAGAGAGACAAAGAGGCAGCGAGAGACAAAGAGGCAGCGAGAGAGAGAGAGGGAGAGAGTCATCTACAAGGAAGGAAAAAAAGGAAGGGGTCAGTGAGCCATGGCATTGCCTCACTACATATCATTTGTAGTTGAACATGACGCGGCAGCGAGACAGCTGACCACGTACCCGTCGGCAAGCACGGTCTGTGGGGCAGACCAAGCGCACACCAGCAACAGCGCACGCCCTGCCTTCCACACTGCGCACACCCTGCTATTCCTCTGTTGGGCCATTCCTGCGACCCTTCAAGACCCTTGACCCCACACCCCTGCCTGCACCCCTACCCCCCGTCCTTCGCCGATGCTGTCAAGTGTCAGCAAACAAACACGCACGCTAGGGCGCAGTACCAATTTCGCCCATTTGTGGGATACAAAAAAAACAAGGTCACACCAGCTTGTCGCCTTCCGCCCTTCCGTCCTTCCACCTTCCTTCTCCTCCTGGCATTTCACTCTCTGTTCGAACAAGCACGCACAGCAGCCGGAAAAGGCCTGAGAACCAGCATCAGCGATACCAGGAAGTCGATGCAGGACAATACGAAAAGGGATCCAGCCTAGTCAGCACTGGCGGACGGAGAACGATGCGGCTCTTTCGTCTCTTCTCGCTCTCTGCTCGCACTTTCTTTCCTCTACCAACATCCACCATCCCCGCACACTCCTCCTCCTCCTCAACCATAATCCTTGGGGAAGCGATAAGGCGACCTCCATGGAGTAGCGCCTTTTTTCTCTCATGACAACACCGCATCCTCTGCCTCCACTCTCCCCATCCCAAGAGAGGATCTCTCGCACCACACCAAGCCCACACACCATTCTCTCTTGAGCAGACACGCCATGATCACAGCACTCCAGAGATGGACCCTGGTCTTGGGTGCACTTTTTTCTCTGGCAGTCGTGGTCGTGGGACAGACTACTGCCCTCCCTGAGAGTGATCCATCGCCATCCAGCTGGAGTTCAGACAATGCCGGGACAATCAACAGGCCTGGCCGATCGCCGTTTGTCAAAACCTTGGGCTTGAGGCACAAACCAAGCATGGACTGGGGGATGAGGGCCAGAGCCCGGAACCAAGTGCACTGGGACAAGTACTGGAGTGAGCTTGAGACAGGACAAGAGTTTGACATCTTGTCAGATCCAGATTTGGACCCTGACCTGCCTGGGTGCGGTACCAACAGCAGCACCCTGCCGCAAAACACCACGACCGCTGACGGCAACAGTCACTTTCAACTGGGCGCAGACACTGTTATGCAGGGAGAAAACTCAAACGAACAAAAGGCTGGAACTGCAGGGACGAACCCAGGTCTCCCACCTGGAGATGCGGATCCTGGCTACTTTTTCGCCCAGATTCTGGACCACTACACGGACCCGTCGCCAGCAGGAGTAGAATCAGCACTAGCGGCAGCAGCAGCAAAGAACATAACCACATTTCGGCAGCGCTACCGCATCAACTCACAGTTTTACAAGCCAGGTAATATGGCTATCTCGTATTCTATTGTTTTGGAAAAACGACCATAGGAAATACGTTTCTGAGTAATCGTGGCCGCAAAATTGACCATTCTATCTCAATCATTTAGGTGGCCCTTTGATCTTGTGGCTGCCAGGGGAGAGCCCTCTACATTCTCTCTTTCTTGGGCGCGGGCTATCGTACGAGCTGGCGAATGCAACGTCTGGACTATTAGTGGCGCTTGAACATAGGTTTTACGGAAACTCTATTCCCAGGTTCCAAGACGCACCCAAGCCTCGACCTAACTCTACCTCAAACGACCCAGTCAAAAATGGGCGATCCAAGGACGACTTTACTGGAATGAATGCCAGATTAGGAGCTGCTAGAGGAGGAGGGGCGGGAGGACGGGCAGGAGTATGGGGCACTGCGTCGGAGACCCAGTCAAATCTAGGGAGCTCTGCCGAATACAAGACGAACAGCGCCAGTGGCTCAACAACCGCTCCTTCCAACGGCAATGGCGGGGAGGCAGAAGGGCTACCTCTGGATTTGTTAAAGTACCTTACTGTCGACCAGTCTATCGAGGACATTGTGTACTTTATGGACAACTTTCCAGCAACCCACCCATCCTTTTTTGACGACAACAAGAACAGCCCGCCTCGTTGGATCCTTACGGGCTGCTCCTACGGAGGCAACCTTGCTGCATGGACCCGACAGAGGCATCCTTCCAAGGTCTTTGCTGCCTTTGCCAGTTCTGCGCCCCTCCGCTCGACTCTTGATTTTTTTGAATACAGCACCTCTCAAACAGACGTGTTTGGAGAGAAATGTGCATCACAGCTCGCCTTTGCCAGAGACTTTCTGGACGGAGCATTACTCATGACCGATGACTTTATGCACCAGATGGATATACTGGACAGCAGGAAGTTCAAGGATGTGAAGAGCGAGGGTGACGCAGCATCAGACGAACACGATCCTCTCTCTGGCAGGTTCACCAATGCCACGGCTGGACTACCTCGCCAATGGACCAGGGAAGCGCGACGAGCTGCAAAACTCAGAGCACTGTCCTGGTTCAGTCCAGATTTCGCACACGAGTACGCAGTAGATGGCGAGGAAGTTCACGCCGCTGGATGGATCTGGTGGACTGTTGCGAGTGCAGTCCAGTACAATGCCGTTGTAGTCCCGCCAACTGTCAAGCCAACAAAGACAGTCGTGGACGTGCTCTGCGACACCATGGCTCTTGGATACAAGGATCAAGTGCTCCAAAATGTCGACCAGGATAAGGCAGGAGAGATTCAGGGACATGAAGCCTTCGAGGCTGGCAACAACTCTTCCACCCAGGAGGGCGACCCACTGCAGGCGGTGCGGTTCGCAAGAACATTGGCAATATGGTTCCGAAACCAGCAATTCTTTACTCCGACCAGGAACGAGGATCTGCAGCCCTCAGATACGGACCCCAACTCTGTCCAGAATTTAGCTGGGATGGCCTGGCTATGGCAGACATGTAGCGAATTGGGCTATCTGCAGACAACCCATCCGTCGACCTGCTGTTGTGGCCCCAAGTCTACATCCTTTTCAACAGACAACTCCACCACCACAACCACCACCACCGCTAACGACGACAACGAAGACAACGCTTCCACGACTGGGACCGACAAGATTGTGTTGCCTGTGAAGGCGAATGCAACGTGTAGCCTCCCTAAAAGTCCGCTTTTGCTGCCCGCCTCCTCCACCCTGGGATCCTCAGACACATCCCCACCACTTCTATACAATTGCGCGCCCCAATCCAATCCTTCCAACTTCTCCTGTCTGCCCTGTCGATGCTACGCTGAAAGCGCTTCCAGAACCGAAAGCGTGCTCTCTCGCCTACTGACCCTGGAGGCCGCTTGGCAAGAGTGTCAACTCTACTTTCACTCCACGCATTCTTCGTCATTCCCAGTCCATCACGACTCAAGCGTCCGACACCCCGACTCTTTGAAGACGGACAGCCTACAGCCGCAACCATCCCCACTTCGAGAAATGTCCCCCAGTGAGCCTCAAAACTGCAGCGGCGAGAGCCGGAGCGAACGGAACAATAACAACGCCAACGACAAAAACGTTACTCATATCTTGCTGCCTTCCAGGTACCCAAATGTCGAGTCGAACGTCAACAAAAAGTTCCATGGCTGGAGAATCGCACAGGAGACCTACCTAGAGCGGAGTGGTCTACAGTGCGATCATCCAACAGGTGTATCCCCGAATGATATCGACGACCAGAGCTCCACCTCAGCATCAACCCTCGACATCACTACTGCCACCACAGTCGTCTCGTCGAAAACAAAATCCAATTGGCCCAGCATTGAATCTCCATCCTTCAGGGACGCCAGGGCATTGCGGAAAAAGAAACGACGCCCTCGCTCAGGCGGCAGTCGGTACTACTTCACCAATGGCGAGAATGATCCGTGGAAGGAACTCACGCTTGCGAGCCCTAAAGCACTCAAGCTGCTGGGTGGCCAAATGTCACGTCGAAACAAAGTCAAGGACAAACGACGGCAACGGCGACGCGGAAGAAATGATCTATCATCAGGACAAGGCCCTACCTTTGCTTTTTCGTCCTCCATCACGCCATCAACGACGACGCCTTTAGCAGAAGCAGTAACCCCTGAGTCTTCCTCACGGTATAGCAGGGCTGAGCTCCGACACCGGGTAAAGAGACGCGCGCGTCAATGGGGTCGTTATCGACGATATCAGCAACTTAGTCCAGCAGCGAAGAGGTCACTTGATAACAACAATAGCCACCGCAGTGATGTGTGGAGCAAGTCCTCAAGCAATGAAGCACAAGGTCTACAACACGATGACAGTGGTGAAGTCGTCGCCACTGAGATGTCACCATCCTCTCGCACTGTGCAAGACGGTCGCTCTAAAGACGCTATGGACACCGAGCAGAGCCTTGGAAACCTGTACGAAGCATCTTGGTGGCATCATAGGTCTGACAGGAACGAGCTGCGGATCATCTCGGGCGCGAGCCACTGTCAAGATATTTTGTACGAGTCGAGTGATTTGGACTCGAAGGAGCTTCGAGAGGAACGAATACACGTTCTGGAGACATTTGTACGCTGGATCGAGATTGATATTCGACGACAGCAGCGGATGCGGCGACACAGGCGACGTCGGCGGCGTGGATCATTCTCCTTCAGAGGCCGAGCATAGTATCCTTTCAACCAAGTATATAGCGACGATAAGCAAATAGACACGAGGGTGGATCATGAATGAATAAATATCTATATTGTGTTGTGCTCCAAATGTTAGCAACCGCTGGTTGTCTAATTGCCCTTTGCTTACTTGCCCTTGTAGTTGGGCTTCCTCTTCTCGCGGAACGATGCAAGACCTAATAAACAAGGCAGCATGAGTTTGAACAAATGTCAGCGTACTTCATCATATCGCCAGCCATCATCCCGTCTGCGTCATTCTTTCCGAGTTTTTACCTTCCAGGCGATCCTCTGAGGGCATGATCTGAGCATAGCACGCCTGCTCGTATTCCAATCCCGAATCACTAGTGTTCAGGGCGCATTAGTAGGTGTTTGTTTCTCTCCTTTGCACACTTGAAAGAGCCTGATTTTTTCCAACACAAGTCGCTAACTCACATCTCAAACTGCGTGCCCTTATCAATAGCGACCTTGGCCATACGGATGGCGAGAGGTCCCATAGGCAAGATGTCGCGAGCAATCTCCAAGGCTTTGCTGTATCCAGAATCCTCCTCGACGGCGTGGTTCAAAATTCCTATCAGAAAAAATGTCATACAAATCATGGTCAGTTGGATCTCAAAGACGGCTGGGGGAGTCATTCATCGCAAATGCAAAAGCACAAGCACAGGCAACGTACCAAAATCCTTGGCACCAGCAGAGTTCAGGATTTTGGAAGAGTAAATCAGCTCCTTGGCTTTGGGAATACCGATCAAACGGGGAAGGCGCTGCGTACCGCCAGCACTAACGAGCGTGTGTAATAGGTAAGATGTATGATCTCGTATGTGTGCGAAACGTATCAATTAACAAGGTAAATCATCAAAAAGACATACCCGGGGATGATGGCCAGCTTTGTCTCGACAAGACCAATCTTGACCTTCTTGTTGCCACCTCCCACTCTGATATCGCAGCAGAGGGCCATCTCCAGTCCACCTCCAAGCGCAGCTCCGTCAATGACAGCGATCGTGGGGATGGGCAAGGTCTCGAGCTCACGGAAGCTGTCTCTCAAGCTAGCCAGAAACTGCTTGACCTCAGTCATGTTCATAGTCGAGCGTTCCTATAGTCCAGAAAGAAGAGTACCAAGGTAAGAAGCAAGCTACTTTGCATGAAAGTATCCCTGACATCTGGCGAGAGCTTCTCTCCGGCCCGTGAATAGCATGGATCACCGAACCTACCCTCAAATCGGCACCAGCGCAGAATGCACCCTCGACCAGACTTCTGAGAATGACAACTCGGGCATCCCTAGAATTCAGCAGAACACAGTGTGAGCAAAAAGTGAGGCAGCTTAAAGTAAACATGCACATCCAACCATCGACAACAGATCCATATCCCAGCCTCCTTGATTGTCGTATTATCACTCGCCCGGGGAGGTTTTTCATGGTCTGCTGAAGTGCTGAGGACGGTAGAGAGCGTCGGTCCACTTACTGGTCATAACGAAGCTCCTCGAGAGCACTACGGAACTCGCCGACAAACTTGCGCGAGAGGGCATTGAATGCCTTGGGCCGGTTGAAGTTCAACACAGCAATGCCTGCAAAGATGTTGTGTCGACAACGATGGAAGAGGATGGATGCAAGAGCTGAATGAGTATACAGAATGGCAACGACGACAGCGACATGATGGCTCTCTCGCGCACAAGGTTGTGCTGATCAGACACCCCGTGGGAAAATTCAGGACTGAAAAAAGAACCTTGGTCTTCGCCAGTAAGTCGCTCGAGGTAGCATTCCTTGTCCTGAGCAGCAGGCTGCTTGGTGGTGGAGATGAAGCGGATGGGCGACGATGCAGCAGGGACAAGGGCCCTATGGATGCGCTGGGGTTGGCAGCTGCGGGTGAGGAATGTGCGGAGCATGGCGATGGGATCAAGGGAGGACGGATGGAGCGAGAGAATGTGGACAAGAGAAAGAAAAAGAAAGAAAGCCGAGAACCAGAGGAAATTTATTTTGTACTATGCTCTCACAAGTTGTACGCGGTCAGGAGGGGATATGGATGCTGTATGAAGAAATGGGGCTGCGACTACTCGACGCGTGCCATGCTCTCAAAGAGACTCTTGGCGTTCCTCACGCTCTGCACGCTCTCCTGGATCACCCCGACCCTCTCGTCTACATCGCGTCTCGTCACCGCCGACTTGAGCCCCTGCCGAGCCTCATTCTCATTCAGCTCATGGCTCATCTTCCGGCGTGGTGTCGAGCGCAAAGGCCGCGATGCCGTCGAGAGTGAGTATGCACTGCACACACCCCGGGGCTCTGCAGTGTTGTGTCCCTTCTCCACATGTGCAATCACGTCCTGGTTCCTGTCCTCTACATCCTTAAACTTTCGAACCATGTCCCGCACGTTACACTTTCTCGATCCCAATGGTCGGTTTGGGCTCGCACCCCCAAACATCTTGATCCTGCTCGAGATCGAATCTGTTTCGGGAATCTCAACTGCCATGGCCTTGAGCGTCGCTGCCGTGTTCTCGGCCGCCTGCTTCTTCTTCAGGGCCAGACTCGCCGCTGAGAGACCGCGCGCCTGCCCATGGGTCGGCATGCCTGATCGGACTGGACGACTGGGGATGCCAGAAGCCATGGGCTCTTCCGTAGGCTTTTGAGTTGACTTTAACACTGCCGCACGAGTAGGAGCCACAGGCTTCTCAGATGGAGTCTCCTCAGATCGAGTCTCCTCCAAAAAGAGCGAGGAGACATCAAGCGCTGCTGCAACTTCAACAAAGTCTTCAATCGCTGGTACTGCTTGATCCACCCTCACTTCCTTCTGCTCTGCTGCTTGCTCCGCCTCATCTTCTACCTCAGTGCTCTCCTTGTTTTCCTCCTCGACATCCTGCTGAACCTCACACTCGTCGGTGATCTCCTCCACGACAGAGTCCTCTAAGGTGATGTCAGCAGCCGTTGCAACAATCTCTTCAGCCTTAACTTCCTGCTCACCATCCTTCTTTTCCTCCTCTTCATCTTCGTCGTTGACGTTGTCATTGTGCTCCTCACACTTTGCTTCATCATCTCTCTTGGATTCACCTAGAGCTGCAGTCTTCTCGATCGCACCTTCAGCAACTTGAGTGTCGAGGGCCTTGAAGGGAGCTGTACCCAAGTATTCGGGTCCAAAGCCGAGACTTCCATCCGTGCATGGGCTGAGAGGGAGTGCCTCCAATGATCCGTCATTTGGCATGCTGAGGCAGTGGTATTTGATATGATGGTAGCAGCGTGTGCGTGAGTAAATGAAGAGGAGTTTACAGGTGCCCGTCGCGAAGTAAGGAAGAGTCTTCTAGTCTAGGGGAACGAGAATTACAAGAGGCCTCTTCCCATAGACCACAATCTGCTGCAGTTTATATATGACACCTCTCATCCAACGGCTTTCCCACTCTAATGCAGGTAGAGTGGGCGGTTCCCATTGAAACTGCAGAAGGCGCTAATCGATCCAGACGTTTTCTCAACGACAACTCTTCTTTCCTAGGCAATGTGGTTGAGTTCCAAATCGAATATGGAATGGACCATCAGAGGCATTGTTTTCTATCCTACCCTGCCCGCAGCGAAAGTCTATATGAACAAAGGATCCTCTTCTTTCAGACGAAAAAAAGAGGGCATTACGAGGTTTGTTTCTGATTGGCAAAGATCATTCCTATGCCTCCCGGAAAGTTGTCGGGTTCATGTTCCGTCGACAAGTCGTTTTGGGTTTTGTAATAAGGTCCTCGTACCGGCACCAGACGCGCTACTGCCTGGTCAAAAGCGAGAGAGGAGGTGCCGTCGAAGGAAGCAAGAGCTCGCGCACGCAGAACTGACTACCAATGAAAACCTTTCTGCTTCAAGAGTTGAGGATCGCCCACTTTTATTCACAATTGTTCTGCGGCTCGCCACGCTGACGGTTCGTTTCAAGGGTAGTTCTCTTCAAGTTCTCTCTGAAATCTCTGACTTCTTTGGACCCACGGACTCTCTCACCAGTGCATCTTGGAGTCTCATCATCCAGACGTATCTCATCCCATGGATCATTTAGTCAAGCCAACATACTGTAGAGAATGCAACATGAAGTGATCCAATATTTCAAGGTCTCCCGGCTTCTAAGTTCAAACACAACTGGTAGTAACGGTTTAGGTCATGTCTGCAAGCACGTACTCCCCAAACGAGAAAAACAGTTATGGCTGTTTGTGTACATCCATCTGCTTTTACGGGTAGCAGGAAGTTCATTTTCCTGGATAGTTAGCATCGAGCCCAATGATTCTCTCGTCTGCATCACAGATGATGGTCATCGCGATTGAGAAACTTTTCAGAGAACAACAGGCAATACAAAAGGAATAGGTCAAGCAAGGTCCCAGGCACACCATTGCCTTGACAAGAAAAATCAAAGCAACTAGTTTACCCTTCCTTGCAATACAGATATGATTATCCGTCAATGTCAGGGCCTGCCTGGTGAATCAAGAACGCCTACGCGCCCTCTGACGCGCATATGCTCCTCTCGTCGTGCCTCATGCCAAATTCATTTCAGTCCTTAGAGAAGGTACGCGCAGAAAATTAGACGTGGATCTGCGCCAAGCCTTGAGCCATGGGATGTTCCAAAGCTGCGAAGTGGATGAATGCGTCCCCGAGCTCCTTCTGTTCCTTTCGTTTCTGGGCAAGAGAAAGCTTAGTGCAGACGGACAAATAAAAGGAGTTGAGTGAGTGATGTTCACTTTCTTCGCTTGCAGGGAGGTTCACTTCTATGATTTTCACTTCGCTATGATCCTTGTTCCAGGACACTTTCAGTTGCCACATTTCTTCATGGCATGCATCATGGCCAACTCAGTGGTACGGCTGCTGGACTACGTGAGCTCCAACCAGCTCAGCTCTGCTGTATAACTTATAGTCTAGTGAAGCATTGCGTATTTGTGCTTCCAAAGGCTCACGCGATAGACTACCCCACATATCAACGTTGCAACTGTCATAAATAACGCAAGTGGACTATTGCGCGCTCTCATGACTTCACCGTGTGAAGTAAAGTCTAGGCCTTTGTTTCGTTGGCCGGCAGCCTCGAAGTTGGACAAGTCTTGCACATTCTCGTTGCAGCAAGATGATACGAACGTCTTCCGAAACCACATATGTCTATCAATCATCTTGGCGACAGAAAATAGCTTGACTATTACCGTTTTGCGCAGACTCGGCGGCAGGGTGTAGATTGCATACCAGTGCTTCCAAGGTCTCACGGCATAGACTACCTCACGGATCAACGTAGCAACTGTCATAAATAACGCAAGTGGTCTATTGCACACTCTCCCGGCTTCCCGGTTCAAGGTGTGAAGTAAAGCTTAGGCTCTTGTTTCGTCGGCCGGCAGCTTGGAAGTTGGACAAGTCTTACACATTCCCATTGCAGAAAGGTGATAAGCACGTCTTTCCGAAACCATATAGGTTGGTAACAAAAAATAGCTTGACTATTACCCTTTTGCGCAGACTCGACGGCGGAGGGTACTTGTGGAACGTACCAAAGATCTCCGAGTGCGGCACAGGATACGGATAGCCTACAATTAGTATGGCTAATGTTAACAATGCGGTCAACGTCAGGAGGACAGTGCGGACCTGGGCCCTGCGTGCTGGCAGTGGTTCAACACTATTCTTCAAGCCTTCGATCTAGAGCAACAGAGCCCTATGGGGCAACGTAGATAGTCTAGTTTACTCAACTGTAGTTTAAAAACAAAGACTCTCTTCCCGGATATACCTGATAGAATTCATCCGCTGCAGGCGACTCCTCTGGAGTGTGCGCCAAAACAAGCGCTTTGGGCCGTTGACCAGACCTTTACTGTGCCTGCTTTTTAAGGTTGTTCCTTCTGCCGCCGTCCTATGAGAAGCGTTCTCGTACCATAAAACAGGCGGAGAGCGGAGCAGAATTGTCTCAAACAGGCCACCCGTCGATGACTCCTCATCCCCAACACACGCCCTTCATCTCCTATTCGCCGTCCATGAATCACCCACACCTCGCTATGGCTACGCAGTCGCGCAGAGGGGTACTAGCAAGCATTCTCATCATCCACAGATGACCCGCATGCTGTACGCACCGTTCTCAACCAACAGCTAACAGCCCTGCCAGTGTGGCAAATGCGGCCGACGAACGGAGGTGAGTCTAATAAGGTTGTTCAAATGCCGAAAGGTCAATCTCGCTTAGAGGTGTGATCGACTGCAGCTTGTGTTTTCAACTGCCCTTTTTTTCAACGCCGACCCGATGCCATAAGATATCCTCTAACCACCTCACCCATTTGAGGTAAGAACGAATGGGAAAAACTGTCGACGGACTTTACCCAGATTCGCTCTCTTATATACCACACGAAGCTTGGCCTCCTTTTCCAACTTCAACCGCCCCTTCGCTCTCGTTCATACCCATCGTCATTTAATCTGCAGTTGGATGCAAGCACACTCCTGCATCCTTAATACACGCCATAAAGCTCCTAACCCACCACCAGCACCACTATTCCAATTTGCCATATCAAGCTGAGGAGGGGAGAGTCAACTACGCCTCTACTTTAAAAAGACAATCTCTTTCACATTGACTCATTCCAGCCTCCTTGACTCATTCCACATTGTGGAACTGGAGACTTGACCTCTGCACATTCCATTCCCCCAGCAGCAAGCTTGGTAGCAATAAACTCGCTATGGCGGTCCTTTCGTATATCAAAGGGCTTTTCCAAACAACACCCCAGACAGATGATCCTAAGAACTGGCCCCGCCGGAAAAAGAACATCGTGGTCCTCACCATCGCCTACTGTGCGTTCGTGGCCCCTTTGGGCTCCAGCATCTATATGCCTGCCGTCTTACAAGTTAAAGAGGACCTGAATACGACATCCTCGCTGATCAGCGCTACATGTAAGTTTCTTCCCACGTCATTTTCTGTCCCCATAATCATGCACTTTGGCGTAATATCTTTTTGCTTTGTTGATTCAAAGATGCATCAACGGTAGCCGTGCTGCTGTAAGTTGGCCTGCAGGCCATAATCATCCTCCCCTCATACAGGAGACAGAGGGTCAGACAGCTTGAGCCGCGCGCGACCCTTTTCTGTCTCATTTTCCCCACAGATCGCCCTCATGTTGTTCCGGCAATCCCGGTTTCAGGCGGCAAATTCTCACCCTAGGCTGTGTCACCATCTTTTTTAGTGTCCGCGTACGTCCTCTTCATGGGCATCATGCCTGTCTTTTGGGCCTCGCTTTGCGACTACTACGGCAGACGCCCCATCTATCTCGTGTCCATGTCCATCTTCATTCTCGGCTCTGTTCTGGCTGCCACCTCTCGCAACATCTGGTTCTTCCTAGTCACGCGCGCTCTACAAGCCTTTGGCTCAAGTTCGGTTCTCTCGGTTGGAGGCGGATCTCTCAGCGACATCTTTCACAGTGGCGAGCGCGGATCTGCGTTTGGGCTGTTCTACCTAGGGCCATTGGTCGCGCCCATGATTGGACCCATCATTGGAGGCGTCCTCTCTGACCGCGCCGGGTGGAGGTAGGCCTCATGAGCTACGCACCATCTCACAGCGCGACTTTGTTATGCATTAGAAATGTGCTGACCATCCACGCTCACTTTAAACTTCAGATCAACTATGTGGTTGCTCCTAGGAGCCGCAGTCGTTGCCTTTTTACTTGTCCTGTTCATCCTCCCAGAAACATACCGCCATCACATTGATGAGGTAACCGCCACGGAAGACGACGATTCCTCAAAGACTGTGTGTCGACAACTGCATGCAAATCACTCGGACCCCACCCTTGTGGCCAGCAAATCCTCTCTACATGGCAACAACGCTTCATTCCACTCTCCTCCATTCAGCAAAGACTTACCGAACCTGTCGTTGTCGCCCGTTGCAGCTGCAGCTTCGGCTTCGTCAGACCGCCTCTCTGTCCACAGCCGTCTCAGCAGACGCAGCAGCGCAGCTGGGGAAAGCGCCATGGAGTTTATCGTTCCCAACTACGTGCCACCCGATCTTTTAGCGGAAGAGGAGGAGCGGATGGAGGGTGGAAGCACATCCACTCCTGACGCCAAGGACGAGATGTCAGGAACCGACAGTGAGAACTCCGCTGTAGAACGCCATGTGGCGTTTGACTCTGAAAGCGAGAAGCAGCACCAAGCGACAAAGGAGCAGGAACTCAAGAACGCCCCTGGGCCTTCCGAGGCTCCCAAACGCAAGCCCTTCAACCCTTTTCGCCCTCTGGTCTGCCTCCTCAAGCCGACCAATGCCCTCCTTATTGGTTTCAACGCGGCGGCTCTCGGTGCACAGTATTGCCTGAACAACACTCTGCCGATTTCATTCCACGATATCTACCATCTCAGTGAATCCACCATTGGATTATGTTTCTGCGCTGGAGGCTTTGGTTCTGTTGTCGGATCTGTTCTTGGGGGGCGGTACTCGGACTACGTGATGCGACAGTGGCTCATCAAGCAGGAACTTAAGCGTCGCAGAGATCAAAAGGATCGCGAGGCTGCTTTTAGCGGCAGCGCGGTCACCGCACTCAGCGAAGAGGATGAAGTTGTTGTTGTTGATGTCTCTGTGCGTGCACCACCCGAGGTTCGACTTCGCAGGTAAGAAAAGCGAGGCGTGTTATTTCTATGAAGCAGAGAAGGAAATGAAATCACTGCATTGATATCTAACCCTCTTGATCTGTATCTAGTGTCTGGTTCGGTGTCTTTTTCCTACCCCTTGGCTTGATGCTGTTTGGCTGGTCTGTCGAAAGACATTTACCGATAGCTTATGCTCTGGTCGGGATCTTCTTCACTGGCTTTGGCATGATGATGGTGTTTTCAAGCACCACGACGGCTCTTGTGGATGCCAACTCGGATAACAACATGTCGACTTCTGCTGTCGCCTGCAACAGTTTTGCGCGTGGTGTTACAGGCGCCATTTCTGGGCTTCTTGCTTTTCCCATGCAGGGCTCCATGGGTGATGGCTGGCTGTACACGTTCTGGGCAATGATGACTCTGGTCGGCGCATCTGGATTGGTCCTGATGGTGGTCAAAGCCAAGACTTGGCGCCAGAAGGCGGCCGACAAGGCATTGGATCGTGTTTAAAAGAGCATCTCACCTATTAGAGACTCTATACCATTCATCCACTCTCTCCTCTCTCTTTTTGCATATACCTTTTAATAAACCCACTCATCAACGCGTCCGTAACCAGTGCGTCTGCTGGTCAGTGCAGCCAAATCAAAGTTCGCGCTTTTCGCGCTTGTTGGACTGCACGTGTTGAGCATTAGAAAAGCGCGGAAGCTTCACTGTCGTTTTCCCCTCACTCACATCAACACGACCTCAGCATCGACTATATAATTATACCACTCTCCATGTCACATTCTCCACAGCACACGAGTTCGCCTTCACCCTCCTCTTCCAGGGCACAGTCACTCCATTCTTCTGCCTCACTACAAAGCACGCAAGCATTCTCGGCAGCAGATGCAGCACGGCACTTGAGTCAAGAGCATGTAACGAGGACGAGCCAAGAGATGTTCCGCAAGGTGGCAGAATACGTCAAGAGTGAAATGCTAGGTAACAAAGGATCAGCCTGCATGCTTGTTCCCCCGCTGCCTAGAAGAAGGGCGTCGCGCGGAAACCTGAACAGACCACTCACATCCATTACGTTTATTTGCATTGTTGTTAACTTAGCAACGGGAGAAGACTACAAGCTACTGGAGAACATGAATACACTTACAAAAGAACGATACAGCGAACTGGCGGGCATGGCTCAACAACTAATGCAGGAAGTCGGCAAGCTGCGTACAACTTGTATGAATCGACAGAAGTCAATGTTCCATGAACTTTTGGTGGAACCGACCCACATGAACGGACTACTCACCATGTAATGGACTACATTGACATCTAGACTCGGATTTTGAGCCGTATCTAGCAAGGATCGAGGAGATCAGCCAGCAAGCAGAGACGATCAGCAGTATCGCCGCGGAGCTGGACGAGTACACAAAGTCATTGGGTAAAAGAGGCAGTTCAACAGCCAAGTTTATCTCTCAATGCTATGTCGTGAAAGTATACTGCGATCGATTCTAACAAGGCCATTCGTTTCATTTGACTTGACCTCCACAGAAGCACGGCTGAAGCGCATCCCGAAATAAAAGAAGGACGATGGCCATGTCAGCAGGACCAGGAAGTGTACGCACTTGGGATATCTTGGGATTATATTTTAAAGATCACTCTCATTCAACAGGTTCTCGATACGGTTATGGCACTCCTTCTGGACTCTGTCGCGAATGAATTCGATCGTGGAACTCGATTCGAACTGCTTGATGCGACCACCCGGCAGAATCAGCTTTTCGATTGGAAGGACAAGTCTCGACATACCTGCGTTACACGGAGAGAGAGTACGATAATGAGCACTCTCAGCCAGCTATAAAGACGCGCATATACACCTCAAAAGGAAGCAGTTTTTGAACTCACTGGTAAGAAAGGCGCCCTCCCACTCGTCGATGTGCTCAAGATTGGGAAATGAGTACTCGACAGGGATGGATTTGTCTTTGCAAACGCTTATCACAGACCTCATGATCGTACCCTCCAGAACACTGCCCAGCGGAGCGGTTATGATCGACTGGCGCTTGCGATGAAGGACAAAGAAGTTTGAGGACAGACCTTCGTAGATATCCTGTGTGGTGTCATCCAGTAAAAGAGCCTCGTTCGAGTCCTTTGACATGGAGGCGAGAATGGAGATTCGATCTCTATGGAGTCGATCAGGAACAGACACGTAGCGGAAACAGGAAACATAATCAGTAGGGCGAAGGACAGAGGTTCGCGCTCATGCAGCTCAGAGGTGGGGATATACCTAACCCATTGTGAATTCTTGGCAGTCGCTTGCTGCCGTGGGGATCCATGAATCTCGACTGTGCAGCGAGGCGTAGTTGGGACTTTGAGTGGTTCGAAATGAGCAGCAAGAATCGGCTGTTTGTCCTAGGTTGATCGAGAGTATCTTTCATTAGATATATGATGAGGATATTGTGAGAATGAGCATGCTATAATTGACCGCGCCTACCTCGGGATCCCAGGTGCATAGGACTGTGACCTTGATCTCCTCCTCTGCAGCAGCGGTGCCTGTGTGCCCTGGAGGATCCTCTCGCAACAGCTTGTTGTAATGGCGAAGGCCAGTGCGTACTAAATTTGTAGTCTCCTTCTTCATATAGTCGTCTTGCCTCAGAGAGGCTAGTCCTGCAGTGACCGCTCGATCTTCTTGTACTGTCGCGTCAAGGAACTGGATCTGTCTGAGCGAGTTGGCCAGGCGGGCTGTGTGCGCTGAAAAGTCCACGATGCCGACCCTATTGACGGTCCGCATGCCCGTATATGAGCCAGGCGGGTAGTCCAGCAGCATGGCCTGAGAGGACTTTGGCGTCGTAGAAGTGAGTATCTCGGTGGAGGCACCGAGAACCTTGCGAATTGCAAGGACATTGCGCGGGAGCATGTTAGTGGTGTTGAATGAAAGGAGTGAAGAAAGGTGACACTCTCGAGTGGCGCGTCCTGAAGGTCGAAATTATATAAGCTTATTTTTCGGACTCGCTCTTTTTTTTTTTTTTTTTTTTTTTTTTTTCGTTGCTCCTCATTCACCTCTACAGTTCAATGTCGGAACCGACGCAAAAGGAAATCTCCATCGCATGGCCCGGCAAAGCAGCCATCACTGTCACCCTCACTACGCCGCCCGAAGGCGTTGAGCCCTCGGGCTATGGTCTCCTACTCGGGCCAGGCGCAGGTATTCGCCCTTGACCTGCAGACCCATTACGCAATATATAAGCGCAGCATACACTAATAGAGTTTTTCCTTGTACTGCAGGCGGCGATGAGAAGACGGCGCTTCTGACCGCTGTTGCGAACGAGGTTGCGCGACAGGGACACTTTTGTGCACGATACCGCGCCAAAGTTCCAAACTTGGGTAACGAGTCGCTCATGCCAATGTAGCCTTTGTCTGCTTGCTTGCTTGCTTCAATGCGGAAGTAGTTCACTCACCATGACCTTTACGTCCCCCCTCTAGGATTCCGGGTGTCGGTCTGCACACGAGTGCTGGAACACCTCTTCCACCCCTCGACTGGTGTTCATCCTCTCAAGGGGTGCTTTCTGGGCGGCCATAGCATGGGGACGAGAGGTGAGTGCTTTCCTCCCCCACCCTCGCAGAGTGTCAGTCAGGTTTATTGTGTCGATTTGCCACCAATAGCTCTAACTTTAAAATTCTCCTTCCTCCTGTCCTTCAGTCGCGGGAACTGTGGCAGCACAACTTGCAGGGGTCAGCACGACAAAAGAAGTGTCTGTAAAGAAGGCGGCCGCTGCAAAAGGCAAAGCCAAGAAACCTGCAGCTTCTAATCCTGATACGGAACCCTTGTCGTCCTCCGACTCCTTGCCGGCCTCCTTTGTCCCGGGACTTGTACTTTTTTCATACCCTCTCCACACACCCGATAACACGAAAGCACTACGTGACCAGATCCTGCTCGACATCCCCGCATCAGTTTCGACACTGTTTGTCTCGGGACTCAAGGACACCATGTGCCAACCGCCGTTGTTTGAAAAGGTGTTCAAGGGCATGAAGTCTTCCCCACGTGAGACCATTCAAGTTACAGATGCAGATCATGGACTTGGGTTTGGGAGCTCCAAGCTGGCGCAAGGAAAAAAGGAAGCGTTGATTGCAGCGATTTCCGAGTGGACAACTGCATTTATGGACGAAGCCATCGCTGCATTGGAAGCGAAGGAGAAGCAGAAGAAACCCAGTGCGGCAGGAGGGGCGACCAAGAAGAAGGCAGACCTCAAGAAGGTGGCAGATGAGTGGACTGTAGCCCTCTCCACCATAGCATCATAGTCATCAGTAGATAGTAGATGAAAACTGGGTCAGGATATATTGTGTATGAGATGTAGCGTATATAGGGTAGATTTGTATAGTGTTGATCGAGAGCGTGGTCTAAGGGCTGGGATTATAGGTATACGCTGGCACACGACTTCACTTGGTGAAGGCGATCCTCATATCTGCGATTGGGATGGCACAGCTGTGGTTGGAATCATGCCAGAACGCCATGGCTTCACTCACACCCAAGAAGTGAGCAGTAACTCCAATAAGAACACAAACATGAAAGATCTGGTGAGAAGCGCCAAAGTGATCCAGTTTTCCTGGGAAGAAGCGTTCTGGCACTCGACCTGCATACAGAAGCGCTCCAATGACGTAGGAAGCGCCCATGCAGATCAAATGGTCGAAAGCGATAGCCTTAACCGCCAGATGGAACTGTCGAAGGACGAAACAAGAGAAGATGGTTGCAGGATGGTTAGTTGATGATTTCTATTATAGGTGCCAACCCACTCTCTTTGATATGACTCAGTGATATTCATGATACATACACCGTAAAGGAAAAGGCCATGGATGACTGGAAATATGCCCGAGAGACCCAAGGCCAGAAAGAGCACGGACCGGATCCACCTGTACTTTGGCGTACGGAAGTGTGGTTGGGTCACAGCGATGATAGTTCCAAGTCCAAACAAAGTGATGATCGAGATGTACAGGATCTGCAAGGTCCTGAAGCAATAAAATCCTATTGACATGTGAGAATGATAAAAGAGGGGTGAGATATTTGCATGCCATGGTTATCTACTAAAGGTCGCATCAAACAAGAAGGGACAATCACGTACCATAAAAGATGGCAGGGTAGAACGATCCCACGATCAAGATGGCAATGCCGACATAGTCGCATCGGTTCCACTGATGGGAAACTGTATCCGAGTGACAAGAGAAGCAATGGAAGGACGCCGACATGAACAGACAGATCACAGCCGATGCCATGAAGATATAAAATACAGCAATATCGGTCCAGTGGATGGTCTCAAGGACTCCGAAGATCTTAAAATAGGCGATAGGCGATACGACGATGCAGGCAAGGGCGCCCAGGAGGTGTGTCCAGATGTTGACTATTAGGAGTTTGAGGCCACAAGGTATACTCGCCAGCGTCAGTCAGGTGCATACGGGTGTGAATTCACCTTCCGGCCTTCGCCCATTCATCGCTACAGCCTTCACATACCACTTTCGTTGTGGAGGAAGCCCAGAGATGCAAGACACTTCCTGTAGCTAAAAGTTGGCCGGCGGTATCCTGTCCAGATCGCTGGGTTGTCTTGCATCCAGTGGGGTAGATCTGCCCAGGTGCAGAGTGGTCCCTGGTCTGCAGGGGACTCCAGAAGGCCGTCCGTGGAGTCTGCTACTGAAGCCGCATCTTCCTGTGAAGCATCAGGCTCAGAAGGTCTTATTGAGTGGATCCTGGCGTGATCTGAGGCATCCTGTGCAACATCTGGACGACCGATCTTGTGGGCGGTTGTTGTTGAGGAGGTCATAGACGATGTTGTTGTGACCGAGGATCTTGTTCTGACAGTGGATGGTGAGGCCATAGCAGTAAATATATTGTGTCCGTGGTCGATCGGAGCAAGGGGCGGTGATATTGTAAAGGGAGATAAGGAGAAGGGGGCGGCGGTCTTTGTTGGGCCATTTATATGAAAATGGGACTCGTAGGGGAGAGGGCACAACAGGGCCGTGACCGTGATCGACTCAGTCAAGACGGTTAGACACCCGTGCAGGAGTGATTGCACTTGTGCCAAGCACTTGCCTGAGCTCGATGACGAACAGCGATCTCTCTTTTTATCCAGATGGACACTGCAATGACGGATGCGTGCCCCGATGAGGACGATCGGGAAAAAAGGGGTGTGAAAATGGCAACTAGGATTTGGAATGCAATTTGGCACCCAATTGGGATTGCTAAGCCGAACAAACCTTGGCTCTTCAGCCCCAGCACCCAGCGACCGGCAGCGAAAGCCATAGACGCGAACGCTCACACGCTCAGAGATATGATGGCCCCACTGGCACTGGCATAGCAGGGAAAATCAGTGGCAACGTTTGTGTCCACGTTGAGTTTGTGCATCGATTGTTGTGGCGGTGAGTGCTTCTTTGACACATGCCAGCCAAGAAGGCTCTCATGGCAATCCCACCCTCGACTGGTAGATAGACCCTTTCTTCAGTGTGGCCAGTGCACATGGCCAACTCCTTGCGCTCGATGTCTCTGGGCATCCTTGGCAGCGGTTCAAGGCCAACAGCTTCCTTCTCCTTGACTGTCATGGGCTCTCTCTTCCGTTCCTCTATTGCCCTTCGCCCTTACGGCATGTGTACAGTCTTTCTGTGAGCGGTTGCTACGGTTGTCTTCGCTGAATGAGCAATCACAAAGCCGGGTCGGCTTTATTGATCTGCAACCATTGCGAAGTGTTTTGACCGTTTCAAGTTGGTGGCTCTGTCGTCGCGTTACTTTGCGCTTTGTGCAACTTAAACTCATAGCGATACCTACCCTGGCAACATACGAGCTTCATCATTCGAGCGGCCCCTTTGACCACGAGGAAGTCTGGGGCAGATGGGGAGGAAGCTCGATGTCCACTGCCATCCCTATCTTCATTCTTTCCTTAGGGGAGGTTTAAGTCACAGCACCTCTCTGCTCCGCCTTTCCCTTCATCTTCAGTCATTGTTCTTTTCGAGGGTCGTTCACCATCCCCGACGCAATAGAGCAATCCTCTTTTCCCTCGCTTTCGTCGGCGGGCTGCCTGCACTTTACCTGCCTGCCTGCATATGTCTCGTCTGTTTGCCTTGCAGCAATTGCCATGCGTGGGACCTTTTTCTTTGAGATGGGTTCCTCTGTCTCCTTCAAAAAAAATGTCGTTCTCTCCAACCTCCTGGGACTCTGACCTTCGCTTAAAAATATCCCTTTATCCAAGTCTCTTGTGCTCTCTCTTCTCTCTGACCCCTCGCCGACTCGCCTACTCGATGTCTGTCAGTCATCACATTCAGTCCCGCCCACCTACGATTCCTATTCCATTCCAGAGCGCTGGTTTTTTTTGCCTCTCAGTTCAATTTCTCGCGCTGCCTCTTGAGACATTACAGCTCACCACTCGAGGAAGCAGCTCGTTGTTCCCTCCAGCATTCCATTAAACGCGCACCCTTTGCTTTCACTCTTCTCTCTTTCTCTCTTTCTCTCTTTCTCTCTTTCCTCTCTTTCCTCTCTTTCCTCTCTTTCCTCTCACTCATACCTTCTCCCCACGAGGCCACTCCCGCACAACAAAGACAAACCCTATCCCTTTCCGCTGACGACCCTCTCTTTCTCTTTCGTTTACAGGATCCATCATTACCTCCTCGAAAAGAACATCATCATCATCCCATAGAACCCTCCTCATACCTCCTTCAACCACACACCACGCTCATCCCGCATTTCGCATACTAGTACACAGGCGACAGCAAAACGTTCATAATACCTCTCCTTTAGAAACTGTCATTCTCTATCCTCTTTTCCACATCCATCATGTCTACCAACTCCTCCACGATCACCAGTGCCTCCAAATCAAGTTCATCGTATCTGCAATCGCCCACATCGTCTGCTAACGGCCGCCGGGGATACCCGTCAACGACCATTTCAGAGTTGGTGATCGCTGAGGCGCAATACCTTTCCACGCTCAAGGTATTAACACTCACATAGGCCTGCTTAGTGATGGCTGGAGTCGGAACAAGAACTATCTTGTATCACGATGCCCACAGCGCGAACAGAATGGAACGCGTCCCTTTGATCTTTCACGTCTAATTCAAAAACCTCTCTTGTTCGTTTAGCGCGTAGGTAATGCCCTCAACTTGGCGTCAAACCAGACTTTGACTTCCGGACGCAAGGCTAGCAATACAATCCGTGCTCTTGTGGAGCGATGGACCGCGATGATGCGCACCCACATCAAGTTTCACGATGTAAGCCATGTTAGCCACAATCTATTTCCCCAAGTCCATGGCTTCCCTTGCTACTGCATCAAGTCTAGAAAGTGCTTGAAAGCAGGCTTTTTCATTGTTATTGTGCAAAACCGTTCACGCCACGCGAGCTTAAAGGCCAGTGCCTTCACACCTTCCATTGGAAACACAACCCCATGCTCTCTAGTCTTGGCTCTCGCGAGAGATTTGATTTCACTTTGAAAAAGGCGCACCGTCGGCTACTCCCCATGGTCGCTGCGTTTTTTTTGCAGCCCCTTGAAATTTTCAGCAATCGTTCATTCTTGTCATGAAAATTGACAACAGCACCCCGTCGCTTGCAGAACCTGGCTCCCTCTCCATCATTGTCCTTAAGCCTCCTGGTTTTTATATGTCTATTCCTGATGAGCGGTGGCTATGGCACACGTTACAAACTAGGAGGTGGTCATGGCACACCATTGCACATGTGCCTTGCATCCCGCTCGTTTGAAAAATGACAATCCTAACGACCGTTTCATTCTCGCACGGTGCCTCTTCTCCCCTTTCTCTCGCCTTGCATGCTCTCCTTGATGCCTCGATTCACCTTTCTTTAAATTCTTAGGACCTCGTTGCGGCCAAAGATGATGTTCGAGGCTCAGCCAAGTTGCTCAGCAACCTTGTAAGTACCTGCTAGGGCTGTCATACGCCTTGCATCGAACCTTCTCTCGGGTGCTTATTCTGATTATACACTGTATGTTCATACCATAGCTCTTGGCATTGGACCCCGTACTCGTGGAACATGGTCGTGATCTCGCCAGTGCTGTCTACAAACTGAGCCGAAATGACAAGGTACCATCATCAAGTCGCCAGTACACCTCATTTTTTTACGGTAGATTCAACCGCTGTAATGGCTAATTTGATCTCAATCCACAATAGAAATCCGGACACTCTCCATCAGAATGGGATGTCGCTCTTCGTCAACCGTTCGACCATCTCACGGTCTACAATGAGTGGCTCCAGGTATTGTCGCGTCTCAGCATAGTGCACCTTGAATTACTGAAGGAGTGTCGCTACCTGCTAACAGCAAGGTTCTAATGTTCACTATCCACTACAGCGCATTGATTCACAGGGCAGACTCAACAGAGAAGGCCTTTCTCAACTCAACACCCTTGTTCTCCACGTCAAGGCTGTCATTGGTAAGCTGGATGCCATAATGTTCATCCCGGCTCAACTGCGCCATGAACTAAACCAACGCGTCCCGTTTTCGCACGTTACATTTGTAGAATCCAACCAGAATCCGCGCGGTGTATTAAAACGTATCAGCACATTCGCCCGTGGAGTGATCAAGCGACAGCCTTCACTTTCGCAGCTAACTGGATCCTCAAAGCCGACCTCTCAAGCTGCTGCCGCCTCTCCCAGCACAGACCTCCTGAAAGTCAAAGACTCCACTCCCCGAGGATCGGTCGACCTTTCTCATGCGGTTGATGCCACTGAGATCAAGCCCATTCCTAAGAGCAACATGGAAACCATGTCGAGCCAGGGATCTCCCGCGCAAGCCAAGGCTATGAACAATAAGCAATCAGCTTCGGTTCCAACATTTGCAGTAAACAGCAGAGAAGGTGCCATTCCATCTCGTCTGCTGAACCGTAGATCGCTCGCTCGCTCTGACATGAGCAGTGTTGGATCTTTGACGCTTGCACCGTCGTCTGAATCCTTGAACGCCAAGGTGACATCCATGGCTGCCGGTAAAGTTCTTCGTCCTAATGGTCCCGTTCGTCAACTCTCGACTGCCAGCCAACGGCAAAGGTATCTGGAAGAACGCGAGGCTCGTAAGGCGACCTTGAAAATGGGTGCTCAGGCGTTCATTACTGCCAGAGCAGAAAGTCTTCATCACCAAAGTCCGGGTTTTGTTTCACGACCTTCCATTGATCGATTGAGAACGATTACTAAGAGAGATGCGGAAAAGAAACCGCCCGTCAAGTCTTTGATCAACTTTTGGGAACACGCCGTAGACCCTATCGAGGTCTAAAGGAGAAATGGAGGAAGGGTTGTCGCTGGGGCGAAAAGGCATAGTTATAATAGAATAATAGTTCCTTGTACGAAGGTCATAATCAATAATAATAATATATAATATCATGTCACTCACAAGGACAAGGAGACATGGCGCGGCATTGGTGCGGTACATGGAGCACTCGGCCCACTGGTGCCTGAGAGCCCTTGGCCCTTCATATGAGCCATATCGCCCATACCCTCATCCGCACCTCCAATTGGCCGATCCGGGCCCGCTGTTTCAGAGGCTCGTGGACTAGTGCCGGAATGGTCCTGACGCGCAACTCAGATGGTGAAGATGAGCAAACCACGAAAGGGGTGCCTGGCGTGATGTACCACACGCCCAGGGCTCGAGAAAAGTAGATGGGATGTTCAGGCATTAAACACTACAGTATCAAAGTCGCCTTCCAGAGGTGAGGTCAAAGAATCAGTATCAGAAATAGAGAGAGCCCTGGGAGCCGCAAAGACTTCAAATGGGTACCGGGTAGCCTGGGTAGCGCTGCCAGGCACTCAAGGCGATCCAGTAGGACTCCGTGGCAAGCTGCATGGTGTTTATACAGCATTATACATGATTTTGCATAGCGCACAAACTTAAAAATACCACTGGCCCAACTGTGCCTGAGATCCCAAGCACCTCCATATGAGCCATAGGAACCGTATGGCGCTTCTTATTGGCCGATCAGGGTCAGATCTTGGAGATGCTCGTCGACTAGTGCCGAAGTGTTTATATTGCGATACTACCGGCATGGTGGGCTTGTCCGGAGCGGGCTCGATCGTCCGAGCTGCTTGATTTGCATTTATAACCAATTTCAAGATTCTGCAAGATTCGCGTTTGACAAGTGATGACATTGCAAAGGTCCCCTACCCATGGAGAACGGGTCGATCTCGCAACTCAGATGGTGAAGATGAGCAAACCACGAAAGGGGTGCCAGGCGTGATGTACCACACGCCCAGGGCTCTAGAAAAGTGGATGGAATGATTAGGCGTCAAGAACTGCAGTAGTATAGTCGCCTTCCAAAGGCGACAGAGAATCAGTATCAGAGATAGAGGGAGCCCTGGGAGCCGTAATCACTCCACTTGGGTACCGGGTAGCCTGGAGGCACTCACAACGATCCGTTAGGACTCTGTGGCGCGCTGCATGGTGTTTATACAGCATTATACGCGAATTTGCATAGCGCACAAACTTAAAAATACCACTGGCCTACTGTGCCTGAGATCCTAAGCATCTGCATATGAGCCATAGGAACCGTATGGCGCTTCTTATTGGCCGATCAGGGTCAGATCTTGGAGATGCTGCCGAAGTGTTTATATTGCGATACTACCGGCATGGTGGGCTTGTCCAGAGCGAGCTCGATCGTCCGAGCTGCTTGATTTGCATTTATAACCATTTCCAAGAATCGGCAAGATTCGCGTTTGACAAGTGATGCAAGATTCGCCATTGCAAAGGTCCCTACCCATGGAGAACGGGTCGATCTCGCAACTCAGATGGTTAAGATGAGCAAAACAAGAAAACAGTGCCTGGCGTGATGTACCACACTCCCAAGGCTCTGGAAAAGGGTCTGGAGTGATCAGGCGCTAACAACTCCAATAGCAAGGTCGCCTTCGAAAGCTGAGGTCAATTGATTTACGAAAGAGCTGTGTGTGAGATAGAGGGCCTTGAGGGACTCTATGGCTCTCAATGGCCACTTAGTGGTCTGGGTAGCGGTGCCGAGCACTCTGCGATCCGCGGGGTTTCTTTGGCGCGCTGCAGGGTGTTTCTGCAGCAATTTATTTCATTCGCACAGCGCGCAAACCTAAAAACATAAAAGCACTGTCAATGCGCCTGAGAGCCCTTGACCCTTCATATGGCCACCCTCATCCGCGCCTCTCATTTGCCGATCAGGGCCTGTTGTTGCAGAAGCTCGTCGAGTAGTGTCGAAAAGGCCCTGATGCGGTGCATCATTACACTCACCAGGACGTTCCATTGCTTTGTAAACTTCAGAAACTTCAAATCATTACCGACAACGCAGTTTTACTTCAATCACTTCCCGAAAGCACTTCCAGATCTGAAATCCGTAGCTCTATTCATTCCGAAAGTGCGGGAGGGTTTGATTTACCAGAAGACGCGAAAACCCGTTTTTTTTCAGTCATCCTTTTGATCCTAGTCAGCCTTAGCAACAAAACTTGTTGCTGGCATTGTGCAGAAGGCCATTCTCGTAGGCTATAGGCACGCTGCTAGCTAGGGCGCGAGGTAACCCTCGACAGTCATTGCGTCCATGATCCTTGAACCTTTACAGCAAAATTGGGGCTCCGCGCATATTCAGAAGCTGCGTAGTCGATTGCAAAAGCCCGATATTGATGGTACCTGTTTGGTTTTCCATGTAGGAAATCAAGTTGCGAAAACCGTCTTCGCTGCTTAACTGCCGTTATCACGTAACACTTGCACGGATGATAAGTGTGCATTGAACTGAAGGTGTTGTAGAAACGGTGGGAAAGTATTTTGCAGAGGTGCTGTGTATTCGAGCCTTCATATGCTCCGCATTAGCCTAACGGCCCTTAAGATCGATCATTTCACCACACAGTTGGCAGCCACGTCGTTGGGAGGAAAGCGTCGAGACCATCACTTTTCATCCCCACACTCAACCCAAAAGGACACGAACCATGGCTTACAACAACACCAACTACAGACAAAGGTGAGAAGCCTCATCGCTGTGTTGCATTGTCTCTTTTCTTCAGTTTTGCACTACTGCCGCTCTTTCGGCAGAGTTGCTTCATTCGATTGGCTAACACGAACCTTCTTGACGTGCATCTCAGGCAGCAGCAGCAGCAACAGCAGAGCACATGGCAGCGGAATCAACTCTTTGGCGAGACTCCATCTTCTTCATCAGGCCGTAGCACACCTCATGACCCCTCACGGATGACTGACCGGGATCTACTTTCGCTTGAGAGCCAAAACGATGAGGAACTCTCAGGCTTGCATTCAAAGGTGGCCATGCTGAAGAAGGTAGGATTGGGAGAGATGATGCAGTATCTGAGCGACCTAGCGTAAAACGTATTTCTGCCATGTGCTTGACAAATCCTCCCTCTCCCCAAAAACGACGTATAGATCACAATGGATATTGGACACGAAGTGCGCGAGTCCACAGTATTCCTCGGGGATCTGGTAATGTCTAGTGATCACCTCTTACCGGCGGAAGAGTGCTGGCTGTGCTCAACAGGATTTCCATGCTACCATACATCAACCTCGGAATAGTATAACTCACTCTAGAAATACTCCGGTGCATTACGTGTTCGTTGTATCTTAGGATCAAGACTTTGGACGGACAGGCGGCTTGCTCAACACGACATATACGAAGCTCAAAGTTATGGCTTCGACACAGAACGGACGGTACATGTGCTACATGGTGTCATTCTGTGTCTTTGTTTTTATCTTTGCGTACGTCTTCATCTATCGG
Organism: Mortierella alpina; assembly: GCA_029449245.1. Lineage (NCBI taxonomy): Eukaryota > Fungi > Mortierellomycota > Mortierellomycetes > Mortierellales > Mortierellaceae > Mortierella > Mortierella alpina. The sequence goes on along the minus strand of JANATF010000003.1, from coordinate 461,428 downwards.
CGGTAATCATTCTCGGGGATCAATTGGAGCGAAGTTGGCCCGCTGGTTGCGGCCAAGAGTACGCCCGATCTGATGGCCTCCCAGTGGGCAAATAACAGGACAAGACAGGCGAACAGGTCACCCTAAGCCAGGATCGAGCTGTATCTTTTGGAGACATTAGTGGAGTCAAGTTGCTGGAGGACTCTTTTTGTCAAATGGATTGCTTATGGCCAAGGACTCGTCCTGCCGCAGTGGCCCGCGATCGTGCACACTCCTTTGGAAGACGATACCATCCCCACCCATCTTCCCTGGTAGTCCGACTCTTCATAAACTTCGCTCTTAGAGATTGCTCTTGGGCTTTGCCTGCTGTGATTTGAGGAAACAGTCACATGTTTTCCTTTTTTTTCTTTTTTATATGCATTCGCAGGGTTTGTTCATGCTCCTTCACCTTTCCACTGTTCTTCTTTCACCCCTTTTCTGCACGCAACAATGACCAGCATCGCACCTGCAGGTTCTTGGGAGGGCCTTGAGCCAAAGCTCTCTCCTCAAGTGCTCGATGCCGTTAGCACCATGGGCTTCTCAGACATGACGCCCGTGCAGAGCGGAGCCATTCCCCTTTTTATGAAGAACAAGGACGTGGTCGTTGAGGCTGTTACAGGATCCGGCAAGACCCTGACATTCTTGATCCCTATCCTCGAAAAGATTCACCGCCGGTCTAGGAAACTTCTCCCTGCGGAGGTTGGAGCCATCATCATCTCCCCAACACGCGAGCTCGCAACCCAGATCACCAAGGTCCTGAAGGACTTTGAGCCCTTCTTCCCAAACATCAGCCACCAGCTGTTGATCGGAGGCGAGACCAGTTTGGAGGAAGATATTGCCACCTTTCAGCAAGTGCATCCAGATATTTTGATTGGAACGCCAGGACGACTGGAGGATATCTTGTCGCAAAAGAGGAGTGGCGTGAATGTCAAAGAGCTGGAGGTATTGGTCCTGGACGAGGCGGATCGGTTATTGGATATGGGATTCTCAGTTAGTTTGAACAAGATCATGTCGCTCTTGCCTAAGCAGCGCCGGACGGGATTGTTCTCGGCCACCATGACAGATGGTCTTCATGAGCTCGTGCGTGCAGGTTTGAGAAACCCCGTACGCGTTGTCGTCAAGGTTGAGGATCTCGTTGGTGGTGGAGGACAAAGGACCCCAGCATCGTAAGTCCTTCTTATTCATAAGACCTGCTTGTCTTTTGACCGCTCGACACGAAATGACAAATGATATAACCAGGGACTAAACACAGGATGCTACTTTGTATAGATTGCACATTGGATACATCCTCTGCTCTACCTCCCAGAAGCTCCTCCTTCTCTCTCATCTGCTTCGACAGGAGGCCGCCAACAAAAAGACGATCGTGTATTTCGCCACTTGCGCCAGCGTCGACTACTTTTACAAACTCCTTTCTCGCCTTCCCGCCCTCTCCGACTTTGCGATTCACTCACTCCACGGTAAAATGGAGACCAAAAAGCGCTCCTTGACTTTCAAGTCCTTCACAGATATCCCTGCAGGATCACCTGGTGTCCTGCTCTGCACAGATGTTGCTTCGAGAGGACTGGATATTCCAGATGTGGACTTTGTAGTGCAGGTCGACCCACCCCAGGACCCAAAGGCGTTCACCCATCGCTGCGGTCGAGCCGGTCGCGCTGGTCGTGCTGGTAAGGCTGTGGTGTTTTTGGTGAAGGGCAAGGAGGAGACCTATGTTGATTTCCTCAAGGTGCGTAAAGTGCCTATCCAGAAGTGGAGTTGGAACGGTGGACCTGTTATCACCGAGGATGTCTCGGACGAGGATGATCAGGACACGAGTGCCGATGCCAATATGGACGAGGAAGATGAGAAGCTGCTTGGCAAGATTGTGAAGGCCGAACCCGAGGACGACGAGGAGAATGTAGAGTTTTTGAAGAGCTTGCAAAAGATTGTCAGGACGGACAGGGATCTGCACGACAAGGGTACGATGGCCTATGTGTCGTTTATCCGGAGTTATTCCAAGCACGAGGCCAGCTTCATCTTTAGATCGCGGGATCTGGATCTCGGAGCCTTAGCACGCGGATATGGCCTGCTGAGATTGCCAAAAATGCCTGAGCTCAAGAACGAAAAGTCGGGTGGTGGCATCCAAGGATTTGTTCCTGCAGATATCGATGTAAGTGAAGAGCGGTTTCCCTTTTTTTAAGCATTTGTTGATTGTGTTTCTTCAGCGGTCTGTGGGTTGAGATTGAAGATTGACTGACAAACATCTTCCTAAAATCGGTGGCTATTTGATCTAGATGGACAAGTACAAATACCAAGACAAGCAAAAGGAGGCCGTGCGCGTCAAAAAATTGGCCGAGTACAAAGCCAAGCAGGCCGAAAAGGAGAAGCAGGCGGCGTTGAGTGGTCAGACCAAGGACAAGAAACGGAAACCGATCAACAAGGCATCGGCATGGTCTGAAAAGCAAGAGGCTAAGGAGCGCAAGCTGGACCGTCAAGTGAAGAAGCAGCGCAAGCGTGATTACCTGAAGCGCGTGGCCAATGGCGAGATCAAGGCTGGCGAAGGCGCAGTAGACGGGGAGGACGGTGATGAGGATCACGAGGATGAGGATGAAGGCGAGTCCAAGAAATCATCGGGCGGCAAGCACGACTTGGAGGACGAAGACGAGGAAGACAGCTGGGAGGCATTGGCGCTGGAGGAGAGACTCGCCAAGAAGGTGAAGAAGGGCAAGCTGACCTCCAAGGACTTTGACAAGCAAGTCGGGAACATGTTTGCCGATCTGTAAAGCATTCCGATAAAGCATATACATGATACACGATCTCCATTGCCCGCGTTTATTTGCCTGCTGTTGTGTGCGTTAATAGATCGATGGATTCCGCCATGAGCTGCCAACAACGTGGGTTCCTTTGTGGTTGCTTGCGCCCACAAATCGGGTGTTCAAACTGCGCTCCTGTTGCACCTGAGGTTCTTCCAGGTTGCTGGGCAAGTGTCACGGTTTGGAATATGGGGTGCAGTCTTTGGGCGCTCGCAGGCTCCATTACAGTAGTTGCCCTTGTTTGCGGATGACGACTCCGGGATCAGCCTAGGCCTGTTACTGTATTGTGTCAAAGAAGATGGCAGCAGCGGTGGTTGCAGTCACCCGTGTTTGTTTGTGGAAACGAGAACCCTCCGAGTCCTTTTTTGTTATCGTGCCCTCGCTGTGTTTTCATTTTCGCAGCCCGCGTTGCTCGGCCAGTGACTGTGTGGCCTGAGAGATGTGCTCTGCGAGGGATTTGTGCTCCGATCTTGGGCACAAAGTTAAGCTCGAGATGAGGGTTGGGGGCTAGGCGCTGGAGAAAAAAAGAGATCCCGCATCAGCGACAGCCTCATAAAGGGCCGTCCACAGCTGGTGCGCTTTCTTCCCTCCTCTTTTCCTCTTTTCCTCTTTTCCTCTTTCTCTCCTCACTCTTCTCCTCACCCCTCTACCTCCTCCTACCTCCTTCTACCTCCCCCTACCTCCCCTCTACCTCCCCTCCTCCTCCTGCCATCCACTTGCCATGTCCCTGGTCTCCGTCACTTACGGACTGTCAGTGGCGACCATCGTCCTCTTTGGCCTGGGTGCCCTCTACATGGCCCGCCGTCGCCAGCGGGTCAAGAAGGACGACACAGAGTTCTTCCTCACCGCCCGCCACTCGATCCCTGAGCGGACCATCGCCTGGTCCTTTTATGCCTCGGGCGTGGGTGCCTGGTGAGTCTACCTTCTCCATCCACCCTAAATTGTTCTCACGCTGCACACGCTGCACGCATTTGCTATGAAATGAAGAGAGCATCCTCACTAACGACTCCGTTTTTACTGACCTGCCAGGGTGATCTTCTCGATGCCCGCCTATGTCCTCTCTGCTGGAATTGTGGGCCTAGTCGCCTACTCTATCTCATGCGGTCTGCCCATCATCATCGTCGCTCAACTTGGCGCCGTCCTCCACCGCAAGTATCCAGGTGTGCTTTCTCTCGGCGACTTTGTTCAGTGGCGCTTCGGAACCATCCCCACCATCATCGTCACCTTGGTCATGCTCCTCAACATGTCGATCGGCCTCTGCGCCGAGTACACCTCGATCGGGAACTTGATGGAGCAGGTCATCGGTGGCACCCGCCTTCCTATCGTCCTCTGCGTCGCCATTGTCACTTCGATCTACACTGCTGCAGGAGGGCTCTACGTCAGTATTTTGACCGATGTCGCACAGGGCGTCTTTGGCGTGCTCCTTCTTTTTGTCATGGCTATCTATGTCGCTGTGACCTACCGTCCAGAAAGCCTACCAACTCCATTGCCTGAGGAGATTGGACCCAACTATCTTGGCTATGCCGCCATCGGAGCCATGCCCATTTCCATGGTCTGTGCCACCTTGTTCTCAGAGGCACCTTGGCAGCGTATCTGGGCCTCGGCCGATGAGAGGGCTTTGAAGCGTGGATCACTGTGGGGTGCCATGGGTTTGGTTGTCGTCTGCTTTCTCTACGGCTTTGGAGGCTTCCTGGCCATCTGGGCTGGTTACCCTCTCTCGGATCCCTATGGGTCGACCGCCTTCTTTGATCTCCTCAAGGCTGGAAAGGATACGGCCCCTGGTTGGATCATGGTCTTTGCTGCACTGTCAACTGTCACCATGAACGAAGGAAATGTGGATTCGCTCCAGAACGGCATTGTCGACACGATTGCTTCGCGATTCTTCCGCGGAAAGAGCGTCTGGTACCCTCGTGCCCTCGTCTTTCTCATCAACATCCCTATCGTCTTTGTTTCACTCAAGGGCTACAGCATCATCACCCTGTTCCTGATCGGCAACCTGATCTGCACCATCTGCGCTGTGCCTTTGCTGTTGGGATTGGTCGACCGCCTTGAGGGCCATGTCACCGGCTGGTCCATGGTCTCTGGCATCATTACTGGCTTCTTCTCGATTGTGGTGTTTGGATACCTCAAGATGGGCGACTTTAATGCCGGTATGGAGTACGTCTTCCTTGTTTCCTACGACTGGCCTTCGTTTGTCCTGCCTTTGGTCTTTTCGTTTATTGGCGTGTTCCTTGCTGCTGGTGTCGAGTGCGTTATTCGCAAGGCCTGTGGTCTGGCCTACCCCGTCCCTCTGAACCTGCCTCCTCAGGCACATGGAACCCAGGAGGAGCATTCTAGCGTGAGCTCGGCGTGCGATGTTGAGTACGCTAAGGAGAAGCAGGAACTCGAGCACCAGTAAGAAGGAGCTCACACCGCGACGGAGGATGGCATGGATCAGGTTCAGCTGCGAGGATGATCGACAACCGACTTATAACTGGATCGGATAGGTAACCTCGACTTGACTTTATTATTTTCTGGCCTTTTTTTCTTCCCTTTTTCTCAGGTCGAGGATGCCTTCTTTCTCTCCATTATCACCATCATCATTTTCATCAACATCAACATCATTTTCATCTTCATTATCTCATTATTTTTATCTCTTTAATTGCTGCACTTTTCCTCTGCTTCAGATGAAAGTGTCTTTGTTTTTCTCTTGAATGCCTTTTTACTTTTTTGTTTATGCGAGTCCCTGCAAGTGTTTTTGGATTCACGAATTCCGCAAGGGGGTGCCCGGGTGTGGTTCTTTAGAGCTATCTCTGCTCTGAAGAAGATTCACTTGGTGCTGAGATTATACCCTTACAACCAGATCAGGGTAATGCCTGCGATGGGAAAAATGCGCTCTTCGTTGGACGATGACCTGCACACTTTCTTTTTATTATTTTCATTTCTGGGGGTTGGGCCTTCTGCTTCCTATGCCTTTCGCCTGTTTTGGCTCTGCTTTTGAACTGTGTGGTCGTGACGGACAGGATGCAAGGATCAACACGGACGCGACTTTGATATCGTTCTGATGGACTGAGAACGGATAAAGCGGTCCGATGCCTATGACTCTACATGGGACAACAAGAACGGGAATCGTTACATTAGCGTTGCTATGAACGCGGCTCTGTTTTTGCGGGAAGAAATAAAGATTCCATGCGCCCAAATGACAAGAACCTCATACAGGACACTGACAAATACCACTGCTCTATTGCACGTTGCATGGGTCATGCAAGTTGTCACACCTGCTTCTTGGCCCTATAGCGCAGCGTAGTACGAGTAGTTTGTTGCCCCCCCCCCCCCCCGGCAAAGCACTCGTGATGCACGGCGAGGCTACAGTGTCAAAAGGTGTATGCACTCATGCGCTGTTGAGTGGTCGAAGGAAGGCAGCGGAGCATAGGGGGCGAGGAGCAATCCGGAGAAGACAAGCCAGAAAAGGGATCAGACCAGCAGCCATCGTCAGGCGCAGCGCTTTCATTCGTCGCGACGGGAGTGGACAGAGATGAAAATCGCCTTTTTTGGGCGGGTGCTCGTGATTGCCGCTGAGCCAACGAGTGCTTTATATGCCCTCCTTGCAGGTCTCGTTGCCAGGCTTTGTTCTTGTTTCCCTCCCTGCATTCCTCTCTGCGTCCATCGCATCTACCTCCTCTCCACTCCTTTTTGCTTCCCTACACCCTCGCTCCATCTGGCTGCCGCATTCGAATCTTGCCCATGAGCAAAGCCCTAGATCCGCTCCGGCGGCTGGTGGTTCAGTTTAATGCTCGCTTTGCCCAACTCAAGGCATTCCCGACCACAAACATCCCGCCAGCCCCGCCCCACCTGCACCATCCCCCTCCGCCCTTCGTCAAACCTCTGCCGCACTTTGGCCAGTTCCAGGTCAAAGTCCCCCTGCCCTACCACAAGGATGGCCCCGTTCTCCTGGCACACCTCAACAAGCAGCTCAACACCCTCGCCCGCGCTATCTTTGTGCCCGAGCCCGCTAGAGTCGCTGCTGTCGACTATGCATGCCGCTCCGTTGGCCGGCCACAAATGGCCTCGCTCCTCTCCAAGGGCTCTCAGCGGATGATGTTCCACCAGCCCTTGAAGTTCACCGTCCCTCACGGGTTTGCGAGGAACGTTGGCCTTTCCTCCTCGCGCGGCTATTGCTCCACCGTGGGCACGCTCCAGCCCGCACTGAACGGCCCCGTCCGCATGATGGCACAAATGTACGCCAAGCCTCTCGGTTTCTTGCCCGCCAACGTCCAAAAATTGTCTGACGATGGCCACCGCCGCAAGCAACACCTCAGCGCCAAGAAGAGACAGGAGCGCGCTCGACCCAGCCGTGGAGGAGACATCAAGAAGCGTTCTGCTCCTAGCCGTCTCTCGTCCTCGACCATCAAGGCTTTCCTGAACCGTGCCGCTCTTGCCGAGCAGCAGCATCAGATCCTGTCTCTCTGCCACGCCGACAACTCTGTCACCACTGCCACTGCCATCTCCTTGGCTAAGGCTGCTGGCAAGACTACCTCTGAGCTCAACGAGCTGCCCAAGTTGCAGTCTTCGGAATCGTGCCCCACCAACGTTGACATGTGTTTCCTACTCGACGCCTCCCCTCTTTGGCATCTGGATACCATGGTCGCTGCTCTCCACACGGATTCGCTGAGAGCTCCCAAGGAACTCAACAGCTCCTTCATCGAGAATCTGCTTGAGATTACCAACGCCCAATACCAGCACTTTATGGAGGTCTCTGCCATCCTGCAAAAGCTTGTTCAGTGTCCTGAGACTCGCGAGATCTCGCTAGAGGGCTATGAGTTGCGAGTCCACTTCACAGGAACGACTTTTTTCGACATGGTCCAATTTTTGAAGCAACTTTCGATCGACCCCAAGAGCCCCCACTTTGATTTGGAGGAGGTGCTCGTTGACCAGGAACTCGTCGCCGAGCAGTATTTTCCCCAGGCATCGGTCAACAATTACTATGCGCCGTCGTTGTCAGATAACGAACCTTGGGACGACTGCAACAGCCTCCAGAGCTCGCTCATGATGTACGCAGACTCGGAACTTTCCTCGAGCGTGACCAGCTTTGCCACATTGGATTCTATGCCTATGCAGGACTCTCCGTGGGAAGGGGCTGTTGCCCCTGCCTCAAGCGAAATTGTGATGGCAGAGGACAAGACTGAGCAGGAGCAGGAGCAGGAGACACCTTTAGCAGTGGACACCAGCGCGATTCCTGTTCACACTGCAGCAGAGACATTTATGGATGAGGACCCCACCAGCCCATGGACCAACGCAGGACATACCTCTACTTCTGCGATGCACGAATCGACGGATAATTTGAACCGATTGTCAAGCCGGATCCTGAACTCGGCTGTGGTCAGCGAGGAGTATTTTGACGAGATCCGTGGATTCTTGGACACCATTGAGGCTGTTCACCGACAGTCGGACCGAATTTTTGGACCGCCTTCTCCTTCCCCATTCTAAAGAGAACAGGATGCCTTCTTTTTTTGCACTTTACTATTTCCTCTCATGATGTTGTCCTTTTCTGCCCTCGTTTCACTCTCTTCCTCCTTTGCTGAGAATGTCTCTTCGTCTTCGTTTTAAGGGCATGCCTACTGCTGTTCTTGACTTGCTCGAACGCGATGATTTTGTTGTTGACCTTCAATAAAGGAACGAGTTTTGATTATTTGATTATTGACGTAGTAACTATGACTTTATTGCTCACTCTCAGTCCCCGCTTTGTGATTTTAAGCACGACCACGCAAGAGGTCTTTCAGCTCCTCAAATCGGCGCTCCTCCCGCTCCTGCTGTGATACTAGTTGATGTTTGAGATCTTGAACCTGCTCTCTCAGCTCCTGTATAGCAGGATCGTTCTCGAGTGAGTCCTTGGCTTCGCCTTCGGCTGCCCTTACCGACTCTTCATATATCTGGATTTCCCGAGCTGTGGCACAGTAATATATCTCCTTTGGGAACCAATTGTGGGTTTGACGGAAACCGGGGATATGGTAAGTGAGGTTCTCGGCCAGCTCGATGTAATGCAGGCGGGATTCGATCAAACTTAAGCCGTCGCCACTATTAGCAAATGCCACGTTGATGAGCGCTACGGTATTGAGCAATACATAAGAGTCAGTTAAATCACCTCGTCTTCGTAGAGTGCAAAAGTCCGTGGAGAGAGTTGTGGTTACCAATGAGCAAGTTTAACATAATAATCACGGTGAAGAAGAAATAAACCATCATCATAATATGAAAAGTCCAGTCCTCCGACTTGAACTCCACCGCGACGGTATCGAATCGCCCTCCCTAGTTTTTACAAGGTAGTGATAAAACATGAGCATCATCGAATGCAGACCTTGGAACAAGAAAGGAAAATACTATGTGGATACAATTTACCATAAAAAAGTACGTGGCGGACAAGGCTCCAAGAAAGTTCTTGGAAAATTCAGACTCGGAGTCTTCACATGAACCTGGCACTTGACACGCTCGCAAAAGATGAAGAATTGCGATCGTGAAGGCCACGAGACCGCCTGCAAAGATATAGAAGAATACTCGCATCCTGTTCACGGACTCTCGAATAAAAGTTTCATATTGGCCCACGCTCTCGTAGACCCTTAGCTCGAATACCTGGGTTGTGAAGCAAGGGACATGCAAGTGGGGTCGAGAGTGTAATTAATAACCATGGTACTGACAATGGACCACAAACAAAAAACGATCGCCTAAAACAGGTGGCTGTGTAGTTTCACCCACCATGTGAAGTAAAACAATGAGCACAGACCAACTCAAGACACGAGTGGTAGTCTTTACAGAGTCATCTCGAAGGGTCATAAGCATTATAAACGCAGAGACCATCGGTAGTGTGTACGTAACAATGTCAAATAAGTTGTACAGGTCTCTACGGGAAGGAGAAGTCCATCAGTGCTGAAATATACTTGCAAAAATCTCAAAAATCTCAAAAATTCAAGATAGAGCACCACCTACCGTATATATCGACGGTAGCTCTTGATGGCCTGCAGGAACTCGAGCCAGAGGAATGCTGACCCCACAACAATGATGGCGATGGAGACTCCTGCTAACTGTGAGCGCCGAACATTCTCATGATAGATCTGCAGTAGTGCCGCAACGATCACCAGCCCATAAAACATGCAGTGAAATGAAAATCGAACTGCCCAGTACACACATCCAATCGTGTTCCTGGAGTTACATGAAAATGAAAGATGTTGGCTAGAAGGTCTGGTGGGCTATCGTCAGAATTTTCAATTGCAAGCCGTGGGTGATATCTTACCACTTGTATTGAACCAAAGCCGCGATAGCTGGGTTGTTGAGAAACTCCAAGCTGAAACCATGGCATGTCACATAGGTGTGGGTCTTGAGACGGCATTTGAGCCGGAACACATGATAGAATGTTTTCAACCAGGTTGTCTTCGTCGACTCTTGCGGGAGCATCAGCTTTGACCGGCCTGTTGCCTCTACTGAATACGCCCTCCAGCACTCGCTTTTGTCCTTGAAGTACCAAAGGGCGTCAAATGAAGCCACATAGATGGGCCGAGTAAACGTGCCCGCCTTGTTACGCGGCCCCCTCGTCGTCACATGAAGCTGCATAATGGGTCTTCTGATCCTTTCCAATCGCAATGAAGCCTTGCTGAACCGGATGCGGTCCCGAGGTGAGTGCACAACAGTGCTGTTCTTCACAATATAGTCCCGCCACTTGTCGCTAACAGGGATGTAGGCTATCTTACGCAAGTACATGTGTGCCTCGTTTGGGAACAGAGACATAATTCTCCTCAGGCTCCGGAAAAAGGGCGAGAGGAAGGACAGGTTCTTGGATGTGATGGCATGGTTCACGCAGTAGTCCATGATGATCCTGCAGGCCTCAAGTACGGAGGGGCTTGTCTTTGCGACTTTCGTGAGAATCCATAGTGGATCCTCTTCCTTTGTTGCGTTGATGTTGGGGATCCAGGTGATGTCGGTAGCAGGTAAAAGATTGGCAATGACCTCCTTAAAGATTGCTCGATTGGCATATTTCCAAGATCGACAAAGAATTACCAGACTGGAACTGAACTGTGGAGAGGGACGGATGCGGTCAACAAGGAAGCAAATGATGGCATCCTTGATAGTCCTCTTGATAGCCAGGTCGCTATCGGCATAGGTATCGAGCAGCGAGTTGACACCTTTCTCATACCGATATTTCTCAGAAGCCAAGAATGTCTCGCCGGCAGCTCTCGGAAAGGTCAATGTCTGCGGCTGGTCGCTGCCGCGATAATCCTCCTCGTCTGGATCGACCATTGACTCCGCCTTTTCTGAATCGCCGTTAGCTGCCTCCTTTTCTTGATCGTTCTTCGGGTCAGACACATATCGGATAGGGTTTATCTTGAAAACGAATTTGTGTCCATGTGTGCACGATCGTACCGACGAAGCTTTGGTAATGCAAATGTCATTCGCGTGCGCTTTTGAAACCGCGACAAATGCCTCAACGTGCACAAGTTCGTACTGTTGATTGGCTTCGGATGGAAGACGCCAAACTTGAAGAAAGCCGTTCAGTATGAGCACAAGTTGCGAGCTACTAGCCATGTAAAATCCAGAACAGTAACGGCTCTCTGACGCTGGTCCGAGCGAAAGAGAGGCGCTCTTGTAGACGTTGGCGATGTTCAGTCTCAAGATGCTGAGTGGGCGTGAAGGTGAGTGAGCTTGTCCCAGGACGAATGTGGTCCCTACGCTGGATTGGTTTCGGTCGGCCCAGGTGTTGTCACTGAGGTCGAACATGGTGTCTTCAAACTGACACGTAGTATTCGGAGTGCAGCGATCGTCCTCAGTCGGACAGAGGATGTTGCCAAGGCGCTTGATATTCAGTATCGCACCCTAGCCACACAAGTTGACATTCACTTTATCAGCACGGTCGGATCCAACATCACATATATCAAGTCTTTCTAGCGGCACCACAAGCACCAACAACGAGTTTACCTGTCGGTACAAAAATATAGGGTTAAGAGTGGATGCATACTCGGCTGCGTACTGCCAATGTACATAGTGGGTCTTGACGACCTTCAAGTCGCGCGCTCTGAAAATGCTGCGTGCGTCAATGTTCTTGTTGCCACTCGTCGACTTTGAAGCATCCAGAGCCATGAAATAATCCTGGCGAAAAATGATCTCGGACCAATTGTCCTCTTTCCAGTCTGCCTGTTGATCTCTCAGCTTAATCCCGGAGGTAACATCGTGGAGCTGAATACGGCCATTAACCGTGATGGCGACCATGGATCCGTCTTCAGATAACGCTGCACAAACGCCTCTTCTGTCTCTGGGGATTAGTATGGTGTTGACAAACTTTCCCGTCTCAAAGTCCCAAATGGAGACTGCGCCTCTGTCGCCCGTCCATGCAAAATAACGACCTCGGAGACTTTGAGTAAGATAGTACATATCTTCAGGTTTGCGCAGAATCCCATTGATGCCAAAAGTAAGTGAATACAACTGCTTCCAGCCGCCGTTCGTGCTGTAGACATCGAACGTCGACCCATGAAAGTTGAAGTAGCGCTCGTTCTCGCAGTTGGGAGCATCTGGGTCGGTGTTGTGGAAGGCTCCGTAGCCAAAAAAGGCTTGGAGACTTGAGCAGATTTTGGGGAGTTGCTTGTACTCTACTACTGCAGACGGATTCTGTTCCTCACCATCATCAGCTGTCCGTCTGAAGATAAGGAATGGAGTCGCGTGGACTGCCGCTGTTGCCCATCCCACAGCCGTGATGATATGTAAACCTGTACTGGAGATATTGATTGTCGGCTTTGGTAGTTGAAGAAGATCGTCGTGGAACTTTTTCTTACGAGAACCGCTTGGAGGTATACTCAGCTCAGGCACAGGGAAGCACCACGATGCCAATGGTTTTGTGATTTCTTGAGGGCTATGTGAAGAATCTTGTCCACTTGGTGAGCTCAAGTCCCAAACGTCAATATGGGCTACACCGAGGGTAGAGGTACAGCCTTGTGTGTGAGAATAGACTTGATCAAGGATTTGGACGTTATCAGACGTATACGAGTGGGCATAGCCGTGATCAAGGGTATTGATAGAGTCACGACCAGTGGAGTATGCACGCTCAGAGACACGGTCATCATCGGAGGTCCCGGCACGATCAGAGGCTCGGCCAAAACGAGCGGCAATGTTGTAAAGTGTGTTACGGTTACCATCAGGGATATGGGTATCGCTGATGGCGGGATTGAAATAGACTGTGACAGCCAGCTTTCCATTAGCGGATACGTCAGAAGCTTCAATAGCAATCGGTAGTTTCTCGCAGCCGGCATCTTCTGCACCAATGCTGATGAACTGGTCTGGCTTGCCCTCGCCCCACAGAACATGATCTAAGTGCGCGAGTATTTTAGTCACTGGCCATCAATGTGGGGTCGTACGTGCTTCTGAAGAATAGCTCACCTTTAGAACAGATGTCACGGCACGCCAGCTCAAAGTAGTTGAGATCAAACGATACGTCCTCGTGGCATCCAGGCACGGTTTCGACTTTTATCGAGATGGACAGTTCGGTGTCAGACGTGACCTCGATTTGGCGATGAAACTTCAATCGTGCAGACTTGGTCCTTGCTAACCATTATTATGAGTGAAGTTCTCCGTAGTGTAAGACCAACTGGCAACTGCGAAAAGTGGTCAGCAAGTGCATTCACGCTGATTAAATCTACTTACGGAGACGGTCAATCTCGTCCTTCTGAATGACCGTTTTGCAAGTATAATCCTAATCATTCATCATAACATAAAACACTGGACGTCAGAGCAAAGTTGGTGCTCTCAGAGATATACTCAGACGGAGTGTTCACCTATTGCCTCTACTGATGCTGCTGCTGCAAGAAAGTGATCGTTACCAGGTTGTATACAACGCCCGTATTCACCTCCTTGCTTGTGACATCGAAGATTATCCTATCCAATTTGTCTTTGATGTCGTCAAGGTGTTCAAGAGAGACGCAGAACACTGCCCAGTACCATCCGGGAAGGACACTTCTGGTATCTAATGATATCTCAAAGTTGCCGCTACTCTTGATCGAGACAGGGTCATGTTGCCTGCAAAAAAGCGAAGGCTGTAGGTTAGCAATCAGAAGAAACATCGCCAACAACTGAAATTTCGGTACATACTCTTCGGTTGGAGTGAGCTTGTTCTCCTGTCCGGGTTCAAAGAACACTTTCATGCTGCCTATGAGCAAGATAAGGTTGGAGTAAGAATAAACATGAGTGAATGATAAAACTTCAAGTGAGAACGTGCTACTCACCTTTCTCTGGCTCGATCATGTTTACGCGGATATCAGGTACTACAGCGGCATTGTTGTTGCCACTGTCGGCCATTTTGGATATTGCTGAAGGGTGGCAGGACTGTACTACAGGGAGCAGATGGGCGAGCTGGCAGACAGTGTGTGTGTGAGAGAGACAGAGAGAGAGAGAGAAGGAGAGAATGTGACAGGAGGTACAGAGCACAAGGGATCAAAGATTGGTTAGAAACAATCCCAGGGGTAGATGCTATGCATGTCCATCGCACAAATTGCGGGGCAATGCAAGCAACCACAAATAGGGAAGAACTCTAGGATTGGGAGCGGGCTCATGCAGTCCAAGCATGCCTACAATGTATTTATATCCGACCATAAGTCAAAACTGTGCGCAATGCATCTGCGGAGTATTAGGTTTTGGATGTGTATGACATTCGCCAAACACATGAATGGATGTCTCCTTTTTCTAGGCTACAGCATGTTTAGGCGTTGAGACGCGTTGAGCCTCGAACCCTTTAATAAGGGCTTTAAACTTTTTCATATCGCTCATGGTCGGGCTCTCGCCCTGGCTTTCAATTACCATCTCCTCCATATTTTCGGCTTGCTGGGTCTTGGTACAGAAATATATCATCTTTGGTAACCAACTGTGGGATTAACAACAGTAGCCACGGATACTGTAAGATTAGGTCTCAGTCAGCTCGAAGTATTGCTGGCGGGACTCGCTTCAGTTTAACGCAGCCATCGTCACCCTTCGTAGAGGTCCTGTTGACCAGCTCTACAGGAGATGCTATCAGTATTCAGCTCAAGAAAAGCGCGTCAATGATTTGGTACTTGATTTTCAATAAAGCAAAACGATAGTTTATTCAGGACTCTCAGTCTCGACGTAGAAGTGCTTTCAGCTCATTGAATTGTTGCATTGCCTGCACCTGCTGTTCATCGAGTTTCGTTTTGAGAGTTTGAACCTGGATTTTCAACGGCACCTCGCCATATTCGTCGACATCCTTAGCTATGGCAGCGAAGTAGATCTCCTTTGGGAACCAATTGTGCGTTTGACGGAAGCCGGGGATATGGTAAGAGAGGTTTTCAGCCAACACGATGTAATGCAGGCGGGACTCGATCCAATCCAAGCGCCAGTCATCATCTCCCTTTGTAAAGGCCTTGTTGATCAGCGCTGCAAGTGTCATAGTGAAAAAATGGTAAAACCGATTAGTTGTTATTCTGCTCGAGAGAACGCGTTCATCATCATCATCATCGAGATTTTAAGCCAGGTACACGCGCTGCATTGCATGCTTACCGATGAGCACGTTCAACATAATAATCACGGTGAAGAAGAAATAAACGGCCATCGCGACATGAAAAGCCCAGTCATCCGACGCAAGCTCATCCTCGACGGGCTTGAACTGTCCACCCTATTTTATCAATGCGGCAACAAAGTTCAGTTTCATCACACCAAATCGCGTAACGATAGCCAAAAAAAAAAAATCACGGTTCCTAATTTACCATGAAAAAGTACGTGGCTGACAAGGCTCCAAGAAAGTGCTTCGAAAACTCGACGTCGGGGTCTTCGCATGCACCTGGCACTGGACATGCTCGCAAAATATGAAGGAATGTGACAGTGAAGGCCACGAGACCGCCCGCAAAGATAAGGAAGAATACTCGAATCTCGAGTACGGACTGTCGGATGATGGTTACGTACTTGCACACGCTCTTGTAGATCCTCAGTTCAAAGAGCTGCGTTGTGAAGTAAGGGACATGCGCGCGGGGTTAAGACAGGCTATATCCTCCTTGTTGCTGACATTGAGTTGCTCATCGAAAGTAACGCACGGAGCAGAGAAGATATCCTTTCAATCTCTTACCATGTGCAAGAATACAGCCAGCACTGAGTAACTCAGAATACGAGTGTTGGCTCCTACTTCGTTTTCGCCAAGGATCATCAGCATTATAAAGCTGGCAACAATGGGCAGTGAATATGCGACAATATCCAGTAAGTTATATGGATCCCTATACATTAAAAAAGACGCTTAGCTCAATATTGAGATTCACTTGTAACAACGGCCTCGAAAATAGACTACTAAACATGACTCACTTTCTGTATCGCTTGAAATCCTTGATAGCCTGTAAGAGCTCGAGCCAGAGGAACCCTGCACCCATAACAATAATGGCCACGAAGACTCCTTTCAACTGCGTGCGCCCTACGTTCTCATGGTAGACCTGCAAAAGTGCAGCAACAAACACTAACAAGTAAAATACACTTTGGAAGAAAAAGCGAAAGGCCCAGTACGCGAAACCAATCGTGTTCCTAATGATAGAGGAGAGAACGAAAAAAGTAGGTGTAAGACGCCTATATAGAGCTGCATTGATAATTGCTTACAAACTATACTGCCTTTACCACTTGTATGCAACCAAAGCAGCGATGGCTGGGTTGTCTAAAAACTCCAAGCTGAAATCATGGCATGTCACATAGGTGTGAGTCTTGAGACGGCACTTGAGTCGGAACATATGGTAGGCAGTCTTCCACCAGGTTGTCGTCTGCGCTTTCGTCGCTCCATGATTCATCGGATTATCCGGACTTCTCACCGCTGTGGCCTCATGCGTCGGCGCCGCCGGTTCGTGCATGGGTCCATGCATCGACTCTCGCGCAGGTATCGATTCTTGCTTGACTATTGACCTTTGCATGATCGTCGACCAGAGCTTGACAATCCACATCTGTTTGACCGCCGAGACTCCTGAATTCTTCCCCTCGCACTCACTAATGTCCTTGAAGTGCCAAAGGGCGTCGAATGCAGCCACATAGATGGGCCGAGTAAACGTGTCCGCCTTGATACGCTTCCCCCCCGTCGTGACATGAAGCTGCATAACGGGTTTTTTGATCTTTTCCAATCGCAATGAAGTCTTACGGAACCGGATGCAGTGCCACGGTGAGTGAACAACAGTGCTGTTCTCCACAATGTAGTCCCGCCACTTGTCGCTAACAGGTATGTAGGCTATCCTACGCAAGTACACTTGTGCCTCGTTTGGGAACAGAGACATAATTCGCCTAAGGCTCCGGAGAAAGGGCGAGAGGAAGGACAGGTTCTTGGATGTGATGGCATGATTCACGCAATAGTCCATGATGATCCTGCAGGCCTCAAGTACGGAGGGGCATGTCTTTGCGATTTTCGTGAGAATCCATAGTGGATCGTCTTTCTTTGTTGCGTTGATGTTGGGTATCCAGGTGATAATGTTGGTATCAGGTAGAAGATCGGTAATGACCTTCTTAAAAATCTCTCGATTGCCGTATTTCCAAGATCGACAAAGAATTACCAGACTGGAACTGCACCTTGGAGAGTGACGGATGCGATCGACAAGGAAGCGAATGATGGCATCCTGGATAGCCTTATCACTATCGGCATAGGTATCGAGCAGCGAGGTGACACCATTCTCATACCGATATTTCTCAGAGGCCAAGAATGTCTCGCCGGCAGCTCTCGGGAAGGTCAATGTCTGCGGCTGGTCGCTGCCTCGATAATCCTCCTCGTCTGGATCGACCATTGACTCCTTTTCTGGATCGCCTTTAGCTGCCTCCTTTTCTTGCTCGTCCTCGACTTCTTGCTTCTGGACAGGCACCCATCGGATAGGGTCTATCTTGATAATGAATTTGCGTCCATGTGTGCACGATTGTATCGACGAAGCTTTGGTAATGCAAATGTCATTCGCGTGCGCTTTTGAAGCCGCGATAAATGCCTCAACGTGCACAAGTTCGTACTGTTGATTGGCTTCGGATGGAAGACGCCAAACTTGAAGAAAGCCGTTCAGTATCAGCACAAGCTGCGAGCTACTAGCCATGTAGAACCCGGAGTAGCTACGGCTCTCTGACGCTGGTCCGAGCGAGAGAGCGGCGTTGTTGTAGACGTTGGCGATGTTCAGTTTCATGATGCTAAGTGGGCGTGAGGGTGCGTGAGCTTTTCCCAGGACGAATGTGGTCCCTGCGCTGGATTGGTTTCGGTCGGCCCAGGTGTTGTCACTGAGGTCGACCTTGGCGACTTCAAAGTCACACTTGGTATCCGGAGTGCAGCGATCGTCCTCAGTCGGACAGAGGATGTTGCCTAGGCGCTTGATATTCAGTATCACACCCTAAAAGCACAAGTCAAGATTCATTTTATCAGCACGACTGGACCCAACATCAAATATATCAAGTCGTTCTAGCGGCACGACAAGCAGCAGCGACGAGCTTACTTGTTGGTGCAAAAATATAGGGTTAAGAGTGGATGCATACTCGGCTCCGTACTGCCAATGTACATAGTGGGTCTTGACGACCTTCAAGTCGCGCGCTCTGAAAATGCTGCGTGCGTCGATGTTTCTGCTGCCACTCGTCGACTTTGAAGCGTCCAAGGCCATGAAATAATCCTGGCGAAAAATGATCTCGGACCCGTTATCCTCTTTCCATTCTGACTGTTGATCTCCCAGTTTGATCCCGGAGACAACATCGTGGACCTGAATACGGCCATTAACCATGATGGCGATCATGGACCCGTCTTCACACAACGCCGTACAGACCCCCCTTGTATCGTTGGGGATAAGAATGGTGTTGACAAACTTTCCCGTCTCAAAGTCCCAAATGGAGACTGCGCCTCTGTCACCAGCCCATGCAAGATAGCGACCCCGGAGACTTTGAGTAAGATAATACATATCTTCAGGTCTGTGAATGACCCCCTTGATTCCAAAAGTCAGTGAATACAACTGCTTCCAGCCGCCGTTCGTGCTGTAGACATCGAACGTCGACCCATGAAAGTTGAAGTAGCGCTCGTTCTCGCAGTTGGGAGCATCTGGGTCGGTGTTGTGGAAGGCTCCGTAGCCAAAATAGGCTTGGAGACTTGAGCAGATTTTGGGGAGTTGCTTGTACTCTACTACTGCAGACGGGTTCTGTTCCTCACCATCATCTGGTGTCCGTCTGAAGATGAGGAATGGAGTCGCGTGGGCTGCCTCTGTCGCCCATCCGACAGCCATGACGACATGTAAACCTGTGCTGGAGATATTGATCGCCGGCTTTGGGAGTTGACGAGTATCGCTGGGAGATTTTTTCTCAAGAGAAGCGCCTGGATGCTTTTTCAACGCAGGCACATGGATGTACCATGTTGCCAACGGTTTTGTGATTTCCTGAGGGTTATCTGAGGAATCTTTTCCACTTGGCGTGCTCAAGTCCCAAACGTCAATATGGGCTACACCGAGGGTAGAGGTACTGCCTTGGGTGTGAGAATAGCCTTGACCTAGCATCTGAACGTTATCAGAGGCGTGCGAATGTGCATGGCTCACAATCGGTGTGAGGGCATGGAGTTGAGTATCCTGAGGAAGGCCAAGCGAAGCGGCATGCTCTAGCTCCTGCTTAGAGACCTGATCGGGATTATGAGTGGAGTCTGGTTCAGGGGTATGGGCAGAGCCTTGATCAGAGTTATAGATAGAGCTATGTCCAGTGGTATATGCACGATCAGAGACACGGTCACCATCGGGGATCCCAGCTCGGTCAGAGGAGCGGCCAAAACAAGCGGCAATGTTGTAAAGTGTGTTACGGTTACCATCAGGGATATGGGCATCACTGATGGCGGGACTGAAATAGACTGTGACAGCCAGCTTTCCATTAGCGGATACATCAGAGGCTTCAATTGCAATCGGTACTTTCTCACGGCCGGCATCCTCAGCACCAATTCTGATGTACTTGTCTGGCTTGCCCTCGCCCCACAGAACATGATCTAAGTGCACGAGTATTTTAGTCACTAGTCATCAATGTGGGACAGTACGTGCTTTTTGATGAAGTGCTCACCTTCAGAACAGATATGACGGCACGCCAGCTCAAAGTAGTTGAGATCAAACGATACGTCCTCTTTGCATTCAGGCACGGTTTTGACATTTATCGAGATGAACAGTTCGGTGTCAGACGTGACCTCGATTTGGCGATGAAGCTTCAATCGTGCAGACTTGGTCCTTGCTAATCATCATTATGAGTGAAGATCTCAATAGTTTAATACCAACTGCCAACTGCGAGAGGAGGTCATCAAGTGCATTCACGCTGGCTAGATCGACTTACGGAGGCAGCGAATCTCATCTCTCTGAATGACTGTTTTGCAAGTATAATCCTAGTAATAAACATCATAACATAAAGTACTGGACGTCAGAGCAATGTCGGTGCTCTTGGAGGTATACTCTGAAGCATTGTTTAAGTTTTGCCTCTGCTTTCGCTACTGCTGCAAAATGCAAAAGTGATCGTTACCAGCTTGTATACAACGCCCAAACTCATCTTCTTGCTTGTGACATCGAAGATTATACTATCCAATATGTCTTCAACGTCTTCAATGTCGTCAAAGTGTTCAAGGGAGACGCAGAACACCGCCCAATACCAGCCGGGATGGACACCCTTGGTATTTAAAGGCACCTCAAAGTTGCCGCCACTCTTGATCGAGACAGGGCCCAGTGGCCTGCAAAAAAGCGACATTTGAAGGTTATTATAGCAATCAGAACAAACAATGCCAACAGCTGAAATTTCGGTACATACTCTTCGGATTGAGTGAATTCATTATCCTGCACGGGTTTAAAAAACACTTTCATGCTTTCTATTAGCAAGAGGATGTTGGGGTAAGAATAAGTATAAGTAAATGAAAAATTATCATAAGTTCACTCAGAGTTAGAAAGGGGTACTTACCTTTTATTGTACAGGTGTCTGGCTCGACCATGTTCACGCGGATATCAGGCACTACAGCGGCATTGTTGTTGCCACCGTCGGTCATGTTGGATATTGATGAAGACTGCAGAGGTAGATGTAGAAAGATAGGCGCTGGAAGATGGTGAAAAGAGAGAGGGAGAAAGCGAGAGACGCCATATGGATTATTTAAATGTGAAGAACAAAGAAGAATTTGAGCATATCTATAGCTAAGCGCGCCCTGGAAGGCGAAGGAACCTCCAAAAGATCCTAGGGCAAGGGTCACAGTGCATGCCCATCTCCCTTGCTCGCAAGTCGAGGGGAGTTGTTGGCCCACAAAGAGGGGAGGACACTAGGGTGAGGAGAGGGCTCGTGCATCGCACGCAATCATGCATGCAGTATTTTTATCTGACCACAAAGTCCGCAAAGACCACTACTCTTGTCCACAGGGTGTTAGCATCTGCGGGGTGTTTGACATTCGCCAAGCTCTTGCAAGAGCATGAAGCTATCGTATGCTACTCACGAAAAGAAAGTTTCAACTCTAGTAGTATGTCCTGCATGGAGGTCCATTGACTCTGGAGCTCCTGAACTTGGGTGTTCATAGCAGCATCATTCTTGATCGGACCCCTGCCCTTGTCTCTTGAGGCCCCAACCAGCTTCTAGACTTGTGCTTTGGGCATTACCATAACAAGATCATTCTTGGCCAAGCTTCCCCCCTTGCTTCTAGACGCCCTGACTATCTCTTCCTGGGCTTTGGAACTGAAATAGATCTCCTTTGGGAACCAATTATATGTCTCACGGAACCCGGGTACATGGTAAGAGAGATTCTCAGCTATCTCAATATACTGCAAACGTGCCTCAATCCAATCTAAACGCCAGGCGTTGTTGCCCTTATCAAAAGCCTTGTTGATCAGCGCTACGGGTTATGAGTGGCAAACAATGAATGTATAAAAGAAGAGTCTGTAAGAGAGCGCGTACTTTCTCGTGGAGTGTTCAGCAGTGGGCACGATACTTACCTATGAGCACGTTCAGCATAACAATCACGGTGAAGAAGAAGAACACTCCCAACATAAAATGGAATCCCCAGTCATCCGACCCCAACTCATCCGCGACGGGGTCGAATCGTCCGCCCTGCATCAAGCCAATACGCGTTGAGTATCATTAGCAGCAATCTTTGAAGCGCATAGACTTTATACCATGGATGACAATTTACCATGAAAAAGAACGTGGCAGAGACCGCTCCGATAAAGTGCTGTGAAAATTTCGTCGTTGGAACTTCACATGCTCCTGGGGTTGGACACGCCCGCAAAAGGTGAAGGGTCGAGATCGCGAATGCCAGGAGACCGCCCGCAAAGATAAATAGGAACACTCGGATCTCGACCACAGACTGTCGAATGATGCTTACATACTTGCACACGCTCTTGTAGATCCTCAACTCGAAGAGCTACTTGCGCAGCCAGAAAGGAACACACGAAATGGGTTAAGGCTGGAGACTTTCTATATGTTGCTAAAAGTTATACCTTAGAAATACACTTACAATGTGATGGAAGATGGCAAGCACTGAGAAGCTTAGACTACGAGTGTTTGCCGCCGAATTGTTATTGCAGAGGGCCACCAGCATGTTGATACTGGAAGCTACTGGCAGTGAGTACGCGATAATGTCAACCAGGTTGTACATAGATCTACAGATCGAAAAAAACTTTTTAGACATTCGTTTGGAAAATAAGAAAAACAAAGAAAAAAAAAACCTCGAAGGTTGAATGCAGACATGACCTACCGTGAATACCGCTTGAAGTTCCTGATAGCCTGCAAGAGCTCGAGCCAGAGGTATACCACCCCCATAACAATGATAGCGAAGAAGACTCCTACCAACTGGAAGCGTGCCACACGCTCATGGTAGACTTGCAACAGCGCCGCAGCGATTACCAGTCCATAAAACACGCATTGAAAAAAAAAGCGAAAGGCCCAGTATGCAAATCCAATAGTGTTCCTTGAATGGTATGAAAAATAAAAGATATTGGTTATAAGGCCTCGAGAGAATCGTCAGAATTTTCAAGTGCAAGCCCGTAGGTGATTTCTTACCACTTGTACTCTACCAAAGCCGCGATAGCTGGGTTGTTGAAAAACTCCAAGCTGAAGTTATGGCATGTCACATAGTTGTGGGTTTTGAAACACAACTTTAGCCGGAACATATAATAGAGCGTCTTCCACCAGGTCGTCGTTTGCGTTCTCTTTACTTCTTGATTCACTGCATCAGCTTGTCCTGCCGCCGCCGTTAGCTTGATCGCCGACCCCTGCTCCCTCAAGACCGTTTTTCGTAAATTCTTGATCGACAACACCTTGTTCATAAGGTCCGGTTGGTTGGTCGTGGTCCCCTGCATCATCGTCGTGCTTTTCGGATCCTTCTCTTTGCACTCGGTAAAATCCTTGTAATGCCAAAGGGCGTCGAATGCTGCCACAAAGATGGGTCGATTAAACGAATCAACCCTGGCGTGCGACACATGAAGTTTGACGAGGCCCTTGATCTTGTTTTGACTCAACGTAGTCATCTTGAACTTTTTGGCCTGCCAGAGAGAGAAGTCTACAATCTTCTCGATAATAAAGTCCCGCCATCTGGCATCGACACGCGATCGCTCAGTTGTCACATGAAGCTGCATAACTTGGTCCTTGATCTTGTCTAAGCCCAATGATGCGTTCCAGAACTTCTGGATGTGTTGCCAGGGCGAATGCGCGATAATGCTGTTCTCGATAACATAATCCCGCCTACTGTTATTGACGCTGATGGATGCCATCCTGACCAAGTAGTCGCGTGCCTTGCTGGGAAAAAGAGCCATGATTTTCTTCAGGTTCCGGAGAAACGGAAAAAGGAAAGTCAAATTTTTGGATTCGATGGCGCGGTCCACGCAGTACTCGATGATGATCTCGCAGGCACCAAGTACGGACGAGCTTTCCTTTGCGGTTTTCGTGAGTATCGACAAGGGATCCTCTTTCTTCGTTGCGTTGATGTCGGGAATCCAAGTGATGATGCGTTTATCAAGAGGAAGAAGTTTCGCGATGACATCCATGAAAGTTCCTTGATTGTAGTGTTTCCAAGAGCGACAGAGAATCACCAGACTTGAAACATGCTTCTTTGAAGAGGGGCGGATATGCTTGCTAAGAAAGCGAATGATAGCATCCTTGATAGCCGAGTCGCTATCGGCATAGGTGTCGATCACCGATGCGATTCCATTTTCGTACCGATGTTTGTCGGCATTAGAGAATGTGCCGCCGTTGGTCCTCGGGAAGGTTAGCGTCTGTGGCTCCTTGCTATCCAAATCGTCCTTGACCTCCTCTCCATTCATACCAAGAGCCCATTTGGTAGGTTTGAGCGCAACACTGAATCGACGTCCATGCTTGCACGTTTGCACCGACAAGACTTCAGTTATGCAGCTGTCGTTTACATGCGCCTCCGGGACCTCGGCAAATGCCTCAACGTGAACAAGCTCGTACAGCTGACCGGCCCTAGAAGGGAGATGCCAGACCTGAAGAAAGCCGTTCAATATCAGCACAATCTGGGAGCTGGAAACCATGGAAAATCCTTGATACTCTTTGGCGGCGGGTCCGAGCGAGATAGTCGTGTTGACGTAACCGTTGTTGATCGTCAGCTCCCTGGAATTTGGCCAGAACGAGTACACATAGTCGGCTCCGACGTCGGATGTGGCCTTTTTGTTGCACAAATCCAGAAAGCTCCGGGTGTTGTAATAGAAGGCAATGGGAGTGTCTTTGAGCTCACAAGCATCATTAGGGCCACAGTCGTGGACTTCAACCGGGGAGAGAAAGTTACGAAGGCGCTTGATGTTCAGCGTCGCACCCTAACAAGTAAATATGCACTGCATCAGCACGAAAGGACCGTACATCTTACATACAATTTCGTTAGCAGCAGCATAAGCATCAAGAATACTTTACCTCTCGGTACGAAAATAAAGGGTCCCAATTTGGTAGAAACCTGGCACCGTATTGTTCAAACACACTGTGGACTTCAACCATCTTCGCATCTTGCACCTGGAGAACACCGAGTGCATATTTGTTCTTACTGAGTATCGTCGACGAAGGAGCATCCATAGTCATGAAATAATCCCGCCCAATGATCCTCTCAAACCCGTTGTCTCTCCGTTCTGCCTTGTGGAGTCCCAGCTGGATTCCAGAGACAACATCATGAACTTGAATAGACCCATCAAGCGATATAGCAATTAACGACCCGTCTTCAGACAATGCTGCATCAACACCTTTTGCATCCTTGGATATGAAAATGGTGGTGACACGTTTCCCTCTCTCAAAGTCCCATATAGAGACTTCGCCCAAGTCACCAGTCCATGCAAAATAACGGCCCCGGAGACTTTGATATAGATGCAGCATATCGTTAGATCTGCGCGGAACACCGTTGATTCCAAAGGAGAGCGAGTACAACTGCTTCCAGCCACCGCTCGTGCTGTAAACATCGATCCTGAACCCAAGGAAAGTGAAGTAACGCTCTTTCTCGGTCTTGGTATCATCCTGGTCGCTGATATGGAAGGATCCAAAGCCAAAAAAGTCTTGGAGACTTTGGCAGGCCCTGTGGACTTGCTTGTAAGACGTGGGCGAATTGTGTTCTGCCGGATTTTTTGGGCGCATGAAACGTCCAGCACGATCCACAAAACCCTGAAGACGATTCGTAGTAAATTTCGAGTGCCGTACAGCATCTTCTTGGGGCTGTGCGACATTATCTAGGGATCCTGCAGGACCTCCTCGGGGCTGTGCGGCACCTTCCATGGATCCTTTAAATCCTTTTCGAGGCTGTGCGGCATCTTTAGGGGGTTCTTCAAGACCTTCTAAAGGCTGTGCGGTGACTTTTGGGAGTTTTTCGGGACCTTCTTGAGGCTGTGCGGCAACTTTTGGGAGTACTGTAGGGCCTTCTCGGAACCGCGCGGCAACTTTTTGCAGTTCTGAAAGACCTTCTAGAGACTGTGCGGCATCTTTTGAGAATCCCAGAAGACGTTCTCGCGGCTGTGCGGTATCCTTAGGGGGTCCTTCAAGAACTTCTCGGGCCTGTGCGGCATCTTCTGAGCGTCCTTTAAGAGTTTCTGGACGTTGTACTCTGAAGATGAGGAATGGTGTGGCAAGTTTCGACTTTTTCACATTTCTCAATGCCATGACAATCTGAGAACCTGTGCTGGAGATATTAACGATCGCCTTTGCCTCCTTTAGAGCATCCTCTGGGCTTTTCATAAAGGGGAGAGTGTGGGTTAAACTGACGAATGGTTTTGCCATGGGTTGAGGGTTGTCTGCGGAGGCGTGGCCGCTTGGTGCGCATAGCTCCCAAACGTCGATGTGGGCAACACAACTTGTAGGCACTGCAATTTTGGCGCGAGTAGGAGTGGTGTTTGGGGCAGCCTCGGGGATAGGGGCATTAGCCTCGACAGTGAAATACAGTGTCACAGCCAGTTTTCCAGTGTCTGAGAAATCATACGCTTCAATAGCGATCGGCTTTCCAGTGCACTCGACGTCTTTAGCCCCGACTCGGATAAATCGATCGGGTTTGTTCTCGCCCCATAGGACATGATCTAAGTGAAAGAGTACCTTAGTCACTCAACTACAGCAGTCATATAGAACGTTTCGGCCAAAACTGAAGAATTACCACCTTCAGACCCAAGATCAAGGCACGTCAGCTCGAAATAAGAGAGGTTAAAGGATACATCTTGCTCGCATCCAGGCACGGTTTCGGCATTGATCGACATCGTCAGATTGAACTCGGGGGTGATCTCGATCTGGCGATGAAGCCTCAGTCTTAAATACCCGGTTTTTCCTAATACATTATTGATGAAGTTCTTAAGCATGTTACACTCCTGACGAAGGCAAGTCATCAAGCATTCTTGTGCTCTGACTTGAATCTCTTACGGATAATGGCAATTTCGTCCTTCGTAACAAACGTGCTACAATTGTACTCCTAATACATAAAGCACTGCGTTAGGGCGAGGTCGGTGATCTCGGCGACAGAATCTATAGCGCTCGTCAATTGACTGACACAGCAATGCCTTGAAGCCATCATTACCTTGGTACGTGCAGTGCCCGTCTTCATTTGGGTCCTTGTGAAATCAAAGAGCATGTTATCCAACACACCCTCAGCCACGCCTTCAAGAGAGACGTGGAATACTGCCCAGTACCAGCCTGCACGAAGGCTGCTGGTATTTACAGACGCCTCAAATCTGTTACAACACTTGATCGAGATTGGCGTCATTTCCCTAAAGTATAGAAACGCTTGAATATTAGCAGTAACACTAGACGTCGGCCCCTTCGACAAAGCTCGGCACTTACTCTTTCTTAGGATTATACTTGTCTTGCTCGTGGTTAAAGTACACACGCATCCACGCTATGAGAAAGAACGATAGCGTTTTGATCAGTAACAACATGCGTGAAAGGAAGTGAAAGTACTCAGAGATAATGAAGGCAACTCACCTTCCTGCGGTAAGGTCCTTACTGTCGACTCCTCGGGAGTGACAAGTTCAACATTTGCCATTCCATTTTCTAATTCGATATTTCTCCCTTCCTCGTCATCCTCCGTGCTCCCGCTGATTGCAAATTGCTCCTCTATGACTACGTAAACTTCGCGTATCCCTGTGGCATTGCCGCTACAGCTGCCGTTCGTGCTGATCTCAGCTATATCAGGGGCCATCGTCCAGGTCATTGTTGGAGCGTAGCAAGGTTGCACCAGAAAGCAGAGGAGAGGCTAAAAGATGTTTGTTGTGCGGAAGGTATAGGAAGCCTGTCGATCGGCCTCGGGCTTCGATTTCAGTTGGTGTGAGGTTGTGTTAGTTATTGTATGGGAACTAGCAAGCAGATGATGATAGAGAGGAAGAGAGAAAGAAATAGGGCAAGGAGCACAATGGATCAAACTCGAGAGGAATAGCGGACGTTGAAAACAGCAAGAAGCAGGTACAGCACAGGCGACCATTTCAAAAGCATATTTGCCAGCAGTGATCCCAGGGTAGCACACAATGCCATCGCTCTCAACTCGCGGAGCACCGCTGGAATCACAACGAGAAAAAAGGGCACAAGGGTCAACATAGGGCTCATTTGCAATGCGTGCATGCATGCAGTGTAAAGTCAAACGCACAGTGTTTCCGCGGGATGCCTGCACATGTGTGTGTGTGTGTGGCATTCGCCATGCTTTTTATAGTACCTGATTGCGTTTCCTCGCTCTAAGAACCATTCGACCGAACAGAAGGCTTTCAGCTCCTGGAACTGTCTCTGTGCCTGCTCCGGTTGGGATTCCTTCAAAGAGACTATTTGCCTTTGGAGATCCTGAACCTGGACCCGCGGAATCATCCTTGTTTGAGTCCTTTTTGTTATCCGCTGCATGAACTTCCTCTTCAACGTCTTCACAAGAACGCAGCTCCGTCGAGTCCATCTCCTTCTGCAGCTGTTGCTCCTCGTCGCCGATTACGGATCTGTTGGAGTCATTGTCCTTTTCCTGTGCCGCGGCCTTCTCCATCTTTGTGGGAGCTGGCAGCCTCGCCTCAACTTTGACATCGTACCCGTCATTGTCATCCGCTTGATAATCACGCGCCCAATCCTCGTGCTGCCTCAATTCTCCAGGACTATTATCCTTGGCGTATTGCTTCTTTCGATATGCTCGGACTTTCTGCCTTGTGGCAGAGAAGTAGATCTCCTTTGGAAACCAATTGTGGGACTGGCGGAAACCAGGGATATGGTACGAGAGGTTCTCGGCTGCCTCGATGTATCGCAGGCGGGATTCAATCCAGGCCAGACGCCATCCATCGTCTCCCTTGGCAAAGGCCACGTTGATCAAGGCTGTGAGACGTTGGAGACCACGAAAAACAATGAGTTGGTGGTCAAGTGTTAGCGAGGGTTAAAAAAAACGGGGCGTCGTTTCACGTTCGTGCATTGCAGCAATGGGAGTATTGCAGAGGTATTCTTACCGATGAGCACATTCAACATAACAATCACTGTAAAAAAGAAATAACCATCATCATGAGATGGAAGCCCCAGTCTTGCGACTCGAATTCATCCTGGACGGGGTCATAGCGTCCGCCCTAAGAAAGTGCGCAATTCACACGTAAGCATCTTTCCAAGCGTTGAAAGTATGCGATGCGCATAGCACAGAGGCGTTTCAGGCTGCGGCCTACCATAAAGAAGTACGTGGCCGATAGAGCTCCGAGGAAGTGTTCTGTAAACTTGGTCGCTGGCTCTTCGCATGCACCTGGTGTTGGGCACGCTCGTAAGAGGTGAAGGGTTGCGATAGTGAAGGCCACCAGACCGCCTGCAAAGATAAAGAAGAATGCGCGAATCTCGACCACGGACTCTCGAATGATGGTAAGACATAGGCGAATTCTGTTCTGCTGGATTTTTTGGGTCTAGCACGATCCATATACCTTGAAAACGGTTCGTAGTATTTTTCGGGTGCCGTGGAGCATCTTCTTGAGTGTGCGACATCATCTGGAGCCCTGCAAGAACATTTTGGAGCAGTGCGGTATCTCATTCTTGGTCGAGTTCTCTCCTTAGCTTCCAGTCACCATCTCTCCACATTTTCGGCCTCCTGAGTTGTGGCAGAGAAATATATCATTTTCGGTAACCAACTATAGGCTTGACACTATCCGAGGATATTGTAAGAAAGGTTTTTCAGTCAGCTCGATGTAATGTTAGCGAGACTCGATTCAGTCTAATGCCAACATCATCTCCCCTCGGAAAGGTCTTGTTGAGCAGTGCTACGAGAAATGTTATCCTTTTTCCGCTCACGAACAAGCGCGTTTACTTCTTGACTCTCAATAAAGCCCTGCAATCGTTTTAACAATGGTGATAATTTATTGTGGATTCTAAGTCTCTGATTTGCCGCTCACAGAACAACCACTTAGTAGTTCTTTCAGCTGTTCAGAGAGCTCCGTTTTGAGCTTTTGAACCTGGTTTTTCAGCGGCTCCTCGCAATATTCGTCGACTTCCTCCGCTGTGGCAGAGAAGTAGATCACCTTCGGGAACCAATTGTGGGTTTGACGGAAGCCGGGGATTTGGTAAGAGAGGTTCTCAGCCAACACGATGTAATGCAGGCGGGACTCGATCCAGTCCAAACGCCAGGCATCGTCTCCCTTTGTAAACGCCTTGTTGATCAGCGCTGCAGGTTGTCACAGTGAATATTGGTAACATTAATTAATTGATATTCTACTCGAGAAAACGCGTTCATCATCATCGAGTTTTTAGGCCAAGCACGCAGCGCTTACCAATGAGCACGTTCAACATAATAATCGTGGTGAAGAAGAAATAAACCGCCATCGCGATATGAAAAGCCCAGTCATCCGACGCAAGCTCAACCTCGACGGGCTTGAATTGTCCACCCTATTTTTCAAGGCGTCAACAAAGTTGAGTGTTATCACACCAGCTCGCGTAACGGTAACAAAAAAAATAATACTGATGGTTCCCAATTTACCATGAAAAAGTACGTGGCTGACAAGGCTCCGAGAAAGTGCTTCGAAAACTCGACGTCTGAGTCGTCGCATGTACCTGGCACTGGACATGCTCGCAAAATATGAAGAAATGTGACAGTGAAAGCCACGAGACCTCCTGCGAAGATAAGGAAGAATACTCCAATCTCCAATACGGACCGTCGGATGATGGTTACGTACTTGCACACGCTCTTGTTGATCCTTAGTTCAAAGAGCTGCGTTGATAAGCAAAGAACATGCGAGCGGTGGTTAAGACTGGATATATCCCCCATGCTGCTCACATTGAATTGCTCTTCGAAAGTAACGCACGGAGCAGAGTAGATTTTTGTTCATTCACGTACCATGTGAACGAATACAGGGAGCACCGAGAAACTCAGAATACGAGTGTTGGCTCCCACTTCGTCATAGTAGAGGATCGTCAACATCATACGGCTGGCAATCATCGGTATTGAGAATGCGACAATATCCAGCAAGTTGTACCAGTTACTATGCATTAAAATAGACGATCAGCTTAAGATTGACATTCAGCAACCCTCGAAAATAGAGTACAAAACATGACTCACTGTCTGTATCGCTTGAAATCCTTGATAGCCTGCAAGAGCTCGAGCCAGAGGAACACTGCCCCCATAACAATGATGGCTACGAAGACGCCTTTCAACTGCGTGCGCCCTACATTCTCATGGTAGACCTGCAAAAGTGCCGCAGCGACCACCAACACGTAAAACACGCATTGGAAGAAAAAGCGAAAGGCCCAGTATGCGTATCCAATGGTGTTCCTAATGATATGGAGAGAGAAGGAGTACAAAAGAGAAAAAAGTGTGTGTTAGACGCATTCATAAAAGCTGCATCGATAATTGCTTACAACCTACATTGCCTTTACCACTTGTATGCAACCAAAGCAGCGATAGCTGGGTTGTCTAAAACCTCCAAAGTGAAATCACGACATGTCACATAGGTGTGAGTCTTGGGACAGCACTTGAGTCGGAACATATGATAAATTGTCTTCCACCAGGTTGTCATCTGCGCGTTCGTGGACCCCTGATTCATCGGACCACCCGGACTTCTCGCCGCCGCCGCCTCGAGCATCGATTCATGCATCGACCCCTGGGCTTTCGACTCTTGCTTGACCATCAAGTGTCCTATGATCGCCAGCCAGCGCTTGACCAGTGACTTTTGCATGACCTTCGACCAGGGCTTGAAATTCGACACCTGTGCGCCCTTGAAGTGCCAAAGGGCGTCGAATGCAGCTACAAAGATGGGCCGAGTAAACGTTCCCATCTTGTTACGCTTCCTCCCCGTCGTCACATGAAGCTGCATAACTGGGTTTTTGATCTTTTCCAATTGCAATGAAGTCCTGCGGAACCGGATGCAGTCCCAACGTGAGCGCACAACAGTGCTGTTCTCCACAATATAGTCCCGCCACCTGTCGCTAACAGGGATGTAGGCTATCTTACGCAGGTACACTTTTGCCTCGGCTGGGAAAAGAAACATAATTCTCTTCAGGCTCCGGAGGAATGGTGAGAGAAAGGATATATTGTTGAATGTGGTGGCATGGTTCACGCAGTAGTCCATGATGATCCTGCAGGCATCAAGTACGGAGGGGCATGTCTTTGCGATTTTCGTGAGAATCCATAGTGGATCCTCTTTCTTTGTTGCGTTGCTGTCGGGGATCCAGGTGATGGAGGTAGCAGGTAGAAGATATGTAATGACCTCCTTGAAAATCATTCGATTGCCATATTTCCAAGATCGACAAAGAATTACCAGACTGGAACTGCACTTTGGAGGGGGACGGATGCGATCGAAAAGAAAGCGAATGATGGCATGCTTGATAACCTGATCGCTATCGGCATAGGTATCGAGCAGCGAGGTGACACCTTTCTCATACCGATATTTCTCAGAGGTCAAGAATGTCTCGCCGGCAACTCTCGGAAAGGTCAATGTCTGCGGCTGGCTGCTGTCGCAATAATCCTCCTCATCTGAATCGACCTCCTTAGATTCCTTCTTTTCTGGATCGCCTTCAGCTGCCTCCATGTCTTGCTCGTCCTCAATCTCTTGCTTCTTCTGGTCATGCACCCATCGGATAGGGTCTATCGTGATAATGAATTTGCGTCCATGTGCGCACGATCGTACCGAGGAAGCTTTGGTAATACAGATCTCATTTGCGTGCGCTTTCGAGACTGCGACAAATGCCTCAATGTGCACAAGTTCGTACTGTTGATCGGCTTCGGAGGGAAGACGCCAGACCTGAAGAAAGCCGTGCAGTATCAGCACAAGCTGCGAGCTACTAGCCACGTAGAACCCTGAGTAGCTACAGCTCTCTAACGTTGATCCTAGCGAGAGAGCGGCGTTGTTGTTGACGTTGTTGTAGACGTTGGCGATGTTCAGTTTCATAATGCTGAGCGGGCGTGAAGGTGAGTTAGCAGGTACCAGGACGAATGTGGTCTCTGAGCCGGATTGGTTTCGGTAGGTCCAGGTGTTGTCACTGAGGTCGAACATGGTGCCTTGAAACTCACACTCGGTGTCCGGAGTGCAGTTATCGTCCTCAGTCGGACAGAGGATGTTGCCAAGGCGCTTGAGATTCAGTATCACACCCTAACCACACAAGTCAAGATTCACTTATCAGCACAACCGGATTCGACATCATATTGGTCAAGTCTTTCTCGCCGCACCACAAAAAAAAAAAAACATCAACCTCAACCTCAACGCGCTTACCTGTCGGTACAAAAATATAGGGTTCAGAGAGGTTGCATACTCGGCTGCGTACTGCCAATGTACATGGTGGGTCTTGACAACCTTCAAGTCGCGCGCTCTGAAAATGCTGCGTGCGTCAATGTTCTTGTTGCCACTCGTCGACTTTGAAGCGTCCAAGGCCATGAAATAATCATGGCGAAAAATGATCTCGGACCCGTTGTCCTCTTTCCAATCTGCCTGTTGTTCTTTCAGCTTGATCCCGGAGGTAACATCGTGGAGCTGAATACGGCCATTGACCGTGATGGCGACCATGGATCCGTCTTCAGATAACGCTGCACAAACGCCTCTTCTATCTCTGGGGATTAGTATGGTGTTGACAAACTTTCCCGTCGCAAAGTCCCAAATGGAGACTACCCCTCTATCACCAGTCCATGCAAAGTAGCGACCCCGGAGACTTTGAGTAAGATAATACATATCTTTAGGTTTGGGCAGAATCCCATTGATTCCAAAGGTGAGTGAGTACAACTGCTTCCAGCCACCGTTCGTGCTATAGACATCGAACGTCGACCCATGAAAGTTGAAATAGCGCTCGTTCTCGCAGTTGGGAGCATTTGGATCGGTGTTGTGGAAGGCTCCGTAGCCAAAAAAGGCTTGGAGACTTGAGCAGATTTTGGGGACTGGCTTGTACTCTACTACTGCAGTGGGGTTCTGTTCCGCACTATCGTCACGTTTGTAGATGAGGAAAGGAGCCGCGTGAACTGCCTCTGTCGCCCATCCCAGTGCCATGATGATGTGTAAACCTGTGCTGGAGATATTGATCGTCGGTTTTGGGAGTTGAGGAGAATCGTTGGGAGATTTCTTCTCCGGAGAGTCGCTGGGAGATTTCTTCTCAGGAGAGTCGTTGGGAGATTTCTTGTCAGGAGAATCGCCTGGAAGTTTTTTCAACGCAGGTACATTGAGGGACCATGATGCCAATTTTTTTGTGATTTCTTGAGAGCCATCTGAAGAGGCTTGTCCACTTGGTACGCTCAAATCCCAAACGTCAATATGGGCTCTCCTGAGTGTAGAGGTACTGTTTGGAGGGTGAGAATGGCCTTGATCAAGGATCTGGACGTTATCTGACGTTTGCGAATGGGCTTGGCTCAGAGTCGATGTGCGGGCGCGCTGAGTATCCTGAGGAGGCCCAAGCGAGGCGGTACGGTCTAGACCGTGTGTAGGAGGGACCTGAGCAGGGTTATGGGAAGAGTCTTGTTCCGGGGTATGGGCAGAGCCGTGATCAAGGTTAAGGATAGCGCTATATCCAGTAGTATTTGCACGCTCAGAGACGCGGTCATCATCAGGGGCCCCGGCTTGATCAGGGGCACGGGAAAAACGAGAGGTAATGTTGTAACGAGTGCTGCGGTTACCAGGGATACGGGTATCGCTGACGACGGGACCGAAATAGACTGTGACAGCCAGCTTTCCATTAGCGGATACGTCAGAAGCTTCAATAGCAATCGGTAGTTTCTCGCAGCCGGCATCTTCTGCACCAATGCTGATGAACTGGTCTGGCTTGCCCTCACCCCACAGAACATGATCTAAGTGCGCAAATATTTTAGTCACTGGCCATCAATGTGGGGTCGTACGTGCTTCCGAGGAAGTGCTCACCTTCAGAACAGATATGACGGCACGCCAGCTCAAAGTAGTTGAGATCAAACGACACGTCCTCTTTGCATCCAGGCACGGTTATCGAGATGCACAGATCAGTGGCAGACGTGACCTCGATTTGGCGATGAAGCTTCAATCGTGCAGACTTGGATTTTGCTAACCAATATTATGAATGAAGTTCTCAATAGAGTAAGACCAACTGACAACTTCAAATGGAGGTCATCAAGCGCATCCACGCTGACTGGACCCACTTACGGAGACGGTCAATCTCATCCTTCTGAATGACCGTTTTGCAAGTATAATCCTAGTCATTTCATCATAACATAAAGCACTGGATGTCAGAGCAAAGTCGGTGCTCTTGGAGGTATACTCCGAAGCAGCGTTCACCTGCTGTCTCTACTGATGCTGCTGCTGCAAGAAACTGATCGTTACCAGGATGTACACAACTCCCGTATTCATCTCCTTGCTTGTGACATCAAAGATTATCCTATCCAATTTGTCTTTGATGTCGTCAAGGTGTTCAAGTGAGACGCAGAACACCGCCCAGTACCAGCCGGGATGGACATCGTGGGTATTTAACTGCACCTCAAAGTTGCCGCTACTCTTGATCGAGACAGGCTCCTGTTGCCTGCAAAATAGCGAAGTTTGAGTGTTAGCAATCATAACAATCATTGCCAAGAACAGAAATTTCGGTACATACTCTTCGGATGGAGTGAACTTGTTCTCCTGTTCGGGCTTGAAAAACACTTTCATGCTTCCTATGAGCAATAGAATATTGGAGTAAGAATAAATCTTAGTAAATGATAAAACTTCAAGTGAGAGTGCTACTCACCTCTCTTGGTACAGGTCTCTCGCTCTGTCATGTCCACGTGGGTCTCAGGTACATTAGCGGCATTGTTGTTGCCACCGTCGGCCATATTGGATATTGCTGCAGTGTAACAAAGCTGTACAAAAGGAAGCAGATGTTGAAAGATGGACTGGCAGACGGAGAAGAGGGAGAGAAAGAAAGAGAGAGAGAGAGAGGGAGAGAGACAGAAAGAGAGAAAGGGAGAAAGCGAGATAGAAACGAGATGCATAAAGCACTGGATTTGAGATGTGATGGATGTAGAAGAACTTAGCAGATCTACAGCTAAGCACACCTTCGAAGGCGAAGGAACCTCCAAGAGATCCTAGGGCAAGGGTGACAGTGCATGCCCATCTCCCTTGCTCACAAGTCGCGGAGAGTTGTTGGCCCACAATGACGGGAGGACACTAGGATGGAGAGAGGGTTCGTGCATCGCATGCATGCATGCATGCAGTATTTTTATCTGACCACAAAGTCCGCAAAGTCCACTACCTGTCCACGGGGTGCTTTCACTCGGGGGTGCGTGTAACATTCGCCATACTTTTACGGTACCTGGCTGTGTTTCCTCCCTCTAGGAGGTAATTCGACCGAGCAAAAGATCTTTCAGCTCCTGGAACTGTCTCTGCGCCTGCTCCTGTTGGGATGCTTGTAACGAGACTATTTGCCTTTGGAGGTCCTGAACCTGGGCCTTTAGTTCTTCAACCGCAGTATCGTCCTTGTTCAAGTCCTTCTTGTTATCCGCCGCATCAACTTCCTCTTCAACGTCTTCACAAGAACGCGGCTCCGTCGGGTCCATCTCCTCCTGCAGCTGCTGCTCCTCGTCGCCGATTGCGGATCTGTTGGAGTCATTGTCCTTTTCCTGTACCGCAGCCTCCTCCATCTTCGTGGGAGCTGGCAGCCTCGCCTCAACTTTGACATCATACCCGTCATTGTCATCCGCTTGATAATCACGCGCCCAATCCTCGTGCTGCCTCGATTCTCCAGGACTATTATCCTTGGCGTATTGCTTCTTTCGATATGCTCGGACTTTCTGCCTTGTAGCAGAGAAGTAGATCTCCTTTGGGAACCAATTGTGGGACTGGCGGAAACCAGGGATATGGTACGAGAGGTTCTCAGCTGCCTCGATGTACCGCAGGCGGGATTCAATCCAGGCCAGACGCCATCCATCGTCTCCCTTGGCAAAGGCCACGTTGATCAAGGCTGTGAGACGTTGGAGGCGACGAAAAACAATGAGTTGGTGGTCAAGTGTTAGCGAGGGTTAAAAAAACGGGGCGACGTTTCACGTTCGTGCATTGCAGCAATGGGAGAATTACAGTGGTATTCTTACCGATAAGCACATTCAGCATAACAATCACTGTAAAGAAGAAATAAACCATCATCATGAGATGGAAGCCCCAGTCCTGCGACTCGAATTCATCCTGGACGGGGTCATAGCGTCCGCCCTAAGAAATTGCGCAATTCACACGTAAGCATCTTTCCAAGCGTTGAAAGTATGCGATGCGCATAGCACAGAGGCGTTTCAGGCTGCGGCCTACCATAAAGAAGTACGTGGCCGATAGAGCTCCGAGGAAGTGTTCTGTAAACTTGGTCGCTGGCTCTTCGCATGCACCTGGTGTTGGGCACGCTCGTAAGAGGTGAAGGGTTGCGATAGTGAAGGCCACCAGACCGCCTGCAAAGATAAAGAAGAATGCGCGAATCTCGACCACGGACTGTCGAATGATGGTGACATACTTGCACACGCTCTTAAAAATCCTTAGTTCGAACAACTACGTCGTAAGCGAGGAACGTGCGAGCAAGGTCAGAATCGTGGATATCCAGACTGAAACACGAAACTGAACGCACAGGGCAGGAACACTCCACTCATGTTCACATACCATGTGGAGGAATACGGCGAGTATTGTGAAACTCAGAATACGAGTGTTTGCTTCTGAATCGTCGTCGTGGAGGATCACCAGCATGTTGGCACTGGAGGCTATTGACAACGTGTATGCGATAATATCTAAAAAGTTGTACAAGGTTCTACAGTTGTAAAGGGATTCTTAGTCTCGACCTTCATTTGTCAAAAGTGGCCTCTGAAAAAAAAGCAATCAGCCGTCTTACCCTGAATATCGACTAAAATTCTTCACGGCCTGAAGGAGCTCGAGCCAGAGGAACACTGCGGCCACAACAATGATGGTGATAAAGACTCCTGCCAACTGCGCGCGCCCTGCGTGCTGATGGTAGACCTGCAAAAGTGTCGCGATCACTACCAACACGTAAAATACGCATTGGAAGAAAAAGCGAGTGGCCCAGTACGCGTATCCAATTGTATTCCTAGCGGATTGATGAGAGAGAAAGAGAAAGGAGATAAGAATGTGCCAGAAATCCATAAAGCAGTTGATTGCAAACTACTATGTTTGTGATCCGTCGAAAGAAAGAGCACTCACCATTTGTATGCAACCAAAGCAGCAATAGCTGGGTTGTCGAAAAACTCTAGGCTGAACTCATGGCATTCGACATAGGTATGCGTCTTGAGATGGAACTTGAGCCGGAGTATGTGGTAGAGTGTCTTCCACCAGGTCGTTTCCTGAGTTAACTTTGCCTCCTCTAAAACGTCTTTCTTTGGCTTGTCATTGTCTTTGTGCTTGTCATTGTCTTTGTGCTTGTCATTGTCTTTGTGCTCGTCATTGTCTTTGTACTGCCAAAGGGCATCGAACGACGCCATAAAGATGGGCCGAGTATCCCCCCCCCCCTTTTTTTTTAATGACGCCAGATTCCCGCCAGACGTACTGGCGTGCCAAAGGCTACTGAAATAAAGCAGCATGGGCCGAGTATCCCCCTCCACCCTGATACGTGGTTGCTCCGTTGTCATATGAAGCTGCATGACGGGGTCCACCCTGATACGTGGTTGCTCCGTTGTCATATGAAGCTGCATGACGGGGTCCACCCTGATACGTGGTTGCTCCGTTGTCACATGAAGCTGCATGACGGGGTCCTTGATCTCGTCCAGACTCTGGAACGCAGTCTTCCAAAACTGAAGTCGCAGCCGTGGCGAATGAGCAACAATATGGTTCCCGAGAATATAGTCGCGTCTTCTAACAGGGATGTACGCTATCCTGCCCAAGCACTCGAGTGCCTCTTCTGGGAAAAGTTCCATGATATCGGACATGCTCCGGAAGAGTGGCGAGAGAAAGGACAGGTTCCTGGATGCAATAGCGTGACTCACGCAGTAGTTCATGATGATCTTGCAGGCATCAAGTACGGTGGGGAATTCCTTTGCTGCTTCCATGAGGATCGATAGAGGATCCTCATCCTTTGTGGCATTAATGTCGGGGATCCAGGTGATGCGGGTAGCAGGCAGGAGATTGGCAATGATATTTTCAAAAATCACTCGATTGCCGTGTTTCCAAGAGCGACAGAGAATCACCAGACTTGAGACGGGTTGAGTCATAGACCGTCGGATGTGCTTGACGAGGAAACGAATGATAGCCTCCTGGATGCCCAACCCGCTGTCGGCATAGGTATCGAGCAATGAGATAATCCCATTCTCATACCGATATTTTTCGGTTCTCGAGAATGTGTCGGCGGCAGTTCTCGGAAATGTCAACATGTGCGACTCCTTGCCATCGAAATTATCCTTGACCTCCTCTCCTTTTACACCACGGACCCATTTGATAGGTTTGAGCGTAACGCTGAATCTGCATCCATGCTTGTACGTTTGCACCGACAAAACTTCAGTTACGCAGCTGTCGTTTGCATGCGCCTCCGGGACCTTGACAAACGCCTCGACGTGGACAAGTTCGTACAGCTGATCGGCCGTAGAAGGAAGTTTCCAGACTTGAAGAAAGCCGTTCATTATCAAAACAACCTGGGAGCTTTCAGCCATGAAAAATCCTTGATAGTCTTTAGCGGCGGATCCGAGCGAGATAGTCGCGTTGACGCTACCATTGTTGATCGTCAGCTCCCTGAAATATGCTCCACGCGTGTACACATAATCGGCTCCAACATCGAATGTGATCCCTGCGCTGGAAATGTACTGACTGCTCCAGTTGTTGTAGTAGAGGTCAACAGGAGTGTTTTGGAGCTCACAAGTATCATCAGGGTCGCAGTCGTCAGCTTCAATTGGGGTGAGAATATCGTCAATGCGCTTGATGTTTAGTGTCGCGCCCTACAAACAATATAAATGATAAAATGCATCAGCATCGCTGGACAAGCGTCAGTAGCATCAGTAGCGAAGAGTAGACGTACCTGACAGTAGGCAAATACAGGGTTCACAGATGTGGGAAACTCAGTTTCGTACTGCCAGTACACAATATGGGTCTTGACGATTTTCATGTCGTGCACCCGAACAACACTATGTGCATCAATATTCTTGTCACCGATCGACGACAAGGCAGAGTTCAAGGCCATGAAGTGGTCCTGCCCAAAGACAACCTCCAGCTCGTTGTCATCTCTCTCGCCTGCCTTGTAGACTCCCAGTTTGATCCCTGAGATGACTTCGTGGATTTGTACAGAGCCATTAACCGAGATGGCGATCATGGTTCCGTCTGCAGACAGCGTCGCTCTGATATTTCCCGTATCCTCAGGGATCAAAATGGCGGTAACAAATTTTCCCGTCTCAAAGTCCCAGATGG
This sequence comes from Mortierella alpina, assembly GCA_029449245.1. NCBI lineage: Eukaryota > Fungi > Mortierellomycota > Mortierellomycetes > Mortierellales > Mortierellaceae > Mortierella > Mortierella alpina. The sequence continues at coordinate 421,464 of JANATF010000003.1, read as the reverse complement.
AGACCCCACTCTTATCGCCAGTCCATGCGAAATAGCGGCCTCTGAGACTTTCACGCAAACTCTCCATATTCGCCAGCCTGATGAGCGAGTCCTTGTCGACTCCCAGCGGGAGTGAGTACAACTGCACCCACTCGCCGTCCGTGCTGTAAAGGTCGAACTCGGTCCCATTGAAGGTAAAGTAGCGCTCGTTCTCAGCCTTTGAATCATCCAGATCACTGATATGGAAGGATCCAAAGCCGAAATAGTTCTGGAGACTTTCGCAAGTCTTGAGGACCTTTCTCAGTTCCCAGGGTTCACTCAAGTCACGGTCCGCGGGTGCCGTTGGAGAACATCCATAGATACTAAGTGGAACAGCATGATCAGACTCGTCCACATATCCCATGACGACTTGCGAACCTGTACTGGAGATGCTGACCAGCAGCTCCTCTTTGCTCAGAGCGGCGTAGGTCGTAAGCAATTTCGCCACAGGGAAGGATGTATGAGCCAGAGGCGTTGTGATTGCTTGCGATTTGCCTTTGGAGCTTGAGGCACGTAAATCCCAAACGTCAATGTGTGCTTCACCGGTCGTAAAATAAAGAGTGGCGGCATAGGTTCCAAAGACCGAGAAGTCATAGGCAGCGATGCCAATCGGCTCTTTTGCATAAGTTGTTGCATGAGCCCCCACTCTGATGAATTGGTCTGGCTTGCCTTCGCCCCACAAAACATGGTCTAAATGGATAATAGTAAGGTGAATATTGCTTCTCATTTGAGTTCTCAGAACCATTGCATGAAAAAGCCCAAAATATTGGGACACTAACCTTTGACGCCTGCTGCAGATTTGAAATTTGGGGATGCCAGCTCGATATAGTGAAGATCAAAGGACACCTCCTTCCCAGATCCAGCCAGGGCGTCGAGCGCAATTTGAACCCAAAGACAATCGTCGACCTTGTCATTGATCTTGATCTGGCGATGAAGTCTGAGCCGTGCAAAGTCATCCTTGGCTAATATGTTTTATTTTATCAAGAGTAACGTTGGTGAATACGTCCAACTAGCAACAAGAGTAGGTCGTTGGGTGCATGTTCACTTACGAAGATCCGCGAACTCCTCGTTTTCGATGCTTGCTTCACAAGGGTGGACCTACATGAAATTAAAGGTCAAGGCAGATGCATCGTTAGCATCAGCGACACACAGTGTAGCGTTCTCCGACTGCAGATACCGTTGCCTCGAGAAACATAATGTTCTCCTACCATGGTGTAAAAAGTAGCTTGATTATCTCCATTCAAGATTTCGAACGCAATATTATCCAGTACGCTCCCGTCCGTGTCCTTGAAGGAGACTCCAAAAACAACCCAGTACCAGCCAGGGGAAATACTTTTGGTGTTCAGAAACGCCAGAAAGTCACTGTCGCTGCTGATCGGAACTGGCTCCAGTGGGCTAAAGAAATGTCCAGAGTGTCAGTTATATGGTCCATCAACGGCCCAGAGTTCATTCTGCTGCATCCTTCACAAGTTTACATACTCTCCATACGACACGTATAGGTTGACATCGGCATATTTCAAGTAAAACCGCATGGCCGCTACAAATGAACAAAACAAGGGAGTCAGCACTCAGCACTCACTCAGCAGCATGCTCACAGCCAGATGCGATCTGAGACAGGTTAGGAATGCTACGCACTGTCCTTCGTCAAGGTGGATGACACTGCTTTCCTCCAAGCTAGTATCTCTGGGGTGACTGGCTCCACTTTCTGTGACCCTTCCTTCTCTGGCTCTTCCTTCTCTGGCCTTTCCTCCACTATCTCCTCCTTCTCTGACTCCTCTTTAGCTCTTGAGGTGTCGGTTTCCAGCGGTTTAAGCTCCATGAGGCTATGAGGTACAGCCGTGTCATCGCTTCTGCCACTGTCGTTCGTGCCGTTCCCGTTTCTTCTTTCAGCAGACGACATGACTATGGCCAGAACGTAGTTGGGTCACTCCGACAGAAGCTGAGGTTGAAAGACGTGTGCTGTTCGTCGAGCCTCTAGTCACAGTAGTGTCGAGGTTCGAAGGATGATGTTTTGTGCTGGCAGACAGAAGGTTGAGAGACGGTACGAGAGGAAGAGAGAGGAAGAGGTGGAAGGCGAGAGAGAGAAAGGAGGGAGAGAGAAAGAAAGAACAAGCAAGAGCGAGAGAGAGTGAGAAGACAAGGATGTGCGGATCAAAGTGGAGTGGAAAAGAGAGGAATGAAGGGATAGAAAGAACGAAGAGGAGATGGAAAAAGTATTCTTCAAAAGTAGGTTTCATCTGCTTCATTCAGGGCAGGGGGAGAAAAAAAATCATGTCCCACCTCACAAGGGTGCAGCGGGACGTTGCAGCAAGGAGACTCGTTTGGAGTCTGGACCCAACACAGCGAGCGGGAAGAGACACAAGGGTTCGGAGGGTGTCAATACATGCATGCTGTGTTTTCTAGCTCGAAAACTCAAATATATTCTGGCGAGCTAGTGTCTGGGTGCGTGTTTGTGACATCTGGTAGCCGTGCGCCGAGAACCCTGCCATGAAGGTGACATTTTCACGGCTAATCCGACCCCAGGTTTCCTCAGCCCGATCCCTCGATGTACACATCAGTCTGCATTGAACGAGTGAGTATCAGGGATACACCGTCAGCATGCAACTATGCATTTCTTCGGTGCAAGCAAGGAGAAGAGTTATTGGCTGGCGTGTGCGCTCATGGTATCCTTATCTCGATCTTGGCCTATGATCGTCGCGACTCCAGGGCCGCGCACTCGTTATCTACCTGCCAGAAGTCCCGAATTTGAGATCTCAGGGGATCCGAGTTGAAGCATGGCACAATGTCATGATCGCCAAGGTCGATGTGCCCCGAACGAGGGGCTCTCCAAGTCCAAGGTGGTCAAAGCTGAGATGTTTATGAAAGTGCTCGCTCAAGGTGCGGGTGATCCAGCAGTAAGAAGGGCATCGCGAAAAGACGGAACCTCGACAAATGAATCAGCAGTTACATCTATGGAGGTCAGCTCCAAAAATACGAGCGTTTCCTTGAGAGCTGGCCACAACGGATTTTTTTTTTGCCTCTGCTCTCTCGCGCTCTTTCCTCCTCTCTCTTCTCACAACGCTCTCTCCTCCCTCTCTCACCTCTGTCGCTGCCTCCCTCTCTCTCTCTCACAGAACGGAGCGTCTATATCCTGAGCGACTCTTGAATCATCTCTTCTCCATTCTCAAGACTCAGTTCACATTTGGCCAGCATGGAGAAGGCCGTTCTCGGGGCAACTAAGCCCAAATGCATGTACCCCAAGGCGAAATATCTCGATGGTAAATGCACCGCACATGGCACGCAGAGGAAATGTAGACAGCGCCAGGCACCTTTAGTAACAGTTTGGGACTCTAGTGGGAGTGTTTGTCATCGAATATTAATGCATCCATTATTCCAATTGTGATTATAGCAATGCTCTTTGGAGCTACATCGTCTATGCACAACATCATGCTCATCATGAACGCTCTCCAACCGAGAATGTCAAGCAACACATGGACTGTATGGATTTACGGCTTGTTTTTTTCATTCTTCTCTCATTCATGATATGGATATAATGGCCTGGACTTGTGTAAGGGATCCACGACTCAGCAAGCTACTCACGCCCTCTTTTTGTGCATGTTTCCACCAGGTTTCATTCAAGTCTTTGCTGGTGATACATCTACTCGCTCGTTCGGAGGCAGGGAATGATGTCCTGAGCTTCTGTGCCTCTCAGCGTGGGATTCTCTCTGCGGCATACAAGGGTGGTGCGAATAGTAAGTTTCGTTCATCTTGTCTGATCGATTGGAGTGACCCAAGGGAGCAGTGAAGAGCTATCTTTTGTCATCAACGCTAACGCGCACGTTTATCGTCAGGCGGGCATTCAGCAACCATTCGAACCTATGCTGCATATCTCATCGAGAAGATTCATGTCTATGGTGAATTAAAACGGGATCCTGTTCGGACAGGTGTGCAAGGACGGGACGGATATCTGCGAACCCTGTCACTGTCCAAGGGTCTGTTACACCATGTTGCTGCTCTTCAGAAGCAAATCGGAGCACTTTTGAATTGCAAGGTAAATTGGAGCAGAGCGAGGAGCAGTTGGGATCGAGCGGTGTGCTCCCCCTTTTTTTTTCTGATAATATCTACAGCTTGAATGCGATTGTCAATCATCCAAAATTGACCTTGTTTTCGGTGCTATAATAGTTTTACGTTGACGAGCTAAGCAACGAGGTCACCATTGGAGCATTTGCTTTGCTGGTTCAGGATCTCTTGCGACTCTTTCAAGCGATGAATGAAGGCGTCATCAACATTCTGCGTAAGGCTTTTTGGTATTTTGTACAAGAGTGAGTTGAGAGGCGGAGTATTATTTCGATCATTATTGCATTAAGGTGACTGATACATGTCCTACGCTTCGGATCTGATAGAGCACTACTTTGAAATGACCAAGGATCAAGCAAGGCTTGGGTTACAGATTTACAAGGTGTTCGCGGAGCAGACAACAAAGTCCATGGAGTACTTCAGTATTGCCAAACGCATGGAGAGCGTCATCCACATCCACATCCCTCAGTTGAAGCATGTACGTGATTTGCTCCATCCTCTGACTGGCGAACTTGTTGTGTATGGCAGGCAGCGACTGACCATCCGATCCCTTGTTTAATGCGACCGTAGGCTCCATTGTCACTGGTGAGGACACTGGAAGACTATCTGAGCAGCCCAGATTTCGAGGATGGGCAACTCTCTGCCTCAAAATCAAAGGATCTCTCGTCAAGCAAGTCGACAACCAAACCTCCCACAACAAAAGCTCCCACGCCTGCTAAAAGCACCAACAATGGCACCTCAAAAATTGGTAGGTGACGAGGTACCATGCTGCGACGTAAAAGAGAAACACGAATTAGTGTCACTTACAACGACAAATGTCATTAGATGATGACCCATGGACGCCCAAGAAGACGACAGAAGAAGCCAAGAGGTTAAGCACAAAGAAGGACATGATCGATTTTTTCTCAAGTATCGACAATGAGGAGACAACTATTCAACAGAATCCCAACAACTTCCAGGCGCAGATGATGAGTGGCGGCGACGAGTTCCAGCAGTTTCAACTCCAGCTCCAACAGCAGCAAATGATGCAGATGCAGCAGATGCAACAAATGCAACAGCAGAATATGATGCTCCAGAACCAATTCACAGGGATGCCTGGGTCACAGCCGTTCCAGCAAGATATGCTGACGGCTCAAGCGACAGGCATGAACACTAATCCATTCGCCTTGGGAAATCAGCAAAGCGGCATGTATCAGAATATCGGAAACAGTAACGGCAACATGATGAACCTCATGGGAAACAGTGGGATGAACAATGGTACCATCAACAATATCGCACCACAAAGCACCGGAAATCCGTTCCGTCTCGGACCTTCAGGCATGGGATCTACTTCCGCTCCAGCGCTGCCCATGATGACAGGCGCTGCAAACTTCAATACCATGTCCAATATCGCATCACAACCCACAGGAAGCACAAACCCGTTTGCACCCTCGACCAATCCCCTGAACCCGTTTTCGCCCAACTTTGGCAAGGTCCCCACACAGCCCACAGGAATGATGGGCATGAATAGCAGCCACAACGGCATGAACAACGGCATGAACAACGGCAGTGATATGATGGGCGCGAACAATGCGTTTGGCAGCGACGGCAATATGACGAGCATGGGCAACCCATGGGGCCAACAGCAGCAACAGCAACAGCAACAGCCGCAGCAACAATTTGGCCATCAAGCGAGCGGATCCTTCATGTAGCGGATTCGGATGAATTGAAATATACAAAGAAAAAATATGTTCCTCTTTGGTGGGCAAAGTGTTTGCTGGCCCGTTGACACGAGGTGAGATTGCATGCACTGGACTCAAAGGGGGTTTTTTATCAGACGGTCACAGCAGGCAGTGCATGTTGGATAAAAGGAGCTGCAAGGCGTTTCTTTTCGTTACTCGTATACACATCCCTTCCCCTGTTTCTCTCCATTCTCAACCACAATCAACTAGCCATGTCTTCCACACCAAAGGACTCGAAGCCCAAGGCAGACGACAACCCTGCGTCCTCCGACCTCAACGTCCTTGACGACGACAGCGCCACGCCCACCACAAAGCCAGCAACCCTGGACGCGCCTGCATCCAGCTCACTCAAGGCGCCAGGCTCACCTCAGGTCACGAATGAGGAGACTGCTCTCGCAGACAATAACGATGACGATGACGATGACGACCTTGAGGTCCACCCTGCTGTCACCCCAGCGGTCGCACATACAGAGGAGACACCCTCTACCGGGACCCCACCTAGCACCACAGCGCCCGACGTCACTACCACGCAAACCCCGAGTGCCCCTGCTTCTGAGCGGGAGGCAAAGCTGTCTATCCTGACGGAAGCTTTCCCCACGGTGGACAGGGAGGTGTGTGAGTTTGTACTGGAGAGCCATCGTGGCAACGTCGAGGCCAGTATCAATGCGCTGCTTGAGATCTCGGATCCAGAGTTTCAGCCTGAGCCTCAGCAGGCTGCGCCTGCTACCGCACCTGTCGCCCCAGTGCGCGCGCCCTCCTCGGATGCACCGCCAGCACTTCCCCGTCGCCAAGAACAGGATGGGCTGGAGCACGGAGTGGCGAGCATGAACCTGAACCAGAACCAGACTCGCCAGGAAATCGATGTAAGCCGAGTCCCCCTAACCTGTCGTCATGTCTTGGCAATATTTTTGACCATATCCGACTTCCGTGTGTTCTGCGGAATTTTCTGACACGATTTTTCTTCTTACTGCGAGAATAGCCCATTCTCTTGGCATCGACTTCCACTCCCGAGCAGCAGTTGAGGGCAGACGAGGACTTTGCCCGTACACTGGCAGCCATGGATGAGTACAGAGGTAAGGGCGATCGAGGGCGTTTCTGCGTTTCCTTTGTTTGCGTCATTGGCTCTCAAAGCCATGGCACCAAAAAAGAATTACTGGAAGACGGGCACGTCACTCTTCCCAGCGTTCATGAACTCTGCCCTAACGGCTTTGTTTTCCATCTTCTCGAACTTTGCAGCTCGCGACAGACAGAATGTCCATAACCAACCGAACCAGCAGCAGCAGGGCAATGAAGGCCCCTCTTTTGCGACGGAGATCAAAGAGCTCATGGATGGTACGCCAGGATTCTAACTTTGCAGGGTGGAGCATTGCGCATCGAGTATGGAGGATATTGTTTAGGACTAACCCGACTTATCTTGCTTTTCTTCGCTACAGAGGAGCTTCCCAAGATCAAAGAGCGATTCAACGTGGCTGCTGACAGTAAGTGAACGTGCACTTTGGCAGGAGCCTTAACGAGTTTGAGTTACAGTACCCGCTACCAATTATCTAACTGGCCTTTGTCGTTCGTGTTGTTGCCTCTTCCTTCTTGTTCTAGCCACAAAGAAGAAGGTTTCGGAGTGGTACAACCAATTCAAGGCTAACAGGGCAGAGGCTGCTCAGAGGGAGGCTGCTCAGAGGGTACAGGGCAGCGCCAGCCAAGGACAGTTCAGCGACAGTTACAGGTATGAAAGGAGACTTGCTCAAAGGACATGCGTTGAAAGACATTGATTGTCTTTGCTTTCTAAAATCAAACATTATATTGCTCTCTTGAATGATCATCCAGAAGCGGCGCAAACAACAGTGGACATTCGGCAGACGAGAGTCGCAGCAGGGAACCTATCCGCTTTGGATCCAGGCTGGATGAGGATGAGCCTCTCGGTAAGCGCAAGTGTCCATGGCAACCAGGACAGTTCTATGTAATGTCCAAAAGGCATCGATACTCAATAGTCTTGGTTTTCTTTCGTATGACAATAGCTCGTAACAGGGTGACGCCTCCATTGGAGGGCTCAACACCTGCTCTTCCTGCCAGGCCATACAACGTGGATGGCGTGAGTACAGCGGCTGCAACCGATGCTGCTCCAGCGGACCGTCGTACCACCATTGAGGACGGTAAGAGCTGTTGTTCTTGGTTTGTGAAACGAGTGTGCTGTGTGGGCTTAGCGTGGAGACTTATATGCCAAGAACACTTTTTTTTCTTCTCCTTGGTTTAGAATTGGAATTTGCCATGAATACTCAGCCTACCCGGAGATAGAGAGGAGAGCAGCCGTTGCAGTGCAGTCTTTAGTCTATAACATCATAATCCGAACAGCGAAAGCAAAGTAACAAAAAAAAGGGTGCCAAGCATTTCATATATCGACTGTGTGCTGGCAGACCACGTTCTGGCACCGCCCGCAAGATGTGGCTGGACGAAAGGTGGTTGCACCAAGAGTCCAAAAGTAGCAGCGCTTGCCTTTTCAGTCTCCGAAACGCTAAAGGGGGAAAGGGTGGTCATCGGCAAAAAGAAAGTTGAGAGTTTCCCGCCGTGGTCCCAGGTCCTGTGGTGGCAGACTACATGTAGAAGGGGACTATCGATCCTCTGTGGCGGATCAACGAAGGAGCGAGACTGGGAGCAAGGACGGATCAAGAAGAGGACGAGCGAGGGGGAGTAGGAGGCGCTGTGGCATGGTCTGCTCACTCACCTGTGCTATGAATATGTGTGCGTGTGTGTGCCCTGTGGGTATGTGGAATGGAGCGTGCACTCTCTGCGGGAAGAAACCAGCAGTGGCTCTGTCCCGCCCTGCGTGGGTGTGCTCCCCTCCCTCCCCTCGTGCACAGCCTGATCCACGCTCGGCCGACTCGACTGGCTGACTGGCTGGGCCAACAGGGTGCTGCGTCTGCCTGTTGTTGTTGTCTGCTTCTTTACCTCATCGCAGCGACAGGAACGCGATTCGCAAAAATAGACTCGCCATTCCCGTGTCAAACATACACACTCCACTCTACCGACACTCCCTCTCTCCTCTCTCGTCTTTGTCTCTTTTGTCCTCTCTCGTCCTCCTCTGCATACCTCTCCTTCTCTCTCCTCTTCCCACTCTCTCACCCTCAGCCCCTAATCGCCCTCCCACCCGCCTCGCCTGCCGATCTCGATCTTCATTCTCGTCCTCGGGTCTGCTCCATCCATCGAGCCTCCTTTTATTCAGGACCCCCAGGATCACAGACTAGACCCTCGCTCAGCCCCGACCTCATACATCCAGCAGCATGGCTCAATATATGCAGCTGCAGGATTTCAATCATCCGCCCGACAACACGTTCCATCCAGGAGGCCCTGCTGCCCCTACGCCAGCAATGGCCCATTCCAACACAGCCTATGCCTCCGTAGAAACACCGTTCCTCCCCAACTCTACTGTCCGTTATGGCGATGTCCCTGAGCGCCAAGAGCGTCGTTACAAGACCAAGAAGAACGTCCAGCTCACAGACGGAAACCTGGTGCTCATGTCCCCCGTGCCAGAACACTACCTCAGACACCAAAAGCAGCAGCAGGGCGAGGAGTGGGAGTTTATGCGATACTCGGCCGTTACATGCGACCCGGACGACTTCAAGAACGAGCACTATACCCTCCGCCCCGCTATGTGGAACAGAGAGACGGAGCTATTTATCGTCATCACCATGTACAACGTAAGTCTACCGTATCGAAACACAGGCTACATGGGCTGTGTGTCCACGGCTGTGTCTGGCAGTGTCGCACACAGAGTAGATACCTTAACAACTTTGTTTTCTTTTTCTATCTCTCGTATGTTGTTTCGTCGACTCTCACCACGCTACAGGAAGATGAAAACTTATTTGCAGAGACCATGCATGGAGTCATCAAAAACATTCGCCACCTGGTCTCCAGGACCAACTCCAAGACGTGGGGCGAGAACTCGTGGGAAAAGGTGGTCGTATGCATTGTTGCAGACGGTCGCAAAAAGTGTAACGAAAAAGTTTACCACTATCTGGCTGCTATGGGAGTCTACCAGGAGGGTGTTGCCAAACGTGAGGTCAACGGGAAGCCTGTCACCGCACATATCTACGAGGTAACGCAGTGCGCACATGTACTTAACGTCATGCTACGTAAACATAGACGACTCACCCTTTGTTTCTCAACTGTGCCCTGGGGAACCCCCTTAGTACACCACTCAAGTGACCATCGACCCAACCATGAAGATTGTAGAGTCCAAAACGAGCGACTACGCGCCCGTACAGATCATGTTCTGCCTCAAGGAACAGAACGCCAAAAAGCTCAACTCTCACCGCTGGTTCTTCAATGCGTTCGGACCGGTGATCAACCCGCGCGTGTGTGTTCTGCTGGACGTCGGAACACGACCAGGACCCACCTCTATCTACCAGCTCTGGAAAGTTTTCGATTTGAACTCGAATGTAGCTGGTGCCTGTGGTGAGATCAAGCCTGTGAAAGGTGCAGCAGCCAAGAATCTGCTAAACCCACTGGTCGCAGCACAGAACTTTGAGTACAAAATGGTAAGGCCTCATGGAGAGAGTTTATCAACAAGCCGGGAGACCTGCTTGGAGTATATGGCTAATTCTCTCTGCATGTGGTTCCTTTACACTAGAACAACATTCTGGATAAGCCATTGGAATCGGTCATCGGATACATTCAGGTGCTTCCCGGAGCTTTCTCAGCATACAGATACCGTGCCCTACTGACTGCACCAGAGACACCAAACGAAGGACCACTGATTAGCTACTTTAAGGGCGAGAAACCTTCAGCAGACTCGGGAATTTTCGACGCCAACATGTATCTAGCCGAGGATCGTATTCTCTGTTTCGAACTGGTCGCCAAACGGAACTATGCTTGGACTTTGCGATATGTCAAGGCAGCTTGGGCAGAGACCGATGTGCCAGACACGGTTCCAGAACTTATCAGTCAACGTCGTCGCTGGCTGAACGGAACTTTCTTTGTAGCCCTGTTCTCGATCGTGAAGTTTGGAAAGATTTATCAGAGTGACCATGCTACCTGGAGAAAGATTCTCTTTCATCTGCAACTGGTGTACAACGTCCTCAGCATTCTCTTCAGTTGGTTCGCGATCGTAAGTACAAGCTGTTCGCCTATCGACATGTCGCCCACCTGGGGATTGTCTCTCTTTGCTAATGTCCTTTAACCATTCTCTCTGCTTTCATAGGCCAATATCTATCTTACATTCTACATCCTTTCCAACTCCCTGACGGTACCCGAAAACAGTCCTTTTGGCGACAATGGCGTGGCCAAGGCCCTGTTCATCATCCTGCAGTACATATACCAGTTCCTTGTCATTACCATGTTTGTCCTCAGTATGGGCAACCGACCCACAGGGTAAGCGCCTGTTTAAAGTCCATCGGACCTGCCTGCCCTCTCGCTGCTACATGGTTCCTGAAAAACTAAGTCGGTTCTTTTTTATGTGAATAGTTCAAAGCTGCTTTATACCACCGCCATGATCTTCTTTGCCGTGCTGATGGTCTACATGACCTTCTGCGCTATCTGGTTGACAAAATTGGGAATTCAGCATGCGATCGAGGCAGGAGCAACCAATTTCTCGGCCATCATGAACGACGACACGTTCAGGGGAGTCATTCTGTCCCTGGCATCGACCTATGGACTCTATCTGGTCAGCTCTGTCCTTTATTTTGAGCCTTGGCACATGTTTACCAGTTTTGTTCAGTATCTCTGCATGATGCCTAGGTAAGGAACTACCTTTTTGCTTACTTCTCTTACATTCCTTGCAAGGATTCCACTCAAAAATGCTCGATTCTAACGCACCAACTCTGATTTTGCAATAGTTACGTGAACGTGTTGAACGTTTATGCATTCTGTAACACGCACGATGTCAGTTGGGGAACCAAGGGCGACACGATTGAAAAGATGGATCTGGGCGTGGCCAAGGCGTCCTCGGATGGCAAGACTGCAGAGGTCACGGTCGATGTCCCGACTGATGAGAAGGATATCAACGAACACTATCAGCTGGCACTGGACTCACTATTAGATCGCGTGGAGGAAGCACCTCAGAAGCGGGACGCCAAGACAAAGCAGGAGGACTACTACAAAGCCTTCCGTACGCGACTGGTGATCCTCTGGTGTGCCAGCAACGCGCTGTTGGTCAGCATCATCACATACTCTGGAGAGAACCGGACGGGCACATATGATGCGCGGTCCAAGGCCTATCTTGGGTTTGTGCTGTGGTCCGTTGCGTTCCTGTCGGCGTTCAGGTTCATTGGAAGCGTGGTGTATATCCTTCTCAGACTGATCTCCGGCGAGCTGAGGTGGTGAGCCAAATGTGTATAGTGTTTTGTGACGTAGTAGTCATCTTTGTTGTGATTTCGCATATAAATATTTTTCACCCGCTGGTTTTTTGCGATCTTCACCTTCTCCTTCCCACAAAGTAAGTTGCCCTGTCTGCAAACAACAAGTTCTATGAGTGTCAACAAAACGAGCGCATCCTCTTCCACCAATATTCCTATCAACCTGCCCCCATCCACACATACACACACACATACACACCAAGCAAATAAACTGTGCACACACCGTGGGATTCATACCATTCCTTCTTGAGAGTGACACAGAGGGTTCTCGTTCAAAGAGGATCGCACTTACACTGTTTGCAAAATAAACCAACCCACCGTTTGAGGATGCGCTCGACGTTTTACGGAGCTCGTTTATAGGTATGTGGGTCATAAACTGATCAACTTTTTTTTTTCTCTTTCAGATCCTTTCCTTTAGATCGCTGATGGTGACATTAAGGTGACAAGAAAGGGTTGAGCAAGTAGGATGAGGACCGAGATTAGATCGAACAGAAGAACTGGATTCAAAATGCAAGAACATGAAGGACTTGGGTGTTGCCCAGTCGTTCTTTTTTTGCTTTGGATCAAGTGTTCTTTTTGGGTCGGGGATGATCTAGTGTTTCTGAACGATGAATAAAAAAAAAAAAAAAGACCTCCCTATGAGCCATACCTGATTGAGCTTTGAGCTGTTCCCTTTTGCGTGTTGAAAGACTGACGCTGTGTGAGTGGCCGAGCATCACTTGAGGGAGCGAGAGCGCATCAAATTAAGAGGATGCGACAGGTGTCAATTTCTTTTGTCTCTCACCTCCCTTCGTCCACAACCGCATATCAAGTATCAACCATCCCCTCACGACCCCACTTCTCTCTCTCTCTCAACAGCTTGCAGAGGCACCGCAATAGCCTTCTCAGTACCATAGCAGACCAGGCTGCAACACAGCAGCACAGCAGCAGGAAAACGGACTGACAACCAAGAAGGCAAAGGAGCTTTGAGAAAAACCAGACTCGAGAGTCAAGGAATGGCGTTTCGTGGCTCAACTTTCCTGCTGTTCGTGAACTGGCTGTGCATCGTTGTCTGGCTCTCGTCTACATTCGAGTCTACAGACGCCTCCATCGTGGTCTTGGTACGATGCATCCATTGGAAAAAGAAACACACAACACCCCACTGTACATTACAACTCTTGGTTGCGCGCTTAGGCTCACAACATCTACCCTATTTTTTTTGTAGGTCACAAACGACACGTTTTTCGACAAAACCGCTGCCTTTGGACCACGCATCCCTGACGAAGGACTCGTTTTGAACCTGATTGCCGTCGAGAGCCTCGATAGCAAAGACGAAACAACAGCATGCCACCGAGTAAGCAACGGACCACAAAATGCATCCTGGGTAGCTCTTGTGGAGCGAGGAGGTGACTGCAGCTTTGTGGACAAGGTGCGCAACATGCAGGCTAGTGGCGCAAAGGCCGTTATTGTCGGCGACAACCAGAAGGGCGGGCTTATCACCATGTATGCCAGAGGTACAGCCAGGACTCCTTGGACCTTTTTTTTTGTTTGCCTCCGCCTGTGCAGTTTGCAGAGATTTTTCTCACACCCAAATTGACACGAACCGTTGTCTGGATCTGCATGTAGAGGACACGTCGGATATTTTGATCCCATCCGTCTTTATTACACAGAATCATTACCGTGAACTCCAATACCTTGGCATGGAGCTCGGCAAGGGCTTCCTCGTTCAGATGTTACCCGACGACATGGACTGGTAAGCAGCAGCCTACTCAACTGGCAACAGGCGATACATCTGCATACCCCCGTAAAACTTGAAAATACCCCACTTTTGCAAGCCATGCTGATCTTGCTGCACCTCCCTTATTCATAGGCCAGTGCTGGATGCCATCGTATTTATCATCCTTTCACCAGCATTCGTCGTCCTTTTCATGTTTTTCCTCTGGAAGGTGCGGCAGCGTCAGCAGCGACTGGCTGATTTGGCGCCTCCAGAGGTGGTGAGCAACTTGCCCATCAAGGTCTTTTACAAGACCAAGGTCCGAGACAATGAGCCGCTTGAATGCGTGATCTGTTTGGAGGAATATCAAGACGAGGAAGAGTTGCGGGTGCTGCCTTGCAGACACGAGTACCACGCAGCATGTATCGACAATTGGTTGACGACACAGAAGAAGTTTGTAAGTGGGCCACTTGTTTCATTTCCTCACCTGTACCATGCCATCATGTTGCACAGTTGCTCACAGAACGCGCCTTGGTATTATTCAGTGCCCCATCTGCAAACGCGACATTTGTGCACATACGGAAACTACGCCTCTCCTAGGTTCGTCGCCCTCGCTACCATCGCCTCGATTAGGTCAGGCGTGCCTCTCTGGTGGTGCCTCTCCACACTCCAGTACGTCAGAATCAGAGTCAGCCTCGCCTTCTTCGTCTTCAACACCCAGCCTGGAGCAGGTACAAGGTTGTGGTAGTGCGGATGCAAATCAGAACTCTGGACAGGTAATTGTTACACTTGCATCAGATGATGCTGCAGAGCCCTCATCATCTATGCCGGCGTTCACCCCTGCAGTAGGTTATGCATCGGACAATTTGGAAGAGCAAGTACTACGCAGGGTGTGAATGGGCTCTTCCACCAGCGAGATTGCAACTGCGGTTTGCTGCAGCACAACACTTTTCTTGGTTACACACTGGAATATAAGAATCAAACAATTAAAATAAGAACGGCGCTTTGCTCATGGTTGAGGACGTCCACTGGAACGCGGATTTTCTATCCACAGCAGGCATGATCAGCGTCGAAGGGCGAGAGCGAGAGAGAGAGGGGGGGAAGGGGGTCATGCAACCGCATCCCTATTTTTTTTCTTGCCTTTTCTTGTTAGTTTGTCTAAAGACCGCGGTGGCGCAAGGTAGTTCTGCGGTTCTCTCTAACAGGTGCTGCATCGCGGCTTCTGGACCATTGGTCACTTGGTTGATCATTCTTCAATTTGCATGCTTGCTGAAATGTGGTACAAGGACACATTCTACGCATGCGGATGGAAAAAAACCGATCAGTGTTCGTTGAAACGGAAACTCAATGGCCAAAGGTGTGGATATTCAAGACGATGGTCATTGTATAAATACTATGGTGTTTGTTTGCTCCAGACAGACAGAGAGACAGAGAGACAACAACTACTTCGCGTGTCAAATCACCTATTAACATTCTCTGCCCGTCAGATACAGAGGCCAACTAAGCACTGGAGTACTCTGGCGCCTCTCTGTCCGCCTTCGCTCTTTCATTAGCAATCTTTTAAACTTGCTGGTCGTTTCAGCTCTTTGATCTCCTCCTCCCTATACAATTTGCCATGATCTTTATCTACCTGCCCATGGCAGCCGTGCCGAGGATGCTAAAGCTCCCATCAAACGCAGCAGAGATTTCAACGCAGCCGAAAGACAAATTCTTCCTTTCAAGATTCCGATTGCGTACCAGTGACACTCCAGACGCAACAGCAACATCCCACGACCCAGTTTTTGGACATTCAGGCGCAATTGTTTGTGGCGTTGTTCTGGCAGCATTCGTAGGCCTCGCTATTCTCGGCTGCTTATTTGCCCGCCGTCGGACGCTCTGCTACAAAAGACGCGGCATGTTTCTACGATGCTGGAAGGAGCTCCGCAGAACGAAGAATAAGGACACGGAAAGGGCAAAACCAGGACCAGATCCAGACCCGGAACCACAACTAGAAGCGGCTCCTTTAGTCCAATACCAACGAGGGTTCTTTTCTATTTGTATGGTCAAGCAATCCCAGAATCAAAAGGTCGTCGCCAGCACCCATCCAGTTCGGGTCATTGCTGTTGCTGCACCTTCTACAGCTCGCTCGCTGCCAAAGCCCTTACCTCCCACAGATTCACCACCCTCTTCGTCAACTCGAAGAAGCACTTTTATAACTACAACATTAACCACAGCAAAACAACTGACAACGGCAACACCGTCGCGAGGCTTGCCTAGACCCCTGCGCCCTCTGATCAGGCCATCCGCTCTCTGGCCTCCACCAGCACCGGGCTACAGCACCTACCCGTCCTCGAAACGGCGATACAATCTGAACACGGATTCGACAGCACGCGTCACCACAGCGACGACGCGTCCAAGGCGTCCCGCTCCACAAGCCATTCTCCCGACTGCAGCCAGCGTTCAATCTTCTTCGAAATCTATCTTGAGCAGTGACAGTCGCTGGATCGGTCGATTCTTTCGGGAGCGCAGAGCAAGCGCGGATGGAACTCATATCAGCAATTACTTTCGCCAACAGTCGCCCGATGCGCATGACCCTCCGTCAGAGTGCAACAAACGTGTGGCAGTGGTGGCAGAGAAGATGCGCAGCAGTGGTCATGACCATGGAGGTGATGGTCGTGGTGATGATCGCACAGCGGTTGCGACGATCATACAAGAGACATCGGCGGATCCAACGCGGAGGATTCGTCGACCTGGAGGCCGCCATAAGATTGTGCGAGCACGCGAAATCGCGAAAAGTAGTGCGATAATCGTGACAACCATGCCAGTTAGCAAGAAAGCACCCAAACCTAATCATACTGCAACTGGTAATGGTGATGGAGATGATGATGCTGCTCGTGAAGCGTGTAGAGGACCACATGGCACCATGACGATGAGGCGTAAATGGCCGACGGCTTGTCGCGCGCAGGGAGGAACGGCGCTCAGACCACCAGCAGCCGCGTATTTTGCCGTCAAGGCCACCACTCGATCGCGATAGCCAAAAGGATACAACTCTAATAAAACGGAAGCGGCTGAGCTGAGCTGAGCAGAAAAAAAAAACTTGAGAAGGATGATCTGAGGTCTACTTGGTGATCATGGCAGAGAAGTAAAAACGTGGCGGGTGATGATCATTGGTCATTGAAGATGCATTTTTTTAGCCTTTCGTTCTTTCTCCTTGTTCTACTTCCGCTTCGTACTATTCACCTCTTGCCTATCGACAGGTTACGTCCTAAAAGGACCGTGTCCAGCCTTTCCCAACACATTTGCTTTTCCTTCTTTTCTAATTCTTCTGCACTTTACGCACGGCTGACTTTCTCTCCGTATACACCCCAAGGCCAATCTACTACAGAGGCGTAGGAAAAATGCCAAAGATAATGGTAAGCAAGCAAGCGACCTAGTACGAAAAAAGCGCAGCACCAGGAGCAGAGGCTCTTAGAGCAGTAGCTGGAAGAGTAGCAACTTCAGAAGCAGAAGCAACGGCACCTGCAGCAGACTATCCAGCAGAAATCCAGTTTCCACATTGAATCCAATGACTCTCAAGTCAAATGTCCAAAGGCGACAAACACGCCCAGACGCGGGTCAGACCCTATTGAGCCCCGTTCTCTCGTCCGCGCACAGTTGCGCACACACAATAGCACGTAGCTCTCAAATATATATATACGAGCAAAAAACCTCTATACCTGCGCAATAAATGAAGCAGCCCATTAAAGTGTTGACACAAGATCCTGGCGCGTGGGTGTTTTCTCGCCTGATGAAGCATCGGAATTGATCGAGACGTGGGTGGAGTCTTTTAGACCTGGGAGCGGTGCCGTCCTCTGGCAGATGTAGTTGTCATTACTGCTCCTGTTCGGGCTAACAGTGCTTGCGATATTCCTCTGATATTCTACGACCTGCGACTCTGTCGTCCCCGGCACGGGTCCTCCACGCTGTTCAATAGGCTGCACAAGCTCCTGAGATCTGAACTGGGGCGACTGAGGACTTTGTCAATTACGAACATCGACCTTGGGTTTAGACAAGTTGGACCCAAACCTTTGATAAAGCGTGTCGAGTTCTTGGAATTATTCTCGCCTTCGATAGGCACCTTGATCAGGTCCCGAGAGGTGACAGCTGTTGCGCCAGACATGGACAAGGCGGGAAGTGGGTGGTTAGCGGTCGCTGGCGAAAACAGAGGGATTCGGACCTGTGAGTTGGAACCGAGGACGCAGTTTTGCAGGGTGCTGCTGGGCTGAACCCCCTCCAGCCTCAAGAGAGGCGGAAGAGGCGAGGATGCGAAGGGCCGGTGGGGCGGATTCGCGTTTCCCGGTCCTGGATGTCTGGCTGTTGCTGGTGCTAGACGCAGACGAGAGCATGGGTGATGGGATGGCAGTAATCTCTTCCCGGGTGCTCCTGAAGAACTAGAACGACGTCGGCCGAGTGGAGGAGTTGCTGGTGGAGTAGGGGGTGGCCACTATGAATATCTTGGATTTGCAGAAACGGACACAACAATGCGTTAAAAAGGTAGTGTCGAGAGAAGGGAAGAAGGTCAGGCACTCTGTTCGCGGACAAGGGTGTGGGTGTGTGCCTCACGCTGCTCTCCCACTCTGTCGTCTTCTCCTTGCGGCCGTCCTTCCTGCCAGGTACATCGGATTATACCATGGACCCAGAGGTCCGATTCGTGCTTCCATAGCCATGCAGGAGTGGGCGAGGTCAAGCGGAGATGAGGAATGGAATGTGAGTTCCGAGCTCGGTGGGCCAAGGAGACTCAGTCAAAAAAAAGGGGGGTGGGCGGTTGAGTGCCACTGGGTCTGTTGCCGTGGGCACCGAGGTATGTGCTCCTGACCACGCGACATGACCGCATGGGCGTGCTCATTCATCGACATCAAAAAGGAGCAATGGCCCTTATGGCACGACAACGAGGGCGAGAGAGGAGAGTAGGCAACAAGAAGGTCGAGGCGCAGGAGCGCGCGGTTGGAGCTCTAGTTGGGTATTCCAACAGTCGCTGGTAGGTCGTCAAGTTCGGGGCACTGCCTGAAGCACGTTAGAGAGGTCGTCAATGCCACCCTGATGAGGTGTGTCCTGATTGTCTCCGCTCATTGCATGCAGCCGGGTGGTGTGTTGTTTATGGGTCTGAAGTATCGCTGAATCGGGCGCTGTGGGTTCATGGGGTGAGGGAAACAGATTCTTCGCCAACCTTAAAATACCACGGTCCACTGTTGTCTTCGTATCATTTAATTGATTACTTCCTCACCATCTCAATCGCACCATTGGCACTCGAGGACAGGACACGAGATTCAGATCATGTCAGAGACCGAAAAGGACAAGGCTCTGCCTTACAGGAGCGACCCAGCCCGTGTACATGTACAAGAGTTGCGACGCCTGCTCCTAAGGTCACTCGCAAAGACCACGCCCTGCGGCTGCATCCTCCTCTCGGGAGGTGTCGACACCTCCATCCTTGGCCGTCTACAACGCCAATAAAGAAGAGGGCAAGGATTAACAACCGCCAATGCCTTTCAGGAGCTATCACCGTCCTCTGCACCGCTCAGGTCACAGACAAGTTCTATGCGACCCAGATCTCGGCTCGCTTAGGTCTGACGCAAAAGTCGTCAAGATCAGACCGGACTTGGTCCTTGAGGCGAGTTCTGTATCCAGACCCTCCAAAGCTTTGAACTCATGGAACTCTGCAACGGAATCGTCATTACCAGGGGTCTGACCATCACCAAATCGCTGGGTTATAATGTCGTCATGACGGGAGATGGTGCCGATGAACTCTTTGCGGGCCATTCGTTCCTGTACAGTACAACATGTCTGCAGAGCGTCTGTAGGCGTATTCCGACAAATAGACCAAGATCATGCGATTCTTGGGTGTGCAATTGGCCAAGGCCCTGGGACTGCAACTCGTGCAGCCTTACCTCGACCCAAACCCGATTGTTCTCACAGTAGTGCGCGCGGCATGAAAAGATCAATTACTATGACCACCTTGTTGACCAAGAGGCAGGACCGACTCTCGGGTCAACAGCTCTATGGCAAGTTCATTCTGCGCACGGCTTTTGATGTCGAAACGTTTTTCGGACTGGAGAAAGAAGGAGCCGGAGCCCATTGAGATGGGCTCGGGTACGATGATTCTGCCAAAGATGTTTCAAGAGTCCATGTCGGCCGAGGATCTCAAAGAGCAGGATCGCATTTTTGAGCAGAATGGGATCAAGATCCGAGATGTTGAACATATGCAGTGCTTTAAGGTGTTCAAGAAGGTCGTTGGCGATGACATGAGCACCTACCCGCAGAAGCTGAGGAAGGAAGGAAGGCAGAGACCCTTGCCCCGGTTGTGGGTTCAATCTCTCGACGCCGGACCAGACCTTCTGTGTCATCTGCGGACAGTGGCCAGCGCGTGTCCTCCCGCTCCCAGAAGAGATTGCAAAGACAAGCGAGAACACCGAATAAACATGAAAATGAGTTGCAAATCTGATATTGTAAGAGAGGAGAGTGTAGGTACTAATACATGCTATTTACACCTACGGCTCTTCCAGTGATATTTGTTTGCTGAAAGCGCCTCGTTGTTCTAAGAGTTTCCTATTTGTACCGCTTAAACCCTGCGTGCTCAAGATGTTGGTATCTGATACAACAAGCTGGTCATGCAAAGAGGTCCAGAATAGGTGCACAGACACGGGATGACAGGTTCCTTTCACCTTCCACATACGAACGGATTTACCGCAGCCAGTTAATAAGTGACTGCCGTGTGCACCTGCGCTCCATGCGATCGACGAGATCCCACCATGTAAACCCTTTACAGTAGCCAAACAAAGACCTGATTTTACATCCCAGAGCCGCACCGTCTTGTCTTCACTGCCCGAGGCAATCTGCTGGCCGCTTGGTGAAAACACCACGCTTCTAACATAGTCAGTGTGGCCGCTTAGGATGGCACCAGGTGCTCCGGTTTGTGCGTCCCAGAGCCGCACCGTGTTGTCGTCACTGCCCGAGGCAATCTGCCGGCCGCTTGGCGAAAACACCACGCTGTTAACAGGTCTGGTGTGCCCGCTTAGGATGGCACCAGGTGCACCGGTTTGTGCGTCCCAGAGCCGCACCGTGTTGTCGTAACTGCCCGAGGCAATCTGCTGGCCGCTTGGCGAAAACACCACGCTGTTAACATAGCCGGTGTGGCCGCTTAGGATGGCACCAAGTGCACCGGTTTGTGCGTCCCAGAGCCGCACCGTGTTGTCTAAACTGCCCGAGGCAATCTGCTGGCCGCTTGGCGAAAACACCACGCTGAAAACATAGGAGGTGTGGCCGCTTAGGATGGCACCAGGTGCACCGGTTTGTGCGTCCCAGAGCCGCACCGTCTTGTCGAAACTGCCCGAGGCAATCTGCTGGCCGCTTGGCGAAAACACCACGCTGAGAACAAAGTCGGTGTGGCCGCTTAGGATGGCACCAGGTGCACCGGTTTGTGCGTCCCAGAGCCGCACCGTGTTGTCGAAACTGCCCGAGGCAATCTGCTGGCCGCTTGGCGAAAACACCACGCTTCTAACAGAGGAGGTGTGGCCGCTTAGGATGGCACCAGGTGCACCGGTTTGTGCGTCCCAGAGCCGCACCGTCTTGTCCCAATTGCCCGAGGCAATCTGCTGGCCGCTTGGCGAAAACACCACGCTGGAAACTGAGCTGATGTGGCCGCTTAGGATGGCACCAGGTGCACCGGTTTGTGCGTCCCAGAGCCGCACCGTGTGGTCGTCACTGCCCGAGGCAATCTGCTGGCCGCTTGGCGAAAACACCACGCTGGAAACTGAGCTGGTGTGGCCGCCTAGGATGGCACCAGGTGCACCGGTTTGTGCGTCCCAGAGCTGCACCGTCTTGTCGAAACTGCCCGAGGCAATCTGCTGGCCGCTTGGCGAAAACACCACGCTTCTAACAGAGGAGGTGTGGCCGCTTAGGATGGCACCAGGTGCACCGGTTTGTGCGTCCCAGAGCCGCACCGTGTTGTCGTAACTGCCCGAGGCAATCTGCTGGCCGCTTGGCGAAAACACCACGCTGTTAACAGGTCCGGTGTGGCCGCTTAGGATGGCACCAGGTGCACCGGTTTGTGCGTCCCAGAGCCGCACCGTGTTGTCGAAACTGCCCGAGGCAATCTGCTGGCCGCTTGGCGAAAACACCACGCTGTTAACAGAGGAGATGTGGCCGCTTAGAATAGCACCAGGTGCACCCGTTTGTGCGTCCCAGAGCCGCACCGTGTTGTCTCCACTGCCCGAGGCAATCTGCTGGCCGCTTGGCGAAAACACCACGCTGTTAACAGAGGAGATGTGGCCGCTTAATTTGCGTGTCTTCTCCCAAGTTGCGGTGTTGTACAAGCTAATTGTGCCACTATTGAGGCCCACAGCAAGTGTCTTCCCGTCCAGAGAGTACGCGCACGATACCACGCTGCTTTCTTCTTCAAGATACGGATATTCCCCAAATCGGACGTCCTCCATCTGCGCGTTGCTCAAATCTGCTTGACGCAACCAGATATTGCGAAGATTGGCGGTTCTCAAATCTGCTCCTTGTAGTTGAGCTGAATCGAACTGTCCACCACTCAGGTCAGCGCCGGGAATTTTGATAGCTGCTAGATTGGCCTCAATGAACGTCACACCGGCCCGAACCAAGACAGTGATGGCATTGGCTGCTGCTTGGCTAGCCGAAACGTCTGTTTTCGATTGCTCGACAAATTGATGAAGTCGTTGTCGGAACCCAGAATCGTCTTGGGCGTGCTCGGCTAGGAATTGGACAATCGACGGCTCCTTGACAAGGGTCCTTTGGCTTAGAGGGTGTTCGGCCAGATCTCGAGAAACATCAGACAGTGCATCTGACTCACTGGTCTCTCGTATGTGTCGAGAGTAAAAGTACTCTAGCAACGAGCGATGAAGGAAACGGTGCTGGACACCTGAACGCGACAGGGGACTGGACTCTCGGAGGAGCGTGATATCTGGTTTTGGTCCGAAGAACTCGACCTTCCATGTCCCTTTGTCGCTTCTTTGCGTGTACTGCACAACTGGATTTCCGTCCTGCTCCTTGAATATGGCAGCCGCGAGGTTCTTTAGAAAGTCTACGGCGATTGCGGCAAAATCGTCCTCAAGTAGTTCCTGTCGTGCGCTGTCTGCCTCCACCGATAGTTTGATCGTCCTCAGTCGTCGTTTGCTGATGTCCAGCCATTGATCGATGAAAGAGTTGTAGAGAGTCAGACGAGTCACTTTGAGTTTGGTGATATCGGTTCCGTCCTTGACCACGCCAGGTAATGCACTCAGCGACAGGGAAAGAAGAAAAGGGTTCTTGACCAGCTCCATCAAGTTGGGGATCGACCTCAGCTTATCCATATAGATCTCAGAGCTCCAGACGGGTCTATCACCAATCAGCTTGTGTACCTCTGGATCTCGCACAAACTGATCAATGTAGTCCCCAATCTGGTCTCTTGAGAAAGGAACAATGGCGGCCTCCGTGAACAGGTTAGCTGCAGAGGTGCTGTAGCGATCATTCTGTTGAGGACGGAATTGGTCGCGATAGTCTTGTCCAAGATAGGTGCTCCTGCAGCTGATAATCATTTTTGTGTCTGGTTGTTCCTCTTGATTGAGCCGATTCTCCGAGTGCAAGTTGACCTTGAGTTGGGTTTCGTCGTAACCATCGCAAATCAGGACCATCTTCCGATTCTTCTTCAGCTCTTTGATCTTGTCCTCCTTAAATCCGTGCATCCGCAATTGCTCGCCAATGATATCCCGAGAGCTTTCGGCCACAGCAGGCAGGTTGATGAATAGCGGTATGTGACCACCTGGCTTGTAGTCGTTCCAAAGCTCGTGCTCAAAGTGTCTGTTGAATGTTGATTTTCCTGCTCCTGAATCACCTAGCATCAAGAACACCTGTCCGTCGCTCTCCAGGAACTCTTTGATCGACTTCAAGAGCGGTAGAGAATCCTTGTCAGCAGCCTGAAGGTTGGCCTTGGCCTGAGGGGGGATATACACGGTCTGACTGTACTCTCGGAGTCGTTTGAGCCGGAGGTCGTTGAGATCGTACTCAAGGTAAGGTATATCTTGGACTAGGGCCAGAAGTGACGACTTCGTTGGGATAGGGAGGTGAGACCTCAATGGGTAGGGATGCATGACGATGGTAGAGCCATTGCTCATTGGGACTTGCAGAAAAGCAAGGGCCACGTCTCTGATCGCAGGATCAGGCACCTCCGAGATCTTGCCGAGAATGGTCAGCATCCAGGACCTGACGCTGTCGTCCTGAGCCCAATCGGCATCATTCAAGTACAGATCTTCCAGAAAACTGACAGCTTGCTCACGGATGCAAGACTCCCATTCACCATCAATCGAAATCTCGCCCAGGAGCTGGCTTACACCCCATTGGAATCGAGGATCACGACGGCAAGGAGCCTCTCGAACCAGTTTGCTGAAATAGACCAATTGGCCTGCCCGGCAGAGAGCTGTAGCGGTAAGTACGGCAGGGTACCACGGATGCTTGTAGCCAGAGACAAGGCCCGCTCTGAGACTATCGAACAGTCCACGTCCACTGTCCATCAACGAGTTGATGCCTTCATAGCTGGACTTGGCAATCCCGTAAGTCCTCGACAGTCTTTTGCATCTGCACGAGACCTTCGAGTAGGCCGTCAAAGTTCAACTGAATGACTCCTGACACCTTGATAAGGCTCTCTGCGGCTCCTAGGGAGTATCGCATGATGGTTCGAAGAGTGGATTCGTCATCTGGAACATACTGCAAAGCCTGGAATGCGTACATTGCTTGATACATCAGATACGGGTCCGAGCTGGATTGCAATCCTGAAAGAACTGAGGCCAGGGGCTCCCTTTCCTCGACACGAGATAGATCTTTGACTTTGTGCTCTGGCTCGGCCATGACATCAAGGAGGCGCGAGAAGCCAAGGTTAAATGATACTGATGCTCTGGCGACTGCTGATGGGTGTCTCCAAGGCGTATTCTCAGAATACTCAAGATCTTGACAAGATCATCGGCGTCAAGATACGCCGGCGCGGCACACTGGACCAGCTGGACGAGACCTTGGAGCAGATCAACATCCAGAAGAACGGACTCTTGGAGCTCCAAAATGAAGCAATTGAGCAACTTGCGGTAGTGTGCCTGATCGAGGACAGAGCCAAGGACAAGGACTTCAGACACAGCGACCGGATCCTTGACAGCATTCTTGATAAATTCCTCTACGATGCGTGACCCCAACCAGCGAAGGTGCTCTTGTTTGATTGGGTTCTGTTCAATGGCTTTGATCCATTCCTGCAGTGTATCATCGGACGGCGTGGTCCACGACTCTTCGTTTGCGGGATCTGAGACACTCTCGAGACCTTCGCGCTGCAAAGGAGAAGCCATGTTCTTTGGGAGAAGGCTGATGTACAAGGCGAGCTGGGATGTGCTATCGAGGCGCGCGTCCAGTTCTGATGATGTGATTCTGGTGGATGGTTTGGTAACGTTCTCCAAGAAAAAATTCAAACGAGCCCCAGTCTTGCCGATTGTGGGCTGTGAACCAGTTCCTGAGCTGCTGACTTCGAGGCTGTAGACTGCAGAGGTGATGTCGGTACTAGCAGCTCGAGCGTGGCGGCTCTCTGTCTTGGATGGACCATCTTGATTCGTGATCTTGTCCTCATGTTTGCTTGACCGAAAGAAGTTTCGAAATATGTCCCGCTTTTTAGTTTTTTGGGACGAGATGGATATATTCTCGCCATCGAAACTCGAGTTGGCTAGTTGAGATGATGCAATTGCGGTGCCATGGCTGTCAGATCGACCATGGGCGGTCAATGGCGGTGTCAATGGGTTGTGGGCAGATCTCCCGATGTCGGGTGGTGAGCTATTGAGTGGATTGCTCATGGCAGTTGTCTTGATGCTGCATACATTACCATAGAAACAATACTGTCAGCGCTTGCTATGAGTGAATGAAGATCATGGTTATGCATAGCTTTTGGCTGCTCTTACCTTGGTAAAGTCGAAGCTACCACACTGACGACAAGAGGAGAAGAACGAAGAATTCAAAATGTGACAAAGACGCTCAACGACGGTAGCACTAAGGCACGTATCAGGTAAACACAACTGATCATGTTAGCGACCATACAAGTATCCATGGCTAACTTAATTGCGTGTGTCCATGGGTCTTGCAATACCTGGAGAGAGACACGAGAGAGCGTTCTCCAAGAGCGATAGCAGTATCTGTCGGTCTGAAATGGCTCAGGAACAATGTGGAGAGTTCGATTCCTTGGTGGTCAAAGGTGGTCAAGTCACGGCAAGATATCAATGGTATGTGGATTAGCATGAAGTTTGTAAGGTAGGTAACAACTCATTATCACTACATCCGACTCCATCCTCAAGCGAAATCTCCCACTTACAGGTTCTCGATTGCAATTTTAGCGCTCTTTGGAAAATGAGTGTATCGATGGAGAGAAAGAAACGGACTGGCGAGAAGGGAAAGAACAAGGTACGAAAATATTCAAAAGCGTGGGAGCGGTACTCAATCTTAATCTTCGCCCTCGATCCATCTTGCGTAACTCGAGCATTGTGTTCCAATGGTTCTGGTGAGCATGAATATGCAGGGGCATCTAGTATCAGCCACATGCCGTCTGCGCGCTCTTGTATTCTACAAATCGCGCCGGCTACGTTCCACATGTTGATCGAGAGCACGACTGGCTTCCAAAAAATAGGTGCGCTGAGCGCTAGTCCGAATCCCCAGTTGTGCTCATGCACCTCCTGTGTGCCTGTACTACTGTCCGATTTGGCGATCCTGTGGGAGCGACACGCGGTCTGTACTGTCGCGACCTGAAACCGCTGTTACGCCGCAGTTCGTAGTGAGACAAAGAGGCTCGCTGCCAAAACATTATTTCATATGAGCAAGTACAGAGATCGCACTGAGCGGCGATCCCACTGATACTGATACGCGTGCCCGTGGCATATAGCAATGTTAATACTACATTTATTGTGGCAAGCCTACAGTGAGGTTACAGAGAAGAGAAAAGAAAACACGTCGAATGACTGAAAGGAGGCCATGCAGATAATAGCACCGAGATGCACAAACTAGAGAACGAAGAAAAGGAAGTAGCAGCACCCAATCAAGATGAATGCGTGGTGTTTTGTAAAACCGCCTGTAGCTCCCTACGAAGCTGCCGCACCGTCCTTTCTAGACTTCATTGCTCCTCCACCCCCTTCCGCACCGCTCTTGATAGTACTCAGGTGCTGGATTTGAAAAGTTGAGGAGGCAGTTCCTGAAGAATGGCGTCCGCTACGGCTTGCTGCAGGTCTTGGCAGTGTCCCTAGGTCATATACCAAGGATGGTGAGTCTTCCGCTGTCTTTCACTATGCAGAGTCGACTTTGGCGCTGTGTCCTTTTTTGGAGCGGATGATGCGACGATGCGATGACAAGAGGCGGCGGCGGGTAGTATGTCTGGAGTTTTCCAGCGACGGGTGAATCCTGCGGTTGCTAGAGCGAGTTGGTGCAGTCCATCAAGAAAAATTAGGCGAGGAGAATACAACGCGAAAAGAGCAGGAGAATAAAGTCGAGCGGTAGAAGTATGCACGCTCCTGAGTGACTGAGCGAAGGAACGAAACATAGAGAGAGTGAGAGATTGAGAGAGGGTGCAGGGGTTGGTGGTCATTGGTGTGCAGGGCTACAGTACGATGAGGATCGGCGACCATTCGGCAATGAGATGCCGTAACCTGGATCAACGGTATGGTCGAGGGTAGGCTGGCTGTCGCGTGTTGACCACGCATACCAGTATCATCTCGCACTCCATGATCGCCCGGTCCATAACCACAGCTGCTGTCGCTCACTCTCGTGCCATCGTGAAGCTGATACACGCACACCCACTCCAGAGCTCCCTCTATGATCCATCCTGTAGTCCATAGCCCTCTCCAGTCCCCTTGCCGCAAGTCCATGGCTTTTTCGCCTTGACTCGTGTCTACTCGGACATTGCATGTGCTTTTCAGAGGGGTATGCGAGGGCTGTTGCATAGTTGCCAAAGATGTGTAAGCACGAAAGAGCTCGTTTTGCCCCTCTATTTGAGATAGCAGGAAATCCATTTTCTTTTTGATGTTACACACTTTGACATAGAAAGGTCGCGTTTTTTTAGATGCTCCGCCTCTGATGAAGGGGTTATGGCGTATATTAATAAGGCGTGCAACCACGCGTTTAATTATGAGCTGCGGCCGCGTCTATGAAGATCATTCGGCCAAATAGGGTAATTGATTATTTTGTGGGGAGGTTCACAACAAGCCATGATCATTGTACGAAGGCTCCTCTTCCTTCTCCTCCTCTCCCTGTTCACCTCCCTTGCCCTCCCAGTCCTCGGGCTTTACGACTCCAAAGTCATCGCCTCCAATCTCCACCGAAAGGTCGTCTTCCTCCTCCTCATCCTCGTCATTCTCGTCCGGCTCTTCTCCTGCATCGTCATCCTCCTCCACATCCAGCTCACTTCCCAGCTCACCATCTCCTCCGTCATCACCATCCTCGCCATCCTGACCGTCCTCCTCCTCCTCGCCATCTTCTTCTGTATCTTCATCCGCCTCACCTTCGTTGGCATTATCTTCATAATCCACTTCGACCTCTGGTACCTCAGCTTCTTCATCCTCTCCAGTATCCAGCGCCAGATCCTCAATTCCTTGATCGACCTCATCCACACCATCGTCCCCTTCTTCGTCTTCGTCCTCCAGAGATCCCTTGTTGGTCTTTTCCGTGTCACCCGAGGTCAGGCTGTCGTCCAGACCTGCAACATCCTCCTCCTCGTCTTCAATGGTGTTCAAATCGTCCTCGTTGTCGTCGTCTGCCGATGGCTGCTCTTCATCGTTCTCATTGTTGTCCTCATCATCCGCAGCAGCCTCTTGATCATCCTCCTTCGAGATCAAGTCCTTGTACCGTTTGTCCTCTGAACTCAACTCTGCAGATTCCTGGTCGTTGTCCTTGTCGTCAGGACTAGTGTCACTGCTGCTACTGCTGCGGTAAGAAGCCGTGCGCGCCAAGAGCTCGTCCGAGGGTGTAAAGATTGGAAGAGGATGTGCCTCCGTATTGAAGACGTACTTGTCCAAGGGTAGGACCTCATTCGATCCAAAGAGCAGATAAAAGTACTTGAGTGTCTCGGCCAAGAAGAATGTCTCCATCTTGTCCGAAAAGCGGACGTTGTCGGCCCGTCGAATGTCGTGGATCGAGCTGTACCCTCCTGTCGGCACCTGGCTGTACTTTTCAATTGCTTCGAAAATGTTCCAACCCCAGTGACTATACGAACGTAGATGTGAATGATGACATACAAGAATCAGAGTTGAGTCGAGAGAGAGAGTCCCTGTAACCGATCTTTTCCTATGTCCGATCCCTTATGAATAAGAGTCCCCCCTGCACACGCAAAGAACTTACCGGTACTTGTCATTTCCAGTCAACCGCCACATGTAGAACAAACTCTCTACTGTCTCGGGCCGCAGCCAGTTGTGCCCATCGCGATCATTGATGATAAAGTCAGATCCAGGCGCATGCTGCAGTGGACTCTTGCCCCGGATCTGTTCCTCCTTCTGAACCCAGTACACAATCTCCGGTGCCAATCCCGTCTCGGTCTGATGATACATCTCATAGCACGACTCTGTCAACTCTTCTCCAATCTTGAAATCCTGCTCCTGCAGAATGGAAAGTCGTGGGCGCGGGGGTTGACTTCCATCGTTCAGAGACCGTCCTTCTGTCGAACCCAGAGCCATGGTCCCGCCCAGGAAGCAAACCAAGTGATCCATCTTGGGGGACAGGTTCTTGGGTTCGTATTTGGAGATCTCACCGACAAAGAGCAGGTTGTGGGGGATGGTCCTGCCAAGGAGATGTTTCTTGACTCCACCCATGGCATGGTCGTACATGTCCTTGTAGATCTTTTCCTTCTTTCCTGTTTGCAAGTACTGCTTGATAAGGTATTCTAGAAACGAGAAAGTAGTGGGGCGTCAGGACATGAAGACCTTTCTCGTCTTGTGCAAAACGAACAAAGAGAGAGGGAGAGGAGCGAGAGAAAGAGAGAGAAACAGGCAATCCAAACTCACCATAGTAGCTATCCCCGCGAGAACCAAGACGGATCTCGCCACCCTGAAAGTTGCCAGTATAGGGGTTGATGTAGATCGGGACCAGCCCATCCAGATTATCTAGATCCTTCATCTTCAGGATGACATTCTCGGCCGCCTTCCAGTACTTGGCATCGCCGGTCAAGTGTGACAGATACTTGAATTCGAGCTGCAGCGTGGCCACCTCAGAGGTCGAGCTGATCCCACGATCATGGCCAGGTACACCTCGTCGGTCCTTGAGATGCACACTTGCATAGGGTATCCCGCTCGTCGTCTCAAAGGCGCCCATCAGACGATCTGCCAAATCAACAGCCTTGTGCAAGAACACAGGGTCTTGACCCGACTGATCGTACGCGCTGAGCAAACCTCCAAGAATCCGGATCGTGGTCTCGAACAGATTCACCTCGCCGTCCTGATCAAAGTCCAGTTCGTTCTTTACCCAGGCCTTGGCTTCCTCAAACTCGTCCTCGAGCCCCATCAACAGGATGGTGTCCAGCGAGTCGACTATGGTGAAACCCTGACCTTTGCGGATCAGGTTGGATCCGTATTTGGAGACTGGGTGATACTCGTCTTTACCCCAGGCATCACGTCTATAAGCGGTCCAAGAATGAACAAAAGCCTCCTTGACCCTGTTCTTGCGCTCCTCCCAGATCGGTGCATTCTTTGCATAGGCTCCATTGTTGCTGTTGCCTTGACGACCTGTGGACGTTTGATCGTTACCGTAGCTAGGCAGACGGCGAACCCCTGTAGTATCGTCATTGACCTTGTCAGTCTCTGATGCGTTCTTTTCCTCCTTTTGCTTATCCTCAATCTCCCTCCAGTCGTGCTGCTGCTTGGGAACTGGCGCCTCTGGAACCAATGGGGCGACGGGCGGTGGAGGTGGAGGTGCCGCATCAGAGTTTTGCCTCAAGTCCTCTCCTTTCGACTTTGGTTTGTTGGAACGGACAACATCCTGAAAGATGGGCTTTTCGTTCTTGTCGTCAAATTCGAACAAGGTGGGCGGAGCCTTTTTCTTCTTTTTCTTTTTCTTGTCCTCCTGCTTCTTGGCCTCTGTCGCCTGGTCACTGGCTTTGTTGTTGATGTTGTTGCTGGTGTTGCTGTTCCCTGGAGTGCCCACATTACCACCTTCCTTGCGGGGCGGGATAGGCGCAACAAACTTCTCTTTGGCTTGACCTTGTTCAGCAACAGTACGCCCACCCCTGGGGACAGGTGCGTGAGAAGAGGATCCTGATCTGAAGGACACCGACGCTGAGGGCGACTTTAGGAACAAGTACGTCGCAGCGAACAGACAGAGAACCAATACAGCATGGCGCTTCCGAAGTCGTAGACGGGGCTGTGCCTGAAAGAAAGGTTCAAAGGTTCCAGGAGGTTGAAAGTTGTCGTGCAGTAAGGGGGAGCAACCAAAAAAAGAAAGGAAGGTGTTAATGTGAGGATGAGCATGCGGCGTTGTATTCTTAGCGCGGTACCGTAACGGTCGTAGAGACCAAAGAGACAAGACAGACAGCGGTAGCTTGAGAGCACCCCCGGCTGCTCCCAACAGCCAGGTCTTTCATTCCGTGGATGTAGGTCGCTTCTTACCTTGGTCTGGAGGCTGAAGGGCGACTTTGCATACTTGTTGTCGTCGTGGAAGGGGATCCCCGATCTGTCCTCCCTCCTGAACATGGCACCACGCGCGAGGTTGGGTCTGCTGGGAACGGGCTTTTTTTGCTGCTTCCTTGGCTGGACGTACAGAGCTCTCTTGCTTGTGTAAGGCCGTGTGAGATAATGAGATAGTGCGGGGAGTATTTCGTTCCTGGTAGAATGGGCCGGCCGTGTTTCTCGGAGCAGCAAAAACAGCAAAAACAGACAATGACCGTTAACAATGGGCTTGATTCGTGCGCGCGTCTCGATGCGTTGTAGCTAAAGGGAAGGAGAGTGTGTCTGCGATGCAACTAGAGCGAAAGAGCGAGAATGACGATATGAAGAAGAGACCATGAGAACGAAGACCATGATGCAAGATGAGATGGGATGATCAGGATAAACTCTAATCCATACCGACAGACAGCGCGGAAGGGGTCGTGGCGGGGGAGCAATGCACGCAGGGGAGAGGCAGGCCAGCAGGGGCCGAGGGTGTGTGTGTGTGTGGATAAAGGAGCGTGGAGGCGTGGATGGGTCAGCTCGAAGAAGGTGATGACGAGAGGTGAGTAGAAGCTGATGAAGACAACGACGGAAACAAAAGACGAGAGCGAAAGAGATGAGCTGTCAATGGGACATATGGGACAGACTATGGGCTATTTTCGCAAATTAATCAAGTATCATTGGCCCATTTCCCATTTCCCAGGCACTTTGCTTCCCACTCGCATCTCGCATCCCAAGGGTCCTGTCCCAGGAAATGCTTTAGGACACCATACAGGACATGTACATCGTTTGGATGTTTGGATTCTCGGCGCCTTGATGGCACCATAATTCAGGAACAAGCCGTGGTTGATATCAACGAGGTAGTAACGACTACAGATCGGGAGGGGGGTGGGGCCATCAATGGAAACGTATAAAATCGCCATCATTGCTGGAGGATAGGGTTGGGTCGAGTTGAGTTATGTTATGTTTGTGGTGTGTGTAATGAGGTGGATACATGCATGTCTTCTATCTTAATGGGTCGTCGCTGTTTCTTCAGGCCTTCCCAACTTTGTGGCTCTCCATGTCCACGTCCTCGTCCTCGTCCTGGCCATCGACATCCTGCTGTGTCATGGGAATGTACGAGGGCTTGCTGTTGGCCTTCATCTCCTTGTCCTTAGCATAGGTATACAGCGCTCCTCCGCTGAGAATCAGAATGATACCTGTCAAGCGACCTGCCGTGATGACATCGTGGAACGCAAAGTAGCCGAGAAGTGTTTGCAAGCTATTATATAACCAGATCGAGCAAAGCGTTTTAGTCATTGACAAATCGCCTACTTTGTCCTCGTTGCAACACCCCAAAAAAACATGCATCTGCGTCCTGTTCGATCCCAAGGCACTATGACTTACACTCCGCGGACAGCTCCCGAGATCATGTGGGTTGTTGGGGAGGTCTTTGAGATCTGCATGAATCCAGCAAGGTTGACCAAGAAACCAAAGATGCCTGTCACGAAGGCTGCAATCAAAAACTGGTGGAACGAAGCAAAACCCTGAGTCTGGAACCGTTCCACGACCACTGCACTCTCGCCGCTCAAAAAGATGATGGGGGTGGTGGCCATCAACGACAGCGCATTGTTGTAGTAGACAAGGTCGATCGACGAGTTGTTGACGGCAGGCAACGACTTTTTGATGACAATGGCATGGAGCGAGGTCGTGATCGACGAGACGATGCCGAAAAAGATGCCCAAGTGCGAGACGTGGACCTCGGTTGAAACTCCAGTGTAGAATCCGCAAAACACCGTGAAGCAGGCGCCGAGGACGAGGTGTGAGGAGGGCTGGCCGAGGAGCGTATAAGCAAAAATCACTGTGAAGGGCAGAACAAGACCCCGAGCAATCTAAAAGCAAACATGCAAGGCAACCAACCATATTTTGGACAGGCGTTAGTTAAAGCGACAATGATAGATCTGGCAACCCGCACGACAATATACCCATTTGCATGGTATTGTACTGCGACGTCGTACCTGGTAGAAGGAGGTGTCGACATACACCAGGCAGAGGGTGTTGACACCCAGACCCAGTACATTAATGGCGATCAGGGGCACCAGAGCCTTGGCGACGGACATTTCGATCTCGGGCATCTGGAGCAGGCCCGAGTAGTGGGTGATCTTGAGCAAGAGCACGGCAATCAACATCTGGCACCACAGGAGCAGCCAAGGCACCTCGAGTGCGTTCAGTGCCCACTATCGAAATAATGTAGGTAAGATTCCGATCGAGACGGATAGATATGCCACCATCTTTTCAGGAGGTGGAGAGGATTTTGCTGTCGACATACCTTGTTGACGCTGACCATGACCAGAGCGGTGATCATGTAGAACCCGACTGTGCCAATGACAGCCTGACGCTCTGTCAGGCCAAAGTTATTCGAACTGCTGGCTTTCATGATGGCGGGATGTGAATGTGCTAAGTGCTTGAGCGAGTGAGATCACGATGGCCGAGAAAGAATAGGGAGGGTGGGAGTAAAAGAGAATGTGCTATGTGGGAGAAGGTGAAAGAGGACAATGAAAAGAGAGAGAGAGTGAGAGAGAGAGGAGAGAGAGAGGAGAGAGAGAGAGAGAGAAGACAAGGCAAGAACAAAAGGGGTGAAGAGGTGGGAGATGGGTGAGGACGAGAGGAAGAGAGGAAGAGAGGGGCAAAAGGTGATTGAGAATGCGGATGTGCAAGAAAAGAACGACCCTTGGCAGATGGACGTAGCGAGTCGGTGAGGCCAGGCACCCTATTCGATGGGTCTTACAAGGGAGCGCAATACAGCAATACAGTAGTAGCATCAAACTCTATCCCGGCTGCACCTGTGCGCCCACTGCATTTGCAATTACCGCAGGGACAAAAATAGGCGCTTATCCAGTGCTGGACCCAAAGAATACCTCCATCCGTCCCAAAGTAGCACGGGGTCCCCTTGTGCACTAAGCAAAACTCATTGCACTGCTCGCATGCCCTCTGCTCCATGTGGAAAGCTCACTCTGTCAACCCGCTGGCCGTACAGTGTGTACAGCATACATCGACGCAACGGCTCTCAATCCGCAATTGCCTACTGTGCACCATAGAGGAAATGAACAGACCTTGCATGCTCTCTCTCGTTTCATTCGGCTGCTAAAAACGTGTCAACCAAGGCTATGGAGCACCTCACACTCGACAAAGCTGGTAGATGACACCCTTGTGGTTCCCTTTCATCCGTGGCATACAATTTGTACTGTACAGAGAGGCACGCTGGTAGAGAACATGCCAGGAACCCACGTCCGTGCCTGAAGAAGGTGAAAGGACGATACTGTACAGCTCTATCAAACACTTGATCGTCCTCACATCCGTGCCTGAAGATACTAAGAGGATGATGCTGTATAGCTCTATCAAACACTTGATCGTCCTTACCATGATGCGATAAAAGAAGGCGATTGAGAGATCCATCGATCCAAAGCTATGATCGACGTTTTCAAGAATGAACGCATGCGCGGAATCGACATGACCTGAAAAGAAAGGAATTAAAAAAAAAAAAAAAAAGAAAGAGAAAGGAGGAAGGAGGGAAACAAAGCCTCATACCTTGCCCGAGCTATCTTCTGCTCAGCATTGCGCCCTTTGGGCTGTTCCCATCAATTCCAAAAGCGCTCAAACCTTAAACAAACGGCCGCTGTCAACATGAGCAGATCGGCCGGCATCGTTCACATGGCCAGTGATCCCCCAGGCCAACAAGAAAAATCGAAACTCATGGTGAGGGAAGCTATATTATTCTACATTATACAAGTGCGCTGCTCTTCACGAGACATTTCAAAAACTGCCTTAGGTCTCTCTGACTCTTCTATCTAGGCTCACTACTACCACGACTTACTGGTAAAAGTCAAGGTCAACATCCCATCCATCCTTATAGTACAGAATCTGTTTGTAGTTGTCTTTCGTCATGTTCAGCCCACGCTGGACATACTCCTTGGGAGTCGTAAACACGACATGACAGCCCGCACAAAAGTAAGCGGACATGTAACTCAAACTGCTCCCAGACGTGATCAAAAACTCGGACTCGGCCAGAAACCGAACCGTCCTCTCCAGCGTCCTAAAGTCGTGAAACTCGGCCTTTGGAAAGGCCGCCCTGAGTTCCTTCAACGGCTCGTCAAACATGCCGAGATTGTAAGGATTCTGCGTGTACTCGTAACGGTTCTCCTCCGTTGGGATATGATATACAAAATGGACATTCTCCAACAGCGACGACTCTGTGGTGGTGCTGGTGCTGGTGCTGGTGCTGCCTTGGCCTCCTTCCTCTGTGAGATACTTCCTCTCGAGACCTTCGACAATCTGACGGTACTGTCCCGCATTCAAATGAGCGATCGTATCCCCGAATCGAATATGGATCGCCACCCGCCTCTTACGGTTCTCGGGCGTCACCCCCAGTAGATCCTGCAGATCTGCATTTCGGGTGAACAGTCCAGCCGAGTACCAAGCCCGCACGGGCAGGTAGCAGTCGTCTCCTGCACAGCCCGTCCCTCCATCCATAAAGTACCCGTCGTGCAGCGCCTTGTCCTCATCTGACATGGCGGGAGGAGGTTTGGTGAAATCCGAGAGGTGGTACAGTCGATGTTCAACGGCCCTCGTTCTGTTGAGCCTGGTTGCTATCAGGTCTCCGAGCCAGGTGTGATCCGCATCTCGCGGGTTGGCGATAAACCCGATATGATTGAAGGCATATGTCAGGTTCTGTTGACGAGCATATTGCAGAGAGAACATGAGATCCATGAACTTGTTGCCCAGACCCGAATAGGTGAAGTCGTGCATGACGATCGTTTGGTTTCGGACGGGCAGGCTGACGCTCCTGAACTCGCCGGGTCGGTGGAGGATCTTGAGAACGTTCCTGGTGGAGAGGCCATCGTATTTGAGTGTGAGGATGAGAGTTAAGGTTGAGACCACGACTGCCAGGAATGTCAGCCGCCGCGTTTGCTGTGCGGACAGTACCATCAGAGGATGTGTCTGTGTGTGAGAGAGTGTATGTGGAGGGGATCGTTTTTGAAGAGGAACGAGCTGAAGGAGGGGTGGCGACGGAGGGGTATCGGTGAAGAGCAGAGAGTGGCGAGAGGAGGACGAAAGAGAGAGAGAGAGAGAATGAGAGAGAGAGAGAAAGAATGACGGCGAGGAAGAGAAGGATCCAAGGAGGGCAAAGGTATCACTTTTCTTGTGCTTCTTTTGACTTTACCCAAAATCTTCTTCACAATGGGTGCCCGGCGATTGCGCGGATAAAACACCATTTTCGTTCTCAGCCCGAGTGCCGATGGACTGCACCAACCAAAGTTTGATTCACCGCGCATAACTCCCGCCTGAGCGTTACACTGCAGCGAGGGCGAATAATGAGGAGAACAACACAAGGGCGTAGAGGAACAGTGGAAGAGCAAAAGAGCGTGATCGCCAGTCACCGACGTGATGATGACCGCTGCGTCGATGGAAAATGGCTCTCAACCAACCCGCTTGTTGAACACGTACAGTCAAAATTCTGGTTTTGCATACCCCCCGAACTGTGTGCAAATGTGAGAGAACATTCGTTTTGACAAGCGCCTCATAGGGGTTTAGAGCGACGTGGGACCTGTATGCAGAACAGGGAGCTACTCATTTTGAGGGCATGCAAAACCAGAATTTGGCTGTACGAGCCAAACGGTCTCAACAGCCTCTGCGCTAAAACCTTGTCTTCATTCTTCTCTGACGGCTATGAGCGCACTATGGACAGCGACTGGCCACTCACCGCCAGCACTCGACCCGCCGGCGGATGACGTCCTTGGCCTCATTGATCCCCAGGTGCAGCACTCCAATCTCCTCCAACCTGCGCTTCACCGTTGCGACCTCCAAATCCTCGTCAAACAGCACTGCCATGATCTGTGCTAGCGTGCGAGTGGTGGGACCCTTCTCCTTGCTGCTCTCCTGATCAAACGAGATCATCGCAGGAGGCGAGTTGGCCTTTGCGCTCTGCAGCGACAGCAGGATGCTGGCGTCTCTCAACTTGCGGTGGTAGTTCTCGGGTTTCTTGATCCAGCGCCGACTGGCTCCCCAGAGACCCACACGGACATCTCTCGCAAACTGTAGTCCACCCAGCTCAGAAAAGGAGTTCTTCATAATGACCTTTTGCCACATAAAGTCTTGCATCTCCATGGCCACCTGGCGGTACAAGGTCGTGAACTGGCGTGTTGGCATCGTAGCTGCCAGGAATTCAAGCGAATGCGTAAGGATGGTAAGAGAGTGGTACAGCTCTGGTGAAACATCGTCCTCATTGTCATGCTGCGACCAAAGCGGGTCTTGCATCCCCGGTGACAGAGGGTTCGAGTCCATCGCTGACATTTCAATCTGTGGCCATGACCGGCTATTGATAAAATGAAACGCATGCGCGGGTAATGGAGGCGGAATATGGAGGGAAAATATATGTAAGCTTTGGGACTAGCAGGGTTATCAAGTTGTCAGTGAAACAGGGCGCGCTTACAGAGAGACGTAGGACTTCATGCTGCCAAAGACATCCTTCGTAATGTTCCTGACAATGAGTTCCTGTATTCTTTTGGACAGCGATCCAAACCCTTTGACAGACTCGTCAAAAATGGTGCCGTTCTCATCGAGCCGCGTTCTAGAAGCCATGTCCTCAGGTTCTGAATCTTCGTTCTCAGAATTCAGTGGGTTGACTATTTTTTGAGTCCTCTCGGTGATGTCCTTGTACATTTCCAAGAAAAACTATACCAAAGACCGAGGTACTATCAATGTGCTGTTCCGTACTTTATCAATAGAAAAGTAGTATCATGACAAAAATACGTACCACATCCTCAGCCCAGTCCTTCAGCGTCGTACTAACGTACTCTACTGAAGAGAGCCATTGACACAGGTTCCTCAAGCCCTCAATTCCCATGGTGTTGAGCTCATCCGCAGAAGCAGCACCAGGCATCACTCTGACAAAAGAATAGGTCAGCGACTCGTGCTGGTCTACCAAACCGCGAATATGGCGGTGATATGCAAGCAAAATGTCCAGCTGAATGTCCAGCAAAAACGTCCGGTGCTCCAGGACTGGCAGCGGTCGGTAGCGCTCTGTGCAATCAAGATCCTCCTGGGTTAGTCACACAGTAGACGAATATTCGCCCACATTCCAGAGATGTCCTGGCTGATCAATTGCAAATAGTGCAGTGAAAGGGCATCATACCTGTAACGATTTCCAGCAGATCCATAAGTTTCTCTGCCGATTTTGTTGGTATAATGTACTCCTTCTCTCCCATGTCGTCGTATGCGGGCTGCCATGCATCCACATCTTCTATGATCTGCGTGTATCTTGCCACGGCAACTAGATTTGTTTTTGGTCAAGCGGAAACTTATTAATCAGAAAACCCGCAGTCAATGTTGACAGATTGTCCCGTAAAATGCTTTCGTGAGGCCACATGCCACTTACACTCCTTCTCGACTCTGAGCCAGGTCTTGAGCCACTCCCGATTGCCAAGGTAAACCTGCACTGTTCCCTGCCAGTCTGTCATCTGTCCTGGTGGGATATAATCCTCGTTCTCTCGTAACGTCTTGTCAAAGCGGAGCGCTTCATGGATTGCGTGCGAAAGTATTTCTGGACTAGCCAGCATTGCGGGCACTGAAAGACGAATCTTTCTTTCCACCGCCTCCAGAAGGAGTCGAATAAAATCATTCTGTGCATCGCCACGATTGAACATATACAATAGAAACGATCGCAAGTGTCAGGTGGACATGCGAGAAAATAGCTTGTCGAAGACCAGCCTTTGTGAGGTACCAAGCCATACCTTCACGTCGTACTCCTTGTATTCCGTAGCCTGCACTATCCCTTGTACATAATCCTGAATGAACGGTGCGTGGTCCTTGATGAGCTCCAAGATGTGTGTGAGGTACCATTCCGGCTACAGTGTGTACAAACCGCGTTAGTCAATGTTGCTTTAGAATCCAGCGAGCGATAAACTAGCACAAAAAGATAGTCTCATGGAAAACGGCACACCTTGTCCAGTCGGTTCGTTGGTCTCTTTCCTTCAAAGTGAAATTTGAATCGCATGATCAAAGGCGCGACCATGAGCTCTGTCGTTAATAGTGCTGGATATGGCTTATTGGCAGATCGATCCAACGTTCCAAAAGTTCTACAAGGACCGAGGAAAGGATAATCCTGTGTTAATGAAACCTGCTATTCACAAATCTTGCTCGAGCCTTTGTTCGACCTGGTTCTCGTAGCATCCTTACGGTTCCTGTAGAAGCAGAAACTCTTTGAATGACACTTCAAAGTCGTCCAGCTTATCGCTAGTTATCGTGGACAAGTCCGCAGTAGGTTTGGGCCAGCCGATGGCATCGAGGGAAGCTTGAAACTTTCTAGCATGGAAGAGCGCGTTAGTTCCACAGGTTCTCTCGAGTCCTCCGATTTGCATGCTGATCCCACAAGTGGAGAGGCTGTTGGTACCTTGATAGGGATGCTTTGAAATCCTGCAAGAGGCCCTCAACACTGGCGCTCAAGTATCGCTCCAGCCTGGTATCCTGATTGGCAACAGTTTGTTTGACGTTGTTGGACAGATCGACCAGTGACCTGTATGGAACCAACGCCTGCGCGGTCGAGGTCTGCAAGACCTCTCTTGACTCGGACATTAGCCTTTGGGTCTGGGAGAGAACAACGATGTACCGCTTGGCATCCTCCAGTGCCTGTACTCGCTTTTGAAGATCGCTCAGCTCCTCGATCATTGACCTTTGATCCCGCCTGTTCTTTCCTGAGGCGAAAGCCTCTGAGTTCTCCATCTGCTCTTCCAGGTCAAGTGCCGAGGACTCTAATACCTGTAGACTGTCCAGCGCCAGCTTTGATTGGGTCTGTGCCTGCCTCAGTACCTGGGCTGTTCTTTCTTTGCTCTCCTGCAGCTAGAGATGTCGAGTAAGTATAACAGGGAGAAGACGTGATCGTAGTGAGTAACTGTCGTTGACATTGGAATGTCGAAAAAAAGAGGCCGCGCCTGTTGAACAAAAAAAACGCGCTGTCTACCTTGTGGTCCAGGTCCTGCCCGAGCTCAGCCTGCTGCTTCAGAACAGCCTTGATGTTGGCGAGGTCCTTGCGCGAGGAGAAGCGCGCGTCGAAAAAGTCGGTGACATCCTCCTCGACGTCGATGGTCTGCTCAAAGACGACGACATTGCTGTGGCCACCCTGGGTTTGACCTTGACCCTGTGCGGTGACCTCCTGATGTGCTGTGCTGTGGGCCGTGGCTGCAGAGAGTGGTGGCAGCATGGCGACTGCAGACATGTCTTTATTTTCTTTGTCGTCTTCTGATGCTGATGCGTTGCAAGGGAGACGAGAGATGGGCAGGGTGGGATGGAAGTGATGCGTTTGCACATGCAGCCTACTGTACGCATGAGCTGAGTCTCAAACGTGGCTTGGACGCGTGTCTCGGGCGAGACCCATTTCCTTTGCTCATGTGTCCATGAACAGACTCTGCATTCCCTTTCGGTCCCATTTGCCTCTCCACCCACTGCTTGCATCGCGTCGTCCATTGCCTCTCTTTTGCTTGCTCGACTCTTGCTCCATGCTCGCGTGCACTGCAGGCTACAGAACAGCTACCACCACTCTCTTCATTGTCCATTGCGCATTGCCTTGAACAACCACCGCCCATCAACAGCCATATGTATGTATGCTATCCGTGGACATCTACCTGTGCACTCTGAACTCTCGACTTGAACCCTTTCCTCCCAGTACTCACGTAACACGAACCATCGGCAACAGCAGCAGAGCCATAGCTTCCGCGCGCCATGTCCTCGGCTGCAGGGTCCCTTGCGCAGGACATGTTGCTGGCCTTCCACGACCAGCAGCTGTCCGATATCACCGTCATGGCCTTTGGCCAGACATTCCACCTCCACCGCCTGATCCTCCTCCGCTCCGGCTACTTTCGCTCCTTGATCCTCGGCCAGGGCGACTGGATCGAAAAGTCGCGCCAGGCCATCACCATCAAGTTTGACGACCCTTACGTGACCCTTCAGTCCTTCCAGAGAATCATCCACTGGCTCTATGGAATCGACTTTCACTTTCCTGAAGGCGCCGCTCCCATCAAGTTCCGCCAGACTGCAGCAACAGCAGTAGCAGCAGGAGGAGGAGGAGGAGGAGCCAGCCGAGGCGCAAACTCTCAAACAGGTATGGAAAGTGCAAGACACGGCCTCGGCCTCCGTTACGAGGCAACCCCAGGTCTTCTGCAGAATCACACGCCAAAGCCATTTATAGGGGCTATGGAAACAACCAACAGCATGGCGCACAGACGATATGATAACATCATGTTGGACCCCTCGGACAAGATTGACGAGCTTCTAATCTCCATGTTCGCAACGGCTTCATATCTCAACATTGCTGCACTCATGGACGAGATCTGTGGCGACATTGCGCTCCGCATCCGCGACAGTCGTGGCCTACTTCATTACATGGAATATGCGTGGAAGTTGAATAACGGCAAGGCCTGGGACATCATCCTGGCCCAGTGCTTCTACCAGTTCTTTTGGCGCACATACAAGTCGATGGCGCTGCGGGACATGCTGGTATCACAGGACATGCCGCTCGTGGGTCTAGTCAAGACCTTAATGGCAGAAACGCTGTGGGTGCCCAACGAGTTTGAGCGCTATCAGCTCGTCAAGGACATTATGCTGAAGCGCCTGGATCTGGACATGGAGAGACTGATGGCCTGGGTATTCGACTACCATGATCACGACTGGTTCATGGTCCTCAAGGAGCTGGATGACAACGGAACCTGGTCATATGAGCTCAGCCCAGACACGTTTCTAAACAACATTCTGGATTGGGAATCGACCTCAACTACTGAATATGAAGACGCTGTCGACACTGACAATGAGTGGGCCTCGACCACAAAGGAACTTCGACGGAGGAGCTCGATGGCCAGCAGTACCTTTCTCTTTGAGGAGGAGGAGGAGGATAGGACCGCCACCCCAACTGCTGAAAAGATTGCTGCATCAGCCATAGCCTCGAAGGAGCCGTCGTCATCGTCAATGGAGGGAGATCACAGAGTGCAGGAGCTCGTGGACCAGGAAGAACGGGCCAACGGAGGAAACAACGAGGCAGCGCACTCTGACGTGCTTGAAAAGAAAACATCACCACAGCCACAGTCGCCGCTTCTGGACACCACGCCCATCTCGTCTCCATCCCTGTCCGCAATCTCCATTTCCACAGACACCCTCCCTCGACATCAAGTCCGTGAACTGCTGATCCTCATGTACATACTTCACCACAGCATTCACTATACCCACATGTCCTTTGAAAACCTTCACCAGATTTTAACTGACGGTCTGGTTTTGCCCGCCCGAGTCAAGGATGCGTTCTGGAGACAACACCTCCTGCGGCGTATCGCCGTGAGCACTTCGCCGGCGCTTCCCTATCTAAGCGCCTCTTCGGCCCCAGCATACGGACGGTACCATGGTGCTGAGAGGCAACAACGCGAGAGACGAACACCTCAGTCCCCTGGTATCACAAGAGCAAAGATGTTTGCTTCCAAGTCCTTTCGAAAATCGCCCAGCCCTGTACATTCTCTGCCTACGCCAATCAACTCGCACGGCCTACTGCCCATTCGCTTCAGCACCTCGCTCTATATAAGCCGCCGAGATCTCATGACAGACGGCAAGCACTTTACGAGCTCGACATTCTATGGCGGAAGTTGGTGGAGTATTCAGGTCGGGAACTATCTCAACAGTGATGGCCAAGTGGGCGTGTTTTTGAGCTCTGCGCATGTACCTCGCGTTGTTCCAAAGTCGGGTGGCGCGAACACTTCTGATGGATCATCGACTGCATATGTTCGGCGTACCAACCGTGAGGGTAGCAATAGCAACACGACAGGACAGCAACCGCAGGGAAATGACAGCGGTGGTGGTGGGGTGAATGGCGATTGCTCGAGCGTTTACAAACGCCAGCGCGAGCTGACATGCAGCTACCACGTGTACATGACCACGAACGTAACAGAGCCGCTGCAGTATTTTGCTGCCACAGCCAGCAATCGGCTGGACAGGATCCGCAAGCGCGAACTCAGCCATCAACACCCGAGCAGCATCCACAGCATCAACAACAACACGGATGTCTTCCGGCCCCGCGTCATTGCGCAAGGATCATCCACTCCCACACTCCCAGGCTCCCCCGAGATGAGTTCTGGGGCGTTCGCAAAGCCGCTCTCGCAGCAAAATAAGATTGCCTCCGAGGATGAGCTGGTATGTGATGGCGAAGGAGACCTGTTCAAGCTGAACGATGGTTGGGGTTACAAAAAATCGGACTATCTTACGCGCGTTGCCAAGATTGTGCGGGACCAGGCGCCCAAGAAATTCAGCCAGCAAAGCCCGTATGCCGGTCATCAGTTGCGGACCACAGTGCATGGCGCGACTGATCCTGTAAGTCCTCCACAGAATCATGAGCAGCAACAACAACAGCAGCAGCACCAGCTCCAGCACCAGCACCAGCAGCAACAGCAACAGCAACAACAGCAGCATCCCGCCCATATGGGACAAGGATTACATCTCATGCCTCAAGGAGAACCTAATGGAGCTGGCCAGCAGCATCAGCAGCAGCAGCAGCAGCATGTGCAGCAGCCACTGCCAGAGCACCACTACCAACCATTGCATCAAGCGCAGCTACTCAATCAGTTGCAGCAGCAGCAGCAACAGCAACAGCCAGTGGTGCAGGCGCAAGCGAGCGCACCATCCCAGCATCAACCGATGGGCGTTCACAGCGCAGCAAGAAAGGATGAACTTGAGGAGGATGATGGGCTATGGATCTACTTTGTGGTCAAGGTAGGATGGTCCGACCGCGAGAGGACCAACGAAAAAGTGGTCAAGTAGTTGGGAGGTGGGGGGCTTGACCCATATTTTATTGTGCATATTAAAAAGCTTTGAAGACGCGTACAACAGGATTTGGCCAACAGCCTTCCCAAGGGGAGTGAGTATGATGGGATAGTTTCAATTGTCGCGTCGTAC
Source organism: Mortierella alpina (assembly GCA_029449245.1). NCBI lineage: Eukaryota > Fungi > Mortierellomycota > Mortierellomycetes > Mortierellales > Mortierellaceae > Mortierella > Mortierella alpina. Next base: position 377,027 of record JANATF010000003.1, on the reverse strand, counting down.
TAAATAGGTGAGCACTCGGTCGTAATGTCGGTGGGGATATAGCTCTCCACAAACTGCAGGAACGTCTCCAAAGGACACGCATCCAGTGTGCAGCCCAGCTTGGGATGCGCAGGCACCACCTTGCCCTCGTACAAAACTCGGATCACGTCTTCTGGCTTGCTCCTGCTGCTGTTCTTGGCTGGCTTGGTCCAGGTCTCAAAGATCAGCGTCGACGCATACGCAGGCCAGGGCGTGTTGGGCTCTGCAATGATGGAGAGTACCTGATCCAAGGACTGATCGTGTGCAGAGTAAAACTCAAAGGGCCGGACACGCTGCTGCTGGTGGCCACGTTTCTTGCTGCTTTTCTGGGCCACCGTGGCGCGGATGCTGGCTGAAAACGTTTTCAGGAACGGACCCACGGAGAGACGCTTCACCTCCTCCGCAATCTCCTCATACCGAAAAAGCCCCGAGAGATGGAATGTACTCTCGATCACGGCCTCGACCACCTCTTTAGCTGTTAAGCAGGACGCGGCATCGTCCTGGGCGCTGCAACCTAGAGGCAGATTGTTGCAGTGCCGAGGAACGACAAAATCTCCATTTATGGTGGAATTGTACTTTGCGAGGTGGGACACTCCAAGAACAGAGTTGACTTTTTGCATGAGGGCACGATTGCGCTTCAGGTGCTCGGTATAGGTGCGGGTCTTGACGAATGCATCGTAAAGCTGTCTGAGCCTTGGACAGGCAGAGCGGTTGAGGATCAGAGTCTCGATGGGCTCCGGGTAGGTATTCATGACCACGACGGCATCGCCCTTCCGACGGTGATGAGGGTAAAGCCCCGTCAAAAAGTTGGCTGCTGATTCTCGTGTGCGCGAGATGTACGTGTTGCGGACGTAGAGGTCGTCAGGGTTCAAGTATCTGGGCAGGAACTGGAGTTGATCCACATAGATGGCCCTCAGATGCTTGCCGACTTGCTTTGTTTGAGCTGAACCCCTGTTGGTAAGTTGACCCACCTCGCAGTTACCGCGCCAGTAGGATCCCGCTGCAACATAGAGATTTTCCTCCGAAACGAGAATGTTGGACTTTAGGATCGGGCTGGAGGTCTTGCGGAGGTTTTGGTCATTCGTTGCCATAAAGCTGTACTCTGCGGGATGAGAGCAGATGTCGTAGTGGGTGTCGTCTCCTGGGAGGACCTCCGACGGGGTCCTGTCGCCGTGGCGCATCATGACTTGCACCTTTCTCAGAGTGGCGTTCTCCTAGTTGAACATGTCCAAATGGAGCTGATCAGTTGGTAGGAGGAGTTTGTGGCAAGGAACGCATCACCCGTTGTAATGCAGATGTCTTCTTACCATGGGCTGATAAGTCCTGTGGGCGACAGGGGTGATGCCCTGACAGTAATTGTAATCGCTGTAGAGTCCAGGAGCTGAAGGTTGAGCAGCGGCCTGGGTAACAAGCACAGCAATGGCTGCCAAAGAGAGACTGAGTGTGTGCATCGTAAAAGGGAGATGTAATGGCGTCTACGCGTGTAAAGGAAGGGGGTTTGTTTTCGGACAGAAATGAGGAGATTTGTATACCTTTTCAGCACCTTATATACCCGAAAGAATGCACGCGACCCGGCGCCGCCACCTCGTTCTCTGGACACGTTGGTCCCTTCTGGGTTCTGAGCAGAGCGACAAAGACGCAATGGTCTATACAGGGAGATGTGGAGTAGGTTAAAGAAAGGTGAATTTCAGGTACCTTTTACTGTAGGCTCTATATTGACATACCGTCCACAGCAGGCTCTATATTGAACATTCCACAGCCCGCCATGCATAACCAGGTACCTGGTAAAAATCAAGCATGCATACCTTTGGACCACCAGTTCCATCGCCGCTCGGAACGATCATTCTTCCTACTAATTCGAAGCATTCAGAAGTTCAACGCATTCAAGTCCAGTTCTTGCAAAGCACGTCCCCATCTCGTGTCGCACAACTTCAATGTAATAGCGCTCTTTCTGCCATGTCCAGCACATCAAATCAGCTAAAAGCGATCTGCGCGCGAAAGGTAGGAGGTTGAGTGTGCTGGGTATGCTGGGCGTCCCCAGCGGGCTCTTGAACTCGATATGCCGGGGGTTGCAGGGAACAGGCTCTTTGTGCTGCTGGTATGTCTTGGATAGCAATTATTCTACCGTACAGCTGCATGGTGAATATCATCACCATGGTCGCGTCTGTGTAATACAACCAGGTGGCACAACAGGGTCGTACACAAAATGAACGACTTTTTGATCTTGGCTTCATCGCCTATGAATATTTTCTATGCAAACAGGATCCACAAGAAAGAGGGCATGGGCATTGGCATAGACATTGGCACTGGTTCTTGAGATATACCTACTGTTTTTTCGACAACTGTAATTGAGAATCGGCAAGTACTCTAGGTAGTATCACAAATTCACAAATACTCTCCTCATCAAATTTCCGCTCTACTCTACCATTCCACCACCGCCAGGTCTATCAACCCATCCTCCTCCTGTGTAAACACCTCCTCCAAACAGGGCCAGTACTGCTCTGCCCATTGCCGCTCTTCAAAATTTTCAAACCCAACCGCCATGTTCTGCAACTGCAGAGCCTCCAACCTCCCCAAACCACTCAACAACCCCAAGCCGCTCTCAAGCGTGACGAAAGGCACTCGTACTGCCGTCCTTGTTGAGGGCGATCCAGATCCAGAAATACCGTTTCGGACTGCACCTCTGCCTCATAGATCATATCATCCCATTCTTGCGCCTTCATCGAAATCCAAGTCCAACATTCGAAGCAGTCTCAAACTACCCAGTTGCTCATACGCCCGTCGTTGGATCTGAAAGGTCTCCACCATCGATGGGCCCTCATGCATGGGCCCCTCGAGTGGGTGGCCATCGTTTTACAACCAGAAGCAATCACAGGAAGAGCCCCACAGAAGAATAAGCAGGCTGACGTCCTCCATTGCCAACAGCAGTAGTATAAATGTCGCGGTAGGCAGTCGCTGTAGCAATACCCGCAGTGGCGGGGACACGGGAGCCTTGAGGAGATTTCAGGAGAGTGATGGCCGAGCTCTGCGAGGAGAAAGAGAACGCGGGAAAGAGGCGGAGGAGCGGCGAAGTCTAGAAATGTCGGTGCGGCAGCTTCGTAGGGAGCTCCAAGCGGCTCAGAACACCACGCATTCATCTTGAATGGGTGCTGCTACTTCCTTTTCTTTGTTCTCTTTCGTGTATCTCGTTGCTAATATCTGCATGGCCTCCTTCCAGTCATTCGACGTGTGTTCTTTTCTCTTCTCTGTAATCTCACTGTTGGTTTGCCACAACAAATGTAGTGTGAACATTACTCTATGCCACGGGCACGCGTATCAGTATCAATGGGATTGCCGCTCAAATGCGATCTCTGTCCTTCCTCATAAGAAATAATGCTTTCGCGTGAGCCCCGTTCTGCTTCAGGTCGCAGATCGCGTGTCGCTCCCACAGGATTGCCAAATCGGATAGTGGTAGGACAGGGATGTGCAGCTGTATGAGCACAAGTGAAAATTCGGACTAGCGCTCAGCGCACCCATTTTTTGGAAGCCAGTTGCGCTGTCGATCAAGATGTGGAGGTAGGCGGCGCGATTTGAAGAATACAAGAGCGAGCAGACGGTATGTGGCTGGTACTAGATGCCCCTGCATATTCATGCTCACCATAACCATTGAAAAATGCTCGAGGTACACAAGAAGGATCGAGGGCGAAGATTAAGACTGAGTACCGCTCCCACGCTCTTAAATATTTTCGTACCTTGTTCTCTTCTTTCTCTCCATCGATACACCTATTTTTCCAAAGAGCATCAAAATTGCAATCAAGAACCTGTAAGTGTGAGATTTTGCTTGAGGATGGAGTCGGATGTAGTGATAATGGGTTGCACCTACACTGCAAACTTCTTGCTAATCCACATATGGTGACCATTGATATCTTGCCGTAACTTGACCGCCTTTGACCACCAAGGAATCGAACTCTTGCGTACAAAGACATTGTTCTTGAGTCATCTCAGACCGACAGATACTGCTATCGCTCTTGGAGAACGCTCTCTCGTGTCTCTCTCCAGGTATTGCAATACACATGAATACACGCAATTGAATTAGCCATGGATACTTGTATGGTCGCTAACATGATCAGTTGTGTTTACTTGATACGTGCCTTAGTGCTACCGTCCTTGAACCTCATTGTGACATTTTGAAGCCTTCGTTGTTCTCCTCTTATCGTCGGTGTGGTAGCTTTGACTTTACTAAAGGTAAGAGCAGCCTATAGCTTTTCAAAACCAGTATCTTCATTTGCTCTTAGCAAGTGCTAACCGTATTGTCTCTATTGCAATGGATGCAGCATCAAGACAACTGCCATGAGCAATCCACTCAATAGTTCACCACCCGACATCGGGAGATCTACAAACAACTCATTGACACCGTCATTGACCGCCCATGGTCGATCTGTCAGCCATGGCGCCGCAACTGTATCGTCTCAGCAAGCCAGCTTGAGTTCCGGTGGCGACGATAAATCCATCTCGTCCCAGAAAACCAAGAAGCGGGACAAAATTCGAAACTTCTTTTGGTCAACCAAACATGAGGATAAGGTCACGATGCAAGATGGTCCATCTAAAACAAAGTTCCGCCACACTCGAGCTGCTAGCACCGACATCACCTCTGCAGTCTACAGTCTCAAAATTGGCAGCCCTGGAACGGGGTCACAGCCCACGCTCGGCAAGACTGAGGCTCGTTTGAATATCTTTTCGGAGAACGTTACCAAACCATCCACTAGAATCACATCACCAGAACTGGATGCGCGCATCGACAGCACATCCCAGCTCGCTTTGTACATCAGCCTTCTCCCAAAGAACATGGCTTCTCCCTTGCAGCGCGAAGGTCTCGAAAGTGCCTCAGATCTCCCAAACGAAGCGTCGTGGACCACGCTGTCCGATGATACACAGCAGGAATGGATCAGAGCCATTGAACAGAACCCAATCAAGCAAGAGCACCTCCGCTGGTTGGGGTCACGCATCGTTGAGGAATTTATCAAGAATGCTGTCAAGGATCCGGTCGCTGTGTCTGAAGTCGTTCTCCTTGGCTCTGTCCTCGATCAGGCACACTACCGCAAGTTGCTCAATTGCTTTATTTCGGAGCTCCAAGAGTCTGTTCTTCTGGATGTTGATCTGCTCCAAGGTCTCGTCCAGTTGGTCCAGTGTGCCGCGCCGGCGTATCTTCACGCCGATGATCTTGTCAAGATCTTGAGTATTCTGAGAAAACGCCTTGGAGACACCCATCAGCAGTCGTCGGAGCATCAGTATCATTTAACCTTGGCTGTCTCGCGCCTCCTTGATGTCATGGCCGAGCCAGAGCACAAAGTCAAAGATCTATCTCGTGTCGAGGAAAGGGAGCCTCTGGCCTCAGTTCTTTCAGGATTGCAATCCAGCTCGGACCCATATCTGATGTATCAAGCACTGTACGCATTCCAGGCTTTGCAGTATGTTCCAGATGACGAATCCACCCTTCGAACCATCATGCGATACTCCCTAGGAGCCGCAGAGAGCCTTATCAAGGTGTCGGGAGTCATTCAGTTGAACTTTGACGGACTACTCGAAGGTCTCGTGCAGATGCAAAAGACTGTCGAGGAGACTTATGGGATTGCCAAGTCCAGCTACGAAGGCATCAGCTCATTGATTGACAGTGGGCGTGGACTGTTCGATAGTCTCAGAGCGGGCCTTGTCTCGGGCCACAAGCATCCGTGGTACCCAGCCGTACTTACCGCTGCAGCTCTCTGTCGGGCAGGCCAATTTGTCTGTTTCAGCAAGCTGGTTCGAGAGGCTCCTTGCCGTCGTGATCCTCGATTCCAGTGGGGTGTAAGTCAGCTCCTGGGCGAGATTGTGATTGATGATGAATGGGAGTCCTGCATCCGTGAGCAAGCTGTCAGTTTTCTGGAAGATCTGTACTTGAATGATGCTGATTGGGCTCAGGACGACAGCGTCAGGTCTTGGATGCTGACCATTCTTGGCAAGATCTCGGAGGTGCCTGATCATGCAGTCAGAGACGTGGCCCTTGCTTTTCTGCAGGTCTCATTGAACAATGGCTCTACCATCGTCACGCATCCCTACCCATTGAGGTCTCACCTCCCTATCCCAATGAAGTCGCCACTTCTGGCCCTAGTCCAAGACATTCCTTACCTTGAGTACGATCTCAATGACCTCCGCCTCAGACGACTCAAAGAGTACAGCCAGACCGTGTACACCCCTCCTCGGGCCAAAGCCAACCTTCAGGCTGCTGACAAGGATGCTCTACCACTCATGGAGACGATCAAAGAGTTTCTCGAGAGCGACGGACAGGTATTCTTGATACTGGGTGATTCAGGAGCAGGAAAATCAACATTCAACAGACACCTTGAGCACGAGCTTTGGAACAACTACAAGCCAGGTGGCCACATACCGCTATTCATCAACCTGCCTGCTGTGGCCGGAAGCTATTGGGATATCATTGGTGAGCAATTGCGGAAGCACAAACTCAAGGAGGACAAGATCAAAGAGCTGAAGGAGAATCGGAAGATGATCCTGATTTGCGATGGTTACGACGAAACCCAACTCAAAGTCAACCTGCACTCGGAGAATATGCTCAACCAAGAGGGACAAGCAGACACCAAAATGATTATAAGCTGCAGGAGCACCTATCTTGGACAGGACTATCGCGACCAATTCCGTCCTCAACAGAATGATCGCTACAGCACCTCTGGTGCTAACCTGTTCATGGAGGCCGCCATTGTTCCTTTCTCAAGAGACCAGATTCGGGACTATGTTGATCAGTTTGTGCGAGATCCAGAGGTACACAAGCTGATTGGTGATGGACCCGTCTGGAGTTCTGAGAACTATATGGATAAGCTGAAGTCGATCCCCAACTTGATGGAGCTGGTCAAGAACCCTTTTCTTCTTTCTCTGTCGCTGAGTGCATTGCCTGGCGTGGTCAAGGACGGAACCGATATCACCAAGCTCAAAGTGACTCGTCTGACTCTCTACAACTCTTTCATCGATCAATGGCTGGACATCAGCAAACGACGACTGAGGACGATCAAACTATCGGCGGAGGCAGACAGCGCACGACAGGAACTACTTGAGGACGATTTTGCCGCAATCGCCGTGGACTTTCTCAAGAACCTCGCGGCTGCTATATTCAAGGAGCAGGATGGAAATCCAGTTGTCCAGTACACGCAAAGAAGCGACAAAGGGACATGGAAGGTCGAGTTCTTCGGACCAAAACCAGATATCACGCTCCTCCGAGAGTCCAGTCCGCTGTCGCGTTCAGGTGTCCAGCACCGTTTCCTTCATCGCTCGTTGTTAGAGTACTTTTACTCTCGACACATACGAGAGACCAGTGAGTCAGATGCACTGTCTGATATTTCTCGAGATCTGGCCGAACACCCTCTAAGCCAAAGGATCATTGTCAACGAGCTGTCGATTGTCCAATTCCTAGCCGAGCACGCCCAAGACGATTCTGGGTTCCGACAACGACTTCATCAATTTGTCGAGCAATCGAAAACAGACGTCTCGGCTAGCCAAGCAGCAGCCAATGCCATCACTATCTTGGTTCGGGCCGGCGTGACATTCATTGGGGCCAATCTAGCAGCTATCAAAATTCCCGGCGCTGACCTGAGTGGTGGACAGTTCGATTCAGCTCAACTGCAAGAAGCAGATTTGAGAGGCGCCAACCTTCGCAATATCTGGTTGCGTCAGGCAGATTTGAGCAACACGCAGATGGAGGACGTCCGATTTGGCGAATATCCGTATCTTGAGGAAGAAAGCCAAGTGTTATCGTGCGCGTACTCTCCAGATAGGACAACACTTGCTGTAGGTCTCAACAGTGGCACAATTAGCTTGTACAACACCGCAACTTGGGAGAAGACACTCAAACTAAGCGGCCACACCCACTCTGTGACAAGCGTGGTGTTTTCGCCAAGTGGCCAGCAGATTGCCTCGGGCGGTTACGACAACACGGTGCGGCTCTGGGACGCACAAACCGGTACACCTGGTGCCATCCTAAGCGGCCACACCGGCTCTGTTAACAGCGTGGTGTTTTCGCCAAGCGGCCAGCAGATTGCCTCGGGCAGTTCCGACCTTACGGTGCGGCTCTGGGACGCACAAACCGGAGCACCCGGTGCCATCCTAAGCGGCCACACCGGCTCTGTTAACAGCGTGGTGTTTTCGCCAAGCGGCCAGCAGATTGCCTCGGGCAGTTGGGACAAGACGGTGTGGCTCTGGGACGCACAAACCGGTGCACCTGGTGCCATCCTAAGCGGCCACACTGGCTATGTTCTCAGCGTGGTGTTTTCGCCAAGCGGCCAGCAGATTGCCTCGGGCAGTTGGGACAAGACGGTGCGGCTCTGGGACGCACAAACCGGTGTACCTGGTGCCATCCTAAGCGGCCACACCTCCTATGTTAGAAGCGTGGTGTTTTCGCCAAGCGGCCAGCAGATTGCCTCGGGCAGTGGAGACAACACGGTGCGGCTCTGGGACGCACAAACCGGTGTACCTGGTGCCATCCTAAGCGGCCACACCGGCTCTGTTAACAGCGTGGTGTTTTCGCCAAGCGGCCAGCAGATTGCCTCGGGCAGTTACGACAACACGGTGCGGCTTTGGGACGCACAAACCGGTGCACCTGGTGCCATCCTAAGCGGCCACACCAGCTCTGTGACAAGCGTGGTGTTTTCGCCAAGCGGCCAGCAGATTGCCTCGGGCAGTTCCGACAACACGGTGCGGCTCTGGGACGCACAAACCGGTGCACCCGGTGCCGTCCTAAGCGGCCACATCGGCGATGTTAACAGCGTGGTGTTTTCACCAAGTGGCGAGCAGATTGCCTCGGGCAATTGGGACAGGACGGTGCGGCTCTGGGACGCACAAACCGGTGCACCTGGTGCCATCCTAAGCGGCCACACCGGCGATGTTAACAGCGTGGTGTTTTCATCAAGTGGCCAGCAGATTGCCTCGGGCAGTTCCGACAACACGGTGCGGCTCTGGGACGCACAAACCGGTGCACCCGGTGCCATCCTAAGCGGCCACACCGGCGATGTTAACAGCGTGGTGTTTTCACCAAGTGGCCAGCAGATTGCCTCGGGCAGTGACGACAAGACGGTGCGGCTCTGGGATGTGAAATCAAGTCTTTGTTTGGCTACTGTAAAGGGTTTCCGTGGTTGGATCTTGTCGATCGCATGGAGCGCAAGTGCACACGGCAGTCACTTATTAACTGGCTGCGGCGATAAATCCGTTCGTATGTGGAAGGTCAAAGGAACCTGTCATCCCGTGTCTGTGCACCTAGTCTGGATCTCTTTGCATGACCAGCTTGTTGTATCAGATACCAACATCTTGAACACGCAGGGTTTAAGCGGTACAAATAGGAAACTCTTAGAACAACGCGGCGCTTTCAGCAAACAGATATCTCTGGAAGAGCCGTAGGTGTAAATAGTATGTATTAGTACCTACACTCTCCTCTCTAACAATATCACATTTGCAACTCATTTCCATGTTTATTCGGAGTTCTCGCTTGTCTTTGCAATCTCTTCTGGGAGCGGGAGGACACGCGCTGGCCACTGTCCGCAGATGACACAGAAGGTCTGGTCCGGCGTCGAGAGATTGTACCCACAACCGAGGCAAGGGTCACTGCCTTCCTTCCTTCCTCAGCTTCTCCGGGTAGGTGCTCATGTCATCGCCAACGACCTTCTTGAACACCTTAAAGCACTGCAAATGTTCAACATCTCGGATATTGATCCCCTTCTGCTCAAAAATGCGATCCTGCTCTTTGAGATCCTAGGCCGACATGGACTCTTGAAACATCTTTGGCAGAATCGTTGTACCCGAACCCACCTCAATGGGCTCCTTCTTTCTCCAGGCCGAAAACGTTTCGACATCAAAGGCCGTGCGCAGAATGAACTTGCTATAGAGCTGTTGACCCGAGAGTCGGTCCTGCCATTCTCGGTCAACAGGGTGGTCATAGTAATCGATCTTTACATCCCGCTGCGAGAACGCATTGAGCTTTGGGTCGAGGTAAGGCTGAACGAGTTGCAGTCCCAGGTCCATGGCCAATTGCACAACCAAGAATTGCATGATCTTGGTCAGCTTGTCGGAATACGCCTGCAGACGCTCTGCAGATATGTTGTACAGGAACGCATAGCCCACGAAGAGCTCATCGGCACCATCGCCTGTCATGATGGTTGTGTAACCCAGCGATCTGGCGACGGACAGACCCCTGGTAATGACTATTCCGCTGCGGAGTTCCACGGGATCAAGGGTCTGGAGGGTCTGGGTAAACTCGAACTCCTCAAGGACCGAATCCAGTGTGATACAACCGTGGTATTTTAAGGTTGGCGAACAATCTGTTTTCCACCCCACCACTGAACCCCACAGCACACGATTCAGCGATGCCTCAGACCCATCTTCAACGACACACCACCTGGTTGCATGAAATGAGCGGAGACAACCAGGACGCGCCTCATAAGCTGGTATCGACGACCTCTCTAACGTGCTTCAGGAAGTGCACGCAAAGAACCTGACCACCTACAGCAGCCTCTGGAATACCCAGCTACTGTCACAGACAAAACTGAGGAACAGGACCCATGCTGGGACATTGTAGTTATCACAGCGGGTGATGCCCAGCAACGAAAGTGCTATGAAAGTTATGAAAGTAGAATCGGCGATAAGCTCGCCAATGGTTTCATTCCTCAGCGCGCAAAGCAAGGTGAATCGATGTTCATTCCTGAATCTTTTGTCCTGTTAAAGTTCCTAGGTTGCTATCAAAAACTTCGCCTTTTTTCATTCTGCTCTGCACTCGTAGATACGATGTCATTGATGACCCACCGTTGTTCAGCCTAGATACGTCTCGTTGGTTACCTTTCCCGCCTGATTGTTGTCAGGAGATCGTCGAATAGTGAAAAACGAACGCGTTCCTGCTCTTTACGTGGGTCCTGACGAGAACGGTGCAGTGGGTCGTTTTCAGAGTCTCCATCGGAAATGTGCTGTCGCTGATCTCTATAATAAAATCATGACAGGCGCTCCTTAGAGTGCGGTGTAGGGTGAGGTAACGACGATGTGCTGGAGTTTTTGGAGTTGGGGTCGCGGCCGGGAGAACGCCTCGCAGTGCCCCTTACACTCTCAAGGCTCTCGCGGCTGTGGGCGGCGTGACAGGAAAGCCGACTGTGCTGCTTTTGCTGTATCTGGTCCTGCTCTCGATGATCTGGCTGTAGTTGAGGCTGGCGATGGCGTTGATCGTTTTTGTTCAAAGAGAGGCTTCAAGGCCGCGGCTGTGAGGGTATCGAGACTCCCTCGACTCTCAAGCACAGCCTCGGGTTGTTGATTTTTTTAGCAGCTGCTTTCGGCCAACGGTGGTGTTCAGGAAGCAAAAGGTTAGCAAAAAAGGGTGGAATGCAGAAACCGCACCAAGCCCATTTGACCGTGCGCGGTGTGATTGGCCATTTTTTTTGTCACTGTGTCTCGGCGCAACAAATCGCACGAGCTGCGGTGCATGGACCACAACTGGGAAACAAAAAAACGAGCCTTTGCGCTTTCTTCTCTCTCACCACACCCCCCACAACAGCACACTTTGAACCTTCCTTGCAAAACTTTTCTCTGATCTACAGAAAAGAAAAACACTCCTGCAGTTGCGCTCTTCTCAATCTACCCACCCAGAATGAACACCAGCCACGATATCAAGCCCCCAAACCAGTCTCAAACTGGCTCCTCCTCCTCCCAACAGCAGCACCAGCAGCAGGACCAACAAGGCGACAGACGTCGTGCTTCCATGGTCCACTCCACCCACTCGCATCTAGAGACCTTTGACCAGGCAACCCGAGACCAGCTTCAAGAACAAAAAAGCAAATCGTCCCACTCTCTCGCGGACAAGCTACCGGCCTCTGCCGTGGACACGGACTTGGGCTTCCAGGAAGCCAACTCGGGCGTGCAATTGGATAGGGATGTGCAGCGTAGCCGCCGTGTTGCAGACGAGAGCAAGCAGAAGGTAAATCCTAAGATGCCTGCAAAGTGCAGACAATATGAGGGCATGGGGCAATAATGCAAATGTAGGAGAAAAAAAAATGCCCGTCCATGACGACATTCACACTCAGAGACACTAACGCCCAAATACCTCTCGACTCTATTTTTTTCATCACCAGGCGTCAGGGTCAAGCAGAGGGGGATCCTGGTCAAGCAATCAAGGCAAGCTACCGTACGTGGAGTAGCCTCATCGTCCTTAGTCTGGGAAAAAGAAAAGGCGACACGTAGTGCATATATCTCGTTTGCCCTTCATCATCATAGCCTACTGCAGAGAGCATTATCATAAATTAAATGCTTTGATGCGTTGATGCTTTGATGCTTTAATGTTTTATACATGTTTTTTGGTTGGATTTTTTCTTGGATGCTCGCTTATGAAAAGTCGGCGATATCGCTTGCATCCAGGGAAGCCCTGCGCTTGGCCAGAAGATCATTCCGGGCCTTGCACTTTGTGACCTCGGTCGGCCAATCCGTCTTGTAAATCACCCACAGTTCTCCGAGTCCGACCAACCACAACGCCACACACAGCGCCGACCACAGACCCTTGAGACCCCACCCGAGCTGGAACGCCAAGAGATAGCCGAGCGGGAAGGCCACCAAGTAATAGGCAATCAAGTTCAAGTACGCTCCCAAGTGCTGCAGTCCAACGCCTCGAAGCACACCTCCTCCAACGCCTGCAAGACCGTCGCTGATCTGGTAGAGGGCCACCAAGGGCAGGATCATCGCCACCGTCGACACCACGTCCGCATCCTCGCTGAACAAACGACCCCACCGTTCCTTGAAGACAATCAGCATCAGCGAGTTGATCATGCCAAAGATAATCGCCAGCGCAATCGACACGCGGGACGAGATCTTGGCAGACCGGGCGTCGCCCATGCCAATCAAGTTGCCGACTCGATTCGACGCCGCAATTGAAATACCAAACGGAATCGTGTACAACAGTCCCGAGGTCTGGACCACGACCGACTGAGCCGCGAGGGCGACCGTGCCAAGGTACGACGCCGCGAGCGAGACCACCTCAAAGGCCCACCATTCTGTGCAGACCATCATCACGCCAGGCAGAGCCAGCTTCATGAACGCGCGCCAGCCCGTCAGACAGTCCCGAGTCCATCCACCCCAGCCCTGGTAGCCGTCCACAAAGCGGATATAGAGCAGGAGCAGGATCAACATGTTCCAGTACGAGATGGACGTTGCGATGGGGGCACCAATGTATCCGAGACCAATGTACTTATTCCAGACCAATGTGTAGTTCAGCACGACGTTGATGGGCGAGGCGATCAAGAGGACATAGGTGCTGGCGTGCATGTTGCCCTGAGCCTGCAGAAACTTTTTCACACACTCAAAGATCAAGAATGCTGGTGCTCCTGGCAAGAGACCCTTCAAGAAGATGGCGGCGTGTTCGGCAAGGGCGGGTTCCTGTCCCAGGAGAGAAAAGATGTACTCGGACGAGAGCCAGATGCCAGCAATGGGGATGAAGAGCACCATCAGCACCAGGATGGCCCGCTGGAGATGGAGTCCGAGAGTGTGAGGATGGTGGCTCGTGTAGGACTGTGAGCAGAGCGTGTCCAATGCTGTTGCCGTACCCAAAGAGACGGACCAGCACGTCACTGCTGCAAACATGGAGGCCAAAGAGGACGCAGCCAATTCTACAAGAAAAAAAAACAAAATGAAAAGCAGGGGAGGGGTTAGTGAATATGCAAGTCATGCATGTGCATGCGGGAATGAATTGTACTGTAGGAGGTCCAGACTGCAGGAAGTGCGCTAAGGCATCCTCTACCCCGCATTCAGACCGCGCTGCTGGCCCGATTCCCTGCCTATGCCGCCGCACCCAGTTTTCTCCTGCACGTCCTTTTCTCTTTTGCTCTTTGTGTCATGGAGACAAAATAGGTGCCGCTACGATAACGATAGAACTGAAAATCCCGCTTTTTGCGATGGCAATCGCACAAATCGTTGCTTGCATATTGGTCCGTTGGTGCTCTCTCTCGCTGCTGACTTGAAGAATGAATGATAGATTTTCACTCCCAGATCCTCTATGCCCCTCCCCTCTGAGGCCCTCGCTCGCAAAACAACAAGAAACAGGTTGTGCAAATCGGGGCGCACATGAGATTGTCCGCGCAGAAAGCACTGTTGTTGTTGCTGTTGCTGTTGTTGTTGTTGTTGTTGTTGTTGTTGTTGTGCACCGTCCACGGTCCATGGTCCATTCTCCTCCCAGGCTACTCCAAAACTCATACGCGAGTCCAGGGTGCTAACTGGATTGTAGTCCTCCGCTTTTTGCTGTCGTACTGCTGCTCCCTAAATCCGCATAATCGACCCCTCCGCCCTCCTCCTTGGAAATTCTCATGCTCACCAAAAAGTCCCTCTTTTTTCTTCTTGTGTCCTGTTTCTGTGTTCAATCGGGTCATGGCGAGAAATGACGAATTATGGTGCTGCATCGGCTAAACATGAGCTGCGTCAAGCTCCTCGTGTCTCATACTCTCTCACGCACACGTTACTGGCAGAACATAAAAATCGCTCTCACCAATCTGCCCATGCCATGCTCTTTCCTTATCTCGGCTCCTCTTGAACCACTTCTAGACAAGCAGGACTGTGCGCTGCTGGCCCGATTCACTCCTATTTTTGTTACTCTTCCTGGAGCGACTCTGCGCCTGTTGTTGGTCTAACCCATTGCAGATCTCATAACGTAATAAAGGGCCCCTCCGCTTCTTTTTTTCTCTTTTTTTTCTTGTTCATATAGCTCATTCTTCTGTAACCTACCAATGGATCCGAGATGGCCCAATGAAATTAGACTGGCCAGTTGAAGGGAGTTCTGGAGAACGTACGTCAGCACGACCGGGCCTGAGTACCGCAGCAGGATCCTGAACTCTCTCAGCGTGAGCTCTTTGACTGTCAGGTATCGTCCAGAGTCTCCCATGTACGATGCTGCTGATCCGTCCGTGCTGTCGCTGCTGCTGCTACTGCGTCGGTTCTGGTAACGGTCATCGGTGAGAGTGTCGACAGACGAGGGCTTGCTGTTACTGTGCTGCTGAGGACCAGGCACAGTGGCCGCGCCGTAGGATGAACGAGATCCGCCATCAACGGTGTAAGGCGGGTAGTTGGTATCGTGTTGGTCTTGACGGAGGTTATCCTTGCGGTGCGCGTGGGCTGTGCTCAAGGGCGCCTTGGTGATGAGGGGTGACCGTTCAGAGCCGGCATGGGGTCCCTGCGTAAGAGACTGGGCGGCGGGCGGGCTGGGCGGGAAGGCATGGTCGTATGCCTGCTCGAAGGAATGCTTCGGGAAGGAGGACATTGGAATGGAAAAAGGGAGTAAGGGCGATCAGACGTGAAAGGGGAGCACAAGACAAGAACAGAATGAGAACAATGGTATAGGGAGCAATGAGGAGCACAGGAGACTATATACAAAGGGACATGAGCAGAATCAGGCGAGCAATGAGGATGCAAAGGACTGGCTGTGGATGATAAAAGAAAAAAGAGAACAGAAAGAAAGAGCAGAGAGAAAAGAGAGAACGAGGGAGAGAGAGAGAGAGAGAGAAGAGAGCAAGGACAACCTCTACTTATTGGCAAAGCAGGAATGCCATGTTATGGTGGACAACGGCTGAGAGCGCCCTCGGCGGTTGAAATCTGGCTGGGCCTGAAAATACGCATATGCACACCGTTGCTTCTTTGGCCCTTTTTGCGCTTTCTCTTCCTTCTCTCTTTTTTTATCCTCCTTCCGCGCACCAGCATGCTGCGACCCTGCTCGGATGCCATCATGGACCCACGATAAATACGAACCAAAGTCGAAGAAAAAGCATCCAAGTTCAGGACAGGCACAGAGACCAAAACGAAACAACATACTAACACCCCCCGCTCCAAAAGGTCTTGGAAACCACCTTGCGCATACCTTGGGCCTACACATTGCTATCATCGCACAGAAAGATACGCTTTGTTCATACATGGTTATCTGTCTACAGTAGAAAGACTACTGCACCTGGGAGAGGTGCCAACGAGCAATTAGGCCGATGGCTGGCTGCATGCCACTCTCGGGCTGGGTTATCGGAGGTGACATTTTTTAAAGTTTTTTCTTCTTTTTTGCAGTGGATCAATTCTAATGGCCGACATCTCCCCTTCTGGCTCTCCAAGGGACGATGGAACTGGTCTGTGCCCCCCTGTGTAGCGAACCAAGAGTAAGTGCAACGTGGGACATGGGGCTAGTATTGTAGAGAGACAAGAGGGATAAATAGGTTTCCTACAGTAACACTGTCCGCGTCTATAGTTCCCCCCCCCCAATAGCCTGATTCACAGAACGGCAAGTTGCCTCTAATCGACTCCTTTGGCACTTTACCCGCAGAGAAATAAGAAAGCGTTTGTTGATGAATGCAATGTCGGAACTGTTTTATATTTGAAAGCCAAGAGAACAAAAAAAAAAAAGACAAGAGGAAGGGGAGAGAGGGGAGAGGAGGTGTGGGGGAAGGGGTGGTTTTTATGCGCTCACAACCAGCCCGTTGGCAGTTCCAATATCCTGCGCCTTATGGGCCATCTCCACATCCGCTGTATAGTTGTGATGCTGTCCATGTGTGACATGCACCTCCACTTCCTCGCTATCACCCTCCTCGCCGTCGTCGTCGTCGTCATCGTTGTCACCGCCTTCATCCTCATCTTCATCTTCATCTACCTCCTCACGTTCGTCCTCTGAACCGGCCTCCATCCTAACATCCTCATCGTCTTCATGAGACATCATCTCGTCGCCTTCCATATCTGCGTTCACCATGCTGCGAATCTCCATCTTGCCGCCGCTGCTGCTCTGGATTGTACCATGTCCGTTCGAGACTGCGGTTGTATGTGAAATGCCTGATGTTGCTGCTGCTGCCTCTATGCTTATCTTTGCGGATTTGGGGGGTCGTCCTGGCTTTCCTGGCTTCCTTTTAATCGTTGTAATGTCCTCCATCCCATTCTAGACAGTACGAGTCAATTTTTATGATGAATATTTTGCAAACACGACAACACAATAACTGAAACGATGAAAGGAAAAAAAAAACTGCAACGGACTTACGGCTCCATGGACAAGCTGCTCGTGCTGGTACTGTGTCATCTCTTCCAGATACCGCTGTCGATCCTGGATAGCCAACTCAGAGTAGATCTACAAAGACCCAAGTGAACAGGCAGGAAAGAAAAAAGGCACGCCAGGTGAATCCAGGAACACTCTTAACAATGAACTGGGGAGTCCTAACAACAGTAAACTGTTCTCAGGGCATCAATGGAACCCCTGTCGCCTCACGATGTATCGACAGCTGGCTTCTTGTTGGTCGTAGGGGCGCTAATTTTCCTGCTAAAGAACGCTGGTCTCGTCCATCCATGCAGCCAAGTTCCTCGATGCGGATCGATCATTTTTTCGATCGCTCTGTCCAACAATGCATGTCAAAAGATAATGTTGTTCCTGAACGGTCGAGTAGATACTGGGCAGCTCAGGTGAGATGCAAAAGGCAGGGAAACCAAAGAGAATAGAGGCACGCATAGTTGGTGCAGTACCATCAAACTATTACAAAAATATCATGTCTGGCTGGACGGGGTGTACCTTTTTCTCGGTCGAGGGCATGGACTTCCACTGCAGCCCAAGGAATTTGGTGAGTTCGCTCTGATTGCCTTCCTTCTTTTCCTCGCGTGCCTGTTGTCGGTGTTGTTGTGAAAAGATGAAGAAAGCATTCGAAGGGCGCTTTGGGGCTAAGGGGTCCTTACGTCTTTTCTTGATCGTCCTCTTCCCACCGGTCGTGGGCAAATGTGCGCTTGCCTGAGGAGGCTCCATGATGTGCACCGACATCGGACCCCCAATGGAGGACGATGCACTGTGCTGAGCGGACCTTGCTATAGAAGACTCTATTGAAGGCGGTGTCTTGGATCGACCATGAGCGTTCACTGAATTGGAGGGAGGTGCTAAAGAGTTTGAAGATCCGTGGCGTCCGTGGAGCGATTGAGAGGTGTGGTGCGAATAGGGATGTCGATGATGCTTATACCGATCCAAAGAGTGGCGATTGTGGCGGCGATGCGACCTAGAAGACGACTCGCCGCCGTTTCTCTCTCCTTCCATATCCGAGTCTGAAGAGGATGAGGACGAGGACGAAGGATTTGCTCCGTGTTCCGACTGGTCTAATCTATCGAACAGGAAACTGATAGATATGCAAGCAGATACCGTGAGAAGCGTGCAAAGAGGTGTGAGATCGAGGGTAGCAGCATGGCGGTATGGGCTGCTATAACTCTTACCTTCTCTCGACGCGCAAACGATGAATGTTCTTTCGGGCACGGCTCAATTTAATGTTGAGCACATCATTATCCTATTGTGCAGCGAAAAAGCCCAAAAGAGCATACGAGCGGTAAGCGGCCAAGCCAGGTTGAGTCAAACTCGACCAAGTCTTCTGACAAGAAGTATGTAGAGAGGGGAAGGGAGCGATAAGGGACAAAGAGCAAGGGATAAATAGATATAGAAGGCCAGGGCGAGTCGCGAGAGCGAGACAAGGGTATGTTTGCCTTCATAAGCCTGGCCTGTCCGCGTGTGAATATGATGTGATCATGCCAGGTGCCCGGGTGGACCAAGAGAAATGATGTATCCTGCAGAGAGGTATTTACAACGAGATACCTCGTCCTTATTCTGTGTCTGCAGAACGATGAAAGAATGTTTTCTTTTTCCTCCGATGGTTCAAATAATATAGAAAATAATGCAATTTGGTGCCAAAGAGCTGCGGAAGAACAGGGAAATGAGTCGAGTCTGGGGGGGTCGGCGAACAAGCATATGGAAACAAAAGACAGGGTGATAAGCCCGCAAGACTCGTCCTCCTTCATCCTCTCCTTACAGCACTTGCGCTTTCCAGTTGTCACTTTTGCTTCTCCGCAACTGCAAAAAACCCAATCTTGGCTCAAGAAAAATAACAACAAAGGGGAAACAACGAACTTACATCTTCAATGTCCCGTATCCGCTTCTTGAGATCCTTGTATTTTCGTCTGTATTTGATGTCTAAGCGGGAGGGAAGCGGAATGGTTTGAGAATGCAGGTGGCTACAGGACAAGCGGCAAGCGATGGTGATCAAGATGAGAGCGGGAAAGGTGAAGCACAATGCAGCTCCCACTAAGCTTGGCCAAGCATAGTCCCCTTCAGGCGTGTACAAAAAACAGACGCGTCGAAATTGCATAACCACGTCGAGACGAGAAAATTCGGGTGCAGGGGGCATATATTTCCTACCCTCTGCCGAGCTGGCACTGGCGCTGCTCTTGGAGATGTCTGCCGTAGGTGTTGGATGGTTGGCATGAGCGGGAGGATTGCTGCCGTTACTGGGCAAAGCGGTGGCGACGGCCTGCTTTCCCTAGGAGGGCGTAGGCAGAATAGTACGGCAGCAGGAGATAGGGAGCAGAGATGTCAGTCAAATGTCCCGAGCTTCTTTTTCGTGGGCGCGTTCTGCTGGTGAGGCAGATATGAAATACTAGGGATCCAGCAAGGATGGCTTTATGGAGCACAGCGTGGATACTGTAGTACTGTAGAGAGAAGGCGCCATGTTTACCTTTGGCGAGCTGCTGCTGAGGTTGACTATGGTCGACAATGCAGACATGTTGAATTGTGAGCTGCAACGAGCGAATGGGGTAGCTCTGAAAAAGACGTTGGAGCAACGGTCAGGGCAAGGGGGTTGGGTTGGCGTGAGCAGGAGATTCGGCTGGAATTGCGAGAGTGGAGTGGAATGGAGAATGGCGAATTGGCTTGAGGAGAAAAGGAGGAAAAGGGCTGGCGAGCAGGAGGGAGCGGAGGGGGTTTTGTTTAGTCAGTCAGTGGGCGGACAGAGAAAGAGGAACAACGACAGAGAACGAAGGACAGAGAACGAAAGGACTGAGAACGAGGACTGAGAACGAGGGAGCTGAGGCAGAACTAAGGCAGAACTGAGGCAACAGGATGAAAGTAGCGCGAGAGTTCAAACAGAGTGGATCACAACATCATCACCGCGCTCCTGCTCCTCTGCAGGCCGTCTGTGGCCTTTCTTTCCTGGCAGCCCCTGTCTTTCCTTTTGCCTTCGTTGTTGTGTTTCCCTCGTTGGGCAAGGAAACAAAGCACTCTCCAACACACTCTTTCTCACTCTATCTCTTTCTCTCTCTCTCTCCTTTTCACTATCGCGGTCTCTCTTTTGGCTCTCGTGTTCCCCTGTTCTGTGTTCAAACTCCATGCAGAAAGGGAGCACCACAACAAAGAACACCCACGCACTCTGCCCATCCTCCCTGTGTCCTCGACTGCCTCAATGCACACAAGCACAAGCCCTCGAAAGTGATATGAAGCACACACTGCATGGCATTTGTGAGGACAGCCATGTGCAAATGGCCTGCCTGAGTGGATCGATCCGTCACTTTGCTTGCAAAGAGACCTGTATAACCTTGGCTCTTTATCGAGATGAACAACAACACTTTTTTTTTTTGCCCCAAGAAAATACAAATAAGGGCACGCCTTCTTTCAAAGCCAAAAAAAAAGTATGCTCTCTCCTCTCCACAACCGTCCTTTCAAATCCCTCTGTCTTCTAACGGCCCTTGATATTGCTCCTTGTTTACTCTGCATTGTTTCCCGAGGATTTCTAATTGCGTGCATCAAACGATCCCTCATGAGATCCCGTTCAGATGCTACCGCATACCACACATACACTCGACCGATCTCGCTTCTCTCCTCCCCTACCATTCCTTCCCTCACACTCTATATGCCTACAGTATGGCTTCCTAAACTGACCAAGGGGTGGGAAGGCTCTGTACCTCCTGCACGATACCAGTCTCCCCCGTTCGTCATGGCCCCTCCTCCCACCTTAGTTCACAATGACGACGGAAAACAAACATTTTTCCCTCGTGGAGGTCCATCAAAAAAAACGTGGCTCTGTTCAATTCCAGGTGCTCTGAAAATAGATTTTCTTCCTCTTCCTCCTCTTCCTCGCGCAGCTCAAAGGGACAAAGAAGCCCTCAACGAACAACTGACTACATTGTATGCTCGCTCACACAATTTCTGCAGAAAACAGCGCCTTGGTATAATAATGCTATATATCTTGCAGCCCTCCTTTTCTTCCTTGCTCTAAATTGTCTGCTTTCCTTTGCTGAGCACTCCTCCAAATGGACTCTTTGGTCGAGATGTCGAGAATGCTGATCCGTCCGGGGCCTGGGGCTGTGGCTGTGACCGGGAAAAAGCCTTCATGAACCCTGCGCCAGGTGAAGAGCTGCCGCCTGCGGCTGATTCTGGTGTAGACAGTCCACTTGGACTCAACAGACCCTGTGCGATCTGCTGCTGAAGTCGCTCCTCCTTTTCAATCTCGTCCGCAACCCATAGAGCGCATCCCACAATGTTGGTCCACATGAAAAGCAGGTTGGCGATCGGGATCATCTCCAATCCCACAGCCACCGCGCCGAACCTGATGGAGCATTCAAAGACAATAAAGTAGAGAGTTAAAAAAAAATGCGCGCATTTTGTGTTTCAGGACTTGGCTCAAGTCTACTCAGTGGAGGCGGGCAGCCGTTGCATTTGGATCTGGATATGGCGTACCCTGAGTACTCGCTCCTGCGCTTCCAAGCCTCACGCCTTGACTGAGCGACCGACAGGTTTCGGATCTCGGCATCGTAATGGAACCGGATGCCAAAGGTCAAGATCCAGCCATTGATGGTAGCGTAAAGGATTTGGCCAAGGATCGGTATGAGATTGAGTGGCAGTGTCAATATCAGCACGACAATCTATGAATGAGAAGGATTTGAGATTAATAAAGAGCCAGAGTGAGCGAGCAATTGAAGAAAAACCGAAACACTGGTAGGAAAAAGAGAGAGAGCCATGAGGGCACGCGGGAGCAGGCCTATGCAGCGAGCGAGCTATTGCGGCTGTCAAATGATTTTTCCGGACACAGCAACTTTGACAATCTATCCGCGTTTGGATACCAAACGGTGGGTTTGCATGCAGCCTAATCGAGAGCATTCCAACAGAGGGTGATTGCTGCATAGTTCCCTTGTCCCGGAAGTCACGAATAAGGACTTTGAAACCCTGGTTTTCATGGGTCCAGCCGTAAACGGGATAGAGTACTCTACTTGCCTGGGCAAAGAGAATGAAGAGTCCGCCATTGACGCCGCGCATGCACTTGACCACGTCGTTGCCTTGCCTCCGTTCCAGGACATCTCTCAGCCCCCTGAGTCTCAGGACCCGGTCAAAGAGTCCGTCTTGATAGATGGGTAAGATGATCAAGTAGAAGAGCACAATCATTACAGCAATCTCGAGGAGCACAAACAAGACGGCGACAAACCTAGGTTGTAGTAAGACAATGCATGAAAACATGCACCAGGAAAGAACATGAGAACGTCGTTTTCAGCTGATTTGTGCAAGACATCCAGAAGAGACGATGGAGAACCCCGTTTTTGAACACCAGCCGAGGGCTAGACCTAAAAGAAAAACCCGCGCTTTGAGAGCGCACAGACAATTGGGAAGGACTGCTGATACCGAACGAAGGGCGCCAGCACGGGAAAAAAAATATACTTTATGGCAAAGCCCAAAACGAGAGCAAAGCGCGATGTAGGACACACAACTAAACAACGCACTCCTCAACACATGGTTGTTACCCTCCTTTGGATGAACTACAGCAATAAAGAAGAGCAAATATGGGTGTGTTACCATGCGACTCCTGCGGGGCAGTTGGCATTGATGAGCGCGTGCGCTTGAAGCTGAAGAAGATATGCAAATCCAAAGATGACGACTGCGATGGCCCAGAGGAGGGTGATGAGGATAGGACATATAAGACTGGTGATGAGCTGTGGATGGCCCAGAAAGTACAATATCCCTTGAGCTAGACGAGTTACATGTGGCTGGTTAGACAGGGCACTCATGCTCGGACTCTTGCTGGTATGTGAAAAGCAAGGGCGGGAACTGATTTTTTTTGGGGTCTTGCAGCAATGCGTACCAGGATAGCTGGAGGGTATAATCATCAGAAGCGACGTGTTGTAGGAATCAGGGAAGTGGAGGAAGTTGATGTCAATGTACACGAGGCTGAGAAAGGGAGTGGATGAGCGTGAGTGAGTGAATGGTAAAGAGTCTAAAGGCTTGAATGAGGTCAGAGGAGGGAAGACCTTACATGATAGTGCTGGACTGGATTTAAGACACGCTCAGGACGCTATATCCTTGTCATTCACGTGCTGAAAGTTGCATCAATGATTCAGCTCTCCTCCTCTTCCTCCTCCTCCTCCTCCTCTCCTTCACTCAGTCACTCGCTTCACCCACTCACTCGCTTTTCCACGAACACACCTCACCATGTTCGCCCTTCGCCGCACTGTCCTCCCCACCCTATCCCTGGTAAAACCCACCTCGAAACAACGTCATTGCTCACCATGGAAACGCGCGCGTGTCAAATGACACGATCTCTCTTGACCCCAGTCCCTGACCTCCCCCTTCTTCCCATGACATGTCCTCCAGGCCCGTGGCTATGCCTCCAGTGGAAACGTCTCTGCATTGTTGCTGATCGAGCACAAGGACAACAAAATCGCTGCCTCGACCTTGAACGCTCTCACGGCAGCATCGCACCTTGGAGGAGGCGTCACCGCCTTGGTGGCTGGCAACGCACCCGACACAGTCGTAAGCGAGGTCTCCAAACTTGCTGGCGTCACCAACGTCCTGGTGGCCAAGGATGCTGCTTACACTCACGCCCTGCCCGAATCCCACGCGGCTCTATTGGTGGAGATTGTCAAGGCTAAAGGATTCACACACTTGATTGCTTCTCACTCTGCATTTGGAAAGAACATCATGCCTCGTACAGCTGCCCTTCTGGACGTGGCTCAGATCTCGGATATCACTGCCATCAACAGCGACGATACCTTTGTTCGCCCCATTTATGCTGGTAAGGTGCAGAGCGAGGGCGAAGGAGAAAAGGAGACGTGAGAAAATAACGCGACTGTGGGCGAGCTAATTATCACGGTGCGGAGTACTAATGAGACTCTTTTTTTTTTGCGATCTTCCATGAACCTTCAAAGGTAACGCTATTGCGACAGTCAAGTCTCACGACAAGATCAAGGTCATCACTGTTCGTGGAACTGCCTTCCCCGCTGCTGCACATGGCGACGCGACAGCCCCTCACGAGGATGCACCTGCTGTCGCCGACAAGAAGTTGAGCGAGTTTGTGAGCGAACACATGCAAAAGTCGGATCGTCCAGAGCTCGACAGCGCCACCCGTGTCATTGCAGGTGGTCGCGGTATGAAGAACGGAGAGAACTTCAAGCTCCTGTACGATCTGGCCGACAAGCTTGGCGCTGCTGGTAAATAGGACGCGTTCTCGTTGGACGGATTCAAGGCCTCTCTTTGCAGCGTGTTATGGACGCAGCAGTACTGATTGTTCTTATTTTTTCCATCGCTCCTGATATCTCTAGTCGGTGCTTCTCGTGCTGCTGTCGATGCTGGATTCGTTGATAATTCTCTTCAGATTGGCCAGACCGGAAAGATCGTTGCCCCCGAACTGTAAGTCCTATTCTTCCATATATGTTGTGCTTCCGAGCCTTGAATGTGTTCAAAGGACTTACGCTCCTGAGTTTTCACGCGAATCTATAGTTATGTCGCAGTCGGCATCTCTGGTGCTATTCAGCACTTGGCTGGTATGAAGGACTCCAAGACTATTGTAGCCATCAACAAGGATCCCGAGGCTCCCATCTTCCAGGTTGCCGATTATGGTCTCGTAGCTGACCTCTTCACCGCTGTCCCCGAGTTGACTGAGAAGCTGTAAATAGAAAAAAAGAATCGAAGGAGCAGAGAAAAAAAAATACCTATAAAGAAACAAAAGGCTGCATTGTGCATAGCAAGACATATCTAGAAATGATCGCAGCACCTTTGGCTTTATATTGAGGCCGACTAGTTTCCAGCATTGAAGAATTTGACTCCCATTTCCTCAAAGTTAGCGCCCTGGAATGTGGCTGCGACACCCTTCTTCACCAACACATCCATGGTCTTTTGCAGCACCGCTGGATGGATATTATAAAACTCTTGATCCTCCGAGTTTTCTCCGTGCGCAAGCTCGTAATAGGTCAAGATCGAGTTGTTGAGGCCATTTTCAAAGACCTAAGCCATTTGGGGGGGGGGAATGAAGTATATGTGGGTGAGTATCTCTCATCCATATGAAGCTTCATGAAACTCCTATGTGGTCCAAGAAAAAAAACAACGTATTCTTTTACCCATGAAGATATCATTGCTGCCCAGTCTTCAGGTTTCCGCCAGTAAATAATCGCTCTCCGTTTTCGCGAGGTCGGATCCCATTCTGCGTCTCCTAGAGTAGGATCAAAGGGTGGGTACGACGACGGGGGAGAGATCGTCAGTTAAGCTTTATCACCAGGACAGCAGGCGGGCAATGGTGTTGTTTTTCGTGAAAACCTCTCCTAACCTTTCTGTATCATCTCATCCACGATTGCTTGAATAGTCTCTGGCTTCAGTTTTCCTAATACGCGACGAGAAAGAAATTAGGCTTGCGGATCAGTTTCCAAAGTGTTTTGTTGCAGCAAAGTGCTTTCCCTCCATCCTTTGCTTTCCAGTGAGTGCATCCAGCAAAAGATCCCATCCTCTCTCAATTTTCTCTCTTACGATTTATCCTTTGGTTATTGAAGAGTTGTTCGTTCGTGACAGAGTCATCCAGATCCAGTTGATAGAGCCGATGGTGTCGATAATATCGCAATATGATGGTGCTCCATAGGTCAGACTGATTCTTCCAGGTCGAGGCAGTAGGTTGTAATCTAAAGCAAGTTCAACAAGTAGACCAATTCAAACAACCCAATACAAACAAAAGGACTTGACGTTAGATGGCTGCTGACATTTCACGCGGTGGTCCTTGCAGAAGGTTGGGTTTGCATCAAACGACTCGTCCATCGCTCATTGTTTGTCCAAGTTACGTGTAAAATGGTGGAAAGTTGTGGATGGAAGGGAACTGAAATCCTGATGCCAGGGCGGGCGACTGGTCTAGGCCTTGAGCTGCGTTGGAGGTGGATTGTGACATTGGGCGAAGGGGAACGAAGGAATGGGCGAGTGGAGGGTTGGGTTGGATGGAAAGAGAAGGTGTTGAGGAACAAGTAATGGGACATTTTTTTTTATTTCTGCATGGCTTTGGCTCATTGCTCCACGAGGTCAATGACCTGGACACCCGAACGCTCGCAGTCCGTCAGTAGCGACTTGCTCTTGCCAACAATGATACCCACATCCGCCTCAACTACACGGATCAAACGTAATACACCATCGTGTTAGTGGATGTGCCAACAGAGCCTAGCCCAGTGACAAAGACATGCAAAAGACGCCTGCTTACCCATACAGCCCAGATCAGTCGAAGAGTCGCCAATATACGCCCACTTGACTTCAGTGGGCGCCAAGTCGTGCTTGGCCGCATAGTCCCTCTGAATCTTTTGGAACGCATTCAGCTTATCCGTTCCCGTCAAGCAATGCACTTTAACCTTGCCGTTCGACAAGCGCTGTGTTGATGCCTGATCCATTGTATGGCCGTCCTTTTGAATATCCTGTTCGTGCTCATGCGAGTCCTCCCCTTCCCCGCCTGCGCTCCTTCGCCGCTTCATCAGCTCTTCGTGACATGCATCCGAGAACTGCAGGTTCGAAGAGATCAAATTGGCCTCTGGCAGATACTTCTGTGTCGCCTCCTCACTGCCAAAGACTTGATCCATCGCGCCGCGGATCAGATCCTGGCTCCAGTTGACGGATATAATCCAGATCTCTCCTCTCCTCTGTCCCGCAGCCTCCCTCCGGTCCTGCTCCTGTACAAAGTCCCTGAGGAACTTGACCACACCAGGTCGTAGCCGGATTTGTTCCCGCCCATACTCCCGTATCTGCTGCTTGGTCAGTCCGATCAAGTTGCCGCTCTCGTAGACGCGGTCTAGAGACACTTTTTCTACAGCTCGCTTTCGGACTTGAGAGTGGATCCATGGCTGTAACGAGGGAATCTTTGGAACGGGAAGTTCCGGCTCGGGTGTGAACTTGCGGCCGTCAATATGGCATTTTAGCTCACGCACCTTAGGGTCTAAAAGTCGGTGGTGCGTGTTCGAGGGCTGCGGGTGGTGGAGTTGATTGCTCTCGTCCTGGTTGCCATTCTGTGGTGATGGTTGCTGCTCGTACTGCTGTGGGTCTTCGGGGTGATGGTTCAGATGGCAGAGGTCGCTCACGTCGACCTTTTCGAGGTCGTCCAGATAGGCTTGTAAGATCTCTGACCAGGTCATTTCTGGCTGGGCATTCTGGTCAGTCCTGATCTGGCTTGCGAGAGTGTCAAAGGACGAGGTGGTGTCGTGGTCGGTGATGGTCTCGTCAAAGTCGCAGACGAGATGGTCAAAGCTGAGAATGCGCTTTATGGCTTCGAGGGATGGGCCGATGGATGGGCCATTGATTTCCCGACTGCCGTGGACAGAGTCGACCTGTAGGTGAAGAGGCGCTGTATTGTCGGCGCTGGTGCTGAGCTCGAGCAGGCGGAGCAAGCCCTCGGCGGTGGTGAAGCGGTAGAGTGTTGATGTCATTGTGGAAGGTGCGCATGCGTGAGTACAGCGTCGTGCGACTCTTTTTTTTTGTAAGACGAGCTTGCGCAGAGTGACCACTTTTACGCCACCAACCTGATACCCCGACCACTGAATGCCTTCCACAAGACCATGTCGTCTTACACAGCTCTCTCCTCTGGTGGTCGTACTTGATGTAGGCCAGACTCTCCAAGGCCAGACGACTCATCAACTTGAGGTTTGGCCACTGCTCTGCCATCCGCGACAGCTTCTCCTTCCCAGTCCTATGGTCCGTTCCTTTGAACCCAAACACCTCCAGATGGTCCAACCCTGCTAGCCGTTCAAGTGCTGCCTCAAGCGAGAGCTCCATAGTGTACGCAATGGGTCCACCATACTCACAAAATCGCCATACTCTCTCCAGATCTGTGGATGTGAATGGCGGATGAGATCGAGCAAGATCCTGTTCTCATGGTACAGTACACACAGTGGCGACAGGCATGCTGCAATACAAATCCTCAGGTCGTGGATCGAATCTGGCATAAACAGTTTCAGGCCTCAGAAGGTCCCGCATGATCCTTGGCCTTTTGAGACGTTTCCGTACTGCGATCGAGGCTTGCAGTGCAGGCAGCCATCAGTGCAGCAGCCTCAAATTGCAGCCTGCTGACCTCTGGCGATACTGGACCCATGCACACGCCCAAGAGCTCGAGACCAAAGAGACCTTTCTCAACGCTCCTTGCGGTCAAGATCTTGTTTGACACTTCCTTCTGTGCATCTTCGTCCCCGTAAGGGGAACAATGCGACTCGCTCCCTTGTTCATTTCTTCACGGTCACCGTTGTGCCTTATCGCTAAGCAGTAACAGAAAAACAGAGACGACTCCATTGCTTTTTCGTCAAAATGAGGTGTTCCCTTCTAACCCCTGCATCACATTCCCAACACATCCACCAACCCCTTCATGATTAACGACCTATTTGCTAAGGTCGATGACGGTTGGCCGCTAACCTGGCCCGAGTCTCGACTGTGGTCCATTGAGTCAGCAGGGAACATGTATCTATCGTCCCAGGTTACCAGCTATCCCGCGCTACCCTCCAAAGGAATACATACTGCTGCACAATACTTACAGCCTCGGCTTAACAGGGAATCAAACGATGCAGTACCAGATGAGGTATGGCAATTGCAAAGACACGGGTGTGGGAGCAGAGTGCGGTACAAAGTGGATGGGAGGGTCAAGTAGAAACAACTGGAGAGACAAAGCAAAGATGAGGCTCAACTACTGTGCCAGGAGGCAAAAGAACCTTCCTGTCCAGTAGCGGTAAGTGCTGAGGTAAACCAACTAGCGCCTTGCGTTGTTGATGGGCAGCAATGTGTGTGTGCAATGGGAGAAAATATGCCCGAGACTACGACTGGGCCAAGATGGTCTGTCTTATCGATGGTGCCGCCGTATCGATGGAGTGCCATCGATGGAATCAACATCGCAGTCATAGCATCGTCGATAGACAAGGTCTCGTTCCGCACAGCCTGTTCCTTTTCCCGCTGTTTCATGCCGACTTGTCTGGAGTGCAGTGGTCTGTCTAGCCAAAGCAGTGGTGTGTGTCTCTGCTGACTTTGCGAGCAAACAGAGGCAGTCGAGTCTAATTGCATTGCTCCCTTTCCCGCCCGTGCGTGCTCTGTCTGTCTGTCTGTCTGTCTGTCTGTCTGTCTGTCTGTCTGTCTATTCCTCCGTCCGCTGCACTCCTCGGACTCGTTTGCCGCCAACCAAATGCGTTTGATAATTGGCTCCTGGGCTCTGTTTGTTGTCGCACGACGCCGTATATTGTCGAGTGCTCTTCGTCGAAGGTATAAGTCCATACCTTCTGTGCCCCCTGCCTGCCTGGTCGCACAGGGCCGATTGAGACCGTAAGCGACGGAGAGCCAAAGTGTTCGAGGTGCAGTCAGAAAAAGGGGTTTCAGACACGAACACTGCTTCAGTCAGTGCTTCAGTGCTTCCATGGACATGCAGGCTCTGGCATGTGGGCAGGCACGCACCCCTGCCCACCAGCCACAGCCTCGATCATCCTGCACTGCTCTCTCCAGACCCCGGCTGCCCGTTCATACGTTACCCGCTTTCCCCTCTTTCCTCTGCTCCCGTCCGCCATCGCACACCCTCGCACACCCTCGCATACTCTCATATACTCTCCTGACCTCCCTTTGGCAACCTCACCATCCCCTGCAATCACCCATCCGTGGCTACCCACTCTCCAGCACCAGCAGCCAGCCAACACACAAAAAAAAAGAAAGCTCATCCACATCAACACACACTCCAACCCTACTCCAGCTCTACTCTTGCCTGGCCTACATACACTCAACACAAGGGCGTCTGTGCAAACCAAAACACACAAACAGCAACCACTCCACACACCACAAGGATCGCAGTAAAAAAGCTACCCGACATGAGCAACTCAAAAACTCCATCGCCAGACGGCAGCAGAGCCTACAGCAGAAGCCCTTTACCACAGGAAGGTAGATATACCCACAGTCCTCGAGGTCATAGCATCGATCAGGGCCGCCGCCTCCTGCCTCTCGAAGGCTCTGAAAGACCGCGCTCTCAAGTGGAAAACCATCTCTCGAGGCTTGATCTGAAGAGGGCATCACTACGTAATTACCTAGGTCACTGACAACAAGCTCTGTGCGTGGAAGCTCAACAGCGACTTGTACTGACGAGGATGCCTTATTTTCTATTCCTCTGCTATATCCCCAGCGCAAAATGATTGCTCAAGCATTCAGCGACGCTGGTATCTTCGGAATAGTATAGATGGAGTGTATGGAAGCTTAAGACTAGGACCTTTACCTCCCATCATAGTGCGTTCAGGCCAAGACTGGAGGGTAAATGCTCAGAGTGGCTCACCCTCCGTGTGCAGAGTAAGCCGAGGATGGTTACTAAATCAACCACCTCTCTCTTGTTTTTTTTTTCGTAGTGCTCCTTGGATATCTCAACGCTCCCAGCTGGATGGTACTCGGTCGTGTTCAGCGTATCACTCAGGAACATGGACATTGACGGATTGGACTCTTTGACAATCAATGCAAGGCAATTTGATATTGATAAGCGTGCTGTTTACACGGACTTGTCGTGCAACACCATCGTAGGAAATGAGGAGCTCCAGACAATTCGTAGGTCATCATGCAGTAGTAATTGGTGCTTGATATTAAGCTAAACTGAGCGCTTACGTGACATGTCATCCACTACCTTTCACTACAGCCAAGGACTTCCCAGCACGGCTCAGACTTCATCGCCAGATTGAACTGCAGGCTGGAGGACATCTGGAGCTGACGATAAAATTCGGCGGACATGCTGTCGGGAGCTTTGAGATGCGGCACATCATGCTTGAAGACAGTCTGAATGTACATAGTGGTAAGGGGACTGGGACAGAGGAATGATCAACACTGAGCCTTGGGCACTACGACTTACAAATGCTCGCTGCTTTCATGGGATCACGGTTGTAAATAGACCATATGCTATACGGAGAGGGGATTCCTCAACAGATCATCAGCCTCGGATACAACGAGGACAGCAGCTGCAGCAAGATGCCCCATATTCATTCCTTTGAGATCTCGTCCTCATGCACCCATGCTGCCACACTGTCATTCGTCAGCGGAGCGGCCGTGGTCGAAGTCTGGGACCTGCGCATATCCAACGAAAAATCCTCTTTTGGACCGCCACAGTATCATAGAATGCCCAGCGCCAGGGCATCCATTCCCGCGCCGACAATTATTCACCCGGATGGCATGGACATCTGCTTGACAATATCGGGTTCGGGATTACAGGTTGCCTTGCACTCAGTGGAGAAGTCAAAGGACGGCATACCTTGCCACATCTTTAGAAATGAGTTTCAGGCGCCTGCAGATCACGACCTTTCAAGGCCATCAGTCCTCCAGCTATCAACTCTTTGCGAAAGTCTGGATGGATATTTTGGATACGGCTCTTTTCATGTTAGCATGCTCGACAGTCGGAAACAAGCGATGGAGCGATACATCACTTGTAACGGAATCGCAATCTCCATTTACAACATCGCTGGTAGCTGGACCTTGATCTACTCGCTCACCCTCAGCTTTGAACCTAACCCCGAAGCCGCCCTGGCCTTACTCTTGAGCATGCGAGGACGGTATTTTGCTTGGACGGGATCCAGGGGCGTGGTATCAATCTGGGACCTGGAGACGGGTCGTCATGTGTCGTACATACCAGTGCAGGACAACGGCAACAACGTGTACACTCAGATGTCAAAGGATGGCTCCAAGATTGCTATTTCTGTCAACGGCTCGGTAGCAATTCACCAGACCCTCACCGGGGTCAAGCTCGGAGAACACCAGCAAGGTCAAGGCGACGACAATTATTTCGAAGTTGTGCTTGAGCAGAATCACTTCATGGTGCTGGATCAGAACACACGCAAAGTGGTCAGCACACGCGATATGAGCGTTGTCAAGACACTGCCAGTCCATCCAGACTACAAGGTCCAGTACCCTGTCCCGCTCGGAGACCCAGTTTTTGCCTACGCACAGGTGAGTTGAGGACCCAATATCTATTTAATTTGGTCTGTGATGAAACACGGATCTCAAACTGTTATTCGGAATTTCCCCTTGCTGTGTCACCTAGGGCTCGGTTGTCAACATTATGAGGATCGATAATCCAGTCGCGGCTGCTCCAGAGGCATGCAGTGAGCACTGCCACTTGTATCCAGTCCAGGTGGACTTGTTTCTGCAGTCAAACACGCTGGAGTACTCTTACGACGAAGGTCCAACTTTCACCATGGCGTCTAGCCAGGCTCTCATCCGCGGAAAGTGGATGACTCTCCTCACGATTTCCTGCTCAGGCTATGGCAGATCGAGGCACACGACCCTCCCCCTGGGCCCTTCGCAAATATTTTACTCTGGGGTCTTCCTTGCTGTATCCTCTCAGCTAGTGCTGGTCACTGGCCGCTATCTTCAGATATGGAATCTGTCGGCAGACTCTAGTAAGGACGTATGCGATTTGGCGCTGGTCTGGGACCTAGAGAGTGCTAAGCACGATCTCACGAAGGTAGATCGACTCCGCAAGATCACCAGTGCGAGAGCGTGCAAGCACGGCTCACACTTGGCCCTGGATCTCCTTCCAGCCAGTCGACCGCGAAGACAGCGACAGTTTTGTAACAACGTCAACAGGGACGCTGCAGAGATCGTCACAGTACCTATCTCTGCTGTCGATAGCATCAGCACCACAGAAGAGTTCCGGCTGGTCCATGGATTGCAATGCTTATTGGATATGTACGTTGATGGTGATCCTGGCTGTAAACGCGCTGTCATCAAGTATCTTGGGACTCTGGTTCGTCCGTCATCCAAGTGTCCAACGTCTTGCATCAGCGCCCTTTGCCAGATCTGGACACCACTGAAGAGCTCCTCCTATGAGCAGGTCTTGGCTGAACTCCTCCCTCCAAGTCGAATCACCTGGATACCAGACCCGCGCACTGCAAAAGGAATAGATCCTTTGGCCATTCTGCTTCGGACAGCAGAGACACAGACTGAGGCGATCGGCGCAGCCAAGGTCCTGATCGAGTACTGCGTAAGCCACGCCAACAGCTCCAAGAATCTGACCTTCCTTGCGCCTATTTTCGGCTCAATGCACGATCTCCTGACACTGTTCCCTGCAGTGGCCCTTGAATGCCTCGATCGCGTTGCCTTTATTCCAGCCAAGCATCGCCCGTACATCATTAACAACCACCTTGTCACATATCCTCCTGACTGGAAGTTTTGGAAGTCGAGCCCGAAGCTGTTGGTGGAGATGAAAGACCCGATCATGCAACTGTATGTGACGTCCCCGCAATTGGAATCGGCCAACGACAAGTTCACTAAGCCGGTCTTCATGGCATCGTTCGATGGGCTGTGGATCTACCATGACATTCCAATCGTGCCATTCACCTCAGGAACGACATGGTTCCACACCCTTCGCCACATGATCCGCTACAAGCTGCGCGTCAGAAATAGGAACTATGTGGAGTGCTACGATTACAGCCTAAAGTCTTTTGACAACCCCGCTGTCGCTGCCCTGGTCACTTATAAATGGTACAATGGGAGTTTCTCGCCTTTGATGACCCCTCTTTTCCTCATGAATGGCCTAGTCGACGTCTGACACCACTCTCTTCACTCTGCATATTAGGAACACTATCGGATACAAGTACTGGATGCTACGGTTCATACTCCAGTGCATCTACTTTTGCCTTGTCTTCATTTCCGCCATTGTCCAAGTGTACGCTACGGATGCTCGTCTCCTCACGGGTGTATTTTTTGCCATTATCATCATGGCGGTTGGATTTCTCTGGCTCGAGCTGCAGCGCGCCATGAATATCAGGACATGGTACAAACGCTCAAAGTACAACGTCCTCAGTTTCTTGGCGTACTGCCTTCCAATTGCTGCCAGCGTCGACCAGCTAGTGGTGATCAGTCAAGGCGACCTGATCGGCAATGCGCGGCTGTTGAGTTTTTCTGTCCTGGTGGTTTCTCTGCAGCTGTTGATAGAGCTCCAGGTCAGCAGGAGCGTGTGCAAATACGTGACGATCATACAACAATCGCTTGCCGAGATCAAGGTCCTGTTTGTTATCTTTACAGCCGGTGTTCTTGCATTCACGGTTTCCATGCTTCACCTGCTTTATGCATGCCCGACTGGTGGATGCTCCGTGAGCTCTACCTCCAGATTCCCAAAGCACTTTCTCGGCGCTCTATCATCGACCTACTTTTTCATGGTGAGTAAGGGGGCGGGTGTCCTACTGTTTTTGATACGGACAAGAGATCTTTTTTTCTGACAGCGTTCTATCTTCCTTAGGGCGGACGCTATGAATCAGTCAGCGACAAATTCGACAGCCATGACTGGGCATTTCACTTTGCCATGATCGTCTTTCTTTTCTTCACCATCATCCTTTTAATGAACGTCCTCATCGGTAAGTCACTGTTAAAATATCAATTGACATCTGCAGAACTTCCTACCTTGGCGCTAACTGTGCCTCCATCCACCCTCCTGTCAACTCTGTTCACTACAGCGTTGCTTAATGTCTCAGCAACTCATGGCGATGAAGGCTGGCGCCTCGCCTGGATCAAGTCGCGTCTGCGGTACATCGAGTCCGCCGAGAACATGTCCTACCACATTCCTGGCTTTCGCCAATCGCATAGCTGGTTCCCAAAGGAAATCTATTTTACCGCCTCCTCTCAACACGTCGAAGATTACCGCGAATCACAGGTCAAGGCCAGCAACCACCGTCTGTCAGGCACCAACAACACAACGTCCGAGAATCTCGCCAAGGATTTCCAAGGCTGGGCTCAACAAGCACCTGATCTTCAGCAGCAGGGTGGAGATGTCAGTGCACGGGAGTTGAAGGCGACGATGGCCAACATTGTGGCAGCATTGACGGATATTCAGAAGGACATTCAGGATATTCGACACCCTGTGCCTGTGAAACGGATCACGAAGGTGACGTTTGACGATGAGGTGCAGACACGGCAGCTGAGGGATATGTGGGATAGTGACTATGCGGATGAGGAGGACTCACAGCAGGATAGCGAGGAGACCATTGAGACGGTCCGCGGAAGGACGTCGCCCCTTGCAAAGGCCATCTAGTTCAAAACGCGAGAATAAAATGACCCCTCCTTGCCACAGAAGCATTATTTTGTTTATTTTTTTTCGATGAGACCGAGCTCGGAGGACTTCACTCGTCCGATGAGGCGCGGTCGCGCCGCGCGGAAGTATTCTCAAACGCAAGAAATAGATGATCCCCTAGTAATGGACTAATACGCGTTCCACAAAGAGCACCAGCAATGGACAGTGACGAGAAGTCAACCAAGTGCCAAAAGGTTACAAGATTGAATGACAGGAGACCCCACGCCAGGGGCAAATACAAAATTGTGAGAGAACAAAACATGGCCATGCCTGGCCCCCCCCCCTAACCAAGATACATAAATAGGCAGTATGATCATTCCTCGGTTTTCTCACTCAACGCACAACAATCTACACCGACTCTCACCCCATCTTCACTGGTCCTCACCCTCCACCACTCTATTCTTTTCCAGGGCCTTTTATCGTCTCACTCTTTACAGCCATGAACAAGCCGCAGCTCAAGAATCCCGAAGGCGGTCGCATCGGACACCACTCCCCTGCCGACGTCATTGCCGCATCCAAGGCTAAAAACGCAGGACAAAATCTCCCAGGTCAAGACAACGTGGCTGGCAAGCCCGGCCTTCCAACGGGAGACCCTGGTCGACAAGGACGCGCATAAAGAATCAACCCCCTTCCTCCACAAAAGGCCACGCAACTTAACTGCCGCGCGATAAGGAAGCAATTGAACTCTCACTGTGCATAATAAAAAGATCGCCATTTTTCAACTGTATACGTGTTGTTATTTTATCGTTCCTACTGTATTAATACAAAGAAAGTAAGGTCAAATGCGCTGTCATCAAGATGTGGAGCGTAGCCGGCGCGATTTGTAGACTACACGAGCGAGCAGACGGTATGTGGCTGATACACGATGCCCCTGCATATTCGCTCACGATAACCATTGGAACACAATGCTCGCGGTACACAAGATGGATCGAGGGCGAAGATTAAGATTGAGTACCGCTCCCACGCTCTTCAATATTTTCGTACCTTGTTCTTTCCCTTCTCACCAGTCCGTTTCTTTCTCTCCCATTTTCCAAAGAGTGCCAATATTGCAATCAAGAACCTGTAAGTGTGAGATTTCGCTTGAGGATGGAGTCGAGTGTAGTGATAATGAGTTGCACCTACTCTACAAACTTCATGCTAATCCACATATGGTGACCTTGGATATCTTGCCGTGACTTGACCGCCTTTGACCACCAAGGAATCGAACTCTCGCGTACAAAGACATTGTTCCTGAGCCATCTCAGACCGACCGATACTGCTATCACCCTTGGAGAACGCTCTCTCGTGTCTCACTCCAGGTATTGCAAGACCCATGAACACACGCAATTGAGTTAGCCATGGATACTTGTATGGTCGCTAACATGATTAGTTGTGTTTACCTGATACGTGCCTTAGTTCTACCGTCGTTGAACGTCTTTGTGACATTTTGAATCTTCGTTGTTCTCCTCTTATCGTCAGTGTGATAGCTTCGACTTTACTAAGGTAAGAGCAACCTATAGCTTTGCATAACCACTCCACTGTCTTCATTCACTCATTGCAAGCGCTGACCGTACTGTTTCTATTGCAATGGATGCAGCATCAAGACAACTGCCATGAGCAATCCACTCAATAGTTCACCACCCGACATCGGGAGATCTACCCACAATTCATTGACCGCCAATGGTCGATCTGTCAGCCATGGCACCGCAACTGTATCATCTCAGCAAGCCAGCTTGAGTTCCGGTGGCGATGACAAATCCGACTCATCCCAAAAACCCAGAACGCGGGACAAAATTCGAAACTTCTTTCGGTCAACCAAGCATGAGGATAAGGTCACGATTCAGGATGGTCCATCAAAGACAAAGATCCACCACGCTCGAGCTGCTAGCACCGACACCACCTCTGCAGTCTACAGTCTCAAAGTTGGCAGCCCTGGAACTGGGTCACAGCCCACAATCGGCAAAACTGGGGCTCGTTTGAATTTCTTCTTGGAGAACGCTACCAAACCATCCGCTAGAATCACGTCACCAGAACTGGACGCGCGCATCGACAGCACATCCCAGCTCGCCTTGTACATCAGCCTTCTCCCAAGCAACATGGTTTCTTCCTTGCAGCGCGAAGGTCTCGAGACTGTCTCAGACCCCACAAACGAAGTATCGTGGACCTCGCCGTCCGATGATACACAGCAAGAATGGATCAAAGCCATTGAACAGAACCCGATCAAGCAAGAGCACCTTCGCTGGTTGGGGTCGCGCATCGTGGAGGAATTTATCAAGAATGCTGTCAAGGATCCGGTCGCTGTGTCAGAAGTTGTTCTCCTTGGCTCTGTCCTCGGTCAGGCACACTACCGCAAGTTGCTCAATTGCTTTATTTCGGAGCTCCAAGACTCCGTTCTTCTGGATGTTGATCTGCTCCAAGGTCTCGTCCAGCTGGTCCAGTGTGCCGCGCCGGCGTATCTTGACGCCGATGATCTTGTCAAGATCTTGAGTATCCTGAGAAAACGCCTTGGAGACACCCATCAGCAGTCGTCGGAGCATCAGTACCATTTAACCTTGGCTGTCTCCCGCCTCCTTGATGTCATGGCCGAGCCAGAGCACAAAGTCAAAGATCTACCTCGTGTCGAGGAAAGTGTGCCTTTAGCCTCAGTTCTTTCAGGATTGCAATCCTGCTCGGACCCGTATCTGATGTATCAAGCGCTGTACGCCTTTCAGGCCTTGCAGTATGTTCCAGATGACGAATCCACGCTTCGAGCCATCATGCGACACTCCCTAGGAGCCGCAGAGAGCCTTATCAAGGTGTCGGGAGTCATTCAGTTGAACTTTGACGGACTACTCGAAGGTCTCGTGCAGATGCAGAAGACTGCCGAGGAGACTTATGGGATTGCCAAGTCCAGCTACGAAGGCATTAGCTCGTTGATTGACAGTGGACGTGGACTGTTCGATAGTCTCAGGGTGGGCCTTGTCTCTGGCCACAAGCATCCGTGGTATCCGGCCGTACTTACCGCTACAGCTCTCTGCCGGGCAGGCCAATTTGTCTATTTCAGCAAGCTGGTTCGAGAGGCTCCTTGCCGTCGTGATCCTCGATTCCAATGGGGTGTAAGCCAGCTCCTGGGCGAGATTGCGATTGATGATGAATGGGAGTCCTGCATCCGTGAGCAAGCTGTCAGCTTTCTGGAAGATCTGTACTTGAATGATGCCGATTGGGCTAAGGACGACAGCGTCAGGTCCTGGATGCTGACCATTCTTGGCAAGATCTCGGAGGTGCCAGATCATGCAGTCAGAGACGTGGCCCTTCATTTTCTGCACGTCCCAATGAACAATGGCTCTACCATCGTCACGCATCCCTACCCATTGAGGTCTCACCTCCCTAGCCCAATGAAGTCATCACTTCTGGCCCAAGTCCAAGATATTCCTTACCTTGAGTACGATCTCAACGACCTCCGGCTCAGACGACTCCAAGAGTACAGTCAGGCCGTGTACATCCCTCCTCAGGCCAAGGCCAACCTTCGGGCTGCTGACAAGGATGCTCTACCGCTCATGGAGACGATCAAAGAGTTCCTGGAGAGCGACGGACAGGTGTTCTTGATACTAGGTGATTCAGGAGCAGGAAAATCAACCTTCAACAGACACCTTGAGCACGAGCTTTGGAGCGACTACAAGCCAGGTGGCCACATACCGCTATTCATCAACCTGCCTGCTGCGGCCGGATGCTATTGGGATATCATTGGCGAGCAATTGCGGAAGCACAAATTCAAGGAGGACAAGATCAAAGAGCTGAAGGAGAATCGAAAGACGATCCTGATTTGCGATGGTTACGACGAAACTCAACTCAAAGTCAACTTGCACTCGGAGAATATGCTCAATCAAAAGGGACAAGCAGACACAAAAATGATTATCAGCTGCAGGAGCACCTATCTTGGACAGGACTATCGCGACCAATTCCGTCCTCAACAGAATGATCGCTACAGCACCTCTGCACCTAACCTGTTCAGGGAGGCCGCCATTGTTCCTTTCTCAAGAGACCAGATTGGGGACTACATTGTTCAGTTTGTGCGAGATCCAGAGGTACACAGGCTGATTGGTGATAGACCCGTCTGGAGTGCTGAGAACTATATGGATAAGCTGAGGTCGATCCCCAACTTGATGGAGCTGGTCAAGAACCCTTTTCTTCTTTCTCTGTCGCTGAGTGCACTGCCTGGCGTGGTCAAGGACGGGACCGATATCGCCAAGCTCAAAGTGACTCGTCTGACTCTCTACAACTCTTTCATCGATCAATGGCTGGACATCAGCAAACGACGACTGAGGACGATCAAACTATCGGTGGAGGCAGACAGCGCACGACAGGAACTACTTGAGGACGATTTTGCCGCAATCGCCGTGGACTTTCTCAAGAACCTCGCGGCTGCCATATTCAAGGAGCAGGACGGAAATCCAGTTGTCCAGTACACGCAAAGAAACGACAAAGGGACATGGAAGGTCGAGTTCTTTGGACCAAAACCAGATATCACGCTCCTCCGAGAGTCCAGTCCTCTGTCGCGTTCAGGTGTCCAACACCGTTTCCTTCATCGCTCGTTGTTAGAGTACTTTTACTCTCGACACATACGAGAGACAAGCCAGTCAGATGCACTGTCTGATATTTCTCGAGATCTGGCCGAACACCCTCTAGGCCAAAGGAACCTTGTCAATGAGCCGTCGATTGTCCAATTCCTAGCCGAGCACGCCCAAGACGATTCTCGGTTCCGACATCGACTTCATCAATTTGTCGAGCAATCGAAAACAGACGCTTTGGCTAGCCAAGCAGCAGCCAATGCCATCACTATCTTGGTTCGGGCCGGTGTGTTATTCAATGGGGCCAATCTAGCGGCTATCAAGATTCCCGGCGCAGACCTGAGTGGTGGACAGTTCGATTCAGCTAAACTACAGGGAGCAAATTTGAGAAGCACCAACCTACGTAATATCTGGTTGCGTCAGGCAGATTTGAGCAACGCGCAGATGGAGGACGTCCGATTTGGCGAATATCCGTATCTTGAGGAAGAAAGCCGAGTTTATTCGTGCGCGTACTCTCTGGACGGGAAGACACTTGCTGTAGGCCTCGACAGTGGCACAATTAGCTTTTACGACACCGCAACTTGGGAGAAGACACGCAAACTAAGCGGCCACACCGGCTGGGTAAACAGCGTGGTGTTTTCGCCAAGCGGCCAGCAGATTGCCTCGGGCAGTTATGACAACACGGTGCGGCTCTGGGACGCACAAACCGGTGCACCTGGTGCCATCCTAAGCGGCCACACCTCCTATGTCAGAAGCGTGGTGTTTTCGCCAAGCGGCCAGCAGATTGCCTCGGGCAGTGACGACAACACGGTGCGGCTCTGGGACGCACAAACCGGTGCACCTGGTGCCATCCTAAGCGGCCACACTGGCTCTGTTTTCAGCGTGGTGTTTTCGCCAAGCGGCCAGCAGATTGCCTCGGGCAGTGACGACAACACGGTGCGGCTCTGGGACGCACAAACTGGTGCACCTGGTGCCATCCTAAGCGGCCACACATCCTCTGTTCTCAGCGTGGTGTTTTCGCCAAGCGGCCAGCAGATTGCCTCGGGCAGCTACGACAACACGGTGCGGCTCTGGAACGCACAAACCGGTGCACCTGGTGCCATCCTAAGCGGCCACACCTCCTATGTCAGAAGCGTGGTGTTTTCGCCAAGCGGTAAGCAGATTGCCTCGGGCAGCTACGACAACACGGTGCGGCTCTGGGACGCACAAACCGGTGCACCTGGTGCCATCCTAAGCGGTCACACCAGCCCTATTCTCAGCGTGGTGTTTTCGCCAGGCGGCCAGCAGATTGCCTCAGGCAGTGAAGACAACACGGTGCGGCTCTGGGACGCACAAACCGGTGCACCTGGTGCCATCCTAAGCGGCCACACCTCCTATGTCAGAAGCGTGGTGTTTTCGCCAAGCGGCCAGCAGATTGCCTCGGGCAGCTACGACAACATGGTGCGGCTCTGGGACGCACAAACCGGTGCACCTGGTGCCATCCTAAGCGGCCACACTGGCTCTGTTTTCAGCGTGGTGTTTTCGCCAAGCGGCCAGCAGATTGCCTCGGGTAGTAGAGACAACACGGTGCGGCTCTGGGACGCACAAACTGGTGCACCTGGTGCCATCCTAAGCGGCCACACATCCTCTGTTCTCAGCGTGGTGTTTTCGCCAAGCGGCCAGCAGATTGCCTCGGGCAGTTACGACAACACGGTGCGGCTCTGGGACGCACAAACCGGTGCACCTGATGCCATCCTAAGCGGCCACACCTCCTCTGTTCTCAGCGTGGTGTTTTCGCCAAGCGGCCAGCAGATTGCCTCGGGCAGTGACGACCACACGGTGCGGCTCTGGGACGCACAAACTGGTGCACCTGGTGCCATCCTAAGCGGCCACACCTCCTCTGTTTTCAGCTTGGTGTTTTCGCCAAGCGGCCAGCAGATTGCCTCGGGCAGTTCCGACAACACGGTGCGGCTCTGGGACGCACAAACCGGTGCACCTGGTGCCATCCTAAGCGGCCACACCGACTATGTCAGAAGCGTGGTGTTTTCGCCAAGCGGCCAGCAGATTGCCTCGGGCAGTAACGACAAGACGGTGCGGCTCTGGGACGCACAAACCGGTGCACCTGGTGCCATCCTAAGCGGTCACACCTCCTATGCTTACAGCGTGGTGTTTTCGCCAAGCGGCCAGCAGATTGCCTCAGGCAGTGGAGACAACACGGTGCGGTTGTGGGATGTGGAATCAGGTCTTTGTTTGGCTACTGTGAAGGATTTCCATGGTGGGATTTCGTCAATCGCATGGAACGCAAGTGCAGACGGTAGCTATTTAGCAACTGGCAGTGACGATAAATCCGTTCGCATGTGGAA
Organism: Mortierella alpina; assembly: GCA_029449245.1. Taxonomy (NCBI): domain Eukaryota; kingdom Fungi; phylum Mortierellomycota; class Mortierellomycetes; order Mortierellales; family Mortierellaceae; genus Mortierella; species Mortierella alpina. The sequence continues at coordinate 335,024 of JANATF010000003.1, read as the reverse complement.
GGTAGAAGGAACCTACCATCCCGTGTCTTTGCACCTAGTCTGGACCTCTTTGCATGACCAGCTTGTTGTATCAGACACCAAAATCTGTATCGCGCAGGGTCTAAGCAGTACAAATAGGAAACTCTTAGAACAACGAGGCGCTATCGGCAAACAGCTTTCTCTGGGAGAGCCGTAGATGTAGATAGTACACATAAGGTCCTACACCCTTCTGAATAATATCAGATTTGCAGCTCATTTTCATGTTTATTCGGAATAATCGCTTGTCTTTGCAATCCTCTCTGGGGGCAGGAGGACACGCGTTGGCCATTGTCCGCAGGTGACGCAAGAGGTCTGGTCCGGCGTTGAGAGATTGAAATCATTGAACGCACAGCTGGGGCAAGGATCTCTGCCGTCCTTCCTCAGTTTCTCCGGGTGGATGCTCGTGTTATAGCCAAAGACCTTCTTGAACACCTTGAAGTATGCAAATGTTTAATATCTCGGATCTTGATCCTCTCCTGCTCAAAAATGCGATCCTGCTCCTTGAAATTCTCGGGCGACATGGACTCTTGAAACATCTTTGGGAAAACCGTCGTACCCGAGCCCACCTCAATGGGCTCCTTCTTTCTCCAAGCCGAAAATGTTTCCTCCTCTAAAGCCTCGCAGAAGAAACTTGCCATGGAATTGTCGACCCGAGAATCAGTCCTACCATTCTCGGTTAACGGTGGTCGTGGTAATTGATCCTTTCATTCCGCGTGCACAGCTGTGAGAACGCAATTAGCTCTGGGTCGAGGTAAGGCTGCACGAGTTTCTGTCCCAGAGCCTTGGCTACTTGCACACCCGAGACTTGTGTGAGCTTGGTCAGCATGAAGCATCGAAGGCACGGTTAGCCCGAACAGGAGCAATAATAACAACCACGCATTTTTGGTAGGTATGCAATAGCCCTCGCATACCTCACTGAAAATCACAGTGCAAAGGCCTTGTAGACACGAGATCAAGGTGACAAAGCCATGGACTTGCGGTGAGGGGGCTGGACAGGGCTATGGAGCACAGGATGGCTCATAGAGAGCTCAGGAGTGGGTGTGCTTGTATCAGCTTGACGATGGCACGGGGGTGAGCGACAACAGCTGTGGTTATTGACCGGGCGATCATGGAGTGCGGGGACGATGCTGGTATGCTGGCCAACACGCGACAGGCAACCCATCCTTGACTATACCCTTGATCCAGGTTACGGCAACTCATTGCCTAATGGTCGCCCATCCTCATCGCACTGTAGCCCTGCACACCAATGGCCACGGACCCCTGCACCCTCTCTCAATCTCTCTCTCTGTTTCGTTCCTTCGCTCAGTCACAAAGGAGTGTGCATATTTCTAATGCTCGATATTATTTCCCGCTATTTTCGCTTTGTATTCTTCCCGCCTTTTTTTTTGCTGGGCTGCACCAACTCGTTCTAGCAACCGCAGGATTCACTGTATTCCCTTAGTATGACTTTCTAATGCTTCTTGACGTGCCAAGTATGCTCATCGGGCAGCTCCTGTCGAACACCGATCAGCGAGCCCTCGGGCTGAACAGCAGGCAACTGCGACGCGCCCCAGATCCGAACCCTCTTGACGCCTCCATCCGGAATCATGATCACTTTAATGGTCGCAATCCGCCTCTCGGTCAAATCCGCCTTGACCTCAAAGAAATGCTGTCGATGAGGGGTCAGGGAGATCTGGTCCAACAACAGGATCGGAATATCCGATCCAATCTCGAATCCTGCCACGGTCACGGCCTTGGGTGAGTTCCCCTTGTAATGCGCCGTATCAATCTCAATGTTGGTGACGTGCCCCGGTTGTCCAAGCTTGATGTCGGCATAATCCACATGCCCAGGCGTACGCGATCGCTTCGTCTCCCAACCGTCCGACATGTCATGTCCACGTCCTGGAAGCAACAAGTTGGAGGGGTGTCCATAATGTGCATCCGAGAACCCAAGGATCGTCGATCCAGAGGCAGCAGACGCCATATCATAAATCTCGTGCTTGTTCTCTGGAATCACCTTATGCACGGTTCCAAACACTCGCAGACGAGCAACTCCACCATCCGGGTACATACAGAATCGAACGTGTGTAAAGTCTTCCTCTGTAGGTTTCTCCAGTAGGAACCCATGACGGGAGCTTGGCTGGAGGGCCACTTTAGACAGGATCGGGGTCCAGTGCACTGCGGCCCATTCCTCATGCGTCCGCGTGACGTTCTTGGCAAACGAGGGCTCCTTAAACCCCTCCACAGAGATAAAAGGTGCATGGTTGCCCGTAAAGAAGGCCGTGTCGACTTCAAAGCCTGCAATCTTGCCAGCGTATCCAAGCTCGATCACGCACCAGTCAAAGTGGGGGTTGTGGCGGCGGGTCTCCCAGCCGTCGTACCAGGCTCCTGTGGGGACAAACCGACCAGGGCATGAGATTGGGGCCGTGGGCGTGAGAAGGTTTTTGGCTTCTGCAAACCATTCATCCGTAAGTGTCAGAACCTTGCCTCCGCGAGTCGAGACGGCGAGGTCTACAGGGTCGAGGGGTATTCAAAGGGGAGTGAGTGCAAGGTGACCAATGTGTGATGTCAGTAGGTATGACGGTGATTGTTGAGAGCGTGGGTCGAAGAGATTGCCGTGGAGGTAGCGAAGGAGGCCAAGGATAACCATAGCAAGTGAGGAGGAAGAGGAGGAGGAGGAAGTAGAGTTGAGGGAACGAGTCTCAGCCGCCAGGCTGAGAGTAGGCTAATATGGGACGGAGTAGCAAAAGACAACGAGTTCGAGCTTACCGATGTAGTCCTTGAAGGTCTCGTCGATTTTGTCAGCGGCGACAGCATGGTTGGCGGGTGCTTTGTTGGCCATAGTGAGGTGCGGATGTGGAGTGGAGGTGGAGTGTGGGAAAGGAGGGAAAGAAAGGAAAGGAAAGAAAAGGGGGTTTTTGTGGGAAGAGGTGAAGAGTGTAGTAGAGGACAGTGCTGGAAGGATCCTTTTTATAGAGCCCAAAGTGCTCGAGCCCACCCAAGCGACGTCATGACTGAATGAATCACTTGTGTCCCCATTAGGCTTCGCACAGGCCCAGCTCGAATCACACTCGGCTGATCGCTCCTGGGCTCCTCGCGCTGTTGCTCAACACCATGGCATTGCACATACCGCGAAGGAGGGTCTGGAAGATCACTCCCTCGAGTACCTGCTAGCCCTCGTAAAGCCGTAACTCCCACCAGCAGCTTTAGTAGCTTCTCAATGCCAGGATGAAAACAGCACGTTGATCTGCCGCGCGAAAGAATAAAAAACGGCCGTCAAAGAGGTGGTGCTGGTGGAGTCCGATATCCCAAAAGCGGCAGTGGGCCCGAGACGGTCTCATGCGCTTGTATTCGCGTGCATTGTGGAACATGGGCGGGGCAACGTAACAAAGGCCTCCTTCAGGAACCGACGCCCTCGGTCGTCGCAAGGCCCTCTTTTGGTACACCCTGTCTTACCTGCACCGTATGTGCCTCCCATCCAAATGCCCACAAGACGATCTCTTGCCCGTATGTTTGTAAAAGCAATTTTAATGATGCTACGCAGAGTACAGATATATTAACGAAGAGGATGGAGGGTGGGGGAGGATTGTTGGTTGATTAGAGAAGCATCTTTCACTTCCTGGGCTTGTAGTTGACCTCGACGGGTAATGTGGGCTGGACAAACATCTTAGTGTAGTCACATCCGGGCATGCCCTTCTCTGTCAAAGAGATCTCGTACATCCTCAGGAAGGTCGAGATCACAGTCTTGAGCTGAACATATGCAAACGACTCTCCAATGCAGCGATGACGACCTGCGCCAAAGGGCAAGCTGGGGTTCCTGGCTCCACCTCCTGCAATCTTTCCGAAACCATAGTCGACCGTCTCGCCAGTCTCCTCCTCGACAATGTTCTCCCAGCGACGGGGGTCGAAGGTGTTGGCGTTCTTGTAATATCTCTCATCCACCTGGGTGGCAATGGGCGAGGCAGCGAGCTCGTGGCCCTTGGGAATCACGTAGTTGGTGCCGGGGAAAGCAATGGGGCGCATCACGCGGCGAAGAATCATGATAATTGGAGGGCGAAGACGAAGGGTCTCGCGGACAACGTTGTCGAGAAGGGGCATGTTTTTGAGATCGTCAAAGTTCAAAGGAGCATCGACAGAGCCAAGAACGTCCTTCTGTTCCGCGAGCAAATCCTTGACGAGATCGGGCTGCTGGGCCAGGAACAAAAGAGCCCAGCAGGCTGTGGTGGAGGAGGTGTGCTGACCGGCCATCAAAAGAGCAATCATCAAGTGGCAGGCATCAACGTCGGTAAAGGGAGTTCCGTCCTTGTAGGTCTGGTTCATGAGTGACTGAAGCATATCGGTCTTGTCCGTAATGTTGTTGGCACGGCGCTCCTCAATGACCTTCATGAATGTCTCGCGCATCTTCTTGTGGGCACTGTCGCGGCGGAAGTACGAGGGCAGAGGGAGCCACTCAAAGAACATGTTGATAGGCTGGAAACCGTCGTCAAGATCGTGGTACAGCTGAGCAACTATCATTCAGTAATAAACACGATGTGTTAATGGGTTGTGCTCTGTCCAACTGCACTGTTCTCGTCACACAGAGCAACAACAAAAAACAAAAATGTATAGAGGGGTCAGATAATGATAAGGAATTCCTTACCAGACTCGTCCATCAGGCCACGGATCTCAGGTCCCATAAGCGTGCGCGAAGCAGTGTTGATAATCAACTCTCCCATAGCCTTGAAAAGATCTTCTCTGCCGCCGTCCTTGTTGTTCCAGCGCTTAAAGTAGCTCTTGGTCTCCTCCTCGATATCGGGAACATAGGCTCTGAAGGCATCGTTGGACATGCCCCACTTGACAAACTTCTTTTGCTCCATCAGTTGGTGGTTGGGGCAGTCGTAGACGACGCCCTTTCCAAAGACGGGGGTCGTCAAGGGCTTGTAGGATTCCTCTGCAGAGACGTCAGCCAGCTTGGAGTTGAAGACAAAGTTGCTGCCTTCAGTGCCGAGACAGACGGTGAACTTGCGGCCGACCATGGTATAGGTATAGACATCGCCATACTTTTTGCGGTTGTCCTCGTAGAACTTGACAGGGTTGACACTGAAGGAGATGGCTGATCCGAGGTAAGGGATCCAGTAGGGCACCTCTGGTGGTGCGTTCTTATCGACGTTGATCCTCTGCGCGATCTGGGTGAGGATCAGGATAACGGCGATGCCGATAGCGACTGTCGAGAGGATCTGGGCGATGTTGGCGGGGTTGGTGAGGTGACCAGCCAAGGACTGAAGGCCCTGCACGAGCTGGACAATGATGGCCATGATGTGCTCGACGGAGATGAGATGATGTCGGAGGGGAGAGAGCTGAGGATGGGATGAGATGGGAAGAAAAAGAAGGTGCGAGAGGACTCGGACTTGCCGATATATATACCAGTGGATTTGATACCCAGAACACAAAAGTTTACAAACACAAAAAAACAGCCGGGAACCCAGCCAGCCTTTCGCGCCTGTCCCAGTCAGAGCAGTGCGAGATGTGGGACAGTGGCACAGGGGTCGGAAGGCGATTCACAGACCAGAACACGACTGACAGCACTGCAGCAGAGCAACCAGCACTGATGTACTGCAGCCTAGCACACACTCTTGCGTGTGCCTGGAGAGCGAGGTGCTTTTGACAAAGAAAAAAAAAACTACCGTGCGCGCTGATTGGCTGCAGCCAAGATCACCTCTTTCTTGTCCCCCTCTCTCCATTCTTTCAGGCGACAAATTACAGTTTTTTTCTTGCTTGGCTCTATCACCGCTAAGCAACCACGACTATCTACCAGCCAGGACAACGAGACGCCGAGGACTCCTCCAATCCAGCGCCTCTGATCCGCCTAGGATCGAAGTGATGCCTCAGGAGAATCAGGTTTCCGACGCTTCTCGGACTTTTCTGTCTATGCCCCCCCCCCACTCCCAGCGACCCTCAGGCGATATCTGCAATCTGTGGCCACTTTCCAGAGATCTGCCTCTCGCAATGTCTCAGCCCCGACGGTAAAAGGAAATAAGCAGGTGTGGCATGATCGCACCGAGTGCTGGGAGTGTCCTTCTCGCTCACCGCAATCGTCTGTCTTCAAACCCTCGGTGGCGGATCGCCCTAATTAGCCATCAGAGTCCGGAAATCACGTTCAAAGAATAGAATGGGTGTGTGCAAAGAAAGGAGCACAAACATCGTACGATGTCCGATACTCTCGCTCGGCGCGGATCTCCGTAGAAAATGAGAACCTTACTGCAAGTTACTATCCAAACCTGATTTTTGTAACGCCCTTATCCAGGAACGCTTTACTCATCGCGACGACATCGTGCCCAGCAATAGGTCCTAGCAATTCTTCTCGACTTGCCCACCTCTATCATTGACTGTCGAGACAAGAGACCCCCTCCCCGTCTTTGCCAAAAGATCATGCCACTTTCACGTCCAACATGACTTTTATACAATATACAAAAACTGGTTTATTTTTCTTCTTCTTTATGCGAATGGTGGGGAATGATGATACAGCGCATAAGATGCGAGTGAGAATGATCAGCTCACACCTGCTCTTCTCCAGCAACTTGTTTACTGGTGGCTAGCGGGCTTCCAGTTGGGGTTAAAGTTGCTCTTAAGTCCCTGCCATGCCTTGTAGTAGTCCTCCTGGACCTTGCCGCTCGTTTCCACGGCCCAGTGGGTCGGCTGGAGCTGCATGGACGACTCGAACATGAAGGCTTGGGTGCCCTTGGCAATGTACATGGGCTTCAGCTCCTCAGTCGAGGCTTTCTCGAAAGTGGGGGCGTCAGGTCCGTGAGGAGTCATCATAGAGTGAAGAGAGGCACCACCGGGAACGAAACCGCCCTGCTTGGCCTCATATGTTCCGTGAATCAAGCCCATGAACTCGGACATGCAGTTGCGATGGAAGTAAGGAGGGCGGAACTAGATATGCACATCACGTTCGTTAGTTCGTTGGGCACATGTTCGTGGGAAAGCAACAAATGGTGAGCAACGAAATATATGAAAGGACGTAAACTTACAGTGTTCTCCTGCACGGACCAGCGAGGAGGGAAAATAACAAAGTCGGCAATGGCAGTTCCAGGCTTCTCGGACTTGCAGGTAAGCACTGTGAAGATGGAGGGGTCCTAACAACATCACAAAAAGCAGTTAACCAATCTGTACCTAGTGTATACTATTTTGCGTCAGGGGTACATTGGACACAAGACAAAGACCAGACTTACAATGTGATCAAAGGAAACAGAGTTGATGGTGTTGAAGAGAGCAAGGTTGTACTTGAAGGGGGCATAGTTTCCGTGCCATGCAACAACATCGAAAGGAGTGTGGTTTTGCTGGGCAACGAAAAGACGTCCTCCGTACTTGTTGATGATGCGGAAGGGCTTCTCGTCTTCGTGAGCAAAGGCGGCGACGGGGGTCTGGAAGTCGCGAGGGTTGGCGAGGCCATTGGCACCAATGGGGCCAAGGTCAGGAATCACCCAGGCTCCGTTGAAGACCTCGCAGATGTAACCGCGACTATAAGTAAAAGAGTTCAGATCACTGTCAGAGGCTATGCTCACAAGATCCATTTCACAGTTCCACGGGTGCGAAGAGTAGCAGCTCTTTCCGTTCCATACCTTGGGCCGTCAGGGAGGGCGACAGAGAAACGAATGCCACGCTGGATAACGCAAATCTCGTTGGGATGGACCATGATCTTTCCAAACTCGGTCGTGATGTCCAAACGACCCTGCTGAGGAACTAGAAGTTGAGATATGCGCGAGATTAGCTAAAACAAGCCTGACGGACAACGATCGCTACTAAACTATTTTCGCAACATGCATAGTGCATAGTGCAACAGCGCTGCCACTTACCGATCAAAAAGTCTCCATCAGAGTTGTAAAAGGCAGCATCCTTCATGCTCTCGTTGGCGGCGTAGATGAGGACACCCATGCCGTGCTTGACGCCGACATCACCAGCACCGGCAATCGAGTGCAAGCCCTGCGCAAAGTCGGTGGGCTCCGTGGGAAGATCAAAGGGGGACCAGCGCAGCTGGTTCGGTGTCACAGCCACGTTCGCCTCGTCGGAGTAGTTGCCCACAAGACGCGTCTTGGTAGGGAAGGGCTGGAAGGGAGTGTGGCAGACCGATGGGCGAATGCGGTAGAACCAGCTAGAAGGAATGAGCACGACGAAATGTCAGCATTAGAACATGCAAAGGCGCTGTGGTCATTCAGCATGGCGTGGACCAGACCAGGAAAGGCTATTCTTCTTACGTTCGCTCGTTGTGCTTGCGGTCGACGGTGAAGGCGGTTCCCGAGAGCTGCTCGGCGTAGAGATTGTAAGGGCAGACCTGAGGGGTGTTCTGGCCTAGAGCAGGAGAAGAAGCGGTTAGGTGAGCGTGTGGGTTCGTGTCCGTTGCAGGTGCAGGTGCGTTCTTACGACTTACCCTTGGGGAGCGAGTCGGGGAGAGCTTCGGACGAGAAGTGGTTGCCAAAGCCAGGCTGGTACTTGTAGTCGTTCTTGATGTCGGTCATGGTGAGCAGCGCGGGTGTGGAGAGCGAGGAGAGAGAGGAGAGAGAGGAGAGAGTGTGTGTGTTTGGGGAGGAAAGAGATGGATGTCAGGAATGGAGAATGGGGTATTGCGTGAGAAGGAGAGAAGGGGCGAATCAGCCAGGCGAACATGGCCGTATAAATACCCTGTGCTGCCCCACAGGGTGGGAGAGTTCATCCGCATCCGCACGCAACGTCGCCTGGCCAATCACAGCCAGCCGCCCATTAAAATAAGCCCTGTAAGGTTGTTGTACGCGTGTTTTGATCCTACCGAGCTGCCTTCCTCCTGTTCTGACTCCCACCTCCCTGTGGAGGTACATATCTGACTGACCTTCAAGACGGATAGAAAACTATCGGCATACAGTATGCCCAACGGACGTATTGCTTGATTAGGGTGAGAGACGGCCTCCATTTCAAACAAACACCACCATTCTACAAATAATCAACCGTAAGCGTTGTTCATGACGCGCATGCCCTAGAAAATCATTTTGACCGCGCTCCGCTCCTGTTCTCTTTGCACGTCCCCTCCATCATCATAGTCCACATTCCTGGCTCCGACCATGGACGACTTTGCTTACAATTAAAGATGACTTGGACTGGATCAGATAAGCACCCACAGCGATCCGACAGCTCTTGTCCTTGTATTCGAGCCTCGGAACTGAGAGGTCCACAGATGAGTTCGGGTAGCCGAGACAGCATCATTGTTGTGGCTGTATCGAAGATGTCGCGTAAACCCCTTCTTCGGCCTTTTCTACGTGCTGCAGCAAAGCAAGCGCCGTAGGTCTAACGTACACAACACAACAGAACACGGACCACCGGCGTTGAGGACAGCGCTGCCCCTTGTTTGGAGAAGGCCACAATCGCAAATCATTTCTGCAGAGCATGGCGAAATTGAACACAATGTTGCACGGTATCCTTACTCCTTGCCTTCAGGCCCAAACACAATCGTTGTGCATGCATGGTTCACACGGAGTCGGCCGGGCCCAACGGTCATACTGTACCTAATCAACTGCAGCCCGGGCGTCCTCCCACTCGATTGGCACCCATCCGACGCAGATACTTGCGTCTGTCCAACCCCTGGCATCAATTCGCGGTGCCACCAGGTGAGCTTCTCCTTAGAAAAGCCTGGGGTTTGGTCAATGGCGGGCGCCATTTAGTGGTGTGATGATCGGCGGCCAAGTACATGTAGGCGGCAATCTGCATTTTTGCTATGCCCACTGCTGCAGATACTCGTTATCCATACATTGCATTTCACCCCTTCACGTCCCTTCCATTCATTCATGCAGCACTTTCCTGCCTGAGAGAAGAGGCGGCCGCCGCCCCATGCAGCACAGGGTCGAAAGGGAGTGCAACAACAGGTGTCGTTAGAAAGCAGATGCGAAAAAAGGGTCGCCGTTTGCTTTTGTTGTGTATCGTTCCCTCTCGCTGCCTTCGTCCCACTGTACCCCCTGCCCCTTGTTTTCGTTGTTATTTATTTTTCCTTGCTTCACTTTCATCATCATCGACTGCGATCCTGCAGTGTCCACTTTATTGTGTGCTTGCATCGTTCTCCCTCTTGCTCTCAGTTTTCTCTGAATTTTATGCTCCCTTCCTTGTCTCTTTCTGCCTCTCTCTCTCTCTCTCTCTCTCTCTTTCCTCTCTTCCCTCTCTCTCTCTCTCGTGTCCTCCTTGACCTCCTTTCTCCACTCTCCTTTTCGCTCAAACCCTGACGTGCAACTGCATCAAGCTCACCTGCTTCCTCCCACGCACCTTTAGCTAATATACGACCACCAGCAACAATCGCCGCCTGGAGGAACGCGCATCGACCTCGTCTCGAACCACATTGCCGACCGGCATTAATTCAAGCATGTAAGTGCAGCAGCCCGACCACTGCCCGTCGATGGTTCTCGTGGACCTTGGAAAGCCTCCGAAAGCATATTGTCTGGTGTGCCCCTCTCCTTGATGGATGACTCCCATGAACAAAAGGCACCTTGGAGTGGAGAAGAGATCCTTTCAGCCTCCAGCCTCTAGCAGTGTTGATTAGTTCTTCTTTCTTCAGCTCATTTCATTTCCACCATCGTCCTCGGCCTTCTCTTTTACTCCCCTTCCTTTTCTTCGCCACCTCCTCCTTTTCCCTCCTCCCGCGCTTTTTGTCTTTTGAATCCAGTCGGCCTGTATTCACTCCTAAGCATTTTCTCGCGTCGGCTTTCTCTCCAACCCTCCTTGAGCTATTCTGCTTACTTGCCTTTCTCTCTCTTTTTCCTTGCTTTTTCTGTTGGCTCAGTTCCTTGCTTTACATCTCGCTTATAACAGCCCAAAGTCCGGCGCCTCACTCTCTCTACACTGCCAAATATTTGTGTCTGCGTTGTTGTTTTATTAACCCCTTGTTGCCCTTGCCGTCGCCGCTCAAGATGCTTGTTCGTTTTTTTTGCTTGCCGCGCTCTGCCTTGTGTTTCCTCTCTCTTTTTGAGTCTATCTCTCAAAAACTGATCCATGACATCTTTCTGTGTTACCCTTGTCTTTACACCTCTGTGCGCACACTGAACACAAATAATAGAGACGAAGCAAGGACGTTTCTTCGGAAGAACCTCAACGCTCCGCTTCAGGCCATCGACGCGGGCCTTGGAAGAAAGGCTCGCTCTTTCGAAAGAACACAATAACACTAAGTCCTACCTCAACCTTGGCATCTCCAACACAGCAGACTCCAATCACCTCTGCACGATCATCCACGGACTCTATGGACGGATACACTGCCCGCAAGCCATCTTTTCGCAACCTTCAACCTCGATCAGCCGCCGCAATGGATTTTAATGATAGCGATGACGATGAATTGGGCGACCAGCTGAGCGCCGATTACAAAGCCCAGAGAAAGACCACGCTGGACTTGGTCGACTTTTTCAAGAACGCGCCCCCACCGCCCTCGCCTCCAAGACTGCCGCCCATGATGGTCGATGAGAAAAAGAAGCGAACATTGTTGCAACGACTTCGAAGTCGCAAGTCTGGTTCCGGGATGGGCGGGGCATCAGCCTCTTTAGGGAAGGATCGAGAGAATCGCAGGCTAGGGACCGGAAGCACAATTAGCACCACAAGCAACTACACGGCCGGCAAGGGTGGAGAAGTAGCGACCCTTCCGAATGGCAAGAAGTACATCATGATTGCGGTCGACTATAAGAGGGATCAGGACTCTGACGGTGCTCCAGCCGTTGTTAAGCGAACTAGCGGCTCCTCATCCAAGCGTATGAGTAGAATTGGAGTAGAGGATAACCTGTCATCCAGACGCCAGTCTGTTCTTAATAACTCGGGCATTCATGTCACGACTACCATTCAAGAGGGCAGCGGCGTCAATGGCAGCAGCCTCGGCATGGACCATGATGGAGATAAGCGACGCTCCATATTGATCCAGGCTGGAGGCGGCGAAGGCACCTCATTTATCCTGGATAACACTCCATTCTTGCTCGACAACTTTGCACTGGACACTGACTTCATTATGGTACCACCGACCACCACACAAACACACACAGCATCGTCATCCGCGGATTCAAGACGCGCTCGACAACTATCCAACAACGCAAAGGGTACCGCAGGAGGTTTGACGAATGGACAGCGTGAGACACACTCGACGAACCCCGAGCACGTTGGAAACGCAACTAAGCGTCTAAACAAAGTGCAGTTCAACATCAAGGAGATTCAGCAGCCACAAGAGCCTGAACAGCCCTTGGAAGGGGACGCTCTGTCCGAGGCGCTCTCTCGACGTATCGCTACCCATAGAGCAAACATCACCAAGAACAAAGCCATGCTGGCGACCAACGATACTTCGGCTGCCAGCGCTGATAAGGACACTGATATTAGCCAACTGGAAATTGTACTGCCCAAGCCTGTAGCTAGGAAAAAGGTTCGCCATGTCCAGATTCAGACCCAACACTGCATCATGCGGCCCATGTGCACCCAGACCGAGCCTGTGGAGTCACTGATTCAAGATTTGGAGATTAAGGAGTTTGGTACGCAGACAATGGGCTCCTCCGGCAGCGTCTGCGACTCCTCGACCGATTGCGGAACATCCACAGAAGTCGAGTCCACAGTAACTTTGTCCTCCTGGTCCAACAAGCCTACGGTGATCCGAGCCAACTCCAAAGTTGCCAGCCTTGTGGCATCACTCTCGCAGTCTACTAGCACGGGGACTTGCACAAAGGCTTCCATGGCTACTGCTACCACTACTGCTACTGCTACTGCCTCAACCGCCACGACCACCGAGACTGGCTCTCAAGTGTCCAACCTCACATCGTCTACTCTTACGATGTCTGAGCAAGAAGAGCTGGTTCAATTGCGTCAACAACGAGCAGCGCTTCAGATTCAGGTCGTGTCTTTGCAGCGCGATCTGGCAGCCGAGACGCGAGCGCGTACGCGAACTGCTGTCGCCATGCAGGACACGCGCGACAAGTTTGAGTTGCTGTCGGCGATGGCATACAAGAAGATCAAGGAGATGATCTTTCAGCGCCATGTGTTGGAGATGGAGGTCCGGGAGCTGCGAGCCCAAGTGGATTTGCAGGCAGAGGACGGAGCAGAGAGCTATCAGCAGCGGTTGTACCAGCAGCAATTGCACCAGCACCAGCTACAGCAGCAACATCAACAGCAAGAACACCAGGATTATGTTTCTGTGGGACGCCATTGAGAGAGACTAGTTAAGCAACACTAAAAGAATGCATTGGCATTGGCATTGGCATTGGTAATCCGCTGACATGAGTGTTGTTGTAATCCACTAAACAGAGTTTAGACGTGATTGGGAGTTTTGTTGACGAAGCCTGCACGACATGCATGCAGGAAGATACTGTTTTGTGCGCCCGAGTGAAGGAGAGGGGAGGGGGGGGGAAGGAAATGGCCAATAGGCCAAAAACTGATCGACCACAGTGCACACTCCTTGATCACATTAGTGTCAGTCCTATTTTTTTTATTTTTTTCTTTCTGTGCAGAAGGGAAGGGCAGAAGAACCGGCGCCAAGGATTATTAGAAAGGCGTGGGGGGTCTACTTGGAATATATGGTACAATGTTGTGTTTTTTTGCATGGTATTTGTGTTGGCGCTATGTGCATGCAGTTTTGTTGCGGGCATGGCAAGAAGGAAAAATAAGGGTTTTACGCCTTGACCTCACTCTTCTCACCAGGGTAGACCTGCTCCTCTGCAGACTCAACCTCTGAGAGCTCCTTCTCCTTGGCACTCTGCTCACCCATGTTCGTGACATCAAAGCCATTCTCAATCAAGTACTTCTTAAAGTCCTCGTCCTCCTCGCCCAAGTCCCTCTTGGAGTAATCAGGGATCAAGAACCACGTAAAGACGGAGCCCAAGAGAGCCAAGCATGACGCCAAGATGAACACACGGCCTTGACCCAGCGTCGCGTCTCCACGTCCGAACGAAGCAATGGCAGGCTTGAAGACCGAAGTTCCCACAAAGGCTCCAAACTTGCCAAACGCAGCTGACCAACCGTAGGCGGTTCCACGGATGGCAGTAGGGTAGATCTCGGCCGAGACCAAACCCAACATATCACCAGGACCAAACTCGCCCATGGCCATAAAGACTCCGTAGAGGACGACGAACAAGGGGAAGATGTTGAGCAAATCCTTGTACCAGATACCCATCAACACACCGAGCACGCCCTGGACAAAGAATCCAAGCGTCATGGTCTTCTTGCGACCGATTCTGTCCGAGGCCAAGGCTCCAGAGATGGATCCGGGCAGGTAGAACAAATTGAGGAGCAACATCCACTCGGCCGTCTGAACAAAGGTAGCCTCCGAACCAAGGGCACTGTCGAGGATCGTTCCAGCAAAGATGCCAAAAGGGTACGAGATAAAGTTGTAAAAGAACCAGGAGCCGCCTGTTCCGAGGAGGTACTTCCAGTAACGACGGATGATCAACAGGTAAGGCACATTCTTCTTCATCGAGTTCTTCTGGAATCGATCCGAGTTGTCCATCTTGAAGCGGAAGTACATCACCGAGAGAGGGGGCAGGACACCAAAGGCAAATGAGGTTCTCCAAATGACTTCATACGAGCATCCAGCAGCGCCGAGGATCAACGGGAACAAGGCCGACAAGACGAAGCCACAGTCAATGACAAAGTTGGTGACAAAGACAAAGAGCATGCCACGTCTGCCGGGCATGACCTCATCTGCGGCCTCGGAGGCCGACGCAGACGAACAAGGGTACTCGCCTCCGACACCCACACCGAGGATACCACGGTAGACCGTCAACGCCCAGAACAATCCCTCGACGGATCCGTTGGCACCGTAAGAGCCGGCGCAGAGAGCTGCTCCCAGAATGACCAGGAACGTCGTGAGCATCAATCCGACCTTGCGTCCCACGCGGTCGCACACAAATCCAAATCCGATCTGTCCAATGATGCAGCCGATGAAAAGCGAGTTGCCGATGCGGGTTGACATGGCCGATGTGTACTGGTCGCCGTAGATCTTGGTGAAGCAGACGTTGATGAGTGAGAGAACACCCACCTGGTAACCATCCGACAGCAGAGCAAATCCTGTTGGGTGAAGAACAGCAAGGAAAGGATTGTTTGTTAGGTGCTTGATTTGTGTGATGGTTCTGCTCGATTTGGAAGGGAATCAAAGGCGTTTGGACAACAAATCGCTCGTTTGGATTGTGCAGCGTTGATCGTGTGAGAAAAGGTGATGGGCCAAAATAGAGTTGAGCGTCTTGGAACCCTACCGGAGAAGATGACGGTGAAGATGGCCGAGAGTCGTGACCTCTCCTTCTTTGATGTAACCTCGTCCTGGTGGACGGGGTGGTCAGGGAGGACAACGGCCTCAGTGGGCAGGTCCTTGTATTCGGCTTTGTCCATGGGTTGGTTCTTTTCGAAAAAGCTTTGACGTGAAGGTCTCTAGCAAATGCCGCAAGGGAATAAGCGTCGAGTGTGCAACAGGGGTGCAAAAAGGACGAGGGAGAGAGGAGAGAAGGAGGGCTGACTGTTTGAAGACAAAGAACAAGACACGAGAAAGGAGAAAGAAGGGCAGGGCGGAGGGTGTATTTATACGAAAGGTACAGATGACAGTGATCACTACAAAGCTGGGTGCGGGCAAACGACGGGGTGTTGGCCATTTTTGAGTTTCTATCGACTGAATACAGGAAGAGCCTTGCCTTTTGGCAACACACGCCCACGCTAAACTTCCTTGTGGCCAGCCCAGAGGCCTAAAAAAGTCGAAATGAGAGAATGGTGCGCTAGACCAAAATCACGCACAAGGTTGTCTTTCTCATATGGGTGTACTCCAACCATGTACGCATTCACCGAACCATTGTTGCCAGCTACAATGATGGTCTCCACTGTGGCAGCAAGACCAAGACCTGCGATGGTGCGGGACGCTTCTGCGCACATGTCGGTTCTTCTATTCCAGGCCCCCCTACCCAGGTCGTGTCTGGATCCCACATGAGAATATGGAGCGCACAAAGAAAACGATAGAATTTTTTTTTCACACCAGCTGGGTGTCAAATCTCCCTCCGCCAATAGCAGAAACTGAAAGGACCCCGAGAGCATGAACTGCCAGCCCCTGGAGGCGGGGATGGGTTTGCTGTTGAAAGGATCCCATAATCAGAAACTCAGCTCATCCACTCGCCTTCACTCCTCAATGCTCGCTCTTATTCCGGCGCCCAGACTAGAGCACAGTGCGTGAAGAGGGATGCAGAAGGACTTTTTGCGGGGCAAGAAGAAACAATAAGGTCGCCCCACTCTGTCCAATCACACTCGGGGATCAATGCTGCCAACTCTCACAACGATGGATGGCTGGACGAAGACAGGAACGTTGGGCAATGACAATGGAGAAACCGATAAAGGAAAAACTGGCGGATGGACAAACTGCTAATAATGCAATATCACCCATCCTCGTCAACTTTCAGAACGAACTACCTTCTTGAAAACATATTTTCACGCCCAAAAAAAAGGCGGGCTACGGTACAGCGAGAGGTACCTTCGGTCTGAGCATTATTATGGTCTACGACACGCTGCAGCACCTGAGCAGCCAACCACAGCGTCCCCTGCTGACCACGTTATATTTTCTACATGAGTGAGAGTATGCGAATATCGCACCCACGGGCCTATCCATGTATCGCAAAAATCATCAATTGAGATTATTTGATGTGCGATTGCAATGAGAAAGGGCAACATAGAGCTGGGTAACTGCCGTTTGGGTCTAGTTCATGACGCCTAAATGTCGTACGGAAAGCCGCGCCCGCCTTGCATTGTTCCAGCTCGAACATGGTCGCAAAAAATGAAATCGTTTGCCACCTTTCACCTGTTTCCTTATTTCAAGACAAATGACAACCCTTCAGGGCCACTCTCATGTTCGGTACATATCAGTCTTATAGACCATTTGACCAGTAGGTCGAAGCAATCTACCATTGCCTATCGAGCGCAAAAACTGCAATCAGGCCATTCTTGCTCTACAGAATACGGCGTGTCACACGAGCTGAATAAAATGGACGCATTGGTGATCTGGTCGTATGGTTACACTATTATATTTGAGCTGGTCACAGATCGGACTGGACTGAGGCCATAAACAGACTGCCCGCCTGTCGAAAGAAACTTCTCGACTCTTCAAGGGAGATATGCACCGTAGACTAAACCTGAGCCACGGGTTACTTTCACATGGCGAGAAAGGCTATGGCGACCCGCGGCCATTGTGTTCGCTCGACTCCAACTTGGTTCCCCGATGCTGCTGAGCGAATCACATGGACAGATCCATCGATATCAACATAGAGTTTTTTGCGCCTCGCTCAGAGCCTCAGAGGAGTCGACTCCACTCGTAGCTAGACTATACTGTAGCTCTCGCCGTGCTTAATGTTGATTAGGATATTGCAGGTGTGTGCTGCGTGAATACGCTACATGAAAGAGTTTGCCTGTTCGTTTGTGTTGGTGCTAAATAAACAAACCAAGAAGTGTGCACCATTGGACCCTGGATCTGGACATGGCAAGGTGATACAACTACGTAGATACGTTGCACACACCGCTCGGTTGCTTAGGGCATCCACGCAGTGCAAGGCACCTGTCTGTGTTCTGCCCCACCAAGGAGTCTTCTTGGATCACTCCCCCGTATAAGATCGGCTGGATGAATATGGGGTCAGCTCAAGGTTATTTTAGCTTGCGGGAAGTACATTTGCACTCCACCCTTGTTTTTTCGGTGCTTCATACACGCGCCAATTGCAATTGAAGGAGCAACTGAGCGCCTGTTCTCGCGTCCCTGACTCCACGAGCCTCACCGATTCATAAACTACAGTGCTGAACAGTGGACGGCCTCTTGTCGGAGTGGCATCACGTTCGCTGACCGTCGCGCAGGAGACCTCGACCAAAAAAATGATGCAGCTCTCAAGTAAGACTATCACCGGTCATGAAAACTCAGCCTGAGTCCCAGATAGTGTAAACGTGGGGGCAGGACGGGTCGACAAAGGGTCCATAGTGGTCGCCGTTATTAACACCCAACTGTGTGTTCGCGAATGAATTTTGACAGCGGGTCCCGTGTCTAGCCACCCCCATTGTACATCGATATTAACCGTGAACCTCAACTTTCTGAAGGGTCCCAGTCGTTCACTAAACACCAGATCCATTGCCTACTCTCCTAGGCCCACCATGCGTGCATACAGAATTGGCAAATGATAAAAAGGGATGACATAAACCTGGTGTTACTCCTGCACAGAACTATCCCCCTCGCTCAAACCCGACCAAGGTTTTTAACAAGGCCATGTCTCCTTTCTATGTCTCCTAGATCCCAAAGACCAACCTTGGAGCTCGCACCGCATACCCAAATCTTAATTTTTCATTACACGATTGGAAGTTACATTGCCGGGCGAGGCCAGGCGAGGAACCGTCCTCTCTCGTCTTACGTTTTTTTTACCGATTTCATACAATGGCCTCAACATGAACTTCCTTATCATCCACACACTCTTCTCTTGTCCATTTGGCCTCCCACCAGCCATTGCGCATCGCAATCATGATCATGCGAACTTCTCCAGAGACCCATCCGCACACGGGCGCTGGGACTCATTCATGGAACAACTCCGTTGAGAATCTTGTTCAATCGTCCTCCCCTCCACATGCTACTACTTGCAAAGCCAACGATAAACCATCCACTGAGAGCCGCGACAGCTACAGAAGATATATCAGAGCATTGGCATAAAAATCGATATCGTCCTTAGATGACCCTGAGCGACATGACAACGACCGCGACAACGACTACGACTATGACCATGACTATATCGAAGACAAGATCGACGCCCGCAACCAAAACAACAACACTGTACTTGTTTACCCAGAACGACGGCCTCTCCTGCGCCGCAAAACCTTTTGGTGCTGCTGTTTCTGCGTCCTCTTGATCGTCATTCTCGTCATATTGTTGCAGATCCTGTATTTTGTGGCCCTGCCCAAAATCGTTCAGTCGATTGTGAACGGATCACGAATGTCACTCTCACAGCTCAATATCACGGAGCCGACAGACAAAGGCATGAATGTCACGCTGTTGGGAACGGTTGATCATGGCGGTATCTTTCCCGCAACGATAGAGTTTCCGGAACCGATCTTGGTTTCTTTCAAGGAGAAGGTCCTAGGCAAGATGCAACTGCAAAGAGTGGACATTGTAGGCGGCAGGGCGACCGTTAATGACGCGACCTATTTTGAGATAGTGGACAAGGATGCATTCTCAGGGTTTGCTAAAGAACTGGTACGGTATTGTGCTCTATCTGCTTGTTACTTGCACACACTGAGTAAAAGCACTCCTGCTTCTATAGCCTTAGTCGCTGACTCTTTTCTCTCTCATTTTTTAAAGTTGACGACCAAGAGTTTTGTCTGGACGTTGACTAGTGTCGTGAAGGTCAAGGTCCTTGGATTAATTCCCATTGCCGGCATAAACCTCACGAAGGATCTAACGCTGCTAGGTACGGATTGTAGCAAGAAGGCTCCAGATACCATGCCCTGTTCTACAATAAAGTCGGTCTCTCTCTAACCGTCTACCCATATAACCATGATCAAACCATCAGGAATGAATGGATTCCAGAACATCAAGTTAGATAAGTTCGATCCCCCCAGCGATGCGCCCAACAATCAAGGCGCTGTGGTGAAGCTGGTAACGTCGATGAATAATCCGTCACCTATTGGCGTCGTCCTTGGATCTGTGGTACTAGATCTGTTCTACGAAGGCACTCATCTCGGACAGGTCACAGCCCAGGATGCAGTTCTCGTGGGAGGATCATCATCGCCTCTGACACTTGAAGGAACACTCTATCGACAGAGCGACCAACAGGATCTCGACAACCTCTCAGTTCTCTTTTCAAATTATCTCTCAGGCAAGGCAACCATCACCACGGCTAGAGGTGTATCTGTCACAAATGCTAGGGAGCCTGTATCATGGCTTAGCAACGGCATCATGGCGCTCACTCTCACCGTGCCTTTGCAGTCATCCGTTCCCATTCAAATCATCCAAGGCATCCAGATCAACGATCTCGGCATTGCATTTCATCCAGATGCCTCTTATTCTCTAACAGTTAAATCTAAGAGCATGAGCGCAGGGTTTAAGATACCGTTCAACATCTCCATCAACATGAGGAGCGTTAGCAATACAATTGCTATGGGATATGCAGGCAAGATACTAGGTAGCATCAACAATCGCACGCCGTGCCTGCAAGTTCGGAGATCCCAGGTCAGATCAGCTTTGGCCTGCCACCTTCCACGCTGGCTGTGCTACCAGACTCGCAGGAAGGGTTCAACAACTTTCTTGCAGATCTGTCCATCAAGTCCGAGCAGACGTTCACTGTGCTTGGAGTTTCTAGTGCTGTGGCAGAGACCTCCATGGGTGTAGTCACGCTCACAGAGATCCCTTTCAACTCGCCTGTCACCATGAAGGGCCTCAATTTCAACGCCATGACCCCACCAGTCTCTCAGGTCGTGGTTGCAAGTGGCAATAGTGATCATATCCAAATCGATAATATGGTAGAGCTCATGAACCCGTCCTCTCTCTCAGTTCGCGGTGGACGTGTACTCTTGAACGTCTATGATCGTACGACCAACCAATATCTTGGCGACCTTTTCATCCCGCAGCTCAACATCGTTCCTGGCTCGAATCCTGTAGCGACCCAGTTCTTGTTCCATCCCACAGACACTGCGCTCCGGGACCAGTTTTTGAGCCGGTACCTAGCAGGGGCTCAGTTTCCGCTGCACATTGTGGGAACCACGGCCTCATCCACACCACTACCAGAACTGCAAAAGGCGCTCTCACTCGTCTCCCTCAGCTGCTCTGTTTCCGGTCTTATCCCTCCGCCGAAGCTGATCGTATCTGGCGAAGCTGTCGCAACGCTCAATACGGTCCTTGGTACGCATCAAAGCCATGTCTCTGTCACGATCCAGAACCCATTGGCGACCGATCTGTACATCACAGGGTTGGTTGCCCAGGTCAAATGGCGAGCAAGTCCGTTTGGGACGATCAACGACTCGAGTCGTCTCCTGGTTCCTGCAAAGGGCAGTGCGACCACAACCAGTCTGGTACTACAGCATCCACGAGACCTCGGGTTCACTATGTTTTTAACAACCAATTTCTTGCAGGCGAATCCGAAGGTGGCCTTGGGTGGAGTCGAGATTGCGTTTGAGCTGGATTCGCAGATCAATGTCAATGTGGGAGATCCGAACGGGTACGCAGCCAGGATCCATTATGCCCAGACAGCACAGATTCATACAAAATTGACTATCCTTGGAGTAGATCTCGGCCATGTCGCTTAGAGCTGTCAAACCCACTCGTGGGTGGGGATCTTGAGATGAGAAAAAAAAATAGAACATAGTAAAATGTGAGCCTGGGCGAAGAAAAAAAACAAGACGCGAGAGGTGTAGGCTTCGCCACATTTCTAGTGTGGAGACGGGGCTCTTGTAGTCGGGCGCTCGAGCCATGCAGAATGTGTGATCTCAGGAGGGTGCACAGTCGGAGAACAGAGAGAACAGACAGCGAAGGGGCTACATCTAGGGACATACTGTAACAAGTGCGGGACGGGCATATCGAGTGGAGGCATGGGCGCATAGCAAAAATAGAACCAATGGTTTGCCAAACGCAGTGAGCCCGGAACAAGGGCTGGACTCTGGTCTCTTTTGCGCTCACACCTTCCACACCCTGTCAAATGCAGGTGGTGTTCTTGGTCTTTACTCATGCGAGTGAGAGTTACAACTGCAACCCGGAAGGGTTGTGGGAGCAGGAGTGGTGCTCCTCGGGCGTGCTTAACCCCTGATCAAGCGGAGGTCAGGGACACTGTAAGTACCTCCGCTGCTTTGCGCTATTTTGCAGTCTCCATCACAATATTGTCATCTCGCGCTGCTTCGGCCAACATTACTGGTACTTTGAATTGATATCTTGTCATGACACTCAACTCTCTCCTGTCCTTTTCCAGCGTCCGCTCCTCGGTCGTCTGCCTGCCTCCTGCCCTGGCTGTTTTTGTTTATTGTAAGGACAGAACGAGCAGCTCAAATTACTCGTTAGCCCAAATCCGTTGCACCAACCAGTTCTGTTCGGGAGAGTCGCATGGACTTTTTTTTCCACATCGTTTCTTTGCTCTTGTAATAATATCACTCCTGCAGATCTTGGTACACAACCTTGCCTTAACCCCTGTCTCTCTCTGAAGAAGCCAAAGACAATTCGCCGAGAGCGCATCCTTACCTGCTTTGCCTTCGCCTTTTGGAAAGCAAAATTCTTTTTCTCTCTCCCATTCTCCGTCTCCTCTCACCACCTTCGAACAAGTAGTCATTCCTGACTTGACATCTGCTCTTTCCTCCATTCCCAAATCCGCATTGTTCATCCGCTTTTTCGTGATCCACATTCATCTCACACACTCCTGACACAACACCCTCCATGCATCGCAAGTACGGCACCACGGTCTATAGTAGCAAGTGGCCCTTGATGCTCAGAGTCAAGGGCACTGTGATTCTGTCTATCTGGTGGCAGATCCTGCTCGTTGGTCTCTTCTCGACCGCAGTCTATTTCCTCCACCACAACGTATGGGAGATGAAGTACTCGCTGGTAAGGACCCCCGCTAGAGTGAGATAGGGCAATAGGCTTGCTTCTCCTTTCGCTCGTTCTTTCAGGGCCTATTCGGCGCTATAAAATGAGACTAGCGCGCACCCAGAGTGTGATGTCTCACCCGCGTTCCTTCTTCCCAACAACGGTTTTTCTTGCTTTAAAATAGAGCCTCGTCTCTGTCATGGGAATGGTCGTCTCACTGCTTCTGGTTTTCCGCACCAACACCGGTAAGTCCTTTTCACTCCATCATAGACTAGCTCCTCGGGGGAAAATAGCCTGGGAGGACAAAGTACTTCACCCTTGCGTATCGCGACTCGAGAAAATCGCTTTCCCCCAACCCACGGACGCGCTCTTAGCGCTTGCAAAACGAACTTATATCGATGAGCTCTCAGTCTAACCATTACATCCACTTCAATACTGCGCCCTATCGGACATGCATGATTACTCGACAATCCACCACCAGCCTATGATCGTTACTGGGAAGGTCGCCGTCTCTGGTCCCAGATGACGCTCAGCATCCGCAACCTCACCCGCTGCATCTGGGTCTGCGTGGACGAAACCAAGACTCGGGACCTGCTCGAGAAGAAGTCGGCCATCAACCTCCTGGTCGCGTTTGCGTTTGCGACCAAGCATTATCTGCGTGAGAAAAGCGACTACGACGACGACGACATGATCGGCCTGCTCACACACATTCCAAAGTACTCCATCCCTACCTCAACTCGGCCCATGGACTGCAGAACCGACATCACCACTTCCCTGGAGGATCTCCAGCAGCTGCAGCAACAGCCAACTCGGCGTCAGGGAACACACGTTGCCTCGGCCGTCTCGGAAAAAGAGGAGCACCAGCACTCCACAAGCATTAGTCAGGCCTACCGTGCCGCTCGTTATCGTCACCACCAGTCTAACAGCCAGGCCCCCACATACGACATGCCACCCACCAACATTCCCATAGAGCTCACGTTCTACATTGGAAGTTACATCAAGAGCTGCAGCAACAAAAAGAGCGTCGACGCCGCTACCCTCACTGCGATGAACAACGCTGTGGTGATGATGGTCGACTGCCTCACTGGTTTCGAACGTATCTTGCGCACACCCATTCCTCAGGCCCATTCCATTCACTTGCACCACGCCACTTGGATCTACATCCTCGCACTGCCCTTCCAACTGGTCCAGAACTTGGAGACGCTCATGATTCCCGCCACCATGCTCGCGGCGTTCACTCTCCTGGGTATTTTGGGTATCGGATACGAGATTGAGAACCCCTTCAACGAAGATTACAACGACTTGCCTCTGGATGACTTTTGCAAGGTCATCCAGGCCGAGGTCAACACCATGGTCGCGAACCGTGCCCCCGTCCCTGCAGAATGGATCTTTTCAGAGAACAACTTCCCTCTTGAAAACTCGTCCTTGTCCGCCAAAGAATTATCCGAGATGCCGCTTGAGCAAATCCATGCACTCATGGCCTCCGAGGATCATCCTAAGAAAAGCGTGCAGTACTCGCGTCTCGTGAATGGAAACAGCAATGGTGCTGCCGTGACAGAGGACCCCGCGCAGGTCGTGCCCTCGGTCGTGGTCGATGTCGCGTCCCCCAATGGCATCTGGCCTGACCAGGGACAACTCCAAGGAGAAGGCCGCAGTCGGTAAAGGAGCCATTGATGGAAGCGACTAGATAGGCACCTGCCCTTTTTACCACATAATCATCATCACCTGTATTTCATTCTATAAAACACCCCGGTTCAGTCATTTTCCATCATAAGAGCAAGCCTTAACATGTATCTTGACTCTTGAATCAAACCGCTACCCCATCTCATATCGCATATTGATGATGGTTGCACTATTATATTTGAGCTGGTTACAGATCGGACTGGACTGAGGCCATCAACTACTCGAGTCGTCTCCTGATTTCCTGCAATGGGCAGTGCGACCACAACTAATCTTGTACTACAGCATCCATGAGATCTCGTGTTCTCTGTGCTTTTGACAACCAATTTCTTGCCGTTGAATCCGAAGGTGGCTTTGGATGGAGTCAATGTTGCATTTGAGCTGGATTCAAAGATCAATGCCAACACTAGAAGTCCGAACGGGTACGCAGCCAGGATCGTTATGCGCTGACGACAGAGACTCATACAAAATTGACGCCATGCTTAGAGCTGTCACAACCGCTTGTGAGCGGGGATCTTGGGACGAGAAAAAAAAATAGAACAGTAAAATGTGAGCCTGGGCGAAGAAAAAAAAAGATGCTAGAAGTGTTGGCATCGCCACATTGCTAGTGTGGAGACGGGGCTCTTGTAGTCGGACGTTCGAGCCATGCGGGATGTGTAATCTCAGGAGGGTGCACAGTCGGAGAACGGAGCGAACAGACAGATCTAGGTACGAAGAGGCTAGATCTAGAGACATAACAAGTGCGGGACGGACATAATGAGTGGAGGCACGAGCGCATAGCAACGTACCAATAATGGTTTGCTAAGCGTGCATTGAACTCGGAACGAGGGCTGGACTCTGGTCTCTTTTGCGCTCCTCATGACTTCCATACCCTGTCAGGTGCAGGCGGTGTTCTTGCCCACATGTATTCATGCAGCTGCGAGTTGCAATTGCAACCCAAAAGCGGACAGGTTGTGGAAGCAGGAGTGCTGTTCCTTGCGCATGCTAACCCCCCGATCAAGCGGAGGTCAGGAACGCTGAAAGTGCCCCTGCTGCTTTATCTGCTTTATTGATATCGCGTGTTTTTTTCAATCTCTATCACAATATTGTCATCTCGCGCTGCTTCGGCTGGCATTATTGGTACCTTCAATTGATGTCTTGCCATGACACTCAACTCTCTCCTGTCCTATTCCAGCGTTCGCCCCTGTTTTGTCCTCGGTCGTCTACCTCCTGCCCTGGCCGTTTTTGTTTGTCGCAAGGACAGAACAAGTAAGAACCAAAGCTCAAATTACTCTTTAGTCCAAATGTCCGTTGCACCAACCAGTTCTGTTCTAGAGAGCCGCATGAACTTTTTTTTCCACATCTTTTCTCGTTGCTCTTGTAATAATATCGCTCCTGCCTCGGTACCTTACCCAAACCGTCGTC
The DNA here is from genome assembly GCA_029449245.1 of Mortierella alpina. Taxonomy (NCBI): domain Eukaryota; kingdom Fungi; phylum Mortierellomycota; class Mortierellomycetes; order Mortierellales; family Mortierellaceae; genus Mortierella; species Mortierella alpina. The sequence goes on along the minus strand of JANATF010000003.1, from coordinate 309,439 downwards.
TCTCCCCAGCGCTCTGAAGGGGCCAAAGACAATTCACCGAGAGCGCATCCATACCTGCTTTGCCTTCGCCTTTTGGAAAGCAGACTTTCTCTCTCTCTCTCTCTTCTCTCCGTCTCCTCTTACCACCTTCTAACAACCCCCTACAACCCTCGAGCAAGTAGTCATTCCTGACTTGACATCTGCTCTTTCCTCCATTCCCAAATCCGCATTTGTTCATCCGCTTTTTCGTGATCCACATTCATCTCACACACTCCTGACACAGAGCCCTACTCCATGCCTCGCAAGTACGGCACCACGGTATATATCCGTAGCAAGTGGCCCTTGATGCTCAGAGTCAAGGGCACTGTGATTCTGTCTATCTGGTGGCAGATCCTGCTCGTTGGTCTCTTCTCGACCGCAGTCTATCTCCTCCACCACTACGTGTGGACGATGAAGTACTCGCTAGTAAGGACCCCGCTAGAGTGTGATGGGGCAATAGGCTTGCTTCTCCCGCTCGTTCTTTCAGGGCCCATTCGGCGCTATAAAATGGGGCAAGCGCGTACCCAGAGTGCGATGTCTCACTCGCGTACCTTCTTCCCAACAACGGTTTTTCTTGCTTTAAAATAGAACCTCGTCTCTGTGATGGGAATGGTCGTCTCGCTCCTTCTGGTTTTCCGCACCAACACCGGTAAGTCCTTTCCACTCCATCATAGACTAGCTCCTCGGGGGAAAATAGCCTGGGAGGACAAAGTACTCCGTCTTTGCATATTGTGACCCGAGAAAATCACCCCCCAGCCCACGGACGCCCACTTAGCGCTTGCAAAAACGAAATCATATCGATGAGCTCTCAGTCTAACCATTACATCCTCTTCAATACTGCGCCCTGTTGGACATGCATGATAACTCGACAATCCACCACCAGCCTATGATCGTTACTGGGAAGGTCGCCGTCTCTGGTCCCAGATGACGCTCAGCATCCGCAACCTCACTCGCTCCATCTGGGTTTGCGTGGCCGAAACCGAGACCCGCGACCTGCTCGAAAAGAAGTCGGCCATCAACCTCCTGGTTGCGTTTGCGTTTGCGACCAAGCATTATCTGCGCGAAGAATACGGCTACAACTACGACGACATGATCGATCTGCTCACACACATTCCAAAGTACTCCATCCCTACCTCAACTCAGCCCATGGACTGGAGAACCGACATCCCCACCGCGCTCGAGGATCTCCAGCAGCAACAGCAGCAGCCAACTCGGCGTCAGGGAACACACGTTGCCTCGGCCGTCTCGGAAAAAGAGGAGCACCATCACTCCACAAGCATTAGCCAGGCCCACCGTGCCGCTCGTAATCGTCGCCACCAGGCCAAGAGCCAGGCTCTCGCCTTCGACTTCTTGACACCCACCAATATCCCCGTGGAGCTCACGTTTTACATTGGAAGTTACATCAAGAGCTGCAGCAACAAGCAAAAGGTCGACGCCGCTACCCTCACGGTGATGAACAACGCTGTGGTGATGATGGTTGACTGCCTCACTGGTTTCGAACGTATCCTGCGCACACCCATTCCTCTGGCCTACTCCATTCACTTGCACCACGCCACTTGGATCTACATCCTCGCACTGCCCTTCCAGCTGGTCCAGAACTTGGAGGCGCTCATGATCCCCGCTACCATGCTCGCAGCGTTTACGCTCTTGGGTATTTTGGGTATCGGATACGAGATTGAGAACCCCTTCAACGACGATTACAACGACTTGCCTCTGGATGACTTTTGCAAGGTCATCCAGGCCGAGGTCAACACCATGGTCGCGAACCGTGCCCCCGTCCCTGCAGAATGGATCTTTTCAGAGAACAACTTCCCTCTTGAAAACTCGTCCTTGTCCGCCAAGGAATTATCCGAGATGCCGCTTGAGCAAATCCATGCACTCATGGCCTCCGAGGATCATCCTAAGAAAAGCGTGCAGTACTCGCGTCCCGTGAATGGAAACAACAATGGTGCTGCCGCGACAGAGGACCCCGCGCAGGTCGTGCCTACGGTCGTGGTCGATGTCGCGTCCCCCAATGGCTCGGGCCTGACCAGGGTCAACTCCAAGGAGAAGGCTGCAGCCAGTCACGGAGGCATTGATGGAAGCGACTAGATAGGCACTGGTCCTTTTACCACATAATCATCATCACCTGTATTTCATTCTATAAAACACCCCGGTTCAGTCATTTTCCATCATAAGAGCAAGCTCTAACATGTATCTTGATTCTTGAAACAAACCGTAACCCCACTACCCCATCTCACGTCTCATACTGAGCACGACAATCATGCAACAAACTTGGCCATGAGGTGAATGAACTTGACAATACACTTGTTTATATCACAGAGCGGGTAAAAATAACGCTACAATACTACTACAACAGAATAAATATATAACAGAGAACGACAACGCGAGGGTGGGCATAAATATACAGGAGTCGAGGTGAACACAAAAAAAAAAGCAATCCCGGACAAGGGTATCATTTTTTTCAATAGTCCTCGTCGGCGCAGGCCTTGGGCACGTCAAAGCTCTCGGTGCGGACAGAGCCGAAAGGCGAGTTGGCACCAACGACCTTGGCCTTGGGACCCAGGCCGCGCTTCGAGAAAGCCCTCCAGATATCGCAGTGGTATTTGCCCTTGGTCAAGACCTTCTCGGCTTGAATGATAGCATCACGGGCCTGAATGAACGAAGGCGAGCAAGGTTGGAGCTTGAGACCATCCACGACCAATTGGATGACAAGCGTGTTGGCAAACTTGGTGGTATCCTCGGTGTACCAGTCCTCGGTAAAAGGAAGGCGCAAATGCAAGTTCTGGTAGACCTCAAACAGCATCTCAGCCCACACCTCGCCCTTGGCATGGACTCCCCAGTAGGCTGGGCCGTCCATGACCTTGAACGTCTCAGGGTTGGTCTTGAGCGAGGTCGAGTAAGGGAAGCGACGGATACCCTGTCCACCATTGGAATAACCGCCCATGTCGAACTCAGATTCGTAATCGTGGTGCTTCTTCTGACGGAACATGGTTGCAAAGAAATCACCCCATCCCTCGCCCATACCGCCAGCTTCGCCCCAACCGAGACAGCCCGAGTTAGCAGGACCACCAGTCAAGCGCGTCGAGATTCCGTGAGCATACTCGTGGATGATGATGCCGCTCTCAAGGTCTCCGTCGCGCGCAACCTCAGTCACGTCCCAGACGTACATACGCATCTTGCCGTGCTGACCATCAGGTGGAGTGGCAAAGTTGGCATTGTTGTAGCCGGATCCATCCTGAGCGTTGGCGATCACAGCATCATTACCAAGTCCGCCACGGTCAAAATTGTTCTCCTGGAAGTTGCCAGACTGTTCATCAAAGCCGTAGTGATGGAAGACATCGTGGACCTGGTTGTTCCAGTAGAACAGATTGGTCACGGCAGCATCGACGTATGAGACTGGATCCTTGCTCAGGTCAAGGTCAAAGTCAAAAGTGAGCTCGCCATCCTTGCCAACCTTGCCCTCGGGCCTGGGGTTGTTCTGCCAGTCGTTACCATTCCTGCGGTTCTCGCCAGCATTCACATTGTTGCCGATGGTGGTGGTAAAGTTCTTGTTCTGGCCGTGGCGGTGCCATCCGATGGGGGAGGCAGCGTGGCGCTCAGGGTTGGTTACAAGACGACGCTTGCCATCCTCTGGGTCATTGGTGCCCATGGGGAAGACGTTGTAGGTGGCATCGGCCACCCAGTCAATGACCTGCATGACCTTGCCGGACTCGGCATGGACCTGGACATGGAACCAATTGTCTGTATCCTTCATCTCAACCTTGAAGTCGTAGACGAGCTCAAGCTCGCCATCGTCCGTCTGGATGTAGGCTTGAGTCACGGGGACGTTACCGTCGGCAGTAAGGGGGCAGTTGGTCATGACGGCTTCGACCGTGCCAGAGTGCAGCGAGGAGGTGACGACAATATCCATGGCCTCGGGGCGGGGGATCTCGATGTTGAGGAAGCGCGCAAAGGAGAGGAGGGCGTCCTGAGGCGAGATCTCGTTCTTGCTGGGGGCGTCAAACTCGGTCTGCACGCCATGGCGCTATAGAATGGCGCGAGGAGCTGGTTAATAAGCTATTTAATGCTAAATAACGTCGCACGTGTGATTCGCTCGTCTGACTCAGGTCGGGCAGCGTCGACTCATGCGAGTGTGATGTGCGATGCCTCAAACCACCACAGCATCCAAAGGCAAAACAGGGGTGGACTCAAAGGGCAGGCAAGCAGTACGTTCAACAAGCATACATTCATGCAAATGCGTGCTGCACCCAGGAACAAACGAACAAAATTTAATAGGGGGAGAGGGAGGGGTGGGGGTGGGGGGTCCAACGGGAAGTATGCGTGATCGGCAGGAAGTGACAAAGGGACAAGCATATACCCACATACCTGAGAGCGGTGTCTCCACTCGCCAAAGCCGAGCTGGCGGCCTTGTTCCTGGATAAACTCGGCCTCTTGCTTGAACCACTGCTTGGCTGTCAACGACTGCTTCTGGCGGCGGTTGCCCTTGTAGAACGAGTTGCCGAACGAGATGACATTGCCATCCTTGTCAACGTTGATGTTCATGTCACCGTTGACGACTTCACGATCGCCGATTCGCTGGCGCAGGTACACGTGGGTCACGCCATTGTGCTTGGATGTGTATGCATTCTTGACAATGTAGTCTGCACCCGTGAGCTGGTGCTCCTGCTCCACAAAGTCCAGAGCCACTTGCTTGGGGTCCGAGGCCGAGCCAGAGAAGAGAACCTCGCTCGCGCGGGAGAGGCCAAAGAAGCGGCTGGACGACGCCATGGCAGATGGCGCATGGTACTCCTTGTGCGCAAGCTCAGGTCCGAAGGGCTGGATATGAGAGCGGTGCGCAGAGGCTGTGCCCGCAACAGCAACCATGGCTGCGAGGAGCGAGTAGGACTGGGACTTTGAGAACTTCATGTCTGGACTTTTTTTTCTTTTCTGGTCTGCTTGAAGCTTGACTTGCGAGACGGGGCGCAGAGGGGCCAGGGAGTAGGGTTTAAATTAGAAATGACACCTGCAGCAACTAGGCAAAAATGCTCGAGGGGTCAACAAGAACAGAAAAAAAAAAAAAAAAAAGGAGATAAACGAGGGAGAGAGAGGGCTCCAGCAAGGACAAGGGAGCGTGGGTGTCTGTTTGTTGTGGTGAGGGTGGAGGTGTGGCAATGGACAGAGGAATGAGAACAAGAAAGACAAGAGGCGAGATGCGCCTGCACTTTATAGCTTTGCAGCTGGGCCTGCGCGAATCCACACGACTGGCTGGCAGATGCAGGCCTGCGGGTCAAGTGGTACAAACCATAATTCCACTCATCGGGCCGCTTTTTACATTACTGTCATCGCACTCATTACATTCATTACACACACTGCATCGTCGCACAGTGCCGCCGTGGAGTGCCTCCTGTCTACTGCTGGGCCATTGGCGTGCCTCGCTGCTGCTCTTGCCCTTGTGACCAACCGCGATCCCTGGCTCGCCCGCGCAAATGACGAGGCGCGGAGCAAGGCAAAGGCCTCGCAGACAACGACGCCAGGAGCGACAGTGCGAGCAAGAGGGAGTGGGCTAAGGGAGGCAGGGAGTGAATAGAGACAGGGAGGAGGGCTTCGGACGCACAGAGGACAGTGACAGGGAGCGAACGGCCCAACAAACTGGATATCGAGCCCATGCATCCCTGAGGCCACTCTACCCCATCATCCTCATCAGTCATCCCTGTCGCTCGCTCGCTCGCACTGGTGCCTGTCCGAAAGGGCTGTTTGAATCCAGACGTGCAGATTCTCACTCTGTCCCCATCCAGTCTTCATCGCCTTCCTTTCCATCCTATCCGCCTCCCGTCTTTTGCTCATCGCAAGGTCCCTTCCGCGTCTCCTATCTTTTTTTTTACGTTCTCTTCCTCTCGGACCATTGCGCCTTGGTCCTTGGCTATTGGTCATGAAGAGGTTTGGATACAGACAGCAATGACGCTGGTCCAAACGAACAGGAGTGTCTGTTCTTTGTTGTCATCGTTCCCTTTCATCCAAAAGTGCAATTGTGCCGTACTAGAGTCGGATCCTAGGTACCAGCACCATACTGTCGTTCAATAGCTGGTCGGAATCCGTGCCAAGCTTACTCATCGTATATTCGTCCTCCGTATTTTCCACAAAGATTAAATTGCGCACCCCTCTATTTCAAGGTGGCTCGCTGTCGCCTTGAAGGCAATGCCAATCGCGGGGGCAAATTGCGCTGTCTGCGCGCAATGAGTGTCATTCACATGCACATGTATCAAGATCTATGAGATATAAGAAAAGCTTGGGTATGTTCGTTTTCGTCTGTTAGGGTCACTCGATCCATTTGTCCAACCCCCGCCCCCTCTTTTTTTTTTGGTTTTCTTTTTTTTATCGTCCTGGGCGCTACCTACCTCCCCGTTTCCTCCCTGCCTCTGTCTATCCATGTTTCGAGTCGAGGGGAGTACACCAAGACCAATGAAATGGTGCTCGATCTTGTCCTAAAAGGGTTGCGATCGCTCTTGCCGTCGAGGCCGATGTGTTCATTGCATTCACCTAACCATGGGTGCATGGGTTGTCTCCGATGCACGATGGCGAGCAATCACGAGGTTGATAGGGCCGACCATGCTAGCGAGAGGAGAGTAGGCTTGACTGGCTACTGACGTGCTCAATTTCCGACATGCCATGGTTTCGTTGTGAAAACAGCTGAATAAAGAACTCACCCTCGACTCTGCCTGTCGATTAATGAGTAATACATACTTGAACAAAGCTACACGAGAGGGGGACCCCTAGCCTGCTTACTTTGGACGATTGCTAAGATGGCGTATGGCAAGACATGATCCGCTCTACGACCTAACCCCCATTCTGAGAGACAGGTTGCCCCACACATCGCACTGTTCTCTTCTAGACCGCCAAGAGCTCTAGACAGCAACTTGTGCAAAGTCATACCGGGTGTCCTAGAGATAGAGATAGAGAGATAGCTTACGCGTCCGATGGTAGCGTGACCCAAGAACGCCGCCGCCTCCCTGAAATTACAGTGCACGGATGGATCCTACGAAAAGACGTTGCGGAGTCTGGAGTAAGAACAAGGTTCTGTACCTGGAATGTGCCTGTCGTGCAACATAGGAAGCATCGGACATGACCACACTCGCCCTGGGCAACAGTGGCGGATGGATACAGGATGCAGGACGCGATAATGTGGACTCGTGCGAGGGGATATCACATTAATAGGGGCTGATATGCATGCTGCTTGTGTTTTTTCGACGGAAGTTCATGACGATGTGCCAGGCGGCGGTCGCCTGCCTCTTTTACCAGCTCCTTGCGGCAGTGCACACTGCACTGTCTGCACCCCTTGCACCTCCACACTAGCCATCCTAGCACCGTAGCGTACACTTCCTGTCGTGTTGAACGTCTTTCAAACAAAGCGCCGCAAAAACGGGGCTGGGCGACAAATTTTACACCATTGCTTTTTTTCATCCTGCATTTGCTCTGGTAGCCCTTGGCCACCTAACGCACAACCGCCCAGGATAGAAGCATCGCTAGAGTCAGCAAACCGACAACATGGGGATGCCCATCATCCTGGATCCTGTTGATGACGAGAGCACTGCACGATCCTTCAGCCAGGAAGAGTGGCCGACGTTGGCTGTGGCTGCAGCTGCAGCTGCAGCGCCATCGATGCGTTCCACAGCAGCACCTCTTGCTTTACCACTCGCCTTTCACCGCAGAACATCATGACATCAACTACACCAGAGTCAGCACTATGATGGACCACCGCTCATCCACCGCCGCTAAAACCAGCGTTCTGCACTACTATCGTCCTTCGACCGCGAAGACCAAGCAGCAATACGACCCACGTCACCAACTAAAAGAAGAGTGACATCGTTGCAGTGCCAGCTCAATTGCAGTGAGGAGGAGCCATAGCCTTCTCTTGGCGACAGGCCAAGCGTCAGCATTGATTATGGGCAACAGGAGCCCTGCATCTAATCATCGTAACATTCCCAGTAGAGCGGGACCACGACGGCCTCTGGCGCTGGATCACGGTGAGGATCGAAGGCGTCAGGAGCGTACGCGGCAGGAAACTGCGGATCAAGAGCGACAACGGCTGCCACGAGCTTCTGTAAGGAGCCCACAGTCTGACCAGGATCCTAGATCCACAGCCAACGACACATTTCTTGACCGTGCACATCAATCGCAGCGTCACGCTAACCTACAGGATTGATCCTTTCTGCGCGGCCTCTCTGATACATCGCCTCCACCCCCATTGAGGAGTCAAGAACAGCCAACGCAGCCCACAGACGACAGAATTCAGAGAAGCGAATGCAACTGTGAAGGGTCGCCCCTGCAAACAATCCTCCATGAATCTCAGCGCTCTGCTACCTGCTGCCATCATTCATTTTGTTGAATCAAATGGCGACTCTGCAGGCGCACTACATAACCATAAAGTCTTTCGAGAGGCAGTTCAGTCGCTGGCGATACCCCCCATCGTGGAAATTTGAAGCTTGGTGCCAATCACAAGCGGTGTGTGCTGCCTTGTCGAGGGTCCGTCCAGATGGTGGAGGCTAGCCCAAATTCCGGTGGTGCTTCAACGTTGGAGAGGGGCACGGTGACCTTCTTGTTGCATATGTGCCTGGAACAAAAATAGTAGCGAGGAAAGCAGAGAATCGACAAAGCAGAAACCAGATGTCACCTAGGAAGGCGCATCATGGCGAGACAACCACGTCACTATCAGTTTCGATTCCTTTCCAGAGCTCATTCCGGCGACAGAGCTTAGAAGGACAAGTGCGCAGACAGCAAGGAAAATGGAGTGCGCAACAGCAGGACCAACAACAGCGCACATAGTATCCCGCAGAGGCGATGCAGTGCTCTCTGAATCACCATCAGCTGAAGTGGCTCAAGGATCACGGGTGCAGCGGCAAGGCCATGAGAGCAATTGCATGGTCAATGAATGTATAATTGACAGGGCAGCACAGGAGAACGAGTGGCAGGAAGAACAGGTACAGCCTCCGCGGGAATAAGTAGCAGCAAGGCCATCAGCAGGGGGGCGGCGGCAGCGGCTGCGTGGCCACTAGTGAAACCCATGAGTAATACAACAGACGCACTGTTCTCCGCCCTCGCGCCCAGAATCTCCACTTTTATCGATCACTCACTCACCTCTCACGGATATGTCTCCGCTGTGCCTCTCATCCGCCTCTGTGAACCATGACCCTTGGACGATCGTGTTCACTTTTGTGCAACGCGCCTAAGAACTCCCCCACTGAATTCAAGTCTTATTAATACTCAGTCGGCTTTGACCTTACAAAGCGACTTGTAACCCTTTTTCGGCCACTCTCTACAGCCCAGTCCTTTAACAGATTTTGGGCGACTAGCGAAAGTTCAGGGGCGGGCTCAAGATCAAGCACACAATTTTTTTCGACAGCGTCGTTTCGACCCATTGGAGAACTGACCACGGGCGAGTCTTGCCACCTTCGTCATTATCATCACCCTTGTTTTTTTTTATTTCGCCTTCCTCATCAGCATCATCTCCGCAGCTAGCTTCATTATCTACTTCCTCAGCCTCTTTTTCACCCCTGTCTCCTCTGCAAACAAACGCCTTCGCTGTCCATGTGGGAGGGGGGTACACGACAGCAGAATAGATTGACCACACACTCAAGCTAGCCGTCGTAGAGCACTCATCGATAGCTGCAGCGGTTTTTTACCAGGAACAAGGCAAAGAAGATTCGGCTCAGTGTTTGACGCGAGCCCTGATCGTCCCCCGCAATCGGAACTTGTCATGACCCCCCCCCCCCCCCCCCCCCCCCCCCCCCCTTCGCCTTCCTCGCCAACCTTTTGCAGCAGTCTCGACCCATGGACCCATTAACTCTATTTCGATCAATTGCTGCGTCAGATTCTAACAATAATAACAATACCTCGCCCTAGCCTGCATCCTCAACCACAGACAGTCGTTCATCTAACACTACTAGGGTCCAGAATTCCTTCAGCTCACGGCAGACTTTGGTCCATTGGTGCATCGGAGATACAGGCTGCAGTAACCGCTAATCGAGCGATAACATCGTCCGCAGTTCTCGCTCGAGCTTCATCAGGGAGCACCAATCCTTCGTGCTAGCCTGTCCTAGGTGGAGCTCTCGCTCGCTTGCTCGCTCTCTCCTCCCCTCTTACGGTCTCGGCCCTTCAATGATCTGCTGCAAGGCAGAACCTGATCATATTTTAGTCCAGTATGGGCCAATTCTCAAACTGCGAGAGACCTTGAGCAATGGCCCGGGAGAATATATTATACCTTGCCCATCAGATGTAAGAGCAATGATCATGAAAAAGTGTAGTGAAAGTAGACGGTGTCACCTTTGAAGGCACAAAAAAAATGCGGCGCAGGCCTCGAGTGTTCGACATTCCAGTCCTAACTCTGTACTCTGTGGCATAGTGGTATAGGCAGCATTGGAGGGTCAGCGACAACGTGGCCCAGTACCTCGTAGTAGGGGGAGGGGGGTTCTGTAGTACAAGACGCAGCTGAATTATTAATAAACCACATCACCACCGAAAACAAAAAAGCGAAGGATAGGAACGAGGCTGATGCTGCAGTAGTGCCGATGCAGGGGGGAGGAACGGCTGGAAAGGGAGGAGGGGGGGTAATAAGTGCAGTGGCAAAACGAGGATTATGAGCAACGAGACACATGGAAAGATTTCTGTTCTTGACAGATTGCTCGCTTTGGGCTTCAGAAGTGGCTAGTTGGACGACCCCGTGGTAACAACAACGCCAATCTTTGTTGTGCGACCCCACGGACAAGCAAGGTCAGTACACCCGCTAGCAGCGGCAACAACAATAGTGCGACCGCAAGCAAGATGACCAGCGATCGAACTCTGCGCAAAAAAAAGACAGAAGCACAAAAAAAAACAATCCACGATGCGAGCAAAGGCCGTCTGACGGCAAGCACAGACATGATTGCGCATAACTGAACTGCACCTGGAGCTCGTTCACAGAGCACAAGTGAATGAAGGGGGGGCAAGGACGAGGGGATATGCATCAATCAAGGCGAATGAGGGGGCAACAGGGTATACAACAGTGACACGAATGAGTGCATCGATGATGCTAAAGTTCATTGCGCACAGAGCTGCAGCACGATAGCACTATCGCCCACGACCCAAATACTTGGGCTTGGTCAGCTGGCCCATGGCCAACTGTGGCCCTGCAACAAAAGAAATCAAGAAATCGTTCCGACGGCTCGATTTCATTGACAGTTGGGCGTTCTATTTCCAACCCTGCGCAAAAATGAACCCAAGGGCCCTTCGTCGTTCTGGATCCCTCGCCCATAGGCGCTAAGACATTGACAGTCGCCTCTCCTTTAATTCGCGCGTGCCAATTTGAGTATAAAAGGCACAATCTTGAACCATGCATTTCATCTTTCCTCATTCGACTCTCTTTTTCTCCACACAAGTTCAAAAAAAGCAACCAAGGATCCCTACTGATACAGCTGAAGCCCATCTCTCTTCCTCCAATCTTGCAACCTCTCTACTGTCTACCAGCCTTTGCATATCGACAGCTCTGAACAGGATTGTTCGTGTAGTACACCTGCCCACCCTCATCGAAGCCGCGCATTATCGGATTATTTTTTTTCTTTACATTTTTCAGATACATATCAAACAAGCACTGTTCAATTGTTCTCAGGAACGTTCTTTGTTCTACATCACTCCTCTGCCCTTGATTGCCAGCTACCCAAGAACCTTGCCTTCAACTATTTTTCCCTTTATCAACAACCCAGCGCTACTATTCTCCCTTGAACGTAAAGAGAAAAAAAGTAGTCCTCAAACAGCACAGCACAGCACAGCACAATGACCGACTCGTCAACCTTTGCACCGTCTCTGAGCAATTGTGGATCGCCCACAAGCACATCTGTCAATGGTCATCCGAACTCTGGCTCAGAACAACAACATACCGCACCGCAGTCGACTCCCCAACCCGAGCGATCCCCACGACAGCAACGGGAACAGCCTCGAGCACCAGACACTCACCAAGACAATATCAGTGAACCCCACCCTGAACTCGATGACTTTGTGAGTGAATTCTATGATGGTAAGTTGACCAAGAAAGAAAGAAAGAAAGAAAGAAAGTTTCATCAGAGTTGGACCTCAAGAAACAAAAAAGAAAAAGTGCTCTCCATCTCTCAAGATGCGCTCATGAAGAGAGAGAGAGAGAGTACAGGCGACGTTTTTTTTTTTTTTTTTAATATATCCATTTTGGATAGTTTGGCTCTTATGCTCCTGATGCTGACCTTTAGTACTCTGTTTTTTTTCTTGTTCGGAAAATTCTAGGCGACAAGTTTACGGATGTGGACAGCCGCGTCTGGGTCTAAGAGTCCTCTCCTTCGCACAACCACAAAAAATCACCAACAGCAGCAACAGTAACAGCAACAGTAACAGTAACAGCATGCTCCTGCAAAAAAAAAGATGGAGAGCGACAATTAAAGACGTTTATATACCCCTCCCCCCCAAAACACCCGATAACGCCATAAAGGAACTACACCCTTTCCTGAAACCGTTTAGCTATAGACTATCTCTTTCTATGATTGAGAGCTGCCAATACAATCATTCCCCTTTTTACTCTTAACATACCTGTGCGGTGGGGAGAGATGTGTGTCCAGCCACGGTCATGGCTCTCGGGTATATCATCATTGAAAAAAGAATACCCGGGTCGCGTGGTTTTTGCCTCGTTAACCAAAGTAGTGCATACTTAGTGTGAAGCGACTCAACTTTTTCATGTATGGACACTCAGAGGGTTGCCAATACAATGGTCATCACTGGTCAAGACAGTGCTCCAAGACTCTAGTGCAAATGATGCAACCCGAGAACGTTCTTTATGCAGAAAACAAAAATACACAATGAATGTTTAGAATGGGTATGAGAGGTCCTGAAGGACCCTTTTTTTTTGTTTTCCAGATCCAAGTACGCAACACGCTCACTCAGAGCAGATCTGGTGAGGTTGTCGCTCCTGCCGGTACCCCTGTTGATGTAGTATCGAGAGAGGATGTTGGTGACAAAACGGATGCCGGGACACCTTTGCAGGCTCCAATACCGCACCCCTTCCATTCCATCGGGACCTTGGTCTGTCCTAAAAGATCCTCCCAAACGACCACTGTCCTGCAGGGCTTCCAATACATTTGATGGCATCCTTGGCATCTGTTGTTGATCGAGGCTCGCTTGTAGATGTCGAACATATAAGGTGTCAAATAGGACTTGATCGTCGCTTCGTCGAACATAAACTGATTTCTCGCTTCTACTGCTGCTGCCGGTGTTATTGTTGCTGCTTGAAGGGATCGCTTCGCTGAAGTATCTGCTAATGATGATCCTTTTCCACGATCACTGCAAGGTCGAGACTTGGGCAAAGTGGTATCGTCCCTGGAGCACTCATATCCGTCCATGGATATCTTGCTGTCCTTTCTTGAACGATCCATTGCCGACCCTCCAGTCTTGCCGACACCTGTAACGCCGTGAGCATCCATATGGTTCAACATGGCGTTCCCCGCTAGAATCAGAAGACTCGGGATGCGAGACTTTAAAACCTTATGGGGCGGTGAATCCCTGCTCAACTCTGAAGCCATTGAGGATGCCGTGCTTTGAATACTTGAATTCGTCGACTCCAACGTCCCTGTTGTTACCGTTGACGACTGCGAAGACACAAATATCTCTGACGACTCTTCCTCTGCGAGTTCAAGGTCAAAAGCTGATGTTGAGGATGATCCAGCATGGGACGGCCCAGCTTGATCATTCGAAGGAAACATGTATATGTCCTCCTGAGTACCGGATGGTGAGGGTGTTGTCGGCCATGATGTTGGAGCTACAGGTGCCGGGCCCGCGTCCTGCTGAGCTCCATATTGCCCTTCGGGTATATTGCCTTGCTCTACAGTGCCGAGCGCCAATGCTTCTTCGGGGGGTTCCAACAACGGGTTTGGATGTACTGTGAGGATCTGAAGCTTGGGCAAGAGCGAGATTTGGGATGGAAGTACTCTCTGTAGCGAGATTGAAGGCCATGCGTGAGGGCGTTAGAAGCGGTGACTTTGCTCGGCGGTTTCGCATACCACATTAGCCGAGATGGATCAATTGCAACTCTCTTACCAGTTGGTTGCCACCCAGCGAGAGCTCTACCAAGTTGTGCAACAATCCTATCTCGGGAGGGATAGCCTCAATACTGTTGTTTCCTATTATCGGCCAAAAATACAATGTTGTCAGATGCCATGTTGCTGCAAAGAGCAAGAGCAGCAGTGGGTCACAAGGCTGGAAGCACGCGGACGGAACGGTAAATCACTTACTGAGCGAGAGCACTGACAGGTTATGGAGGGTAAATACGTCCATGGGGATGGTGCTGAAACGGTTGCAGCTTAAAAAAAGCTTCAATCGGTTCTTTGACAACGAGAAAGATCCGCGCTCGTTGTAAACGATAGCAAAGTTGAGATCGCAGATGTCGGAGGGCAGATTTGTCAGTTCAAGATAGCTATGCAGCAGACACAACAAAAAAAATGGGGGGAGAGAGGGAGAGAGGAGAGCAGGTTAGCAGTGCACACCATGCTGACAAACGTGGACTTGCTTTCCATAACGTAAAGCAAAGCAAACCACGCAAGAAAAAAAGGGCTATAGGAGTCTACCTCAGATCGAGTTCCCCGACGCCGTCCTCGACGGCTTCCTGTATAAGCTTTCGAACATGACCTGCGACCATCCGACGATTCCTTTCTTTGAAATAAGGCCCGTCCATAACGCGGCGCGTCTTCCTGCAGGGTTGCCAGTCCATCGGCCTTTTTTCTGTATCCTGGAAACTATCTGAGCGAGGGTGATTCTTTTGTGAACCTGATGATGGCGTGGTAAAAGACGAATGCGGGAAGAAAGATGCTTTTTGCTCGATAGCGTCCTTTGTGTGGTGCTGAGTTTCCTGCGGTGTCGTCGAGCATTGGTACGCGCGCTCTTTGAATGTGCTCGTCATTGTCAAGAAGGTCGAGTCTGGCGGCCACAGGCACCGGCTTGAGCCCGCTATTGAAGTAAGGGCTTTCCTGTGCTGTGTGTTTTCGTCGTTGAACGCCAGGCGCCAGTGCTCGCCGTCGTCCGTCTTGGTGAAAGTGGAGGCCAGTTGTCTTGGGGGCGGGAAGGGGATATGCGCAAAGAGCTGCTCGAGTCGATGCTGTCCTGGACGAGGAGGAGACGGTGGGTTCGAGAACGTTGGTCTGGGGAAAATATCCAGGTCGTCGGAGTATGAGGACGAGCTTGAAGGCGAGCCAGATCTTGTTGGGGTTCTCATGCCGTTGTGCTCGTCTCTGAAAAAGTCCTTGTCGACAGGCAACGGAGACCTTGCTGATGCTGGAGAGGAGGTATATGCCGCCGACATTGCCGCCGACATTGCCGCTGTCGAAGGAGCCGATCCCCGTTCCGATGTCAAGAATGAGTCGCTGTCCATTGTCCACTGGCACGAAGGGCGCTGTTCACAAAGAGCTCTCAATCAGGGAACGTGGAACGAACGGGGAGGACCGTCTTTTTGGGCTTGGCCGGGCTGCGGAAGCTGAACTCTGAACTCTGTCGTGCGGGAGTATTCGTGCGTTTGTGTGTGCGTGTGTGTTCGTGTGTGTGTGTGTGTGTGTGTTCGCGTATGTGTGTGTGTGTGTATGGTAGAGAGAGAGAGAGAGAGAAAGGAGAGCGGGTTGACTGGGCAGGACTGCAACAAGGTGGAATGAGGCTGCAGAATGGAAAAAAGGTGAGGTGATGGGATGCAAAGAGATGTTTATAAGAAAAAAAAAAAAGAGTGTGCAGGCTGAAAGAAATATGCCCTCGTCTGGCATTATTACTTTTACATGGGTCTGAAGCACGCCTGTGCTTGTCGCCCCCTTTGAACTGTGCGTGGCATGCAGTTGGATGCAATCGAACCGAACACTGGTGCTTATAAATAGCCTACGGTTACTGTGGGCATGATCTTTTATATTCAACTACCTCATCAACCTGCATAGGATGCACATCCAGCGAGCACTCACTCCTGCTTCCAACCGGGCCGTAAGGCCCGCCATACCCAACTCTCCCACACTCTGCCTCGCTCAGTGTTCGCCAGTTGACACACCAGCAGCCAGCCAGCCAGCAGTCGGCTCATGAAGTAGATCTGCCAGCTGTACCGCACCCCAAACAGCAAGAGGCACACCAGCATGGTATTGAGGATCGCCACTGTGACCTTGGAGTATACGGACCTCATCCTTGACATCCTGGAGCTCATGGGCAGGACTCCTGTGGAGACGCCCTCCACAAGGGCAATAAATGGCGCTACGTAGAGGACACGGTGGTCCGTCTCGAACGATACAAACCAGCCCCCAGCAAAGTTCCTGATCCAGACCATCAGCGCCGGCACGCAGAAAGGCAGTAGAAAGAAGTACATGACAACCAGGGACATCGTGACATGGTACGCGCTCCAAGCAGCCTGAGCGCTATCTGCAGGCTTGATGTGTTTTCGAGACAAGAGCATCCAATGTCAGTTTGCGGCTTTCAAAGTAAGATAGAGCTTCAAGAGGATTAGAGACCATGTTTGAACTTACTGCCCGTTGAGCTACGGCGAGCGCGCGCGCACTACATGAAATCAGGACGAGAACTGCGGCTGCGAATGCAAACTGGTAGGGCACCACGGTGGCAACCAACACAACCCAGATGGATGCACTGATGACATGGCGGCGGACACTGGCACTACAGATGAGATTGCTTAATAAATTCGTAAGACCTTCTGATGAGGGTGCACTTTTCACATTTCCACGCAACATCCTCATGGCAAGAATGTGATTCCTACCTTTGTGTTGAAGTATTCGGTGCCCTGAACCGCTTGTAAAGAGCTGCCAGAAGCATGACGATGCACTGCAGGATCATCCACACGAGTGCGACGATCCCAATGGCTACCTGAAAGAAAACAGGGGCCAGAAACCAAAAGAACGCGTCATTACCACCCAGTAACGCGTCTTCCAGCCAAGGGCCTGATAGCCAAGGCCTGCTCTTGAAGAACCCGCTCAAGAGCCTTCCTGACACACCCGCTCCATCCACGTGACTGATATTTCTCATGTACTCAGCACTGTGTAGATCTATCGCGCTCTTGCTCGTCAATGTTTGCAGAGCAGAGAGCAGACCAAGAAGAACTGAAAACTTCCAAAACGTGGATCCAACCAATCTCGATAAGGTCGATTCAAACGACTGGTAGATGTTGTACCGAGCCCAGTCCTTGAACTGTGCTCGGAGCACCAACACGATGACCACGAACGCGAAAACAAGAACCACCATCCTGTATCGGATCACCACCTTGCCGAGACTACCATACTTGTCGACCTGCAGAGTCAACTGCAACGGCTCTCGACAAGTTGGATCCATCCAGAAACGCAGTTCGACTCCCCGATTGCCCCCAAGCTGGATTTTGTCAAAGTAGGGTAGGTCACCGTGGAAGTTAATGTCCACTCCTGCAGCTCGTCCCGCAATGTTGACTGAGTACTTGTCCTCATGCATGGACCAGCTAGACTGCTTCATCATTGGAGCAAATTGGCGAGCCATTTCTCCTACAAAAATGACCGACAAAAACCTTAGTATTGCTGATAGTCGTAATGCTAACCAACTGCCCACAGAATACAGAATGGTGACTCGAGCAGAATACCTTGACACCCAGGTCTGTCAATCTTGAGATTGTACGCAAGCAAACTTGCATCCAAGTTGGGTAGCCTAAGAGTCGAAACAAGGGATGGTGTTTCCGGGAATCGACTCTTGAACCCATTCAACAAAAGACCTGCATGGAGCAAAGAAAGCCAGTTTAGTCTCCTAACCTCAAGTGCAGCAGTTACACTCCACGCACGAGACCATTCGCTAAGCTCACCCATAGTGGTCGTTTCGACAGTGACAATAGACGCATCCTCGTTCATGAACTGCCTAACCAAGAACCCAGGATCCATAAAAGTCGCCCCGCGATCCACAATGACCAGGAACTGGGACCCTGCCAGTGCTCCCAGTCTCTTGGAAACGAAACGAAATTCACGGTTCGTAAAGTACTCTCCCGTGAACAAGGGCATAGCCGACGTCTCTGTTGAGGCCGGAATAGGAGCCGCACCAAGTCGGTCGCGTTCGCACGCGAGAACCTTGGAAGCCACCTCTGTGCAAATGAGGACATCCAGTCGACTGCGCTTTCCAAGATTGTGGCTAGTCACGATCGACAGCGTGTCTTGCTCTCTTGCCTTTGGTATCTCCATGACGAATACGTGAGTTTTCAAGGACTGCAGGTCAAAGTTTGGAGGTGGCTGCACTGGAGGATAAGCCCAGAGGTCGCTTGGTTCCACAAACGTATGAGGGATATCTGCTAGTGAGATGTTTGTCAAGCCTATGGATCACAGAGTGCGCAGAGACGAGACCTGTTAGCACGATGTATCGCGACTTCCAGCTCCTTATCAGATACCCTGCTGAAGCGTCCCCTTACGCTCATAGTCCAAGCTGTCATGAAGATGATCCTCCAGTCCCGTCAGAAAGCGGCCGCGAAATATTTTCATTCGCTGACCCAGAGGTTTAACCTGCTCTGGAAATCTAGAGTCGACGATATCCACGAGTGCTTTCCCGATGGCTGTGACGACCTGATTACACCACAGAATCGATAGATGATCAGAACCGACCCAAGCATGAGGTATAGTGGAGGTGAAGACCGAGAATCCATGGCTCTGCGGAACAATATGGTGGATATTTCCAGTGTCGCTGTTGACGGTGATGTCCAGATTTCCTCCCATGATCGACACGAGCGTTACATTCGCGAGTGCTGAATGAGGTGATGTATAACCGTCTCTCCAGAACATCTCGATGCGGTCGTAAATCGTTGTGATATCGCGGTCGAGTGCGATGGGCGGGATCATATGCGGTGTCGCCACTGTCAAGATCGTGTTGACAGATCCCGCTACGTAATTATCCATTGTGAATATAGTCCGCGATACAATGCCGCCCATACTGTGACCGACTAGTAGAACTGATCTTGGTGCGACGAAACCAGGCTCGTCAGCGTCGTATAAGGAGAGGATGTAGGCAATCGCTTCGTTGACATACTGAGCTTGGTCAAGGATAAGCTGTCCATGAAACGCCGAAAACTCTTCATTGAAATCAACTAGACAACTCAAGGAGCATCACAGAGAGAAGAGCAATGAGAGTGAGTTTTTTTTTGTATGTGTGTTTGAAGGTCTATCGCACTGGTCATAAAGAGCATACCTGTAAAGAAATCCAGTGCTTTTGATCCCAGACGTCGGTCCCCTTGCTCCGAAGGCATGGTCTCGTAAAAGTATCTCGATGCCTCCTTCGCCATCGAGCGTACCTGCTTTGCACTACCGGCATTTCCAGGCACAAACAGGACAGGCACGCCGCTTGGGCGCAACTATTGGTTGACAAAAGCCTGTCGTTACTATTTGCTGGATCACAATGATTACAGCGCACACATCCTATTAGGCTTACCTTGGCAGACGGATCTACCGTCCAGTCGCTTTCGCCAGTTTGGACCAAGACGTTCGAGTCAAGAAAGCGTCGATCGTCGAACTGGTCCCTGTATAACAAGAGTCCATATTTGCCAGCCAGTCGGGTTTTGTCCTGGTCAAACCCGAGGATCCGAAAATACGACGGCTGCATGTAGGTCATCATACAGCCCTTGGGGTCGATTTGATGGTGGAAGCTCGAGTGAAGGACGCTTCCCAGGATCAGACACGAGAGGGCCAAGACGGCGACTATGGGCGCGATGCAGCCGAGCGACCACCTGCGGAATTCAGGTTGCATTGGGCTTTCACTGTGGTGGTTTGGCGGTGGAAGATCATCCCGACGACGTGTAGCTGATGAAGATGTTCCTGAGTGTGGATCAGTGTCTGGCTGGTTCGAATGGGGTCCTGCCATGGCAGCGATGGTGGATGGTCAAGGCACACAGCATTGAAGGCTGAACCTTGTCGACACTGCAAGCGCGGTTGGAGAGAAAAAAAAAGGTCACGCTACTCCGTTTCACCGAGGGCAGAGGACTTTGGCTACAACTGCCGCTATCTGGCACTCGAGAGTATATATGAATGGAGCGTGGGCGTGCGTGCGTGCGTGCGTGCGTGGAGTCAAGCTCGTGCGCACAAATGCACGCGCGTCAAATAAGGTATGGAACAAGCACGGATCAAGTTCACTGGCGAATGAAGACGACGACAACAACCTTGTCCACATCAACATCAACATCGACAGCGAGAGGATCGCCGGCAAGAAATGATTAACGAAAAGAGCAACCAACAGTGAGGAAACAAACGAAAACGTCAAGAAAACTTTTTTATTGGATATCACTTTTGTTTTTTTCCCTCCCTTCAACTCGCCTGCTTGCAAGATGAATGAGGGAACGGCGGTATATGTACAGGATGTGTTCTTTCTTTTTTTTTCTCCTTGCGCTGATGAAGGTCAAAATGGTGGGGATGGATAATGTGTAAGAGTCGCGGGAATCAAAAATGGAGGTGGTGCGGGTATAGTAAAAAAAAAAAATCTAGTGTTCCTTTTTCATGCCAAGCGCACTTTCAAGAAAGCGCATGTGGCGAAGTGGCTGGTATAATGTTCAACAACTCGGGCCCATCTAGCGCCGATCCCAATGAAAGCGGTCGCGCCATCTTGCGTCCTGCCCGCTTCAAAAATGCACTCGTCGCTGAACGTGTAACTCTCGGCCGTGTGCTATCCACAGCGGCTGATACTGTCGTTGAGGAGGAGGGGCTGGCGGGTGGTCCTGGAGAGGAAGGTGCAGCAGTAGCAGATAGAGGCGATGTCGTAGTCGTCATAAACGTCGAGGCGGGTCTCTCTCGTCGCTCTCCCTTCAGCTTCAGAAGCGTCGATAAGCGGCTTCCAAACATGGACAGTGGGCGCTCTCTTTCGCCTCCCTCCTGGGCATTCTTTGCTCTGCGCAGACGAACCGCGGGGAGAAGTTGGTTATCCATAGAAGGTGCTGCTAGCAAACCGGGCTCCGCTGTTGCCAGTGCCTCTGATCCAGAAGCTGGCGATGATAACGATGCTGTCGTCGTTGCAGAGGCCGATTTCGGTTGCTGTTTTTTGGTCGAGGTCTGTCCTCCCCCTCCTCCTGCAGGGCGTTGCGGTTGCGCTCCAGACGTAGCAGACGTTTTGAGTGGTGGCGCTGTGATGGGTCGCTGGCAGAAGAGCAACTTGACCCTTTCCAGTTCAGTGTTCCAATGCGGCTGGCAGAGTGTGTACTCGAGCGGAATGAAGATATCGTTCTTTTCAATCATCTTGCCACGCTTGACCGATGCTTCAAAATAAGGTCCTTCACAGAATGTGCACTTGCGCGCGCTCTTAAGGTACGACTTCAAATGCGGCGAGATCATGGAAGGCACGGACACATCGTGTCGGACAATCACTCTGGCAGCCAGTTCCAGCAGTGTGGGTGGGGAGTGCAATGGCGAGTGAACAAACTCTTCCACTAGAGGACAGCGGTCCAGTTTGAGGCGTCTCAGGAACTGTAGCTTGCCCACCTCTGCAGGCAGGACGGTGATAGGGTTGTCGGACAGATCCAGGTTGACGAGTCCTTTGATCAGGCCAATCTGCGGAGGGATTGACTCTAGTCGGTTGTTGTCCAGAGACAAGGCCGCCAGCTTGGTCAGACCTCCAATGCCCGCTGGGATGGTCTCGAGCTGGTTGAACGACAGCTTCAGGTCCACGAGTTTGGTAAGGTATTTGATGGTATCGGGCAGGCACGTCAGGCTGTTTTTGGACAGGTCTAAAAGTGTCAGGTTGCGGAGGAATCCGATTTCGACTGGGATCCTGCTGAGTTCGTTGCAGCAACTGTTGTTGTGTGCGGCGAGAAGGCGGATCGCAGATGGTCGTTCAGATCGGGTTTGATGGGTGTCCAGGAGTGATACGAAAATGTATTGCATTCCAGCGGGTCCAATTGGTTCAAGGGCGGACATTTGGCAAATTAACATAAAATTGAATAAGAAAATAGACAAAGTTAGCGCTCTAACTCTGTGCCTGACCATCATCGCTGCGTTCTGGACCCCTACGCCTTGCATGGAAAAGGAACAGCATAGCACGCTCATGAATGACAAAAAAAAGGGTAAAAAAAGGGGCATTGGGCGGGGAGGGGGGAGTAAGACAGGAATAGGAGCGCTTGCTTACATTTGCACGCAGGTCGCAGACGCCAAGAGGCGAATGTTGGACGACAGCTTTACGATCCCATGCGAACACAGGCCAATGTTGGTGAGACTGGGCAGATCCGAAAACGGGATCGGGCTAAGGTTTTCCAGATCCTCGTCCAGGATCGAGTCGGCTTCGAGCTTGAGAGCTCCTTCGTCCTCCATGTCTACGTAATCGTAATCGTTGAGCTCGTACGACAAGGCTCTCCTGTGCCGCCCTTGGTCCTCCGAGGCGACAGCGCAGATGCTCGTGCGCGTTTCATAATCCTCCTGTCCAACCATTCGTGAGCTGCTGGCGAGGAGCAGGGCCATCGAGTCTCGCTTGCTCAAGGTGGCGGAATGTAGGTAGTATTGCTGCGACTGCGTCTGTGCCTGAAGCGGTGGGTGCTGTTGCTGGAGGCTGGACGAACGAGGAGGCGAGGGCGTAGTGGTGAAAAAGTCATAGGAGCCCTGGAACGGGCGATCGGCTATGCCCAGGGCAGATATAATGTCCATGTCATGGTTCTGCTCTTCTTGAGAGCGGAAGGGCTGAGATTGTCTCTGCTTCTGGATCGAACCGTAAGCCTCTTGCTCATACCGGGTCGAGGATGACTGTCCGTTCAGCGCTGTAGGAGGGCTATTGGCTAGCGTTACTGGCGACGCTGCTGTGCTTGCTGTTGCTGCCTGGGCTTGGACCAGGTTTGGATGGGTCAAGCCCGAGTGGTGTGGGTGCGTGCTTGTCCATCCAAATGATGAGCCCGAGGGAGACGAAGACTGGCCAGGGTTGTTATGATAGTTGCTATTGTGACCATAAGTGTGATCACCTGCTGCTGTCAAGGAGGCCTTGTGATGGACATGTGAGTGCGAGTAAGAATGGGGATGCAAAAACGATCGCGAGTGCGAGAGCGAGTTGCCTGTGAGGTTGCGTGAGCGCGAGGACCGGATGGCCGTTTCCAGCCCTGATTCGGATTCAGGTACAGCACCCACGGTACTGGACGTGGCTACTGTTCCTGCGGTGGCTCCAGTGCCCGAGTCAGGCACCGAAATAGACGACTGAGCGAGGCCACTACTGTGTCCGTGGTCATAGCCATAGCCGTAGCTGTAGCTGTGGTAGGAGGGTCCTGCAGCAGCCGGTGCGGGGGAGGAGTAGGAGTACGACGCCGGGGTCGACGGCAGGGGTGCGGGCAGGGAGTGGTGGGACGAGGACGAGGGCGGTTCGTGCTGGTGCAGGCTGAAGTTCAGGGGGATGGGAGGAAGTGAGACTAGCTCTGGGATGGATGCAACCGAGGAAGCACCGTCCTGGATCGGGAAGGGAGTGACGGATGTGGTGTCGGGGGTCCTGAGCAGGCGGGCGGCGAGCCGCCTGCGCGAGACGGATGAGGTGTTGAAGGAATGGTCCTTGCGAGCATGGGTGTAGCCAAAGGGCAGCTTGGCGTGGTCGCGCGAGACAGCAGTTCCCATGGTGATCGAGCGCAGGACGACAGGGACGAGGAAAACAAGAGCAGAGGGATCAGGCGAGGGCGGTGAGCATGGGCTGGCGAGGAATGTGAAGGACGACGACGGAGGGGGAGAGAGAGAGAGGGAGAAGGGATGGCAATGGGAAGGAGAGAAGAAAAGGTGGTGAGAGAGTGTGTGTGAGAAGACGAAGAAGGACGACGACGACGAAGGAGGAGGAGGAGGAGGAGGAAAGGGAGAGAAGAAAGAGAGAGACGGCAAACAAAGGACCACTTGGTCGCCCACACGAAAAGCTAAACACAACACACACAACATACAACACACAACACACAAAGGCAAAGGTACGCAAGCAGAATAAGGGGCGGGGAGGCTAAACACACAAGAGGCGAGGGGCATCAACATGGGCCGAGTGGCTCGCGGGCGGGTGGTTGCTGACAAGCAGGCGGACCACGCTACCATCTCAGCCGTGCATGCAGCAGGCCATGGGGTGACAAGCGGCCTGCTCATCTATCGGCAGTGCGCATCGCATGCACCCGCGATCGGATAGACGGCCCTCGCCAGATGCGAAGCAGCGGCATGGCCTCAGACCACGAAGGGGGCGTGGCTCATGAGAACGTGGACCTGCCCAATGCGATGGAGCACACCAGTCAACAAGGGCTAACAAAAAAAAAAAGCACGAACCCAAGCGATGCGAGAGCCAACGGCCACAGACCGCATCTCTCAGGTCACTCGCTGCCTGAGCGAAACACGAGATGGCCCCTCAGAACAAGAACAACTCTGCCCCGCCCTGCGGACTGAAAGCGCGCAAGTGAACACCATGAACCTTGCGCAATCCATCTGGGATCCGAGGCATCGAGATGTGTTGTGCCTCAGGGTCCAGCATCCTGGAGTCGCAGTTGCCTCTCCTACCTTTTCGGCAAACCCGTCCTGCTTCTTATGCACATGAACGGTGCAATAGCAGCGTCAATTTAAAACACTCCAGAGTGTGGTTTTTTTTTTTTGAATCTTGTACCAGAGATGCAAGCTCTTATCCTTTGGATCTCATCTTGTTCTTTCTTTTTGGGTCTCGTCTCTTGCTGATTCAGATATTCAGACAATGTGGCCGCAACTGAGTTTTCCATCCTCATCTCTATTCTTTTCTAGGGTAGCCTAGGTAAGTTCTGAAGCTAAAGCTCCCCGCAAGACAGGAGGCTGTCTTTGCCGTGCAGCTCTCTTACCACACACACACACACCCCCAACTTCCCCTTTCTGAAAAACGCCATGCTTATGGCCTCTGTCCCTGATATCACTCCCTCAAGCTCTTCTGGCACCGTTGTAATATAGCGGTTCGTGCCTGCGTATTGAGGGGGCTTGGTCCATTGTCTTTCCTTTCCTTGCCCTTCCCTTCCTTTCCTCGCCATTGCCTTCATCTTCCAGATGGCACCCCCTCGTCAGCGACACGTTTTATTATGTATTGTTTCTGAGCAAGCTAGAAGAGCGCCTTTCTGGCCGCTTTTTTACAATAAGCTACATGTACCTCATGCATCGTTGTTTTTATTTTGATCCCGCCTACTGGTCATATGTATTTGTCGTGCGGCCAAGAAGACGGAGGGGGGAGAGAGAAACGGGGAAGGCAGAGGACTACAACGAAACAGACCCAGATCGGGGGGTTGCTGTGTGGAGGAGAAAAGAAGGGAGGACGAGGGGGGAATGCCTAACCTAGCAACGAGATCAAGCAGCAGAGCATTGGTTCAACAACCCCCTCCTGGTTCTGAAATGAAATGCGGGTAGACGAAAAAACGCCCATGCATTATGCAATCCTGATGCGTTATTTTTTTAATATCCCATCTCGGAGGCCACGTTTATGCTTGTGAATACCCACCCCTTCATAACAAGATGCTCTCATGCCATGCCATGCCGTTAGTCGACCTCCTGCTTTTGTTTTTTACAAAGAGATTGTTTAGTACAGTACTTCGTCAGAAATGAACCGAGAGACTAGGCAAATGTGTGCGGGTCTTGACTCTTGATGACCTTTCTGGTGCTTCATACCGCCAGTGCGGTTGCTTTGCGTCGTCTGTCTCTGCTGTGGCAGTTGGTTTTTTTTTCTTGGGAGGAACTTTTTTTTTTTACTGTTCTGAGTGAAATCTTCTCTCGCGTGGCTATGGCGTTCCTGAAAAAAGTCTCGGCTTTCTTTTTTTTTCATAGTCCACTGATCAGCAGGACGATGTGCACCCCCAGAACCGTGACAGCAACCCTGGCAAGCTTCTGCTCATCAAGGACATAAGGAGCAAACGAGGCCTGGGAGGCACGCGAGGAAGCACCCTCATGAGAGCCGCCGCCGCTGTCGTCCGTGTTGCGGCTGCTCGAATTGGATCCATCGCTTGCAAGAGACAGCAGCTCAACACTGGTGGATGCTAGAGGTAAGAGGACGAAAGGAAGCATTAGATCTTCGACCTGCCGCATGAGGATGGCATAGATAACGAGGATCCAGCGTGAGATTGAAAAGGGGGTGAGGGTCGATCCTTGCAGCAAAACAAACAAAAAAAAAGTAAAAAAACGACTCACATGCACCGCTGCTGCGACTGTCACCGCTCTTGTGATCCACCCCTGTCTTGAGCTTGCCCTTGGTCATATCAGCAATGTACCCTTGCATCTTGCCCTGCAGCGCAGACGTGAACACTCCACCAGCCTCATGCACGGGCGCCAGCTTGATCGCACTCTGTGCAGGATCCGAGTTCACTCCAAAGAAAATGGTCGATCCGCCCGTCAGATTGGCCCTCAGCACCGACCCCATCACCGATCGGACCAAGACCGTGTAATCTGTCTGGATCGAGGTCAAAATGTGCTCGCTCCCCGGGACGGACCCATAAGCCCAATTGGTAATCCATTCGTCCGAACCAGACCCGATCCCATAGACACCCTCCTGCGTCGTGAGATTCTTGAGCGTCGACGTACCAAAGATCGAGGCCGCGTTAAACACCACGGAGACCTTGCGCTCCTTGAGCAGGTCAATGGCCTTGGACGAGAGCTTGGGATCTGCGTCAAACGTGCCAGCGTACAGCCCATAAGCCTTGCATGTCTCGCACGAAACCTTGACACCACTGCCGAACCCGTTCACCTGCCTTCGCACGCTGGGTTGGTCCACGCCTCCGATAACTAGGTGCATGTGTGAGAGGGAGATATATATAAATATATTCCACACACTGATGGATCATCCATCGGCGCATTTCTTTCATTAGGTCTCCTCACCTGCAACTTTGCCTCCACGCGACTTGGCCACCTCTCCCGCAAGCAATCCTGCCAGATACCCAATCTGATCCTCTGAATACATGACACTAACAATGTTCCCCACAGGCGGCGTAAACTCAAAGTCCACAATCGCAAACAGTTTGTTCCCGTTCGCATTCGCGGCTGTCTGAATTGCCTTGGCAGGGAAGTAGCCCAACGCCATCAAAAAGTCATTCTCGGAGGCCTTGGAAGGGATCAACCCTGAATAGGCGCCCTGTGTCTCAGAGGCGGGTGTGAGCGTGTTCAGCGTGCAGGCACTGTACTTGTAGCCTTGATCCGTCGGCAAGTTCGACACACAGGCCTCCTTGGCACCCTGCAGCGCAAGCGCGTTCTGTGTACCTTCTTTAGTCCCGTCAGGCCCACCCTGGAGGACAAGCGCCATTCTCACATTTGAATTCGTCCCATAGGTGCCCGTGGCCAAGACTAGGACGAGTAGGAGACTCACACGAGACAAGGTACTGTGGAAATGTGTACAAAACATGGTTGTCAAAGGACGAGTGATGAGAACAGTGAGAGAAAACGAGAGTGGGAGGATGCAAAAAAAGCTGTAAGAATGCTTGACATTCCTGGCTGGTGTGTCATAGTTGCGGCAGAGCCTTCTCCCCATCGATCGCCAAAAGTTTTGATGGCATCAGTCAAGGTCCATCCATCGCCTTCCATCCATCGCCTTCCTGATCTGCAAAAGAAAAACACCCTAACAAAAGTTCTTTATGACAGGTCGAAGCTAATACGGTAGGTGACATGATCCAAATTGCGTAAATTCACCGGGCTCTTGCTCCTCGGATGCCATGAGAGAAAATCGGTGCCTCCTCGTCCTTTGAGCTCTCACTTCTCCGACGATCCTCAACTCCTGCACCACCTTCGTGACCATTAGCAACACTACTGCTGTAGCTGCTGCTACGGCTGCCGTGGTTAGAACTATATACATGTTGTTGTGCGTGCTGTGAGAGAGATCCGTGATCATGATGGTACGAACTACTGCTGCTGCCGCCTCGGCCTTCATCGCTATTATTGATATAGTCGACGCGATGGAAGGCACCAGACACACTGCCGTTGCCGTTGCCGTTGCCGTTGCCGCTACCGTTGCTATTGTTCGGATGTCCATCCCGTCGCCCATAAAACGAGGAATCATCATTGGAATAATGCCGCTGGTGCTGTGGCGTTGTCTGAGGATAGGATGGGTGGGACTGGTGATAAGGCGGCGGAGAGTGCTGCTGTGAAGGCGGGTATTTCGTAAAGGATGCCTGATGTCCCATGGATGACCCTGCTTCATCGGTACTGATCCTCCTTGGACTGCTGTCGCCATGGCTCGCCTGATTGCTGCTGCCGCTTCTCATGTACCTCACATCACCCCTCCATTCATTCGGGGACCAACCGGGATTCGATGACGAGCTGCCGTATGCCGGCATGGCTGTCATAGACGACGAAGATGACGACGCGGCGCGTGACATACTGCTGATAGAGATTGACGAGGATCGATGCGCCATTGATGCCACTGCAGTAAGCGATCCTGTCGAAGAAGGCCGTGAAAGCCCCGAGTAGTATTCTGGACCGGGTGAATTTGCGGAATGGTGCTGGGGGTGGTGATGCGAGTGGTGGCTATGGTGATGAGGATGATGTGGCGAGGCGCTGCTGTACCCTGGGTGCAATGGTGGAGACATAGTGGTGCCCCGCGAGTCCCCACGCTGCGATGTTCCTTGAGAGACATGACTTTGATGATGGGGAGGATGCTGTGGAGCAAACGTTCCGTGCATCGGCGGCGCTACGCTCATCGGGTGTCCATTCTCGTAGTAGCCTCGACGATCGAGCTCGTGAAATGAAGGCACAGGTGTTGGCGAGGATGTTGAGCGCCGCACAGCATCAGGTGAGGGTATGGTGGATGACGAGCCTCTGTCCGAACTGCCATTGGAGTGTATATCAAGCCTTGCTATCCTTTGTCTAGTGTCATACGACATGGCGTTGATGCTCTCAGTGTCGACAGTGTCTAATCATTCGCATTAGCATAGCATGGCCCAAAAGGTTAGCATTATGGAGGAATTTGAAGAGTATGAGAATTGCTTTTTCGGCATGTTTATCACGCTTGGTGGACACTAAGCGTACCATCGAACTGTCGTTTCCGCCGTGGGTTCAGAAGCGCGTTCATGAACATGTCTTCGTTTGAATCCCTCCATACAGTCTGAGGCACCATTGAGGTTGGCGAGCGCACTCCTGTGTGGTTAGGATCCGTCTGAGCCATGCGGCTGGAGATTTCTGGTGAAGCCGATGACGGTGCCGTTGGTGGCGAACCACTGGCAGAGCCTACAACGCTATGGATTTCCGGTGCTGCAGTGGCAGTGGCAGTGGCAGATGCAGTTACAGTTGCAGTCCCCGTCGCTGTCCCGCCCGCCGTCGGCGCTGCTCCTGCGGACGTGGATAGTGACGGTGCCTCCCCATCGATACCATCGACTGGCACTGACTTTTCAAGATCCTCCGTTTTGACTGAACGTGGTGCCGCATCTCCTGTTGCCGTTGCCATGCTCTGTAATGAGTTTGCAGCCTCCTGCATGCTAGTATCCCCGTCCTCGTCTGTAACGGCTTGAGCTGGCAAATTACCCTCGTCCACCTCGTCTTCACTGTCTGAAATCAAATCAATGACCTCGACTGTTGGCTTTGCTGGTTGGCCAGCAGGCGAGGGTGTTGTCGATCCTTCGTCTTCAGACTCATCTTCGTCAATAACAAACACACTCTCTCCCCCAGTTGGCGTCGACTTTTGCTTTTTTGGTGATGGAGCTGCTGGCTGGTCTAATGGCGGCGTTGTCGAGGGTAACTCCCATGTTCCATCAGCCTGCACTGTGATATTCTCTAGGCTCTTGGGTGTCACTTTTAGAATGTCCTTGAAGTAGCCGTCGACAACGATCTCCTCCCAGGAGTGCATGATTCTACTGCAAACGGGGCACGTCCAAGTGGGTGTTTGCTCATTGAGGTTGAAGAACGTGTATGCGTCAAAGCACTGTAAATGATGGCAGTACGACGACCGACAGGGGACGGTGATGCGTTGAAATCCAAGCTAATAGCCACGAGTGAGAGAAGATCCCGGAACATGGTTAAGGGCATGTATCAGGCGGATAAACCTCAAGAAACATATCGCTTCGAACATGTAGTCGCACAATACTTACAGGGCACTTCAAAGAAAGTGTACTTGATGTCGCCATGATATCGTCGTCCTTATTTCTATCCTCGACTAAATGACGCGTCTCGGTGTTAGCAACGATGTGACATACAGACCATGCAATATTGCGAGAATAGGCCATGGAAGATTGCACTTACTCAGCCGCAACATTTTCTCTTTGCTTAAAAACTTTCCGCTCTCGATTTCTGTCACAATGCTCTCCACAGATATCTTCTTGACAAGGTGCATGGACGCGTAATACCGCTAAAGTTGGCAGTACGAAAACAATGTGTAAAGCGTGAGCGACAAGAACAGAAAAACGAAATCGCCCCAGCAGCTTAGAATCAGGTGCAACAAGGGTTACCTTCGTCGAGTTTGCATAAATGAATTCCACCTTGTTGTAGTCTGCAGGCTCGAGTTTACACAGCTTGGTGATATTGGCCGGCGACACAGTGCCTGGCTTGTTTTTCATCCCCCGAAGGTTCTAAAGTATCAATCGATAGTGTCAGGTGAGTGTCTGAGAGTGGTACATCATCGCACTCATGGCACAAGGGTTAGGGTGCTTCACTTACTGCTTCCAAAACTTTCCCGTTGACTTTGATCTCGCAAACATGCGGAAACTCCATAAGAGTCTGCGACGACGAAGGACCGTCCGCCCATCCACAAAACACCATGACTTGAAACTCGGGGTCCCTATTACGCGAGATATCGGAACATAATGCATCGAGGTCAGTAAGTAACAGGGTTCAGTCAATGAGAATATGCGGAACGCGTCTTTTTTGGCATCGGTCCTTACTTTTTGAGTTGCATGGATAGCATTGGGGGAATAGTGAGAGGCAGTAGTACCGATACCGTCCTGTCTTTGGCCTCTATCAATCCATACCCAGGTCCCAATGGAAGGCACCACATGGGAGAAGGAAGAAGAAACGGCTACAGGTGAGTAAAAAGCGCAAGATTGCAGCATGGTTTTCGTGAACGACCAGCTCTTGTTTTCCAGGTCTTACCGACGCAGAGTCTTGGTTGGGAAATGACCTGTATGTCTTTGTAGAATGGGCTGGACTTGAAGACTTGTTGCGCTTGGTTATGATGCATGCCTGTGCGGTACGATGCGGTAGTTGGGATAGGGTGTGTTGGGTGATGTGGGGTCCTGTGAGAGATTCCGCCTCCGTAAGGTGCATGGTGAGATGAATGGCCAGGCATTGGTTTCGACGTGAGCATCGACGACGAGCTTGATGACTGTGTCCTGTAACTTCCGCTGCTGCTGGTGCTGGTGCCTGCACTACTGCTGCTGGCTGTATAAGGTTGATGCAATGGCAGTGACGGTGTTGCAATCGTGGAAACGTCCCTAGAATAAGCGACAGAAGAGCCAAAGCCAAGTTAGCAAGCCGCCGACTTGAGGTCTGAGGCGAGAGCATAGCGAAGGATAGAGTTCTTTTTCAGACATATGCCCATTTTTTTGTGCCGCTCGGTGGTGTTCGTTGCCAAAAGCAGCAGGGATTCCATGCGGGGCATAGAAAAGAGCAAAGTATCCACGGATGGCATATGCATCGTACGAACGCGTTGGGAGGCGCCTGAACATACCCTTGGCTGTAGGCTGCGACGCAGTGGCGAATCTGCCGAATCACGACCTGGTCTCCGATGTTGTGGTATTCCGTGATGAGTTGCACCAGTCGTTGAATCAGATCCGCCTTGTTGCCGCCGATTCTGAGCTGAGGAGACGGCCGGATGGTTTCGTTCAGCGTCTTTATAAGTCCCTTCAGCTGTGTCACAAGGAGGGACGGTATGATGCGTCCAGTGATAGTCTAGTTGTGGAGATTAGCGCGAAGCGATATCAGCATTCGTACAAGACAGAAAAGAAAACAAGAGTAAGGCGCCGGTTTCAATGGGACTGAAGCAGGGGGTGCGTCGAATGGCAATCAGAGGCTCAAGCATAATCCGCTGCTTCCCGTGTGGTCAGAGCAGACGTCAGCATCAAAGCGACGCTTTGCACGATGGAGGCGAAGGCACTCCCTATTTCCCCTTCTTCTGTTGTGGTTGATGTTGTTTGGTCCAGGCAAGCCCAAGCCCAAGTCACTGAGGCGCTAGGGAGGAGCGAGCTTTGCATCCATGACCGCTGCTCCCGTGAGTTTGCTGCTGCGCGGCACTGCTGCTTACCGCAAAGTCTTCCATGTGATGGTGTGGGGTGGCGAAAGGGGCGGAGTGAGGGGGGCTGTCAGACTCCTCCGTCAATGATCGAAAAGCGGCGGAGGTGAAGTTCGAGCTCGATGAAGTCAGGAGGAGACGAGAGAGGAAACAGAGAGAAAGAGAGAGAGGCGACAGACAGCGCTCGAAATCGATTTTTTATGGTCGCTGGGCTTGCTTGCAGAAAAAATCACAACGAGGCAAAAAAAAAAAAAAAAAATACAAAAAACAACAGACAAACTGGAGACTAATCAGCCGCGACATGAGCAGAGAGAGGGTGGCTCTCTCATCCAGAAGCAGGTTGACGCCGACTCGGGTGGAAGGGAAGAGCGAGAGACGACGACAAAAGACAACAAGACGAGGACGAGGACGAGGACGAGCGAGAGAGCGTCAAGAGTCAAGCAAGACACACAGGAGTGGTGTGTGTCCTATGCGCAAATCTTTTCGGGAGATCCTCCTCTGCCCATAGGTCTGCCGTAGCTTCTTGGCGAACATCAAAAAGTACATATCTGGAATACCGCCTGTTCATTCGCCAGCACAGCACCTGCCCGCAAAGGTGCTCTGCCAATGGAGCCTTGCCTAAAGGGCTTGGTGTGCTGCAGTGCACAGAGGATCAACACAAGCTGCTGTTCTGATGTTTATTCTCGGGCACCCTCTGTGCCCTTGGCCTACGCCTCGCTCAATCGCTGTCATCAAACACAATCTTGTTGCTCTTGGCTCCAGACAGGGCGGCTGCCATGGCTGCCTTCTCGCTCTGCTTGGCAATCCACGAGGGGTGCAGCGTGGGGTCGTTGAGATCAGGGCCCTTCGGTGTCCTTGGCTTGGGCACATTGGGAACACCCGCAGAGCCATCACCAGCACCGATAGTACGGCGGTTGGGCAAGCGCTGTGCATTCGCCGTCGACGCGTTCTTGCCATTGAACCGTTCCTGCTTGGCCTTGCGCGCAGCCTTTCGCTCTTCCCGAAGCCGTGCCTCCTCCTCGGCCTTCTTGATATGGTTTGCCTCCTTGCCGAACTTACGTTCGGCTTTCCTATAGATTCAGAGCGTTTGTTTTAGCCACAGCGAAACAAAATTGTAAGAGCAGGCATTCCATCCAGGGCAACCCAAGAAAAAGAACAAAGATAGCACGTACTCTCTCCTTGCACGCTGGCCGGGCCGGTTCTTCTTGACTTTGCCATAGATCTCATCAAACTTGTCGTCAACCCAGTCATTCTTGTCTTTGCCTTTCTTGCTCTTCTTGTCTGCTTTCGAATTGCCCGCGTTCAGTGATCCAATGAACATGGACGCTGCTGCAGAGCTGGGGCGTCCACCATTGTTTCCAAGAGGTAACCCATCCGAATCATATCCGTCGTCCACTTCGCCCTCAGAGTCGCTAATGTCGGACATATCTGCGAGCTCAAGTTCTTCGTCCTCGTCCTCGTTGTCGCTGTCGCTGGTATCCTGAGTCTTGGTATCCGCCTTTGCTTTCTTTGCCATCTTGTTCTATATCATTCAAATAGAAAATGTAAAGTAGCATCCCTTTTTAGAACCAGGGGTCCACAGGATCACTCTGAACGAGAAAGCTTCATCCTGTATACGGTCTCATAAGAGCTGACAAAAAAAAAAAAAAAAAAAGACTAACCTCGTCGTCATCCTCCTGCTCTCCGGCCTTGCGCTTCTTGTTCTTCAGTTCCTGATGATCAACCTTCTTTCCCGTCACAATATGCTCAAGCTCATCCCAAAGCTTCGCCATATGCTCCTTGACCGTTTTTGTGTTGGTCAAGCGCGCCTCAATGATCTGGATCAGGGCATCCTGTGATGATTTGTCAACAGAGGTCTCTGCGCCTTCCTTCTTTGCATTCTTGACTTTGATATAAGGCTCCATAAGTGCGTGCGAACCCAGTATAGGGTGTTTACCCAACTTCGCGACAAACGCATGTTCTGATAGGGTCTCCATGTCCATTTTCTAGATCGTAATGAGTGAGGAGTCGAGTCAGAAACCAGAGACACCTAAAAAAGCAAGAGTTTTGGGATCGCATCTCTGCACCTTGCCATATGTTCACTCACCTTGACCAACTCAAGCTCATGCTCGAACTTTGCAACATCTTCTTGAGTCATTTCCTGCTTCTTCTTTCCTACTGGCTTCGTATCCTGTGCACCATCCTCTTGTGTCTCCTTCTTTTGAGATCCACTCCTAACGTGGTGAATACGTTACGAGAATGCTAGGTCAGCAATATGCTACCAGATGATGTAGTAGTCTCGACAGTCCTGCAAAGTAGAAGACTGAAACTTACTCTACAGCTTTCCGGGCTTCGCGAAGTCGTTTTACGAGTCTCTGGGTCTCAAACGATTTCGCCTTGACAAACGCCTTCTTGATCTCCTTCCTGGCGTGATACTAAGCCGATCCAACATTTGGCAAAAAGAATGGTGTTAGATGACCAGTAAAGCCGAACGTACCCTATGATGAAGGTACCATAAAAACGTCCATGTTTGTTTGGGTCGACATACAATCTTTTGACTAATCTTGATTGCCTTCAGCTGCTGCAGCTTTTGTGTTGCTTCACTGATCGCTTCCGACTCTTCTTCTGCTGCTGCTTCAGTATCCTTTTCCCCAGTGGTCGCTGCAGCCGTTGACGCGACCTCCTTTTTCCGCTCTGCCTCAACAGCCTTCTTAGCTTTCCGGGATGTGGTCTCTCCAACTTGAGCCTGGAGCTTGATGATCTCCCAGCCCAGCTTCTTGCCCTTTTGTCCTGGTTTAGTCTGCTCAACCGCACAAAGAAGGCGGCGAATGAGAGAAGAGGCTAGGTGAGTTTTTGGGCAGCTAAATGTACTGGAATTCAACCCGCATCCTACGAGATATGTGGAGCATGCAGGAGAGGTTAGCCCTCGATGCATCCAAGGGCTCCAGAAGGGCAACCTACCGTGGTCATTCTAGAAAGGTGCGACGGAAGTAGTTTGCATGGATGCCTCGAGAGGTTGTTTAAAAAAAAGAAAAAAAGGTAAACAAAAAGTGACTCGGTTTGAATGAACATTTATTGCAGCGTTCCTGCGCACTCGCTCTACTGCAGAAACGTCCGCCGTGCCTTTCTCCTCCTTCACTACAAATAGGTCCAACTTTAACGTCTGCGAGCCTCAGCCTTGGCCGCAGCAGCCTCGTCTCTTGCTAAAAGGGTCAAGATCATTGGAATAAAGAACCAGCAGATTAGTATCACGGTGTCGAAATTTCAAACATCATAACAAAAAGTAAAATACTGCGGTTTTTTGGCAGCGGCGGTATGGGGGGAAGGGGATCATGGACCCGTGTGCTTCGCCGATCCACAAGGGTTTCTCGTTTTCCTTACCCTGGGCCTCAGCCAACCTCTGAGCAGCAGCCTCCTCACGCTTCTGACGGATGACAGCCAAACGGGCCATATCCGCCTTGGCCTGATCGGTCTTGCCCTCCTGATGCAACTTCCAGTACTTTTGCTTGGCGGCCTCCTTCTCAGCAGCCTCTCTACACATTCACCATAGATAATGAAAATCATTTAGAAGTTTGGTATGGAATAGACCTCAATCTAGCTCGTCTCTTCCTCTTACCTCTCTTTACGGGACATCTCAATAGGCGTGGTAAGATCAGATGCCTTCATGATACGACTTCCAGCAGCACGGTTAGGATTGCTAACGTCGATCGACGCGGCGTTGGCGGGCTTCTTGGCCTATGCACATAGAGAAACCACAGAGTTTTGATGAGCTTTTCCCCTGTTCCTTTGGTGTTGATCCACTTGCACCGTCGGTAACCCAAGGCAAAAGAAAACGAGGCAAAGACAACAAAACGTACAACGACGACTTCCTCCTCGGACTCGGACTCGGATCCGGATCCAGACTCGGATGCCTCTGAGGATTCAGCTGACGAGTCTCCAGACTCTTCTCTATCGCGGTACTATTCTCGCAAGCAAAGAACCAGGGTAAGAACACGATTAGCTGACAGGTTCTTCTCGGAGATTCCAAGTCCAATCCTCAATTGTTTTCGTCAAATGCCAAGCGGGGCGAGTCAACGAGAGTGAGGGTGTGAGAAAGAGTCTCTTACAGCGCTGACGCCGTTGGTGTGAACAGCTTCGATACGACGACTGAAGGTTCTACCACCTCCGCGCTGGGGCTTCTTGAATTTTCCTCCGGCCATTGTAATTAGGATGCGGTGTGATGTGTGTGTGCGTGGGTGAGAAGAAAGAGATGACAACCACGCCAAAAAATTCTTTTTTATGGTTTTTTTTTTTCGCCGCTGTGGGCCATTGCGGATTTTGTTATGACATGTGTGTTCACAGCCCCCGCCTTTTCTTTCGTATTGAATATGATTTTTTTAGCTACTGCTCCGTGCCCAGCGCTGCCAACTGCTGCAAAAACTCCTTGGGGTTCAGTACCTCAGTCGACCCATACGTGATCTTCTTCTTGATCGTCTGCCGCTGCGCAAACTCGTTCAAGTTCTGGTACTCCACATAGTTGCCTCCACCCACCACAAAAACAATCGCCTCCTGGAAAGGCGTCCTCGTACGTGGCATCTTGGCATTCGAAGCCCGGCTAACCTTGGGATCAAAGTACAGAAAGTCTTCGTTCGTCTCGTTGGCTCCTCCACCAGGCTCCATAATCGACTCGATCACCCTTGTCATCGGCAAATCCTTCTTGGCGGGCAAAAAGTTCTTGACGCCTGCCAGCAGGTTCTCAAATCCGCCACCCAAGCCGCCTGATCCTAGGTGGTCTGACAACTGGGGAAGGGAGGTTTTTTTTTCGTGCAGGATCAGAAAAAGAACGAGACGATTATGTGTGAGATGAGAGTAAAAAAGAACACTTTCGATCCTTTCAAGCCGCATATTCCTCGCTGTACCTTGTTTCCAATAGTGCCCAAACGGTTCAAAAGGTAATCAGGACGGCCGAACGTCTGTGGTGGCTGCTGGTTCATGGTGGTCATGCGCGTAAAGGCGCGAATGCCCTTGACATACCGCAAGGGGGCGAGATCACATCCAGCCTTGACCAAAGCATCCTCGTACTCTTGCATGGTCTCATTAGAGATATCTTCCTGGATCGAGAGGTAGTAGATTAAGAACAGTCGCATCTTATCCTCAGGGACCTTCTTTTCCGGGTCGTTGATTGCCTCGAGAATGTTAGCCTTGGTTTGCTTGGTGATTGATTCTTCCATTTGAAAGAGGGTATCCAACTGTCTGTCCTTGATCCCCTGCAGCAACCCAGTCGCAATGTTCATGTGCATATCAAGCGTTGCCTTTCGAGCTGTGAGTTCTGGAAGGGCTGTGATGGCACTCTTAAGGTGCTTGGCACCAGATGAAAAGTCGCTAGGGGAAAATATTCGAGGGTGGGTTAGTCAGAACTTCCTGCATACAACGAGATAAACAGAAGCTTCATAGTACTTACAGTTGGCTCACATCATCCAAGCTACTGACACCGCTCGCTTGCGAGATCGCCGCCGCGTCCTTCTTGTACTTTGTCAATTCGCTATCAATCTCCTCTGCAACCTGGGGGAAGGGAGCCGATGCGTTCTTGTTCCAGAAAAAGTCCTTGGCTTCAATATCGTATTTCTTCTTGACCTGGCGACCGTTTTCCTCAGTCTACATAGTCAGAAAAGAAGTAAAGCCACACTCAGCTTTTATACTGCAACTCCTTTTCCGTGAAGCCAGTTAAGCCTGATGCAATTCCATACCTGAACTACAATTTCGTTCAGCTTCATATCCATGACATCGTGCACAAGTGCTTGATAGGTCCAGGAGTGGCTGAGAATCGGGACCAGATCCATGTTGCGATCCAGGATGACCAGAACAGGTCGCTGAAAGTTCATAGTGTTGGAGTCTGAAAAGAGGTTGTTCCTGCTGTTCATGACATGATCCCTCAGACGGCTATCCAGCTTCTTGGCCAGCATCTCGGCTGCTCCTCGTCTAGGGCATCGAATGATAGGAATGACGCCCATGGTGGCCAGGACAGAGAACAGAGCGCTCGCTGCCTTGTCAATAGAAGCCTCGATTGCCGTCTCGGGTGCTGTTGGATCATTCAGTGCCAGGTACGATTGGCGGTCGTTAAGCGAGAACATGTTAGGCTCTGTGCAGGTGAAGTTCAGGTACTGATCGTACACCTGTTGGATCTGAGCCGAACTTCCGCTAGGAATCGTTGAGGCCGCAAGCTCCTCCATAAGAGGTCGTGGTATTACTGAGGAAAAGTTGATGTAGTAAGAGTCGTAGAGGTGGTTCGAGAGATCCTATGGTCGCGATTTGTTTTTTCCGGGAAGGTACGTTAAGCGGGTTAGTGGAGACCACTTCTCCTGGCCATAAGAGCCTTGCGACATTGCCTAGCAAGAACACGAACCTCGCTAATCCTGCGAATGTTGTCTGATGTTGGCTCGACAAAGTAGATGGCGGGGACATCTGGAATGGGCTGCCTCTCGTTCTTGAGTAGCCTATATAGGATGATGGGTTCCTTCTTTAGTACATTCCTTACAGCAGGCTGAGATCCTTGACATGACAGTGTGTTCCGGCCACTTACATGTGGACAGTGACACCGTTCTCTCGAAGGTCATTGACGCGCAAGACTGACGAGATGACATCCCGGCCAAAGCTGTCAAAGATCAGGACCTTCCATTCGGCATTAGAGGCTATGGGGATGAGCTGGTCTGTCTGCGATGTTGGCTCGGGCTTTTGGTTGAGGTTGAGCATTGCGGCGATGGCAGCTATTCAAGGTCAAGGGCAACAGCGAGATGATGAATATGACGGCGAGATGATTGCACTGCTTCGGTCTAAACTCCTGCTGCCAACATGGATGCGTAGCTCATGCTGGTGAGTGCTGCTGGTGGGTGCTGCTGGTGGGTGGGGGGTTACCAATCTGCTGCTCGCGCAGGGTGGGGTCGCGAGGTGTCTGTGCCATCAGTGTCGAGGCAGTACTGTGGAGAGTGTGTGGTCAAGAAGAAAACGCGAAGTGAGGACAGCGATGAAGGCTAAAGTTGGGCTGCCACGTTTGAATTGATGCCCGTGACTTTTAATACGTGTAGGGCCTCTCCATGTGTGGTGATGTGATCAGTTTGAAAGAGAGGATATGGCAACAGGTCGTCATATCCTCTCACTCTCCCCTTCGCCTTTTCTTTTGATCCTGATCCTGTCGGCATCCATCTTCGCAACATGTCTACAAGCAGCATACCGCGCCGACAGACTGTCCAGGAGGAGGAAGAAGCCCCCGCCACCTACCAGTATCTCTTAGAACACGCACAGTCAAAGCTTGCACAGTTCCAGGCATTACTCAGTCATCAAGAGCAACGACAGTTCGAAACAGAGCTAGCATACAAGCAGCGGATCGATGAGCTAAGGAAGGACCTAAGGACGACCAAGCAAGAGCTTGTAAGGCTTCAGAAATCTGAACACCAGCACAACATATATATAGCAGAGGTACTGCCTCGAGGAAATGGAGGTCAAATAGCCATCGACTTCAGATTGAGAACAAAAAACTTGCCTCTAAGACTTTCACACTTGCATCCATAGCTTGAAGACTGTGTACAAGGACGTGCCGCTCGCGCTGCGTCTAGCACTTACGCTTTCAAGCAGCAGCGCCAGCATCTGCGAGACGAAAACGATCGATTGAAGGCATCGCTACAGTCGGCTGAGGAGGAGCTTACAAAAGTATCATTGAGGGTCGAAATACTTGAGAACCACGCACGAAGGGTATGATATGATCAGGAGGAATGATAAGCTGATTGTTTTTTTTACGCCACGGCTCATTTTAACAAACTGTTCAACGTTGGTAGATGAGTCAAGAGCTACAAAACAACGACCTTCTCAAGGCAGAGGTGCTAGAGCGTCACTTGGCAGATACGATCCTCGAAAATCAGGTCGACAGACTCATGGACGTTGATCAGGGGATCATGAGACAAAGCGCGCAAGTCCTGGACGCCGACTCTGACTCTGGCGAATTTGACGATAGAGGATCCACTCAGCCCTCCCAAAGCCTTTTGGAAGAGCTGCAGAATGCCTGCTCAGACTCTCTCACCCCAGGTCCCTCTCACTCTGGTATGTCAGAATCTACCGAGATTCTAAAGTGCGATGGACAGGTGCTATGTTCAGAGGCGGGGTTGCAGGTTGCAGTAGTGAGAAGCTCCAACGAATGCCGTGGGCAATCTCTCAGCAATGACCCAATGGATCTTGGGGGGCACGCACCAGGCGGCTTTTCATTCACTGCCCCTGCGAAATTTTTGACTCCTACAGCAGGCAATGCCGATCAGTTGGCCCGAGTTCTGGGTCACTATCTACATCAGCACTACCAGCACGCACTGGGCGGACGGCAGGAGCAACAGCACAACCCCTTCTCGTGGTTTATCAAGACCTCGGCCATCGTCACCATCTCATGGGCAGCCATGACGATGCAGATGCTCACTTTGGTAGAGACTTTGGTCGGCGATGTCGAGAGTACAGTACAAATACCGACTTGAAATAAAGCACTCTCAAAGCAGAGCGTGCGGTTCTTTTCAATCGGCACCCTGCTCTTTTGAATACTGCTACACCCTATGGTTCTGGCTGCGCGGTATTGACGCACTTGCGGGTCTCGCCTGTTTTGAACAGGTACCAGATCACCAAGGCAGTGCTGCGACGTACGGCACTGAAAGGGCGCAGCACATGCAAACTGTCAGAACCCCGGAGCCGAAATGCTCAATGCTACCCATTTCGTTCTTCTCATTACCTAATTTCTTGTTCTCCTCTTTGCTTTTTCAAACAACCATGCAGACACTTTAATCCATAAGTTCTTAAGTTTATAAAAAAATGCGTGCTTTGCAAGATCTGATCGTTCATTTCCTAGCAAACAACTCGAATTTAATCGGTCTTGGGAGCCTCCTTGTAGGAGATGGCGGCCTCCTCGCCCATGGCGGCAATGACGGTGACAAGAAGGTCCTTGCCGTCCTCAAAGTCAGCCTCAATCTTCTGGCCGAGCTCACCCTCGGGGATCTTGACATCGTCCTTCTGGTTGGAGTCGGCGTCGAGCAAGTTAAGGAAACCATCGTCGACGTTGATGAGAGTGTACTCAACACGCTTGATGTTAGGGACCTAAAGTGCAAAGAAGATCAGTGGGCTGAGCTTTTGCCAATGGTGCGTGATACTGAGACACGTGATCAACTACAACGTTTCTTTGGTGAGTGTACTTACATCCATGTTGTGGGTCGAGGGGGAGAGATCCTCGAGCTTCTTGCCAGTGAAGATATCAATGGCAACCAAGTGAACCTTGGCGTGTCCGTGCTTGCCGGTCTTGGAGGTCGACATGTCGACGATCTTGCAGGGACGGCCCTTGATGACAACGTGTCCGTTCTTGCGAAGAGCAGAGCACTGCATGGGGAAGGTCAAGGAGGCTCCCGAGGAGGTACCCTCGAACGTGACGTTGTGCTGCTCGTCGTCGTGGTTATCGGCCATTGTGGATCTATGACAATGACAACGAGATAACGATTGTTAGTTTCTTTGGTACAACCCACTAAAACAGGAGATAACCATGCTAGTCGTTGGCAAGAATAGCGATCCTGCACAAGGATGCAGGAGGATGGGATGAGGCTGTTTGCGTGATAGTGCAGAACAAGATAGGAGTGCTGCCCGCAGTGTCTTCAGCAGTGGGTTCAAATATAGAGAAGTGAAGAGGTTGAAGGGGAGAACCAAAGATAACAGAGTTCATGGGAAAAAGAAGACTCTGGACGTCATGATAGAAAGAAAGCGCGAGAAGGGTGGCAGAAAGTGGTGGAACGCCAGCGTTGTACGCCCTCGTTTCTCTCGTGATGGCTAGCTTCCAACAGCATATCACTCTTCCCAATCCTTAAAGCAAAAAAAATGTTGTGCCACCACGGTATGCCTTCTCTTAGATCGGATGAATAGGAGGTGCGGGTGGGAGAAAAAACGATGAGGCGATGAAGGATGGACAGAAGAGCGCAACGGATGTCTTTGACTCGACACGCAACTCCTTGGCTGGAGACAGGGCTTTCCAAGCCAGATGCCGGAGCTGACGAGTAGATCATAAGAGTCGGAAAGAACCAGAAAGAAAGAAAAATCCGATTCTGTTTTCATCCTGAGTGCTGCTATCAAGCTTTGCGAGCGAGTGAAGTGTCCCCCCGAGACGACATGGGCTGCTCCAGATGCTAATCCCGAAGATAAGGAAAAAAAAAAAAAAGAGAGAGCGAGAGAGAGAGCGAAAGAGAGCCGGAGGCGCAAGCGCAGGAGAGGGAGAAGTGGGGGATATGGGCGCATGGTATTACCTTGTAAAGTGGTGAGGAGAAAAGGAAGGAAGAGTTGTTCTCTTGGGATGCGAGGGCGATTTTATGAGTGAGTCCGACAGAGTGAAAAAAAAAACAAACAAAAAAACTCTTTTGGTGTTTAAGGGGCCGCGTGGGCGGGAATGGCGAGGGACACGTACAGCTGTGTCTGTACGTGCCAGCCTTCGCTCCAATGTCGAAGGCACCGCTGATTGCCCTCAACCGACATGCCCTCTGCGCGAGACACGACTTGCCCTCATTCGTTCTTCTCTCTCCGTCTCTCTTTCCTACTTCCGGACGCATCCTACGCACCCCAGCATCCTCGCCCTTGTCTTTCTCCTCTCGCAACCCTGCTTCCTCGAGAGGTAGCTCCGCCAAACCCATCATCCTCGCCTGGGGCTGCCTGAAGTTAGACTGACTGCCATCATGTACAACGTGGACGCATACCTCAAGTCTCTGACATCCAACGCCGTGAAACTGTCAAAGAAGGTTCAG
This sequence comes from Mortierella alpina, assembly GCA_029449245.1. Lineage (NCBI taxonomy): Eukaryota > Fungi > Mortierellomycota > Mortierellomycetes > Mortierellales > Mortierellaceae > Mortierella > Mortierella alpina. The sequence continues at coordinate 266,561 of JANATF010000003.1, read as the reverse complement.
GATGGCATCGCCGAAAACACACGCGACTTTCGATTCGAGAACCAGGCCCACTTTCTGGAGACGAACGATGACAAGATGAGGTAACTCATCCCCAGTGCCGGACCACACACATCAACTGGCCACGTAGTCGCACGACTCTCTGTTGCCCATCAAAGCAATATATTTCGCGACTTTCATCTATATTACATCCAGAAAGCAAGAGCCATGCAGCACCCACATCGAACAGACTACTAACGTGAGCTTATTGTATTGCCGCCTTTAGGGAGATCCGCAAGAACCTGGATTCGCGATATGAGAAGGAAAAACTGGATGGACTGAAGAGGCTGATCGCTGTATGTGCTTTCGTGCGGCGTTATATGAACAGCGGAAGATCCAATGTACGCACAACATGGCGGACGGCATGGTATATTAACCGCACTCACGAAATCAATCTGATGCCTCTCTAGATGATTTCCAAAGGCAGAGACGTCTCTGAGTTTTTTCCAGACGTAGTCAAAAACGTGGCCTCCAACAGTTTGGAGGTGCGCAAATTGGTGTACATATATATTCTGAGATACGCGGAACAGGAGCAGGATCTGGCATTGCTCTCTGTCAATACTTTTCAAAAGGATCTGAGTGACAAGAACCAGCTCATCCGTGCCATGGCCCTTCGTGTGATGTCTGGAATTCGAGTTCCGGTCATCAGTCCTATTGTCATGCTGGGAATCAAGAAGTGTGTCACGGATCTGTCGCCTTACGTCCGCAAGATTGCGGCTCACGCCATTCCAAAGTGCTACCAGTATGTTCCCTACGCAGTAATCGTGCGCGGCGGTGCAAAGGGAATAATATGCGCGGGAATTCAAAGCTCGAAACTTTATACTGACCTATCACTCTCCGCATAGACTGGATCCGGCGCAGAAGGATGCCCTTTTGGACATTATCACAACTATGCTTGGCGACAACTCGACATTCACTATTGGCAGTGTCCTCATGGCCTTCAACCAGGTCTGCCCTGAGAGGTTGGACTTGATTCACCCGCAGTACAAGAAACTCTGCAGGATGCTCGTGGATATGGATGAGTGGGGTCAGATCACAGCCTTGGATCTCTTGCTACGATACTCAAGGTACAATTCACAGCCTAGGCTACTCTCTTGCATTGTGCGATAAGAAGGCACTAACCGAACCGCGTCAACATGGTTCTGCCCCATAGAACACAGTTCTTGAACCCGATTGGAAAATCGACTGCAATGGTGGCAGCCCGCAGCAAAAAGGAAAAGAGCGTTGCCAAATCATTTTATTCGGATGACGACTCGGATATCTCTCATCATTCGGACGAGAGCTCCGACGCTTCCTCGGACGAAGACAACAACGCTGTCGACCCCGACCTAAGCTTCTTGCTCAAATGCGCCCTGCCCCTGTTGCAAAGTCGAAACAGCCAGGTTGTTCTCTCTGTAGCTAAGCTTTACATGCATCTGGCCCCGGCTGAGGATTCATACAAGATCGGACGACCCCTGGTTCGACTGCTCAGGACGCATCGCGAGATTCAATACGTGGTCTTGAACAATATCGTTGCCATCGCCAGCCAACGACCCTATGTGTTTGACCAGTTCTACCAGCACTTTTTCGTTCGATCGACGGACCCTGTTTTCATTCGCAACCTGAAGCTCGATATCCTCACACTGATTGCGACTGAGAGCAACATCACATTTATCTTGCGTGAGTTGCAGGAGTACGTTAAGAGTTCAAACAAGGATCTGGTTACGCAGGCGATCCAGGCTATCGGACGTTGCGCCTCCAATATACCAGAGATGGCGGAGAGTTGCCTCGGCGGTCTTTTGAATCTTTCCTACAGCAAGTCAAGTACGTTAATCATTCTGGCTTGGTGTTTTGTTGTCACAGCCAATGCACGTAACATTTCACGTATTCACTCGCTTTTTGTCTCCTCTTCTCTAGATTCTGTCGTTGCGGAGTCAGTGGTGGCAATTCGCCGTTTGTTGCAGCAGAGGCCAGGAGACAGTGTGGTGATGATAACACAGCTGACCAAGGCGTTAGATGATATCACGGAGCCTTTAGCAAGGGCCAACATCTTTTGGCTGGTAGGACAGTACTGCAGCCAGCTGCAGACTGTCGCCCCTGATGTGCTCCGCAAGGCTGCCAAATCATTTTGCTCAGAGGTATGTTGACGCTCGTTTTGACACTGCTGAGTCGGCATCTGCTATCACTTTGAAGTATGTTGGCTCCTTTGCTCCAGCTAAGTCCTTCCACATTCGATATTCTGTCGGAATATAGAGCGAAAGCAGCAAATTGCAAATCTTGACACTGGGAGGAAAACTCGTGGCGCAGGAGGGCACCTTGTCACGGACCATCAGCTTGCTATTTCAATATGTCCTCAACATGGCGCGGTATGACCTCGACTATAATGTGCGCGATCGGGCACGGTTCCTGAGAGCACTTGTATATGGGCCTCAGAACGGAGCGGCAGGTGCCACGGAGCAGGACACTGAGGATCAGGAGAACGGACTTGAGGCACAACGTGCAGTTGAAGAGGGGTTGACAGAGGACGTGGGCGGATTCGAATATAGTGAAAAGGAGCTGAATCTCTCTGAGCATGTCAAAGCTATTCTGCTGAGCGAAAAGGAGGCGCCTGTTCAGGAGAATCCTTCTCATGGTAAGCTTTTTTACTTCTTACTTGTGTTGTTTCCGTGGCCTGATGACTCATGTTTGTCGGCGATCCGTGATTAGGACGTGAGCAATACAAGGTCGGATCCATGTCCTTGGTGTTGAATCGGGTGGTTGCAGGATATGAACCTTTACCAGACTGGCCTACGACGCAACCAGATCCATCTGTTCGTCGACTGGCGGCCACGATGGAGGCGCCGGGGTACATGAACGACCGTACAGGATTTGGAAGCGATTCTGTCTATGCACAGAGCCGTCAAGGCCAAGGTAGCAGCAACGTGAACGCATCGGGAGGAATGGGCAGTTCACGGTATGATGGTCAGACTGGTGCATACCGTGGAGCTGAGACCCTGGACAAGTTTTTGGAATCGTCGGAGGAGGAATCAACGGATTCTGACGATGACTCCTCAGCTGATTCAGAGTCGGAGTCGGAGGAGTCAAGTGAGGCGGAGGGTTCAAGTGATGGCGACGAGAATGAAGAAGGAAGCGATGAAGAAGAGGAGGAGGACGATGAGGAGGAGGCGTCGTCTTCGGAAGAAGAAGCCATTCTTCCACCCACTATTAAGCGTGCCAATGGGAGAAAGTAGTAGCACTGCTATTAAAACATTCATAATGGCTGTCAAGGGATCAAATGTGCCCACGCGCTCTGGACATGTACAGGCTTCTCGCGCACGGATGGAGGGACAAAGCAATATGAGGCAGTGCACTGCTGTGCTTCTGGACCCTGTCATCGTGCTATATCTCAATTTTGTCGCGTCATTCGAACAGGCCAGCCGTGTCCTCTAGCACCGACATATGTAAGTGGGAAAGGCAAACATGCGACATTGCTTCGTTGTGTTGTCGCTAAGAACATGCTGTGCAGCTCTGCAGCCTTGGACAATCCGCCGAGCGTCCTCTTTCTGCGATATTTCTCCGGAACACCGTGGTTTGACAAGCGGACTGAAATGAAAATGATCAGTCAAGCGAACCACGCCTAGACAGCCTACGTTTGAAAATCATAAAAAGACCCAAGCATATTTTTCTCCCCTTCACATTGTCTCCTCCTTCATTTCTTGCCTCCGCTGCAGATTCCGTCGTCCAGCCCTTGATCCATTCCGTCAGTCACTGCCATAGCCCTCATGTCCCACATACCCTCGGCGGCAGAGGCGCCAACCTCAATACCGTCGCCCACCACACCAGTTCACGCCCGAGAGTCAATACTGTCCCCGAGCACCCCCGATACCAGCAGTAATAGCCCATTCATGCACAACACAAACAGCAACATCAGGAATCCATCCGTTAATTCGGCGTTGGGATCATCCTCAGTCTCGCATCTCTTTACCATCACGCCGCACGATTACCAGCTTGTGCAGGATTGGGCGTGGAGTAAGTTGCAAACATTGACTCAATCTGCAATCGCATCCTTGTAGAACTTGAAAAAAAAAACTCAAGCAAAGAGATCATGGGTGCTGACCCTTTAAGATTCCCTTCACGAAATTGACTCACTCCATTGTAGAGAACAGGACAGTGTTGGCAGCCTCCAGTGCAGCGGTCTGCAGCGTGTTGTCTGGCTTTCCGGTGAGAAACATTTTTTGATGTTATTTGCTGCTGTTTCAGCAGGTACATCCCCCCTCCCAGCTTAGCTCTGCACAGGAAAGGCCAACTACTGCGTTATAGTAACGGGAGGACACTGACATAGTGGAATGGCGACTGTAGTGTCTATCCGATCCGCGATCCCCGCTGGGGCAAGCCCTCTACACTGATAAGCGATCTGATCTGGCTGGAAATCTAATTTTTTGTTTTCCTTGCGTGTCTATTTTAGTTTGACTCTGTGAAGACAAGGATGCAGACCCACTCTTACAACTCAATCATGGACTGCGTCAGGAGGACATATGCAGAGGAACGCTTGGGAGGATTCTTTAGAGGTAAAAGAAATGATCCTGCCCTTTACCTCTCGCCTCGGACGCAATCGTGAATTGAAGAATGTGGGTAGCAAGAGAACGAAAAGGGGGAAAACTCTAACCGTTCCATTGCTCTGCATGCGATATGATGACATCTAGGCATGATCCCACCGTTGATCACAGTGTCGATTATAAAGTCCATATCGTTCTCGGTTTATGAGGGGTCCAAGCAACAGATCAGGAGTACATCCAAATCATTGCAGGGCGACACGATCCCATCTCTGATCGGCCTGACATTTATCTCTGGAAGTGTCGCAGGGACGGTGGTTGCCTTGATGTCAAGTCCGTTAGAGCTGGTCAAACTGCAGCGACAGCTGGAAAAGCTAATGGCCATGCATGCCCGAAAGGAGGCCGAGATCACCTCCTTGACAGGAGATGCCCTGCTCCGAGAAGGCTTGGCAACGGAAAAGAGATCGGCCGCGGCGATTGCGGCCAAACTCGAGCGACACTCCCATGGATCCATCACACAATACGGGGCACCCAAGGAAGAGGCAGGAGCGTCCAGCTGGAGGACTGCAAAGGCGATCGTACAAAAGAAGGGTTGGACAGGACTCTACAAGGGTGCCAACTTGCATGTGTCTAGAGACATGCTCGGCACAGGCATCTATTTTTCCAGCTATGAGACTATCAAGCGACTCATGTCCGAGACGATTGAACATATCAAACCGCATCCCCACAAAGCGTCAGAGTCCGTGACAACGACGCAGCTCAAAGGACCAGGACCCATGGTGCATTTTTTTGCAGGAGGTCTCTGTGGCGTGTTTTCATGGCTCGTGGTCTTTCCTATCGATTTGGTCAAGAGTGTGGTCCAAAAGGAGGTTCTTTTGTCGAAACCAAAGTACTCTGGCGCGCTGGACTGTGCCAGGGATATCGTCCGACGGGAAGGCGTGCGTGGGTTGTATCGTGGGTTGAGCGTGACCTGCTACAGAGCCATGCCAATCCACTCGCTCAACTTTCTGGTCTATGAGGCGGTCATGGACTATGTCAAGACTTGGTCTGGGCACGGAGAGCCACTGCAGCACAATGCCCCATTAGTGGCCATGACAACGCCCGAGTCCAGATGATCCAGTTATACTATATATATGGCCAACAAGGGTAATCTGTTGGACCCCTGTGGGCCGCCCCGCTCCTCCCCCACTCACTTCAACGCTCCCCTCTCCACACACGTCTCATTTAGAACAAATTAAAGATATGTACATTATAGAATCAGGAGACTGGGCGACGATGCAACACACCAGCACCGCCATCCTCACTAGCTCTACGGCCGTTTATTGTTGGGCCTGGAGACCCGTCATCATCTACAGTGTCCGCGGCGACTGAGACGTACGAGGAGGCTGCTGATGCGATGCGTTGATAGTGAAACAAGTGGCCACGCATTTGGACCAGGTAGCCAGAATAAACCAACGCTCCGATAACGACACAGACCAAAGAGAGAGTACAGGGTATGAAGTACAAGTCTGGATCGGACCAGATCATGGTCAATACGAATTGCGCGAGCTCAAAGAGATTGATCATAGAGTAATGCCACCCATTGATGATCCCTGCATTGTCAAGGTCAGATTGGATGTACTCCTGCATGATCTGGGTGATGACCAAGTCAAAGGACCAGACTCCTACCCTCGAAAGGGCCATTCCAGCTATTCAGTAGTATAATTCCCAAAAAAAGATCGACCTCGTAAGAAACTTTCGTTTTGACTGCTCCTGAAGTAGATTCTTACGCGGGGTGGGGATGTTACCAAAGATGAAGACTTGGATGGGCAAGTCATCGGAATAGATCGAGAAAAGGACGGGCGTCAGTGTTGCGACCTCAAGCCAGACTGACCATGCTCCTCCACGAACCAAGCCCACATATCGCACGATGACTGGCATGGCGATGGTTCCAATGAGCTCGGAGGCTGTACAGACGCCTTTGAGAAGTGCAATGGATCCTGCTGAGAAGCCTCGCCACTGCAAATATCCGATCATCGTTCCTGACACACTGAAAAAAAAGGCTTCACTGGTCAGTGGTGGTCTCAGAATAACACGACACGAAGTGTTCATACTTTTTTTCCCTCAAAACTTCAGAGCATCGTACCTCATCATGTTGATATAAATAATCGCGTACGACAGTGAAGCGAGGAAGACAATATGATGTGTGTACTCTTGAAACGAAGATATCACCCTTTCAACGACAGAAGGTGACCTGGTGTCTAAGATATCACTAAGAGAACGCCTCCGCCTCCTGTCGCTCTTGCCCCCATCTGCACCGCAATGATGAAAGTGACGCGATCGTGGCTCCCAAAGGATTGAGGATTCGGCCCAAATGCGTCTGACAAGATACAGCTCCATGCAGAACGTGCATAGGCACCAGATCGCCATGGCTAGACTGCAGTACGCGGCATCGACCTTTGCCAAGAGCCCTGCGAACATCAGTGGCGAAACCAGTTTGCAAACCAAGTCGATCCTCTTCATGGCCACATTGATTTCTACTCCACAATTTTTAAACATTCCGATTGTTAGCATACGAGCGCCCGTTCATTTGACATACCGCGTTAGAGATCTACAGAAAAGAAAAAGCACAGACATACGCGTCAACTGTTCAGAGTCAGATCGACAAAGAGCCACAACCCAGTCCCGCTCAATAGAGATGGACCAACCCAAGGCGGAGAGTTTCAGGACCCCGTTAATGAGGATCAAGAATGTAAAGACGCCGTAGCCCTGGTACAATGATAGGCCACCGATATGTGTGGCCCCTGAGGCGGGATCGAACCAAGTCAGAAGGATCCAGAATCCCAGGGCTCCGAAGATGGTTGACACTTTCTGGATGAAAAGGAAGGATTGGACGGCTGGGGTGAAATGTTTTAGTGAGCAAAGGAACACATGTGTATAGATTGATAAGGAAAATCAAGGGAATACACGGCGCGCGGCGACAAATGTAGTACCAGCTAGTCGAGGAGTGCTGTCGACAAGAGACCCGACAGTCGTGCTGAACATAATCCCAGCAACGGTGGTTGAGAATCCAAAGATGGACATTGGCAGCAGTGTCGTCTTGAAGATCTCCATGATGAAAAGGTACGATGCAAACTCATAGATCCGCTCGTCAAACGTGCTATGAATAATGAAAATGAAATCAATATTTGTGCGCGGAGTGTATGAGAGCGCAACCCGATCAGACCGTAGACGTTGACAAATCAACATACCAGAGTGCGTGGACAGCATAGAGAGTCTTTGACGGCACCTTTGAGCTCATCTGATGATCACCCCTATCCTCGCCACCCATACAATGCTCGCCGCCGTCGTCGTGACCTTGGCTGTGGTCATCGGATGGGGGTGTGGCCGAGTATATTTTCGGCGTGGTTGTAGGGTGGAGCAGAGGTTGGGCTGGCTGGTGGGGACGCTTGCTGCAGTGGCTGTTTTCTGTGGACGGCGTGGAGGATGGCAAAAGCGGCTGTGAGGAGGATGAATGAGGACTCATGTGTACCTGGAGGAAGGGAGGAGGAAGATTGAATGGAAGAATGTGAGAATTGCATCGAGCGAAGAACGTCGACGTGCAAACGACATAAGGTTTGGAGCCCTGCAGAACAACAGCGGTCGATCCAGAGACCGGCCGGATGCTGGCTCTGAAGTGCTCTGTGTGTCGGCGACAGCTGGCGCTCGCTCTCCCTAACAGCGTGGTGGGTGTCAAGGACAAGTGCACGCAGGCCGTGCGGGGGCGGCGACCGGGAACCGTGCAAGGAGTTTCGTCCGGCGATCGCTCCCTGGGTGCTTTTGTACACCCGCTGTAGCGTGCTCGACAGGGAACAAGACAATAAAAAAAAACGGTCCTCACATGCTGCGTGCATCCCATTTCTCTCCTCTTCCCCTGTCATCCCACCCCTACCCTTCTCCCTCTCCCTCTCCCTCTCTTCCTCTCGCCCTCATCTTCTCGGGTCTGCCCTCTGCTGTGCACACCTCCGAAACGCACCTGCTCTCATTCAGCAGACCAGAAGAGTGCGTCAAGATCAATTAAAATACACTCTCAGGAACAGCTGGCAGTCAGAGACCAACGCCCTCCTTCTCGTACACAATGGACTCTTCGACAGACACTACGGCCACGTCCACCAGACCTAGTGCACGTCATGAATACTGGTGTCATCAGGCAAGAATAGAAAAACTCCCTTCTTCATGCGCCCTCGTCAAGCATAACGAAAAGTCGAATTATTCGCGTCCGTTAACAAGCTCTACATTCTCCATTGTCTTGGAAATCCCCTGTTCATGCGTAGTGTGCAGCAGAGATCACGCCAATGATGGTGCCGGATCCCATGTGCCCAACCTGTCAAAGCGAATTCGTGGAAAAGGTACCGAGGATAACTGATCACCGTCCAAAAATGACTACAATGGAGGAAGAAAAACGTAAGCAAGGGCCTAATAACATTCTTTTGCTCTGACGGGATATACGTAGATCGAGGAGGAAAACGACCCGCGTGCGTTTGCAGAAAGTGCTCAGGAGCACGAGCATGGGGGCGAGGAAGGAGATGAGGTCAGAGAGACCCTTAGTCTGGAAGACCTCTTTCATCTGTTTCAAGCTCTTTCAGGCGCCCCAAGAACTCAGCAGCAGCAGCAGCAGGGACTAGGACTAGGACTAGGACAAGGGCAGGGGCAGGGGCAGCAGCCGCCTGCAGAGTTCCCCGGTGCACTCCCGTTTATCTTTAACCCAGGAATGATGCCCTCTCGGACAGGGACAGGGACAGGGACAGCAAATACGCAGGCAGACACCGATGGCACTACTGGCGTAATCGATGAGGACGTCGAGATGACTGATGCTATGCAGGATGAAGAACGTCGTCCGCCTCGAGATCCGTCAGTGTCTCTTGCAACGTAAGGCGTCAGAAAAAGTATACTTTCGCGAACACAGAATGACTGTACTACGTTGGCTCAACTCGTCCCTTGTACATCTTCTCGCGAAACAGTCTTTTAGAGAGCATCGGATTTGATCTTCAGTATGGCGGCGCTCAAGGTGGCCCGCCGAACCCCTTGGGTGGACTCGGCAGACTTTTCAACATGGTCGGGAACCCAGGAGACTATGTATTTGGCCAAGGAGGTCTTGACGACGTGATTACTCAAATGATGGAGCTTCAAAGGTACCTTGACTGCACTTCACTACCTTCATAATGCCCAGTCACCCTCTGAGCGCCTCATTGACGATATGACTACGAACTTTTTGTCATTTTTAGTCGCCAGAGTGGGCCTGTAGGTGCATCGGACGAGGTGATCAACAGCATACCTGTACACAAACTCACAGCGGAGGAACTAGGTAAGCTTCCCTACCACGTGGACTTGCAAGCAACGTCTATACTTCTTCCCTGCTCTGCACTGCTGACCGTTGACTTGTCTTGCCCACTACAGATGCAAAATGGGAATGTAGTGTGTGCAAGGACGAGTTCACTAAGGAGGACACTTGTTTGAAGCTGGGGTGCAACCACATTTTCCACGACGACTGCATCAAACCGTGGCTCAAAACGAACGGAAGCTGCCCCACATGCCGTTTCTCGCTGGTGTCTGAAACCACCCCTGCAGAGGACCGGCCAGAGGAAAGGACAGCGACATCCACGGCGCACAGAGAATCGTCGTCCGACAACAGGGCGTCTACCCCACCCAGTGACGACCTGGACTAAGACAGAACACGATTAAAGAAAAAGAATTTGTGACGCGAGGGGTAAGCAGGCTGATTGCGCTACCATTTGAGTTTGAAGGCGAGTAGCAATCCACTACCATGCACATGTGCCAAGGAACACCGTGCGGCGCACTAGGCTTTTTTGTGATCAGTTGCGCATAGTTAGCATGATCAGGATGCATGGCAATGGCTTTCCTTCGCCTTTCCTTTCGCCTTTTTACATGACTTTTGCTTGTCGTCCCACCTGTTCCACCCTCACCCATCCCGCAGGATTTTCTGTGTTGAGTCAGTAGTCTCTGTGTCTCCCTTTTTCACTGCATGTCGGTTCGGTAAAGCGGGAACGCTCCCGCTTTTGCTTTTTGCTCGTGTTCAGCATCATCTTGGCTTGTATCTCCTTCTTTCCTCTACTCTTTACACTCCATTCTCTTGTCCCCACTCTTCAACAAAGCTTACCAAGGACCAGCATAGCTCAGGAAACCACAGTATACACAATTAACTATGGCTGTCGACCTGAGAGGCAGTACGTCTGATACCCGTCTTCTCGCTGCCATCGCAACAAGCCACTACACCGAGGAACTTGAGCCACATCTCGCGCAGAGGTCGTTCTTACCTAATTCTCGCAGCTTTCCACGCGACAGCAACAGCAACAGCAACAGCAACAGCAGCAGCAGCATCGGCTCACCCTCCAACAACAGCTTCTCTGCTCAACCCCGATACAGTAACACCCAAAGCTCGTTCTCTGCCTTCGTGACCTCCCTCTCCCACTCGAACGTTAGCTTCAGCAATAGCTCCCTTCGCAGCAATGGGTCGCCATCTAGCAGTGACTCCTCCTCTCGGTACGCAAATCCAGTGGACAGGAGGACCGTTATGAACACCCGTCAAGAATTCGAAGACGGAATGCGGGCTAAACTAGACAGCCTAGAGGAAGTTCTGTCGCGAATGGATCTTGGCGGTGCACCCATCTTTAGAGGCCACTCTGGATTCCACCGCACTCCACCGATGTTCAACAAACACGAATTGGCTCGTGAGCGCGACGAGCTCATGTGCGAACTGCGGTACTTCACGTTCCTGGAGAACAAAAAGTATTACAAACCATTAGACAAAATGATTGACTATGTCGATCAGGATGGATTCATTGTCGCCTTTAGCAAGCTGCATCCGCCCCCACTTCCATCAAGCATGGACATTTCCAGGTTCGAGTACGCCAAACCGTGCTCACCTATCCAGATGAACCATCTCCGGCTGTTCAACCGTTTACCCAGGGCAATGCCTCCGAAGTACAACAGCGCTTTTCGACGCGCCGTCGCCCATGTCTCGGCGTTGATGAAACTGCCTGACATGCTTCCCATGCCAACAAGGGAAACACTCGCCGGCGTTCGATACGATGGAAGCAAGTTTGCTGGACTAGACTACGCGCGTAACGGATACAAGAAACGCGCCGATGCTCACCCCGTCGCGCTTCCTGATGCCCAGAATGCTTGGGATAGGCTTTTGGATGGACAGCCGGTGCGACCCCATGATGCTCGGTTGGGTGGAAAGGGCAAGCTGATCGAGCGTGATCCGACTCAGCATGGTAGAGTGCAGACGGATGGCACCGATATCTCCATGGGGCGGCTCATTCTCATGTTGAGTCACCGGGATCTGTTGATTTTGGGCGCACTTGAGCAGCCGTTGACAAAAGCGTACCTGGACGACCAATGGCCAATCTACATTGGACAGAGCTGGTATCACGGCGGTGCAGAGAAGTTTGTCAACAAGATGGCGGGCCATGCGCTTTACCATTGCTTCGATGCCAAGAAATTTGACGCTGCGATCGATGGATGGCTGGTGCGGGAGGTCCTGCTAATTCTTAGGCAACAGTTCGAAGGCGGTATGGATCCGAGATATGACACGCTCTGGTCGTTTGTGTACGACAGTTTGGTCGAGGTCGTGATTTGTCGCGACGATGGCATCCGGCTGCAGAAACATGTGGGCACGACCAGTGGAAACTGTTTCAACACGCTAGTCCAGAGCATTATTACCATGCTCTTGGGTTACACGGCCTTGATCTTCAGGGCCGAGGAACGGATGGGCCCGATTGGAATTGAGAAGGTCCTGACCGAGTGCGAACTTGAGGTGTTGGGCGACGACATGGTCCTTGCGCTGGAGCATACCTGGATGTTCATGACGAAGGAGATCCTCGCTGAGGTTGTGCAGGACTGCTTCAATATCGACTGGTATGGGAAAAAGTCTTTTTCGACGCAGCAGATCATGGACGACAGTTTGCCGGACACGACGCCTTTCAAGGGCATCCAGTTTTTGGGAATGTATTTCCGACACCAGCGATGGGGCGATGGTCCATTTGCACCCAAGATCGTGGTTCCATACCGCCCCTTTCGGGAGAGTTACCTCTCACTGCTCTTCCCCAAGCATGGCGAATACTCGAGGGAACATTCATGGCTGCGAGCTTTAGGTATCTACCTGAACGCGGCCGGGAACAAGGATACCCAGCTTTGGCTAGAAAAGTATATGGACTTTCTAGAGCTGGTGCCCTTTGTACGTCCAGACGCGTGGCCTCCGAGCATGATCCGAATGGTCACCAAGGACTACTGGGGACTGGGCTTGAAACCACCGTCGCCGGATCGGATCTCGATTGACGAATGGTACCGTATTGTCTGCGCTCCGCGAGAAAGCGAAGAATGATCGTCCTTCGTGGTTCATTTTGCCTGGATACCAAATAAACGGGCGGCGACCGTCGTTTTTTTTTCCATGGTATTCGGCGCCTGGGGCCTATGGCTTAAGGGGTGTGCTGATGGCTCCCAAGATGCTGGGCCCCGTGGGAGCTAAGCTTTCAATTAAGCTTTCTATCCCTGGTAGTATAGTGGTTAGTATCTCCGCCTGTCACGCGGAAGACCGGGGTTCAATTCCCCGCCAAGGAGCTTATCTTTTGCCTTTTTGCCACTGGGAACCGGGCTCTGGGGCCTTTGTCTTTGGGGCTCTTATTTTGAAGCAGATGATGAGAATCTGGCCGTGTTCCTGAGGGTGACACAAAAAAATTGACTTTTAGAATGCCCAGTGGAATTTTGACAACACTCGTTCTTTTCCTCAGCCTATCCCTCAGTCTGTCACTCAGTCTGTCCACTCGCTTGCTCGCGCGCTCTTCGGCCTCTCATCAGTATGAGCACACACGACGCTACTCATAAGGGCTTGCATCTCCTCGTGCTTTTGCATGGCCTGTAGGGTAATAGTCGCGGCTGGCAGTTGTGCATTCGCCAGAGGAAGTTGCGCTCCCATGCAAAGCTGACCTCCTGATTCCTCATTCAATGGACTACAGGAAATGTTGAGCAGTTCAAACAGCGGCTCGGAGACAGAATCCTTGTGGCATGTGTGGCAGCAAACAGTTTTTTTTTTTTTTTTTTCCTTGGTTGCATATTGGCTCAAGTATTCATGCAGCCTAACAGCGCACTGCCGATTGTCCGTCTTCGCGTAGTACCGAGTACAGGCAAACGAGTTCGACAACAACTTGTTCAACAGAAAAATCACCAACGCAGTAAAGGGCTATCGAGGCTGGCGGCAACATCAACGAAATGAAGGGACAAAACACCTGGAGGAGCAAGGTCTCCAGCACCAGCAAACTCAGGTTGTAGTGGAGGATGAATATTGAATCATGGAGGCGTGGCAGTGGTTCAGCGTGCAGTCGATATGCTCAAGGAAGACGGTGACGAGAATGCAGCGACACTCGCTGGAATATAAAAGAGCCGGTCTAGTTTTTTTTTTCAGATGTTTATTGTTTGGCACATTGGCTCATGATGGTGGTATATGTTACACGGAAAGAGAATATCAGAAGGAGGGATCTCAGGCGAGCACTTAGAAGCCGAGGCTCTCCTTGATGAAAAGAACCTGGATACGGTTAGGGTTGAAAGGGTTAGCCTTACGGATGACCTCGTAATGGTTCAAGTTGGTGGCGGGGGCCTTGAAGACCTCTCTGGTGAAGGCGCTGGAGGCGGGGACACAGTAATCGTGCATTCTCTTGAGGGCTTCGGCCTCGTCCTTGACGATCTTGTTGGATCCAACGACAACAATGACGTTCTTGGCACCAAATGCAACACCTCCGACCTTGGAACCAGAAAAGTCACCGTGAGCCATCTCTCCAGACTCGGTCACGGAGGCCATGGACGTCAGGAAATAGTCGACGGTGGTACCGATGGTGCGGCGGAGCTCAGCCTGCTTGCCGAGGTCCTTCTCGGCCAGAATGGTGGAGCGCACATTGTTGTAAGGGGTCTCGCCCATAAGGTAGTTGATAAATCCAATCTAGAGAGCAAGAGTGAAGAAGTTGTGTGCGTGTGAGAAATGTGGCGCATAGACGACTTGGTCTGTGTGTTGGATCTTCGAAAGGCGGGTAATGTTTGGCCCGAAGGGAAATCAGACTATAATCTTGCAGAGCATCGATTGTCATACCTCCTCAAGGGTGGTGGAGTGAGCCACGTTCAAGCTGACGCCCTAAGGTTGTGAGAAAAGAGAAGACGGGGAGTGAGTGAGTATACGACAGGCGAGGGATCTGCGGGAGTAAACAGAGGCTACAGATGTAGCATGCATCACTTACAGCAGGGATGAGGGTCTTCAGCTTCTCAAAGGCCTCGTCCTTGTTCTCGGCGACATTGACCTTGAAGCCATTGGACTCGAGGCTGGCCTTGGCACGGGCAAAGCTCTCCTCGCTGGCGCGCTTGGAGTAGGCGCTGTCCTTGAGGTGGTTGATCTGACCATCGGACTCAATGAGAGCCTCAAGGGTGGTGTTGGCAAAGGTGCTCTCGGGGCGGGAAGACATGGTGGGTGAGAGGTGGTTGTGTGTTTGAAATGGGTGCGGTGCGAGAGATGCTGATGCTGATGCAGAGGCTTATGCTGATACTGATGCAGAGGAGGAAGTCAAGTGTTGTTTGAAGAAGACGAGAAAAAGCGGGTGCTGGAGAAGAGTATTTATGTGTGCGAGAAGTGTGTGCGAGAAGCTGCTCGTTATAGGACCAAACAGGTTTCTGTCAGCAACTCTGGAGGTTCAGGCACATTTTTAATACCGTCCTGCTCTCAAAGCGGATCGACGTTCCTTTGAACGCTTTTGACTGGTCGGCTGGCCGGATTCTTGTATCCACCTTATCCACCTTATTCAGCAATCCAGCCCTTATTCAGCAAGTGGCTTGCCGGGTGGCACCACTTCAAGCGGCTCACCCAATGTCGGTCATTCAGAAACCGCTTACCTGCAGCCTTCATCCAGAGGAACAACAGCTGGAGCCAGCTGAGATCCAGCGAGGATCCAGTCATTGCTTAACCGAGGGGCGTTGAGCGTCCGTACCGCTCTTCAGCGCTGGATGAAGTTCCGCCTACAACAGCATGATTCACGGGTGTATCAACCATCGACCTGCAAGTGCATGGCTCGGTCCTCGATGCTCTGAAAGGCGGCTATGAGTAGAGGCGGAGAGGGCGGCATGGGCACGAGATTGACAAGCGAGGATGAGAAGCGAGGGTGAAGAGACCGCGTGTGTGTTGGGATCCCATATCTTCCACCGCAAATTTCATGTGCGCCACCATTTTGTAATTGCGAGTTCCTTCTGCCATGCCCGCTTCGCCATTGACCCCGTCCACCCGCCCGAGTCCGCACGTTCATTAGACCATCAGGAGAAAAACACCCACAATAGCCGCATGGTCGTCAAAGCGACACAATGGATCAACTGCTCGCGCTATTCCCTCTGCATTCCGCGGCCGAGCTCCAGGGTCATCTGGCTCGGGCTAATGGCGTCCTAGAACAGGCCGTAGACACACTGCTGGCAGGTCCTCAAGAGTGCACAGCGACCAACAGCAGCAACAGCAGCAACAGCAATAACGTTTACCAGAGCGCCAGTATAAGAGAAAGAAAGCTGGCCACAATTGACCTCACACGTTCTGAATCAGGAAAAAGCTCTGGGCACAAGCCTGCTCTCATCTTCGACCTCACTACCGACTCTTCCGATGAAGGTGATGGTGCGCAGGATATGTCGTTCGAAATCACCTCTACCTCAGCTGGCTCAAGAATATACCCTCCCTCTTATTCAGTAGCCGTACGCGATGGAGGCGCTGGTGCGCAGGATATGTCGTTTGACCTGCCCTATACCCCGGCTGGCCCAAGGATTTATCCTCCACCTTCCTTAGCACTCGTACGCGATGAAGGTGATGATGCGCAGGATATGTCGTTTGACTTCCCCTCTACCTCAGCCTGCCCGCGTATACATCCTTCATCTTCTTCAGTAGCCGTACGCGACGCGGTCTTACCAGAAAACAGTGGGACAAACGAGGGCGTAAACAAAGGCGTAAACTTTGTGGCGGCTTGCCCTAGTTTCGAGGACTTCCACGCTGAGCAGCAGAGATTAATCGAGGAACAGCGCAGATTGGAGCTGGAAGAGCGACTGAGGCAGGCAGCCGAGGCAGCCGAGCTAGAGCAGCGTAGAAGGCTTCTCTGTAGCAATTTCATCACCCTTGCTCAGGACATGTTCAAGGACATTTCGGTTGATTTCCTCGAGGATCTCATGCGAAGGACTATACCCATGCTATCTTCTATGGAGGAGCTGGCGGATGCGTGCATACAAGTCATCACAAACATGAAGGACGCCTACCCACGAAGGGCGAAGCGGAAACGGTCCATCGATGACGTGGGTAACGGACACCGTGGGCAAGGGGCCGATGAGAGCGATGAGGATGCATCAAACTCTGAGGACGAGGCAGATGCCGGTGGCTCGTCTTCCAACACTCAAACCTACAATATATGCCAGATCCAGACTCAGAACCAGAATCAAACGCGGCCGCATCGGGACTTCATGGACTGCTCGTTCAGAATGATGGGAGCGTATGAGGCTTGCTGGTAAGGAAATAATGATCATGCTGCTTACAGTTCGCCATCAGATGTCATATTTCTATGTGCTGATGATTCATGCTCCTTTCAGTCTCAATCAACTATACCAGGACTTTCCAAAGATTTCTTCCGGGACCATCAAAAACTGCATGCGGAAGCATAAGAACCATTACCTCCCGACCTTTGATTACATCACAAATCTTTGGGCAGATCTCGAGACAGCTCCTAGTCGAAGGACAGAGGCATCTGCCGAGGTGCTTATGGTGGAGCTTCAGACACCCCGGAAAGAGAAATCGAGGCGAGGAAAGCAAATACTGGACCCCGAATTTCAGGCAGAGTTGGATTGGCTCAAGGCTAGAACTGGTAAATGCAATGTTCTGTTGCGTTGTGTCCATCAACCGACTGACAACATCTCACACCACGTCTTTAATCGTGACCCCATGTTTTCGTCCATGAATTGTTTTAGTCAAGGAAATGGCCGAGATCGAGGCGCTTGAAAAAGAAGAGATGAACACTGCGTACTACAAAGAGCGCAATGAGCTGATTGAGTGGTAAGGAGATGGCTGATTGAGTCGCCTGTGATGCAGAACCCGCCACTGTAGCCCTCTAATCAAGGAAGCTCAATTTGCCATTTTATCGTAGCGGTTGCTGCTTTGACGAGGCGGCACCGAATCGTGTAGCTCAGTGTGAGGATGGTCATCTCTTTTGTATGGAGTGCTCCAGACGAGGCGCCGAAGTCGAGATCGGATACCAGAGGACTGTTTTGAAATGCATGTCAGCAGGATGCAAGTCCGCCTTTGCCGACTCTGAAGCCATCAAATTCCTGCCCTCTGCAGTCTTTAAAGGTCTCTTGAGAGCGCGGCAACAGCAAGAGCTGAAAATGGTGAGTTTGAATAACTTCTCGATATGAACAGCGCTATTTGCGTAAAGAAGAGCGCCGTTCCTCACAAATGTTTAATGTTTGTCTCTCCTTTTAAAGGCAGGGCTGGACTCCCTCGTCGAGTGCCCGTTTTGTCCCTATGCTGCTGTCATGGAGAATGAGAATGATAAGGAGTTTCGATGTCAGGCACGGAGGTGCCGCAAAATCTCTTGCCGCCTCTGCAAACAACTGACTCATATTCCGTTGTCCTGTGAAGGTATGTCGT
The DNA here is from genome assembly GCA_029449245.1 of Mortierella alpina. Taxonomy (NCBI): domain Eukaryota; kingdom Fungi; phylum Mortierellomycota; class Mortierellomycetes; order Mortierellales; family Mortierellaceae; genus Mortierella; species Mortierella alpina. Next base: position 248,333 of record JANATF010000003.1, on the reverse strand, counting down.
TCTTGCAAGCCATAAACTGTCATACGGCAGACTACTACCCTCGCCTTGCACTAACTTTCTAACCTTTTGTGGTACAGAGCATCGCAAGGAGCAGGAGAAGAACAGTGTGCTTTCAGCTCAACATAGGGTCGAAGAGCAGATGTCACAGGCCCTAATTCGCGAGTGTCCAAAGTGCAAATCAAGGTTTTTCAAGACGGAAGGTGCGTTGCAGGGGCAGTTGGGAAAAGATAGCGGGAGTATCAAACTATACCACTAGGCCAATCTAACGCGTGTTTGTGTTGTGATCCGCTATGCTCTAGGATGCAACAAAATGACATGCCCAGAGTGCCACACCAAGATGTGTTATGTTTGCAAGAAAGAGATCAAGGATTACAGCCACTTTGACCAAACCCCAGCAAACTCGGCGCCGAGGAATAAGAACTGTAAGATAACAGGTTTATGACGAGGTACATGCCATTCACTCAAGCCTTGTCATCTCACTAGTGCTATCTCGTAATTCCTATCGTTCATCATAGTGTGTCGCTTGTGGGAGAATACCATCCAAAGGAACGAGGCCGAAGTCAAGGCAGCAGCTCAAAGGTCAATGCAGGAGCTGGAGGCACAAGAGCCCAGCCTAGTAGCCCAGGTCCGCATCGACATCCCCAAATAACGGGGAGGAATAAAAATTGACAAACAGGGACATGCTGTTATTGCGCACTATCCATGCCACATACCGCCTGCCTTTCCGTTTTGGCTAATGGTGACAGAGAATCTGTCCTCCAGTTCTCTTCTACCATGTGTCATGATTGCTTGTGATACTCGGCACTCCCACAGCAGCGAACTCAAAGGAGCTCCAGGTGCCTTTGCACGCCTTGCCAAAAGTCCTCCTGGCTTTGCTCAGTTCCCTCCACCATCTGCCAGCAGGCTGGAAGTACACATCAATCGATTCATCGTTTATGAAAAGGGGCAAAATGATGGTCGTTAACATTGTCCACCGTGTTGCCAATTCAACGGCATGCATCCAAGGGGACCGGACTTGCTTTGCCAAAATATTTCACAGGCTGCTCAAGCGTTGCAGTTGCCTGCATATTTCCAGTTCAGGGGTCTAGAAGACCCCTTGTGTGTAACGGTGTACCTTGTCGACGCCCGCTCCATTATCACTACAGGGTGCAGGGTTCATTGGTTGTCTCTTTAACACCACGTAAGCATAAGTAACTTTCTAAACAAGTATTTCAAGGGGAGTGCAGGGGAGCGCACAGTTATCTCAAGAATCGCTAGTCAAGCTCATGCAGGGCGATGTGCTACAACACGGATTTCCGTCTTTTTTCTCGTTTTTTGTCGTTGTCGGATCGGTTCACGTTTGTTCATTGCAACTATCCTCTTTTCCTTTCTTTCTATCATCGATTTCTCTGAATGGGTCCTACACAACCACATAATCATCCACGCCGACTCCGACCAGGCACAGCTTGCACAGCCTGTAGACGAAGGAAACTAAGGTGTTCAGGCACGCCCAATTGTGAACGATGCGCTGCAAACCACCTCAAGTGCGTGTTTGACGGAGATTTACTCTTCAAGTCGTACGGTCCGAAAACTTTTTTGACCAAAACCGCTAGAACTAGTGGAAGCGGAATGACGTTACCTACGGCTGCTGCCCTGACCTTGCGCCTGTCCTTTGAGCAGCAGCAGCACGCCCCAATTCTCACACCCTTACGGCAAGTGCTAGAGCCACAGCACCCACAAATGCAATTACAAAAACAACAGCAACAGCAGCAACAACAACAACAACGACAGGCATACGAGCAGCAGCATCCATATCGGTTGCAGCCTCAACCGACGAAGACTTTACATGGTCCTCAGAGACGTGAAAGTAGCCTAGATGATAAGTCGGGTTCCAGTAAGGAGTTTTACAACGAAGATGGTCCTGAATCGCAAGACGAAAATTGGTCTCAAGGTGAGGTCGACGACAATGACGACGAAGAGGATGAGAAGGACGAGGAGGGCGAGGATGATTACGAGATGGAGTCCACTTTAGCCAACCGTTGTCATCAATATCATCACCCTGAAGCGATACCTCCTGAACCTTTTGCTGTGCCCAAGCCGAAAAAGTGGACCATGCGAATAGAGAACTTGCTAAGCTAGCGAAACGGTGGAACCCCTTGCCACTTCTTTTTTTCCTTTTTTTTTTGTTTTTTTGGATCTCATCGATGGATCGCATCGCCTCTCGCCATTGGCAGGCATAGACGTTAAACTGCAGAGGTGTTCTCCTCACACTGGGGTATTTTACAACTCGTCCCACTGCACACGGTGGTAGTAGCCGTTCTTTTTATGAATTGTGTGAGTGCGGCATCTCCCCAACTTGCATCTCTGACACCCATCATAACGCTGGATGAATTGCTTCGGTATCGCTCGACCGAAGGGGAGAAGAGGCAACTCAATAAATACATTGCTTAACGTTGCCTACCAGCAGTTGAACATCGAGAACGGGAACGCGTGCAATTGTTGTGAGGATTTCTTTTATAAAAAAAATCTACGACTTTTTTTTAAATGAAAGACAATGGAAGATGATTGACTATATGATTAGGGCGTAGTGCACGTATGTTGAACACGGCATTGCCAGGGGTATGTTGAATACTTTACAGAGGGAAGAATACATGCAATTGACACAAAAAAAAACCAGTAGAATCCTGTGTTTCGACCAAGTAAACAGCGACATTACTTGGCCTCCTCAAAGACCTCCTGCTTCTCGCCGACATTCGTAGGGACGACGCCGTCCAGCTCCAAAAGGGCAATCTCCGAGACAGGGCCCTTGAACCAGTGACGGGCAGAGAGGAACCAGGTCGAGGTGGTGAACACGAGCAGGAAACCAACGGCCGCGGGCGTAAAGTTGAACGTGTCAACGTTCGAAACGGGCCAGCTCTGGGGAAGGTTGAAAATGACAAAGATGAAGGCGGTCCAGATGCAGGCAACCCATCCGATGGGCTTGGAGAATCGTCCGAGGTTGAACTCGCGCTGGACAAAGGTCTCGGCTCCAACAGTGATGCGGAGCAAGATTGGAATCGCGTACGAGACAGTGAAACCGATAATGGAGATTCCAGAGATGGCGCTGAGTGTCGCTGTTGATCCAATGGCAGGCAAGGCGAGGAGGATGATGACCACGACCGAGAGCCAGACGAGACGGAGAGGCATCTGTGTGCGCTTGTTGAGGACAGTCCAGTAAGGCGAGAAGGGGAGACCTCCATCGCGAGCAAAGGCGTAGAGCATGCGCGAGTTGGCTGCAACCGTAGCGATACCACACAAAAATCCAGCAAACACAATGAGGAAGATGAGGACGCTGCCTCCGGCCTTTCCAGCGCAGTCGAGGAAAATCTGAGGAGCTGCTCCAAATGCACTGGCCACGGTTGCGTCGTAGTCCTGGATTCCAAAGGTCAAAGCCAGAGCGAGACCAAGACCGATAAGGACCGAAGCAAAGATGGACATGAGAATGCCGCGGGGACCATTCACATACGATTTTTCAGTCTCCTCGGACATGTGGGCAGATCTATGAGGAAAAGTATAGAACACGATAAAGAAACAGTGTGAGCAACGCACTCTTTTGTGTTTGATCTGACAGTACCCTGAAGATTCAGAATGGTGCACGGGAAACGCGACAACGGACTGCAAGAAACTTACGCATCGTAGCCCAACATGGACCACTGGGACTGAAGCAAACCGAGCATGAAGACAAATACGGGACTGACTCCGCCCTCGGTAGTGTAGCCAGTGCGGTCCTCGAAATCTGTGAACACAAACTTGGCGGACTGGAGCTTGGGGGCACCAACGAGGACAGTAATGATAATGGCAATGGTGCCGAAAATGTGGACCACGACTGAAACTAGCGAGGCAACTTTCAGGGCACGACCTCCAGCAGTGTTGATGATACCGGCAAGAACCATCAGGGCGGCCATGATGGCAAAATCCATCCTGCCACTAGTATCGTACTCGGGCTCCCAGACCTTGATAAGCTTGTTCATGAAACCAGCAGCAGCAAGGACGGATCCTGAGCAACCGGCAACTACGTCGGAGAATGGTATGAATGTGAGTGTCAACTAAAAGTGGCTTGTGGCCGAGTGACGGAAGAACGAGAACCGACAAAAACAACTTACACTGTCCCAACATGTTGAACCAGGCCTCATACCACGAGAACATGGGGCCCCACTTGGGACCACCACTATGTCATAGAGAGCAAATTGCAGCATTTGTCAGTCAATCATTAAGGTCAAGTTCCAAGGTCCTTTTCTTTCATAGCATACTTTCAAAGCCGAGAGTCACCTACAGCTTTGCGGTCCAAAAGTACAGCCCTCCTGCAGTGGGGAACGTACTGCAGATCTCAGCCATGCCCAAACCGATGAACATGACAAAGAAAGCGACCAGCAACCATCCCCAAATAGCGACCACAGGGCCTCCAGTGGCCATTCCGAAGCCAAACAGGGGCACGATACCGATCAGGACCGAGGAGTTGGTCAGAGTGAATCCAAAGTTCTGAAGACCTGAGAACTGGCGCCTAAGAAGAAAAAAAAAACACCACACAGGGACGGTTAATATTTGCAGCAGTGGTGCTCTTCATTTATGCCAGGCTAGCGAGGACGATCGGGCGTAGTAGCTTACTTCATATTTTGCTTATAACCCAACTAGAAGTGTCCCAGAGCAAACGAGCGAGAAACAAAACGATGTTAGAAATGAGGCATTGGCGAAGGTAGGTCTACAAAGGTCGGTCTGCAGAGAGAATGGCATTTCTTTTGTTCTTACAGTGGCGAGACGAGCCTCATCCTCATTGTAGTCGGGTGCATGGCCCTTTTCGTTGTTGTCCATGGCGAGAGTGGTTCTGGCAGGGGATCGGCGATCGGCGAGGAAAGGACGGGCAAGGGAAGAAACACAAGAAGGTGCTCCAAGGGGGGAGGTGAGGAAGGGACCGGAAGGAAGAGGAGGAAGGAGGGACGGTGAGCAGGCAGGAAGACAGGAAAGAAAGGATCAGGCACGGGGACGTAGGCCCTACTTTTATAGAAAACGGCCCTGGCCGTACATTTCAACACATGTGTTTGTGTGGGGCACCAACAGAAATATGGAAATCTGTATGAGAACACACTGGACCCAACCCTGTCTCACTGCTCGTCCCAGCACATGCAATTGGGCACACAGAACTCAAATGCGATAACAGCAAACCAAAAAATAAAAAAACAACAAACACCACAACAGTCAGCATGAAAACGTGCTAGCCGCGGGTAAGAGACAACATGCGCCGGTGGTGTGCATGTTTTTCCTTTTGTTTGTGTCCATGTGTTGCACCAGCGGTAAGCAAGCACGCAAAAGCACCACACGCGTGTGAGCTCCAAGGTCGTCCCGGGGGCCAGGATTTTGGAGAAGGGGGCCAGATCTAATGGATGGCGCGTGCGACATTCATCTTTCCTTGCGATCGGGATCTGAAATAAGAGTTCGTTGGGGCACGTTTTCTCGTAATGCACAAGGATACTTCGAGACAAGTACACAACAAAGTCCCTTGCTCCCTGCACTCGCCCGCATCTTGTACTAAGCATGCTTCCGGTCGGTGTCCATTTATTTGACTATGGTCAAAGGCACGCTTCAATTTGGCGGGAGAGGCAAACAAAGCATGAAGCACAGCAACCAGCAACACAGTTGCACAGTTGCAGGGAGGAGGTTTCAGTTGTGCAATATTATTAGAAAGGTCACCCCATATCACTAGGCTTTACAACACTAAACTACAGGCGACACTACTGACGTCGTGGATGCTGATGCTCTAGCAGCAGAAGCAGAATACGAAGACGGTCCATCATGGCTCGGGTCGGCATAGGCATGCTCCTTGAGCAATTGGATCAGCTCCTGTTCCTCAGTCTCGTCTTTGCGATCCGGACGTTTACTACGGCAATTGGGGCGTTCGGGTTAGATAAAGAATCAATCAATGGTTGGTGGAATTGTATCACTACCGTAAACCACTTACCCGTCCTTGACACTAGGCATATCTATAGAGCGAGAGACGTAAAGTCCGTCATCCGCAAATGGATCCGCCACGGGCGCTTCATCATGAGCAGTCTTGCCTTTTCCAGATTGATTCTCGGAATAAGGAACCTTGTATCCAGAGCCAACCCCGGCACTATCTACTGCAGCAGCATCTCGGAACAAGTATTCTTGCCGAGTGGAGTGGGAGGGCTGTTGAATCTTCATGGCACGAGAAAGGGTTCGCTGCTCCATCATGCGATTGTATGCCCCGAGAGCCAAGATGAGCTCCTCATTGCAAGCCAGCAGTGCCGCTACAGGCAAGGTAAATGCAGAACGAGTACGGATGAGGATATAGCCACTAAGCAGACCACGAAAGTGTAGACAAGTCCCGTATATTTCCTTACCAAGGCATTTCTCATCGGGCGTAGTCTCGTTGGTCAACTCGGACAAGTAAATCTGGACCCCGCGTTGTAGAGTTAAGCATTTGGATTGAAATTCCTATAACGATGCCAAAACACAGAATTAGTTGTACGCAATATATGTAGCTGTCGCCTCAAACAGCCAAGGCATTTGCGCGTCTCGGATAGCCACTTACACGAATCAAAGCATTCTCCTCTACCGCCTCCAGCTCTGGGTCTGCGAATGACACCGCCTCAACTAGCATATGTGCATTGTTATTTGCCAACTCGATGTCCTGCAAAATCTGCATTTTTTTCTGCCGAGATGAGGAATACACAACGTCGACAGCATATTTACATGTTAGAATACAGCAGAGAAAACGTATCTGTCAAAACTCGTCGGGAAAATGAGCGGTACCTGTTCGCCATTGGGTGCCACTGGACGCATAAAAGGTGGTGAATCGGACCGCTGAGGTGGTGGTGACATTGCTTCAGCAGTAGGAACCTTGATGATTTGACGATTGACGGAGGGAGGAGGTTAACGGACATGCACGGCATGATTAGTGTGCCATTTTCGCAACCATGGTGATTACGCTTACACCCCGCATGACACCGTCCATCGACAGCTTGTGGTAGAGTTGGGGGATGATCTCCAGGCTCGGATCCGACGAGAAAGTGGTTGCCCAGACCGAGAGACGCTCCATGAGACGACCCTTGATGCGATGGTCCGTGCTCTAACATGCCAGTTGGAGGATGAGTACAATGACTGGATCGCTACTGTTTTCTGTTCTTGTAGGTAGGCCGTTATCTACCTTTGACTCCATGACCTGCTGAATCACTAATCCAAACTTGATCGTGGCGAGCTCGGCTAATATGAAGGGGGAGACCATCATAAATGCTTAAAATGCCTTTCGAAGGCTATCGTTGTCCTCTGGCTCTACTGCAGTCCCGCCTCGCTCACCTTTGAACTTGGAACCACATCCGTCAATCAACGCTTGCATCACCTAGATTTCATACAGAAGGCGATCCGCCACTTAGTGTCTTCAAAGAGTACGCGTTAGCTTCCTCTCTTGCCGGAGCATGACTGGTGCCTTACAGTAATCGAGTTTAGTTGCTGCTGAGGAACACCGGCACGAAGCTTCTTCCGCAAAGCTCTGGCGGCTTCCTTTGCTCTGTATGCATAAATGTATGTTATTGAAGCGGAGGCGCAGAGGAACAAGAAGATGTGAGCTTCGTTTGTTTTAGGACAGCGACGCGTTTGAGAGAGAGAGAGAGAGCAAGCCGTGTTCAAGTTTACCCGCCATCGACAGAATTGACTGCTTGACAAAGGCCATTGATCATGTGCCAATTGGTGATGAACGGGGCATTGGCGAGGATGTCTGTGACGAAAGGAAAGGGTGTTTTTGGGTTAGAGACGGTGGTTGCGCGTCTGAATTGCCATTGGTGATGCAGCTGGCGCTTTTGCATATACCGATTTGAGGGGTGATGATGGTGTCGGGTGTGAAGATGCCCATGACGAGAGAGGATTGCAAAAGACGGGTGAGATTCGTTTAGCGGGGGATAGGGGGTGCAAGGGAGGGATAAGGCGCTTGTGCTCGTGAGTGCCGAGTGAACAGAGGCCCAGAGGATACGGAGGATACGGAGGATACTGAAAAGAAGAAAGGAAGTGATGAAAAGCAAGGTCAGGGCAGTGTCTTTAGTGGGCACCAGGGGTGATTTGCCACCGATGGGCCGGCCTGGTGGCACAACAGGTGGTGGCGAGCTGTTAGATGAACTATGAGCGAGGGCGCGGGTGCGACCCCCACTTCCAAGCTGCACTCGCGAGCTGCACTCCAGCACCGCCAGCATCAAGTGATGCTGCCACATGGACTCCGCTGGCCAGCTCACGTCGGACGCTGCTCTCGACTCGCCTCCAAAGTTTATCGGTAGGCTGCTACCGTAGGCAGTTCACTGGTCATGGAAGAGGGCTCAATTGTTCCGCTCTACGGAACTCAACTCTAATTGCTGCTGTGTGCGTCTGGTGCGACGAGCGAGAAATGTGAACGAGGTTGACGGAGGGGAGAGCGTGGACGAGAGAGTGGAAGTAGGCGGGCGCGGGAGGAGGAAGAGAGAGAAGGCAAAACCGGACAACAGACAGGCTGCAGGAGACCAAGCTGGATCCATGCAGGCTGGCAGGTTGGTCGACGCCATGTAGACAATGGGGCACCCAGAGAAGAGTACAACCGAAGCAGAGCAGCGTCGAGGTGGGAACGGGAAGGGACAGCCAGCCGCCTGCTTTGTCAGGCGAAGGCTGTGTCCATCTGCATCTCTCTGTCTCTGTCTCTCGTTGGCGAGGGCACGCTCCTTTGCGTGCGTGTGTGTGTGTCTGTCTCTCGTCGTCAGAGACGAAGGAAAGGGAAAGGGAAAAGGATGCAAGGAGGTCAGCTCCTGTTCCGCCCAACAGTCTGTGTGCCATGCGTTGAGCCTAGAGAGTCAGAGAGTTCAGAGAGTTCAGAGAGTTGGACTGAAATAGGATACAGCACCATGCCTATGCCATGCCATGCTTGTAGAGAGCGCGCCCCCTTGGACAGGGACCTGAAGTCGCCAAGGTCAGAGCGGAAGGAAGAACAAAAGAGGTCGTGCTCTCGCGGGTACCCGTCCTTATTGACCTGATGGACCTTGCATCGCTCTGCCCCTTCTTCGTGTTCATTCGCAATCAAGATTGGATCCTCACCCTTTTTTTTCCCCTCTCCATTCGTTTCGTCTTTCTGAGCGTGTGCGAAGAGAGAGGCAGAGAGCGCGCGCGCGCGAGAGAGAGAGCGACGAGAGTGTGGACAAGAGAGAACAACCAGAGATAGACATGGACTTGGACATGTACGTTGCTACACACACACACAGAGAGAGACCATGTCTGTGTGTGTATTGTGTATGAGAGAGAGAGAGAGCGAGAGAGAGAGAGGGACAGCAAGGTGTGTCTGTCTGTCTGTCTGTCTGTCTGTGTCTGTGTGTGTTTGTGCTCCTGAATTCACTCCCTCCCAGTTTTCCCATTCGCCTTACCATGGCCTCCCATCGCTCTTTAGCCACGCTACTCCGCTGTCTCATCCTCTCTTCAGCACATCCCCATCCCATCCGCTAATTCGCCCCATTCCCCATCGCCATGAGTCAGCCCAAACGCATAGCCGAGTACTTCTTCATGGTCGGCCTCAGGGACGACACCGACCTCCTCCCCATCGAGGACGGCCATCGGGGCGAGGACATATACCGCGACCTGGGAGGGCCGGCCAGCGATGCAGCTCGAGTGCCCATGGTCAGGGTCAACATGAGCATGGACAGGTCAGGAGACGCCCAGAGACAGGAGAATAACAACAGCAGCACAAACAAGCAGAAGCTGGTTCAACTTAAAGGCGGACGCTCACCGCCCACCAGTCCTGGCCGGGAACAACGAGACACAGGCACGAGTAGAGCACGAAGCACATCTACGGTTGTATCCACAGCCGCAGCGAATCCCTCTACTACACCCACAACAACAACGACGACAACAACAACAACCACCTCCACTCCTACTACAACTACAGCAGCAACAGCAGCCAATACAGCTACAACTACACCTACACCTACACCTACACCTACTCCTACTCCTACTCCTACACACAAGACCATAACGCCATCTCAAAACACAAATACAACTTCGGCAGCCACCGCGTTGCCTATGACTGATTGGCCCACGCCCAGTGAAGCCTACTGCCTGCTCAACGGTCCTAACACGACAAAGGTGCCTAACAGAGCACGCTCGCAGTCCATGGCTCACTTTCGGCCGCCGACAGTACCTGGCTTGGACCACCAAGATATATCAGCTCACAGCCAACGGGGTAAACCTCTCTCTCTCGCTCTAGCTCTCTCTCTCTCACACACACACACACTCTATCCCATATTCTCCACATCTCTCTGCTCTAGCGATATCGGAGGGATTGCTCGGGCCTTAAACAAAAGGCGAAGGTGCAGCAGCACAGTGTCCTGATTCAGATTTTGAACAAAATATATTCATTTCCTCGTCATAGGACAGCCTCTCGCCCGCCCAGTGCGGGGACCACGACGCTTGAGTGCGGCCTCTATGATAGGACCCCCTCGACGGACAGCACCGCTTGGAACCGTTGGTAACCAAGGACCCGCAGCACTTCAACAGAAACCAAATTACCGCCACGTCTCTCCTGGGGCAGTCTATAGGGGCGTTCACGAAGGACTGGAGGCTGACAATAGTGTGAGTGAGATTCGTGACAAGAACAACGCGGATGACAAGGACTGGCGAGTGGTGACCCACAGACGCACTGGATCAGGTAAGCAGGCATCAAAATGAACTCATGCACTCTACAGAGCCTCCGCTCAATTTCGATCTTGGAGATACTAAAATTATCTTCAATGCGACCTTCAATGCGACTAGTGATGGTCACGGGCGCCAACCATGCAAGTAAACCGTCAATGTCCATACAGGATGTCAGGAGCCTAGCATCGGGCAAAAACATAGCCTTGGCGAAAAGCAGGACGAAGTCGCCCACGCCCGGCTTGGGACCGACAATACCGAGGGACCACGGTGAAACGACCACAACCCCCAAGGATGTTCATCCAGGAGAGAAGATCTTCAAGCCCATGGTCACTTGTCGATATCCAGAAACCGACTGGAAAGATGGAGATACCTTCCCAACATTTCTGCCCATGGTAAGCAATTTTTGACCACCAATGCGATTTTGCTCCCTCAAAATTAGACCTAAGCTCACCTTCCTGACCTGTCGTGTACACCCACCATATAGTTTTGCTTCCCGGCTGAACTCACATTCAAGCTGTCGGACGAAAAGCCCCCAACCACATACCACTCTTTCGTGTTGACGCAGGAGGTGGGGGGCAGATCGTATGCCATGTGCGTGACATTATACGAACGTCCCCCGCAGCGAATGCTTCGGCAGTTTGAGGATCTTTGCCATAAATGGACGCATAGCCACATGGTATGTGCTTTCTGGGTGTGCTTGGGATATGCTGTCGTTGAGATCAATTATGCTCATGCAGTTTACTTCCATTGTAGTCCGAAAGTGAGATTGAATATGCCAGGGCCATCAAAGACAAGATATCCAAGGAAAAGAGCACTTTAAGGAGCCTACAATTACGGCTGCGTGAGGAACGGACAATGGGCCGGCGTTCAAAGCAAGCTCAGCTTAAGCGAGAGGTTACCGACTCGGAAGAGAAGCTCAGCTTGCTCGAGGACCAAATGAAACCATGGAGCGGTCTTTTTGTGGACATTGAAGATGCATGGATACCGCGGTGCGTTGGAATCGTGAGTGCTGTGCCATATCATTATCTCATGCGCGACTGGCTCCTGGCCGTGGTAGTGGCGTGCTCCGGAGGCGTTGAACACCCGGGCATGAGCCTCAATTCGTTGCGCCTGGAGAGGTAAGCTCTGCTCGATCGACAATGCGACCCACAGATTCAATTTACTCTTCATCCATTGACCCTTTTGATGTCTCTCTTAGCTATGTCAAAAACTTGATTCACGAGGTCAGCTTGCCGCCACTGGGCAGGCTGGAGGTGGGCATCACCATCAATAACCGAGTCCTCTATGCGTCACGGCCAGCCCTCAATAGTGTACCCATCGTGAAGAATGTAAGGATAGGCGGGTGGGGGAAAGCGTGAATGAGAATGGTCGGCGCTGAAAGAACGATGATCGGCTCTAATCTTTGCTACGTTTCCCGTCGATAGTTTTCGTTGTTCCCACTGTTTCGCTGCCTCACTGCCGAGGACATTGTTACTGTCATCGAGGTTAGTAATTCCAATGACATCGCATCCACAATCGCCACACACAGAACCAACTCTACATATTACTGATTGCCTCTCACTTCTTGCTCATCTGATGCTGTTCCCACACAGGTCATCCTCTCAGAAGGAAAGGTTATTTTTCTCTCGTCATATCTAGCCATGTTGACACTTGCAAGCGAGAGTTTTCTATACCTTTTGTTCCCACTTTACTGGCAAGGTGTTTACATCCCCATCCTTCCATCGTCACTAATGACATGTCTGCAAGCACCAGTGCCATACATCATTGGGGTTGAACGCCGTTGCTGCGATTCCGAGTTCCCACCGGAGGAGGTATGAAATCACCAAGAATCTGTGCACGCTCGCAATGTAGATTACCATTACTGATATAAGCATTCGACATAGGCATGCGTCGTGGATCTGGATAAAGGCACCATGAATGTTCAGTTAGCGCCCACACCCCTTCCTCCTCGTCAACGACGAAAACTAATCCAGTCGCTGGAGCAGTACGCGCCAACATCAGCTATCAAGCGTTCAGCCGCTGTACAGAATCCAATGCTTGGACCGCCAGCCTATGTTAAAGAAGCGTTTCCTCATTCGCGGCTGACTCTCTTCTGTGGCGTGTCTCGAGCCCCACGGTGGAGCAAGCGAGTGGAATCCACGCTTACTCGGCCTCTTCCCGCAGTCCCTAATGGAATCACCAACGGACATCTACCAGCGGACCAAAACGGTATACCCAATTCACCAGCGCTCATTAACAGAGCGGGATCTATGCTGGATGGCTTCCCTGCAATATCAGCAAGCCAGCGCAATCAACGGGCGTCAGATGTCAAGGCCGCTGTTGGCGGCATGACGAGGTCAGCATCGGATGATATTTTGGATAAGAGTGCTGAGCTTGACAGCAAAGATTCGAAGCATACGCAGGTGGGTCTTATTTACACTGTCACTACTGAGAAGGGTCGTTGCTAGTTATCGCGCAAGGAGATACTGACAACACTTCCTCCTCGATCCGATAGGAGCCATTGTCTCGTTCAAACTCTACGCAGGAGCCACCCCATAATGTAAGTGTATCTTCTGGTCACTCGACTCGCATACAGCACTAGTGCACCGAAGACCTTGCTTATGATCTTTGTAGTAACCATGATTTTGGCAATCTTTTTCGAATTCATTCAACTAGAACACGCCCGAGTCACCAAGGGCAAATGGTCGCAAGGGGATGTCGCCAACAAAGGCACGTTCTGCCATATTCGATTCACACAAGAAGCTAGAGAATGGATTTGGCCACGCTAGTGGAGGCATGCACCCAGGAATCAACCGACACAATAGCAGCAGTAGCCACAGCACGCATATGGCCGTAGCCTCCAGCGGGTATGAAGGTCCAGGATTGACGCACCGCGCCTCATTCACCTCCATCGACTCGACAACGTCTAGCGTCTTTTCAAGATCTGCGATGACATCTAACACCATGATCAGCATCAATGGACCGCCTTCCTCGACCACTTCAAGTCCAGAAGACGACGGATCGGTGGTAGGAGTAGGTGATTCTGGTCGGTCGGCACCCACAACCATTGAAGGACATGTTCTGTCGCCGGTCGCTACACCGGTTCCGTTGCCTCTGTTGACCTGTCGGTGCGGTATCTGCTCGCGTGGACTCGCGGCTTACAATGAGGTCTATCGATGCGAAGGCTGTGCACTGTACGTGCATGCAGGATGTCTGGACGAACTACTTTATCCTTGTGTTCCACGCGGGTTTGATGAGTCTGGCGTATGCTGGAGCATTTTGCAGATGTGGGCTGGACTTATGAAAGGCTATCGAGCCGGTATTATTGCTGGCGCCGGATCACAGCAGCATCTGCAGTCGCCGTCAGCTCATCACCATCAGCAGCATCAAGTCCTTTACCAAAACCACAGCACACGAGTTTACGGCCATGTGAGACAACCCTCGAACGCAGGGAGCGAGAACGAGAGAGAGGGCAAGGATCGACTCTCCTGGGCCAGTTTTTCGAGATGGGCAGGAAGGAACTCTGGATCAAACGGCGTCAGCAATGGCAGTGCGAAAGGTTCCTTTTCACCGCCAAATCGCGCCTCGACAAATGTAGAGCAAATTCATCTTCAACAGTCCACTGCACTTTCCCAACGTTCTCAAGTGATAACGCAACCGTTTGTCCGTGGAAGAAGCGGAACTGAAGGCAGTACTCACAGCGACACTGTCAGCTTTCACCGCGACCTCTTTATGAAGGGGGTTGACAAGGAAGCCAGGGTAGGTTCACTCCGAGAGTGGGATGGGTGTTTGAAGTTCAGGACAGAGACATTAACTACCAATTTCCTGTCTAATTTTGCTAGCCCTTTATGTCGGTGTTCACAGAGTCCCAGGCATTTTCGCAGTTTGTGCAGGACCGTATGGATCGTTCTCCTACTGACCCTGAGATCAGGTTCTTTGACGAGGTCATCAAAGCCAAAATCAACCGATCCCGCTTCCGGATCGGCAAGGAGGAGACCAAGTTCTTGGATGTATGGGAGGCCACTTTGATTTTTTTCTCTTGCGCCTTGAGTGCATGGACATCTCCAGATACTGACCCGTTGCGCATTCTCCAACTTGAATTCGTTGTGGTAGGACCCGAGCTATGGCGTGCAGGGAACCAAGAAGGCGGTGCCTCCGTCGGGTGATATCCAGATCCATGGTATGTTCAATCGTGCGGCCTGCTGCCCCAAGCCTGTGTCTCCTTTGGATATGGCTATCGCATGCGCGCTAACTCTTCCTTGCTTGTCTCTCCGTTTCCAGATAACGACTCGAGGCGGTTCCCAACCAGCCTTGACCCGGCATATATGTAATTTTGGACAATACAGCATGGCCTGCCTGGCAGCCGAATATTTTCTACGTCACAGACCTCGCTTTTTTTTTTTTTACCTCTTGTCTCCTTTGGAATCCAATCGCATCGCTCTCCCTCAGCAGCATTGTAAAATAGCCCTCCCTCTTCACGACGGAGCACACTCAAAGAGAGCAAGCACCACGCCGACATCGTATTCCCCCCCGTGTCCCCATCAAGCGTCTCTGATCACGTCTACACCCCTACACCCCTCTGTCTCTCTCCACTCTGGTGTCGTCCAACCCATCATTTCCATCCCATTGGCCTTGTCGCCCGCCGCCCCTGTACTTTATTTCGTCTTCATTTCGTCTCGTCCTTCGTGTTCCTTCTCGTCCGTGCCCCATTGGCTACCTGCATGCTGTTGCCAGTGTAGCTCTTGTTGTTTATCCTGAAATACCTCCGTTTGTACCTTTCTGTTCCACCTTTGCCTCGACTTTTTTTTTCCCCTCCCCTCTTAAATCACCCTTACCAACCAACCTAATCGAGCGCAGTAGCTTTCATCTCGGACTGATCCCTCTCTCCAGACAACCTCTTCCTCGCCTGCTCTTCCATGAAAAGCCTGGCCAAAGTACGTATTCGTGGGAGCGACCGAGCTCTTGATGATTCTTCGAAATGATGCACCTAGGCGCGATCTAACCAGCCAATTCTTGTTGATCCTCTACAGACCTACGACCCACAGCACGGGCCGGCTTTCGGACAACTAACCAGGGACGATATTAGAAGTGTCGTCAAAAAGAATGATGTTGATGCGGTATGTGCGACTGCAGTGGAGGGAATGACAGGAAGCGCGACATTACACAGAGGAGCTGGATCCGCAATTCTCATTGGAGCTGGTGGAGCCATGGCTATGGCTACGTTCGCAGGATAGTGTTTCTGATGACTAACATTCGTTCTTTACTTGATCTGATGGATCTGCAGGTGATTTGGTCCATTGGAAGACGACCCAAAGGTGAGCCAGGAATCATGTTTCTGAGTCATTGTACCAAGGCGTTCGTTGCTCAACCTGCCGCTAACGGACTTTTATTACATATTCATGTGTTTTATTTACTTTGTTACCGACAACAGCTGGATTTCCATCAAAGCACTCCTTTTTGTCAGGAGATGCGCAACGGCAGGATGGCGCAGTCAAAGCACCCTTGGAATACCCCTTAGTCCCAGCTGCTGGTGCCACACATCTCGTCAACGGATCTGGACCTATTGCTGCAGAGGCAGCCAATGGACAGCCAACGGACGCATCAGCGACCGTGGCTGCACAGCCTTCAACACCTGCTGCCCCAGCCAAACCAAAGAGCTGGGCGGAACTTGTTCGACCCAAGGATTCAGTATCAACCGAACTTCCGGTGGCAAACGGTGCTGCTGGGCAAAAGTCAGTGGATAACAAGTCTTCGAATGGGGCCAAGTTTGATGGAATTGCCGACGTCCTCCACAAATACAAGCCCACCTACACCTCTGCTCTCATTCAACCCAGAGGACTTGTCAACAATGGAAACATGTGCTTTATGAATGCGGTACGTGCGTATATTCCGGACAACGTGCCAAAGGACATACAACCGACGAGCTGTTCGCAACCGTGATCACTCATCTCAAAGTGGTATATTTCCGTTTTTTCGCGCTTTAGATCCTTCAACCCCTTTTGCACTGTCCACCATTCTACAATCTGTTAATGCAGATTGGGAAGTATGTTGTGCATAGCTTTAAGAGCTCTACTCCCTTGGTCGACTCTTTGTAAGTAGCCATGCCCTGCCATGAACGCATGATGTATGGTGGATATGTTGTTGCAACATCTTTGAGAAAATACGTTGACCTAATGCGATTGTCCAACTCAAATGGCGATACAGGATCATGTTCTTGAATGAGTTCCATGTTTCAAGGAAGAATCAGCCTGACTACGGACCACCCTTTGTTCCAGAGTATGTTTATGACGCAGTGCGGGGACTCAAGAGGTTCGACTCTATGAGGGGTCGTCAGGAGGACTGCCAAGAATTCATGGGATTTTTGCTGGACGGCCTCCACGAAGAGTTTTTCGCGGCCATGAAGGAGAAGCCGCCAGGATCAGCAAGCAATGGCATCTTGGAGCACGATGACAGTGAAAGTGGCGTTAGTGAAGATGAATGGATGGAGGTCACAGGACCCAAGAACAAGGCATCCCATACCCGATCGACTCAATTCTCAGAGACGCCCATCTCGACCATCTTCTCAGGACAGCTCCGATCCATTCTTCGCATCCCCTCGCAAAAGGATTCTGTCACCTTGGAGCCCTTCCAATCGCTGCAGCTGGATCTAACGCCCGATAATGTGGTGACGATCGAAGATGCGTTGCTGAACTCGACGATCCCTGAAGTGCTTGATGGATTCACGAGCTCTGAGAAGGGCGGTATTACTGTGGAGGCCACAAAGAAGATTTTTATCGAGCATGTTCCGCCAGTCCTGGTGCTTCATCTCAAACGGTTCATCTACAAGGACGGCGGGACGCAAAAGTTGCACAAGGAGGTTGGGTACACGACCGTATTGAACCTTCAGCCAGGTAATATGAAGTATCTGTTAATGCTTTACTTGAACTCTTGGAGGTCTACACTATCATGGCTCACACTGACATCTTGTATGCTATTGATGATTTAGAACTTATTTCGCCTTCGCGTCGTCCCTCCAGCTCTATCCCCTACAAACTGTTTGGCGTTGTCTATCACCATGGACGGACCGCTGCAGGTGGACACTATACGTGTGATGTCTTGCGACAGAACTCGGAATGGCTTCATATTGACGACACCAACATTACTACTATCAGTGAAGCAGATGTGACAGTGGACCTTGACGGAACCAAGGACGTCAATGGATACAACCACACGAACCACATCCATAATGGAGGCATGATGCCTGGCGAGGTCCTTTCAGATTCAGCCGCCCTTGCAGCAGCACTGTCAGCATCATCAATAGCAGCCAGCAAGTCGAGCGACGGGGTTGCCTATGTTCTTTTTTATATCCGCACCGACCAAAAGAACTCGGCTTCCTCATCTGGATCTACCACACCTACCTCCACCCAATCGAAATCACCCTCAACAGCATGGACAACTCCCAAAAAGTAGACGAATCACATTTTCAAGAAATAAAAAATAACGGCATTGCAGAACAACTGTTTTTTATCTTTTTATGGCGCCTTGGTATCATTTGTCTAAACAATTGGGGGAGGGGGTGGGGGGGTCAAAAATACCCCAGTTCAAATCTCCCACTTTGCGAACAGGTTGTCAAAGAATCGTAACCCCTCGACTGACTCGTCTCTACATATCAAGCCACGCGCCTCCGCCGTCTAAGAATCACGGAAGGAAAAGGTACAGAGGACGCTGTTAATGCACTGATACAAAGAATCATAAGACAGTGACCACTCCACTGTTCTGCCTTACCAAAAGCTGATCCTGAGCCAAAGCAACACTGATCTGAATGGCACTAGCCAACTCTACAGCCGTGAGTCCTGCACCTGGCGGGAGTTGCCGAATGCGTTCAGCAATCGTGGCTGAAACCTCGTCATCACTGTATCGAGCCATGGTCTGGATCACCAACAGTCCACTATCAAACTTTCGCAATCGTAACGGCAGATTCAGCTCTGGAAACATTTGGCATGCCGTGTGCAGATCTTTTGGAGAGATGAGTTCTAATAAGGGGTTAGGAAGGAGGAAGTGAAGAACGGGAATCGAAAAAAAGAGTGATGTCAGCGGTCGTCAGGGCGATCAATTTTTCATCCAGAACCAGCGGATAAAAACAGCAAAGTTCATATGGCCATTTACCAACTCCTCGTGCACGATTGAAGACACAATAAATGTCCATCAAGCTCATGGTTCCACCCTCGCGCTCGACAATGGGCAAGATGAATTCGAACAGCTCCCGAGCGAGCTCTTTATGAAACACAGCTCCAGCTGTATCCCTATTGTACAATTTCAAGTCAGCGTTGCGTGTTGAAATCCGATACCCATGCATGATCTTCCATTGTTGTTTTTTCTCCAAAGGTGTGTCAATGAAACCTTACTTTGTCACAGGAGCAGCAATTCCCATGCTCAACAGGTACGTCTTGAATGTGGCCGTCTCCTCATTGTTCATGGTATCTGATTTCGCAAGACGATTGGAGATCGTCTCTGCCAAGGCCACCATCTCGGCCGCCTTGTCCATCAACCCTTGTAGATCCTGGAAAGCCTCTGATAGAGTTTCGTCCGTCGCTTTTCTATTGGTCTCTGCATTCCGCATGATACCACCTTGATAACAGACGACGAAAATAGGAGATCAACGATCCAGCTTTCATCCCCTGGAGTACGAAGCGACAAAGAGATGAGCCCATGCCACGTGTATTGATTCACTTACTGATACCGCCAACCTTCAGGTGTGTAGTAGGCGCTGGTCCCGTTTCTAGCGGCTGCGTAGCGGATGAATTCCTGGTAGACAATGCAGGGCGCGGTTTCGATTTGGCCTAATTATGGCGAGAATAACGCGTGTGATCAGTCGTGATCCATGGAAAGTGTAGGGGGAAAAGACGAAAAGTACACTGTTGGCCATTACCTCCCATGCCTTGGATGCCATAGCTGCCTTGAGCTGCGAATGAAAGTTGCTATTTCCTCCGGATCTGAATGACAGCTTAACGCTATTAGCGTCCTCTGCCGCAGCCTTTGAAGATCCACTATTGGATGAGGTAAGATTATAAAAATTCGGGAGATTGGGCATATATTTGCTGCCTCCAGAGGATTTAGTCGTACTGGTGTAGGATGGACGACTCGGGCTATTATGAGCCGGCGAAGATGAGGGCGAGGGTGAGGGCGAAGGTGAGGAAGATCTGTCGATTGTTGAAGGCAACTGTCTGATCGAACGTTGATGTTGTTGCTGCCGATCCAGCATGAATGCGACCGAATCCGCGTCTTGGAGTTCAGTACCACAAATCTCACACTGGATCATGAAAGGATCGTTATGGAACGTGCAGGCAGGACAAGCAATGCCAGCTTGATCCGATCCAGTAGAGGTAGAAGACGTGTTGTTGGCGTTGCCTGACGGGTCATGCCGTTGGTGCATGACTGAGACTCCTTGCCTGCTATTGTCAAGGTTGTTTATCCACTCTGGCTCGCTCCGTAGGAAAGGGTCAGCGGCGGGAGTTGTCGGAGTCTCCAGTGTCCCTTGGGGTTTCCTGACGCCACATACAGCACACTTTACGACGCTGCCCTGGTTGCTATGGTAGCAAATTGCGCACACCCAGGACGGCTCACTCTTTAGTGAAAGGGCTGCTATAGACGGGCCCAGTCCAGAGGTGGTGCCGGTGAGAGATATTAGATCGGATGAGGACTGAGGATCGCTGTTGGTGGAACGAGGGTATAGGTCCAAAGTGATCTTGGGCGATGATGACATGAATCCGCCCTAGAAAAGGCCAAGGCAAATGAGATCGTCAGCGGAAGTGACAACAAGGCTCTATCACCACCTCTACCTTCTTCTACCTTACATAGTGCTGAATGCCATGGATCAGACGAAGCGGCAATCCAATGGACTTTCTCACAGGGTCCTTTGAGTCGATATACAGGATCCGATAGCTTGTCAGGTACACAGTTCCATTGGGGTAATCCTCTGCTTTCAGTCGTCTGTAACAGAAGCCGTTGCGTTAGATGCCCATGCTGTAAGTCATTGTGCTTTGCTTTCACCTCGGAGAAAGAGTGGCTCTAGTTTTACCCATCGTATAGTCCGACATTGTCCTGTGTGGTCTGGATTGTCTCCTGTGGCTCAAGGACTGGGCGGAATGCTGAGGTGAGGTTGATGGGGTCCCAGCGGTCCATGAAATGCACAATGTCGTTGAAACACACGCCTCTTTCTTTTTCAGTCGAGGCTAAAACACGCGAGAGTCGGCTCTTTGAGTGCTGCTTGTGCTGCTTGTGCTGCTTGTACTGCTTGTGCTGCCTGTACTGCTTGTGCTGGTGAGTTCGAAGCGTGTCAGAGAATTGAGATGGAGAAGGTGGACGAAGTGGAGGAGAACATACAGGTTTGCGTTTACGTGACTGTGGACATCCCACGTCTTGCCGCTCTGTCGCCCAAGACATGGGATGCGCCGTACTTTTTTCCTCTGCTCCAGCCCTTGCTCTGGCCCTGGACTCACCGCACCAAGCCCTCACTTTCATCTCCAGTAACTGCGCGATATCGATCTTCCCCCTCTTGAACAGCTTCGTGTCCGAACGCGTTTCTATGAAGATTCGATATTTCTTTCTTTTGCTGTTGTGCTTGAAGGAACTTTAAAGTAGTGCAGTATCAGCAAACCTTGCTCTGTTTCCTCCTAATCTCGGAACTCCATCTCCTCCCCCCCCCCCCCCCCCCCCCCCCCCCCCCCCCCCCATCGAAAAGCAATGACCTCCAAGCGAGCTGCTGTCTCGTTCACCGGTGGCAAGGACTGTACCATGGCCCTGAGTCTGACGATGGCCACCCACGACGTTGTCCTCCTGGTTACCTTTGGCCCCAAGAACTTCAAGTCGTTCAAAGCTCACTCGCTCGAGGTAATCAAGCTTCAGGCCAAAGCCCTGGGCATCCCCCATATTCTCGTCGAAATCGGTGAGGAGGGCAAGACTCATCTAGAGTGCTACCGCGAGAAGATATCAGAGGTCAAGCAGGCTCACAACCTCGATCTCCTTGTCACTGGTAAAAAGAAAAAACATCGGACCCCAAGTCGAGCCTTTCCTATCGTATCTCTGCCTGATGATCGATGTTGCACAATGCTCGAGAACCAGAAAGAAATTCATTCTGTCTTTTATATCTAGGCGACATTCTGAACGTCTGCGACAACTTTATGGCCAGGGCTACGCAGGATATCATTGAACTCTCCTGCCCGATTTGGGGAATTGACCGCCGTAAGCTCCTCGGGGATCTTTTCGATCGTGGATTCGAGCTCCTCATCACATGTGCCTCGATCAAGAAGCTAGGAGGGGACGAAGACTTGGCACGAAAGTTTGTGGGCTCCAAGTTGACCCGGGAGTTTATGAAGGACATGCTGGAGCCAAGGGAACAAGACGTGGACATGGGTGGTGAACATGGAGAGTTTCACACCATGGTCCTCACTGTGCCTGGGCTATACAACGGATTCCGTATTGATTACGAAGGCCGTCAAATAGTGGACGGCGAGTACATGTACTTGGAAGTCGAAAATGTTCGGTTAATTCGTGATGAATAGCCTTGACCTGTCGGTTCTGCTCAAAGGCACACATCTTATATTTTGCAGACAATGAGAAATTATCTAAATTGTGTTTTATTGTGCGCGTTGCGCCTGTGTCCGTGCCTGTGCCTGTGCTAGCGATCCCGGTATCTGTGTGCTTTCGAACGCCATCCT
Organism: Mortierella alpina; assembly: GCA_029449245.1. Lineage (NCBI taxonomy): Eukaryota > Fungi > Mortierellomycota > Mortierellomycetes > Mortierellales > Mortierellaceae > Mortierella > Mortierella alpina. Next base: position 225,990 of record JANATF010000003.1, on the reverse strand, counting down.
GTCTCGCTTTTCTAGTTGTATATCGTGTTCTCGCGAAGGTGAATGGGGGTGTTTGATGCGCCAGGGATGACCTTCTCCAATTTCTGTCGCGATGAAGAGATGAAAGGAGGGAGAAAAATCAGTATCGAGGTTTTTCAATAAGTGATTGTGTGCATAAACGACAAATAATTGATTGAAAAGATGATTCTTACGAGCTTGGAGAAAACGCATTCGTTCAAAGTCCTCTCGGGCTTGCGGCATGCATAGTACTCCTGGTTATGCTTCTCGAGACACTTGTAGTGGGCCTCCCACTCCTTCTCGCAGTTCTCTCTCAGCTTCGTGATCCTAAAACGCAAGAGGCCGACGCAGTTACGGTAACGGTTTGTTAGATGGGCCCGATCAAAAGGAGCGATCAAGCTGGGAAAACATGGACCTTGATGACCAAGCTATTCCAGTCCATCTCGCACTATCATTGCCGCCGCGTGCCAATGAGGCGCGAGAAAAACGACTTACAAGTCCATAGCGCAGCGCGTAACCTTGCGGCCCTCCTTGAGACAGTGAGCAGGATCGCTGTTCTCATTCTTGCACAGCATAAAGTCCTCGTTGTAGTCCTTGCAGTATGAGCCGATAAAGAACGCAGCCGACTTGAGAGGTGCCGACGTGGTGCCGACCTCTGGGTGGGCAGCCTCAGCAGGCGCAGGAGTAGGGTCCACGAAAGTGCCTGTAGGCAGGGAAGGTTCGCGATAGGTGGCCATTATGTTATGATTCTATCAAGGGTGGGTCCATAATGAAATTTGATCCGTAAGACATGTTTGTCCGGTGCAGGTGATGATCCGAAGTCCGAATGGAGTTTTGAAGCAAACGGAGGAGCAGCGGGCGCTGCTTGTACAACGACCCTCTTCACTCGAATGCAGTGCAGAGGTATTCCATGCAATACGCGCAGATGACATACTCGAGCCTGTGCCTGGGTGCCAGATGGATGGGAGCGGTGAGAGTGCGGAAGCAAGGGCGAGATGCGGTGAATCGCTGCATGACTTCGGAGGAGCTGGGGACGTGCCTAAGCCACTCCCTCAGAAAAACTCTGGCCCTCCTGAGTTTTGCCACTCTCTCACTTCCAAAGTCAAAACGCGGCTCACAGCACAGGGCACAAAGCACTTTTTTTTTGGGCCTTTTTGTCTGCTTCTTGGAATCTTCTCGCTGAACCTGTCCAATTGCCACCTTCCTCTTCCACTGCGACTACTCTTCCACATTCCTCCGTCGCGCTTCCTTGATGTCGCGGACGAGCTATTGCAGCAGCGAATGCAGTAGCGGCGCGTGCAGCAGCCGATGTAGCAGTCAGTGCAGCAACAGAGCGTCGTCAAGCGTATCACGAACTCCCTTGGAGGTTGCATTCACTCAAGATTCAGATACCATTCAGAACACACTCCAGTCGTCGGGCACCTTTGCGGCAACGTCCTTTCTAGTAGAAGAAACGTCTTTGCTGGGCTCAGTATGGAATCTTTTCAGGGATGCAAAGGATCTAGCTGTGCGGGAAATCGACAAGCTGATGGAACATCTCCCTTCCCGAGGACATTCCCGTGTCATTACGGCAACAACCGAGGTAAGAAAACCTTACCAACATCGGCGGAAGCGGGAAGGCGTTGCTTTGTGCCCTCCAACCTATATTTACTTTTACTTTTACTGGTATCTAGGATCGAAAACTGGCCATCATGAAGTCAGGGCCTTCCACCCAGTCTGCCAGCCTCCCCTATATAATGCCCCCGAAATCACTGCTGGGACATGGACCATCGATTAAGCAGAAGGGGACGACCTCAAGGCTTAAAAGCTATGCACTCACACGGAGACTTCTCGACCAAGGTACTAATCACCCTTTCATCAGCTTGACTACTACGCTGACAATGCTGAATCGGCTTGATAACCTGTGACCCTTTTGAGTAGATATTCGATCTCAAGTCAACGATATTTCGCCCTCGGTACGGTACGACACGAAGCTAGCATCCTCGCTCACCACAGTCGCAGACCATTTGTCTGGCAGTGGGCCAAGTCTCTCGAAACGCTCGCGAACAAATTCCGGATCAGGATCCTCTCTTCAGACAGCCCCGAGTGCGAATGAAGAGCCACCCTCAAAAAAGACTCCAGCCTCCTCGGCGAAACGCAGTTCATTTTACTCGTCGACACACCACGAGCGCGATCAGGTCGAAATGCAGGACCTTGACAACTGGGAGTCTTCGAGCGATCGTCATCAGGAGGATGTGGAGTCGGATCTCAGCGACTCTCTGTCAACCGGAGGCCGAAGGATTCGACATAGCAGAGAATCCAGTGCGACACCCTCCTTAGTCTCCTTGGCAGGGTCTATGTTCATCTCTGGCCAGGACACCAACACCCATCGGCCCCACAGTCGGCAGCGTCATGAAGCGCAGTATAGAAGGCAGATGCATCCAAAACTACCCCCTTCAGCGAGGTACAGCCTGTTGGGCGAGATTCTAACACGACCAGAACTTCCACCAGCGATTTCCACCCCTGCCGCAATATACCCAGGATCACCAGCATTCCATACAAGATCGACCTCAGAACGTAGGCGCGAAGTCCGCGTGACCCCCGCCCTGGATGCACCAACTACCGACTCACTAGACAACCCATTCGTAACGTCGCGTGAACCGTCGCCCGTCCCGTCATCGTTTGCAGATATAGCAACACCAAACTCCCGAACGCGGCAAACAACAGGCACATCTTCACCCGCACTTGAAAATGATACGGTCAACGAAATGAGACAAGAGCTTGCCGCAATCAAGCAGCTGGTAAGATCATTAACGCCCTCGAACAGACACTTGCAAGGTCTACCGCACCCCTACAGCGATTTTTGACATCCATTCACTCGTGGCGTTTTGTCGATGTTAGGTGGCGTCATTGGTATCTGCGCGTGAAGTAGACCTCCACAGGGCTCATTCGTCGCCAGCCCATCTCAATTCGCCCCCACCACCGCCTCCACCACCGCCTTCTCAAGGAACACCAAGCACGTCCAAAAAGTGGGCTCCGCCTGTCAGTCAAGCAACTCAGTCTATGCAGAACGTCTTGCGGGAGTTGAGCTCCTCCAAGGTCCAGCTTCGTAAGACAGGAAGCCCATATTTCAGGTAGGGAGGCGCTGTAAACTGAGCCCTTTGCCCAACCCTAGTCCAGCCCTGCATATCTATTATCATGAAACAACTGACTTTACGCACTTTCTGCACATGTAGTCGCATTTCGTCCGCTGTCGACAGCTCAGACTCCTCTAAATATACCAGTGTCGCCGTAAGATCGATACATGAGCCAAAGACGCCCAAGAACGAGGACTTCAACCATCAACCTAAGACGCCAAGCAAAAAGAGCCGACTTGATCCCAGTTCCGCTCACTTGAACCTCAACTGGCCTAGTCCTGATACGGTGCAAAGGGCCGACTCCAGACTGGACCGTGCAGCGGAGGAATTGGCTACAAAACAGCCAACACTTTTGTCTCGCCTTACTGTCCTGGCTGATGAGCCGGAAGTAATGGCAAGGTCTTCTTCATCGTCTCCATCGCCATCAACACCCCAAGAGGACACCGGCGCAGCTTCTCAAGCACCTGGGCTCAGGAACCGGAATGGTGTGGCAGCGCGGCTTCTTGACAGCCATCAATTGGCAACCCGCCCACGTTATTCTCCACTGCAGCGCTCAATGACTGACCCCACACAATTAAACTCGCACAAACTCTCCTTCAAGACCCGGGAGTCGCAGCCTGTTGCGGACAACAAGCATGTATCGTTCCAGTCACTGGCAGAAGATCACGACAACGAACGCCGATGGTATTTAGAATCAGATACGGATGGATGGCGTGTTAGTCAATGAGCCCTGTCCTTCATGTTGAAGTCCTGTACGATATGCGGCCATCTACTTGTATAAAAAAACTGTTCTTTATTGTTATACCGCCTCTCGCTTTACGCAAACTGATTTGCTCTCGTAGGCTGCTTAGCGCTATTGTCGCCCTCCTCAGAGTTGTCTTTATGACAAGGGGTATGCTTCCCAGTTTGGTGAACTACTCGACGGTTGGTCCATCATCGTATGAAAGTCTACAGAGACTTGTTCATGAACTTTCTCTTCTGGAAGCACATCCACCACTTTCCAGGCTTGTCATTCTCATAGATGCGGTTGGGGAGTCGCACAGCCATTTCCTGGCGCAATTGAGTCAAGTACTGGCGCAACAGATCTACAAGCATGAACGCAAAGGAGATGTGGAGTGATAAATAACTCGGATATTGTTGTTTTTACCAGGATCTGAATATGAATGCGATCGACGAGCCTGTGAACATGAATGCCCTTACCTGCATCCATCTTGTTGCTAGGCGTGGCATAGAGTGCATTCAGTGGGAAGGTGGCATCTCCAGGGATAGCAAAGTTGCCGACCGCCAGTGTGCTAAGGATCTTTTCTGCCTCCCTTAAGCTTGGGTTCCTGGCAAGCTTTCCAAGACACTCTGAGATAAAGAGGATCAAATATATGAGGACTCTGTCGGCGTCGCCTTTGATTTCAAAGTTCCTGAACAAAACATTGGCGCGGAACAAATTCAGGGCTTCGTCGATGATATCCTCAGCGTTGGGGTCGGCTTCAAAGGTGGGGAAAGAACAAGAAAGAGAAAAGGCGACACTTGGGTGAGTACAAGGATAGCTACGCGATTTGGATTATCAGGCAAGCCTTGATACATACCAATGGAGGCGGGTCCACGAACACGAGTCTTGATGGGCAGGAGGGCCATGCCTCCCACGGAACGCAGGTCTGTCACCTCGTTGAATGCGGAATGGTATGCCTAGAAGACCGTGTCGATGAATTAGGGAAGGAGGATCGGTTCCTGGGTCAGCGCAATCCATCCTTTTATGAGTTGGTTGAAGCAAGCGTAATTTCGCTGTGAAGACTGCATTCCAGCAGCGAGACCTCGAAAGGCGCATGCACCGGCTATCGCATTCGCTCTCGACGCGCACGCCCACGATTAGATGCACAGACTGGAGTTTCTAACCAAAGGTCGCGCACTTACAGGCATGATGACGTGTCGAGTTGATGGTGATGTGGTCGTCTATACGCGGATGCGATGGGTACTGTTGATGGCAAGGGAGGACTGAGGAGGGAATGAACGGTAGATGGGAAGAAGGAGCGGAAAGTCTCCACAGCCGTTGAGTGGGAGTCAAATACGTCACAAGTGTCTTGTGTGGGATCGAATCCCAGGAAGTACATTTTGGACAGCTGGCAGTGGCAGCTTCAACAACAAAAAAAAAAAAAAAAGTTGATCCTTCTGCGCACTCTTCCTTTCTGCTTCTTCGCGCCCACGCATCGCTAACCTCCACGTCTCCCGCCCATTGCATTCTCTCTCACTCGCCTGCAAAGACGTTCTTCCCTTGCCAGTATCGCTCTTGCTTCCAGCCGTTGAAGAGACAGGTGAGCAACAGACTACCGTGCCTGCCTGACGCGCCCTTTGTGTCGCCGTTCGACCTTTTCCTTTCTCGGCGAACAACCTGTCACTCGGCATCGGATCCTCGACTCTTCGGCTGCCTTTGTCCGCCTCCAAACGCGCACCGTCTCTTAAAATGCACCCATCACCTCCTCCTCCTCCTCCTTGAATGTATCTGTCGGCCATCCCTACTCCGGACAGTTTATGAATCGACCCGCCTTGAGTTACTAAGCTTCACATGGCTCATTTTAGTACCCTCTGTGCCCATTGTCGTAGCTTTGGCAGACCTGCTTCACGGCCTCGAAGCAGCTGCAGCAAAGAACGAATCAACAAGGAACGAGAACGCCTCTGCGACTTGACCTAAGCAGACTTATCTCGACCTTCGCCTCCGAAGCTCCGAAAAAACTCGGAATCAGATCACTTCGCTGCAATGCTCTCGAGCGTTCCTAACGGACTGGAGGACGTCGACACTTCGTCCTCGTTTGCACTCTCGCTTTCTGTTGCGCCAATGAGCACGAGTAGTACTATTCACAACATTAGCTTGGCCCTAGACAATGGCGTGGAGCTCTTGTCGACTGAGGCTATATCTGCAGCAACAGACTCACAGCATCACCAACAGCCCGAAGCTCGCCTGGCAGTAGCGGAGCTATTAGTCTCCCTGGCCCAGAGCTCGCGATCAGCAGAGTAGGTTCATGGATCAAGACAGTTCCAGCACGCCGCTTGAACCCTGAGCTTACACTGTTTCTGTTAACCTGTTGCAACCTAGGCACACACAGCGGGATGCATCCTCGGCGGACACAGACATAACAGAGGAAGCACAGCATTCGCCTATGTACAGAAGCGCCGTGGACTATGTTGGACTAGTAAAGAAGGCTTACCAAAGTAGTCCACGGGTGTACTCAGAGTTCTTGGATGCACTTGAGAAATACCACGGCATGAGGTAACTTCACGACTCCGTACCTACCACTCGATACAAATACAACAAGACAACGCGACCATGCTAACCTCGCTTCCTGTATCGATTACTTTCCAGCTCATCCATAGAACAACTTGTACGGACGGTGATGGCCCTTTTCCAGGACCAGCCTGACCTGCTGATGGGATTCAAGGAGTTTTTGCCAGAGGCGCAGGGCTTACTGAACCAGCTAGTACCGGTAGCGTGTTTGGATAATGGACATGGAACTGAAAGACTATAGCATGGAGATCACAGTGTTGACCAGCAACCTCTTTTTTGTTCTTTACAACTTCCTATGCTTGCTTAATTCGGTTCTCGACTTTGCGCTCATCTCGTTCGCTCGCGTGATGGTATCACGGTAGCAGCCAATGATGTACTCAGATTATAAGGTCAGGACGGCAAAACCAGCTGCACAGGCTGAGTCTCATACAACTATACCCACAGAAACGTTTACACTGCAAACAATAGGTAATATTCCTCGTTACGTATCTCAGGACACTATTTAGATTCGGCGAGCATTAGAGTGCATGTTTTCATTCTGTGTGGGACTCAACTGACCATGTGTTTCCTTGAAGATGGTCTAGAGCAAACCGATCAGCAAGAAGGAGGAAAGAGTGGCCATGCGGCTGCAGATTTTTTAAGCAACATCAAGGTATTGCCAAATAGATGAAAGGATCGGGATTATGTCGTGCCAGGGAGAGTATAGATACTGATGAGACAACCACGTCCGCAATCCTTTTGCTACTCACTATCATCATCAGGAGCTTTCAAAAAGCGAACCCGACATGTACCAGCACTTGATTACGCTGCTCAGGAAGTTTCAGAAGGATCGCTCCTTTACTACGGTAGGTGAAGCTCATGTGGCACGCAGAGGAGTGCCTAGCGTCGTAGTCCATGTCCATGATCGGTGAGAAAGTACTAACACTACGTACTTGATCTGGTTCCTATAGCTCTATTTCTACGTATCAATCGTTCTGCGCTACCACCCACATTTGCTGCAACGCTTCCACAATTTCTTGCCAGCGGTGCCCACGGATGTGGAGGTGGCAGAAGCAAGGATCATTTCAATGGCCCCTCCTGAGGAGCTGGTTGTTTCTCCAGATTTTATTGAGGCAAAGGACTTTGTCCAAACCGTCAAGGTATGCTTGGATGTCAGCTCAGAATCGAGGAAGCGGAATCAAAACGTGGAAGTGCCATTTGGGAGCTCTGGAAACTAAACTCCACTTGCACCCAATCAACCTATAGAATGAAGCCAGAAGCGACATGTCAATGTATGATCGGTTTATTTTCGCACTGGAAAAGTATCAACGCACAGGCTGGACCATCGATCAGGTACTGCTTGTTGGCAAACGCAGGTTTCTTTCGTCGGTCACCGTCGTCCAAGCTGAAGATGCTAATTGCCCTTACTTTTCTCTCTCGCAGGTTTACTCAGAAGTGTCGCTCATATTTTGGAATCATCCAGATGCGCTTGCAGGGTTCAAGCTGTTTATCACCACCTTACCACAGCCATAGTCTCCCTCTATCCACCTATCTCTCCCACTTCTCGCGTCTTGTGTGCACTGGTGGACTCGTAGAAAAGCGTAGACAGTCACGAAGTGACGTGGGCCACTTCGGTTGCGCGTTCTTCGCGTGCGTTGATTTCACTCTTGCCCTGCATCAGCTTCTTTCTCACTATTCCCTTCACTCTCACATAACCAAATTCAATCACATCTCCAACATGTTTATGACACGTTCTGAATACGACCGCGGGGTCAATACATTCTCTCCTGAGGGACGTTTGTTCCAGGTCGAATACGCCATCGAGGCCATCAAGGTACAAAATCCACCCCTGCAACGTTCAGAGGCGGTGTTCATTACTCGGGCTGGCACTAAACGACGTACGAGAACCCCGAGTACTAAGAGAGACCTCGTTCTGTCCATACCACTGTGGCATGGAAAACAATAGCTCGGCTCTACAGCAGTGGGTATCAAGACAGCAGAGGGACTGATTTTGGGCGTGGAAAAGAGAGTGACCTCGTCTTTGCTGGAACCCAGCTCGATCGAGAAGATCTTTGAGATCGATGCTCATATCGGATGCGCCATGTCAGGACTGACCGCTGACTCCAGGACAATTGTTGACCATGCGCGCATTGAGGCACAGGTAAGGACGGGTGTGATGATGCTATACAAAGTGAGTACCTCTTTGTGAACAATTAACTGACCTCCCTCACCTCCTGCTCCACTCGCCCACCTGTTTTGTATATATTAGAACCATGCATTCACATACAACGAAAGCATCAAGGTTGAAAGTGTCACACAAGCAGTATGCGACTTGGCTTTGAGATTCGGAGAGAGTGCGCGAGGAGAGGAATCAATTATGGTAGGCCTACACTTCAGCATTTTTATGAGCCATGGAAGGAGTGAAAGCGACAGCGCACAGATCGACCGATTGGCTCCTTTACTGACCCTAAGAGCTTTTTGATATATGACATTACAGAGTCGCCCTTTCGGTGTATCCCTGTTGATTGCCGGAATTGATGAGACTGGACCACAGCTGTAAGGGTTCTCGATGCGCATGAAAACATTTCACCTTGCCTTGTTGAGTGCTGCCGCGACTTGACAAATGGATGAGACTAAACCCGTTCTGCTCTCTGCCCACTTTCTGAACTTACAGGTTCCACACTGACCCTTCAGGAACGTTCGTGTCGTACAGCGCAAAGGCAATTGGATCAGGATCAGAGGGTGCAGAGACAGAACTTCAGGAGGAGTATCACTCAGCCATGACTTTGGCCGAGGCAGAAACTTTGGCACTCAAGGTCCTGAAGCAGGTGATGGAGGAAAAGCTCAACTCGACTAATGTTCAGCTTGCCTCGGTTACAAAGGAGGGAGGATTCAGAATTTACTCCGCAGAGGAGCTACAGCAGGTTGTGGATCGCTTGTAGAATTGGCTCAAACAAAAACACAAAAAGAGGCGGCCAAACAAGAGAAATCGTATATCCTTGAATGAAGATTCTACGGAAGGCTAGAAGTTGTGTCCGCGACTTTGTTGCGTATGTCTACTGTATGTGCAAGCTGCAATTGGATTTTGAAGGATATCGCGATGATGTTCGTTTTTCCGTTCTTTACTCCATATTTTTTGTGTTCCGACTAAACCCCATAACTGTCTGTGTTGACACGGCTACAAGGAGACGCTTACTTCGCTGCATCCTTGGCCAAGATCTCGTGAACAACGTTGACCTTGTCCTGCATTGTCTGCCCAACCTTGTCCGTCCTGGTTCCGATACGAACACTATTGTTTCAACCCCCATTCATTTGTGTTAACTTTGACGTGCAACGGTGCATTAATATCAGCCATGAAAGACGCTTGGTAGTATTTCTTCAGCCTCTTACCTGGTCGATACTCTAGGGCATCCCATGGCATGCACGGCTTCGTGGCACTCCTTCATAACGCGACACACGTCGTCCCACTCTCCTTCGACGTTCTAAGGATATAATGATGTGTCCCCAAAAAAATGTCAGTTCTCAGCTAACAGTCAGGCTCCCTTTCTCGCATTCTCGTGAGAAAAAAAAATGATTCAACACCATGATTCCCGATTGTTTGAACGTACAGTTCCGTAAGAATGCATGCTGTAAGAGAGACCTAAACACAGTGAAGCAACAATTCCAGATGATGAGAAACGAATATATGCCATGACACTGCAACACGCACGAATTCTGAAATGCGATCGTCGTAGTGTAAAAAAAAAAAAAAAAAAAAAGGTGATTACCGCTCTTCTCGATGACGCGCTGGCACTCGGCAATGTACTCGCTCACGGAGGAGGTGACTCCCATAGGAATCACGCAGAAATCGGCGATGGTGTGCATGGTATTTTGTGATTGTCTCTTTCGTGTTCTGGCTGTTGGAGGATCTAGGCGAGTGACGAAGGAGGTGTGCAGAGTGAAGGAAGGGGGGCGGGTCGGGAAAAAAAACGTGCGCACGGGTCTTCTCCAAGACCCGTCACCGAAGCACGGAAAAAAGAATCGTTCCACCAGACCCCCTCTATGGTCTATGCTACACCCTCCGATCGTCATCCTACATTGTACATACACGTATGGTAAGTTCTAGATATGTTTTATTAATGGTCAATGATTATGGGGGCTAGAATACATCGTTGCTGAGGTCAGTCAGATACGAGAGTAGGCAATGGTACTAGGGTATTGGGGTATGCAGCGTAGTGTGACTGGGGCAAAGTCGCTGGATGGCTCACTGGGATGATAGGGTGCGTCTCTCGACCCTCAAGAAAACAAAAGTGACATGGATATTACGATGAGTTGCTGAGTCCTTGTAAACAAAGAGTGTGGTGAGAGGGTATTTTTGTACAAGGAGAAAGGGATTTGGGCTGTGCGTTGTAACAGAGACAAAAAAACACGACGCCCAACGAATGCAATATGTCAACCGCCCATAGGAGACACGATGAAGGGGGAGATAAAAAAACAAATACAAAGTCCCTCCGTCTCGAAAGAAAAAAAGGAGTAGAGCAAGAACGAGGCTGAGACCTTGGCGCGCGTGGCTAAAGGAGGCAGTGAGGTCAACCAAACTATCAGCCAATTTTTTAAGCCAGGCAAGGCATGTTCTCCTTGGATCGATAAAGCTCGTTGTGGCGATGCATCATGCCGGTGGTTTGAAGCGTATTGAGATCGCGATGCTCGTTGCTGTACTCGTCGTCGTCGCTGACTGAACCGCTGGAACGAGCATGGCATGAAAGGATCGTTGAGGAGCCGCAAGAGGCCGAAGAGGAATGATGGTTCTGGTAGAGGCAAGCGTTGGATTGCCTTGGACTTGCTCGCGAGAACGAGCCAGGAACTCGAGCCTCGTCAGAAGAATAACCGTCTTCTTCAGAGTCCATATCGTGCTGCAACTGCTGCTGTTGCTGCTGCTGCTGTTCTTCTTGCTGCATGCGTCGTTTCATGTCCTGCCTCCAATCGATGCGGAGCTGCATCAACTCTGATGCCTCTGAGAATGTCAGCTTTGCTGGCTCGAGCGCCGTTCGATCGTATTCGTCGCAGGGATATGTGAATGAGATTTTGATGAACCTCGAGAACTGCACAGATTTGCTGCAATGGCTGACGCTGTCCATCGTGGTCGGTGAGGATGGTGATGATATGAGGGGCTGGGTCGCTGTGTGTGCCATGGTAGATCAAAGGTGGTGTAGCGCTCAGTTATGGTCGGAGTAGCGTTGACAAGGGAATTAGAAGGAAAGAGATACAACAGAGAAATGGGATGGTCTCTTATGGCCAAGTGAGAGAGAGAAGGTGCTGTGTCTGAACGCGGGGGTGGGATTTTTATAGTAGGCCGCACAGAGGGAAAATGACGGAGGATCGGGTCGGATCCCAATTGAAGAGTGTCTGTCGCGCACGGCTGAAGCTGAGGTGAACTTGCTGTGTCCTCGTTTTATGTAGCCTAGTGCTGTTTCTGATGCTCGATGACGACGGGATCTCGGGAGGGAATTGGCTTGATGCTGATTTTTTTAGAGCGAGAACGGGAGTAGATTAGAAGCTGGTGGGTCGTCTGTTGGATGTGTGATGATGCAAGTTGGAGGGAGCAGGGTCAAAGGTGCCCAGGAAAGAGTAGTAAAGGAGGAGCGAAGTGCGGTGTATGATGTGTGTAGATCTGATATGAAAGAAGGACAAGCAGTAGGGGTGCTTGAAAAAAAAAATGGGAAGTGGGGATTACACACGGCCCAAGTGTGGACGGCCAAAAAGGGGAAAGGGAGGTGGTGATGCTATGACCGAGCGTGCTGTGTGGCAAGTGTGTATCAGATGGCTGGCGTGCGTCTGTGCCTGTGTGTGTGTGTGTGTGAGTGTGTGGCAAGAAGGAGCAAGCTGGGTGCGCGTGCGAGAGTGCGGATGTGTTTGGGAGGAGAAAAGGAGGATGAGAGAAGGTGGAGGTGAGGGAGAGGAGGGGGTTTAAGTAAGAACACCTTTTTTTTTTCTGCCCTGTCTGGTCGTCTCTCGTCCCTTCTTCTCTGTGTTCTGTGCTTCCTTCTTTTTTTTTCGCCCATTCAGTCATCTACTTCAACGCACCACCTCTCCTTTTGTTTGTGTTGTGTATTTTGAGCGTGTGCAGTGTGTGGACTAGCAATCCATGTTCCGTTGGCTTGTGCGACACTGGAGCATGGTGTGCAAAAAAGGACATTGAATGGCATCAACAACACACAAACACTGCTTATGATCCTGCGTGGGCATTCCACGCACTATCGCCTTCGTTTTTTTCAGTCAAATCCTCCCCCGCAATACGTTGCCTCGACTACACCACTATTCTGCGCTCATGTATCGTACAAGTAATACCCGCTACAGTAATAAAGCAATATACAGCATTTACCTTCACTTTGTATCTTGATGACCGCGCGCAATGACCTTATGACAGACAAATGAAGAACTAGGCGAGACATAGAAAAGGCAATATTACTACCAAAGGGTACACATACTGAGAGTTCCCATCACGTTCAAAGCGTTCAGTCAGAGAACCCAGATGGTGCTGATCCAAGAGTGCGAACCACTCCAGATTTTCAACAGCATGTTGGAGATTCCAGCTCAGATCTTTGTGTTTTGTTTAGGCTCGAACACAGTGGTTGGTGCAGGGGGGGCCTTCGGACTATGCTGATGAGAGAAACATTGGATATCGGACGGGAGAAAGGGAAGATACTATGGGAGACGACCTAAGGGAAGAGATCTCTCTGCTAGGATGCTGGAGTAACCCGATATTGATTCCCGCTGCTGTGGTGATTGAGTTTGTGACCGAGCGTCCAGTCGCAACGTGCATTTACCTTCTGCGAGGCCACGCCTTGCCTTTTTTTTTTTTTTTGGGAGGATGTCGGTATTGTTCTGGGAGAGAATGCGGGTGCGGAGAAGCGACGATCGTTTGATGAATGAAAGAGCTGGGAGTCTAGTGGTAATTGACGAAGGCAGGAGAGATGCGTATATATAGAGAAATGCAGCATATGAAAGACAGAAAGACCTTTGAGCCCTGGGGTTGAGCAAGCCGAAGTTTGGAGTTTAGACGTCGGTGTTCTGCACTGAAGTTGAACGGGAAGACGTGAAATAACGAAGAACGAGGACAAGTGGACGGTGTGCACCTGGACCAGCCTCTCAAGCTGATTCCTTGTTGCTGTCGATCAAAGAGCCCTTGCGGAGGTACACACTCAGTGCTAGCCACCTCGGCGATGTAAACAATCACACCAGCCTGACTCGACGAAATAGCAAGGGTTTATTTTTGGTACATTTATCTAACGCGCTGCAGATGGATGAGAGATGAGAGGAGAGGGCATGGGGCAAGGGCTCGCATCTGCGACATGCAAATCTGATGATATGGAAGAAAATCATATGCACCAACGGCCCGTGGTCCATGAATTCTGAGGTGTACGATCCATATGTGAGCGCTCTGAGCAATATTGTTTTTTTTTTTTTGCGGACATTCGTATCTCGCTCGTTCTCTCTAGCCTCGCTATATTCAAACGCATTCATGCATGCATGCATATCGCTCGCCTCTGTCCTGGAACAATCCGAAAACTGCACAAGAATATACCAGAAAAGATTGGGTCCTCACTTTGCACACAGTTATCAAACTGCAAATGCGTCTCCTTTCAGTCTTTTGTCCCTCTCCCTGGGTCAATAGCTCGCCCCTTTCAAGCAACATGTCCTATATACTGGTGGTTCTGGTAGGATGTACTCCTTCAAGCGCGTACACCTCCCATGCCTGTTGCCCAGCCACAAGCTGAGGAGTCATCCACCAGCCTTAAGTCTTCACAAAGAGGTTTTGGCCTTGAGAAGGGCGAGGAAATAGCGAATTGAACATCCAGACGAGATATGCATGTGCTTTCGGCCTTGCGAGACACATCTTTGCGCTGTACTGTGCTGGCTTGTGGATATGGTGCAAGATTTCAGACAAGTGTACGGCGCACAATGTAACCCTGTGTTTTCTTCCCATTCCCCCATCTCAATATGCTCCATCTCCAGCGGCCGTTCATGCAGCCTGCATAACACGAGGACTACCAGCCACGTTGTCCCAGCACCCTTGTTTGTACCGTGGAGTGGGCCTGAAAGGCTTTTGACGGTTGTACAAACTGCTTTTTCTGTGTCCAGTTTACCTGAACCTTGAACAGAGTTTGCTTACAGCAATCCAGGAGATCCCCATTCACCCACAGTATTGCCATAGACTAGATAAGGATTCTTTTCTGCCACGCTTCAGAGATCTGGCAATGTCTTTTCAATATAGTTCAAACCGTTTGTGCGTGCGATGTGAAAGATCGACAGCTCGTCTTTTACCTGTTTGCACTACTTGCGCATAGTGAAAGTTGGGAACGGCGCTTCCCTCGATGCTCTATCTCCCATTGCTCTGAACGCGCTAGTTGATATGAAATGAAATATGACAGACAGTGTTCAGGGGCACACATCGATAGATACACTATGCATGCATTCAAAACCCGCAGAGTTCTCTGGAACCGCGTCCAAGGGCCATTAACTACCATCCCATCCACTCCCTTCCCAGGACCTGAGAAGGAGTGCATGCGCCTTGAGTGTGTTGGCGGTGAGGAGATTACGTGAAGCTCGCTATGACAAATGGACTGAATTGAGGTCCGGAGAAAAAAAAATGACCCCTCAAGAGGCAGAAAGGCTCTCTTGGAAGGGCGTAATGACAGCATTGTAATAAATAGACGCTGGGTGTCTCAACACACGAAAGCACAGGAGGGCTACAGACAGACAACGAGATCGTAAGCAGAGCATAGCGAGGTTTGCTTAGATCCAGCTCTCCTACGTGGTGTTGACTCTCCCCTAATTCCCAGTTCTCTCTTGGCGACAATTGACCACTTGGCACTCCGTCTGCCAATTCATACATAGGGATACGGAAAAATAATGATGAACACCGGGTCTTCGATTCTAAGGCAAACCACAGATATATGAGGAGCTCGTGTGGCAATGATTAGACCCCTCGGAGGAAGCACGGCAATGACGCGGATTGCTATGTAGGAAGGCACGCAGTGTCAATATGGCCGAACGGACCTTTGCATCACGGCCTTTTGAACCATGCTCTGCACCTTTGCGCGAGCACATGCTATTATTTTGCCAACACTAATGTCCAAGGCAACTCGCATGTTATGCCTATCTTGCTGCAGGGGTGGGATGATATTCTTTTTCTTTCCTTTCTTCTCACACGCTTCTTGAATGATATCGCGTTTTTGTGCAGCAAACGGCGTAGAGCTAAGCGACTTGCATCAACAGCAGACCTCGTACAGTACAGGTTCAGCAATAGGACGCAGGATCGAATAAGGATCTGCAAGTTCAGCGTCATTGTTCATCCGTGCAGGCAAATACATGTACATGTATGGAGGGGGGGGGCAGCACGCACGCGAGAAACTGTGGACCATATCGAGGAAAAGAGTTTTTTCAAACATGATTTCCCAAAGAACATTGGAAAACGCGTTTCCGCCGATCAACTGTATCATAGCACCGCTCGCCTAAGCATCATGCTCGTTTGCTAGTCATATTGTCAGCTACGCTCAAGTAATCCGAAGGCTAGGGAGTTCGTTCGAATGCAGACGAACTCCACCAAAACTCATGTTGCTTTCGCTGGGCAAGGAAATAAGGCATGATTGGAAATAAGCCCTTAAGGATGACGTAATAGAATTATACCGTTACTTGATTGGTCAGAAGGAATCCGGTCATGTGACCAAAATATGATTGGTCAAAAGCGACTTTAGCTCAGTTGGGAGAGCGTCAGACTGAAGATCTGAAGGTCGTGTGTTCAATCCACACAAGTCGCAATCTTTTTGTACTTTTCAGTGATGGCCGCCATGCCTTTTTTTTCTGCAGAACAGCATATGCCGCTTCATCACAACAGGGGAAACTTCCAGCCGTGTTCCCTGTCTGAAGATAGGTAGGACCATCTGATGCATTCAGCTCTAACTGTTCGCTCAGGAAGACTTGCTCGCTCACCTCTACCCGTGCAATTACAAAGGGTTCATCTATATTTGAATATTCAATTACTGAACCCTCTATAATTGACAACTCCGGGCTTTGTACGTGATGGGCCATTGATATATATAACACTATTCGAATCACGTTCACAAGAATCTGATTGGTTGGTGGTCAACTTGGCCGAGTGGTTAAGGCGTATGCCTGCTAAGTGTATGGGATTTCCCGCGCAGGTTCGAACCCTGCAGTTGACGCGATTCTTTTTTGCTTTTTTCCCGTTGAAGCTTACTTTTGGCACTTTTCAGGTTGTGCGCGACCTGGATTGTCAGTTTTTGCCCCAAGCTCTTCGGAAAAAAGATACGATGACATGCGAGTCTGACATTGCATGTCATATTATCTTTTTCGGCTATCTAACCAAGTTCCGACATCCTACATTGGCAGACGTTGCTGGCAGGTTTCGTTTGCTGGGCCACTGCCATTTTTCCATAGAGGTGTACTGCTTTGCTGCTGCAGGGAGCTGTCATTGTGATAGAGTGTACAAGTGTACAGATATATGTGAGAAGGGAATCATCGTGGTTCGTGCCCAAACCTCGGATCCTGCACAAAAATCAGCCCTTGGAACGGAGGTGTATTTATTTTCCAGTCGGGTGTGTTCTCACTTTGCTTTGTCGACGGAAGGATGGTGTGCGCGAGAGTGCCAATGCTGCCAGAAAGACGCGCAGGCAAAAACAAGCAGATAAATATAGAGAGATGCTGCTTGTTACAAGCAAGTCGGAAGTCGCGTTCACTGTCGTCGCTCCATAGCCATGACTGCATTTGCTTCGGCTTCAGCTTCAGATCCTACAAAAAAACAAGCACGACCAAAACTGAGCATGACTGAGTATCCTTCCACCTCACACCCCTCCTTTCATATATTCTTCTTGATGTGCCTCCACATAAATACTTTTCACTTACCGTACCGTGCGCGGATGAAGGCCTTAAGTCGAAGATTTTCTCGAAGTACATGATCGAGGTGCGCGCCGATTGTGCTATCTGCGCTTGGTAGGATGGCCATAGCAGACGTTGTTGACATAACCGTCCTGGATTCAAGAATGGTCGTGAATGTCGTAGTCAGATGTGATTGGATCTGGGAGGAAGTGCTGCCCTCTTCGACCTGGACGTGGACTTGGGAGTGTGCCTGCCTTGTTCCAGTTTCGACCATCGGTGTATGGGGTTTGAGAGGAGTATTGACCTCTAACACGTCTAAAGCGCGACTATTCTGCACAGCACTCGCAGCCGTATCAACGAAGACTCCTGACAGCGCTTGTAATGGGGAAGTGTGGGGAGGCCCATGTAGCATTTCATAGTCGAGGTTCTTGTCCATGGTAAACGGGTGCTTCAAGCACGAATCCGGCTCTTCAGAGTTTTGAGCTGTAGTCGACAAGACTGAATTCTGGATTGTCTGGTGAGAAGGTGCTTGCGAAGGTTGGTCCGAGTAAACTAACTGCTGGTACCACGACAGGGGCGGTACAGTCGGCGGGTCGTGGTGCAAGGGTGAAACGACTGGTCCGTGTTGAGCGACATTCTGGTACTGTTCCATATGAGATGGTGCCGTGTGCGACGCGCTCAGTTGGGCAAACATTTCTTGAATGTCACACGTAGGCTCGATTTTTTGTGGAGCCTGTCCTAGTGCTCTGCCAGGATTCGAGGTAATACTGCACATGCTGCTGCTCTTGGTTCTTGCCGACGATGATGATTGGGCGCTGGATGAACTGGTATCGAATCGACGAGTGTTGTAGATCCTCTGCTTGCGGTTCACCTTGTTTGCTTCAGGAGTAGAGCGTGCTGAGGTTGCGTGTTTCGATTTGAGGTGCAGTTGATCGTGAGGAGCCCTGGGTCGCGAAGGGTGCGAATCACAAAGAGTCGTTGGGACCTTTCTCCGAAGCCGCTTGCTTTGTTGAGGCGGGCTCGATTTACCCACAATCTGCTTCGCTTCGACCATTCCTTTTGAAATAGAGATGCAGACCATCGCGCAGTTGTCCTTGTTCAGCCGGCACAATGACTTTGAAGACTTTAAAGAAGCCTCGGTGGATGATGTGCGCGCCATCTCTGGTAGGATTGAAGTATCGCTGTTGAGATCATCATCGTCGTTGTCGCTGCTTTGGTCGGTTTCTGTAAGTTCAGCATCGGCAT
Source organism: Mortierella alpina (assembly GCA_029449245.1). Lineage (NCBI taxonomy): Eukaryota > Fungi > Mortierellomycota > Mortierellomycetes > Mortierellales > Mortierellaceae > Mortierella > Mortierella alpina. The sequence goes on along the minus strand of JANATF010000003.1, from coordinate 207,504 downwards.
CGGCATCGGCATAAGCATAAGCATCAGCATCAGCATCGCTCTCACTGGTATCGCGCTCGCAATAGCGTCTCTTCAGTGTTTGAGTCCTCTTGGATTGAAGGGCTGAGCGAAATGGTTTTTGCTCGGTCGCCACGGGAAACGAGAGTGATATTCCTGCCGATCCGCGAAAACCTCGGGCGTGGGGGTTGAAGCCTTTCTTGAGGTCGTTCACTTTGCTGTTTTGATAGTGGGTGACGGCAATGAATGTAGTTTGGTTGAAAGAATATGTAGTCGAGGACACCACTGTGTCGGAATGAGCTGCATGCTGGACAAGATGGACCCGTGGGCGATATTTGTGGAACGAGTTCATGTGGAAGATGTGGTGGCTGTTTCCCACGGCGCTCTTAATGCTCGATGCCTTCCTCGCCGATTTGGCAGCTGTCTCACGGCTGTTTGACAGCTTGGCTTTGTCGAAAAAAATGGTCCCTTTCATCCAGTGGGCACCTATCTGATACTTGTCCGGGTGCGTGTATGACTCCTTAGCGAGAGCCACGGCCATCCCACCTAGTTCACCATCTGTCCTGGTGCTTGTGCTGCTTGCCCTCCACCTTCCGCCCTCAAATTTGAACCGTCGACCTTCAGTCAACTCAAAGTCCAGATATATGGTGTAGATGGCGGTGGGGTCCAAATTGACGGCCTTGAAGCGCAGGCAAGGAAAAAGACATCGCCCACTTTTGGTGATAATCATCTCGTTGCCCTGTTCGTGGAATTTAGACCAGAGATCGGCGTCGACCAGCACGAGTTCGGGCAGCCGGGGATCTATGGTTGAGGATATGTCTGTTCTGGGAGTGTTCGTAGGCTGTGTAGACGGTAGGAGTGCTACCTCCGAGTGGGCGCCGTCCTTCCTATGAGTGCTATCGTCCCACTCGCTGAAATCAGTGGTGTCGCGAGCAACAGGTTTAGGGCTTGTCCGGGATACTTGTCGTAAATGCAAATGCAAGGCTGATTCCGAGGCTTCGATGCTCTGTAAACTCGGAGACTGAGGAGACTTATTGAACTGGAACACAGACGTCCGAGGTTCGGTTCCATCAAGTACGGTGCTGTACCACAGGCTAGTATATTGTTGTTGGAAGGAACATGTAGGCCAGCGATAATAAGTATGGTGGTAAACGCACGATTTCAAGCACGGCCTTGTAATGTTGAAATCAAATGTCGAAGACCTACCTCGTGAACCCAAGATCAGAACCTGGCTCACCAATGCTCTGCTCGGTCTTATCTTGATGCAAAGCAAACAAACTGAGGGTGGAGTCTGTCTCTTTTCTGCTGCAGTCTTGTCTGAAGATCGAAGTCGTGTCTTCACATGGTACACGTGTCGAGATCGTGTAGTTACTTGCAGTGTCGTCTTGCCAGTGCTGTGGCATGGTTACTTTCCGCGCAGATAGAATAATCTGAAGTCTTTCTAGTAAAAAATGACAGAAGCGAGAAAGATATATGTCAGCGCGAAGGATAATACGCAAAGCAAATATTTGATCCAAGTGCTGCGATATTCTACGTTGGAGGACGATGTCTTCCACCTTGCAGAGCTCAGCTTTGTGGCAAGACAAAAAATAAAAGCGCGAGGATAACCTCTGCACAGAACATACCGTTCTTGCGCTTTAATTCACGTCAAAGAAGCGGGTCCAGAGAAAAGATGGAGTGTTTGAAAGATCTATTGTAGAGAAGAGCAGAAGATGTGCAGAATTCCAAATGAAGCTTTCTTTAGACTAATGAGCATGACAGTCTCTGTCCACATGGCATCCACCTAGGCTCCGTAAGCGCGGTATGCTCAGGTTAAGAATACTCCGTGTGGGTGATTCTCGCGACTCTGGACTAGATCTCGGCTGTTCTGGACCCACCCCCAGACATTTAAGCATGAATTTTTAGCCGGGATCGGGCGGTTTTAGATATGAGGACATCGATGTCGCATCAGCACATCTGCCTCAAGGGCGGCTACGCGATACAGCCGTGCCTGTCCATAACGGACACAGATCTGAATGGTGATCGGCCACGAAGCCGAGTCCCCGACGAAAATGACTAGCCTGTCAGCCATTGTGTAGTTCATCGGTCCTAGTTGGTACCTCTCTATTAGATGCCCTTTACCCCAGCCCCTCCATTGTTTCACCCTACATCCTCTTGGCCCATCCAACTGAAAGGAGATGACTGAGGACTCATAAAGCTGAAAGGGACAGAAACGGCTTCGAGAAGGCACCAGAGAGGGGTCGCAAGGGCTTTGAATTCAAGGAGAGCGCAGCACAAATATCGCGTCCATTATGATGGAAACTTAATAGCCGGGTGTAGTAAAAGGGTAAATAAAAAAAAGCTAAAGTTCGCGGTGGTGTTGCGGGAAAGCAGACGTGAACGTGCTGCGTTGCGTTGCGGTCGTGAAGTGCCGTGGCAAATCCCCAGTGGAGAGGAGTGTTTGTACGAAGGAGCAAAGTCTAGTGGCGAGTGAGGAAGAGGAGGAGGAAGGCACGCCTTACCTGATATGATACGGGCCAACTTTCAGTCTTTTGTTGCGCGCTGCTTTGGACTCCAAGGTCACAACGCTCTCCACGAGAGGGCAGGAAGGAGGAGCAAAGTGGCCGAGGAGAGAGCTAAAAGAGCCTTCGAGATGATATGCAGAAGTCCTGACGACAAAAGACAGCGATGGATCGATACAGAGAGGCAACGGGTTGAAAGGGAGCAGAGCAGCGTGAAGGGCAGAAGGAAAGAGCAGAAACAAAAATACAGACCCACAGCGTTTATATCCGTCGTCTGCGAGAGGCAACCTGCTGATGGTGGCGTCTAGGAGCGGACAGAAAGCGCATCACTCCACCTCCACCTCCACCTCGCTCTCTCTCCAGACGCCCTGTGTGCTGGCGCCCATGTTGTCGGCATGGTGAGGCGGCCCTGCATCTGCCACACCCTGCATCTGCCACACCCTGTTTCTTCTATTCCTTCTTCAGGAGCGCTCATCCTTCCCGCCAGGCACAACGCGCGCCATGCGATGGCCTACTCTGGTGAGGCACCTCAGCCCGCTATTGGCCCTGCTTGCACGTCGAGCATTAGTCATGGGACTGGGAGAGAAAAATTCAACCATAGTCCTCGGATCGACTGGGAGAGAAAAATTCTCAACCATAGTCCTCGCATCGACTGGGTCGCTATGTAATGTTGGACAGGTAGCGTAGTCGCTTTATTCCCCCCCCCATTAGCTGCTCTAGACGCCTCCTCTATATCCATATCCTGATCCCGCAGGTTTGTCGGACGTTGGCGTTCCTGGCGCCGGTTCTGATCCTGCAGCACGAGGAGGCCCTGTTGGTGGCAACTTGCCGTGCTCCTCTGTGCAGTGAAATAGCCTCTTGAGGGAATCAAGGCAGATCGACGGATCCTGTTGGTTCTTCATCACGCATGCATCGTAATCCTTGATGAAGGGGTCGCACTTCTCCTTGACATGCTTGATAATCGGAACACTGGTCGTGAAAGGGCAGGTCAATACATACAGTTAGCGAGTGATTCGTATCATTATCCCCTCAAAGGCATGCTCCATGGTCTTGCCGGCCGTCTCTTTCTCTCTGCAGTTCAGTTGCTTGCTATCATAATGGCGCAGAAGTCTTCATGTGCACATGGCAGACGTACTTGTCCTCGGAGCACTTGGCCAGCGCACGCTTCTGAGTAATGCACTTGATGTCCCAGTTCTCCGGATTCTGGGTCACACACTTTTGGTAGAACTCCAGCTGGAGTCCACAATGCTTGGTCACGAGTGCTACGGTGTTATCTGCTACGTCCATGTGGAAGATGGTCATTCAAGGTCGAATCGGTTTAGAGGGAGCAATGCCAAATTGAGATCAGGCTGTGAGTTGTTTATGTCTGTGCTGCGCGAACTACAGGTGACTGTGACGATTTTGGCGCTAAAGCTTTTGCTGTCTGTGCAAGTTCTTCGTATCCTCAACTCTATGCGCGCGAGCGCTTGGCCTGGATAACAAACACATTCGGAACGCCAATCTCCGGCTAAGTAGTAAAGTGAAAGAGCAGGCTGGCGGTGAGCAAAAACGACCTCTGATCAAAAAACATTGTATCAATAAACGGCAAAGACGTAATACCTTCTCGGACACTTCCAAGGAAGCATCCTCAGACCGACGCCGCCTGCGACCAGTTTGGTTCAAACTGCTCTCGGCTTGGACTGATGTGCTATCCACAACAGCGAGGGCCCGAACGTCCCCCTCACCGGCAGGATCTTCCGTTGAATTTGGGTGGGCGGCATCCTCAGATTCGTCCTCTGCACCTTCCGAGTGATCGACACTAGATGTGGTTGTATCCACAGGTTGGCGGCCGCACTTGAAGAAGCCACATCCAACACCCCACACCTCTCGACAAATCCAGCAGAATCGATGGCCGCAGAGCATGCAGTCGACCTTGTTGCACCCATCATCTCTGTGAATTAAAATACAGCAGTTCGGGCAAGGGTTTGTGTTGGACAGCTTCCACTGAATTGTACTGGAGTCCACATCCTTGCGGTCTTTTCCCTTGGCACCGTTCCTTCCTGTGCTGAGCGGCTCCTGATCATTGGCTTTATGTGGGCGTTTCCGTCGAGGAATAGACGGCTCAATATCTCCAACAACCAGCGAGCGCATATACGCAAAGCAATCCATGTCTTCGTGGTGTGTAGAAACGCCGCATTGCAGGCATAGTTCTTGGTCGCATGTGTGACTACAATGAAAAACGTTCACCCTGGTTAATACTGTTGCTATCTCCGTATCACACAGCAGATATATCTGCAGTCCTTACCACCAGTCCCAACGAAGCCATCGAACATGAAGGAACTGGAGCTCCTTCCACTGCTCAGGCCGTGTCTCTATACTTGCGATATCCTTGCTAAGTCGTACGAGCGCCCTCTTCACTGCGGCTTGTTGTTTCGTCATGGCTCGTGTCATCACTCGAGGCCGTGCGTGATGCGCTGTTCTCGATCCTGATGGGACAATGTCCATGGATACTTTAGGCTGGTCACTCGATATCCCCTGTGCAGGTGCGGTGCTATTGTCATTCCTTGATTCGTGTATTGGCGCGAGAACCATGTCTATGTCGTCTGCCTGCGCTCGAATAGAATCTCCCATCTGTGATTTTTGGCTTCCATGGTTCAGATCAAACAGGTCGAGTAATGATACCATCAAGGTCTTGTACAGCTCCAGCACGCCATTCGATGAGAATGCAGTCAGCCTGCGCGGGAAAATAGAAGTGGGAAGTCGAGTAGTCGATTCCATGGTTGGCTGAGGATTGGGATTGGGATTAGATCCTTGAACTTGAGACCCTGAGGGACTAGTGACTTGATGATGTGGTTGACTGACCGCCTGTTGAGAGGGTGCGGGTGGTGTAGGTGCTGCTGAACTAAGAGATGCTCCCATGCGTAGCGTCAAGCTGGAGAGGTATGACTGCGCCATCGTAGGGAAACGCGGGTGCGGTCCATGCGTGACGCCGCAAAGTGCTTGAAAGTCATCAACGAACCGCTGAACAATCCTTCGAGCAGTGGTGTTGCGTTCCGAGGGTTCCGGATCCATCTTCAAACCTTTGGCTGGCCGATTAGGGCTGGTCTTTGCGGGTGAAGATACGGCAGCACAAGGAGGTTTTTCCAGTGATAGACCTCCCACCTCCATCAGTGTTCTTAGATCCTCGAGAAATCCTTCGAAAAATGGCAGTAGATCCTGCACAGGTAAGCCAATGACCTTTCGTTTGACCTCCGAAACGACCACCTCCTGTTCGCATCCGCCACAGAAACGCGAAAAGGATCTGTAGGGCTGGTTGTACTGGTTATACTGAGCAAAGGTGGCACGGTCTACATACTACCGCAAACAAAAACAAATTGCTAGAGTGAGTAAATGTTGATCGTAACTTGGGGTGCAAGCGCAATTACAGCAACATGGGGGTGGTTTTTTTTTTACCTTGGTCCATTCCGAAAGAGGGATTGTGTCCTGACACACAGGGCACTTGATTTTCGTAATGTTGAGTCCCCAGGAGTTGCTGACAACCTCCTTGACATATCTAAGAGTCGTTCGAAGTACCAAAAGCAATTTGGAATTAGAATAGGTTTGATTCTCGAGATACTCAGTGCCTAGCCAACGCGTGCAGTGGTCGTAGAAAAGAAAATCAAGAGCATTTTCGAGGCTGCACCAATCAGAATTAACGCTGTCAAATGATATCCTTGACGTTACCTTTGGAAACACTCTCGACAGAATTGGTCCCGACAGAACTCAAGACAAAAGTCTAACCTGGCATCAAAGCAGATGGAGCACCGTTGTAGCCAGAACTCGATATCGTTGAAACCAGGTTCGCCTTCAGAGCCATCGTCGCTTCGCCGGTCCTCGTCCTCATCTTCCTCAAAGTCATGAAACGAGTTGTAGCTGCGACTCTGATTGTGATGGGAGTGCGTGTGGTCGAAGCGTGTGGGATGGGGTTGTTGTTCTGAATGTGAGGACAGTGAGTGATTTTGATCCTGGTGATGTTGAGTGAAGGATTGACTCGGAGGTCGAAAGGCGGCACCACTGGAGCTACCAGCGCTGTGATGCATGTTCGCAGGGAGACGTTGCTGATGAGGCAACGAAGACGACGATGAGCCGAAAGAGCCACCTGGTTGCGAGGCACTGTTACTAGGCATAGGTACATGAGAGTGGCCTTCGCTGGCATGTACGTGTTGCCTGTCCTGAGCTGAAGGCCGAGAGTGGGTGTTAGAGGAGGGCTCAGGGTCCATTATTCGGAGAGACTGGGGATCGGAAGAGGAGGAGTCGAGTCCGGTGGTTGCAATCAAACTAAGCACTTGGAAGATGCTCAGAGGAAGGACAAGGCCAGGAGTGAGGGCGCAGAGTAGTGGGATGGAGTACGCCACAGCAAGGCTCTGGAAGGACCACGTTCTAAAGTATCCAAGGCACCGGTCAAGGTCAAAGGGGGTGCAGCAGCAAAAGAAGCTCTGTGACTCAAGTTTAAGCCTGAGGGTAGCAGCTGATACGGCGGGACGAGAAAGCGGTGTGACGACAAAGAGCCTGAAGGGAGAGTGGCCAAGGCTTATGAAAAGGGTCTCGGCAAAGACGAATGGTGGGGTTCTTGCTGATGAAGCGGAGCTCGTGCGGCCGTGGTTAGGGGCCTTCCTCCTGGGTAGAGACTCCCTGATTGAATGAGGAGGATGGGGTGCTGCGGTAGGAATGCGCAAGCGACTCTCAGCGAGGGTGCCTGTGGGCTTTGCTTCAGGCAGGTCGTGCTGGGCCAAAGGCGCTGGGGTCGAGGAGAGCGGCACGGGCTGCGAGGGAAAAGAACGAAGTGAATGAGGAGAATAAGGCGAATGGGGAGGGTGGGGCGCGTGAGGCGGGTGCGGTGGGGAGGAGGAGGAGGAGGAGGAGGAGGCTAAGAGGACGGCAGGCGGGTCTGTCGGTTCGAGGGGAGCTGGCGAGGATAGCGAGGATAGCGAAGACACTGAAGACAGTGAGGGCAACGAGGGCGAGGACGAGGACGAGGACGGCAGAGAAGAAAGAGCTGCGGGTGCGACCACCGTCGCAGCAGGGTTTATGGCCGCGACATGCGGTCTGTGGGACTGCGAATCAGGCCCGCTTTCCTGCTCGTGCTCATCCCCTGGGGCAGATACTCTGCGAGACAGCCCCAGCGCCAGACCGTCATTAGGCACCGCCGCTGCGGGCGAGGCAGACGAGTGCAGAGAAACAGACGGCGCAGAGTGCTCCATGTCTGCCATCAGGTCCTTAAAGACAGGTGCAGCAAGAACAGGGGCGTCATTATGCTGTGGATGCTCCTGCTCGCTTGTGTTCATGGTCATCATTTGAGGAGGTGACAAGGAGGCAGCGGGAACTGGATATAGAGCGGAGGGAGACTTGAAACGCAGGTGGCGTGCAAGGGCGCAGTGAGCGGAGTAGCGGTCTGTAGAGCGAATGAAGCAATGAGTGTTGAAAAAGAGTCGAAATGATTCCTCAAGTCCATCACTTTGTTCAAGCCAAAAGGGTCTGAAAAAAGGAGACCATGCTGTAATTTTCCACCCCCTTTCCCCATCATTGATCACCACAGGCCCATTCCCGACCCATGTATCTTGCGCCATTGGCAAGTGCAAACCGAACATATAATGATCACGCGCGCCACAGTTCCCCTGAAGAGGAAAAGGAGCAGGGTACATGAGGAGCACGGTACCAGTTTTCTTTTTTTTAAAGTGGATTGTTTATTCCAGGTAAGGTGAAACGAATGCCCAAAGAATGAAGAACACATCGAAGGGGATCTATTCACAGCAACACAGAGATAGAGTTAGCATCGGCTTTGAGGATCGTGGGATGCTCTGTGCGCAAACACAGCGGCTGCGTTGAGGAGATGAACTGTGAGGGGATCAGGAAAAATAAAAGTTGTCCACATATAGGTTCGGACAATGTAGATAAGATTTTCAAGCATCATTTCGGGAGGTTCCTCCAGCTTCCTTTTGTTTAAGCCAGCCGAGATTCATAAACAGCCAGTCAAAACACTTACGATTTACTTCTTCTTGGAGACACCGACGACGCGACCGCGACGACCGGTGGTCTTGGTGTGCTGACCACGGACACGGACGCCCCAGTAGTGACGGAGACCACGATGGGCACGAATCTTCTTGAGACGCTCCAAATCCTCACGCATCTGGTTGTCAAGACCGTTGGCCAAGAGCTGGGTGTACTTGCCATCGACAAAGTTCTTCTGTCTGTTGAGGAACCACTGGGGAACCTTGTACTGGGTGGGGTTCTGCATGATGGTGACGAGGCGCTCGAGCTCTTCGTTGGTAAGCTCACCGGCTCTATAATGATGAAGAATGAAGTGTACGCATAATATCCAAAGGTCAGCCCACAGTTGAAGGTTGTATGATTGAGAGGGTCGTATCCTGTTACCGAAGCTACACGCAGGACAATCGGATATGGTCCTATATGATGTTCATGATGGTGGCAGATCGCTGGGCTGAGTTGATCCCGTGAATAGGTCACATTGGTGGCGGCGAAGCTTGGCTTCTGTATCATCGAGTGGCAATCCTTCAACAGCAGCTCTATGATGCTCACAATTGTCCAATTCCCGAGGCGATATATAATATTTGCCGCTTTGCAGGCTGTCGTCAACTGTTTCTGGTTCTTCCATGAACGATCCTGACTCTCCCACTGCCACCTTGGGATTGAACGCACCTCTTCTTCAAGTCGATATCAGCCTTCTTGCAGACCAAGTTGGCATAACGACGACCGACACCCTTGATGTTGGTCTAGAGAGTAAAGGAGCAAAGCAGATGGTGTAGGTGTCAGATATGACTTCTGTTGAGCACACAAGGCAGGACTTTGTTTGACAAGAGCCAAGGCAGATGTTACGTTGGTCTTACCATGGCGAACATGATCTTAGTCTTGCCCTCCACGTTCGTGTTAAGAACACGAAGGATGTGCTGGAACTGGCCTTTCTCAGGAACAAGGAGAGACTGTTGATGTGAACGAAACAGAACGGACAGATAGAATCCAGTGTTAATGAGTTGATCCATTGACTCTCAAAGGTAGAATTCACTCTCTTTGCAGCCAGCCCTCCATCCATCGTGATTGTGCCATAGTCGGATGCAAGTGAAAATTCCGAGCATGGATTCCCCTCATGTATGATGCGTGCTGATGTAGCATATCTAGGCGATTGTCGACAGATGGTGGTCCGTATCGATCGATACACGGATGGATGGTTTGCTGGACACAGTACGATCTCCCTCCAAATGTGCTTGCCATAATGAAAGTGTAAAGAGGAGTTTGTCAAGGTGCAGCCACAGGCAACATTTATGGCTGGACTGGCGTGCTATGAGGCCCTTAAGCCTGCGATTCCCTAATAAAAAGATATTGCTGCTCAAGAATGAACAGCCTTTTCGTCATTTGAATCAAAAATGTAATCAAGGAGCGCATCAGAAGGAAGGGAACACTAGCAGGAAAAACGATGGAATCAGGATCATTTGCGCTCGATCATTCACGGATTTGATGTCGTTACTCTGATTCAGCATCCAAGTGTTTCTTGATTCCACATTCAACATCGCACGTTTCGATTTTACTCAATTCAAACCATCGGGGACCCGCTCCCCATAGTTCAACATCTAGACTTCACCAGCGCAAACCACCACCAGTCTTGATATTGTCATGCTCCAAGTCTGACCCTCTTCAACCATTATCCACCGTGTTACTTCTACAGGGTTTCCTTGAGCAGTCAGAAACGTTTGGCCGCCGCCGTCTTGAAGTGCGGACAGCGCAAGATTTGGCTTGACCCTAACGAGGTCACCGAGATTGCCAACGCCAACTCTCGTAAGTATCCAATCTGGTTTATTCCGACATCGGGACAAAGGGAAACACTTGCGCTGAGACAAGATCTTGGAAATCAGGACATCGGAGGACATCAGTTTTCAGCATGCCTTTGACTCATGGGCATCCACGCCCTGTAGGCCTTTTGCGCCTCCCCTTTTTTTTACAACCTTTCCCGCAGTCTTCCCGCAGTCTTCCCGCAGTAATCGACCAGTGCATTATTCACAACATTGATTGGATAGTCTACAACGGGTGTTTGGAACGAATAAGCATGGACAGGACCGTGTACGAGTGGGTCCAGTCGCTGTACTGTTTACTATGGGCGACGGCGATTGCGGGAATAAGTCGAGGACAGAGACATTGCAGTATTAGCGCAGTCATATCTAATGTCTATCATGTTGCTATGCACAGGCCAGAACATCCGCAAGCTCGTCAAGGATGGTCTCATCATCAAGAAGCCCCAGACCATGCACTCGCTCTTCCGCCACCGCGAGAAGCTCGCTGCCAAGCGCGCTGGTCGTCACTCCGGCACTGGTAAGCGTCAGGGTACCGCTGAGGCCCGTATGCCCTCCGGTGTCATCTGGATGCGCCGCCAGCGTGTCCTCCGTCGTCTTCTCCGCAAGTACCGCGAGACTGGCAAGATCGACAAGCACATGTACCACAACTTGTACATGAAGGCCAAGGGTAACGTTTTCAAGAACAAGCGCGTCCTCATGGAGTTCATCCACAAGGCCAAGGCCGAGAAGCAGCGTGCCAAGTTGATCGCTGACCAGGCTGAGGCTCACCGCAACAAGACCAAGGCTGCCCGTACCCGCCGCAACGAGCGTGTCGCCGAGAAGCGTGCTGCTTTCACCGGCGTTGCCGTCGCTGCTGAGGAGCCCAAGAAGTCCAAGAAGTAAATTACTCTTCTTGTCTCCTCTTGCCCCAAACCTCAACAGTATCCAATTAAATCAGCTTGTCAAAGTCTCTTTTTTTCTCATCTCTTGTCAATACTCACCACATGTTTTATCATGAATGCTTTTTTATTCAATTGTTCTTCCCTTGAGAACGAAGCTCCTCAGCGACGTCGTGTTTCTCCAAATCCAGTTGCGGTACGTGTAGGGCGAGAAGACGATGCAAATGACGATGTCCCCGAAGGTCCCGCATAAGCGTCGGAGTAGTCGTGGGCGGATTGTTCACCCCATCCACTAAAAAAGCTTGGGTTTGAGGCATAAGTACGACTTCGCCTCCTGTTCTGATTTTGGCTATTAGTAGCGAGGTAGGTTGCTAGGCCACCAAGGCCAAGGCCAGACCAAAATCCTGGTCGAAATCCTGCCGCGGATCCATCTACGTGCGTACGAGAGTCATCAATTAGCCTATGTTGAAGTAGGGGTCCTACACAGCAGAAAGGGCTCAGTAACAACTACAATCGCTCCTCAATCACGTACCTTGGAACTTGTCGCGGTAGTTGTCGTTGTTGCCCCATCCACTTCCCCATCCACTTCCCCATCCACCTCCATCGCCACCACCGCCTCCACCTCCACCATGACCACCGCCTCCACCGCCTGGCGCTCTGTACGGCGGTGGGGCATCGCCGTCGACTGGGCGCTGAAGACATGCACGCACGAACGAGTAGAGAATATATCCAACAACACCGATCCACGCCGAAAGGAAAATGGTGTCCGTCCATGAATGACTCTTGGCTGTTGCGATGCGTATCCGAAACAAAGCAAGCGAGGTGGGTTAATTTTCATACCAAGTTCTAGGAGAGCGCAGGCGCAGAACTCAGAGTGCAAACAAGAAATCTTACCTCTGTAAGCCCATTCAGGGCTACCCCACTGTGATCTCTGATCATAACGCATATCCGTGTAGTACAGTTTGTACTCCAGCCCACAGCTTCCCTTGAGAACGTAGGGATCGTCCGGGTAGTCAAATCCTAAAATCATGCAGAGAGGTATTTTTTAGAAGCTTGTGCTTGCGAAACAAAAGAGAACGCTGTGTGCTTGGACGATCCGTTTACCTTCACAGTAAACGTCAAGTTTCCCGAACTTGAGGTTGTCCGGTAAGTCGGCCTGACATTTCCACTGGACATCGCCTCCGTCAAATCCGGCATTCTTGCATTGAATGACATCTAGAATCCATGATAGGTTATTTTCTGAGAAGCATAAACTGTTCTAGTCCATCGCCAGGACATCGGGGTGCAGAGTGGATTATTTACCAGGCTCGTAGTCTCCACACGCATTGCCTCCAACACAGGATGTCTGCGGTACAGGGCTTGTCCTCCGTCCTGTGGTCATCCTGCCTTTATGGAGGGTCAGAGTTTGGACGTCCCGAAGACGAACTTTTTTGTGGTTGCTGCCAAAGGCTTGGACTGGAGACGACTGGAGCAGCAATGAGGAGAGTGCAAACGCTGTAATCGAATAGGCGAGGCAGCTGCTCCCTTTGCGGTGCTGTAATGCCTTCCACTTCATTGGGGATTAGAGGTATATGAGTTGGAGATGCAAAGTATAGGCGCGGCCAAGGAAGAGAATGATGGAGTTCAAAGAAGGCACATCGACTCCGAGTGACTGTCATTCAAACGTGGCAATTGTTCTATGGGTACCTCCTCTGGTCTGGGCAACCTTCTCCAGTGTTCCAGCAAGCTCGCTCCGATCCCCCCTGCTGTGCGCGTCGTCTTCAATGACAGAACTTTTTTTTTTTTTTATTATGGAGGTGATTTCCACCGCAAGGCCGGGTAAAAAGTAATGGGCTATAAATTGTATCGTTGATGGTTTACTGAGCCATCTCCTTCTGCTCCTCCTCCTGGGTCTGACGCTGCTTGAGGACGAGCTCCTTGCCAGTGATGCGCTTGTAGAGATCCTTGACATCATCGCATACGGTCTCAAAGTGAGAGGTGGCGTCGTACGACTTTGAGACAAAGACCTGGTCCTGGATGCCATCGTTGATGGGCTCGCAGATGTCGGCGATTTGAATGAATCTAAGTCGAGAGCCATGGTCAGTAACTGCTCCAAGAATACAGAGGCTATAGCCTAACGCACATCCAGGCAATCAAAACTAAAGCAAGCATTGCGTGGGGGTTATACGTACTTGTCAACAATGGGTCCAAGAAGGGCAAGACCGGGCTGGATCTCCTCCTGTGGGTTGTTAGTCTCGACAATGGTGGAGACGATGGCGAGGTAGTGGTTCTTATCGCAGACGTTGTGGGACGAGGAGACACCAGCAATGTAGATGTCATTCTTGCGGCCGACCTGGTTCTGGGGAATGATCAGCTGGAACGAATCGACATCCTCGGTATTGGGGATAGGACCACGGAGCAAGCAAATGGCGCGGATGACACGGTCGACCTTCTGCACCTTTTCGGGAGCATAGGAGGGATCGCAAATAACCTGGGTACACTTGGCGACCTCATCGCCAGAGCGGACACCGACGACCTTGCCGTTCTCATAAACGATTTCATCGACCTTCTTGTCCAGCATGTACGTGCCACCGTAGATTGCACTCAAGCTATCATGTTCATGATTCACTCATTAGTACGTGCTATAATTGATACATCGAGAGAAGAAAAGAGGTGCCGTGATCTGATGCCGCTTACCGTGCGAATCCTTGAGGGAGCTCGCCCAAGCCATAGAGAGGGTAGAGGTATGGGGACTTGCCCCAGCGCGCCATAGATGACATGTACAAGGTGATGCGCTCAAAGGTTTCGAGAGCAGGACGGCTCAGGTAACTAAAAATATATGGGATTCCAAGTTCACCATGAGTATAAAAAGAATGAAAAGAGCATCCCCTGCAGAGTTGATAACCTTAAAGGATGTCTATTACCTGTCCTCCAAGTGAAGAGCCAGAGCGTGACCAATAAAGTCAATGGTGCCAGGCTCCAGGCCAAAGTACTTGTAGACGTCCTCCATGGGAGTGGCGGCCATATCCATGCCCTGGTGGGTCGAGCTGTCATCCTGTTTGTAAGTCTGAACAAACTCAAAGAACTTCTTGGCTCTGCGCTTCTCAAAGATCCCCATCAAAGGACTGCGGACGGCCTCCATCTCTGTAGCTGGGACCTTGGCGATCTTGTTGTCACGGAACACATAAGAACCGGCAACCTGCTTGAACTCGAGGTAGCGAGTGACGTCTGTGTGGGTCAGGATCTTGACGAGCTCACCATTGCCCATCATAAACTTTGGGATCAGGTCAACGCTGTAGTCGCGGTCTTTGCCAAGAGCAGCGGGGGCAGCTTCACCATCGCGGAACTTTTTGAAAAGCTGAGTTGGCGATATTAACGATCGACGGCAAGGTACGGCAGAGTAGAGCAAGGCAAGGGACAAAGTATGGAAGGGTAGGTCAGTAGTGTTTTAATTAGCACACGCACAAAGAGCTTTGTTTCTGAACACTGATTTAATATTTCCGACAACAGAGCTCTTGGAGCACTCCTTCGCACTCCGTGCAATCCACAAATCCACACGAGCATGCGCTACGTTGCGTTGCGTCTCCCTCCCTTCCCTTTCCCTTTCCGATGCTAACTGGAAAAAAGGAGGAGTCGAAGCGCGATTTCTGTCCCTGAAACGTCAAACAGGCTCGCCATAAGCGACGCGTGGTCTTACCTGGGTCAGGTTCAAACTGGCACTCTCGCCACCGTAGTAGTCGTTGCGGTCCACGTGGAGGACCTTCTTGCCCTCGATCGAGAGGAGGCCCGAGAGGATGCACTCGGTCAAGCCTGTGCCCATGACAACGACGTCGTATTGCTCATCCTGCAGAAACGGGTAAGGAGTAGAAGCGACAGGAGGTTAGCAACTTTGGATCCAGAGTATCCAGCGTATTCAGAGTTCCCCTGGTATGTCCAGTCAGGAAGACAGCGAACAGTTGCATGCATTTGTGTGTGGTGATGTGCAAGATGGTGTCATTGTGGCTCTGTGGGAAGATGGAGGGCCACAGCTGCGGGCGTTGGGGCGGATGACGCGCGCGCGTAAAGGAGGAGGGATGGCGTAGGCTCTTACCATGTTTGCTTAGTAGTAGTAGTAGTGGTATAGTAGTAGTAGTAGGGTTAGGGGAGGGAGAAGAGCGGCTAGTTGCTTGCGTGGGGCAGGAAGAGGATGGGTGTGTGAAGAAAAGAGCTGAAAAGAGAGAAAAAGAGGATGGGCATGCTAAAAAGACATGGGGAAAGGCAGGGCAGAAGGTGTATTTCCAAGCAACCAGCCGCAGGAAATACCGGCTCATTGTTCCTCTCTTTCCTCTTTCCTCTCGCTGCCTCTTCGCGGCCGACTGCCTCACAGAAAATACATTCTTGCCCAACCGCCCCTCGTCCACCGCCTTTCACATTCCCACCGCCAGGCCACGCGGACCAAAAGCATCGCCAGCAGCCTGATCTCAAGCAACCCCACCGCACCAGCACCATTCGCCAAGCAATCAACCACTAAGGCTCAGCAATCCACGTCCGTGAGAACGCGAATTTTCAACTCGGCAGACTACGCCAGGTAGCCTCTTCTATATATTTTGTATTGCTCAGTTCTACACCGATCTAGCACCATGGCAGACAGTGACGACAGCGACATCAAGTACTGCATTCCGAGAGCACACCTGCCAGCGACCATCATTGCTCTCAGGACAACAGAGAATGCCACACAATCTCAAGGGGACGCACTAATAGAATACGAATATTCAGAGGAGGTCAGAGGGTTTGTCGTCGAAGGCGAGGTATCGATCCAGGCCCGGCGAGCAGACGTGCGCGCTACAAGAGATGGCATCGTTGGCAAGATCTACGTTTCCAAGGGCGATATAGTGGACGATGAAAGGTACGCTCGACCTCGGCCTGTCTGACCGACGTTTTTCTTGAGAAGGACCCACAAACGTGTTTTTTCCACATGCACATATTGATGGAGGGTTCCATGCTTTTCTTGCTCAATTTTCTACTCGGACGCGTTCTGTCGTCCCTTGCAGCAAAGTCGTGATAGATTATCAAGGATGCGATCATGACTCGGTGTATGAGGGCATGTGCGTCGTCTGCTGCAAGTCTGTCGAGGTTACCACACGATCGCATGTTAACATGACGCACGACGCTATGTCTCTAGCTGTCAGTCGCCCGGTAGGATGCTCGCATGTTTTACGGCGCGGTGGAATTAGCTATTCACTCCTGAAGACTCTTCCGTAGGGGTATATTTGCTAACAGGAATGTTAATGGGTGTTCGTAGGAAGCAAAACGACTGGAGCAGGGCAACGCCGACCGATTGATAGACGAAGGAAAACTCTCGTTAATTGTGGATCTTGACCAAACTCTTATACACGCTACTGTCGGAACGGCCATTGATGAGTGGATTAATGCACAAGGAGAGATGCCCAAGGATATCAGGATGTTCCCGCTGCCTGACAGTCCTACACCGTACTACATCAAACTAAGGTCAGCACGCATCTATGTGAACTCCAACTTCCTCTGCATCAGCTGTCGCAAGCTATCTGCCTTGATTGACATGAACTTTGATCATACTCTCTAGACCTCATCTGGAAACCTTTTTGAAAAAGATCACGAAGCTGTATGAATTACACATCTATACCATGGGAACCAGGAACTATGCCGCCGCCGTTGCCAACGTCATAGACCCCGACAGCAAATTTTTCAGCCAGCGCATTTTGTCAAGAGACGAAAACTCAAGTATGTTAAGGTCTTGTTTTTGATCCATGACCACTTGCGTGTATGTTCTGGTGCACTTCTTCTGACTGTGACGTTTATCTCGCTTTCAAGGCATGACCCAGAAGTCGATCGAGCGGTTGTTTCCATGCGACAACTCGATGGTTGTAGTCATCGACGACCGAGCAGATGTCTGGCAGTATTCGCCCAATCTTGTGAAAGTCCATCCCTGTAAGTCTTTCAACATCAAGGGCTATGTGACCTTTTTTAGAGCCAAGAAGCAGACCACTGTGAGCATTGAAATTTAACGATTGTATTTTTTACATCATTCTGTATTAGACGAATACTTTGTAGGGGCGGGCGACATCAATGCCGGCCATTTGCCAAAACAGGAGGCACAGATCGCGACAGAGGCAGCTTCAGCGTCAAAGTCAAATTCACCAGAATCACAAGAGAACGAGACAAAGGCAGCGATCCCACTCACTACTGGCAGCCCGGATACAACATCCGCCAGTGATGTATCCCCCAACTCCAAAGAGTCAACAGCAAAGGACACCAGCACTGTTCCTCCTACAGAGCCAGGAAAGACCGAGAGCGAAAAGGCCAAGATCAAAACAGTCAAGGCGAAGACGCCTGTGCTCGATGACGATGACAATGAACTGAAGCACATATTGGAGGTGAGAGTCATGTGTTTATCACACTTGCCCTTCGTCCAGACGTGACACTCATCAAAGAGGATGCTTTTTTGATTGACGACAATATCTAGATTCTGGAGACTATTCACGAAAAGTTTTACGATGCAAAGGAAAACTTTAAGCAGCATCAGTCAAGGAAGGATGCTGATGTCAAGGTAAGCCATGGTGCAATGCGGATCCCATTTCAAGACGTGCAGTTCCTGACGAACACCGTTATTAACTCAAGGCGACGTTCGTTTCTTCTACTAGTCAATTATTCATGATATGAAGAGACATGTCCTTCGCGGTGTGAATATTCTTTTCAGCGGTGTTATCCCTCTTGGCGAGGCTCCTGAGAGAGCAGATATCTGGAGGCAAGCACAGGCCTTCGGGGCAGAATGCTCCCGCGACCTCAATTCCCGGATTACGCACGTCGTGGCAGCCAAGGTACGAAGAAAAAACCTGTGACCATCCATTCGTATGACACCGTGAATGTCGCTGATCCCTCACCTACGATTTCAATAATAGGCTGGAACCGACAAAGTGACCAAGGCGCGTCAGCGGAAAAACGTCAAGGTCGTTAGGACCGAATGGCTCTATCACTCTATCGGAAAGTGGCAAAGACAGGATGAATCACAGTACTTGCTCCCCGATAAGCCTGGTAAAGCACCCCCGACCTCTACCACTCCTCCTCCGCAAACAGAGGTCGAGGGGGAGGACACTGGCATTGAGGATGGAGAGGATCAGGGGAGCGTTTCCGAGGGTATGGATGAAAACCACCAGCCGATGAGTATGGACAAGGATGAGATCACAGAGCATTTAAAAAGTGTCGACTGGGATGATATGGAGAAGGAGGTCGAGGATTTCGTTGGTGATATGGACGATACTGACGCCGACAGCGACGCGAGGTTAGCCATCTGTTTTTTTCTTTTTCTTTTCTGCTTTTTTTCTGAAGCCGGTGGGGCGGATCACTTTTCAGTCGATTGATTGCCGGAAAACACTTTCATGTCCTGAAAACTAATGATCTCGATGTTGATTGATCACTATTAGCAACACGCAAAGCGATGTCAGCACAGACGGAAACAAATCGCCGCTCTTGGGCCTGAAGCGAGCAAGGGTACCTCGGCGATCTGGCCTTGGTAAATCGGTGACATTTGCAAGCGGCGACGACGTGGAAAGCGACTCGGCGCCAAGTGATCTAGACATGGGTGGTTTAGAGGAGAATGAGGTCGGTGATGAGGGTATGAGCTCGGACGAAGGTGACGGCGATATTGATGAGGAAAGCGGCTCAGATGATGACGATGACGATGACGAGGATGACCGACCATCAAAAAAACTGAAGCGCAGACGGATGCCTGCCGAAAATGGGGATGCCGCATATCTGGATGGAGGCGCCGACGACGAGGACGAGGGGGATGTGGATGCGGATGATGAAGTTACAATGGAGCACTTGCCATTAAGGGCAAAGGCCTCTGATCGCGATAGAGGAGATCTGGAGGACGAAGGGGAGGTTGAAGGTGAAGAGGATGAGGACTTTTTGAGAGAGATGGAGAATGACCTCGACGCGCAGTTAAACGAGGAGGACGATGAGGGCGAAGAGTAGCATAGGATGTACGGGATCGAGCGGTGGATGTTCATAGACCTTTCTGTATTATACAACAACGTTTCAGGTCGTGTGGGAGAAAAGTTGAGTGAGCGTTACACATATGACGCTCGCGCTTGGGTCAGCCCCTGTCCTTTGTGAGCGTGTTGTAGTCTGCCTTTCGCGCCATTCTCAAGAAAATGGCTCACACGACTCGACAAAGACCACGCCTTGCATATCTCTCGTTCCCAGCTGCATAGCGCATAGTCCTTGTCCACGATGAGGAGGCAAATGCAGACCAGCGTCGCGAGTGCTGAGGATATCAGGATGCATGGAACGCATTGTTTTTTTTGCATGAAGCAAGCGACAGCAGTGATAGTGGCCCTGGGCATCGAATCAAGCTTCTATCTCAGTTTCCAGCTACTTTGGTGCGTTTCTTCGAAACTGGCCTTAAAAGTCTCACCACACCTCATTCGCTTTCAATCTCCTTGGCCTCTCTTTCTCCTCCTCTCCATCTCTCTCCTCTTCTCCCTCACCTCATTGAGCTCGTCTCATTTCACTTCACTCTCATCCCTAATCAGTCCACCACCCCTTTGCTCCCCGCGTACTCAAGTGGTATACCCTCGTGTGTCTCGTTGATTCCCACAAGGTTAAATAAACGCCATGCCACCAGCTCCAGGTTGCCTTGATACCTTCAGGGGTCTCTTTGTCTCCTCACCATCCAACTCTAACTTGCGTTCGACCCCGGGTAATAACGGCTCGAGTCCATCACTCCATGGCTCATCCTCCACCGGTGCTTCCTTGTCAGGTATCCAAGCACCCCTAGCGATCGTCGATATGGGAAGCAACGGCATCCGCTTTGGGATCATCGCCTCGCTCGACCGTCACCTTCCAGTCCTGTACGAGGAACGCGCGTCCATCTCGCTGTTCGAGGCCCAGTTTTCAAACGACGACGACCTGGATCAGGAGGAGAAGACCTTCAAGGCCGCAGCCAAAGGCACGTCCGGGGTGACGCCATCGATATCTAACTCTGCGACGATCGCTGTGATGGCCAGAGAGGAACCTAACGGTCATGGCAGCCATGAAGAGGATGATGACGGTCTTCGAGACGATCTGCCTTATGACGAGGACTCGAAAGCCGCATTGAGAAAAACCCTGGTTGCCACGGATGATAACGAGGCCACCGTTTCAGTTCTCACTGGACGTCCTCGCACCTCTGAGCGACAGCCGATCAGCGACAAGGTCATAGATGAAGTCGTGAGAACTTTTGTGCGCTGGCAGGCGCTCTGCAAGCAGGCCCAGGTCCAGACCGTGCGCGTCATTGCTACAGAAGCCACAAGGACCGCGCCCAACTCGGAAGAGTTCCAGGCTAGGATCAAGGCCGCCACTGGTTGGAGTGTCGAGCTGTTGTCCAAGGCTCAAGAGGCTAACATTGGAGCCCTGGGGGTCATGGCGTCCTATCACACCGTCCAGGGTTTGTTCATGGATCTAGGCGGAGGCTCGGTCCAGCTGAATTACATTATCCGTGGTCCTAAAGACGGTCAAGGCCAGAGTAGTCCCAATGCGCAATCATGGCCTTACGGAGCCGCCGCACTGTCGAAGCGATTGAACAGCTGCGGTCAGGACCAGGCCGCAAGACAGGTCATCTATGAAGAGATGGTCCAGGCCTTCAAGCACGGACTCGAGGACATCAACATCGCACCAGCAGTGCGTGAACACAACGAGCGCGAGGGTGGTTACAGGATGTATCTTTCTGGCGGTGGCTTCCGTGCACTCGGATACCTGCTCATGGCAAGAAAGATGAAGAAGAACCACGACAAGGGACGATACCCAATCCCAGTCATCAATGGGTATATGGCTTCTGGAGAAGAGCTGGCCAACGTCGTCCAGGAGTACCGGTTCCTGGCTCCTGAAGACGTCAGTACCTGCTTTAGGGTCTCCAAGAGACGCGCAAAGTTGATTCCAGCCTGCGCTACCCTCATGGCGGCTGTCATGGAGGTCATCCCTATCAAAGATGTGCTCTTCTCAGAAGGCGGTGTGCGGCAGGGTGGCTGCTTTGGTATGCTTCCTCTCGAGATCCAGAATAAGGACCCAGCACTGGAGACCGTCAAGAGATTCGTGGGAGCCTATGGAGGTGGCCAGCCTCCCATGAGTGAGACTGACCTGGAGTCGCTATCGTCATTTGTCGCATCTGCTCTGCCTTCGGATTTTGCCAACTGCTGCTTGCTGCCCTCATCGTCCTCGACCGGTACTGCCGCACAGGATTCCAATGGCGGTCTCTCGCCTAGCGATGCCGCTGAGCTGCAGCTGTTCATCGAGAGCCTTCCTCGCTTGATCCCGATTCTCGTCCTGGTCATGAACTGTTACAACCAGATGCCAAAGGAGGCTCGGTCCACAGCAGCGTGGCAGCTCTTCCTTCCTGGAGGAGCACTTGCCAACTGCTATGGACTCACCCACAGCGACCGCGCCATCCTCGCAACCGTGCTGGCGGAGCGTCATGAGGGCGACCTGGCCGATCCTGATGCTGGCGACACTATCAAGCACCTGATTCCAGGTGGTAAGATCGCGCGCCAAGCAGTCAGGTATCTGGGCAGGATCTTGGCCCTGGCTGGCCTTTGTTCGCCTCTCCCAGGCATGGCAACATTACTGCTCGGTGGGCCAGGACTTCACAAGCATGGTGGTGGACGCATTGTCTTTGAGCAAACGCCGTCTCCCTCTGTGAGGAACGGCGATCGTCGACAGAGGGATCCTGATCGCACCCGCGTCGGTGGCGAACCTTCGTCTGATGGTCACTCTGATGTGGAGGAAGAGGGTGTCGTGATACTGCAGTCGTCCCATTTGGTGGGAGGTGTGGCCTCGCATGGCCAGGTTACGGTCCGTGTTGTGGCGGGCCATCCGCTGCTGGAGGCACCCAATGTTCAGGACGCGGTCAAGGCACTCTCTCAGGCAGCTGCGAAAGCCCATGGCTTTGCAGGGTCCCACGATGAGAAGGTGCCTTCCAAGAAGGGCAAAGAGGCCAAGTGAGTTTCTTTTCCGTGAATGAGTAGCCCTGAGTGAGCAGCAGGAACCATAGTACATAGCAAACAAATAGGCGATCCAACAACAGTGATAGCAGCCAGCATAAAGTATCCTTGGTTGAAAGGTTTCTTGAGTGTTATTCTTCTCTGGATGATACAGTCTATCGTCTATGTCTGGACATCAGCTTGTTGTACACCTCGCCCATTTTGAGAACCCCACCTCGTCCGCCCATGCGTCCTGCTGCGTCATCATCGTCCTCGTCGTCGAGTCCAGCCTCGAGTCGCATCTGGGCCATCTGGGCAAGAATCGGCTGCCATTCGTTGAACTTGGCTTCTGCAAGCAAGAACCCATCGTGACGGAGGGCTTTGCCGGTCTTGGTGCTATCCTCGAATGCCTTCAGCACCCAGTACTCGGCTATAATGTTCATGGACATAAAGAAGCGTCTGATTAGAACATGGTCTACAAAACACTCAAAGTAAAAAACAGAGAAGCAGAAGAGCTCGATGAACATCAGATCAGGGTACGTACTGGTGCGTCCGTAGAACTCCTTCAGGGTCTCGCCGATGGTGGGGGTGCTGGCCGTCTCTTCCTCGGTCATCGCCAGACGGGCCGCCAGATCTACGCCGCTCAGCTGCGATGGCACCACCTCGACCACCGCCTCAGCAGCGCCCTCGCTGTCACCCGCGACCGGGGTGCCCGTGCCTTCGGCCACTGCCTCTGCCTCTGCTGGAGCTGCCGTGTCCGTGGCAGTGGGGTCACGCGATCCAGCACTTGGGGTCGGCTCAGTCGCTGCCTGGTCCTTCTTGTCCTTCTTGTCCTTCTTGTCCTTCTTCTCCTTCTTCTCGCTCTTCTCGCCCTTCTCTTTCTTCTCCTTCTTCTCCGCCTTGTCCTTGTCCTTGCCATCCTTCTCCTTCTTGCTCTTTTTATCCTTTTGGCTCGACCCACCCTCCTCGTCCTCCTCCTCCTCATCGTCCTCGTCCTCGTTCTCTTCGTCATCCTCCTCATCCTCTCCATCGTCCTCCTCATCGTCCTCATCTTCCTCCTCGTCGTCCGACTCCTCTCCCAACCACAGCTGCGACTCAAACTCGGACTGGCGCAGGCAGATATACTCGGTCATCTTGTCCAGATTCAGAGAGAAAAAGTCATCCAGTGTGTACTCGCGATCCCTGACCTCGAGGATGCCTCCAAAGATAAACAGCGTGCTCTTCTGGACCGCCAGCATGGGGTTATAGCGTGGACAAGGCATTAACGGCTCTTCCTCCTCCTCATCATCCTCACCGGCATTGTTGTTGCTGTTATCCCGGGCACCTCTGCCATACTTTGACGGCTTTTTGGTGGACGCGGGATCTGAAGCGGGTTCAGAGGTTTGGGCAACCTTGGGCAAGATACCGGCAGCCGCCAAGGCGGCAGCTGCAAGAGCTTCCTTCGTGGACATCTTTTCCGTCGCTGAATCCTTGGCTTCGTCACCGCCCTCCTGTGGTGTCGCTACTCCTGACAAGTTTTCACCGTCCTTGGGTGTTCCCGGCTGCTCTTCAGTCCCTGCAACCGATCCTTCGGCGGTTCCTGTGGTGGCGTCGTCACCCTCGTTCTCACTGTCTTCAAAATCACCATAGTCAAACTCGTCATCCGTGCTCTCTTCCCACTTCATCTTTTCCCGTTTTCCGGAGCCTTCCTCATCAGCACCATCCTGTCCTTCAGATCCTGCAACCCTTCCTGCTTGCTTATTGCCCTTTCTGGATTTCTTCTTTTTGGCAGTCTTGGGTCTCTTGAGGTTCATGGGGAACCAGCGGCCCGTGTCGATCTGGTAGGTATAGAGCTCGTTGTAAAAAGTACTCTCGAGCGTTTCCTCGTTCACATCATCATCAAAGACTCCTCCAAAGAGAACTGCTCGGTTTTTGTACGGAGCCATGGCGCACCCTGAGCGGGCTGAGGGGGCTGATCCAGATTTCTTCTTCTTTTCCCATCGGATCAATTTTGGATCCGTGTTCATCTTGAGCAGCCAGGTATCTGTGTGTACAATACCCTTGGGCCGCTGACCCTTTGTGTACTCTTTGCAATATCCACCGTAGAGGATCACACCTTCGTTACAGGGGATGAATGAAAATCCAGATCGAGCCGCAGGGCGGATCATCTGATCTGGGAGCTCGACCTTGATCCACTTGTAATCAAGCGTATCAAAGACCCAGAGGTCGTCATAGTACCGCGTGTCGACATAATTGTCGTAGAAGCCTCCAAACATCACCAGGAAGTTCTTCCATTGCGTCATTCGATGTCCTGATCGCGCCGTCGGCTTTGGCTTCACCTCCAGCTTCTCCCACGCATTGGTTTTCATGTCCATTGACCAAAAGTCCTAGAGGCGTTGCCAAACAATGGATAACGAAACGGAAATGTCAACAAAAAACATGGCCCTTTCCACACCATACAGGATTGCTGGGAAAATAAATGTCCATACAACCAGCGTACCTTGTAATGGAAAAACTGAGTTTCGTTGGGCGAGGCAAACTCGCCTCCGAACAAGAACAGTGTGCCTGCGGGGGTAATGGCGACCTGGTGCGAGGATCGAGGTCCTGGAGAGTTGGGGGACGTGATCCTGCGCCATTCGTCCTTTTCGATGTTGTATCGGTACAGGTCGTTGTAGAACGCGCTATGTTTTCAAAGGTTTGAGGTGAGTATAGCCATGATTCGATGGTATCGTGCATTTCTCAAGGGCCGACAGACTCCCTGACACTTGGTCTCCAACTATGCTAAGTCCTTGAAATTACCATTTAGCACCATCATAGAACTCTCCTCCGAAAAAGATGAGTTCATTCTGGTTGAGAGGATTGGCGGTCAGGGTGGCATTGGCACGTCGACTAGATCGAGAAGGATCGAGCCGGATAGAAGGAAGGAAAGGTGAGAAAAAACGCTGCTCAATCTGTCTCGTTTCATGACACTAAACGCACAAGTCGCTCCCATACGGAGCGGATATTCGTACCTGGGGGGTCCACTCCAGACTTCTTCGATAATCTTGACCTTTTCCTCTTGCTATCATGAACGAAGAACGGGCCGCAGCACAGGAAAGTACGTTAGGTGTCTCCTTTCTGTTTTTGAAGGAAGTTGCAAGCACGTTCCATTTGAGTCCGGCAGCTGTCTGGTTACCTCTTTCTTGAAGTTGGCGAGGATGGTCTCAATGTCCTCCTCCTGCTCCTCTACGTTTTTGGCCTTGGTCTTCTTTTCCTTCTTGGACAGCTTGCGATCTTGCTAGGGAGTGACAAGAGGAACAAAGACATGATTTTTAGCACCCCAGGTCTTGTCTTTCGTGTCGCTCATTATCGCTAATAGTCCATCGCCGTCTTTGACGTCTGTTCTCGATCCTTTCGTTCGTCACTCGTACCTTCTCGGCCACCTTGGCCTTGTGCTCCTTGGTTTTCTTCTTTTTCTGAGAAATGGAAAGGAATGACAGGTTGAAGGTTAGAGATGAGGTCGTTCCTATCTGGGTTCCCGATGAGTCCCTTTTCCTTTGTTGCGCCTAAAGTTGAACTGCATTCCCCGTACATCTTTCTTGGCCATGGCTGCAGCTGCTAATCTGCCGAGTGTAATTCCAAGTTGTCCTTGTGTAAGGTTCAACTCCAGAGGGTGGATGCCCAAAACAACAAAAGACAAAAAGTAGCGGTCACTCCTTCCCTTGCGTTCTCGTTGCGAGTTGAGTTGAGAGTCAGTGTGCAATTGAACTCAGCCTTACAACAACAAGATGGGCCAAGATAAAAAAATGTGGTCCGGGTCCTCGGCCCTATTCTCCTCTTGTCCCCTTTCGTCTCAAAACCTCTTGTTACTGCAGCGTTTGCCGCGTTTGTCTTTTGACATGTTCGGGGTGTTGTGGGCGTGTGCGTAGTCTATGCTGATGGGTGTGTGCTCATGTTGGCGCGTGGCACTTGCGTAGTATTCTCTTTTCTTTTCTTTTTCTTTGACTTTATTTATTCTCGTTCTGTTCATACAACTGTTGTACATATACACGCAATGGTCTATTCCAGACCCTTGCTTTTTCATATTTGTTTTCTCTCACTTATTTTTTTTTTTCCCGCGAACAGACCTTTAAAAATAACAATGTCCGTTGTTGTTCGCGTATGGAAGAAAAAGACGAGGATGATGAGATGATGATGAGTAAGAGAGGGAGAGAGGGGGAGAGGGAGAGAGGGGTCTTTACAAGACCAGGGGCCTACGCCTCGACACCGTTATTGACGCGCTGCTCGTGGTACGTCTCAAGCTGCAACAGCCAATGCTGGCTCGGACTCGTGGGCATGCCCAAAGTCATCCTCTCGTATCCGTGACCGCCGCCGATCGGTCTCATCATCTTCTCGTCAAGACTGCTGCTCTGGCCCATATTATCTGCCGTAGTGTCCATCATCGGATGTTGGCCCTCCGGTGGCGAATCAGGACCCGACCAGTCCTGTGCGTCGTCCTCATCGTCATCGTCCTCCACCATCGCGACGTCTACAAAATCAACCTCGTCAAAGTTTGGGAAACTGACGTAGTGGCTCCTGGAGCGGGTCACACCCACACTCTCGGAGGGAGCGCCTTGATGGGAGGGTTGGCTGCGTCTGGAGGCTGCGATTGAAAAGTCGGCTAGACTCTCCTTGGCTGCGGAATAAGCAGAGGATGAGGATTTGATCGTGCCTGAGGAGTGCGGTGGAGAGCTGGCGCTAAGCGCTCCGCCTAGAGCGCTTTGGATACCATCGAGGATCGAATTGGCTCGACTGCTCGTGCTGCCAGGGTTCGATTTGGGCAGGGAAAAGGACGAGAAGGTGGGAGAGTGCGGTGGAGACTGAGCAGACACCAGGCATGTTAGCGTGTCGAGGCAGGTGGCAGTTGTCAGCAAGCGCAACGGTGGGTGGACGGAGGTGTGATGATGATAAGGGGCAGCGGCAGAGAGCGAGTGACCGTGCTTGATAGCGGTGCCTGAGGACCCTGTGATGGGCGAGGGTGAGGTGGGCCGACTGCTGGACCTGCTTCTACTGCTGGCAGTGCTGGGGTTGCCTATGCTGCTGTTGTTGATATGCCTTTGCTTGATGCTGTTGTTGCTGGCGGGTGTTGATCGGAGCTGGTTGGGATATGGCTGGTGATTGCTATTGCTGCTATGCAGGCGCGGTGAGGAGGGTCGGGAAGCGCCCTTGACGGAACTATTGCTGGCTGTGACGATATGCGCTGGCGAGGATGACCTTAAGGCTTTGTTGAGCCGAGAGGGCTGGATGGAAGCCATGGTGTGAAATGGAAGCAGAGACAGGAAAAAGAAAAAAAGTGGGGATCGCAAGTGGAAGAGATGTGTGAAGTTTCAAGCTGGTGGCAGGATGGATAAACGAGATTGCGAGAATGCGAATCGAGTCGAGGCCGGCTGGAAAAAGAAGGTGTGGAGGAAGAGGGGGCTGGAAGGGTGGATGGGGACAGAAGGAGAAGAGTGCAAAGCTGGGGTATGGACGCGGTCCAAAGACGAGGAGTCAGGGGAGTTGGGTGGTGAAGTAAGTGGAGAAGAGAAGAGAAAGCAAAGCGACGAAGGAGACGGAGGAGTTATATAAAGGACCACATCGACAGCGGAGACGAGCAGCGTATTCTAGCGCATTCAATCGCACACACGGAAGTGCAGACGGCAGGTCAGTGCATTCTGAGGTGTGCTTCAGGAAACAAACACAAGCAGATGCGCATGTAATAATCATGATGAGACCCTCCAGCTCCTCCGCGCACGCTATCCCTCTCGCGCCGTCCCACTCTCTTTTTTACTCTCGCTCGCTCATTATGCCGGTCTGTCCGTGGGCGAGACGTTCGGCAATGCCGTATGTGTGCGTCTCTCTGCTCAGGGCCGTGTTTTGGTGCAATGCTTACCGTCGGCCTGAGTATGCTTCCTTGGTCTGCTTGGTCTGCGGTCTGCTTGGTCAGACCCCTGCCCTGTTCCCTTCCTCCTCCTTCGATGTTATGCGCTGCTAATTATATACCCAAAGCGCTGAATGGCTGAAGCAGAGTAGTAAGACGAGACAGCGCACGCTAGAAAAAAAAAAGCGCGCAGGTACGGCATACAAACCGGACGAATAGAGAGGCATAGCGAGCCCCGTCACCACTAGCGATTTATCTGTGCGCAAAAGTTGCAAGGGTCCTCTGCCACTGATGAATGCCAAAAAGAAAACCGAATGCCTTAATCCTCAGCGATCAGATGAGTAGTTTCTTACCCCACCAGTTTGCAAATTAATCTCGTGGGTGCGAATGTGCCAAGGCGCCCTATTCTTTTTGTTGCTACCGTGGGCGATCACCTGGACAACCCGCCTGGTCAAACCGACAGACCGATGGAATTCCACTTCTCAGAGCCCGGTCGTCGAAGCTGAAAGTTCTTCCCAAGCGCATCTGTCAGCCAGCACAACCGTCAATTGTCAGCATCTTTTTTGACGTTGAGCCGACCACATTCATCTATCTGCACACATGCTGCACAATGGCGTGGAAAAATAATAACCGTAGACATCCGGGCAATGAAAAAAATAATCAGAGATGGATGGGCCTAATGGCTCTTTTGCCTTGCCGAACACGCTTCTAGCCCACCAGATGTGAGCATTCGATCCCAGACCCTTGGACAAAAAAAACGAGTTATGTGGATATATACTCTGGACGAATACTGTCAACATTGTAAAACCTCATCGTCCAGCATCGGAAATGAAAGACAAACAAGAGGACATCTGTTCCTGTCTGCATGTGTAGTCCCACTTTATTCGACTCTCACACCTGCTCTTTTTCAGTAAGCCCAAACCCACCTCCTCCGCCTTGTCGTGCGCCCATCGCCCACCGGGTTCAATCCGGCGAGATCGAAAAAATACAACAAACACATAAAAAAGACAGAAAAAGCAATAGATCCGTATCACGAACTTGAGAGAAATGAAATGTCCTCATGCAGGTACCTCCATAAACAGTACATTGACACTGCCCTATGCTCCGGTTCCATCCTCTCTTCTCCATCGCCTCCCTAGACTTGGCATCCTCATCTTTACCCCCCAGAAACACTTGTCATTGTCGTCATCGTCATAGGAGCACAAGAAAATCGCGCGTGAAATGAAATTTGAGCGTTGTGAATAGCAATGACCAAAGCACGTCCAGCGCTCACCAGCCGATTAATAATGCCGCCAGGACCAAAAAAAGATCTGTGACGGGAGCAAGCTGACTACATATCTTGGTAGACATATGGTGCAATCCGGCATGGTCGAGCTGCATGGTCTAGCTCTGCGGGTGTTTTGCTTGTATGTGTAAATATGTACACGGTACACGTCGACTAGCATGCACATATTCCCGCGATTGATGATCTACTCATCTGTATCGATTCCGTAGGTAGATGGGCCTATGGCATGATGGACGATCTGTCGACAAAGGCACAAAGGGGAGGAGGGGGTGCAGCGACCCTGGGCCATTAGCATAGATAGACATTTGTTCTCCTTTCAAGCACATTTCTTACCAGATTTGCCTCGGAAGAGGGGAACAAAAAGGGAAGAGGACAATTGTCTGCATGCCATGCCCCTTCGTTTGTCTTCTTCCTCCTCTTCCTGCTCCTCCTTCTCTCCCCCCCTTTTTTTGCACCATTGTATGTCTTGCACGCGGCATGCGCATGTTGCTGGGCACGATTTTGTGTTTGTTTTTCCATGGCTGTTGTTGAACTTCCACGCAACCCCCGCCCTTTGTTCAAATGCCCACCCTTTTTTCACATTCTTTCTATCGTGCAAGTGCAAGTGCATTTGAGCAAGTGCTTGTAGCATGAGCCATGGAAGCATAGCTCAGACTATTTTTTTTGCTAGACGCTAAGAATGGAACCACTTTGTTTCTATTTCTCCCCATGTGGAGAAGAGAGAACGACGAGGAAGAGTGACCAAAGGTGCGACTATCCTCTCCCAGGCCGCCCCTGTCAGGGTACGTGAAGGCTGTCCAACCAATGGACGGCCGGCGATTCCAAGAAAAGGGGCTGCCCCCGACCCAGCTTTACTTTTGCTGAGCAAACGCCCAACAGTCTCGATCCAGTGCCACGGTTCACTTGTGCAAAGCGGTGTCGAGTCTGTGCCCCGACTCGTTCGATTTCCCTCCTTCCTCACAAACACCACACAACTCACTCTAAAACACTTCAGGCTCTGCAACTACCAGCTGGACACGTAGAAAATTAGTTTCAAGGAGCATATACTGTATCCACTTTTGCATTCTAGTAAGCGAAGCGAAGGCTGGGTCTGACTTTTTTTTTTTACTGCTGCAAGAGCTTCATACTCAGTCTATTTCGTACAAGTACACTAAGCGACGGTAACGAGCTGCCAAAGGAACACCAATCATCTCCCAGAATAGCTCTTGAAAAAAGGCACTGTTTTGTTTGCATGTCAGATTCTTTCTTGCAGACGCAGAGAAACTGATGAAGGGGGAAGCAGGGGAGACTGGTAGAGTTTTCCTCATGCGGCGGACATGTTTTTTTTGTTATCCTTCTTTCTACGTAATGCGTTAATGCTTCCATCATTCGAAGGGCTGGTCAAGAAGGCCTTCTATGGCTCGATCAGGCCCCTGTGTAATGCAAAAAAAAGGACAAGTCGAAAAGCAAGGGTGTGCTACTGCCAGGCACTAGTCCAAAGCCAAGAGCATGGCGATTGGTCCCTTGTGCTTTTGATCGCGCTTTTACGTGTCATACCCATTTGCTGGAGTGATTTTTTTTGTTTTTTTTTTCTTTCAAGGAGCCGATCCATAGCAAAGGACCTTATGCGATGGAGAACGCTGAAGGGAGGGCTAGGCTATTTTACATTCCGTTAATGCGGACTGACAGAACTTCCCTGGTGGACATCTCCATTGCGGCATGAATACGAATGCGATATCCCAACTGAGGAAATGACTTTTTGGCTGCTCGCCTAGCATCTTTTAGGAAACGAGGAGCGTCTTGTCCTGCATGATAAACGATAATCCTGTTGTAAAAACGAAAGCGCAATGCGAACCACGCTGTGAACATTTCTTGCCCAGGGCAGCAAGTGCTCGTTCAAGGATGACACCGGTGGACTATAGAATGGCATGATTCATCAAAAGTGCAGGTTAGTCTACTGTCCCTTCCGAATGTGAGGATGCGGCGTTGTTGGATGTGTACACTGGCCAAACTCAACAGACCTCATCGGACTTTTGCAAGCCGGAGTGAATCCTCGAGTCTGAGATCAACACCTTTGTCGGAGAATCAGGAGGCATCGCGTTCCTCTTAACGGGTCATATTTGACAACCCGAACCCGAAGAGAAGGAACAAAACTCTCTTGTCCAGCTTGCGCAACCATAAGCCGGATGATGCGATCCAGAGGCGTCAAAGACAGTAAGGTCATTCCAAGCACAGCTGCTCTCCTCTTTTTCTCACAGTGTTCATCCTACGCTTCTTTCCTTTATGGCCGCGGCGCGCCAATAGGACAGTATCCTCTATTGGCGCCCACTACTTTCATCTACTAGATTTGCTCATTGCACCAACGTGCTGGGGCAGCTCTGTCCTGGTATGAAGACGACGTGAGAGCTCACTGCTAGACTACGAACAGTTTATCGATTGCAGCCGAAGCACGCAATGTTCCCAGGAACTGGTCCCTGCTTCGACGCTGGGTCCATGTCATTTTCCCAGGAAGCGTTTCCGAGCTCGTAGCTGGTTTCTCACTGGTGGATCCAGCTGCCATTCAGCACACCATCAAGATGATCATGGTGAAAACATTGACACCTGTCTCGTTTTTGAATAAATAGCCAAGGGTTTGCATCTGGATACGATATCTGCTTTGCCTCATCTGCAGTATCCTCGTCTTTCACTCAATGCTCATCCTTACAATCGCGCCCCATTTGCATTGAACTCTCACGTTTCTCATTTTTCTCCACATTCTTTGATAATATCGCGCAACAATATACCATCATGGGGGACAAGCACGAGTTTCCTGCGCTCAGCCTTGAAGAAAAGGCCGTGGCCCTCCACGAGAAGGATCATGCCTTGTCGTTCTCAGAGTCATTATCCGAAGACAACACCGATCTTCAAGAGCAAGAGAACTCGCCCATCGAGGCCGTCCGTCTGGGTAAGAGTTCCATCCGCTCCTAACTCTGAAAGATAAAAACAAAAGGAAGTGTACCGCGTGTTGATCCCAATTAACTAATGCTTCAATAAAAAAAACGACATGGCACTTAGCTGTTCCTATCACGGACGATCCATCACTCCCAGTCGTCACCTTTCGCTTCTGGCTCATCTCATTCTTCTTCACAGCCCTTGGCGCGACCGTTCAGCAGTACTACTTCTTCCGCTCATCCTCCGGCACGTACTCCATCTTCTTTGTCAACCTGGTCTCGTTTACTCTCGGCAAGGCCATGGCCAGAACCTTGTCCGAGCGCAAGTTCACAGTCCTTGGCCAGACCCTCAGCTTGAACCCGGGTCCCTTCAACATCAAAGAACATGCCCTGATCGGCATCGCCGTCTCTACAGGCGCAGGTTCAGCCTACGCGATCGACATTCTCTCGGCGACAGACCTCTTCCTCGGCTACCGGATCAACGCCCTCGGATCTATCCTCCTGATCATCACAACACAGTGCTGCGGCTACGGCATGGCTGGCCTACTCAGACGCTACCTCGTGTACCCAGCCGAGATGGTCTGGTGGAGTAACCTGGTCCAGGTGGTCTTTTACAACACCATGCATAACACGCAAGATTTCCAAAGCATCCGCCTCGTCCGCGGCTGGTCCCGGATGAAGTTCTTTTGGGTCGTCACTGTCATCGTCTTCCTGTACCAATTCATCCCTCAATGGCTAGCACCCATCCTCGTCTACTTTGACTGGCTGTGCTGGATCCGGCCCTTCGACATGAACTTTTGGGCCTTTTTCTCCTCCATCTCTGGTGGAGGGATCCTGTCCTTGTCCTTTGACTGGACCTCCATTGGGGGTGCGACCATGTACCTCCCACTCTCGGCTCAGCTGTGTTCGTTCGCAGGTGTCATTGTCAACTACTGGATCATCCTCCCGATCATGTGGATGAACAACTATATGGGCGTCAAAACCATCGGCAAACCACTGACCACCAAGCTATTTTATGAAGAAACCGGCAAGCCCTTCAACATCAAGCCCTTCCTGAACAAGGACTACTCCGTGAACGAGACCTTGTACGAACAAGGCCCGCCCGCCAATATGGCGCCCATGTACGCGCTCGGGTTCATGACCAGTTTCATGGGTCTCGCTGCCTGCTGTACGCACGTCGGGTTCTTTCACGGACGCGAGATCTGGCGCAATTGGAAACAGGCCGTCGGGTCCGATAAGGAGGACGTCCACACTCGGATGATGCGCGTCTACCCAGAGGTGCCTCAACTCTGGTATGCTGGGTTCTATATCGTCATGGCCATCCTGGCTGCTGTCGCATGCGAGTTCTATGGCACTCAACTCCCCTGGTGGGGTCTTGTCTTGGCCCTGGTGGTCGGATGGGTCCTCACGCTTCCGATCGGTGTCATGAACGCAGTGACAGGTTATGGCCCAGGCCTGAATGTCATCACCGAGCTGATCTGCGGATACTTGCTTCCAGGGAAGCCCATTGCCAACATGACGTTCAAGTGCTATGGCTACATGGCCATATCCCAGTGCAACCTCCTGCTCTCAGACCTCAAGCTGGGTCATTACATGAAAATCCCTCCACGATCCATGTTTGTCGGTCAGATCTGGGGTACCATCGTCGGCTGCTTTTTCAACTACTTGACCATGATCCTCATCATCAACTCGCAGAGAGAGGCCCTGGACGGAACCAAGCCTGATGCTAATGGGTTGTGGACCGGACAGCGCGTCCAGACATTTTGGGGATCAGGCTTGATTTATGGAGCCCTTGGCCCTGCGAGGATGTTTGCGCTCGATGGAAAGTACTGGTTCGTCTACTATGGGTTCCTGATCGGCTTCCTGGGTCCTATTGTCCTCTGGGCTCTGTCCAAGAAGTTTCCTCAGTACCAGTGGTCCAAATTGAATGTCGCCATATTTGCGGGAGGATTGCATAACTTCCCGAACGGCTATGCCATGGGTATTCTCGTTAGTCTGATCACGGCTCTGGTCTTCCAATGGTTCCTGTTCCGATATCACAAGGGCTGGTGGACAAAGTACACGTTTATTCTTTCGGCTGCGTTGGACACCGGTGCTGCTTTCACGGGATTGATCATCTTTCTGTTCCTTGGGGGCGGACTGTCTCCAAAGCTTTCGGTCAACGTTCCATCCTGGTGGGGTAACTATTACACTCCTGAGGGTGATAACGGCCCTTACTTGGCGGTCGATCGCTGTGGTGCTGCCAACAATGCCTGGACGAGCGGTGCAGAGTTATAATTGTTGTCCTTGAGTAATAAAAAAAGTTTCAATGTACACATTGTTTTCAGTCGATTGCCAATGAGGTCGTGTGCTGCCGATCCCACTCTCGAGTCCTCGGTCCTTATACTCCCTCCATTCAATAATCCTCATAACTGTCGCACATTCCTCGTTTCTAGCATCCGCTGTATAAGACAGAGTGAGCCATTGGTGGCCATCGAAAAGGCTACGCGATCGATGCTAGTGAGAGGATAGTCCCGACGCCAGAGGTGACCAAGACAAGTGTGTAGGGCACGTATCGAAAGGTCTCCTTCAGCTCCTCGATCTGGTTCCAAGGGCTGCCATCAGATTGAGAAAGCAAGTATGCAATTGCAAACCTCAATACAAAATAGGACAAGCCCGAAGCCGTCCTGCGTGACAGAAATCCACGATATCCATGCCGAATCTGGGGTCGATCCATGCTGACGATCTGGCCAAGCACTGTGGGGATCAGAAACAGAGTGCCATAAAAGACAAAGAAAGGCTTTAGAAACCCAGCCCAGTCTGTTGTCACAGTCCCTAATTGCGTCCAGATGGAAGCATTTCGTTGCAACTATTCAATAGGTCAGAAGCAATAGACGACAGAGAATAAGTGTTGACACGGCAGGATAGGATTTGAGTCTTGCATTATGGAGGAAAAAAAATAAGCGCTAGCACTTTTCTTTTCCACTCACACTGTCATGCTGACGGACAGCGTTCCAGAGAAATACTCCGAGTTCCAACAGCAGCGTCAGCCAGACAAAACCTGTAGTCGTTGAGCCAACCTAGGTGACATGTGGGAGAAACTTAGTTTAGAGGACGATTATGCACACTCACATCAAAAGAATGAACTTACGTCGTGAAGTTTTGTCCAGATGTTGCAGTTGCTCGTCGTCAATCCAAGCACGCCTCCAAGCTGACAGACGCGTCGCCTCCATACATTAAGGGCTAGCTTCAAGTACCCACACTCAACGGGGTCATCGTCGTCCATGTCGCCCTCATGTGAAGAACAAGATCCAGCAATAGCTTTCGACCGCTTTTCCCCATGAACTGCAGCTTTCCCAGATACCCGAGTCTCATAGATCGAGTCGAGATCCCGTGTTGCCATTGATGCTGACTGAAAGCTCGCAGCGGAACGGCGGCTTGAGTATTGATCCCCTCGTAATGTTTTCTGGAGACCGCGCGCAAGATCCATAGCCTCAAAGAGTTCGTCCTGCATATCTGAAGTGGCATCGTGCTGGTCAAGTCCCTTCGTCCCCATCATGGCGCGACTAAGAACAATGGGGCCAAAAATGCAGGATCGTCAGAGATCAACATACACCATACCTTTTTCACCTGTGCCTTCAAGAAGTCAATCATTATATCACCTTGCACCAGAGGAGCGCCTGGGAAATGAACTGGCCATGGGGCGCTCGTGGACATGGTGTTGGAGTATCTCATCTTCGTCCGTATTTGTTTGCAGTTCAGGACTCGACTCCTGATCGTCCTTTCCAACGAGGTCGCGCAGAGAATTATCGGACGTCCCGTAATTGGATATGTAGTTTCTATGCGCGCGGGTGCGGAAAATATGAAGTCAAATTGCATTCCTCCATGTAGAGATTCTTTTTTGTTTTCATTGGCGCTCAGAATTCCTTACCGAATTCGCTCCAACATAATCTCTTTGCTCCCTTCGCCAGACAAACCCAAGCTCAGTGCGAGTTCTAAGGACGATGAGAACAGGTGGTCTGTTATAAGAGTAGAGTTGTTGTAGCACAGTGACGATCTAAGGAGGACTGCAAGCTCACCTATAAGTTCAGCCTTCCGGCGTTTGAGGAGAGGGGTAGAGGGTCTAGGGATCGGCGAGGGCATGGTTTTTCTGTAGCAACCGGTGGTTGGTTATAGAGCAGAGGAGGTGGAGGGTTGAGGACGTTCAAGTGCGGTTTATTTTGTTGGCTCAAGGGAGGTGAAGAAGAAAAAGCAAAAAATTTGGTTTCGCAGGAGGATGAACGGTTTTATTGTCTTGCACTTGTGTTCTATGTGCCTCCAGTCCTCTATTGCAGCACAGGTAGATCCTACTTGGGTCCGTTGATCTCCTTGTTGAGCATCTCCATGACCATCGCTCCGCAAAGCTGCGAGATTGGGTTGTCCTGTACTGAGACGGCCTTGGCCAAAGGATTGCCGAACCTTGCTCCACGCTCAAAGTCAGCCTGAGCACCGTCCTTGTCGCCCTTGAGCTTCTTAATGATGCCTCGCTGAGTGTACGCCTAGCGTGAGAGGTATAGAGAACAACACAACTGAGGCATTAGTAGTCCATCAACGGACACACTATATAAACAAACCTCTGTTGAAAGGGAACATTGTTCATACCTGCTTCAGAATAGCCGTCTGTCCGCTGCCATGCTCGATAGCCTTATCCAGATCCTGAAGTGCTGCTGCTGTGTTATCCTGGATTCGATAGGCCTGTGCTCTGTTGTTGTATCCTGAAGCATAGGTCGGGCAAAGCTCAATCACCTCTGTGAGCTTTGCAATCGCACCTGTAATGTCGTCCTTCTCGGCCAACAGGACTGCCTCGGCCTCCAGGGTCTTGGCTTTCTTCAGCAACTCGGGTTCGATGGCTAAGACGGGGATAGAGAGAGAGGAGGAAGAGGAGGAGAGAGAGTGTGTGTTAGTGCGTAAGCTAACAAGGAAGGTGTCTTTGAGTGCAGTGGCAGAATCTGGCTCTCTCTGCATAGGGTGCGTGGGAATGTGGGGAAGGAAGGCGGTGTCTTACCGACAGGCTCGGCGTTGAGCATCGTCTCGGTCTCCTTGTCAGGAAGCATGGTGCCCTCGGGATTGAAGACCATGTCGAGAATCCTGGCATCCTTTGCGCTGACTGATGTCTTTGTTGCCATGTTTGTTGTGTGTGGATGGGTGGAGCAGAGGTAGAGTGAGGAGGAGTGAGGAGGAGTGAGGAGGAGTGAGGATGTGTGACGATGTGTGAGGATGTATGCGCAGCGTAGTGGCCTCGGTGCAGGTGAATGGTGTTGTGTTGTGGAGAAGAGGAAAGAGAAAAGAGAGAGCGAGCGGTGGTGGGAAAGAATGCAGAAAAAAGGAAGCGCCCTCAAAGTCACACCCCACAGAGCACAGAGGACATAGACCTGTCCGATCATCGTGCTGGGCGTCTCTTGTCAAAAGTCTTTTTGGCCGTTTTCATGGCTGGTCACACCAATGCCCATCGGCATGACCGCCACCAACTGGCAAGGGGCTTGCTCAAGCAGATCGGCCCTTGCCTCACCGTAGCCTAATTCGGCCTGGGCTCTCGACGCACAAACGGTCTTCAATGCACAACAACGCGACCGCTACACAAGCGCGCGCGCAAAGCTGCTGGGTAAATGTAGAAGGGGACGTCGTAGTCTGCACACATCTACCTTATCTACCATGTCTACCATGTCTACCATGTGCCAGAAGTAGGTCTATTAGGGCGTGCGCTTTATTGCCATAGTTCAATTCTGCTTTTCAGATGCTGTGTGTAAAGGTGTGTAAAAATACCTAAAAAAAATATTCTACGGTAGCTACTTTTTCTCCATGAACCCTACTATCGTCACAGCAGATAGAATGCCATGGCAGCAGTTCCTGCCAGCGCCACCAAGGCTTGAGAAGAATGCTTCGAGGCCGAGGAACCGGCCGCAGGCGAACTAGGGGCGGCGACATCTGGGTTATTGGGAGAGGAAGGGTTGCTACTCGGAGGCAAAGGCTGCGACGGGTTCGTGATCTTGAACGTGTTCGTGTAGGACTGCTGGGGTGCAGTCCGGATTACGATCGCGTACTCTCCAGAGGCCACTGTGCTCGGGACAGTCATGTCCGCGCGTGTGTTCGAGCCTGAGCAGTCAAGTGTTCCCAAGGTGGCCACGTACCGGACGGCATTCGAGGGCCCGTTCACAAGATCTACCTTGACCGTTGTTGCGTCCGGGCCCATCGAGGCACAGTTGCCAGTCCAGCCCACAAAGTTGGACATGTTCGTCTTCCACTCTGTGCCGTCCGTCGGGTTGTTGATTTGGAGCATGTCGGCACTGACGACAGCAAACAGAGCAGAGGCAGAGATGGCGAGTGCGGCAAGGGACTTCATGGTTGAATGTGTGTGGTAAGGCTGACGGGTGGTAGGTTTTGGAGGGTATATACAGAGGAGCTGGTCTCGAGGCGTCAAGAGAGTCGGATGTGGTGGTAGACGCTTGGTGGGGGAGGATGAGGCGGAAAAAAGAGAAGAGAAAAAAGGCAGAAAAAAAGAGCAAGAGAAACCAACCGATGGAGGGCGACCGTCTTTATAGCTCATCGTGGAGGAACCTTCACGGGCCGCCGCATGCGTCCTTCATACTGCATGCAACAGGCCGACGCGCTCGCCTTTCTAAGTTTCTCTCCCCCCCCCCCTTGTTCCCTTGTCTCTTGCATCCGCCTCTCTATACTCGTCCTCCTTCTCCCTCGCTTTTTCTGGCACCAGCTGGCTGCTGTTGTCCTCTTTGTTCGCCAGCCGCGAGAGATACAATATGGTGCAACCCCTTTGTTTACGAGAGGCCTGCTAAAAATATCATGCCGACGCCTCCTTGTCGGTCATTTCGCTGCCTTTCGAGACTGTCGTCGTTCACTTGCTGACAAGGCGGATCCAGTCTTCTTTCCGTATACGGTCTTGAAGAAAAAGCGCACGCAGCAAGTGGAAAGCAACAAAGAGCTGAATGGTTGAAAGAAGGGCTTGGAGGCGGGCTTGCTCGACAGCCGCGATACGTTGTGCCAGCTAGCCTATCGTGCCGTCACCCCCACTTCATATGCTCGCGAGCACATGGACCACAGCCCATTGTCTTGTCGAGAAAAGAGAAAGATGACCGTTGACAACAATGTTCCTATGGGCCGTCTCTATCACGTCTGCAGTGTGTAAAGGATCCAATGCATCCCTTTATTCATTGACGTTCAACTCCTTGAGCACATTGCTGGAGAAACAAACATGCTTTTTTTTCTTGCTGGTGGTCTTTCTCCTGGGCAGCTCCTTTTCACGTTCTGGCTTCCACTGATGCTCACCCTTGAATTTGTTTTTGGCCATGAAATGTCTAAGGGTCATCTTTCCTTACTGTATCGCATACTTCAAGTGTCCTCAAGTGCCATCGAATGAGATCCCGCGCTAGAACCCCCACCCCCCTTCAGAACGATGCGCTATAACAGGTCAAGGCCACAAAGGTAAGAACCCCCTTGTGCGTCTGCCGTGACTAAGAAGAAACTCGGTACTGGGGCGGCAAAGCTGATTTTCTGTTGAGCATGACACCTGCGAGTCCCTTTTCGGTAAAAGGCGGCTTCTTGCATCGACGGTAGCTGCCTTTCTATATGGTTCAAGCATCCATATTTTTTTTTTAAAAAAAAGGGAGAGGCCATGTAAAATTCTCGGAGAGGGCTTCTGCACGCAAAGCAGGGTGAGGTTCAAAAGATGCAGCATCATTCTGAAGGAGTGTCTGTTTGACTCATGGACAACCTTGCCTAGGTAAATAATGGCGCTGGTATTCGTAGGCGAGGTAGCCATGAATGTGCGCGCGTCCTTGTGTTCACTCTGTAGGACGACGCCACTGAGTGAGCGCGTTCTCGTCCAGTTGGTGGCGTCCATACCGAGAAAATATTTTCTTCACAGCTTGGCCAAATGGGTGCTTGCCGTTCATTTTGCAGCGTGCGCGTGGGGAGGGGGTCGGGTGTGGATGGATCGCGTGGATCCCTCGGCTGGCGAGCACTGCAGGCGTGGTCTGGAGGGGGTCGGGATAGGGCAGGAGCACCGCAGCTGCCGGGTGCAGTGGGATACATTATGAAGCGGAGGATCGAGTATCTCTGGCGGTGTATGCTTGATCCGTACACAAGGGGTTTACTACACGGGCGTCGCACGGGAAGTGCCCTTTTCAAAAAAAAAACCTTCGATCCCCGTATTTTTCCCACAGTGCACCAGCGGGCTACAGGTGATCTTCGCAGCCCTATAAATATTCGTCTCGCAGCGACACGAGATTCCGCATCTTGCTGCTCCACACTCTGCACCCATTCCCCCATCCTCACCATGTCCGCCTCCAACACCAACACCCGCAGCTCGTGGAAGGTCTCGGCCTCCATCATCTCCAAGCGCACCTCCAACCCCATCCGCGCCATCGTCGACCACATCAAGGTCAAGCCCAATCCCAACAAGTCCATGATCTCGCTCGCCCTCGGCGACCCCACCCTCTTTGGCAACTTCAAGATCCACCAGACCTGCACCGATGCCGTCGCCAAGCAGCTCCACTCGTACAAGAGCAACGGATACCCCCCCTCCACCGGCTACCTGCATGCCCGCCAGGCTGTCGCCGACAAGTTCACTCTTGCCGAAGCCCCCATCACCGCCCAGGATGTCATTATCACCAGTGGATGCTCCGGCGCTCTCGACATGTGCATCGGCGTCCTTTGCAACGAAGGTGACAACATTCTCTTGCCCCGCCCCGGCTTCTCTCTCTACCAGACCTTGGCTGACTCGAAGGGTGTCGAAGTCCGTTACTATGATCTCTTGGTAGGCGCCTTTTTTTTTTATCTTTTCATGGTGGTTGTTCTCTTGTCAAGACCCCCATGGGGGTTTTCTTCAAGCATCTTGAACTTATTCTTCACAAAACATCATCCATATAAAAACTAGCCCGAGAACAACTGGGAGATGGATTTGAAGCAACTGGAGTCATTGATCGACGACCGCACTGCCACCGTGGTGATGAACAACCCCTCGAACCCTTGCGGTTCCGTCTTCAGGAAGCAGCACCTGTTGGACTTTTTGGCTGTCTGTGAGCGCAACCACCTGCCTGTGATCGCGGACGAGATCTATTGCGACTTGGTCTTTTCCGGAAACGAGTTCTTCCCCTTGGCTTCGCTCACCTCCACGGTCCCAGTCCTGGCCGTCGGTGGTCTTGCCAAGAAGTACCTCGTTCCCGGTTGGAGAGTCGGCTGGATCTTTATCCACGACCGCAACAACGTCTTTGCGGCCGAGGTCCGTGAGGGTCTCAACAGTCTGTCCCAGCTCATCTTGGGCTCCAACTCCTTGGTCCAGGCCGCCCTCCAGGATATCCTCCACAACACCGACCCTGCTTTCTATGACGACACTCGTGTCCAGCTCGAGGCCAATGCCAAGCTGAGCACAGATATCCTTTCCAAGGTGCCTGGTCTGAAAGTCATTGTGCCCCAGGGTGCCATGTACGTCATGATCGCCATCAACGTCGCAGAGTTCAAGGACATTGAGAACGACATTGTGTTCACGGAAAAGTTGCTGGGCGAAGAGTCTGTCATGTGTCTGCCCGGCTCCGTCTTCCAGTGCCCCAACTTTATCCGCATCGTCTTCACCTCCCCTCCCGAGGTCCTCCAGGATGCCTACAACCGCATGGCCGAGTTCTGTGCCCGCCATCACGCTTAAAGAAAAAAAAAGTAGATGGAGAAGAATCCACAAAGCATTTCTCTTCTTTTTATTGTTTTCATGTACATAGCAATGTCTGATAAAAAAAAACGAACTCAAACGTTCAGGTTTCCTGGCGTCTCTGCATGTGAGTGTGTCTATCCAATGCCATGTTGCTGGTCCAAGGTCTCCACCTGCAAGGTCTACTACTGATTTATTAAGATCCACAGGGTCATCATCATGG
Source organism: Mortierella alpina (assembly GCA_029449245.1). Lineage (NCBI taxonomy): Eukaryota > Fungi > Mortierellomycota > Mortierellomycetes > Mortierellales > Mortierellaceae > Mortierella > Mortierella alpina. The sequence continues at coordinate 165,409 of JANATF010000003.1, read as the reverse complement.
TCCACGTTCTTTTGTGTGTGTGAGTGTGTGAAAATCCATAAAGTGTCCTCTTTCTCTTCTTTCTTCTATGCCGAATATGCTTGGTGTTGATCTGTAAAGATGAGAAATGAATATCCGGATGATGCAGGCATTGTCCAACAGAGATGCCGTTTATCAGAAATGAGCTGCTTTTACTGCTCTGCTGGAGCAGCATTGTCCAACACCTGTTGTTGCTCCTGCTCCTGCTGCTCCTGCTCCTGCTGCTCCTGCTCCTGATGATGCGTTGCATCCTCTTTCTCAGTACTCGATGCCACTGCATCCTGTGGTCCAGTTGTCTCTTCCGCAGGTTGATCTGTTTCCTTTGAGTCGTCTCCTTGCACAGATGGATCCTGATTCTCAGTCAAAGTCTCTACAGCATCCGATGAACCCTGAACCTCTCCATCCACAGTAGCAGGCGCGTCGCCTTCAGACATGGCCTGGGTCTGGGGCTGAGGAGAGGCCTCAGCTGTGCTGTTTTCTGTCGTGGTGGCAGTTGATTTAGGTTTGATGTCCTTCTTGCCCAGACCAATGTCCCAGTCCAACTTCAGACGACGGCCCTCAACCGTAAATCCATTGTACTTCTCCAATGCTTCCTCAGCACACTTGCGGTCCTCATATTCTACAAATGCAAAACTGTGGTAGGAAAGCATTGTGGATTAAAATTTAGCAACACTAATGAAGAACGAGGGATCACGATGTCAAGAAGTCATCCATGTTATAAAAAAAGTCTTACCCTTTGTTACGGCCAGTGTATTGATCCATAACCACAGTGACCTTGACAATCGTTCCAAACTTTTTGAACATATCCTCGACCTCGGGTTCCAGAAAGCTATACGGGATGTTGCCGACGTACAACGTCTTCGAAGCCAGGCGATCTGCCTCCGTTCCACTAAATGGAAGAAAGAAAAAGAGTTTGAGTGACGCAACATGATTGGAGACATTGCTAATGTATGATGCAACGACTTGAACAAAAAGTATCAAGAAAAGCCGCACGCTTACAGGTTGACTGTCCTTGACTTTCTTGGAGGAGAGCGAGCACGACCACCATATCCACGGTCATATCCACGGTATCCACCATATCCACGGTCGTAACCACGATCATATCCGCCACGATCATAGTCCCGATCATAGCCTCCTGACCTGCTGTATCCTCGATCGTATCCACGGTCTGATCGGTCGTAGCCACGGTCATAACCACGGTCATAGCGGCTGCTGTGGTAGCTTGCATCCCTGTCATACCCGCGAGAGTCTCTGTACCCGCGGGGGGAAGGTGTGCGGCGGTGGCGTGGTGGAGGGGAGTATGAGCGCTCACGGTAGGAGCCGCGGTAGGAAGGGGGAGGGGTCCGACGGCCGACGCTACCACGGGGAGGCTCGTGAGGAGGGCCGCTTGCATAGGGCTGGTGGTGGGCGGCCATGCCTGGAGGAGGAGGAGGCGCGGCATGGTGAGGGACGTGTCCAAGAGCATGTGACTGCTGGGTCATGTCCACCATGGCAGGGTGCTGCTGCTGTGCATAATGGGTCGAGTACGCCTCTGGCGGGTATTGGGCATGTGGGGGCTGCTGGGCGGCAGCCATCATGTATGCAGCATGGGCATTGTGCTGGGGTGGAGGCACCTGCCAGGCAGCTGCGTTGGCTAGGTGGGCATGCTGTTGGTGTTGTGAGTCCATGGTCGACGTGTCTGTAGGTGTGTCTGCGGGGGTGCCTTGGCTGTGTCTGTATCTCGAGTCTATGTGCTTGTCGAGAGTGTGTGCGTGGGTAGCGTGTTGTTGTGTTGCGACGGTGAGGGTGAAGGTGAAGGCGAAGGTGCAAGGACAAGAAGGAAAAGAAAAAAGAAAAAAGAAACAGAGAAAAAGAGTCTCTTGGAGAAATGAAAACACAAAAGACAGTCGTGTCATGTGAGATGTGCATAGTGCGAGCTAGGAGGGGAATGGGTGGGTCATTCTGGAGTGTGTTTAATTCTCGACGCTATCGAAAGATGGCGCTCAGCGTGCGCGGTGGCTCTCGATCTCGCGCTGGCTATCACGCAGTTCGCTTTCAGAGTCAGCAAGGTGAGTCTCGAGCAGGTCCTTTTGCTCACGAAGTCCCTGCATGACCTTATCCAGCTGCCTCAAGGCATCGCGTTGTCGCTGGATCTCCCGATCCTGGTCCAGCAGCTGTCGGTCTAGGATCGAGGCATCGTCATTAAGCACCTGCTGCTGCTTGTATGCCAGCAAGTCCTGGAGTTCTCTTTTGGCTACCGTGGAATCTCCTCTACTGGACCGTGTGCGAAGCTCGGCCTCCTCGACCTGTCGCTTAATACTCTCCAACTCCTGTTTCAACCGTTCCTCCTGCGCATGGGTCTCTATTCAAGCAGGCAAAACCAGATATCCACCAAAGAAAAAGAAAAACAATGACGTTTAGTACTCATAGGCCATAACTCACATGGAAGCAAAGATCGCATGCGCCAACAACACAGTTGAGAACAAAGTTACGGCGTACCATGAGCTGCCTGATCCTTTTGATTCAGACGGCTGAGATAGTCGTCGGCCATAACATGGCCCTTCTGACTCGAGAACGCAGATTTTGTTGCAAACGAGAGGGGTACGGAGGGTCGTCCAGGCTGCTGGCGGATCTCATGAACTGCGTAGTTGTCAGACAAGGCATAGTTGGAGTCGCCCAAGAACGAAGTCCTAAGCGATCCTGGAAGGGTGGAGGGCACGCGCTTCCCAAGCCGACGACTGTTGAGGATGTGGAAAAACATGATGCACTGATCCTTCCCGATCTGAGGAGCTCCGTGTACGTTGACCAGTGACCATGCCGCATTGATGTCCTCCCTGGGGATCTGAAGTGCTTGATATAATTCCTCGAACTGACCCATTCGAACTTCGCCCGACGAAAGCTGGACGTTATTCTGGTAGATGCTCTCGTAGTTGGTGCGGTCCGAAGGGGCGATATACCAGTCAAAGTCATCGGATAAGTTGTTGGAGGATGCGACCGCTGTGTCGAGAGCAGAGATGGCGGTGTAGTTGCTCGACTGGCTCTGGCTGTACGATTGGGGTGGGGTCATGAAAGCGCCTGTAGGCTGTGGTTGCTGCGTATACGACTGGTTGTATCCCTGGTTGCCGCCTCCTCCGCCGCCAAAGTAGTGTGCTTTCGATGCTGGGATCAAGTGTTGCGGAAGTGAGGTTGGGATCTCTGCGATCTCGCCGTTGATCGACGCATACACGAAGCGAAGCGCCAGACAGAACTCGTCAAAGTCCATGTTGCCATCCTTATCGATATCGCAAATGTCCCTGTGGCCAAGAGCAAAATATCGGGTTAGAAGAGCTCCGTTTACGCAAGAACAGTCGACTTTTTGCGGAAGCAAGAAGGCATCCAAGCTCCCCATCTCGCCCAACCGCGTTAACGTACCAAATCTGACCAAGCTTAACCACATGCAATCCAGAGTTCATGAAAATCTGTCGTGCTTGGACACCTGAGGTAAGATAAATGCCAATGGAGACAGGAGCAAGTCAGAGGGAGTCATTGGAGGGCAGTTCCACCATCTTCGCGACTTTGGCAGAGCGAGGCAGAGGGTGTGTGTGCGCAAATGGTTCTCACCGGTGATGTAGCCCCCAGAGGGATTCAGGCTGGCGAAAATCTCGGCATACTTCTGCCGCTCAGCCTGTGACATGTCCATGGTGGAGGAGCGGGGTTGGATGGTATATGTGCTGTGCTGTGGTGTTGGGGTGCGTGAGAAAAGGGCGATGGATGGGAAGAGAAGAGAGAGAGAGAGATGGGAATGGGCGAAGGAGCACAGAAAACGAGACTGAGAGAGGGAGAGAGAGACAGAGCAGCAGAGCCTGGCCGTAACGTGCCTTTGAATCAAAGGACTGCTGTCGATCGAGAGGCTCTTTGTGGAAGGGCAAGGCAGCGCTGAAGCGGAGCGATGTGGGCGTGTGCCTTGCCAGTCTGTCCACCAGTCCAGCGCCGGCAGGTGGAGACCATGGCATTGTAGCGCGACTAGGACGTCCTTGCAGTGCCATGCCGCCAGGTGGGACACACGACGGCGCCCGGTCCTGGTGCCTGGTCCCTTGGTCCATGATCCATGATCGCAGCGGCAGTATCTCCAGCCATTTCGCTCACTGTCTAAATTTATCCCCCTCCAAGCCTGCACAGGATCTCTCTGCTCCTCTTTCACTCTCCACAGAAACGCCCATTCGACCCCAGGCGCCTTGCCATCTGGACTGCAGGAAAGCCGCATCCTCTCCCATAGACATGACCCTCGTCACCTTCTTCGGATGCGCCCTGACCGCCTACGGCCCCAGTCTGGCCATCTTCTTCGGATGCATCGCACCCAATGCCCAGCTGGTCATCCTCATGGTCTCGAGGTACCTGAATGCTTTTGCAGCAGCAACACACCCAGGGTGTCCTGGCGCCCAGTACCAGGTCGCCTGTCTAACGACGTCCTTTCTGTTTCTGTTCTCTTTTCTGTCCCCGTCCCCCACTGTGGGATCAGCGCATTCTTCTGGCTTCTATCTCTGCTCCTCGCCTCAGCAATATGGTTCATGGCCAAGAGTAGTCAGCACACCTATACCTCCACTATCATCTACACGGTCCTCCTCCAGGAACTCTTTCGATGGTTCCTCTTCCTTCTCATAAGGTAAAAAAGAAAAAGGCCCTCTTTTTTGACCCACCACATTTGCCCTGGACCAACAAATCAAGAAACTAACGCCCGCCTAAACCTAACCCACTCCCTCGTTTTAGCCGCGCAGAGAAAGGACTCAACATGGTGGCCCATCACCCAACCTCCAAATTCAACCGATCCGGATACGCCTTCGCCGCAGGACTCGGCTTCGGCCTGATGTTCGGCATCATCTCCTTCATCACCCAGCTCGTCCAGTCCCTCGGCCCGGGCGTCTTGATGTGTGTCTCATGTCCCAACCTATCGCTCTACTTTATCTCCGCACTGACAACCAGTCTCTTGATCCTCCACCACTGTGCATGGATGATGATCTCTTTCACTGGATTCACTCAGCGCTCCTACGTCCGTATCGTCTGGGTCATTGTGTCCCATTATGGCGCCTCCTATCTGACCTTGCTCAATTCCAGCACAACGGTCACTCTCGGATGCGCCTACTCTCTCGTCGCGAATGCAGTTCTGCTGGTCGCGTCCGTGATCATTGTGGTGGCAGACGTCAGGAACCTGTACTACAAAACGTCGTAAGTGGTAAAATAACTCCCCCCCCCTCTTTCTGTGTCATTAGTTCATAATAAACCCTGTTGTAGTCTATTAGATCTCTCCTGCAGTTTTTGCAGGGTTTTATTGTATCGTCTAAATGCTGTGAGTAAGATGAACTGCCGCCTTGATGAAGCGAGTACCTTCCTCCAAAACTGAATTCTCTGGCTGTGCAACATCCAATGATCCGTCCGTCTGCGTGTCCTGTTCTATACTCTTCAGTGGTGTAGTGAGAAGCTAAGGCAGAAGAAACAAAGAAAGGACGGGTCAGTCAATCGGAGCCACCGCATTTTTTTTTCCTACCAAGAAAAAAACGAACAATCTTTTGCAGTGGTATACCTTGAGTTCTTGCTTTCGCACTTGACCATATTGATCTCCTACTTCTGACGCTACTAGAGGCAGACCTCTGTAATCAAACACGCCCGTGGTCCTGAACAGCACTTTGCTTAAAGTGTGTGTAAAGGAGGATCCTAGTCCCAACTGAGCGGCAGCTGGTGCTGAATCCACCGCCGATGTTTCCTTGAACGAGAAAAAGCTAGGACATTGTAGCTTGTCAGCAAAGTGCAATTCCGATTGGCCCAATAACTCTGAGAGGAAGGGCGAGTCGACTCCAATGGCTGTACTCATTTCGCTCCGGAGTTGGATATCGGTGGGCTGGCCGAGCATCATAATGTTGGTAGAGACCTGCTTGTTGACGGTCTTGGCGCTCTTTATGCAGAGCAATCCCTCGTTATTGAGCTCAAAAATAATACGAATCGGACTGAGAGGCGATCCTGAAGTGATGGCACCATCCTGCTGTCTGATCGACTCGTCCAGATATCCAGCAGATGGGGTGTACTCCACCTCGATCGACTTGCTTTTGGGTCCCACTAATGGGAGTTTTGAGATGGTCTTGTAAAACGGAAGGCTGGGGGTTTGGAGCAAAAAGTACAGAGTCTGATGAGTTCTCTTGAGTCCAGCATAGTACTCGACGCCAAATGCAGCGTTTTTTTTACCTGTTGAAAAAGTAAGGTCGCTCTGCACCTTTGAGCCATTCTTGCAGTTCCATTGAATCAAATGATTCCGCGTGCGGTACACGAGCCAGCAGAGAATCCGTATCCCGAAAGAGCAGTTGGCCGTAATGCGCCTCTAACGTGACAACTTGGTTCGAAGATCGAGCACCGTCGACAAAACTCGTCAGATGTTGTGTCACACTCTCAAAGTCCTCAATGCTTGATGGGGTCGGATGAACCGGGAGGAAGGTATAGATGCGCTGCTTTGGGATTTCCGCTAGCTGAAAGGCAGGAACGGTAACTTTGATTGTTAGATACATCTTGAAGAGGTACTGTTGCATCCCAGTGCAGCATGAGCTTCCGACTTACCGCCCTCGTTTGACAGATGCGATGGAGCGACTTTCTATTCTCGTCTGCGGACATTGTGATGGAGTCAAATACAGGGAACAGGCCCAAAGGACTCAGCTCGTCGTCCTGGTTGAGCAACAATGATATTTCGCTTTCTAAAGGCTATAGATGGCGAGAGAATGCGTGTTAGCTCCGAGCATGGACTATTGCATGAAGGGTTGACCTGTTCTACAGTTATCAAAAAACAATACCTTTTGAAGCTTGAGGTCAAAGAGTCGCTTTGCTTCTTCCATATCCTTGTCCGATCTACCAGATATGACCAAGGTGTGGTCATTGCTTGCCGATACAAAAGTTCCTGATCTCCTTGCAATCTCTTCCAGTTCTGAGGGTTCCTTCATGACAAGACTCCTGTTGCTGAAGGACGAGACGTCCCAGGCCTCCTCTGTTACCGCAACTCTTTCCTGGATCCACGCCTTTGCATCCTGAATAGACTCTTTCGATCCGCGAATCGTATACGTTTCGTCCTCGATATTGATCGAAATACGGACCCCTTTCTCCTTCTCGAGTTGTCTTCGCGAAGCGCCGTCCGAGCCGAGGATGAAAAAGAGTTCCCGCCTGCTAGAAGGAAATTCCTCGGATTCACTGTAGGCTTCTGCTGCTGAGTAAGGATCTTCGACCACAGGTGGTGCATCGGATTTTGGGGCAACAACCTCGAGGTCCATGAGGAGCATGATCTGGTTGACGAGGACCGATTTTTTCCCGTTTGCTGGAATACTCTGTGCACGAAGAACGCCCTTGAGTTGGCCTACGTTGAAGGAAGATGCTACAGCGTCCTTGATCTTGTTAAACTCGTCGGGAGAGACTTCGCGGTTTGCTGGTCTGAGCGCAAGGACATCGTCCAAAGTAACTTTTGATTTGACAGAGGAGGAGGTGTTGGTGTAGAGGTCGTTGATGAGGTTCTTGGAGATGCTGTCGATGATGGTAGAGTCGAGTGCCTGTTCGGTCTTTGCAGTCCTCCTCCGAAGAGGCTTCTTTCCTGCAGCAGCTGACTGAGCAGCAAGAGATGTCCTAGAGGTGCAAATGGTTTGAATCCGGCTCCTGGCAAAGAGACTCCTCGTGAGGCTGTCGGCACCGATACCAGCTCTTAGCGTGGCAGCGAGCCGAGTGTTGTGGAGTGGGATCCTGCTCATGGCCGCCAAAGTGGTTCTGAATCAACAGCTGTGCTGGGTAAAAAGAAAAGGATCTGTTTTCAACCTTCGCTTCCATACCCGCTTTAAAATGCCGTAGGGGAAAAAACAAAGTCACGTTCTTTGCTTCCTTGCGAGGGCGTGGGCACAGCTCGCATCAGGCACGCATCAGGAAACACCGCTCGATGTTGGTCGCAAATTCATTGGAGCGGCAGCCCCAAACCATTCCAACTGCATCCATCTTGGCGCACAACTGAACCCGCATGCTGCAGGGTCAGGGCGTTGCTGCAGTTCCAGGATGTCGTGGGCGGATACGTGTAAGTGTTCCAGCGAGAGTCAGTTATGGCTGCCAAGAGGATAGTCGAACGGCAGCAGACAGTACAACGGTAACATGGATGACAACGAAAATGGTCGAAGATAATGGACGACGATGAATCCTTGAAGAACCACGGCCAACAGCGCGTATCCTACAGAACAGTCGGCGGCTTTCGTTGTGTCCTCTTTTGACAAAGATATCCGTCTTTCAACTATGCTCAACGGCGTCATTTCAGGGAGGTGGATCAATAGCCCAGCCCTAACATACTGTAATGGGTGTTATTACAGCCTGGCTCTGAGGCATCTATTTTTTTCGACGAGCACTATACTCTTGCTGACAGTGACTTTTGAAGAATAGGACTGGGACCGTGTACCTCCCAAGTTGTGAGAGCAATGGCTGACAGCGTGGGGCACACGGGGTGACTGGAAGAGCATGACATGTGGATAAGAAACTAATACATTAGCCGGGCTGTTTGAACTATCCACGGTGCATAGGCGGTCCGGCCATCAACACTCGGACGTGTTACCTTATTGCCTCCGTAGCCCAGTTACCGTGCAGCATGGTAGCAAGAGTTGATTTGAACATATCCAGCGGTCAAGATGGACTCTTGGGTCTTGAAAAGAGGCACTGAGTCTCATATAGGTGTGTGTAGTGGAGCAATTTTTGCGATAGTGGATGCTCAACCCAGGCTGTATCGAGTCTAACCAAGATATGGAGCTGTAACGCGCTTGTGAGACAAAGGGGGGGGTAAGTCGAATCATGGCGAAAGCGTCAAAAAACTACGCCCTAGGCACGAGCGTGTACACTGCAATACATATCGCCGCGCGTGTCTTTGAAATATACGCCACACCGAGAGAAACACTCCTTTCGTATACGCCGCGAACGTTTTTGAAGATTCTAACCGTTAATCGAAAGTAGAGGCAGTTGTGAAAGTATTCTAGGTATGCTCGTTCTTCAAATATGTTGACTACTCTGGGACTTAAACTTTCCACAGGACCGGGGAAGCCTTGTCCAGCCTTTAGATGGCCCCTGATACAGCACCCATTCGGAACATGGTTCCAGTGAGAGAGCACTTGTTGTTGCAAGAAGGTCATTCTTGCACGAACGTGCCTTCAAAAGTCAAGAGGGATAGCTAGTTGAGTTTGGGCTTCATCCTCGATGTATAAAAGGACTTCAAATCTCGCGTTTTTCATATCAGCATCATCCTCTTCCTCAACCACAACAAACCCACTCTCTCTCTCTCATCACATTTCAAACACTAAGGTTCGAAAGAAAACCAACTGTGGCTCTTTTGCGCGATATAAAGCATTTGCTGGACTTTGCTAATACGTCAGGCACACCTTTTCTAGTTCACTATGAAGGCCTTCACCATCATCCTGGGATTGTTCGCAGCTGTTGCCGTTTCTGATGTCGTTTCGGCTGGGGCAGACGTTGCTACCTGCGGGAACCACAGGGCAGTTCGATGCATTGGCCTTAAAGGAGATGCTTTCGAGGACACCGATGCGACGATGATGGCGCTCAAGAATTCGTTCAACGAACGCGTGTGCGGATGCCAAAGGGACAAGAGCCACCTCTATGTCGTTGCCGAGAACGATGCCCACTTTATTCAAATCATGAACGAGTGCAAGAAATTTGCCTACAGAGGCAAGACTTGCATCCATTAATCACGCAAATAAAGATTGTTCTCTTGCTGGAGTGGCGCTCATTGTGTGCTCCCCTTGAAGATAAACCTGTCGCTGCGCCATGGGGTGGGGGGATATATCAATGGTGAGCATAGATTGACCTGAGATCTCCGTGGATGCAATGTCAGCATCAAAAGCGGCATCACCGAGAGAACCCCCAGTGCTCGATTTCCCATTATCACCGCAAAAAGAGCGCATAGACGACATATCCGCTATGATAATCCGCGTCCATCAACTGCTTCGGCATACGCACCATACGGAACCCCTCCTTCTCTAATCGCTCCAGAAACGACAGGTGCACATAATCTGTCCGCAACTCCTGAGCCAGCAAGACCACGGTCTTGTCCATTCGCCGCATCCTCAAGCTTGTGCAGTCCCTTGCATTCTCTGCTGCAGTCGACAGTAATTCCTGCAGCTTGTCAAAACGGTCGCCTTGGCCATCTTTGAGCTGTTGCCGGACACGTTCTCGAACCTCGCAGAGCTGTTTGAGGGTTTGGACGAGTTTTGGAACAATGGACTCGTTATACACCACATCCGTGGCAACAATAAAGTCCAAGCCGAAGCCTCGTATCAGATCCTGGTCCAAATCCTGACCCCAGACAAGTTCTTGCACTTGAATATGACATGGCTTAGTTGTTGCCAAGTTGTTGCTTTGGCTGTTGGTACCGTTAGAATCCTCCAAGGCCTTCTTTTTCCTGGACCCTGCAGTGGTGGTACTTCCTGTGTGCATCGCCGCAGAGTTTGAGGACGCGTCCTGATCAAAATACTTCTTGTCCAGATTCTTGCGCAAGTTCTTGACGAGAAGAGGCAGGACAGCTTTTTGATCGGTGAGAAGCAAGTCCTGACAGAGCTCTGCCATCACGATCCCGAGCAATCCACATCCAGAACCCAGTTCTAAAATACTGGTCTCTGCGGGATCAAATACCAAATGCTCCTGTCCTGCTCCTTCCTCATCCTCGTCCTCGTCCTCATCTTCAGAATCTATGCCGTCTTCAGAGGCCACCTCATCCTCGCTCTCCTTATCATTCTTCAGATATTGGTCCGTATTGCTGTTGCGATCGCCATCCAAGACACTGTCATTGACCGCAGCCACACGTGGATGTTGAATCGATGCATCCTCCCTAAGTGTCAGAGCACCGTCTTCTGCTACAGCCATTCGCTCTGCCTGCTCTTCCAGTCTCCGGATCTGCTCCCGTTGAGCCTGCAACCTACTCTGGGTTTCCGACTGCTGCTGCCGCTGCTGCTGATGCGATGTTTTCCGACTTGTGCGCGCTTGGTGACGGTAGCATGTTCTGGAGAGGCTCTTGATGGACAGCATGAACTTGGCCATCAGAATACTCGAGTCCCAAACAACAGTGCCGGTCTGCCCTGGCTGAGAAAGCGTCGAGAGCGACTGGTGGATGACAACTGGCTTTTTAGGTTGCGGCGTGGCTACTCTGACAGGACTTCCTGGTCCGGATCCAGATCCTGTTCGACTTGACTTTCGACTGCCCAGCAAGGCTCTAGCGGCCGGATTCTTGGGCTTGGACACATTGTTGTTGTTGTTACTCAAGTTGCTGCTGTTCAATCCAGACTCATTCACCCCTGCTGGCACTGTAGCCGAAAGTGGCGATTTGGAGCCAGTTGGTGTTGAAGGCGAAGCTGGCATGCCAAATGTCTCGACCATGCCTAAACTGGATTCAGGTCTTGGTTCGGAGGCTTCACCCTCCATGAGCAGATCGGTGCATTCTGCTGATGCTGTACTCGAGCTGGGAAAGTACGACCCTGTCTGCGAATCAGGCCGCGATCCTGGTCGGCTGACGGTGGGTGAGGGTGCGGGTGTGAAATCAAGCTCGACCTCGAGGCGCGAGGCTTGTTGCGAGACTGATCTGTTGTGCGCCCACGGTGCATCCGCCGTTTCGGTTGTGAAGAGTGAAAAGACTTCTTCGTAGGGGTCCTTAACGGTGACAGAGTCTGGGATGGAGAGAAAGAAGCGCGCAGCCATGACGCGCAGAATGTCGATTACAATGGGTGTATGTGTGTGTGTGCGTGTGTGGCGAACAGGAGATGGAAACAGAGAACGCTGAAGCGAACGTCAAATTTAAGTTCTAATCTAACCTTTAAGCTTCCTGCACATAGTTTCCTATTCAGCAGAAAAGGTAGTGACAGAGGGTGAGAAAGAGAAGAGAGGATCGTTGGGCATTTGCGTCGATTACACTTTATCAGCATCGATGATGATCCACACATACCTGGGAAAGCACCTTGCCGGCCATTCAACCTGCCTGTCCACCACCCATTCACGTCCGCTGTACGGTCCACGATCTCGATGCGGTCGTCCTTACGGAAGCTGAGATCCCCTTCCTGCTGAGCATCATAGTCATACAGTGCAACTGCCATCTTCAACCCAAGGCGTTTGGGGACAGGGGGAGGTGGCCCTTTATGAATTGCCTGCGCCTGCAGGCCGTTGATTCCCGCGTTGACACTGTTGACCGCGTGCGATGTTGCGGCAGCGGCAGCCGTGGCGGCTATCGTCCCAGAGATGGAAGGCGCCAGGTGAACATGAACGTTGGATGGTGGTTTGAAGCGGGAGGCAGCCCCTGCGACTGGCTGTTGGGAAGATGTCGTGGTGCCACTCAGCGCCGCGTTGTAGGCCGGGGGTGGGGGACTCGTTCGAGGGTTTAAGCTTGTCGAGGCTGCCCCTGCCTGCCATGGCTTTGGTGTTTCATGGGCCGCACCCGTCTGCCACGGTTTGGCACCAGCTGACAATGCGCCGGATTCCCAAGGCTTTGACCCCGCTGCTGCACCGCCCGTCTGCCATGGCTTGGCTGCTGGTGCAGGCGGTGAATAGCCTCGGGGTTCGTTAGGCATAGCCGCTGGTGCTCCATACGCTCCTGGTGCTGGGTCTGCATCATGCGAGGGTCGACCGTACTTGCTCGTGTAGGCTAGATGTGTGTGGGCGCAGAGAGGAGTTAGATATCATGAGAGGTAACAAGAGGTCCGGTGATAGATCTGGTATATCTAACTTACTAGCCGTAACAGATCTCTTGGTGATGAGCTCCACAGACTCGACAGTGGCTTCAGTCTCTGGCTTCCTTGCTTCGTATCCTTGTATCACATCCCTGGAGAGATCGAAGTATCCGCTTCCAGCTAGAGAACCCATGCGATCCAGCATAACGTTGTAGATATGAAGTTGCAAGTAGAAAAATGACTGAAAGATGGGTTCGATCAACTGAGATTTGTAATAAAAGAAACCAGGGAGCTCCTCGCGCAGAAGGCCATTGAGTCCCTCGTAGTCAGAGGTGGCGACCTCCAGCTGCGACTCCAGCTATGATCAGAGGATGGAGCGAATGATGTCAGTTGAATTCGCGGGTAAAGTATACCCGTGTGTGGTTGAGAGCACGACAATGGCAGAGACACCAGCGTACCTTGTAGATCTGCTTTTCATCGCTCAACGTTCTTTCCTTCTTGTCCTGCAGTTTCTTCAGAGAGATGCGGAAGCGATCATAATCAAGCAACTTGTGGTCGCGCTTCGTGATTGTCCTGCGAATCAGCTTCATGTTGTTCTGCAACTCCTGTAGCGGTCGGACAACCGTGAGCTCAAGTTTGTCCTACCAACATGCAAGTCATAGCCGTGCGCATTCGATTTTCAAAATGTGAGCAAAAGGGATGGACGGCCGTTGAACTTTGAAAGCAGGGCGTCGGTCATCCGCAGTGCACGCCGCGTAATCACTTACCACCTCCGGCAGTAGAGTGTCCCTCATCTCTCGCATGACTGTTTGAAAGCCATCGACCGCCTGTACCGACTCTGCGGCAGTCTGCACTCGCCGAGGGGTCACCTCGCCACTAGGCATAGCTAGTGCAGGATCATATACCTCTGCGAGAATGATGCCAAACTCTGCTTGGTGGTTTAGCATTGCTGTATCGTCGATGAGGCAGGTGGACAAAAGAGAGACGAAGCTAGGTTTAACTTGATAGATCTTTGTAACGAATGACGAAATGACGAGCGCAAGAGGTAGTGGCCACGCAGGTTTGGTGATGATGCCCTTACCAGTAACGTTATCGCGGTATTTGCAGACATCGTTGAGAAAGTTGGCAATGACTTTCTCGCAAGTCGTGAACTTGTTGTTGAGCTCTATGAATTCCACATCCTTCGTTTCTAAGTGGCCATGGGAGACAAGTGTTGCATGGTTGTGCAGTTGAGTATGCGTGCCGCATCATGAACAAGTGGAAGCCAAAAGAGAGACTGGCATTGTGGACGAAGGCAACGAGTTTGGTGGAACCTACGATCGCGAATCCCGGTCTTTGTCGAGAGTGTGTGGGGTAGTCGAGAGACAGCCTTGGTGAACCCCTTCCTGTCGAGGACACAAAGGTGTGAGGGGAGAAGCAAGAGTTAGGCAGTGGTGGAAGACAAGGGCGGCTGGAGACGTGGGGAGATTGGTTTTTGCGGTTGCGCAGACGGATAGCGGATCGAGTACTTGCCAGCTCATATTCTTGTATCTACGGCGTAGTGAATGCTGGCTGCGGGTGAGAATGAAGAGGCGGTGTGTTGTGAGCGAAGAGGTTGAGGGAGGAGAGCAGCGCGGGTGGATGGAGAAGTGGAGTCGAGTTGCAATGGAGTTGAATTGGCGACAGGTAGCACGGAAACAAGGCCAGAAAGAAAAAAAAAAAGAAACGCATGTGTTTGTCTCGGATTCACGAACTGTGGCACAGTCATACCCGTATGTCACGTTGTTTGCATTTGTCCCTTGTCCTCCCTCCATTCACCCATCACCCTCCTCTCTCTCTCGTCTCTCCTCCCTTCTTTCATTCTTGTCAGCATCGTTTTTTCTCCCCGTCTGTATATACCTTGCTTGCTAGTGCGCCTCTCTCATCGCTCACAGGCCATCGCAGTCTCGCCCATCACTGATGTCTATCTTGAACAACAACCCCGCCGCCGTCGATGCTTCCCCGCCTGAACTGCTCTTGGACCACCACGTCAAGTACATCCAGGCTCTCGACACTGTAATCCCTTCTCTCCTGCTGGAATCTGCTTAGCCACACTCGTCATCCAACACGCTGCTACTCCCGAACCATCTGCTGCTCGAATGGGTCTTGTCTCTAATACCTGTTTGCGCCATCCCACTTGTAGAAAAAGAATGACCTCGAGTACTGGCTGACGGAACACCTTCGCGTTAACGGTCTCTACTGGGGAGCCACCGCTCTTCAAATCCTTGGCCATCCTAACGCATTGGACCAGGAGCAGATCGTAGAATACCTGGTCAAATGCCAGCATGACAATGGTATGTTCAAAGGACGGGACATATCGCCACTCTATCGGCGAACATTGCCCTGTGACGTAATAATGCTTTCAACACGACTTAAACGATGCGACAAACGTGTCTTTGTTTGTAGGTGGATTTGGCGGCCATATCGATCATGACCCTCACATTCTCTCGACGTTGAGTGCGGTCCAAGTCCTGATCACATACGACCGTTTGGATGCCATCAATGTGGACAAGGCCGTCGATTGTACGTACAAGCACACTGTTTTCTCCTATCAGAGCCAAACAGTTCTGTTTGGTGGTTTCATTTCATATATTGGTACTTCTTTGTGGATGAAATAGCTGGACTCACACAAGGACTGACGGCGAATGTATATGGCTTCTTTAGATGTTGTTTCTTTGCAGAACGAGGATGGTTCATTCAGCGGCGATTCCTGGGGCGAAGTCGATACACGTTTCGTCTTTTGCGCAGTGATGTGCCTCAATTTGCTGAAGCGATTGGACGACAAGCGACTGGACATTCAAAAGACGATCGAATACATTGTGCGCTGCCGAAACTTTGATGGCGGGTTTGGTAGTTCACCAGGAGGCGAAAGCCATGCAGCTCAAGTGTATGTTTGCGTAGGAACATTGACAATCCTGGGCGCGTTGAACCACGTGGATGCGGACCAGCTTGGTTGGTGGCTCAGTGAGAGGCAGCTTAAGAACGGGGGTCTGAATGGTCGACCCGAAAAACTGGAGGACGTGTGCTATTCATGGTGGGTCCTGAGCAGTCTCAGCATGCTGAAGCGATCGCACTGGATCGATGCGAACAAGTTGACAAATTTCATTCTAGAGTCACAGGTAAGAGGATATCATTGCATTTCTCAGCATTGGATAGACCGCATCATACAAAAGATGCTGATGGTGATATGGTGAGCAAACTGCGGGCAAAGATATTGATATGTTTCCATATATACTTGTATAGGATGCCGAGACTGGAGGCATTGCAGACCGACCTGGAAACATGCCGGATGTATTCCATACTAACTTTGGCATCTGCGGGTTGTCCTTGCTCGGGTATCCAGGACTCGTGGCAGTGGATCCAGTGTACTGCATGCCACGCCATGTCATCCAGAGGATTGGGCTCACGGACAAGCACTAGGAGGAAGAAAGGCAGCCCAATTTCAAGCATCGAAAAGGATCATGTACATAGCAGCGCGAATAAAACTGGCCGCAGGGCTGGCAGCAAAGCAACGCACGAGTCACTGTGTCTTGAATGCTTGGTTGCCCGGAACAAAGGAATGTGTGTGCCTGTCCGGCAAAAGGCTCTTCCCGCGCAGCTGTTCCCTCGCATCTGTTGGAAGCGAGGGCAAATGACGCACAGGAGGATAAATCAAAGTTTAAAATCTGCGAGTTTCTCTCGTCTTTTCTCTTCACTCTTCCACCTCCCACCACAAAAACACCTCAACACACTCACACACACACACACACACACGCACACACGCACACACGCACACACGCACACACGCACACACCCCTCCTCCACACGCCCGCACGCCTCCACCCTTCCCTTTATACCGACAACGCACACCATGTCCTCGACACCTACACCGGATCAGATCCCTATCGAAGAACAGCCGGTGCTCGAGGCGCTTGTCTCCATCAAGCACCGCCTAACAGCCATCAAAAAGGACCGCTCCCGCTTCATAAAGACCTCTACCGTCACAGGACTCTATGACGAGCTCTCCGTACAGCTACAGAAACTCGAGGAGGTCAGGAGTGCGAGCACTTCAACCATCTGGGGCTACAAGAACAACGTCAACAGTATCCTGGACGACGTCTTTGTGATTCTGTCGCTGTGCTTCATGGCTGTCGGCAAGACCAAAGAAAGTCCCGCGACCTACGTACAACTGCTGACCATCAAGGTAAAAAAAGGAGACCTGGGAAAACATGGAAAAAAGAAAAAAAAACGTCCTTTGCTGTTGCCATTGCTGTTGCCATTGTCAATGTCGAGGCACGAGAGCGGCCATTGTCATCGCACATCAAGTCCATATATACGCGAGACTGACACTTATTCATTCTTGCGTGTTTCGGTGTAATGTAGCAATGTCTGTTGGGTCTGCAAGAGTCTGGAGTCTATGCTGTTGGTAAACGCACAGTGCTGTGGCCCTTCTGATACGATGAAAGAAAAGAGCTCTTTTGCATGAATCTGACCAACAGTCCTCTTCATATTATGCATGTTCTCGGCACGTCCAAATAGAGGACTTGAAGCAGTATACGGACAGACTGCAGGAGCTGGAAAACTTTATCCGCGTGGACGAGGCAAAGTCTTCGATACCCGATATCCAGACGAGGATCCTTCGCCGCAAACTGGACTTTAACAGTAACGTTCGCTTGTGCTCCTCTCTTTTTTCGCATAGCTATGCTCATGCGCATATGGTGCATACAGACCATTGGCGGTTTATTAATCCGTATGTCTCGTTTCTCTTCTCTTCAGACAATTTATTGAATGAACTGCAAGATGCAGCAAATTCCATTTCACCAGAGCTCACACCCATCCACAGGAGATTGGTCCAGCTCAGGATTGAACTTGCAACACTGGCTTCGAGACCCACTTGGAGGGCCTCTGATATCCATCACATTCAGGAAGAACTTCGTGAGATTGAGGCCAAGCGGTCGGATGGCAAGTTTCTGGATGGGCACGGTAGCGTCGTCAGTGGTCAGGCAGCTGTCATTGGACTGTTGGAAGACTGCTACGATGATTGCCACAATCTACTGGCAACCAAGGAACGAGCTCCCAAGGCTTTACAGGACGTTTTCCGGCGACTGCAGTCGATCAAGATGGATTTGGAGAGACTCGTCTTGACCCAGCGCTGGACGCTGAGGGAAACGGATCTGTGGCAGTATCAAATGCAGCTGAACGAGATCAGCACGCTGAGAAAGAATGGCAAGTTTGTCGATCGGGAGGGTAATGTGGAAGAAGGACAGGTAAGTCGGAACGGGGGCACGTTATTCGGCGATCTAGCGGATCTTGCACGAAGTCTTGCCAGTTGTTTGGACATTGACCCTGTTGGTTACACTCCTCATCCACATAGGCATTGCTAAACTTTATGTTGCACAAGTGTTACCGCCTTATCTACGTTTTGCTTTCAGCATCGGAGCCGATCGCAGAGGCATTGATGCCGATCCATAATCAACTGTTGACAGTTCGCCGATGCTTACTTGAGGTCAAGAAATGGGGTGGTGACTTTACAGGTATGATTCCAGCTTGCTATATCAAGATGCGTGTCCGAGGTCTTGGGTCTTGTGTCATCTTTCATACTAACCCGTCACCTTCTCTTGATTTTGCCGTCTACAGTCCGCGATCTGTACCCATATCAGATGAAACTGGCTTCGATGGACAACTTGCGCGTGGATGGCAAGTTCTTGGACAAGGACAGTGAGATCCCCGAGGGCCAGGGTATTTGCAATTCGCTTCTGAGTGAATGTTATGATATCCTTTACGAGTTGCAAGAGTCCGTAGTAGATGAGGGCTCAGAGAGTGGTGGCGATGAGGAGGAGGAAGAGATCGAGACTGAGCTTCGCGGATCTAAAAACTTGGATGTCATAGTTTGAGTTGCTATTCTCGTTTTATATTATTTTTAATTAAAGAAAAAATGATTGTGTACAAAAACACAACTACGAGGTCTCTCAACATCATCCTGCTTTTGCACTGGCCACTCCTTTCTGTGTCAGCTTCAATAGCTGCCCGCTCGTTGTTGTCATGCTATAGGGCGTTAGGATGAGATGGAGGGAGGAATAGGATTGTTATGAATGGTTACATGCAAAGGTTCAACACACCATGTTTTGTATAATACAAATAATACCTTTGAACTCGCCCACTTCCGACCAGATCATGAATATGGAATTCGTGCGGAAGAAAAGAGCCTCGCAACGGCTTGGCCACCACCGCCTATATAAGTTCGATAGATGACCCCCAATCCAGATATGTGTCAGTTGAAAGAAAAAACAGGCAAATACCACACACCCCAGAGCGCGTCAGACAAGGTTTTTGGTAGAGGATATGTATCTTACGGAGGTCAACATGTCTCCAAACATCTGCCGCTTGATCATCCTCAAGATCTCGAGCCGTCCTTTCAAAAAGTGCGTGACAAACAACCCGCCTTGTCGAATCGCAAATCGGTAGGCGACATCATCCGAGACACGCTCTCGACGACCTGAGGCTGCGGTGATGGTCGTTGCGGTGGCTACGGGGCTATTTCCTGTCGGGACTGCGGCGGCTGAAGAAGCGGACGACGTCTCTGCTTTCACGGCCTTGGCATGTTCCTGATTCGTGGCTGAGATTAGTTGGTTCAGAGCCGAGTGGCCGGTCATGGTGGCAGAGTGGCCTCCAGATGGACTACCAGCGGTTCCACGTCCAGGGGCAGGCTGGTTCAAATTGACGAGGTGTGGGTTCGCGGGCGCCGAGAGACTTCGATTCAAGAGCGAATACCGGATCAGGGTCCTGTTGTGTAGTGTGAGGGCAAAAAAAAAAGTCCAACAGGAGCGATCAATGACGAGCTCATGAAGCAATGAATAACACACACATATTATCTGCCAAAGGATCTTACGTGATATCTTGGTCCGTTGCTCCGATAGCCGCCTGAATGTTGGAGTGCTGGATCGAAATCTCCATACACAGTCCGCTGGTCACTAACTCTTGAAAGCGGTCGAAAATCTCCCCTCCCGATCCTTGCGCAGCGACAGTTCCTGCTGCTGCTGCTGCTGTTGTTGCTGGCGATTGAGGGAGACACTTCGATGTCAGGGCAGTTCTCTTCTTGGGTCGTCCTGATCCCACATCAAGATTCCCGGAGCCTTCTTCCAACTTGCGCTTAAATGCCAGTGCAGTAACAGATGCCTGCTGCTGCTGTTGATGCTCTTGTAGATCCTGTAGATACTGTTCTTTGGCCTGTTGGATCTGCAGAACATAGTCGCTTGTGAGCATCACTGCAAACTCATCTGAACCTGTGCCACCTAGGTAAAACTTTCGGATCGTTCCTTGCTGGATCAGTTGTGCCTAAAGTAAAAAAGTTTGACAGGCCGATTACCGAAAAGACATATGAAACGACAGATTAGACAATCATTGCAGGGGTTATCCTATGGCAGGCATCGAGTTCTGGGCGAGTCTTACGAGAGTGCGGTCGACTGTGGTATGGTCTTTGGTGATACTGTAGATCTGATGGATCATGCAGACTCGTGGAAAGACTTTGCGCTGTTTGACGCGGCTTGGTTGCAGCAAGTTGAGCAGGTAGTAGATGGCGGAAAGAGTATCCTTTGGAGGATCACCGGCCAAAGTGGCCTGAGAGACAACTCCTGCTGATGCTGTTGATGCCGGCGATCCTGTGCGAGTACCTGTGCTTAACAGTTGGTGGCGATGTTGCTGAGTGGAACGCTGAGGTGTCCGGGTCGGTGTTGCGGCCATGGGGGGTGGGCTTATAGGTCGATCCTGACAGTGTCGCTATGCGGTGCTTATTCTTTCGTCCTTGGTCCCTGGCATGGGATCCATAGGAGATGCATGGAAAGAGAGAGAGCGTCAAATGAGAATGGGTGCAAAGCACCTGTGCAGACGACCCTGCGCTTTGAGCACTGAGCCACGAATTGCGCCCATTTGCACACTCCCCTCTATAATTGCATGCCACTGTAATTCTTTTGTTGTGCGCTTTGGGATCGCCGCTGATCGCCGTCGCCACTGGCTGGCTTCGCCCGGGGCTATCGGGGGGCCCTGTCGGCAGCCCTCGGGATCTCACCGGGTGGGTGGCCAGTGCGCGCTGTGCTCCGAGCTGGCATAAGTGAGGGCAAGCGACATGTCTCAACGGGGGCTGGCATAACACGAGTGGTCACATTCGGGTCCTATAAAAAGTTGTTTACTCGAATGGCTCCAAAATCATTCTTTCGTCTCGACCATCCAAATCATTGACGCAGCCATTACAACAACCACCTCCACTTCTTCCCACCTTGGCAGCAATCTCCCAGTCTCTCTCCTAAACCCACAGCCACCAGCTTCAATAATGTCCGCACCATCAGAGCACAAGAACTCGCCATCCGAGGAGGACAAGAACAACATTATCCTCGCCGCTGCTGCCAAGGGCGCCGGCCTTGCTCTGGTCGCTGGCGGACTGGTGGCCATGACCGGTGCCCGCTACTCCCCGACCTACAAGACTCTCACCCGTCCCATGAAGGCTTTCCTTCTTGGCTCCGGTATGTCCCAGATCTTCTTCCTTGTCCTCCAGCTCTTTTGAAGGAGAGAAGGCTGACCCTCTGTTCGTTTTTTTTTCAATCTTCTCGTCGTTATATAGGTGTTGCTGCGACGTCCATCCTCTTTGGTGATCACGCCAGAGTTCAATACGAAGATCGCCAACTGCTCCGTCATCTGGATCAGGAAGCTGCAGACGCTGCCCGCGCCGAGATCCGTGCTCAGCGAGGTGTCATGGCCGAGATCAATCATCAGATCCGTGAGAACAGGAATATGGTCGTCGGTGTCTCCTGGCTGACCTGCATGGGCGGTTCGTTGCTCTACACATTTTCAAAGAAGGGCCTCACCACAACTCAGCGCATCGTCACGGCTCGTATGTATGCTCAAGGATTCACCATCCTCACCATGATGGCGGTCGCAGCCTTGGAGTTGACAGATGCCCCCCAACCAAAGAAGGAGATCATCACCGATCAGTGGAAGGCCATCTTGGCCAAGGATAACCAGGGCAACTATATCGTCAAGGATACAACCACCCCAGCCCGTGCCTCCACCGACTCCTCGGCCGCTGCTGCTTCACTCTCCTCTGCATAAAGAATGACCTCCTTCACCGGTCGACATTTTTTTTCTCCTCAATACCTCCTGCATTCTCTACTCCTCTCCAACGCATTCTTCCCCTATCATCCACCTCTACACCCTCAGTAGACATGAGTACTCTCAATGATCAAATATACAACAGACACAACAGACACAACAGATATCAACTATTTTTTCTTTGACACGGACTATATATATATAACAATTCACTCTGGAAGGGAAAACCTTAGAGCTTGGAACCATTGTCGAGGATCTGGGCACGACGAGCCTTGATGGCCTTGTCCTTCTCGCGAATGTCGTCACCACGCATAAGCTCAAATCGGGCCAACTGCATCATGTGCACCTCATCAGGACCATCCGCAATACGGAGTGTGCGAGCTCCAGCAGCGAAACGGGCCAAGGGGAAATCTTGACTCACACCAGCGGCTCCATGGGCCTGGATCGCAAGATCAATCGTGCGCTGGAGCATCTGAGGGACCATGACCTTGGCCATGGCGATATCGCGCAAGGCACCCTTGGCATTGATCTTGTCAATCTTGTCCGCTGCTGCAAGGACCATCAGACGAGCAGCATTGATCTCAATACGGATCCTGGCCACATCAGCAGCGACAGTGCCATGGCGCGCCAGAACCTTGCCAAAAGTGCGACGCGAAGGGTCTGTGACACGGGCGATCATGCAGTCCAAAGAACGCTCTGCCATGCCAATAGCACGCATACTAGGTTGAAATTTCAAGTTGAAGAGCGTTGAGGTTAGCAACGGCTAGCGAAATAGACACTCATTGATCACAAAATAGAACCTCCTCAAAAAAGATGATCATGCTCCTACCAATGATGAATACGACCGGGTCCAAGGCGTCCCTGAATGACCTCGAATCCACGTCCCTCACCAGCAATGATATTGGAAACAGGAACCCTGACGTTGGTGAACTTGACCTCACAATGTCCCTCGGGGGCATCATCGTATCCAAAGACCGTCATGGGTCTCACGACCTCGACACCAGGGGTATCGGCAGGAACAATCACGATCGACTGTTGTCTGTACTTGGACTCGTTCTTTGCGTCGCTCTTGCCCATGACCAGGTAAACCTTGCAGCGAGGGTCACCAGCGCCCGAGATCCACCACTTGAGTCCGTTGATGATGTAGTGGTCGCCGACACGCTCGATCTGTGTCTCAATGTTGGTGGCATCCGAGGACGAGACCGCCACTTCGGTCATAGCAAAGGCCGACCGAATCTCGCCGTTCATGAGCGGGACGAGCCACTTTTGCTTTTGTTCAGGAGTACCGTACTTGGCAAAGACTTCCATGTTGCCGGTATCTGGGGCGGAGCAGTTGAGTGCCTACATGTACATTGTGAAGAAGGATGAGCTAGTCAGAAAACGACTGGCATGGGAAGAGGAAAGCAAGCGTCCAGCGGCTTGTTATTTCTTGCATTTACCTCGGGTGCAACGCGAGGGCAGCGACCGGTGATCTCGCAAAGTGTCGCGTACTCGAGGTTGGTCAAGCCGGGACCTTCGGGGTAGCTCTTGGGCAGGAAGAGGTTCCACAGACCCAGAGACTTTGCCTTGGCCTTGAGCTCGGCCATGATTGGGGGGACAGTCTAAGCGGAGAGGGAGGTGGCAAGCAAGAAGTAAGAATCCTGAACCCGTAGGCTGCTTGGGTTCCGAGCGGATAAAAGAACAAGATGATGTAGTACCTTCCAGCGCTGGTCGCCGGTGCCGACCTGGCTCTCGTAGACCTCCTCGGCTGGAAGACAGTCGTTCTAGTGATGAGGAAATGGGTAGAGTCAGTTGTGGGGAACGCGCTTTCAGGTAGGCCGGGCGGTGGACGGTGGGTGCACGAGCCGGTACCTCGACAAAGTCAATGAGCTTCTTCTGCAGCTCCTTGCAGCGAGGCGAGACGTCAAAGATGGATGTCATGGTGGGCAGCGAGCGAGAAGGAGAGACGGGATGGATGCGAAATGCGGGCTGGGAAGGGGTGTGCAATGAAGACGACGGGTGGATGTGTGGGAGAGCGAGAGGGAAGGCAAAGGGAGCGAGAGGGCGCGAGTCGAGAAGAGAGGAAAGAGGCGGCCTGGCCTGGGTTTAAAGCAAAAGGCCACGGCAGCATGGCCTGCATATCTTCCACATCGGCTCTCCGGCTGAGGGGAGCGCTTCCCTCGCTCTGTGCGTTCCCCTCGATCGTATTTTGCGCTCCACACACTGAGCCGCTGTGATCCAATCGAGCGCCTTTCCGCTGAGCGTCAGAAATTCGCACTCCAAGCTAGGTCTCCGCTGGCGCCGATCTGTCCTCGCTGGTCCCCGGGGTCATGAGCGCGGCTCTCCGTGGTCCAGTAAGCCTCCTCGACAAGCCAAACTGACTTGCTCCAGGGGTACTCTTCAGAACACACACAATGATCGAAAAGCGCCCGAAATATGAAGCACTCCAAACACACACACGCCCCACACACACACACACACACATACACACACACACGCACTCACACATATACTCGCCAACGGGCTACCTTTTGTTGAACAAATTCACACCATTAAGCATTTCACCCGGAGTTCACTACAATATATGTACACAGTTGTATTCCAAAGTCCCGCTTTTTTGGTCCGATCAAGTGCAGCGGTCCGCTATGCGTGTTCCAAGCAACGGGATTCTTGATATAGCAGCGTATCAACAAAAGGGTGCCCACCACCAAATGACTCCTCCAACTCATTATGGATGTACAGGCTTGGCCCGATTGGGGTCCCGGTCTACGGCGTATAGGTCCTGTCAGGTTGCATGAATACATTGAAGACAACATCCTTACACATCCAGATCCTCATCTCCATCGGCGTCGCGTCCTGTAGAAGAAAGTCTCATTTTCTTGGGCGGCCGCTGGTCCAAACTCTTGGTGGATTGACCTGCGAGTTTTTGTTGTTTCATCAATCTCCGGTTTGCAGAGGATGAGGATCCAGGAGCGGAAGAGCTTGAGGTGGGGCCAATACTGGCAGTCGAGGAAGATGTTTTCAGGTTCGGGCGCTTGTTCATGGAGAGTGAAGGTGGTCGTTTCGACTCGTCCTGTGATGATTCCGGGTCCGCATTCTCTTTGATTTGAAGGGCCTAGTTGAAAAATAACAATACCGACGTTTAGTCCTAGCCTTTCTACTAGACATCATATCCGGATAGTTGGAGGAGTCTGGATCATTTTTTTATTGTACCTTGGTGAAAGTTGTGGATGACATGGAAAAGAGTCGGTCCGATTCCGAGTATTTGATCCTGCTCTTGTCAGACTTTGTGTTGATGTATCCGTCAAATCCTCGGATAATGTTGCCACCGTGCTGAGTGTCTTCCAGGTATGAGCCCTCGAATGCATAAATGCTGTTCTCTAGTCCAGCCTGTAAAAGCAGTATGAAGGAGGAAGCGTAGGTGTGTGGGCTGAAGAGTCAGTGGTGAAAGCGTTTGGTACATTACTATTGTCCTGTCTCGACATGTATCGTTGATTACCAAGTTGCGATCGACGAGTTTTTTGCGGGTCATCAGCTCGTTGAGCTCATTCTTGGCGTCATTGTACTGCTTGATTGTTGGCTTCTCTTTCTAGCAGGAGTCAGGCACTAATGAGTTTGTGGATTATCCTTGGCCACACATCCAATTCTCTGCAGGAGCCAAATGGCAAGATTGCTGCTTACAGGCACGTCAGGCATGATGCTTGTTCCCAAGGTGATTCGACCGTGTGGAGCGTTTGGCTGTTCTTTCCGTGTGTGAGAGAGAGTGTGCGTGTGTGTGTGCGTGTGTGCGTGTCTGTGTTGGCTGTCTTGTCCTTGTTCCTGTGCTGTGGTGGTGGTTGATGCGCAAAATGTGTTTGTGGAAAGTCAGAAAAGTCAAAGCAGACACATAACGAGCACTCTCGTAAGCCAGTCACCTAGCAGCGCCTTTTCGTTCGCTCTGTTCGACTTGCCCTCTCTCCTTTCCCCACTGACCCTGTGATTGACCTCTCTTTTCTCAACTTCATGACCTCCACCGCCACATCCTCCTCACACAAGCCCATATCCGGCGTGAAGAAACTCGTCCAACGAACAAAGAAAATGCGCTTCCCCCGTCGTGCCAACCAATTCCTGCAGATGCAGGACGACAATGGCTACTCTGCAGGCCAGTTCATGGCGCCCAACCCACAGAGTAATAAAACGCATGCATGTGCCGCTACTAAAGGACACACACACATACACACACGCCTTGCACCTGGCTAATAACGCCTTTTCTCGGAACAGTTCCATGGAAATCGATTATGCTCGCTGTCGTTCTCTTTATCATCGGTGCTGTGGGTCTAACAATCGGAGCGTTGCTCAAAGTCGGCGTTATCGTCAGTCCAGTAAGTAGCAACCGTCTTTGTGGCACCCCATAAGACTCTCATTTCCAACCAGATACTCACCTCGGCATGCCATTCTCAATGGCTGCATTTACAACTTGTAGGATTGGCTAGACAAAGGAACACCGCTGCTAGTACTTGGCGCACTCTGCTTTATCCCAGGTATGCGTTGTCTGCAGCATCACTTGTCAATCAGCAGGGTGCAGGCATTCACACTGATAATATATCATGACACTTTCGCGGATTTAGGAGCATACCATGTGGGCCTCGCCTATTACGCATATCAGGAATACGAAGGATACTCGTTTTCTCACATCCCCGATATGGACGACTGATGTGCTCGCCAGACCATTTTTATCTTTGTACAATATAAACATCATGTCTTCAACGGTTCTACAAGAAGGAAGGTGGTATCCTCGGCGGTGCTTGGCTCATTCGAAAGTGCGATATTACAGGCGAATGAGGTTCTTCAACCTCCACCTCTGACGCTGCTGTGCACGAAAAGACTAGCATCGACTCATCCTCCTCATTGATCCTTGAGTGATTGAAGCGAACGTACGCTGATGGCTCCATCGCTGGGTCATCACCCTGTACCTCGTCCTCGTCCGCAAATGCCCTCATGAAGGACGTTGCCACCAAAACTGTCATGAGCACAAACGTCGCTCTGAAAATCTTGCCTGTGGCAGTGTCCGACTGCTCATAGCTCTGCCGCTTCTGGTAATCCTCGCTTGCCTGCTCTCTGGCCCGCCTCCGCTCCTCTCGTCGAATATCCTGTTCGTAGTGCATTTCCTGATGGGATTTGGAGTCAAAGTGAGGTACACCTTTGCCAAAGGTGGGTCGGAAAGCGGCATGGCTCCTAGCAGCGGCCGCAGCGGCAGCGGATTGTGGAGAGTGGCGGAAGGGCGTTCTCCTCAGTGTTCCTCGAGTCGACGGGGACCGTTGAGAGGAGTTGCTAGAGTAGAGAGTTCCAGTGCGGTCCAGCAGAGTGAGGTCATAGTCTCGTCGTTGTCTGTCGTTCCCCAGGACAGAGTATGCTTCGTTGATGGAGAGGAAGGTCTTGCGGGATGCTTCAGAGTCGTTCTTGTCTGGATGGTGCTGTTTGGACAATTTGTAAAATGCAGATTTGATCTCCTTCTTGGTTGCGTCCTTGCTGAGCCCAAGCAGCTCGTAGTGATTGTCGTGGCGCGATCCGCATGAGGCTGTGGTGTGGAATGGAGACGAGAGGGGCATGAAAGGTGTTGCTACTGCAGCTACTGCAGCTACTGCAGGTCCAATGCTGTGGGGATGCGAGCGCTTTGCAGCGCGAGCCAAGAGACTCATGTGTGGTTGATGGTGGCGGCACCGGAGCATAGTTGGGGGTGCTGCTGCGTAGTTGAAGGAGAGTGATCAGAGACCGCGAGAACCTCGCTCAAGAAGAGCAGCATCTTTTAGCAGTCTCGGCGGGTTATTTGAACGACGAGAGTCAGACCTCTCCGCCTCTTTCTTTCTTCTTCGCACCAGCTCCTCAACACAGCACCACCCACACCTCCACATTCGCAATGACCGTCGCTCATCTCATTCTTCTCAAGCTCAAGCCCTCCATCTCTGAGGACGAAGGCCACGATATGCTCAAGGCTGTTGCCGCCCTCAAGGACCAGCTCCCCACTGTGATCGAATCCGTCCACCTGGGCGTCAACTTCTCGGCCCGCTCCAAGGGCTACACCCACGGCTTCACCATGCTCTTCAAGGACAGGGCCGCTCTCGAGACCTACGACAAGTCTGCAGAACACGTCAAGGTCGTCCAGGAGGTCATCCGTCCCAAGATCGACGATATCCTCGCCTTTGACTATGACATCGAGGACTACTCTGTTCCCCGCCTGTAACTGCATCTGCATCACTCAAAAGACATAATAAAGAAAGCTAATGGATGACATCTACTGCGCTGCTTATCTTAATTTATCCCCACCGGTTTTTTTTCAATGGCGCGAGAGCCGTATGGAGCCATGGGGCTCAAGTGATGGCGCTCTGGCGCACAAAACATGGCGTCGCAATGTAAAAGAATAGGCGCCTATGACTCTTGATCGAGACGCGATAAAATACTTCAACCAACGTAGCCCGCCCGAAGCTTGTCTTGGTTTCAAAAAAGAGGCATATTGGATAAGATGGTCCTGGTCTTCAAGCGTTTGTCATCAAACAAGTTGATGAATAATCGCTTCTCGTCACTTCATACAAAGAGTCATGCTTCGGCTAGAAGAGCGGTGTAGCGCGCAATTGGCAAGTTGATACGTCTAAAAGATCAGCTCAGAATAAAGCGCTCTATTGACTTTGAGATAGACAATGTCCTGAAGGACGCGCGCCATATTTTCTAGGTGCCTCGAACCTACGGGAAAACTCACGAGGACAATGAAGTCTGGAGGCTGTCCCTTCGTTGCGCAGAGCCATACGCTTGAGGGAGTGTGCGTGGGAGAGGGCCAACGAGCTACGTGACTGTGTGTTTACAGCCAGTTTATTTTTTCCCGGCGAGCCGTGGGCATGCGTCTTTTTTTTGCACTCGCATTCACTTTTTGCTGTTCATCAACCATGACCATGGAAGAAACTCTCGGCGACGATCTCGCAAAGACGCTCAGTCTTAAGGACCAGAGCCAGAAGGAGACTGTGGCAGACGCCGACCCTGCCACCCCAGCAGCCAAGAAGAACAAGAAGAAGAAGAAGCCTGCCACTGCTGCTCCCGCTTCCAATGAAAGCGAGGAAAAGCCTGCCGAAGACGCCAATGGAGACGACGAGGAAGACGAAGACGAGGACGAGGATGGTGCCAATACCACAGAGACTACCAGTATGTTTGTTTTCCGCAGGGCGACTAAACAATTCAGGTCATTTTGACTTTTTACCTGCCTCGTTATTAACGTTCGCATTACTCGTTTGAAACGATAGCTGTGAAGAAGAAGAAGAAAAAGAACAACAAAAAGAAGAAGAAGGTCGTCCAGACGGAGCCCCCTACCATCCCTGTGTCAAAGATGTTCGCCAACCAGATCTATCCCGAGGGAGAAATGCAGGACTACAAGGAGGAGTATGTCCTTGCACGCTTTTGTAGCGCCGTCGGATGTTCACGTTCTGCTCGAAGGACCAAAGTATTGATTGCCCGACCTATTTTTCTTTACTAGTAACCTTTGGAGAACCACGAACGAAGAGAAGCGGTATTTGGAGCGACAGACGTATGACCAGTACAATGAGGTCCGCAGAGCAGCAGAGGTTCATCGTCAGGTTCGCTCTTATGCTCGTCGCAACATCAAGCCAGGCATGTCCATGATTGAAATTGTCGAGATGATCGAGAACGGCACCCGCAACTTGGTGGAAGCCAACGGATTTGAGTCTGGTATCGGTTTCCCAACGGGATGCTCTCTCAACCACTGTGCCGCTCATTATACTCCCAACGCTGGTGACAAGACCGTTCTGAAATACGAGGATGTCTGCAAGATCGATTTTGGCGTTCATGTTAACGGTAAGTTGGTGCCAAATCTGACCACATTTCTTGTTATGGTTGCAGAGGACTGACAAAGGCCAATTTTTATTCTTTTGTGCTTTGTCCGTGTGCCTCCCTTTACAGGAAGAATTATCGACTCGGCGTTCACTCTCACGTTCGACCCTGTCTATGACAATCTCTTGGCTGGAGTCAAGGATGCAACCAACACTGGTATCAAAGAGGCCGGTATTGACGTTCGACTGTGCGATATCGGTGCAGCTATTCAGGAGGTCATGGAGTCGTATGAAGTTGAGATTCAGGGCAAAACTTACCAAGGTAAATTGGAGGTTGCGAAACAAACATTGTGTCGCGAGTTACGTCTGATACTATCCTCATGGCCCTGTTGATACTCTTATATTAATGGTCCTGTTGCTACTATTGTGCTCCCATAGTCAAGCCTATTCGCAACTTGAACGGTCATTCGATTGATCCTTACAAGATCCATGGTGGCAAGTCTGTGCCTATCGTTAAGGGAGGTGATCAGACCAAGATGGAGGAAGGCGAATACTTTGCTATTGAGACCTTTGGAAGTACTGGACGTGGATATGTGCATGAGGACATGGAGTGCTCCCACTATGCTCGTGTCTATGATGTTCAGCATGTTCCTCTCCGTCTTCCACGAGCCAAGACTCTTCTTGCCCGAATCAACAAGGAGTTTGGCACGCTTCCCTTCTGCAGACGCTATCTTGACCGAGTTGGCGAGACCAAGTATGTTCTTGCGTTGAACAACTTGGTTGATGCGGGTATTGTGGATGCATACCCACCATTGGTCGATACTAAGGGTTCCTACACGGCGCAGTACGAACACACCCTTGTGCTGAAGCCCACGCGCAAGGAGGTCCTCAGTCGTGGTGACGACTACTAGTGGATTGAGGGAGAAAATAAAAAATCAAATTTTGTCTGCAAACTTTCAATTCGCGTTTTGTCCTCATTCTTTTTCAACGCATCAACGCATCAACGCATCAACACATCAGAGACTCTGGCAAAATCATGGAAGAGGCAGCCGCACAGCAACAAGGAGCAGCGTTTCCAGCCCCACCATATTACTTTCAGCGTTACACTTTGGAAAACTTGAATCTACTGGAGAAGGCTCGCTCTGATCCGGACCATCCAGAAATCTCAAAGCGTCTCAATGAACTCCCATTTCCCATCCTGGCGCTGGAGCCACCACCGCCAGTGAAGAGGGGTGTATACTGGCTGTTTGGACGCCCATGGCCTGTAAGGATTCGACAATGTACCAGCAATCACTCTGCCCCGGCCTCACAATGCTTACCGGTGCTAATCAGAGATACTGTTGCTTTATTGGCTTGAACGACAGGTTCAGGACAGCTTAGCGACCCTAGAAGAGCAAGGCATCGAACAGCTGTACCCGAAAGGATCCATCGGTAAGACGACAGTACTGTCATGGAGTGGAGATATATTACGACCAGATGCCTCAGTCTTTAACAAATGCCTGTTCTTGGCCTTGACCATGCTAGATCGTGTCAAGGAACTCAAAAAACTCAACCACTCGGCCGTCTTCAACTTTTTGGAGCTCGTACATACCCTTTCCACTTCTCCTAGCGAGGTAACAGGAGCATTCTACTCAACCAGCGCGTTGAAATTTCCTAGATGTTTAAACGCTCGTCGTAATTAAGCATGATGGCCATAGAACTAACCGCGTTTTGTGTGTTCGGTCACGACTTCACAACGATAGTTTGCAACAAAAGTCGACCAGATCCGAGTGATTTTCATCAACATGCACCATATCCTTAACGAGTATCGTCCACATCAGGCACGGGAAACGCTGCGACTCATGATGGAGGATCAACTGAACAGGAAAAAGCAGGAGACTATTGCGATGAGAGAGTATGCAGGATATTTGCCAGCTTTTCAGCGTAATATTGACTGACGTGGCCAATGGACAGGCACTTTATTATCAGCTACCTGACCTTTCTCTTCTTTTGATCATACTACAGAACCTGCGCAAACCTAAGAAAGCAGCTAGCTGCATTGAAAGCTTTGAAGCAAGAGCGACTTCCAGTACCTGGTCTGGAACCGGATGTGGAGATGACTGCCGCAGCATCTACACCTGACGGAACGACATCGACTTCTCTACAGGAAACCTTGGACACCAAGTCCCGCAGGAACAGTGGAGGCGAGGTTCGGAGTCAACTTTATTCTGACATTTCATCTTCTGATCCTGCAACAAGGAAGAGCGCTGAAGCGATGGCGCGGATGATGGATCTATGCGACAACATACAATAAAGGCCGGCCTTTAGACATCTTTCGATCCAAGGAGGCGCCATGATCAATTTGAGCTGACTCGTTTTCTTCAGAGTCAGTCCCTGTTGTTGCCACTTTGATTCTGAACCCAGCGAACGGCTTTTGTCACTTGAACAGCCCTGCGAGGTCCCTTCATGCGGTCAACACTAGCGTCGTTTTTTGCGTCGTCGAGATCTTGGGCAATGACACTCACAGGACTATCCTTGCATAAATCGAGCAGGGCGCACGGTTGTTTAGAGATATACCCTATACCTCAAAGGGATGCGTCCGTTGGGGTGCGACCCGCATCGACACATTCCACATTCCGAAAGGTACCTGATGGAGTCGCCTGAGAGTTGTGTCGCTACTCTCTTTTTTTATTCCTCTCGGTTCGATTATCAATGCACTTTGCATCGCAGCTCACACTAGACACCCATGCCCATTTCTTTGTGCCGATTTTGATCTTGGCTGGAAGACAAAAAAAGTTTTTTTTGTTGCTGCAAGAGCGTGTTCATTGTGCTGCCCCTAGTATATAAAGCTCTAGAAGCCGCCCTCGGCAGTTAGCCTCCTTTTTGCATACGCTCAGATTCTGTAGACGATCAGGTTCTGTACAGCACAGTTTTGCAATTGCAATATCAACGCCTTCCAACCATCCAATCCAATCCATCCCAAAGCTATTCTTTCCTTGGACCAAGGAGATACTATTTACTCCTACGCGCCTTCTTCACTAGTGCACCTTCCACACGCGCACCTCGCACCACTATCCCTTCCCGTCCTCCTCCATATTGAAACATCTCTTTCAACAACAACAACAACAACGACGACCTAAAAAAAAATACTACTACTAGAAATGAAGATTATCACACTCTCTGCAGTACTCTGCCTCGTCGCGTCGACAGCAGTCGCGGACAAGAAGCGAACAGGACTCGTCAACACTAATGTCGAGCTCAACCGCGACTCAGATCTTCAAGTCGTGGCCCGCCATCACGAGGTCAGCGGTGTGGAGACCCACCACCGCCATGGCATGATTGTGAAGAGGCATGATGGTCTGCACAAAGAGCATGGCGTGGAGGCCCACAAGGATGGCAAGCGAAAGAGCCATGACGATGATGACGATGACGATGACGAGGATGATTCTGACGATGAGGACGATGACGAAGACGAGAAGGAAAAGGGCGATGATCACAAGAAGGGGGGCAGCGGTGGATCCAAGAAGGACGGCGGCAATGGCAAGGGTGGTGCCAAGAAGGGCGCCCCCGTTGGCAAGAAGGATGGAACCCCCGCTGGCGGCAAGAA
Source organism: Mortierella alpina (assembly GCA_029449245.1). Classification (NCBI taxonomy): domain Eukaryota; kingdom Fungi; phylum Mortierellomycota; class Mortierellomycetes; order Mortierellales; family Mortierellaceae; genus Mortierella; species Mortierella alpina. The sequence continues at coordinate 132,248 of JANATF010000003.1, read as the reverse complement.
GGGTGCTGGAGGTGGTGGCAAGGGTGCCGCCAAACCTGCACCTGGCAAGGGTGTCGATGCCGGTGGTGACAAGAAGGGTGGTGCCGCCAATGGCGACCCTGCGGGAACTGTCAACGACCCCAACATCCCCAAGGACCTCGCGAGCCCGCTTTGGTTGGTGCAGCCCTATGGAGCCAGTATCTGGGAACAAGGCCGTGCCTATGTGATCAGCTGGGGTCCTAATCCCGATCCTATCCTGGCCAAGGCCATCAAGCCCAACACTCCGATCGATGTCCGTCTGATGCAAGGCCCGCCCGATGCGTTGCGCGAGGTGGCTGTCCTCACGGCAAACCTTGACTCTGCGCTCAACTCGTTCCAGTGGACGGTCCCGACGACCATTTCTCCTGCGAACGACTACTCGATCCGTCTATCGCATGAAGGCGTCTTGGATACGTACTCGCACTACTTTGAGATTACTGCAGCGGGCGATGCGCGATCGAGCCCAAGCAATGTGGGGCAGCCCTTGGAGATGCCCCAGAAGGGTGATGTGGTTGTAACGAACCCGTCAATGGACAACAAGAGCAAGCCTGCCTCTCCCCCCAACCCAGTGCCTGAGGATGTCAAGCCCGTGCCCGTAGGGGAGCCCAAGGCGGATGTGCCTGTCGCTGCCAAACCAGCATCACACGTCGCCAGCGGCGCCTTTGGAGAGACCCAACAGAACGCCAACGTGTTGGCTTTTGCTCTGACCCTGTTCGGCGCAGTGTATTTGTTGTAACAAAACAGCAACAAAGAAGAATCGAGCGCGATGGATCTTGAAAAGAGAACAAAAGAAAAAAGAAAAAAAGTCCAGATTCCTCTGTACTTTGTGAACAACCCTTACCACCATAGTATCAGCCGCATTTTCCCCCTTAGTATTTAAAATAAAATGATCATGCACTTTTTGCAAGACCATGCGACCATGCTGATACTCGGGTCCACAATAGCATGCAGGTGGAATCCAAACGTCTTCGGTGAGCTGGAGCAGATGAGGACAGGTATTTTTTAATGGCGATTGTTCCTGAAGGGGAGACGGGGTCGTGAGTAAGGACAGGTGGTGTATAGATAAGATGTGGATGCAATGGCAAAGGTGGTATGCTGTCCGATCGCATAGGAAGGGCAGTTTGTCGGAGAGCGTGCATTTTCTCGCGTCTAACATGCAGTCCGGTTTATTCACTTCTTCTTGAGAAGCGATGTCAAGATGATGGTGCCAACTGCCGCCACTGTACCGACGATGGCCATCCCAATGTATCCCTCTACGAACATTAGAAAAGAAGACACTTGTATTAGTCTGTTGCTCTGCATCGGTATCAAGTAATCAACAGCCATGATAGCGAATGAAAGTAAGCCCTTTTTTTTACCCTTGGCGACACGGTCGTCAATCTGCTGGCGGAGAGCATGTGCCTGAGAGTTGTTGGGTTCGAATTCGAGCAGGGACTCGTTGAACTTGCGGGCATCGTTGTAGTTGCCAAGTCTGAAGTGTCCTAGGGCCAGATAGAACAGACACTCGCGTCTCCTGTCTGGCACTTCTCTGTATATTTCTATAAAGGAGACTCCAAGGTATTAGTACAGGGTACAGACGGATCTCGAGTGTATTCGTGAGATGAAAATGACGGAAGAAGACGGGTCTCGGCGAGCGTCTGTGGCAAGGTTGAAAACCAAGGAGTTCCTGCTACCTGTCAAAAGCAAAACGCCTTGAGTCTGCTCGCGTCTGTTCTTGCTCTTGATGAGACCCCAGGCATAGTTGAATCGGGTCTGCTCTGTGACATACTCGCCCTCGCGGATGTATTGCTTCTTCAAGACCTGTAAAGTTGAATGTCGACCGTAGGGTTAGCACAGAAGTCGACAAATGGCCGTGCCGTGCGCTACAGAGTGGGCAGGGTCGCCGAGCAGTGTCTGCGCCCTTTGGCCTGGTCAAAGCTGCATTACCTCGAGCTGGCTGTCCGAGAGGCAGATGTCGGCGTCGGCCAACGTAGGCAGATTGTTATCGGTCATGGTAGTAGTGAATTGTGTGTGTGTGTGTGTGTGTGTGTGTGTGTGCTGAGGCAAGGTCAATGGAACGATTCAAAAGCCCATAACCCATGGCTTTCCAGGCGAGTTAAGGGTCAGGGCCATGACGATACGATAATTATTGCCTTTTTCTGTTGTTCGGATTCTCCGAAGTCCACTTTCCTTTCGCCCTTCGCATCCTCACCACCGCAACCACCCATCTTCACCCTCTATCACACAGATCACCATGAGCAACTATCCAAAGGCATTCGCAGTCGGATTCGGCATTGTCGGGCTGGGCTACACCCTCATGCTTACAACAGTGCCCACAGAGGAGCAGCTTTACGAGGCATGTAGACATCCCGCGGAACGCGGATCAGCTGAATTGGATCGCCCGCATTGTCATGATCGCGTCAACAGAGTTGTTCTGCGAGTCAGCCTGGATAACCCTGCGGAATCATGCGACTAACCTGGATGCGATTATTCTGCTCTTTATCATACGCTTAACAGAAACTTTCGCCAGAGCTCAAGAAGCAGTATGAACAGGTCAAGGCAGACCAGGCGCGCAGACAGGCATTCTCCGATGTCTTGAGACAGGCCGCAGCAGATCCAGAGCCCATGTGGATCAAGAAGAAGACGCCTGTTGCCCCCGCACCATCAGCAGCAGCAGCAGCAGCAACAGCAGGATCCAAGGATCAATAAGCAAGGACGGCCGATTTGCAGCAAAAGCGGTTAAAATCGACAAAGGGCGGAATGTATAATTCCCCAGCGCCCTTGCACGCTGCCTCTATCTCACTCTCTACTTCTGGATCCGGATTGCCGACCTTCTTATTGTCCACTTATTCACCTGGATTGCTTTCCTCTCTTGTACTTTAGTCCATACGCCCCTCCATCTCTCTCTCGTTTCTCCACCCTTTTGCATCCTCGTATAGAACCTCCATCGCCCGCCATTTCTGTGTTATCGGCACTGATTCTAAGAAAGTTCAGCGTTGAATGAATCCTGTGTCCTGCATGTCTGGTTTTCACGGTGGTGTTTCCTCCAGAGTGGACACATGCTTGAAAACGTAAAATGAAGCAGACGAGTGTGGTTGCAGCAGCCGTGGGCGAAATCCAAACGTCCCTCTGTAATTCGAACTATGTATAAAATAGGTTCGCCACGACGAGCTTTGCCATTCGCCATCCTTTTCTCGTCTACTGCATTCCCTCTGCTCACACTTCTCCCGTTGCTCTTGCTTTGCACCTTGACACTTTCCACACTCCACATTCCACTTCTTTGAGAGACGATGGCTTCCTTGCCGGGCATACCCGCCCAGTACAACAAGAAGAGCTCGGGTAGGTGCCCATGCACTCCTCCTTTCCCTCTCGCCAAAATAGGTTCTAGACATTCTTTTGACCACGAGATTCGCGCAAGGCAGCATGCGACAATCAACCACTCTCCTGCTTGAACCACATGGACACCACTCTTGCATTCGGACACACCCGCTTCCCCAAAAACACGTTGACTTGTGGGAGTAGACTCTATCTCAACAAGCAGTGCAACTAACCAGACCGTCCAAATACAAAAAAAAAATCCTCATGGCCTTTGAATCTTGCTTCCATGTCATTCAAGCCGTCAAGAGGATCATGCAAGAGGCTCGTGAGCTTGTTCGGGAGCCCTCTACAGACTTCTCTGCCAACCCGCTCGAGGTACGTTGTGCTGGTATTGTGCTTTTTGGAAGGAACCTAGCCAGCAGCTCTCATAGAACTAAGAATTGGGTCGTTCTTTTTTTTGTATTTCTCCACAAACCAAGACTGACATCTTCGAGTGGCACTTTACGATTCGAGGCCCTGAGGAGACAGAGTTTGAAGGCGGACTTTATCACGGCAGGATCCTGCTCCCCAACAACTACCCATTTGCTCCACCCAGCCTTATGTTCCTGACAGTACGTGCGACCATGTCTCCATGTGTCGAGCACAATATCCTTCATCCGTGGCCTTCGCTCATTTCTTTTTTGTCTCTCCAATTTAGCCTAACGGACGGTTTGAGTTGCACAAGAAGGTCTGTCTGAGCATCACTGGATACCATCCTGAATACTGGCAACCTGCCTGGGGCATTCGAACCGTTCTCGTCGCTGTCATGGGATTCTTGCCCACCCAGAGCAAGGGCGCCATTGGAGGACTTGACACTAGTGTCATAGCTAGGAAGACCCTTGCCATCAAGTGCGTATCTCTGCCACAGTCATGCTTTTCGGCCACTGGTGCGACCTTATTTTGACAATCCTTCCCTCTGGTTTCAAATAGATCGAAAACGTGGACATGTTCGACGTGCAAATTGGAGAACGTGGTGATCCTGCCTGATGTAGCGCCCGAGGATGCGGTCAAAGCGTCTCTGAAGGCGGACGAGATGCCGCCCGAGTTCTCATTTGGATACGAGAGCGATAAGAAGAAGGAAGAGAAGCAGGAAAACATTGCGTCTAACAGCAACAGTAGCGGACCCTCAGCGGCTTCAGGTTTGACACATAGTTCTGGAACCAATGGTGCAGAACCAGAAACGATGACGACGACTGCCGCTACTACTGCAGCTTCACCTCAGGATCCTCCGAGGGGGACGCATGAGACATCGCCTGCGCCTTCTACCTCACCAGAGCAGGTGCGGACGACACCCAGTTCACTACCAGTACCACCATCACCACCACAACAGCCCCAAACGCACACAATGGCACAGCCGTTGACACAGGCGCGGCCGGCTACGACTTCTAACAGCCCTATCTGGCTGGACGCTCTCATCTTGGGGTTTGGTGGTCTTTTGGTTGCCATGGTCCTCCGTCGTTTCCTTTAATCTTCACACCGCTCCACCTCCTCTCTCTCACACACAGTTTTTGCGAAGGACAACATGATAGAAACTTTTACCAGATGTCTCGTTGGAAGGCATCTTGATATAAACTAAACGGCTCAGCGCTACTTTTTATTTCTTTGCAACATGTTATTGTCGTTCCTTTGTTTCTTTCGTTTTTTTTCTTCATATCGCTACTCCGTTCCTAGTGATTATTGTCCATTGACAAGGAATGGGCTTGCGTCCTTGAATGCTGTGTTCTTTTTTTGGTCCAATTTGTCTTTTTTTCTTTCAGTTCAGTTTGTCAGTATTCAAATTTGAGTAGAAGGGGAGTCATTTGGCTTTATCGGGGACCTCCGATCGTGAACGAGGTCCTGTAGTTGGGATGCAGCTTTCGGGGCGGGGTGATGACTGGAGAGGCAAGAGCCAAAGCTGCAGCCTCCTCCTTTTCCTGTTGTGCCTTCAGCTCCTCATCCTCCAGCGCCTTCTCGTGAATGGCCAATTCCTCCAGTGCCTGAATTTCCTTTGCAAGAGCCTCTTCCGCCTTTTGCTGCTCCTCGGCGGCGGCTGCCTGAACGATCGCCTCCCTCAACTCCTCTTGCTGTTGTTCATGGCGCTCCAGTTCCGTTTCCATCACAGAGGGCTCCGAGGTGTAAGACGTCCCCTCCTCCTGTTCCTGTGGTTCCCCAACTACGCTCTCTGCAATGACAGGCTGGGTGGGTTTGCTAGCTGTGACTGTAGTAGATGGAGGAGGGGGGCCGAAAATGTTGTGGCTCGTCTTCTTGTATGGCCTCGACACTGCTGGTGGAGGTGTGTGCACGGGTTGCGAGAAGAGGGTCGAGGTCAGGGCTGGGTGGCCCTTAGGTTTGACATAGTCGGCTCTCCAACCGGCTCCACGCTCTTCCTCTGGTTGCTGCTGTAGCTGTTGCTCCTGTTGAGGTGGAGGAGATTTCCTCGCGGGCTGTGCAGACTCTTGTGGCTGCTCCTTGAGGTGGTTGAAAAGAGTGGAAGTCAGAGCAGGATGACCCTTCTTCTTCACGGCTGGATCCGAATTGTTGTCGGCAGTCGTGGCTGGTTTGCTGTTGCGGCGGCCGTTGGTCTCTTCCTCGAAGATCTGGTTCGGGTTGGTCTTGGACAGGTGGTTGAACAGAGTCGAGGTCAATGCTGGGTGACCCTTTTTGGTAGGGGAGGGTATCTTGTCGCCAAGTGGTTTTTCAACAGGGCTCGTGGGACTGATGGGAGTCAAGGATGACTGGTCGTGGTTGTTGTTGTTGCGGGTTTCCAGAGGCGCGTTTTTGAGATGGCTGAACACGGTTGAGGTCAAGGCGGGGTGGCCCTTCTTGGGTGCCTGTCCTGCTTGGACACCTGTAGACGGAGGAGGTGAGAGTGGAGGAGATGCAGAAAAGATGTTGGAGATCTAAAAAAAAAAAAAAAAGAGGACAGGTTTGGTTAGGCTGTATAAAATGTGGTTTATCGAAAGAATAAAAAAAAAAAGACCAGGTCGCCCAGTGGTATCCTTACGCCGGTCTGTGGACGCGAGCCAGCAGTGCTCGAGGTGGCATTGCCATAGGGGTTCAAGCGGAAACGAGACGGGCTCCTAAGGGCGTCCACCTGGGTTTCTGCGACGATGGGCCACGAGTGTCTCGAGCCAATGAGTCGGACCATCTTCAGCACACTGGCGTTGTCCCACATGTAGCGGACGCTGGCGATGTGGTCTTCGTGGAATGAGGCACTTATCACCTATGGATACGCGGAAAAAGGCATCGGATATAGTTTCGAGATGAGTATGCAGCCGTATGGTACAGTGTATAGTGTTCGGATCATGAGAGAGGGCAGATCCTCGTCCTCGTCCTGAGACTTGGTCTGGGGAACTGGAAAGACGAGAAGAACATATTACGCGCAAGAAAAAAGACAACACCAGCGCTTCGACAACCCCTGCCTGACCCCCCCAAACCATCACGCAGGCTCTGTGGCTCTCACATTTCGCTGCAGATTGATTACATGATGGACAGAGAAATGCTCATAAAAACACAAAAACTCCCAAGCGAAATGAGGGCGAGCTGGAGCAGATATGAATGCCTCTAATATTCATGCTCCTCCCTTGCCCCATGCATCCATGCAGCTAGGCCCCACATATATTCTCTGCAATCGCATATCGGACCCTTGAACATTGTAAAACAATATTAAAAAAAAGTGTTGCGCGACTTTCAACAAAAAAAAAAAATGGGCGGCAAAAAATTAGCCATATGCATTCACACTCCTTCCTTTCATCAAAAAAAAAAAAAGCGCGCACACACGCTCGCATGTTTGTGTGTGTGTGTTCCTGTGTTCTTCCGTTTCGCTCTGCTTTGCTGTTGCTTATCCTTCCTTACCAAGGGGAACGTGATCGTCAGGTCCTCGAGGTGATGTGGTTCAATGCCGGGTAGGAGCCAGCCTCCAGCTCCCGAGGCAAACTTGACCGTCACCTCGACCTCGTCGACGGCCGAGGACACGCCCACGGTGCGGTGGATGGTTGTTTCCTCGACGGCGAGTTTCTTTGGATGCGAATAGCCACCCGACTGATAAAAGTCGCGGATGAGCTTCTCGCCTGCTGCTCCCGCGCCCGTGGGCAAAAAGACAATGTGGCTGTCGGGGAGATAGAGGTCGCTGGCGGAGGGGTCTGCGCGAAAGGCCTCCCACAGGAGTGACTGGGGCGAGGCGGCGGCCGGGGGCTGTGACATGAGTGGAGGAGATATATGAGGGATATAAAGTTTAGACTGATGAGACAAGGGCCAAGGACAAGGAGAGGTGTTGAAAATGTGTGCCAATGGAGTAAGTGTGAGGAATGAGGCAGAGAGGGAAAAGAAAAAAAAAAGAGATGCACAACCAGAAAATAAGGACGAGGCAGGCAGGGTACGAAAAAGAGAGTCGGGGCCTTTTCTTTTCATTGGGCGTGCAACCTTTCTTTTTTATGCTTTGCGGTCGTGTGGAAAACGTGCCAGACCGCAAACCATTGGAATGGGATATTGCGCCGAGAGAACTCCTGCTCCAACCCCTTGCCACATTATATATTATATATTGCGAGGCTGTCAAATCTGAGTAATAAGTCCGTCATGCAAATGCAAGAGACCAAGGCTGTAGTCTCCGTACAAGTCATCTCCTGGCTGGCTTGTTAGATTAAACAGCATAGAGTTCCTGTTGTGTGCTCTCGCGTGTGAGGAAAAGGTTGTTGTGGACTTTTGTGTCTCCAGGCTAATGTGTTGTGTCCCAAGTTTCTACCCTAGCGAAATTGCATGTGCATTGAGGTGCACGACAAGCATTTGGGAATGTAGATAGTGTGAACAGGGAACACAAGTGAGTGAGAGGTGGAGGGTGAACTCCTTTTGAATGTGGCAATTGGAGAGATCCTTCAGCTTGCTTGCCAGTATAGATACAGTGTTCATGCCTCTCCTGAACAGAAACAAGGACGTCCTTCGGCTCGATCATTTCCAAAGCTGTTTAGACCGCTGGATTGTTGCGTCAAGAGGCAGCCCGGACGACCCTATCATAACACTCTTGGATGACATCTTCGCCTAGCTCGCGCAGGCTTTTCTCAAGTACTCTGGCGACATCTACTCTTTGTATTCTGCGCATCTTGACCAGTCAGACAAGTCTCTCGCCGGTCAGTGGTATAGATCGCACTGGCCCTCAATCGATATAGCGTGCTCATGTATGTATGGCCTTGGTGTTGTTGGCTTTGTAGTGATTGTCCATTGATTCGATGCAGACATCAGCCAGAGATCCTCGAGGACAAAAGGTCAAGCTCCATCGAGGGTTTCGAGGAACACCATACCGTTACTCAGAGACAAGCAAACAGCAAGGCACCTATTGCTCTGCTCCTCTTTGTCCATAACTCCCGAATTGATCGTATTATTGTTGATAGAAGTGGTGGCGATTCCTGATCTGTGATAATGCTGCACTTAAGTAAAGCTGTCAATGTGGTTTATTGTGTACAGTTTTTTGCCTTCTTCCACGAGACGCATATTCGCCTTGTCCTAACGTTCACTCCAGATGGCTTATGCGCGGGAAGGAGGTGATACCTAAAGGCCATAGCATAGCAAGCGATTGTCAGTCCCATGATATCTTATTTGCTAGTTGTAGCCGGATCAGGGGCAGCAACGCAAACCGTAACAAAAAGGCGCGAGACTTACGAGAATAACTCCATCGCCACGAACAAACAGCATTTCACAGTTCCTCTTGACGATCTAGGCGAGCAGAAGAGGGTATCGCGATCAGCACCGATTTGCAAATTCTCCACAGAGTCATGATCCTGTTCTTTGTATGGGATGTCGCGTTCATGGACGGCTCTTTCCTTGTCTTGCGAATATTTGCAGTCATAGAATGCCGTATTTCCCTGCCTGCAGAGCGTCCGTTTTGGAGTACAACCATTACTAGTCTCCTCTCCGCCACTCCATGGAGCTGATCAACATGGCGATCAAGGCGGCCTTCTTCTAACTCTGGGTGTTGGCGCCTGTTGCTCTTTACTGATGTTATATATTCCTGCTTGAGTGCATCCTGCTGTTGAATCCTGCTCTTATTCCGCATTGAAATCGTGCTGCTTTTTGACAAGGCATTATGTTGTTTCTCAAAGCGCTTTGCTTACCCTGATAACTTCCTCCATCGTCTCGTCATTGACATCCACAACTGTGATTGTCTCCTCAACATCTCCAAGCACCATGTTCAAATGACCGTCATATGCCTAGTTGCCATAGTTGCGAGAATAAAGGATGAATGGGATCAGCTGGCTGCACCGAAGGTATTGACCAATAGCATTGGCAAGAGGTTTGCCGCTGTAGAGCCATTGTTGAAAAAGAAGCTACATCGCCGCCAAAAGGAGACGGAGAGGCGAATTACATGAAGTTTGCCGCTCAGCTCGCGGTCTCCACGCAGCTTGACGTAGATGCGCTCGTCTAGTGAGAGGCGAACGAGATCCAGAGGCTCTTCGATGCCTGCGCTCTCCAGTGGTGCGTGGTCGTCCATGAGGGTATGTGTGTGAGTGTGTAGTCAGAGGGTGGGGTTGCGTGAAATGAGATTGTAGTGGGCGAATCCGACTTTGTGTGAACATTTATGTGGCTTTGCCTTGATCTTGAAGACGCGGGTACGCGACCAAATCTTGCTCGGGGCTATTGCTTGCATGACCGGTCCTGGCGCTGGGCTCCTTGTTACCGCTGCTGTTACGAGTGGCGCTGCTGTGAGTGCTGCCACTGTAAGTATTCTTGCTGCTCGACGAATTAGATGTTGCTCTCCACTCCCACACACGGTAGACGTCTCCTTGCAGCTCCTGCATCCCCTCGCGCACACGGGGATGACTCCCAACAGCAGTGGCCACTTTCGCCCATAGTCCCTCGTGCTGACAAGGCTCCACATCCGTCAAAAGAGTATCACGAAGATCCATCTCGAACACAAACAAATCCGCGATCGACTGAAATATGTTTCCGTCGTTTTGACGCGCTTGCTCCTGGAGTCTCTCCAATACTTTGCCAACCATGCTGCTGATAATCGCGGACTCTCTACGTCTCCTTGAGATCTCACACAGGGCTAGCCACCCTGCCAGCAGAGTCGAGAGGATGCCTAACCGCGAGAGCAGAATAAAAAAGAAAACGAAGTTGAGTGGTCTGAATCTGACAGCACATCGTACTAGTCTCCCTCAGTTTGCACATACTTAATATGTGTGGCCAGAACTTGGTAAACCATCCCACGATGGCATGGCGAAGTCGACATTTCAAGGGCCTGCTGGGGTTTAGAGAGCGCACGTAAACAGTACTATTATCGTTTAGGAGTAATTGAAAAGAAAGCAGATCAGTATGATGGAGTAAAATACAGCATTAGATTACAAGAGCATTGTCTGTGTCTCCAAGAGCATTGTCTGTGTCTCATTACCCGCTGACTCTTTCGAATACGAGGCTGTCCGTCCTGCCATAAAGTTTTCTTAGCGCGAGATTCCAGTACTCGTCAAAGTCCTTTTTAGATACGCTCGACTATCATAGAAAATGGTATGGTTTGGATCCCTACTAGCGCTTCTTGATGGAATAGCATTTTGATCCGCGGAGCAAACTTACATGTTTCATGGACTCGATGTCCGACTTGAGTTCCTCAAGAGACATTCGTTGACCCACAAGGAGTCGAGGAGACATGGGTGGCCGACTATACATTTTGCACTCCTGTGATCCAGCCTTGATATGTACAATTTTTTCGGCAGCGTCTGCCACCTGTAAGCTCTGGTACTCGTCCAGATTATCAAGGCCACAGAAAGGGCTCAGCGGAAGAAGTCCGCCAAAGCTGAGCACACGGGGTCGCAGGGAGTAATCTGGAGGACAACGTGGCTCTGAATGCGGGCTTTGGCACGTGGCACGAGTTGGGCAGGGAATGCAAGTTGGATAAAGCCATGATTGTGCTTGCTGGTCTATAAAGTAGATATACGACAATCATTGTGAGGAGGGTTAATCTTCATTACCTGTAAAGGCGGATGCCTCGTCGACTCTACGAACTACTTACATAAAACCCTTGTGTCGGCCTTCTTGGAGTGCATGGTCGAGGGTGTACAAAATCCAATATCGAGGCGTGTTTGCCGGTACCATAGGGTGTATAGGAAGAGGAGAATATAAAGCAATATCCGTAGAGGTCCAAGGTTGTAACGATGGTGGTCTCTGTTAGACTTGCTTCTCGAGGGAGGCGTGTACTTTGGTACTTGTATAACTTTGGGCTGAGGTAGGGTGATGATTCCTATGCGCTGACTTTTTGCGAGTAGCGGCGAACTTGGGTATGGCCTCTTTTCGATTTCCAATAGCGAGGCTGAGCACTTTGGCGTGGACTTGAACTTTTTCAACACGAAGGGTTGATTCGACCCATCAAAGTGGGCGCTGCTTTCCTGGTCTCGGCTGCGATCCCGAGACTGGCCGCATGATATCGTATGCGAACTCCTGGATCTGGAAGTGTTGCGCGATGATCCCGAAGAAGCACTTTCACGCGACTTTGATCGCCTCCTCCGTCTATCTGACTCGCCGCCACTCTGGAATGGGTTTTCGTTTGAGAAATTCTCTGCTCGTGCCTTCTTCATCTCTTCTAGGCCAGTCTAATTGTAAGCAAGTGAGAGCGTTAAGGACAGGAGCTGATAGAGTGTCTTTCGGCGTGTTCGGCGCTGCTTTTGGGAGATAAAAGTACCTTGCTCTTGGTCCTCTGGTTGACTAAAGTGTGCGTCCACTCCTTCCCTCGCGGCGTTGTTTCATCGGGTCGCTTTACGTCCTTGATGCTGTCGTTGGTCCTTGGTGACTTTACGCCTGTGGCAGTTTTTCCCGAAGGTTTTATGTTCCGTTCAGTCTATGAAAGCAAGAAATGCAAAAAGGTTATTAGTGCCAAAAGTTTGGAAATGGGTGTGGTGAACTCGATTCCTGTAGTACCTGTTTCCTGACTGCATTAGAGTGTGATGAATGTGGTGGTGCGAGGTCGCCGCTGCGATGATTCCTCTCAACTGAGCGTTGCTTGGACGCCGCAGAACTGGTCTTTCCGGTGCTTGCCTGCGAGGAGGTGGCCTCAGAATCTGAATGCCCAAATGCTAGAGTCGTCGTGGATGAGCGTGGGACTTTGACGATGCCTTCCTCCGATGGCACGATGGTCTCATAGTATTTCCTGAGAGCTGATGCCTGTGGTCGAATGTGCTGCTCAAACAGATCGATCAACTCTTGCTTTTTGACTGTTCCTGTGGGTGCCCTGATGTTGTGACTGATGAGGATCTCGCGTATGGCGTCCATCTTGATCTTCAAGGGGTCAAAGTCCGGCTGCAGGTAGCGCGGCACCTTGATGGGCGGCATTCTGAGCCTCTGGTGGAAGGTGGATGTGGTCCGCGTGTGATGTGAATGAAGAGCAGCAGGATAATGTTGAAGTGAGGCGCGCAAACTGAAATATGCACGTCTTTGTGCAACAGCGCGCGCGACCAGTTCAAATTCAAGACCTGCAAAAAAGAGTCACTTCACCTTCTTCACTTCATTCCATCCATAACCACTTGGAACGACGGACCCGCCCATGTCAACATATGCACCTCGGCGAGAGTTCACGCCGCGCGATGGCGCTGCTGGAGGCTACGGTTCACGGATAGTGTTCGGTAGAGTACAACAGCAGCACAGATCACATAAAAGAACGCGGACGGCCGTCAACCCGTGTTTGATCCAACAAACCCAGTCGAATGTCAGAGCACTCACCAAATGAATCTCTTGCCCCCATCGCGGCACAACCACTACCTACTAGATGGAAAGCGTATGCGCAAGTCAATCCAACGGAGAACTGTCGACTACAACCACAGCATAACGAGGTGGCTCCAGGTAATGCACACCTTCAGCAGCTTCAGCAGCAACAGCCGCTTGCGATTTAGATTGAATTTTCCTGTCTGACCGCCTCTTCACCCCTGGACTGCCATGGATACTAGACCTCGCCTTACATCGTGAGCAAACGAGACCTCCCCTTCCTGCGGCCAGACCCAAACTTCATTATCGATGTAAGTCCTGCTCCCACTCTCCCTATCGGTCAAGATCATGTCAGATGACGAGCTGCTTACGCTGTTATTTTATTTCCAGCTTCTGCCGCCTTCTGCCTATGCAAACAACCCTACGAACGCTGTCACCACCAAGTTTGTACATACATCCACGAACAAGAACCGGTGTCCAGTCAATGTTATTCGTGTAAGGAAAAAATCAGAGCAATGGATCAAAGGACAAAGGACATAGATTAGGAATCAAGGATGGCGAGCTGACACGTTAACGTTTTTCAATCTTTTTCACAAATAGTGGACTCCAGAGGGAAGGCGACTGGTCACAGGCTCGTCTAGTGGTGAATTCACTCTATGGAACGGCTTGACCTTTAACTTTGAGACCATTTTGCAGGTAACCGATGGAAACCAAATGAATGTTCAGTGCCTGTTGCCTGCAAATTTCTCACATCGCACCCACATTATACTTGCTTAGGCGCACGACACTGCTGTACGAGCCATGAAGTGGAGCCATAATGACGAGTGGATGGTTACCGCTGATCACAATGGCTTCATCAAATACTGGCAGTCAAACATGAATCCTCTGAAAGTTTTTCAGGGTCACAAGGAAGCCATCCGGGATCTGAGGTATGTGGTATCCCAGTGACAAGCTGGCGGGAAACGACAGTACGACGTACGTGATTTACCTCGACCTAACAGTTATACAATGTGTGTTGCGCAACTGTCAATAGCTTTTCACCAAGTGATGCTCGGTTTGCGACCTGCTCAGACGACGGAACCATTAAGATCTGGAACTTTAACGAGGGCATAGAGGAGAGGACATTGACAGGTTAGTCCTCGGATCAGTTGTATAGACATGCAAACGCATCCACTGAAGTCATCAGTATCTGACAAGATTGTGTCCACTACTTTACACTTAGGACACGGATGGGATGTAAAATGTGTTGACTGGCACCCCCAAAAGTCGTTGCTGGCGTCCGGAAGCAAGGACAATCTCGTCAAGTTGTGGGACCCAAAAACTGGACGGACATTGACAACACTGTAAGTGTGGCTGACTGATCGTCTAGTGGTTAATGATGTGGTGTTTGAAGCATTGGCAGTATATCTGATGCGCTCTGTTGACTCTTGAAACCAGGCACGGCCATAAAAACACCATTCTTGGACTGCAGTGGAACAAGAACGGCAACTGGCTTGCGACAGCTGCGCGCGACCAGCTGGTAAAAATCTACGATATTCGCATGATGAAGGACCTGCAAACGTTCCGTGGGCACAAGAAAGAGGTCTGCTCCGTCGCATGGCATCCCCAGCACGAGTCCCTATTGGCCACAGGAGGCTCAGAAGGCGCGATCATGTTCTGGACCATGGGACAGTCGGAACCTACAGGAGGCATGGAAAATGCCCACGACTCGAACGTGTGGTCGTTAGACTGGCATCCTGTCGGTCACATCTTGGTGTCGGGATCAAACGACCATACAACACGGTTTTGGACCAGGAACCGACCAGGAGAGTCTATGCAGGACAAGTTCAATGTGGGTATCCAGAAGGCGGCAGAAATGGGACTGACAGACAGCGGGGCGGCACAGGACGATGACAATGAGTTTGTTCCTGGACTCGGAAACTACAATGCCAGCTCTGGAAGCGGATTTGACATGTCGCCGATGGCTGGCATTCCAGGCCTTGGTGGAGGGCCTGCGGCAGGCGGGCCTCCTGTAGGGTCCATCCCAGGGTTGGATAGCCACTCTGGAATGCTGCCTGGATTGGGCATGGGGGGACCTCCCCCTCCACCACCACATGGTATGGGCCAGATGGGCCAGATGGGTCAGGGACCTCCCAACGGGTTCCATGGTGGAGGAATGCAGAGGCAGGGACCACCCTTTGGTCAAGGAGGTCCAGGGCAATGGCAGGGAGGCGGCGGTCCTGACAGACACCAAGGCGGCGGCGGCAACTGGGGTAACAACCGAGGACGAGGCCGTGGTGGATTCAATCAAGATCGACGGGGCGGCCGAGGCGGATTCCGCGGTGGATTCGGGCGCGGCGGCGGTGGAGGCGGCGGTGGAGAAGGCGGTTGGAACAACTAGGCACCTACTATGTACCACTATTGAAATATACGCCAGTGCATGTTTCTCTTTGACCCCTTTTGAAATCGTTTCCATGCCTTCCTCGACTCTGCTCTGTCACTCGTAACGCGGTACGACTATGCCAATATGTAAATAGCCGTGTTATCGCACGGTGTGCTGGGATGACCTGCCCTGGGAAGAGTAGGAGCAAGAGGGGAGGGAGCTAGGGAGATCGTCTTCCGCTCCCTGGGCATGGGCCGCGTCGCGAGCGTGAGCCTGGCCCAATACGCGCGCGGCAGCAAGTGCATGTGTGCGGGCGCGACGGGTCATTGTGCCCTGAAAGAAGAGACGAGAGTGAGAGTGAGAGTGACCGAAGAGAGAGAGAAGGATGAAGAGAGAGAGAGAGAGAGAGAAAAGGACAGCGTATTAGAGTGCCTGCAAACGATATGGGCATGATGTCCTTTTTTGCCCCTCCCCGTTTCCCGTCGTGTCTCCTTTTTTTTCTTTTTCTCGTCCTTTTGTCCTTTCGTTGTTTTTCCCTTTGTCCACATACCGTGTCCCACATGCACATATGCGCTCCTTCTGCCTCTGATTCCGTTGCCTGCCACCTCGCCATCCCTCTGCCCATTCGCACTCCCCACCGCAGCGGCATCGTCTGTCCGCGCACCCTCACTCTCGACTCGCTCGCCACACGCTAGCCGCGCTCAGCAGCAGAGCACAGGACTCCAAACAAAGACACGGGCTCGCCAACAGAGAACGCGAGCGCGGCCAAAGACGAGAGGCTCTCCCCCTCGTAGAGGAGAACCCTGGCACACGCCTGCTGGCCACATCCCGCGCATCAGCAGCCCAGCATGACAGTCCACACACCCTCCGCCATGCTCATGCCCAATCCGACCCAATGTAACGTTGGCGAGTCCAAGCACATGTTGCAGTCTTGCAGTCGCACATTCCAGAAATAAGCTGCCGTTGACTGACCTCTTCTTCTCCGCGCTCATTTTTTGCTGCTCTGCTTGTGCAGTCGCCGTGTCCAGAGTCGCAGTGCATGATGTTACGGCTTCGCCGGTAGTCACCATGGTCGTCGACCCGGTGTCTTCGGCCATCTCGATCCAACACCCAGGTGCCGCGCAAGACCAACCCCAGCCGGATTACATTCGTGACCCTGAATCACGTCCAAGACATTCATTGTCAAGCTTATCAGGCTCGAGCAAGGACCCGTCACGGATGCTGCTCAAAGTCAAGGCTAGGGAGGGTCTGAGGCTGTCGTTTGACCTCGCAGGCGATATACTAGACTCTATCCAGCCGCAACTGCAACTTCAGCCAGACAACGAGCAGCTGGACCAAGAACCAGGAAACGGAGCAACGGCGCGAAATCTAATTCACCACGACAGAGAGCACGGACTTGATCATGAACAGGATCGGCACGAGAGCCCAGAGCAGTATGTTCTTCCCCACACGGAGGTCGAGCACGACGACGACGAGGACGAAGATGACGAGGACGACAACGAAGACGACAACGAAGACGACCGTGCCAGTACCAATACCCACACCGATACCCATACCAACATCGATAGCGATATCGATGACAAAGACGCCAAAGCCATCGAGCCTCCTTTTCCCGAGCATATGAATTCAGATGAGAACGATCGTGGTACAGCAAAGGTACCATCGATAACAGCAGCAGACAAACAGAGCGTGATCACGAGTATAGACACGGGAACAGGACTAAGGCCAGGCTCGTGGTCGGATACAAGGACAGACACAAGCACTTCAGGGGCTAGTATTGCAGCCCCTGAGGATGCACCTTTGACCCTTATTTACGCTCCCACGATTTACTTTGCAGAGACAAGATCGGAGCAGGCTATGCACGACCTCTGTGGTGAGTCTGCATTCCAGCAGCAGGTAAAACGACTTTTATTCTCAACGAACTTTTACTATTTTGTAATGCAGGGGGAATCACGCAGTGCAGCGACGACCTCTCTCACTCACCACCCTCTTTGCCGTCATGAATTTAGCTGGCAGAGAACCCGGGGTCCATTACTGCGATAAAAGTGGTTTCGACCCCAGATATGGATCAGCCTGGAAAATACAAGCGCACGTGGGAATGGAACTACCATGAGGAAGACGATGCAGAGATCAGGACCCAAAGCCACAAAGCGGTCTTTGCTGTAAGCATGCACCGTCCTCTTGCTCCAGCTCTGTCCTCAGGATGTTACTGCTACGATGGAAACTAACTTGATACCACACTGCTAGTTTCTGTCTAGAAACTTGTCGACCGGTGTTCTGGAAGTCCTAGCCATGTTTTCATTATGGATTCAATGTAGGTCAACTCGATCCAGAGTATCACGTTCTCACTTTGAAATGCCCTTGAGTCTTGGAGACCTCACTCATTATTTGGCGCTCCGATAGTGGTTCCCGGGTCTAGGGGACCTATAGGAGTACGGTTTCCATCTACTTTACAACCACACTCGGGATGGAACGCGAAGCACTGGAGACGGACATCCACTCCTGAGAAGGGTGCGAACGCAGGCCGCACTCCATCGTTTTGGAACAAGTTCCCAGCGTTCCCCGCCACTCATCATTCGATGCCAAGCCTCCCCGAGGCAGCAAAAGGGAATAGCATGGATTCCGAGGACCCATCAGCAGAGCCACGCAATATTATCCACGCACCACCCTCGATACCCCTTGCAAACGACAGTGAGGATGGTCCACTTTTCCGGGCGACAGTTGTGGAGTGCGAGAACCATATTAGAGCTATGAGGGCTGTGACGAAACGGATACTGAAGGCTGCACAGGCTGTAGTGGAGACTCGCAAAGCATGGGTCGCTGCGGAGGATGCATTTGTTAGAGAGCTGGACAGCCTAAAGCCAGCAGAACCACTCGTGGATTTGTACTGGAGGCCCATGTCACAAGACCTCACTGAGCGCGCAGAAATGCTCTCACAGCACATGCGAGAGCTCCTCATAGAACCGTTCTCCTCATTCTACGGTGTCGACATCAAAGCTGCAGAGCTCCATCGTAGGGCCTTCGAAGAGGAGAGCAAGGAGTACTACAGCTTCTTGGGACGCTACATGGGCATGAAACAGGACAATCCTCAGAAGAAGGCCGATGCTGACGCGAAGCATGACAAAAAGAGGCGTCAGTTTGAGCGCAAGCGTTTCGAATACTGGACATTCTTGCAGGATATGAGAGCTGGCGGTAACAAAGGCGAGGAGCTGTTCTCTCACCTCACCAGCTACACAGAAAAGCACTGTCAGTACGTTACAGATTTAGGCGCGATCGCGGAGGAGTTGAAACCGGATGTAGACACCATTGTCAGCAGCAACAAGGAGCGCCAAATACCGATGAGGAAGACTCAGAGTCGCTTTTATGGCACTGGTATCAGGTTGGACCAGTCTAGCGTGTACACAAAGAGCACTCCGCCTTCGGTGTTGACTCAGTCAGTAATGAGCTCCACAGGTAAGAGTGACTATAGGCAGGGACCTTGCTGTGGGGGTGGGGGGCGCGCGCACGCACAGTTTGCAATGTCGTGTCAAATGAGGAGCATTTACTTAGAGCACTTATTTATTCTATTAACAGGATCCGATGTCAGCCAGGCATCCTCAAGAATGGCACATCCAGACCAGCGTTTGCCAGACCCTCGGCAGAGCACGGATTCGGTCTTTGACCGATCCACAGTGCACTCAGAATCAACTGCCCCCTCCATCGTCTACAGCGCTAGCAATGCCAGCACTCAAAGTGTGAGCGGCTTCCGCGATCTGGAGCATCAAGATATCGACGCAGGGCTCGCCTTGGGCAGACGCAAGGAGGGCTTCCTATTTGCAACCAGTCGTCCAAGCCCACACAATCTAGCGGTCCTTGAGAAGCCAAACATCAATTGGCACAAGTACTGGTGTGTGCTATCTGAGGGACAGCTTCACGAGTATTCGCATTGGAAAAAGGGAGTGACTCAACCTCACAACGAACCCATCAACCTTCGCATCGCCACTGTGCGCGCTTGCCGCAACCAGGACCGACGGTTCTGCTTTGAGGTGATCACACCGAGATTTAGGAGGGTTTACCAAGCGACAAGTTCAGAGGATATGAACTCATGGATAAACGTGATTTCAAACGCGATCCAGAGTTTATTGAATGGCACCAGCAGTTGCCGGAACCTCAGCTTACAATACAAGAGCAGGGACAGTTACAGGACCATTGGCACCCCCGATGGGAAAGGTCTTATGGCTGGTCTTGGCGGAATGGCCCGAGCCAGCATGGAGCAAGTCTTGCAGTCTACAGCGTTACCAGCCTCACTGCAGGAGCGAGTGCAGTACGGTCAAGCTGTCGGACGAAAACGCGGCGGAGGCGCCATCGATGGTTTGAACGAGCTTGGCCAGATAATTCATCCGCTAGCGGCGCAGCAGAAATTGTCAGAAGAGTCACAGCAGGATGCCGACCAACTTGGAGCTCGACTGTTGCAAGTTATGAGGAATTCCCATGTCGCCAATGCGAGCTGCGCGGACTGCCGGGCAAAATATCCCGACTGGTGTGTCATCAATCTTGGTATTCTTGTTTGCATCGGTAAGAAATGGTCTTTGATTTCGGCTGTTCAACGATCGTGCCGCTTAGCTGCCTTCTGGATTGCGTTTAACAACCCATGTGCCTGGATGCTACCTCTGTTTTCATCTCGTGGCGTCAGAATGCTCTGGTATTCATAGA
The DNA here is from genome assembly GCA_029449245.1 of Mortierella alpina. Lineage (NCBI taxonomy): Eukaryota > Fungi > Mortierellomycota > Mortierellomycetes > Mortierellales > Mortierellaceae > Mortierella > Mortierella alpina. The sequence continues at coordinate 112,183 of JANATF010000003.1, read as the reverse complement.
AGTCTCGGAACACACATCTCAAAAGTGCGGTCGTTCAACCTCGACACAACCTCCTACACCAAGGATCTGGTAGAGTTTATACGATCTGTTGGTAACAACATCTCTAACCAGGTCTGGGAGGCCAACCTGGCAGACTCCCCTCAAGAACCCGCAACTCTGGAGAATGGCCATGAGCCAGCAAAGACTGTGTTCAAAAAGCCCGTGGTCAACGATTCTCGAGAGTACAAGGTTGCATTTATTAGGAAAAAATACGTGGAAAAGGCCTTTGTCAACCGATTGGCGCTAGCAGAGGCAACAGCAGCCCTGTTTAAGGCTGTAGGCTCCAACGACATCCCAGCCACCATTGCGGCCTACGTGGCGGGCGCGAATCTCAACACTATCCAAAAAGTCAATGCTGAGAATGAGTCTGGCCCTTTTGTAGAGCGGACGGATTCACCGCCACTGTCTCCTCCACTTCCTGCACCAAGTGACGGTACAATTGCTCCAGGGCTTGCTTCCAGCACAGCCGAGACGCCTGCTCTGAGCGATGGTCCATTTGTGGTATCACGTTCAGAAGATTCTACTGTCTTGGAAGCAGCATCCCAGCCTTCTGGAACGCTCGCAAACGACGCCAACCTCCCAGAGGAGCAACCGCAACAACAGCGCCATCCCCAAGCCGGGAGCCTGCACATCCGACCGCGACCAGCTGGGGGGCGGCCTATTTCATCCGTCATGGTGATGCAGACGTCGCCACTCCTGATCGCCCTTCGTCATGGGGTTCCTTTCAGTTTTGATGAGCGGTTCGAGGTATACCCACTCGCAGAATTCCTGATGCAAAACGGGGCTGCGAGTAATGCGAGCATGGAGGTAAAGCTCTTGAATGGTACTGGTGCAGCAACTACATCCACTACAACCACTACAGCCCAGAGTAGCGAAGGCGCGAGTACCCCAGCTCTGCCGAGCGCGCGTCAAGCAACTCCGAATGCGCGACCAGAGGAGCCGTCCCAGGGTCTCATTGAGCGCGATGCACCTTTGCAGCCATCAAGCTCGATCGGATCACGATTATCCGCAGGAACAAGCACGGCCAGTACCGGTGGCATTTCGTCCAGCGGAGCATCCGTCAGCAGTTGGGAATCAGCAGAGGGTGCAACGGGTGCCAGCGACAGGAGCATTAACAGACGGAGTGTTGGTCAGATTGTCGAGTTACGAGGCGAGGGAGGAGTATCGGCTATGGAGTATCTGCGAGCTAAGGGAATCGCTCGTGGTGACGTCTTGCCAACCCCTTCGGCATCCTCGTCATCATCACCAGTACCTACCACCAACAACTCCACGACGTTTGGTAGCCAGTCTGCGTCTCAAAGTGACGATGTTAGCAGTCCTCGCTCTAGCGCTCAACTGGACCGCCGTAGCATCAGCGGGACGAGTCCGTCGCCCTCAATGACCACAGGACTTATCAGCATGCTAACACTTTCTCCGCGTGCCCGCGCTACCACCGCTATAACTACCAACGCTACACCTGGCTCACCGTCAGATACGCTGGTCACTATGAGCTCAGCATCCAGTACTCCGTCCCCGGGCATGAATTTTGATGCGCGGACTAATTCGCCTCGGAGCGCAAATACGGCAAACCAAGACATCTCCGCATTGTTCCAGAAGCGCCGAGAGAGTGATGTGGGAATCAGCTCGACATTATTTTCGACCATGAAGGCCCCTTCCTCAGGCAAGGACAAGGACAAGGACAAGGCGGCTGCAAAAGCGCAAGCACGCAAATCGGGCGACCTTTCACTTCTGCACCCAATGGCTTCCCATACGGCGTCATCTCATGGACCCCATGCAACCAGCAATAATAGCAGCAATACCAGTTTTGCAGTTTCTCCACCACCCACCGCTAGAACGTTCGCAGAGGCCGCCAGTGTTACCAACACGACCAATGCGAACAGCACCTTGAGCTCACATAGTGCCAGCAGTCATGGTCCCAGTCGCACTCAAAAAGTCAAAGCCAGTCTGACAAAGAGTATCCGGATGTCTGCAGCCTACTTTAAACACAATGTAATGAAGGATGAAATCAAGGACCAGCATCAAGCCTCGCCCACCATGTCCCCCAGCCCAGCAAGTCCCACTAAAGGTGAAACCACACCTCGGGCGTCAATCTCAACAGTGGATCTGAGTGTGGATGGCGGAACAGAGGATGAGCCGTCGATGGCAGAGTTGCTAGCACAGCAGGATCAGCAGCAGCAGCAGCAGCAGCCCCCTCTGCCTCACCACAAGCATGGACAATGGCCACTTGGACACAGCTTTATTGCATCCAAGCGTGCACCCTCTGCATCGCTGTTCTTTTCCGCAATGACATTTTCGTCCACGCCTAATCTATCCCAGCGTCAGCAGCAGCATCAGCAGCAGCCCTATAGCAGCCGCGAAGTGCCCCCTCCAGTCTGAGCTGTTTCCACAGGTTTGAACTGTTTTCATCTTATACCTCTTCACTCTACCACACTATACAAAATTATCAATCGCGTAGGAAAAGACCTTAATATCTAGCAAAATAATACAGCTCGGGCGAATACATATGCACCATAGAAGACTTGATGAGGGATGGGTTTTGATATTATTATTACGGTAAGGAAGTGGGGTGTGTGTCAACTATTGTGCAGAGGTAGACTCTGGTGTGGCAGCAGCAGCAACAGCAGCAGCAGGCGCAGGCAAACGAGCACGGATCCACTGAATGTAGTATTCAATGACGGCCTTGCGATCCTCCTCTGGCTCGTTATGCAGTTCATGGTAATGGTCCTCGTAGACCTTGTACTCCTTGTCCTTGACCTGGACCTTGTCAAAGAAGGCTTTACTAGCCTCGAAATCCGTCAAACCGTCCTTGGAACCGTGGCAGATCAGAAGGGGCACGTCGGGACTAATGTCCTTGTAGCGGGTGGTGAGCAACAGTTCACCGTTGGTCAACATGTCAAAGAGACCCTTGGTGGTGCCCCATCCATGGATCAATGGATCCTGGTTGTACTTGGCCACCTGCTCGGCGTCACGGGAAATAAACTTGGACGAGAGGTTGACGGGGATCTTGAGCGAAGGCAGCACCTTGGAGACGGCTCCGCCCAAGGACACGGACAGCCTGTTGGGACGCGTTGGAGCGGATGGCAGGACGAGAGGCGCCGATGCGATCAGACCAGACAGCTTGGTGCGCAGAGGTCCGATGCAGTCGTAGTTGAGGACCAACCCTCCGCCCTAGAGAAAAAAAATCGGACGGAAAAAAAAGGCGCGAAGGTGTTAAGGTGGGAGGGGTCTAGCCCGCGGAGAAGACAAACGATTTGTTTTTTTTATGTGTTTGTTTGGACTTACATAGGAGTGTCCCATGAGAAACAACGGCAGGCCTTCAATCTCTCCACGCTGGAGTGCGGCTGTGATATCGGGAATGGCTTTGGCATACCCACCCGAGCGACCCAGAGTGTTGGTCTTTTTACCTGAAAAATGAGGGTGGGGAACATTTAGACAGGTTGAGTGGGAGGGGTTGGCGATGGTGAATCCCAAAAGCAGACGCGGTAACACGGCTCTTTTACGCCCTTCGACATCTTACCAGTTTTTCCGAATCCGCGCTGGTCAAAGGCCGAGACCTGGAAGCCGGCCTTGTTGAACTCTTCGAAAACGTGGTCGTATCCTGATGAAGGGAGAAGGAGAATAAGACCTCGCATGTTATGACCATGGCACTTTTCGACATCCGTTCCTGAAAAAGTTAAACCCGGTCAAGAGGTGTCACTTACGAACACAGTGCTCTCCGAGTCCGTGGACAAAGACGACAGAGGCGCTGGGTGTGCCGACAGCATACCAGGTCTTTGTAAAGATCTCGTGTCCGTCCTCGGCCTTGATCCACTCTTCTTTGGAACGTGGTTTCTCTGGAGTTGTAGAGGACATGGTTGCAGTGGTGAGATGAGAAGTGTGATTTTTTTTTGGGCGAAATGGCACCGAGTGAGTGAACTGTGTGCAATGACAAAGGAGAGATGGGACTCGAAGCAAGACTAAAGTGGAATGAATACTGGGAATGAAAGAGGGAAAAAAGACAAGAAGGTGGAAAGATGGACGAGCAAGGGAGAGAAGGTTAAGACACGACGTTGAGCATCAACGTGAGCCAGCCGCTGACAGGTACGACAAAAAGACACATGCAATGTGTGCTGCCGTGACACAGGACGACACTCCTGCCGTGTCTTGGGTGCCTGAGAGGGCTCTCGGGTGTTGTTGACACGGTACTTTTCGATCATATGCACCTCGGCACCCTACCGTATGTTGGTCTCCTCCGCGGTCTCTGTATTTTGTTTGCGCAAGGCCGTATCTTCTATGCTGTACAAGGTATCATGTTCCAACATATGGTTGACAACAACATGGGAAAACAATGTTGGCAGTGGCACGGTCTGTGTGCAACGCTCTCTCAGCTTTCATGCCGCAGGGCATAAACACAATTTCCTTCTCAAATCTGTGGGACTAGCATGTGCGAACACGAGGCCCAACACCCGCCCAGTAGCTCATTGACCATCGTCGTCAAAAGGAACACACACAGCAAAAAAAAAAAATGGCCGTTATCTCAAAAGATAACAAGTGGTTTTCATTTATTTCACGCCAGCGGTCCGAAAAAAATGGGCTTTTTAAACCTCAGCGAGAACGGAGGGCTCCTTGAAGTCCTTGCTGCGCTCAACCTTGGCACCGGTCTCGTGGTCAGCACCAGAGTGGAGCTCGAGGAGCTTGCCAAGATCGAACTTGGGGGCCTTGAGGATCTTGACCTTGCGGATGAAGACATCACGGAGGGGGTAGATCGACTTGCAAGACTTCTCAATCTCGTTTCCGATGACCTCGGGGATGAACTTGTGGACGAGCTCCTTCAAGTCGCAGGAGGTGGCCTGAGCAATCATGATCTCGAACATCTTCTTGCGGATCTGACGGATCTGGGCAGACTGAGCGTAGGTGGTCTTCTTGACCTGGTTGACACCCTTCTTAGTGAAGGCGACAGCGAAGAGGCGGAGCAAGTAACCATCGGTGGTCTTGACATCGACGTGGGCCTCGATGATGGACTGCCACTTGCGGACCATGGAGCGGAGCTTGTCCGAGGTCATGTCCATACCGTGGAAGTTGGTGAGGCAGTTCTTGCCCTGGACCTCATCGACTCTCAGCTTGACCTTGCGGAAGGAGTACTCTTCGTTCTTGTTCAAGTCAGCGAGGGAGACCTCGAGAACACGGCCCTTCAAGGCGTCGTTGGCGTTCTTCATACCCTGGGTGCGGTTGACAAGGGTCTTGCCGACCTGGCGGACGTCAAAGGTGGAAGGAGCCTTGATATCGTACCAGTCCTTGCGGGTGAAGGGGTCAACGCTATTGTTGAGAAAATCAAAAATAATTTATCAACACGGCGCTCTTGACAGATTTGCGGTCGCGTTTTCTCTCGTTTGTGTTCAAGTCCAGTTGTCTCCGTTTGCTCTGCTGGATCCTGGAGGGCACTTTCTGATGAAAACAGGTTTGTGAAGAGTCATCACGATGCGAAAGACCGTACACGGCAGTAAAATGATGCACCAGGTACATGGAGTTGCTCCTTGTCGTGGGTGTCTGCTCCAAGTCGATATGTCCGCTTCCTCTTGCAAGGTGCATAAGCCTCCTTATCAACAAGACGAAAGTCCTTCTAATCTCAAACGCAGTGACGCTAGAGTCATGTAACATAAGAGATGCGCCCGGATTGGGGTGGAGTGCTGGCATGAAAGAATGGTCCTGCGAATCTACAATCCTCTTCCTTTGATGTTGTGTGCTGTCTCAAAAAGCCGTTATCGTTTCTTGGGCATCCTGTTTTCTGTCATGGTGGAGGAGTTCATGAAACGATACTTTACACCTTCTTCTTAAGACCCTTCTTGCCTTTCGAGAGACGCCTGAAGGGAGAGAGAAAAACAAAGCAGATGTTAATGGACTGAATCTCGAAGCAAGATCACAGACTTCCGTGGGTCCAGTGTTCAATCAGACAAGACCCTTACTTATTCTTTCCAACGGCTACAAGGGCGGATCCGAGGAGATATTGTTGGGTGTGTGCGATGAGTTTGTAGATCGTCAAGTGGTTGATTGATCAGGGCGGTTGGACGAAAAATTTTCCCCCAGGAAAAAAAGAGACAGATGGTTCCCAGTTGCGAAAGGATCCAGTGTTGATTTCCGAGAACGATCAGGGTTGGACAAGAGTCGAAGATGTCAGGTTCGCCATTGAAAAGAGGATCAGTCATTTCGTGTTCAAGCAAAGGTGGATGATTTGAGTCCAGATCCAGAAACGAGCAACATGGAGTAGATCCCGGTTTCCAGAAGACAAGCGTTGTCGATGGCGGTTTGAGTTGATGGCGCGGTGGTGGGTTGGGCAATCGATAGAAAGGGAGACAGATGGATAGATGATACACTCGATGGTTAGCAAGGATGCTGGATCGATGGATCCACAGATCAACGGATGTCTCCCACAGCAACAGTACCCATAATGAAGTTGAATAGTAAAAAAGAGAAGGTTCAAACCACACTGCGCGCACGCAAATTCATATGCACACAACGGGTGCCGACTGCCTGCAGCTCATGCGATCAGCCGGTGGCTTGGTCAACTGAATTCTCTCCCATTCAACCCTACGTTCCTTCATGCTACTGTACTGCATCTCGTAGGTGCACTATGCATCTTGCACTTGATCCGACTCCAATAGACTTGACACACGCCCTCCAATGTGCAATGTGGAGCAGTCTGCTGCAGATGCACCAGAATACTCTCTTCCATAGTTATATCAGCACTCCTCGTCTTGGTGTTTGCACGAGCTGAGCATGCGATGACTACCGTAGTGCTGTACATCTAGCGACCCTCTTTGTATTGACACTACGAAGTCTGCAAGCAGAGAGAGTGCCTCTCACGAACGCAATACAGTACAACGGTGAATGTTCTTCGAACTTCAGCGAGATTGGGCTCTCTCGCGATTGACCTAATGAGATAAACCTATCACTCACTCTGCAGCCCCAACCTCTATTTTAAGACACGAAGAGGACTTGGACGCGAGCTGTAACGGCTCAGAGTGGACCGATAGGGTTTAGGAACCTGGAGTTGCACGGCGGGCCATTTATATCCCAGGGATTTCATCGCGCCTTCGCTTTCTGTCTTCTCTCTTCTCTTTTCTCCTCGAATCTCAACCTTTCCTCACCACTACCACAACTTTTTTTTGCCCCACCCTTCTTACCAACAATCACCATGAAGTTCGCTGCCACCCTCGCTGTCGCCTCCACTGTCGCTGCTCTTGCCAGCGCTCAGACGATCCAGATCAAGTATGTGTCCTGACAACACACAGCTCGACTTTAATTTCTGTCTGGAAAAGCGCCTGCATTCTGACGCTCGGTGTCCTCTTTTCCACCTGATAGCAACCCCACCGAGGGAAGCACATGGACCGTTGGTCAGGCCACCAGCTACCTCGGCTGGAGTAACAACTGCGCCGGTATGGGCAACTCTTCCAAGGCCGTGGATGTTGAGCTCGTCAAGGGACCCGCTAACATGGTTCAGTACGTCGCCAAGTTGACCACCATCGACTGCTCCGGTGCCAACAACAGAGCCGATATCACAGTCCCCGCCACGATCGTCTCTGGCAAGTACTCCATTCGTGTCAAGACCACCCCCCAGGATTCGTACAGCAATGCGTTCACGATCGTGAACGCCGCTCTTCCTCCCACCGATGCTGCTCCTTCCACTCCCCCTACTGCCACCCCCTCAAAGACCCCCTCGGGCGCCGCATCGTCGGTTGCCGTCAGCTCCTTCTTGGGTCTCGCTGGTGTCGCTGTTGCTGCTCTCCAGTTCGCGCTTTAAAGTACCATCAACACGCACACCTCACATGGAGCATACGCGCCAACAACATACACGCTGTCATCCAGGAGCAGGACCTTTTTTTTCCACACCACCTCGCTTTTGTTTACGAGACCTCGATACCTCTCCCGCTCTTCACCACATATCCACCAAACTACAGTAATGATCTAAATATCCTGGCTCTCAAAAATAAATCGAGCAGCCAACTTATTTTTTTCTGGCTCTCGCCGCAGATGAAAGTTGCTGCTCAGTTGTTGCACTCACCCATTACAATTACAAAAATACGATGACCTCTTCTCTTCCATGCAGCGTTCGCTGCAGTAGATGTGGTGTTCTTTTTAGTGGACGCATGGATGCGTTCATTGGATCCCATCTTGGTAGAAGTTTTCAAGTAGATTAATCTGGGAAGTGATGCATGGGCACGATCACATTTGAAGAGTGTGCTCTTGGGCGAACTTCCTTCCCCGACAGCTTGGTACTCCAAACTGAACATTGCCTCTCCGCTCTAAAATTGACAGGACCCATTGCGCATTTCAGAAAAAAAGCAATTCACAACCAACGTATGCACATGTACGGTACAGCGAGTATGGGGACACTGCGCCCTCTGCGTCGGTGCGCGTTGAAGGAATGTGAATACTGCCTGAGAGTGTCCATCACGCCAACCGAATGCTGCATTAATAATAATAGAAAAACTAGGGGCATGATAGCAGCGTGTGTACCTGGACAGTGTATCACTGCCTGAACTCCATGCCCGCCCCCTATAATGTTTCGAAACAATGATGCAAAGGTGAGGTGAATTAGCAAGTTATACCCGTGTATGGGACCCGGCGCCAAATGCTCTTGCACTTGCTACATGGATCTTCCGGCCAACTTGATGTATGGGGACGTTTGCGCGCAGTGCAGCAACTCGATTCTGTTTGGATATCATTAGCTCGTCAGTGACAATAATCATAATTTCAACATGAGAAAAATGACATGTTGATCGCTCACATTTCGTGCGTTTCTCGCTCAGCTCTCAGGCTTTTGAGGGTGGTTGTGGGCAATGTAGTACACAAACGCTATTGCAAAACGATTCGCATTCCTCGCTGGTCTCGAGTGCACCGAGACCTGGAGGACAGGCGTGGGTGCAGACAGCTCCATTGGTGTCTCCAGTTGTCTAGGCCAAGTGATACGAGAACCGTTCGGCCAAACACTTTCTTCACAAACAGTACAGCAAATTAGCTTGGAACCGACAGAGTGGTCCGGATGGGTTCATGCTTGCGCTGAGGTGCAATTGCAGCGTCCCAAGAAGCAAGTGGTTGTGTGCGGATACTTTAGAATAGTGGTGCTTTGGCTTAGAGGGGCAGCTGCTCCACGAGAGGAGTGCATTATTGCAACGCAGGTTGTTGACAGACATGTGCTCGGTTCCTTGGGTCGTATTTATTTATCACAGCGTCAATAACGTCAACATCTCATTCTCCACGGGGAGTCGAAGGGGAGGGCAGAAAAGGTTTTCCAGCGACGACGAAGGAGAGAGCATCCTCTGTGCTATGACATTTGTGCCTTGGGACCAAGAACCAATTTTTTTTTGGTGCGAGGCGCATCTCATTAAGAGATATTTCATGTCTCCTGTCCGACTGTGCACACCTTTTTTTTTTTTTTTTTTTTGCCCTTGGACGCGCCATCACGCAATCTTGATTCATTCCTTTCTTCCTGCACCTGCCTCCTCCGTCACCCTTCCCACCACCCTGCGGTTACTGTTCATCTGAAACGAGCTCTCTCTCTGGCAGATTCTCAGGTAATCCCAACGATCATCCGCGCCGCGCTCCCGCCAAAATCAACAATGGGTCCCTTTTCTTCCTCTCTTCATCCCAACTGTCCATGACAGAGGCCACTCTCAAGGCAGTCGATCGCTGGGCGGCCGTCTTTGCCGTTGCGACGTGCACATACGCACATACGACGCACTCGCTAAAAGAGAAGGAGCGCTTCTGCTCAGAAGAGTGAAGCTTTGCCTCTGTTCTATCTCTCGTTCACTCTGCGCTCTGCACTCCACGCTCCACGCTCGTCTCTCCTCACACACACACACACACACACACACACGCACACACCTCCACCTCCACCTTTGCTTTTTCCTCGAAGCAGTCTTTTCTTCGCCTTCTCGTCTCGTTCTTTTGTTGCGGGCACGGTGCTTACTTACTCGCCTTCGCACTGGCTGTCTTGACGCTGCGTTGGGGTGTGAGACAGCTCTCTTTATTTTCTCTTCCCTCGCCGTTCTCTCTTTTCGCTTCACACACCTCTCTATCACGCACACGCTATCGCCCACCTCTCGTCTGTCCCTCCATTTTTTTTTCTTTTTCCTGCCCCCTTCTCCTTTTCGGTCGTGCTCTCTCGCCGTGCCCTTACCCTCCCGTCCCCTCCTTGGTCCCTTCCCCCCTGCCCAGCTCTTGTTTTCTTTTTCTCGTTATCCTCTCCATCGCGCGCCCTGCTCTGCTCCTTGTGGAAACACGCCGAATCTCATATCCTTATTTTTCGACACCTCCCAATCCTAGATCGACCATTGTAATCAACAACCCTATCCCTCATACCCAAACTATCGACCTCCAACATGAGTTCTGAAATGGCAGAGCGCATCGCCAACGCGCGAAAGGAAGCTGAATTCCTCAAGGACAAGATCAGGGAGAAAAAGTCAGCCCTGAACGACACCTCATGTAAGGACGTTGCGGATTGAAAATCAACCTTCTCCATATTCTCAACCTTGGACACATTTGCTTATGTCCACACTCACGTCTGACCATCCACGCTTCACTTTCCTTGTGCACGGTATATGAATCCAAATCGTGGAAACTGTAGTGAAGTCAATGTCCCAGGAGCTTGAGCCGTTGACGCGCATCGGAATGCGAGTCCGACGAGTGTTGAAGGGTCATCTGGCAAAGATTTATGCCATGCACTGGGCAACAGACAAGCGCCACCTGGTGTCGGCCTCGCAGGACGGCAAGCTGATTGTTTGGGACGCCTATACCACCAACAAAGTCTATGCCATTCCCCTGCGTTCGTCCTGGGTGATGACCTGCGCCTACGCGCCCACAGGAAATTTTGTCGCCTGCGGTGGTCTCGATAACATGTGCTCTGTCTACAATCTCCGAACGAGAGAGGGGTCCGTCAAAGTGGCAAGAGAATTGAGCGCGCACTCGGGATATCTTTCATGCTGCCGATTCCTCAATGACCGGCAGATCTTGACCTCCAGCGGCGATATGAGCTGCATGCTCTGGGACCTCGATGCAGGAATCAAACTCATGGAGTTCAACGATCACACAGGAGATGTTATGAGGTAAGGCACACCTTTCCCCATGGCTCTCATATGTTTTGGACACTTGCACAGCCGCGGTCGTTATTGTAGAATAATAAGAGCGTAAAGGGTGGCAGGATTGTCAGGGGCAAAGAGCGGACAATCCAGGACTACACCCCACGACTTGGTGCGACCGAGCATTGTGGTCTACTCACGATGATGGCTCGATTGGAAGTTGCGCGCCGATTTGGGCGAAACCGTGGGTTTCAACCCTGCGTAGTTCAAACCGGCTCTTGTATCTATCTCCTGCATCCGCACTCTCGGCTCTCACTAACCCCGCCTGCTGCAATGTATCTCTCGCTGTATTCGGCCATCTATAGTCTGTCTATATCCCCTGACCAGCGCCTGTTTGTTTCGGGAGCCTGTGATGCCACATCTAAAGTCTGGGACATGAGAACCGGACGCTGCGTCCAGACATTTACCGGACACGAGTCAGATATTAACGCCGTGCAGTACGTAATCGCTTAGCTATAAGTGTGTTTTTTTCGATTTGAACAGGACACCAAAGTTTCTATGCTTATGCAAAGTGCCATTTATGTTTAATAGGTTTTTCCCTAGCGGCGATGCATTTGCCACTGGCTCTGACGACGCCTCTTGCCGCCTTTTCGATCTCCGTGCAGACCGCGAAATGAACATTTACACACACGACAACATTCTCTGCGGTATCACGTCGGTCGCCTTCTCAATCTCTGGGCGTCTCCTCTTCTCTGGATATGACGATTACAACTGCAATGTATGGGATACCCTGCGAGGAGAGCGTGTAGGCGTGCTGATGGGTCACGATAATCGCGTCAGTTGTTTGGGAGTGGCTAGTGATGGCATGGCTATGTGCACTGGAAGTTGGGATACAACTTTGAAGGTAAGATATCGCTCCACATCTGACCATGTTTGTAGTTGGAGCGGGAACAATTGCTCATTCGGTCTTTCTTCTTTGTCTTCTTTTTCCCCTCTAGGTCTGGTCGTAAGAACTGGCGCTTGCTGCCTTATTATGCACACATTTGCTGGTGACGAAAAGATGCATGCGGCCTGTAGACCGGTACTCTTTTGCTCGACGCACAGTCTTCTTTTATATTCCTTATTCCTACTCTTGACCATTGGTCTCTCGCCTATTGTCCTTCATACCTCTCCAGAATATATACACCGGCACCATATTTCGTGGCGTATCCTCCACTTTTGCTTACCCCTCTCCTGTATTCCCCACCTGTCGCCCCCTCCACTGCAACGCATACCAAGTGCACACCTGCCTCCTTGCACCCTTATCTCCAGTGTCCCAGCCTGCTGTTATTTTCGTAGTTTACAACTTTATGATCATACTATAGTTTCTTTTTTCAATATAACCCCCAAAGGAAAATGCCACTACGCGCGCACGCGCGACTTGCGCACCTTGTCGATTTGGTCTCTCTGGCGAGTGCACCGTGCCTCTAGGTGAGCCTCCTCGGAACCACTATACGATTGCTTGGACCATTTGCACTTAGTCAGTGCCGTTCTGTTTTCATGGGGATGAGAGCCGCCTGTACACTTTGCATGGACATCGCAAGGCACGAGGCAGACGATTGTCCCCCAAATTTCTGAAACAACCCACTCTGCAGCCAATAATAAAAGGGGGCGTTAGAAGCAGGCGACTTCATTTTTCACTTCTCTTGGCCTGATCAACTCTTCCATCCATCCACCCCATTCGCCCTTCTCATTCACTCACCTATCCACTCGCTCGGTTGCTCTACTCGCCTCCATTGCCACGCAAACACCCTCTTTACATATAGAGCAGCCCCAGCAACACAGCCCCAGCAACACAGCCATGGCCGCGCAGCCACCCCAAGAGACCACGCGACGGCCCAGAGAGAATGGCCAAGCAGGCAGGACAAAGCCTTTGGCGCATGCAACCAGTGCCGCGGTGCATCCTCTGGACCATTGCCGCCATGACCTCCCGCAGAAGCGACATCACGACTCATCACACTCGGAAGCAAGCAGCTCCTCCTCACGCACAGCCAGCCCCACGCACCAACAACAGTCTGCCATTCCAGAACTCGAACAGACATTTGTGAACGAGGATCACTTACAGGCTTTCCGGCAGGCTATTGAGGACAGCGTCCACAGCGAATCTTCTGCAGAGCTTATCTCAGCTGTGACAGACTTCATACCCGTCCAGCAGACACCAGCAAAGCGTGCAAGGCAACAACGAGCACCTACTAAATACAGCGGCTTCAGCTATTCCGTTCTCCGAATACCGTTGATGGTATGTCATCCATCGCAGCGTGATGTCATGTGTGCAGGAGTAGGGAACATGCGCCTAACCTTATCATCCCTGTTCGTTAAAAAAATTGCGATGCCCATGCCGTACAGATCTTGATCTTTAGCGTTATTGCGTTTGAGATGTGGCTCTACGTATGTGTCCGGCAGATCGTGGTCCTCTTTGAGCACTTCATCTATTGGCGTGGACGGCGTAATCAACTTCGGAAAGATCTGCGGAGTGCATCAACCTACGGCGAATGGAAATCTGCCGCTCAAAAGCTCGACACGCATATGAAGAAGGACGAATGGAAAGACGACCCAGACTTTGGCTACTACGACTACCGTCTGCTCTCCAAAGTGAATAGGAGTCTACACCTCGCCAGGGAGGCAGATCGGATCGACCAGCTCAAGGATCATCTTTTGGGTGTAGTAAGGTCAAACTTTGGAGGTGTTGAGAACTCTCGCCTTTATTCGCAAACATACCACGGCACAAAGAAGCCGATCGAGGAATATGTGCACGAAGGTAAACCAAAGTCAGCGACAAACAGCGAAAGCTTGAGGATCTTGGAGTTGCGCACTAACGCCCACTCGTCAACATCACATAGTCACAACATCCTTAAAGGCAGTGACCGAATCCAAGCATCTCACGGACGAGGAGAAGCGATCGTTCCTCAAAAGCATCAACAAGAACTACGGCAGGTCAGCGTTGTGTCTCTCAGGAGGAGCAGGATTTGGATACTACCATCTTGGCGTGATTCGGGCGCTCCTCCAGGCAGGTGTCTTACCGACAGTCATCACCGGCACGAGTGCCGGAGCGTTGCAAGGTAACGGGGATTTGGCTGTGTGCTTGCTGCTCATGAGAACTTTAAATGTGCGACAGGGACGCATCTATTTCCAATGACTAATGGTGCATTAATGCTCTACTTCTCCACTTGCTCTCGGTTTTGGAAATTAAACAGCCGCCCTGGTTTGCTGTCGTACTGACGACGAACTGAATGAGGTACTGGTGCCTGAACTTGCATCCAAATTCACGGCGTGCGCCGACAATCTCTGTGTAAGTATAACTGCAAATACGTACAACTTATTTGGGATGCGTTCGTTGGATGTGCCCAGACAACTGATTTTGAACGACCATCCATGGCTTTTTTTGGACAAATGATAGACTTGGCTTCCACGCCTGATTAAGAAAGGCTCCAGATTTGACGCTGGAGACTGGGCACGGAAGGTGCAGTGGATCACGAAAGGAAGTTTGACCTTCTTGGAGGCATACGAACGCACGGGACGGATTCTCAGCATTTCAGTCATCCCGTATGACCCCCATTCACCACCAAAGCTCTTGAACTATTTGACGACCCCGGACTGTGTTATTTGGTCCGCAGGCAAGCACCAATTCTTGACTTTTTGAAATTGCTCGGCCAAATTTGTGGACTAAGAGCTAATACAATTGAAATTATGTGCATGATGAATTAGTTATTGCCAGCGCAGCTATTCCTGGAATACTGAATCCGGTAGTGCTCATGCGTAAGCGGCCAGACAACTCTTTGGTGCCTTTCAGTTACGGTGGGCGAGGCTTCAAGGATGGATCGCTTCGTGCAGATATCCCACTGCAGGCGTTGCACACCCACTTTAATGTCAACTACACGATCGTGTCCCAAGTGAATCCCCATGTTCACCTATTCTTTTACGCCGCCAGAGGCAGTGTCGGTCGACCGGTCAGCCACACATATGGAGAAGGTTGGCGTGGAGGATTCTTGGCAGCGTCTATTGAGCAGTTCCTGAAGTTAGACTTGTCCAAATGGCTCAAAGTACTCCGGGACTTGGAATTATTGCCTAAGTTTATGGACCAGGACTGGTCCTGGGTCTGGCTGCAGAAGTTTGATGGCCATGTCACAATTCTTGTAAGTCGGATGCCTTTGTTATTTACATCTTCAGCAATATCTCACCGTCATCAGCGAACTGACATCTCATCTCATTTCTTTATATCCTTCCATTTGAACTTGTAGCCAAAGTCAGGCTTTTCAGATTGGTTCCAGCTTCTCACGGATCCTGACGAGAATCGGTTGCGCCACTGTCTGACGGTGGGTGAGCGACAGACGTTCCCCAAGCTGCACATGATTGCCAATCGCATGAGGATCGAGCAGGCGATTTCGCAATGCCGCACCACTATCAAGGAGAGACTCGATCGCAAGGTAGCGGGACGCAACGCCTACAACTCTGAGCTTTCGAGTGTGCTTTCGGAGGATAGCGAGAACACTGTTCGAGCGAGGATCCGCGCATTTGGAGTTGGACACACCTTTAAGGAGTCTGTCGAAGGAGGTCACCCCATCATGGCTGCTGAACCCAAGGGCAGGAGTAAGCGCATCGCGTCTTGGCCGGGACTACGATATACGCTAGGCCATGAGTCGGTGGGCGATTACGGGTTCGCCAAATCTCATGGACAATACGAGGAGGATGACGACGATGAAGGAGAGGACGATGAGGAGGATGACAATGAAGGAGAGGATGAGGAGGAGGATGACAATGAAGGAGAGGACGATGAGGAGGATGACAATGAAGACGACGACGAGGGCATGGGCATGGATTATCAAGAGAACTCTACTACGCATAGTAGCTTGATGCCAGAGGGTGACTATTAGCGCAGTTGCACACCTTTTCCTTTTTTTTTTTTTCTTTATGTCGCTCTCCAATATACTACATGTCGTCGTGGAGACGATAGGCAACCATAGCGTCGACTTTGTGAATGTTTGTACTAAAAGATCTTAGCCGCACTTGCTCTGCGTTGTGCACGAGATGTGGGTCGGCATCACTCCATGTTGCCGGTACCTCGGCGTCCACCTCCGTTTGACACAGGATCGTCCATGTGCCTAGGCAAAAGAGCGAGACCAAGATGTGAGGTGTCATTAAGAGAAGAACTGCTCCTGCCATGTATAGATATGAGGGCCAAGATCCCTTGCTTGATCAGCTATAGCTTAACAATACTTCCTGACAACCTAGTAAAGCTTACATTTCTCATCCAGCATCGGCAGGAAGGTGACACTGGCCGTGATCTGTCGCAGGATGGCCTGGATCTCTGATTGAATTTCTTGCTCAGACTTTTCAGGTTTTGGCGTTGGTGTAGAGGGCGACGCTGTGGCAGGTGATGATACAGAAGAGAAGACTGGATCTGAAGGTGAGTTCTGCTGTGTTGTTCTTGTTGCTGTTTGATCCTTGCTGTTTTGAATATCGAACTGCCAGCGCTCGAGGACTGCCATCGTTTCCTTGGACTTGATGGCCAGAATCAACTTTTCCACCTTGCATGCCATAAGCCAGGCTATGGATTTCAAGAAGGGGGGGGTTTTGACTTTAGAGATTTCAATTGCCTTTGAGTATTGCAGCGGTTGGTAAAGAAGTTGGTGGTGGCATGGCTTTTTACCTTCTACTTGCTTCAGGATCTCGCGCATATGACTCTTGACCTCGACGCTGGTGGTGACGAGCATGCTGAGGCCATATTTCTTTGTGACTTTAAAGTGCTCCGGTGCGTAGATCCCGCGCTGGAATAGTAAGCTAATCCCGTACGAAAAGAATGAAATGGCGAATTCGAGCGTGAGCAAGAGAGCGCGTTGTGAAGCTGCAGGTCGTGCTGCTCGGCCTTGTCGTGGTCACTTTACCTATTAATGCAGTATTCTGTACGAGAGGAGCGAGTTGAATGGATGGGGCCTTTTGTGAGTGTGCAACCTTTTGTTTCTTCACTGAAATCGAATATCCATGTAGCTCAAGACCAGGAGGCGGGGTCCTTGAGCCGGGACAAGATTTGGGTGTGTTCCTGCGAATGCTTACCGAAGAACTCGACAATGATCTTTGTGGATCCTCGAAGGGTGATTTGATTGCGACTGTTGGTAGCCGGGTGCTGCTGCTGTTGCATCATGGTGTCCCGTTGATCTAGTTGTCCAAGAGGTTGTCTTTGTCCTGCTGTCCTGGAGCAATGGGCCTGGTGTGCGCTTGAGAAAGTGAATGAGGGGAGAGGAATGAGCGATCAATGAAACGCGCTCAAGAGTCCTCAAGCGCGCAGAGAGACGCCAAGCCCCCTCTTACTGTCTTTTTTTGGGGTGCCACCAAAGCCCTTCACGACTTCCTTTCGACCTTGCTCACCATCCTCACACCTCTACCATACACCCACACCCACACACATTACCGCATCCACAATGTCCGTCAACTGGGTCATGCTCACGCCTGATGGCAAGGACATTATGCCACTCGAGAGCGAGACCGTGTTCTTCCGCGAGAGCGGAGTGCGCTTTGAACTGGACTGCTCCAACGGCGGCTACCCCGGCGCCGGGTATGAAGAGGCATCGCGCTTGACACAACACCCTCCTCATTGTCAAATCAAGTCAATACCCACATTGACCTTTACGTCGTTGCTGTGCTTTTCCCTGTCGGTTCAAATAGCGCCTCTTATGCATCAAAAAGTGGCACTGTTCTGCTGACGAACCAACGGGTTGTCTACCTTTGCGCTGCACCAACACAGTTCTTCAGCTCAGCTTCATTGCCCATCAAAAACATCCAGGATAGCAAACTCGTCCAGCCGTGGTTCTCACCTGCGAACTTCAAGGCTGTGGTCATGCCAGTCCCTGGAGGTGGACTCTCGCAGCCGGCTCGACTCTCTATTACATTCTCGACTGGCAGTAAGAGTGTGCCCGTACTCTTTATTTTTTAACAGAGAAACTGAGGGGAGCGAGGAGAGAGAGAGAGAGAGAGAGAGAGAGAGAGAGCGTGGAGTGGAGGTGTAGAGACAGCCGACACCCGTCTAACCTTGCCCGCACCATCTTTGAATAGGCATCCACGAGTTTGACGTTCAATATAGGTCATTGCGGGAACGACTGCAAGGTACCAAAACGCAGGAAGAAAAATCATCTACTTTGCAAGACCATCATGCGTCGACTTCATGCACTCGGTGTTGACCAACGTCAACTGATCTTCCAACTGCGCGCTGATGTTTTTTTGTATTGTATGTTCTCTGTAATTAGAGCTGGACGGTGTTGCCCCGCAGCATCTGGAGCAATTGCCTGTGTATCTTCCACCGTCCGGACCACCTCCAGAGTCTTCATCCACTACGGATACAGTGCCGGCACCTACTTCCACAGCAACCACAACAGGACTAGCGCCTCAGCCAGCACCCTATCCTGTTCCGAATATCAACCCTTCAACGCAGGCTTCTTCGACCTCTAATGGCTCTTTGCCAGGACCAGCGCCACCACAAGCGCAACAGCAGGCGGTTCCTTCAGACATGCCTCCGAGTTATGACGAAATACGTTGAGCGGGTTCGACTGCTGGTACATGTCCGTCGCTTGCAGTTTGCTTTGGGAGCTGTAGAAGAACTTTCATTAAACTGCCCAATGCGTCCAAAGCGAGTTGGGTTTTCAATTATTTTTTTTTATACAAGGGATTTTTCTTTTATTGAATTTCGTTCTCGAGCATAGTAGCGGCAAGTGTATGTGCAGATGTAAAAGACAAGGTGGAAGAATTTGTATAATAGAAATAGGAAGAAATATAGGGGAGGATGAGCACGAGAGAGTGAGAGCCAGATGAAAGTATATGTGAGGGAGAGATGTTCGTGTCATGTTGGTTATGAGAACTGCTGCTGAGCTGGGTATGGAACCGCGTCCTGGAGCAACTCTTTCCAGGTGAGCCTTGTGATTTCGGATCCATCCATCATAGGCCCTGCGCCCTCCATCTCGGTCTGAACTGCGATCGCGTAACAGTGGTCCGGGTCCAGTAAGGCCTCCTCGAAGGTCCAGCCTTCTTCAGGAAACTCTGCCGAGGGCTCATGCACCTGCATGACCGTTGTCAGTGTTGGCTAAAAAATATATATATATATGGAGAGAAGATGTGTGGGTTAGCGCTTGTGGAAAAGATACTCTCTCATTTTTGTAGTGATATTTTCCAGCGTTCTTGTTCGCTGGGTAAATGTGTCCTTCGACACAATGCTCAAGGTCCAAGGAGGAGAAACCTCAGGCGAGTTTTCAGTTTCTCTCCTAGGCTCCCATATCGACGCGTCTTTTCTACTGCAGACTATGTCTTTCCTGGCACTCGTATTCATGTCTCCACCAGCGACATCAGCGTTCTCCTGCGACAATGCATAGGCTTGCGGCGACGTCGGTCGGAGTTAGGGCTGGCTACTCTTTCCCGAGTTTTTGTGCCCACAGTTAACAGTGTATCCCATCGAAGAATCCTGTTTTTTTTTTCTTTCCTTCGTTCTTGTATTAGTTGCTGTGTGTGTGTGTGCGTGCGTGCGTGCGCTGCTGCATGTGCTGCATGTTGCTCCCCCTTGCTTTCAACTTCGTCCCCTTTTATCCTAAATCCCGACTCTGCATACATCGAATAGCTGCTGCTGTTGGCACGTTTGCTGCTTCACTTTGCTTGCTGATGATATTTTTTGCCTCCGTTCACTGCTGTGTGAGATGCATGCTTCCTCTGTTGTTGTTTTTTTACTTCAGTGGTCAGGAAATGCTTACCTGGATGGTCGGCTCCGCAACAGGGAGCGTAAACTCGAACGACTTTAGGTTAAAGTCGATCCCGACGCCCAATGCCTTGACGACGGACTCTTTCAGGCACCACATCCTATAGAACCGCCTCAATTGGTTCCTGGTGGCCAAGGGTGCGGCTGGATTGGCAGCTGCCTTTCTCATAAAGGCCATCTCCCTTGCTGAGAACTGTATAGTCAACGAGTTTTTTTTTTCAGCGCGAGGACAACGGCATGGAAGGAAAAAAAAGAGGGGGAGGTGAGGGGGAGGAAGAGGAGGAGTGCAGATATGCAGACATGGTTCACATGATGCGCCATGAAAATGAAAATGCCAAAGGATGGCGCAAGGTAGAATCCAATGCCATGCAGATAGAAATTGAAGGAGGTTAAGCCGAGAACCCAAATTGAATGGTTTGGAGGGATAACGACAATGAAGGACGGCAGCAAAGTACAGGCGTATTTGTTATGCGTGTTTGTTGGTTGTTTGTCCATGCCCATGTTCATCGCAAAACGCGAGGGCATGGGTGGGCGCACATGAGGTAAGAGAGAGGGTGTTACACGATACGAACACGGTAATAATGTCGCGTTACGCAGCCAACAATGACGACCCATCAACACCATGACGACAGTGAGGCAACAACACGAGACAGGTAAGATGTCGAGCACAGGGTGGTGCCGTTATCAGCAGGGGGTGGGATGTTATCAACAGGGGGTGGGATGTTATCAACAGGGGGTGGGATGTTGCAGAAGGGAAATGAGTGAGGAAAGGAGCAAATGTAAAGGGGAAAACAAGAGAAGAGTGGATCAGTTAGTGTGTTGCGCACGGTGCCTGCTAGACCCATTTTTGGGGCTCATGCTTTACTGTATATTGCTGTGGCAACAACAAAGAGCAATACCTGCTCGAGAAACCCGGAGGAGAAGGTATCGAATGACTCTCCTTGCGGCTGGTCTTGAAAGTCCATTACATCCACGCCAACACGGACCGCACTTTCGAGGGATGTGTCGCCGACAAGGAGCACCCAGTCTCCATGGTGAGAGATATTGAAGCTGACTTTTCTCAGGTGTACGGGCTGCACCTAAGACGCAGGAGGGACATAGAAGAGAGAAGGAAAAGCATATGGTCAATGCGATACCGTGAGATACAAGATTTGCTGTGTTTGAAAGGAACTGGGACACGAGGGTGGATACCCTCAGAGTTGTTGCTGCAACTACAGTCCTCGCTGTTATTGTTTTCCGTCGCTCTTGTTGTGGTGATAGTGGTTGTTGATGTTGTTGCTTTTGGGGTGCTCTTCCTTCAGGGCAATGACGGATACACATAAGCGGCGCATAGGGCAAGGGGCAATGGAAAACAAGGTTGCGCGCTGTTTCATCATAATCTCCACTGCGCCATGACAAACGAACGTGGGTCTCATCGAGAACCAATTGCGCACAAAACGACAAGGCGAGAGACAGAGAGAGAGAGAGAGAGAGAGAGACAAAGACTCCTGGACAATCCTTCGTCGTCGTCCGATGCTGCACCGCCTTTGCTACACCCTATCCTACCCCACTTCACCGCCTGCCTTTTGGTCTGGACTATATACAGACCTTTACGCCGAGACCTTTTTTTTT
Source organism: Mortierella alpina (assembly GCA_029449245.1). Lineage (NCBI taxonomy): Eukaryota > Fungi > Mortierellomycota > Mortierellomycetes > Mortierellales > Mortierellaceae > Mortierella > Mortierella alpina. The sequence continues at coordinate 90,709 of JANATF010000003.1, read as the reverse complement.
TAGGACACCGCCATTTCCCCTGTTACGTTTTTCTACTCCCCCGCCTTAAACCTCGTCCACGCCGCAAAACTCAAAACGTCGAGATATTAGCGGAACACAAACTTACCAGGATGGGTTTGTTGGTCTCGGATCGGGAGAACACCAGCTTGTCCCAGCGACAGTCGTGGTGGGCTGCAAAGAAGGCATGGATCAAGAGTCGTCCGACCAAGGATCGGCGCATGTCATCCTCATGACGGAACTGGAGGAGACGGTCGCATTCAATCTTGGGAAGAAAATTGAGGAGATTGGAGAGAGGCACGATATTGGGCCTATTGTCGTCTGTCAGCGAGGTAACCAAAGGCTCGACGTGCTCGAGCAGCAGAGGTTGGCGGATGTTAAAGGCCCAGCGTGCGATCGGCATTGTGGCTCTTTATGTGGGTGTATTCAGCCCGCGGAGAGAAGTGGAGGCAGGGGTATGCACGACGAACTCGGATGTCGACACGGAGAAGCGCTGCAAAAGGAATGCGGCGCGAAGTGTATGGAGGAATGGAGTTGCAGGCGGGCTGGAGCGTCAATGGGTGTCCAGGATGGGGTCGAGCTAGAACAAAACGAGAGTCGATTGGTGGAGGAGACGAGCTTTGGCGGGCAAGCAGGCGATAGCGCAAGGAAGGTGCTGATGCGATAACGGCGCTGTTTGTCTGCGTGAAGAGGGCCAGCAGAAACTATGCTGGTGCCGGTATGTTGCTGCTGGGGTTTTGGCGGGAAAGGGCCCTGGTCGGAGTGAGGAGGAGTGGCAGGGTGCGAGACTAGGTGAGGACAGGCGGGGATTGAGATGATGAGATGCGCAGGGAAAGGGGATCGCTGAGGTGGACAATGAACAAAGAGTGAGAAGAGGAGTGAATGGAGCAGAGAAAAAAGAAAAACAAAACAAGCAGAGAAAAAAAAGAGGCGACATACAATTTATACGCCCTGTGCGCTTGTGGTCCACACGCTAGCACACACAGGCAGGAAGGGCACCCTACATCGACACACACGGCACATCTCACTGTTTCCCCTGTCGCTCTCTCACTGCCTATCTTTCTAACCATCTCTCTCTCACACACACACACTCACTCTCTCCCCTCGCCCGTCTCCGTCCCAGACTCTCTTCGATAGGCCATCCTACCGCTATGGTGCCGCGGTCCCTGTCCTTACATCAAGTAACGCAAAGGCATCTGGTCTAGGATCGACGGTCGATTGCCCCGGGTAACTGTTATGGACTATATGAGATAGCCAGCTGATTAACGATTGAGAGTGATCGGGCTGGCCCTTTACCGATCATGGATACATGTGCCATATATACCCTGGAAATTGATTCAGTCCACCATCCCACGGATGGCTGGTATGCACCTGTCTGCTGGACTTGTTGTGTCCATTTTGTTCCCGACTAGCATTGCATCATTTTCTGAACCGGCGGATGCTCTCATGTATGTCTATATACATGTACATGATATGCTTAACGTGCCACTCGACTCATTCCATACTAGGGGTACAAGTGCACAAAGACGGCACCCAACTGCTGGGCGGGCAAGCCGTGTGAGCAATCAATTGGGATCCGTCGCCTTGATGCCCATGTCCTATTGTTATCCATATCTTTATGACATGTCCTATTATTATTCCACGGTCTCGACCCCTGTCCTGGAGGCGCCCACCTTGACCATCAAGGTAAGACTGAGTGAGACGAAGTTGTCTTTAACCGATACTATACATATTCAATCCGTCACACAGCCGCGTCTCGGGCGCGGTGGCAACAATGTTTACCGCCTCCACGACGCGTTTACGTGGTATCGTTACGCTCACGAGGCTCTTGATTTTGTCCCGTTGGGGCAGGAAGGCACACTGCATGTTCACATTACCCGACACCTGCATCAAAGGCAGAGGGGTGCCCTGCGTGTGTTTGCACACCGTGTTCAGTGGTTGTAATAAGGGCTCTTCAATCACATCTCGATCCGCTTGTGAAACCATAAAGCCTGGCGAAGAACGCTCCCGAATGAGGGCTGGAAAGGTCCCGTCCAACCTTTACACCATTCAGCTCCATCCCGAACTGGGGTACACATATATCTACTGAAGAGAAGAGATACTGCGAGTATAGCGACTTATTTTCGGGTCATGGTACACTACGCCCAAAGTGGAGGTATGGTACCTGCATGTAGCGTGGATAAATCAGCTTGAAAGCAAGAAGTCCGTTTCCCCATGACCTTCGGGGCGGTTGTACCTCAACAATCCTTTCCTTTGGTCGTACTCTCATCGACCACGTGTAGATGCGGTGTGTGTGGAGATCAGCACTCTCGCGTCCGACACGCGTAAGGGTCCTGAAAAGGGACGCGCAAGTGCATATGTGACTTGCATCCACTTCGCAGTTTCCACTGTCCGAAGGTAGCGCTTGCAGGACATCTCGTCTTGACTACACTCCTCACCCTGACCCCTCACACTGCACACACACGCACATCCATTGGAGCAGCAGGACGACGAAAACAATACAATTTAGACCCCCAACTTCAGCACACCATCACCGTCGCCATCATCGACCATGGCATCTTACTTTGACGACCACAGTCTTGAGGATCCTTTCAAGGCTCGTGGGGCCAAGAGGAACAATGGCACCTCATTCAACCCTGACCTGTCGCACTTTATGCCGCGCGAAGATGACGAGAGTAACCAGGACCAGCGATCTGCAGGGTCAGCATCTGTTCCAGGCCCAGGAGCCAATGACTTTCGCCGACTGGCAGAGTAAAGACCACTCGCGCGTTTTCGATACAGAGGCAAAGAGTATCTCCTGAAAGACTCCTTTTACTAATGCTGTTTCGAATGGCAATCTTTCTTTCCTGACACAAATGACGACCTTTTATACATTCATAGCATGCTCGGTGCGTTCAGAGTCAGGGAGGAGCCATTAGGCGACGAGGAACACCAGGAATTTCTCGACAACTTGATCACGCAACTCATGGATGAGGCCGGTGCAAGGTATAGACAGAAGGATGGGTCTAAGGATATCAGTTACGCCATTGCATGGATATTTTGATTGACTCCTCTGGCGGGAGCCATTTTCGTTTCTGCAGCGGCAAGCATGGACCTCCTCCAGCCTCAAAATCGTTCATCCGTGATCTGCCATACGTCCCTCACAAAGATGTCAAGAGAGGTATAGTACAATGCGTTTTTCTGCTGAAGAGCTATGTTTTCTCTTGCCTTTCGTGATATTTTAATCATCTCATTGTCTGTGTGTAGATGAGGCGTGCATCATCTGCAACGAAAACTTACAGGAGAATGAGACCAAGGCTGGAATCACCAACTTGCCCTGCAAACACTTTTTTGACCGCGACTGCATTGTGCCATGGCTTGAACTTGTACGTATGGCACTAGAGTGTCCTGGATATTCGATAGTAAACTGAGGATATGCTTTACCTAACGCGCCTAAGTCTATGCATTCTCTAGCACAACAACTGCCCAGCGTGTCGAGCGGAGGTTCCATCAGACGATCCAGAGTGGATCAAGAAGAAGCGCGAGGCCGAGCTAGCCAAATATGCAGCAGAAGCCGAGATCGACGAGAACTGGATGTATTCGTAGAGTTGTATAGCACACAGATCGAAAATTAGAGTAAAACAAATCGTGTTGACTAGACATCTGCACTAAGCCACCTAAGAAGCTGTGATGCTCCATTTGTCCCTCTGTTCCTTTGTTCCTCTGTTCCTCCGTTCCTCGCTCCATTCCGTCGTCCTTGCCTATCCTGCCCGCTGCTCTGAGTCTCTCTTTCGTCTGCCTGCTTTCCTTCCACTCTTACGACCATTACGACACCGCCCAAGAGAAGAGACGCACCACTCTCCGAACCCGACTCCAATCAAGCGACTCCTCTCAATGGCATCAGACTTTGCTCAATGCGTAGAGGAGCAGGGCTCGACTGAGTTGCTGTAAGTACACGCCAGGCGCATCCACGCCGCTGGGTCCACACCTCGCCACGCACGCCCCCTCACAATTCGTCAGATGGACGCGCTTTGATGCTAAAGCAAGGTGGTCAAACGGTGCATCGGTTCACGTCGCTTAACCACCATCTTACACGTATAGATTGGCACACGCGTCAACGTTGATGAATATGCCCTCAAAGGAACTCATTCACCCCGTCGAGGACCTCATACAGTCGGCCTTGATGGCCCCTGTTGAGAACGACTACCCCAACGCCGAGGTCGTTTCCTTTTTGAAGGCTCTCGCACAACGAGAATCGGACCAGAGTCATGTGAAGGTGACTTCCATGATTGTAGACTTATTGTGGATGATGGAGATCGAGAACGAATTCGTCACTGCAGCGCAAAAGGAGAGGATGATTCTTCTCACCAAGGATATCATTGTAAGTCTTTGGACCTTCACACGGAACAGCTGGACACGCTGTTATTCTCAATATGGTATTGTGCGTACACATGCTAACGCGTATATTGCCTCCTGTGGTTCCTATGCTATGGTTAGGCGCAAGGTTTTATCCCAGTCCGTATGATGAAGGAGCGCTGGGAAATAGAGTTTTTGGAGGAGGTGGGATTGATTCCGAATGCCAAGATGTTCCTGAAGCGAGTCGTCCGCATCAATACCGCGCAACTGTAAGTTTGCTCTTGTCAGAGTTCGTTGAGCCTTGATGGCCTGTTCTCGATCCTGTTGACCTTCGCACGAGTACCGGAGCTCACCAGTCACTCTGACTTTATGGCTAACCTCATAGGTACAAGCAACAAAAGTACAACCTTCTGCGGGAAGAGTCAGAAGGCTACTCCAAGCTGATCACAGAGCTCTCTACTGGAACAGCGGATTCTGACGATGTCACGGAAATTTCCAGCAAGGTGGATGCCGTCCTTACCAACATTATCTCACTCATCGGTAAGCACGTTACGGAGCGGTAACCCTCTTCTCCCCGTCTCGTCAGCTCATCGTACCCTCTTGATGTTTAAGAAAAGGTATACGTCCGCTTCAGCTCTTTCTTCTAATCCTCATACATTGTTGGTTTGGACTGAATACTTCTTTACAGGATACTTTGATCTGGATCCGAATCGAGTGCTGGACATTGCCCTTGATGTTTTCGCCGCAAACGTTGCAACCCACCACCAATTCTTCATCGAGTTTCTGCGAAAATCTCCATGGAATTCACAGTCGGGTTTGCAAGGGATCGCAATCAGGAATCGCGCCTGCGCTCAAGTCCTCGGCTTCAAATTTCAAATATTACAGGTAAAGTCAGAAACTCATATTGACTGTGCTAGAGGGTTTATAAGCCTGCAAACCGCTAACTCCAGACTTTGAATCATGCAATGCGGATATTCCTAGCGTCCTGAACACCGTCACAAGTCGCCAATCGAGCTGTATACCGTTGCTGCTCTTTTGCTCAAGCATTCCATCGTGCACATGGAAGACATTTATCCACATGTAATGTTTGCCATCGCTGACAATGTTCAAAGTTTGTCGCAAAGGGTATACCTGCTACTCTTACCAACCATGATTTTATTACCTATTCTCATTTAGCTTTCCTTATCTGATGAGGTGATGGAAAAGGACTATGCTGCATTCAAATCCGCCATGAAAGACAAGGCAAACTCATTCAAGAGCAATCCGTTGGCAGTATGTCCTTCTCATTTTTCATTTCCACATTTGCTCCGCACCAAAATCAAATGTATACTTGCGATACCGATACCCAACTCATATGTGAATTGGTTCCTTCTCATAGATGGCCGGTGCCTTGGTAGATGACACTGTGGTCGGAACGTCCTCGGTGAGCAGCGTTAAAGATCAGGCAATGACAGACTCCACGCAAACAGAAGCCGTCCCAGAGCTGCCCCTTCCGAATCAAAAGGTTGGGGTGGTGAATGCTCTCTTGTCTATCGGTGACTTGGAGAACGCCATGTTCCTTTTCGCGCGATTCCCCAATTTGACGGCATCGTACCCAGAGACCGCGGATCTACTCTGCCGTCTGATCCATGTGATGATCCAGAATGTCTACGCGCTATTTTCGCCAGCAACATGTCACAAGGCCCTGGCAAAGGATCGAAGCGCCACTTATCGTCACCCACCCATCCTTAAGGACCGAGAAGTGGCGGTTGTTCGTGTGCTCTCTCCCAACGTACCCCTCGCTACGTCCACTCAGCGATTTGAATTCTTCTATCAGGGCTGGAAAGATACTATCACCTGCTGTCAGAGCGTATCAGAGTTGGTCGAACAAACGCGGCCGTTGCTGAACGTTGTAGGTGTCCGGATTCATCGGGATACCATTCTCGTGACCAAGCTCTGTCGAATCGGAGCGGGCACCATGAGCCGCCTTCGCATGGAAATCACGCAGCGGGAGAAGACCAGTGGCGACGCTCATGATGGCGAGAGATCAGGAACAGAAAATGCCAAACTATCCAGCCTCAAGTCGGAGCTCCAGCATGTAGAAAACGCTTGGGTCGAGATGGCCGGCTCCTTGTTCTTGCCCTCCATGTCACTCACCTACTCCAATCCAGGTAACGGGAAAAACACTGTTCCAAAACTTTGCATGAATTCACAGGTCAATTTGCGCGCTGTCCAACCCAAGACTGACCACCGTTTTGTCACTTTTCTGTCTTCATAGGACTGGTCAACGAGGTGTGGCAAGTCCTGAAGGGCCTACGGTACGAGGACCGTTACAGTCTTTATGGCTTTTGGAAAGGAACTGCTCCGAATCGATACCCGGAACTGCAGGTGGTCACAGCAGCAACCGAGAAGGAGGCAAAGAGCGTGATGCGCCGTATCAACAAGGAAGACGTCAAGCAGTATGGCCGGATGTTTGCGAAATACGCCCATTCTAACCCACAGATTGTTTTTGCAGCTGCAATGAAACAGCTGGAGGGTGGGTACGACAACATGGTGCAGCCGCTTGTCGATGCGTGCAAATACCTAACCGACATGGGACAGGACGTCCTCACCTACGCACTGTTGGAGTCCCTGTCTAAGACGACTCGAAGCAAAGTCCAAGACGATGGCACATCTCCTGCTAAGTGGATGATCAGTAAGTGCAGGCATAATATCTCTGTTAATAGTTTATGGGCGAAAAAGGCTAGTTCTAATACTTCGATTTCCATGGTAATGCTTTTCAACAGCCCTGTCTTCCTTCTCTGGCCAGCTCTATCGAAAGTACAACTCGCCAGATCTAAGCGGGATTCTCCAGTACATTGTCAATCAGCTACGGATCTCGTCCGTCAACGACCTCGTTGTTTTGAGGGAGCTGCTGGCCAAGATGGGCGGGATCGAAGAGACCAGCAATTTGAATTCCTCGCAACTGTTGGCTATGGCAGGAGGTGACCTGCTTAAAAACGAGACGCTCTTTGGAGGGGTGACTGGCACGATCATGAAGAAAAACGGCAGGAGTTGTTTACGCCTCCAGGAAGCTATGATGCGCGACAACATTGCAAGTCAACTCTTGGTATTACTCGCGCAACATCGCCAGATGTCCATTTTCGGAGACAATATGGTGTCGCATCTCAAGCTGCTGAGCAACCTCTTCGATCAGGCCCACACGACTCTACTGCAGTTCCTTGAGTTCTTATCCACAAACCTTCACAAGGAATACCCTGCATTTGTACCATCTCTCACAGAGCTCTGCCGCGAGTACAACATCGAGTCCAATATCGCCATGTGCGTTATCCGTCCAAAATTACAGGAACTGATCCTGGTATGTCGCTCTAGGTGTCCCGGTGCTGTTCTCTCACTCTCCTCTTTCTTCGTTATACTGACTTTGATTTTGGCGTCACCATTTTTGTCCTGATTATAGAGAGAGCAGCGATTGAAGGCTGTGAACAAACTCAAGGCGGACGACAAGCTGTTGGCCGAAGCAACCCCTGCTTCAGAAAGTTCGAGTGCAATGGATGTCGATGGACAGGAAGCCAAGAAAAAGGACGAGACAGCTAACGCAGCCTCGGTCTGGCTCCCTTCACTTGAGCCCATTGCGGAGGAGGTCACCAACATTCTGCCGCCTCGTGCCTTGCGAGGTTTGAAACCCCACTTCTTTGTCACCTTTTGGCAGCTGACGCTCTATGACATCTTTGTGCCCGTGGACCAATACAAGGCGGAGATTGCTAAGCTGAAGCATACCGCACACGTCATGGACAGCGACAGGACGGCATACAGCTCAAGTGTACAAGCCAAGCGCGGTAGAGATCGAGATCGCCTGTTTCATGCCGCTGCCAGGCTGGACATGGAGATGGAGAGTCAGCTGGCAAACCACAAGAGGGTCATGGAGAGACTTCACCGAGAGAGCCAGCATTGGTTCCGCAATTGTAAGTGGCGCGCACCTTAGATGAAGGCGAGGTTTAAAATATGGAAGGTTATTGTTGGATGCATACCGATGCTAACATTTCGGTGTGCTCACTTTGTCAAACTAGTGAAATCGGAACGGCAAGAGGTCATCAATCAAGTCATCCACCACTGTCTTTACCCTAGGGCCATCCTCTCCAACCTGGATGCACTCTATTGTGCAAAATTTGTCCAGCTCATGCACTCCATTGGTACATCCGACTTGTCAACCCTGACACTTTATGATAAGGTAGGTCTGCGTGTCCATTACAATGTAGTATTCGCAAATGGCAATTCTTACATGAGAGAGAGCATCACATCTCACACTCGCTTCATATTTCAATATCATCGGTAGCTGCTACTGGAGACTGACCGTGTCATTTTCCTGTCCACCGAGAGCGAGGCCAAATGCTATGGCGGATTTTTATGCGAGATCCTGACAAATCTCGCCAGATGGCATGGGAGTCGTACGTTGTATGAGAAGGAGGGCCGCGGCGTTGACTTGCCCGGCTTTCAAAAGAAGTGGAGCCCGAGGAACGCGAGCGGAAAGATCAACGAGGAGGATCTACTGGACTACGAGGACTTCCGCCACGCACTCTACAAATGGCACACCAAGCTGTACATGGGATTGTCGAACGCACTGGAATCGGGAGAGTACATGCGGATCAAAAATTCGATCATGATCTTGAGGGAAATCTCGACATGCTACCCTACGATGATCATTATTGGCAGCCGGCTGTTTGACACCGTCAAGGAGATTGCCACCAAAGAGGAGCGCGACGACTTGAAGTTGCTAGCTAACGCCTATCTCGGTGTGTTGAAGAAAGGCAAGGACAGCGGAGCCTGGATGCGTGTTGCTCAATTCCACATACCCACCAACAAAGGAGATGGAGCCTCAAAGGAAGCCTCAGCGCCTGCACAGGCGCCAGGATCGAATGGGCCCTCTTCAACTCAAGCCAGGCCAACGTCTGCAAAACCGTCCGACTCTAGATCGGATGCTAGAGATTCCGAGGACAGAAGGTATTTAAAGATGGCTGGCTGCACAGTGATTTTTAACGATTATATGTCCTTTGCAGGGAGCCTTATCGGGTTTGTTATACTAATTTCCTTGTTGATTCCCTTTTTGATGAATCGTAGTGGCCGCTCCGCCACCCTCAACACCTTGTCCTCCGCAAACTCGACTGTTGTTCAGGGATCGAGGGACCGCGTGTCATCTATCAGGGACACACGAGTGGGCGGTACCGTTTCCCCTGGAGGACCAGGACGAAGGAATGTGTTCCCATTACCACCAAAGCCAGGTACGCCCGTCCATGAGGGGCGTCCTGACGCTCCATCGAGTAGAGATGCGCGTGAGCAACCTGTAAGGGACTCTAGAGACTCGAGAGAGCGAGAGCCACAATCTTCAACCCCTCAGCCGCGTGCAGAAAAACCACTGCTGGTGATCTCACTTAAGAGCGGAGCCTCGGATCGCGATAACCAGGAGAACAAGGATTCGAACAAGGATTCCAAAAGCGATGCAACTAGGGACAGCAGCAAAGACATGGTCAGGGACAACTCAAGAGACGCGAATCGTGATTCGACTAGAGAGGTTGGAATGGCTCAAGGAAGAGATAGCCGTCGGGAAGGCGATACGTTAAAGGAGGGTTCCAGAGACTCCAACTCGCGAGAAAGGAACAGAGATTTTACTGAAGACTCTGATCGTGACTCTCGTGGAGAAGCCAGGAGCTCCTCGATGATGTCTCCCGACAACCGCGACCGGCGCGATCCTAGGGATACCAGTCGCAAGGAACTTCGCGACTTGGCGCCCAGAGACCCTCGCGACAGAGATTCACGAGACATGTTGCGAACGGACAGTAGAGATGGACGGGATGGACGGGATAATCGAGATGTTCGAGAGGGTCGCGATAGTCGTGATGGACGTGATACCCGAGCAGGTGTTTCGACTGCTCGCGATGGCCGCGATAACCGGGCGGGTGCTTCGACTGCCCGTGATGGCCGGGATACTCGAGCAGACGCCCCAGCTGCTCGCGATGGCCGTGATACTCGACAAGACGCCCCGCCTGTGCGTGATGGCCGTGATTCTCGACAAGACGCCCCACCTGCTCGTGATGGTCGTGATTCTCGACAAGACGCCCCACCTGCTCGCGATGGCCGTGATTCTCGACAAGAGGCCCCAACTGCGCGCGATGGTCGCGATACTCGAGCAGACGCCTCAGTTACTCGTAATGGACGGGATGCTCGGGAGCCCCGCGACGGAAGAGATACTAGGCTGCTTTCAGCTCCAAAAGACCCACGAGACGCAGGACGCGAAGACACTCGAGATGGAAAGGACGGTCGTTATGGAGGATCTCGTAGCAACTCGCAAAGAGATCAGGCCTCCGACAGCCCTAGGGTCTCTTCATCCAGAAACAATGGAGGTCAGGGTGAAATTTCAGTGTTGCAGGGAGGCGACACCAGTTATGATCGTGATAGAGAGCGTCCCCGCGAGGACAGATATCGGGAAGACGAACGCAAGAACCACAGCAGGGAGAGCACCGATAGGACTCGGGAGAAGGACATTGTGTTGGACCAGGAAAAGTCCATTGAGCGCAATGGCGATCGCGAAAGGAGGACGCAGGGACGCGATAAGGCACGCGACAATGGCAGAGACCAAACAGCGCCTGAAGGTCCTTCGACAGGTTCCAATAGAGATCGACCACGCGCTGAAAGTAGCCCCCGCGATGCAGAACGACGTGCAACCGATAGGAGAGACACTCATCGAGATCGAGAGGAACTGAACCGTGCAGGATCCTTGTCTTCTTCAAGACAAGACTCGTCAAGTCGCGATAGGGAGAGACGCAGTTCACGCCGCCAGGGTACAGGAGGAGATGGTATGATTTTGGATCGTGAATGATTTTGGATCGTGAATGCGTGCGCGCTTTTAGTATACGTGAACTTTTATGATATTGTTATGACGTTCATGTTGATCCCATTTATCATGACGGACACCTAGGTGAAGGCAAGTCGTCCTCGAGAGAGTCTCAGGGTAAATCCGATCGTCGAGGGGATTCAAGTGAGCGGAAGCGCGGACGCGACAGCCGAGATGCCAGCGTTGACGGCGAAAAGGATGCCAAGCGACATCGTGATGTCCCCTCTGCCAACGAAACTGTGGTAGGTGTAGTAGGCGGCCTCTTTAGACGTCTGTTCAGTGGATCGAAGGTTATCATCGATTCAGTCAAAGCTGAAGGTGAAGGTGTTCATACTGACATTATTTCTTATTGCTGCACATTTTAGGATCGAAGCAGTCGCAGCTCCAGTCGCAAGCGAAAGATCGAACCCGATGGTATGTTCTATGTCGGCGCACTGATCGCCCTTGCGACGTCATTATGTAGCAAGCAGCGCAGGACACGGCTAACTTTTCTCAATCATTAGACCGTCCTTCGTCATCAAAGGATCGGTCCCGGGATGATTCTTCAGCTACTCCCACGGACAATGCAGATTCAATCGCGATGCCGCCACCTGTCCGCGCCGAATCTAGTCTTTCAATCAGCTCAGCCTTCTCACCGGTGTCATCCTCGGGGCTTTCAACCGCTGCACACGTAAGAACTAGGTGCCAGTCAGGTTTAAGGCGTATTAACATTTGGTAATTGATAACTAACCTTACTGCTTCATCATCAGGTCTCGAATACAAAGCCGGCCGACATCACGCCTCCATCGTCAACGTCTGGTTCGAAACGGATCAAGCTGAATCGACCTTCGGATAACGACAGCCCTTCGCGATCGCCTCTACACAGTGGTGCCGGCTCGAGTGACTCCCCGTCATCGAGAAACCGGGATGCCGATGTATCTTCGAGACCGTTGCCCGAGATGGGCCTCCAGACCAGCTCTTTCCGGTCCCGAACAGGAGACACCAGAAGACCCGACAGGAACGACAGGAACGACAGGAACGACAGGAACGACTCGTCTGATCGCAACCGAAGGCGCAGACGTGACAGATAGTCGCAGACATATCACTGCCACGTCCTGAATGCCGATCATGTCGAGTGACTACGTCCCGCCACGGGCAATAAAGAATACTCGATACATATGATGTTGGATCATGTTGGTGTGGCGACACATAGAGTTCAAGTCTTGAAGCATTTTGTGTATTTTTAAGGCTCCTCAGATGTAAGAAATGGGACGAAAATTTGCTGTGCAAGGCGGTAATAAAACTCCTACGTTTGTGGTCCGACATTGGGATTTCTTCTGGTTGAGGAAGATAAAGCTGCGGGACCCGACTTTGGTTCAGTCAGGTAAGCAGCACCACAAACGATGGCCAGCAGCACAAAGGTCCACTTGATCAAGGACAGCACCGCGATACGGAAAAAGTTCTTTGCGCTTGCCACTAAGCCTTGATCCTGTCCTTGTCCGTGTCCATGATCTGCATACGCTCCATTGCTCATCTTTCCGAATCGTCTTGCACTCTCTGCGGCTTCTGCTTCAGCCCTCTTGAGTCGTTTCAGGGCATCGGGTCCTGGCCAGGGCTTATTTCCTTCCTTGGGATTCTTGCACGCAATCTCGATCGAATCGACGACAGCCACATACTCATCCAGGTTATCTGGCCCGTATTCAGTCCTTCCTCCGGCCCAGTCCATGGTTGCGGAAGAATAACCTGCATCCCAGATGGTGATCTGCAGTTGCATTGGATTCTCGGGCAGTCCACCGTGAGCGGCAGCATCTTTAGCGTGGACGGTTCGCAGGACCTTGCCGTCGACGGACCAACGGATCATGTTTTCGTTCCACTCGATCTTGTAGAGGAGCTCGTGCTTGGTCGAATCCATCGTGAGCTCCACTGTCTCTTCATGGGCCTCGAGACGCGATTGCGCGTGTGGGTGCGAATCCGTGTGCGAATCTGGGTACGAATATGGGTCCAGGGGTGTTCCATCCTTGTGTGAAAGTAGAGGGTGATGGTTGTGCGAGTGATCGTGGGACGATGGAAGGTCATCTTGGCGAATGCGTCGATAGTAATTGGTGATGACTTTCTTAGAGTCTTTGCCCGTCAGCTCAAACGAGATCTCCTCGCCGAGCGCAGGGTTGGAGAGTAGGAATGCGGTGACGATGCCGGGTCCAGTCGAGCCCGACTTGAGCTTTATGGAGAAGGACCCGTACTTGTTCCAGCGCGTGGACGAAACCGTGGCACCAAACCCGCCGCCGCTTTGAGTTTTGACCATGTCTCTGCACACACAAAAAAATCGTAGTCAATGCGTAATTGCACAGACACCATTACGAAATAGGGTAGAGAAAAAAGAAAAAAGGGTTGGTATGAGCTCATCAACATCGCACAGGACTATGCAGCACTCTTGCATATATTCGAAAGTGATATTTTTCGTCGTCATATATTGTTACCTTCGGGTTCGAAGCAGAAGCTTGTGCTGATGATGGTCAATCTTGGCATAGGGCGCGATATGATGAAAGTCCGAGGTCCAGTGCGTCTGGCTGGGATCGCCGCTGAAGGCACGTTTGGGGAGCACAACGCTCTGGTGCTTGAACTGCTCCTTGGTGTTTTTACAGGCAGGCAGAGGGAAGCAGCCATCGAGATGCGAGTATGTGGGATTGCATCCTAGAGAGATGGGACACGCCTCCATCGATGTTGTGTGGCAGGTTCCATCTGAACATGGTATCAAGAGCAGTGGGAGAATAAAGAGGCGTTTGTTAGGTGGCTCTCCATCCACGCAGGGTAGAAAGATTCACGCATGAAGGGCAAGGAGGCAAGTTGCTTTACTGTTGCAGCAAGGTTCAGCGGCGGGGCATGGCATATGATGCGAGCCGCAATAGGAGCTTTCGCGAGTGGTGATGGAGTTGCGATGATGAGGACTGTGTTCACGGCCAAAGAACGAGCCCTCGGCCAGGTGCAGGTTGTCGAGCGGCCATGGTGCGAAGGGCAAGGATAGGACCAGCAAGGAGAGTGGCAAGGATATGGCTCTCATTGTAGAGGAATGATCGTGGAGTATATGTGTGTGTCTCGAAGGGCAGGTGTGAACGGTTGGGAGAAGAAGAGGCGGGCTGGACTGAAACGGGAAAACTTTTTAGAGGCGGGGTGCAGGCTTGGGCGGGGCGTGCGCGCTTGCATAGTCAAGCCACTGCTGCAATGCAAACCGTCTGTCTGCCCTATCGGGCGAACGAATCGAGTGTGCGCTATCGAGGCGCACCGTGCACACGCCTCAGCCATGAAAGGAGCTGGAGCCGCCTCGGGCACACTTCCTCGACTTGGGCCAGGATAGTGCCATGTGGCTCTCTATGGAGGAGAGGCCTCTGTGCTGCGAGGCGCTGACTTCCATGGATACATTCACCGACAGTATGCGCTGTCAAGAAACATAAACCGCCTCGCCCACGACTGTCTGCGCCGTCGGATGTACGAAGCAGGCAGGGCTGTGTGATAGAGCGCGAAGGATGTCTAAACCCCGTAGTCAGGAAAATTCGACCACGCTAAGCCATTTCCATGCAGATGCATGGCTGACCCCATCCGCACTTTCCTCCCTTTCCTCCGACTCTGCTGTCGTTGCTGCATTCCTCGTCCTGCCCACCTCTTCCTCCATCCTCCTGCATCCACACGCCCCGCCTGCATACCCCATGGCTGAATGGCACACGCAGAACCTAGAGTCTGCATCCGACGACGACTTTGCAAGCGCATCCGACGGCGAGCAGCCATCGCCACCGGACAGGCGACAGGACTCATGGGACAGACAAAGTCATTCAGCAGCAGCACCTCCTTTGGATCAGCAACACCACCAGCAAGATGAGAAGGCCAGGCCAGCAGTGGCGGAAGCAACAACTCCAGCACGGCCGCAGTCGCAGTCGCACTCTCGGCCCCAGCAAGGACAGCAGGCAAGGCAAAGCAACGCGCATGCGAAACGCGCGACTTCCACACAGTCCGCGCCGCACTCTTCCATCGACTCTCCTCCAGACGTACAACCAGCGGCACCATTCAAGGCTCAGCCTTCACCATCCTTGCGCGCTGCTGCGAACCGGGACCAGCCACCATCACCCGTCATTGCAGCCAGGAACATGCGTCAGTCAAGGGCTCAACACACAAGCGCCGCACCAAACATGCAGCAAAGCAAGTCAACGCTGCCCAGGTTCGCCGAAAACAACGCGCCCTTCGGAATGCCTGACAGAACCGACCCTATGCAGCAGCTTAACAACACTTTCAGAGGAGATGGAGATGGAGGAGATGGAACTCCCGGGCACGAAGTAATGTCACGGACCGAGACCACTCAGGACCAGGGTCGTGGTTGGGGCTCTTTCAGCTCGTGGATCAACACCGCCGTCAGTACGGTCAGCGTGGTGATGGAGAATCCCAATGTTGTAGTATCCAAAGCACAAACGATCGGTAAGGAGCTCACGCCTCGCTACCGTTCCGTTGACGCGTTTTATCTCACCTTTTCTCTGACACGATCTGTGGGGTCTGCTGGCGGGATACATAGGTCAAGGAATTCGGTCCGTTGCCACGGAGCAGATCGACCGCGTTTACGAATCTCTCGATCCCGAATATGAGTATGAGCGTGAACGGCAAAAGCAGCGAGTCCAGCAGCATCCACACTCTCCGACACCTGGACAGAGGCTGCCTGGGCAGACTACTCATGCTTTGGCACAGCCTGCAAAGATTCATAACCAACACTTCGACAATAACAGGAACTCTCTCAGCTCACAATCTCCCCAACCGGAAGCACCCACAGTCAACAACAGTATTGATTTGAACCAGCGCCATCAGATCAAAGAAAAGGAGCATTTGACCGGGTTCGCCAGCAGCAAACTGGCATACAAGGACGAAAGCGCCGATACTGACACTGGTGGCGATGGCTGGGGTGATGACGCTTGGGGAGACGATTGGGGAGGCCAATTGGACGGTGACACCTTGGATACAGGCATTTCAGGAAGGCTACCCGAAATCAATGAATTTAGTTCAGTATCGAAGAATGCAGCACTCACTGTCCAGCTGTCATCACCGCCTGAAGATCCTGCACAAGCGCATCAGCAGGTGGTGCAGGGACCATACCCGATACGCAAGTCACTCGATCGGCCCGATCGCACTTCAAGTCCTATGAAAACTGCAAGAGACCTGCCGGCGGAAGAAATTGATTCCCAAAAGTTTCCTCCAACAAACAAGACGGGCGGCGGACTCAACATTCCATCGGCTTTTGGTGATCAAGGTCGGCCTGGGTTTTCGGATCAACAATCACAGAGGCGCCCCTCGTCCGATGTATGTTATTATGGTATAGCGTCTTGGCCTACTGTTAAAAAGACCATGCAAACAAGGACTAACACGTTTTGTGACCTCTCTCATTAGCTCAGGCCAGCCGAGGCTTTATTTTCAACGCTCGACTTTGCCTCAAATGCTCTAGGCAGTGCAGTCCTTGGCGTGCACCGCAAAGTGACGCAGGCAAGTCCTGTGCCTTCGTCAAGAAGCGCTCCACCATCGAATGCGCAATTCATTCGTCCCTCGTCCCCAGCAACTGCCGAGCCAATAAACAACAGATCCTCCAGTGGAGGAAGGGATATCTCGGGGACCATGGATCGATTAGCAATGACAAATCCTTCGCTGGAAGTAGTAGGAGGAAATGTCGTCAGCTCTGGACTAGGAGCCTTGGAAAGCCTTGGAAAGAGAGCAGTTGATGTCATCTCGGATGTGGTACGTTCAGCGTTGTATATCAGGTCCATGCAATCACGCCTTATTGATGTATTCAGATACCAACATTTGATATAAATCCCTTCTTTGCATGTGATTAGAGGCGCGCGGGTCATCTTGCGCAAGGTCAAGGTAGCTCACAGAATTCGGATATATTCGACGAAAATAATTCGTTCAAGGTAAGGATCATGAACGGGCTATCCTTGCTGCGATCGGGTCGCTTGACCCACTAAACTGACGATGTGTATGCTGTTAGGTACCACCGCGGATGAGTTTCACTGTCCTTGTGGACGAGGCAGGAGGAAGACTCCACATTGTAGCGACGCGAGCTCTGGCGTCTGCTGCTGCCGCGAGAGTTGCACCCTTGGCTGCCGGTCGGAAGGAGCTTCAGGAAATGGGACAACTCGACGACCTGGAGCAACTCTTGCAACCTGAGAGTCTAGACTCGGCTATCGGTGAGCTGTCGATCGACCTCCTAGCCGGCCACAAAGATTTTCGTGCCATGGTAGCCCTGTTGGAAAAGATGGGCGTCCACGGCACAACGCATCTGCGTCAGCTTCGAAACTGTACACGTAAGCTGGGAAGTTTAGTGGCCGATACTGTGCACGCCTTTGAGCAAGGTAGAGTCTGCACATTCTCTTTTGAGTGATGAATTTTTTCCTTGAGGTTTGTTCTTCAGAACCCTGACTCTCATTGTAACCGCTCTTGAATACATCTCTAGAATGGCATAATCATCAATCAAGGGCAAGTGAGAAGGACTTTTTTGCAAGAGCACCCATCAAAAAGTTTTTCGAGTCCAAGCTGCTCTCCATCTACTTTGATGGTCTCCGAGCCCTGGCTCAGTTTACAGCCAGAACCTGCGATCAAGCCCTGAGAATTGCCGAGACCCTCAACGTCCGCGTGGCAGAGAAAACAGGCACGGTTGCTTCCTCCACAGCGCATTTGGAAGGGGAGGAGCGAGAGCGTCATCCCCCACTGGTGCTGGCGACTGTTCTGCAGCAGTTCCTGGGCAGTTTAATTGCTGTAAGCACACATTTTTTACGCTAGATACCGAGTTTTGTCTGGTCAATCTCAAAATTCCTGTTACTCATCCACGTATTTTCTTAGGAGACCAAGTTTGTCGCAAGGACGTATTTTCAGACCATGGATGCGATCATTGTCGCCGCCAAGCAATTCACTACGCCCCTGGACAACCTGGACTGGGAGGATCTAAGCATGGGTGTTGACAAGATCAAGGCATTGCTGATAGGAACGGAATCCGCAGAGGCAGTAGGACTAATCCATTCCGCGACCCTCTGTATTCTCGATATCCTAAAGAATGAAATGATGTTGGATGCTCTCCAGGGCAGGATCGTCCCAATGGCTCGCAAACCTCAAGTCAAGGTACAACCAAAGCCGCGAGCGTTGCCAGCTGCGGCCACTGTCGACGCCCTCCCACCGAGACCACTGTCTGCGGCGTCTTCTGGACGTGATGCGATCTCGTCAAGGCCACGCATCAACCCTCCACCCAAGCCAAAGGTCGTGAAGGACGAAGATTTTTTTAGCATTCTGGATTTCAAATAAACGGGGGTGGTTGTGCTACGAGACACCAGACTTATGGTTACCATGTATCCTCCGCGCCAGGCAATCATGCATTTGGATGCAATGTTCGAGCCGCAGCAAGTATGACATGAGAGTATTGCATAGTAATATTGAAAAATAACGCGTCCGTCGTATTTATGAAATACATGAGATACATTGCAAAACGAGACTCGCGAGACATTGACTAGGCTGCTATTGTTTTTTATTTTTCGGAAATGATGCTCATACGTCTTCTGAAAAGCAGCAACGTTACTCCTTAGCTATCCACCAGGGACGCACCAGAGGAGAAATGCTTTCACGGCCAACAATAGATATATGATGCACAAACGCCTTCAAGAAGGCAGTTGTGCGAAACCGAAGCTCAAAAGACAACAACAACCATGAGGTAAAAAAAAAATGAAAAAAATGGCGGAGGAGGAAGGGAAGGGGATTGGAGGCTCTATCTTACAACAACGGCTGCAGGGGGCAATGAACTACACTACTTAATGTTCGCGTATCTGCCGTTCATGTTGTCGTTGATCTGCTGCTTGGAGGGACCTTTGCCTGACTTGTGCTTGATGCCATCACCTTTAGCAGTGACACCCTGCTTGCGACCCTTGAAGTCAACAATGGCAATGGACTGCTTGGGCAGCTTGCCGCCCTTGACTCCGGTCAGACGAATATCGGCGCAGTTGTGGTAGTACTGGGCGATTTGGTTAGCGGTCCAGCTATTAACACGAATGGGGGAAAAAAATATGCAGTTGTTAGTGGTGTAACAGGAGAGGACGGCGGGAGGACCGAGGCGGAGGTGTTTAGTTGTGTTTACCTCCAAACAAACAAGCACTTGTTCTTCTGGGTGCACGAGGGAACGTTCTTGGGAATTCTGACGGGCCACTTGTAGTAAGCTAATGTCGGATGGATGCAATGAGTAAGCATACTGTGTGTGTGCAGCCATTTGCGATTTCTAGAAAAGATGATTGATTACACGCGCAATACGCGAACGTTTCTTACCATCAGGGCACGACTTGGTGTAGCGACCAATCAAGTGGTAGGTCTTTCCACCATCGTACGAGAGAGAGAACTCGCACTATCAAACAAGAGGAGTCGCAGTAAGATTGATTGTCAGTAAAGATCGAGGCGCCATCCTCGAGACCCCCCTCCCCCATTCCTTCTTGAAGCAACACGAGTTCTTACGGTTCCTCCACCGTGACGGGCCTGGGAGAATTGCTTGTTGGGGCTGGTGGGCTTGGGCTGGGTCTTGATGTCCTTGGCCTTCATGGACGTGGCATGGAAGCGGACGGGGATGACCTGTCCGGCCTTCATCTTGGTAACAGGGCCAGGGGCAAAACCACCGCAGGGGAAGCGCGTGGTCCACTTTGAGTCCTTGTAACCAATAAAGGTCTAGCAAAACAGGGGCAACAGATTTGTGTTAAAAAAAACTTGCTATTTGGTTTTTTGTTGGTCCCCCTTTTCTATTTTCAGTTAATTATATTTCTCTTTTCCAAAGGCGAGGAGGGTGAAAGAAAATCGAACGAGGCCGTTGAGAGAAGGACGAACAACGACGAGAATGATTCAAGAAGTTTTGCAAGGGCGCGGGGGGCGCAGGCGTTATGGCTGACATAAACGCTGAAGGCGAAAATTATCAAAAAAAAAAAGATAGAACGGTTGCAGGCACTGGAGCCAATGCGAGATGTGTAGGTCATCCATGTTGGATATCAGTTTGGATGATACTTACGTGGACACGACCGTTGTACTGCTTAGTACCATAACCACCGCGGGGAAGGGGGTACAGAAGCGAACCGTGGGCAGTAACCGAAGCGATCAACGCAACGAGCACAAGGAGGGCAGCTGAAAACTTCATGTTGAAACGAGAGAGCAGCGTGTGAGGGGCGAAGAGGGTGGGGGGGAGGGGTATAGGGACTGGGGGTCGTTGTTTTGACGGGGAGGATGTGCGGAGGGAGAGGTTGATGTCAATCAAGTGTGAGTGTGAACGAAAATGCCGAGGGGATGGGGCAAGAGGACAAAAGGACAAAAGGAGGGAGAATAGAACGACGAGGAAGAAGAAGGCGAAAATAAGCAAGTATCCCCGGGTTAAAAGGAGGAATGAACAAAATCAAAAAGACCGGTAAACTAGGCTATAACAGTTGGGTCGATCACTCTTTTTTTTTTTTAAACAAGATACAGCGCAGGTGCGATGGTTTCGCTAGCGTCCTTCGCGGCAGAACTTTGATTGCGTTTGCTTCTTTTTCGGCAGGTGCACAAGTGTGGGATGGAGATAGGTTCCTGCGGCAACGCGTTACGTACAGATGTCGGCCAGCGAAAATATCTCATTGATTGCACCAGCGAGATTGGCATTGCCTGCACCGCACAGGCTATGCGTACAGTATAAACTGCCTGCTTGTCTACACTGTGTGTCGTGCTCACATCCTCCGCGATGTCAGCAAACAACCGCATTTGGTAGCAAACCTCTCTGTCGGTGTTGACTTGCACAGGGGTCCCTCAAGGCTTATTGACGCCGGAGAATACATCAAAAAAAATGTTTACTGGAGTCAACATTTAAGTGAGCCCCCTCTTCGCTCTTTTCCATTCCTTCTCGTATCAGCTCAACTCTCACGGCCTGGTTCCCGGCCATATTTCCATCGAATTGCCTTATGGTGCAGTAGGGGTGCCTCAAAGCACGCTTATTTCTGTAGTCTACATAGCAAAAAATGCATTCAGAGAATGAAATCAAAGAGAGCATTTGTGTGTTACTTCACGTAATTCGCGGCGGGGATCCATCCAAGTAGAAAAGACTAGCGATTGGACCCAGAGGGAGGACGGTTGTCGTGCCTGTGGCTGTACATGTACCAGACTGGGCTGCATCTGGGGACTTGAAGGCGCGGCTGTTTGAGACAAAGCTCCTGGGAGCGATACAGATCGATATGGGTCCACAGCAACAGAAGAACAAGAAGCGTTCCATAGACTTCATACCTGGCGCGCGCTAGTGTCCCCATGTTGATTGCAATCAAACCCTGCTCAACCAGTCTGGAAGGCATGCACGCCCGCGCGGTCACTACAGTACAGAGTTGAAGACATCACGAGAATGGCAGGAAAAACTGAAAAGGCCCATGAAAAAAATGAAAAGAACGCTAAAAGGGTGTGCTCATAAAACAATGAGAGCAGAGTCGAAATGAATTCCCCACTGCTTTTTTTTACACTTTGGCCCCTTCTGATTTGGTTTCGTCGTCCATGAAGCACCTGGACCTCACACTCCCTGTTCTTGGGCCTTCGATGGTGTTGGCTGTATACTTGGAAAGGCATACATACAAAGCAAAAGTATACGGATCGAGCATCGTGAAAACCGCTGGCGGGTACATGTATCACACCTTCATTTGTCTCGCAGAAGCGTAAAGGCCGTGCACCCCTCCTGTGGCCATGGTTGCTGATTAGGCTATCAAGACAAGTGATACTTGGATCTTCTTTATATGAAAAGGCGTTCGCTTGCAGTGGTATTAACCCTCGGCTCGGGCTAATAAAGCAGATCTTCCACGTATTCCGCAATTGCGAGGGATGATGTTAATCCGGGACTTTCGATTCCTCCAAGACTGACATATCCGCTGCACTGCTGAATAAAAAAGTCTCGGAAGGGCTCCCCGGGACCCGCCAACTTGGGCCTATAACACGCAAGGACATACCGCGGAAGAAGGTTCGTTTAGCATCCACCCCGTCTGCCTCTAAGACCACATTCAACTACCGAACACCAACAGGAGAGCTGTGATCTTCTTTACCTAATTCCTGCATAGTCCGCATAGAGCGAGGATGGCTTGATTGCTGGTAGGTAAGTTTGGATCACCTTCGTGACAGTTTCCATGGTCAGTGGCGAGCCCACGGTGGCAGGGTCCATAGAATAGTCGTCAAGACGATCGATGTATTCAATATCTGGGCCAAAGCGCATCCGGCCAGCCAGATCGAGCGTGACATGAGTTCCGAGTCCCGCTAGATTCTTGAGCGGGACCGGGTATATCAATCGAGAGACGAGAGGTGGCCCAGAATAACCATAGTAATGACCCTTGCAATAATGCAGCTTGTATGGTTTCAAAACCGACGCGTCATCATTGACATCTCGGTCATATTCCTCCACTGCCCCGGACCGTGTGTTCAGCATATTGTCAATCTTGTCAGCATGCAATCCTGCGCTGTTCACAACTGTCGCTGCCTTCACCGTGACGGGTCCACTAGGGGTATTCATCGTGACTCTGAATGCGCCCGCGGATGTTGAATGGTCCGAGGTGTCCTTCAAATCCGTGGTCACTGGGCCACCTGGTCCCAGTCTCTCCAAGCCGGTGACCTCGCACTGCAACGCGAGATCTCCTCCGTGGTACTGTATCCTCGTCTCCAGCAGCTGCATCAGTCCGTGGACGTCAACAATTCCTGTCCGAGGCGACACAAGCGCGGCCTTGCCTTGCACGTGTGGCTCTTGGGCGAGCATCTGCTTACGGGTCAACATGAAGGTGGGTGGACCGGGCATCCGCTTGGTGGGCAGTAGAAGGCCTTTAGCCTTCTTGGAAAGGCTCTCCAGATACGTGAGCTCCTCGTCGTTCTGGCCGACAACCCACTTTGTGGTCTGATGGTGGCCAATGTTGTACTTTTCGCACAAGTCATACATCATTTCACTCCCTCGGATGCACAGCCTTGTCTTGAGCGAGTCTGTGGGATAGTACAGCCCCGCATGGATGACTTCGCTATTCCGTGAACTGAGAACGAACGCGTTGCTTTAGCTCTAGAGTAGTCGTGCCAAAAGTGGAATTAAAAGAGTCGTTGGAGTATTTGACCATTGTTACCTTGTCTCCTGGCCCGTCCCAGGGTTCTTGTCCACTAAAAGCGTCGATCCTGACCCCCTGGCTGCTAGTCGCTCTGCTATTGCCAGACCCACCACGCCTGCGCCGATAACGAGATGGTCCACTTCGTACTCGATGGTCTCTGGTGTGTGTCCTGAGACTCTGCTCAATGACGAGTGGCCGGTGTGGATGCGTCGTGATTTGCCAGGGTTTAATTGACTCCGGGACGCTTTCATTCCAGAAGATACCCCGGGCGCAGTGACCAGTGGTCGCAATCGGTTAGCACTGCTGCCACTAATCCTAGTGAATCGGGAAAACTCGATGGGTGACTTCATGTTGCAGGCAACGTCAAGATTGGTGTTCTGATTCCTGTTCCTACGATCCCGCTCGATGCTCTCGGGCTAAGGCTAGGGCGTTGAATTCGTGCTGGGGTAACCGCGGGAGCCTACAAGGTCGTGTTAGTCCCCTTAAATTCCCCTCTGCGAGCGCGAGGCCAACCCACATACTGTAACCAAGACGAGTCCACGGTACAGTGTACGTCCTGAAGGCGGGTCGTGCTCCAGAGGGAATAATATTTTGATATGGACCATGATTGTTTAATAGCTGCTACTCGACAAGTAGCTAGACATTGAGATCGGCGCAGCAGCACCGTTCGCAAAAGGAAGAGACGCCAACATCAGCCTGGGATATGTTCACTTCCGCTTCTCTCCCTGTAGCGTCACGACAATCCGCCGGCCAGAGGCGTGGTTACGGTGCTCGCAGAGCCAGATTCTGCAAAGATAGGAAGAGAGGAGGCGTGGATGGGTGGTGAAGGGAACAGCGTAAACCAAAAGTCAGTCGTCGAATCTCATTCCTTTGCGCAAAAAAAAGGTGCAGGGATAGCTTGACCAAAAGAGATCTTTACCCCTGCCACGTTCCCAAGTTGAAGCGACCGTTGGTGATGGGGATATTGAGCGAGACACCGACGAGGGTGCTCTTGAGGTGCCCGGTCATATCGTCCGGACCCTCGTCAGTGTGCGTGAAGGGCATGGACTCTGGTGCGATTTCGTTCAATGCCATCTCCATGTCGACTCGCACATCGGGGTCTGCGTTCTCGTTCAGTGTCAAGGAGGCCGAGGTGTGTTGCACTAGAATATATCATGTCAAAGCAACGGTGAGTCCTGGCGATGATGTGCAGGGTGCGAGCACAATGTATTTTCGATGCCCACTCACGAAAAACGTTGGCCATGCCCACGGAGAACTGCCTCAGCTCTGGCAGCTGCTTCTCGATCTCGCCCGTCACCAGGTGGCAGCCCCTTGACTTTGCAGGGAGTCGGATCGTGGTCTGTGCCCAGGACATTGTTCGTTTGAATGGATGTGGCGGACAAGGAATGGAGTGGACTGAATGGATGGATCAATGAGACGATTATTTTTATGTGCGGCAGGCGACGCGATAAATTTCCTATGGAGGGAAACCGTGTCAGTCGCTGGCAGAACACAATCGCGCTCCTCCATCACTTCGTCTTCGCTTACCAAGTCCTTGGATCGATCATAATTGCAATAGCGACCTAGACTGGAGTAGTCAATTCTCTGCGCCTCTAGCAACAAAGAACGCCCCATCCGCTTCACAAAGTAGTCGTGCGCCTGGGCGACTACATCCAACTCGTCCAGAGAGAAGTTGTACCTATATACAAAGAACCGGGGGCATCTCGAGTTAGCTAAAAATAATTCCACGCGTTGTATCGCGTTGCATCGCATGACATTTGCCTTTTTCCCACCTCTTCTCCATGGTCAAGAAGGCCACGCGACCCTCAGTCCTGCGTGGATGATTCTCAGGCAAAGGCTCGCATAGCAACCGTTCAAGACATGCGACAAGAGCATCGGTCAGAGAGTCATCATAGATCACTGGGGACATTTTTCGAGGTTGGAGATGCATTGTAAGCGGTTAGTCGCAGTGGCAGATGGGCGGGAAGCCTTATAATACTAAAGTCGCGAGCTTTCATACCGTCTGCTGCAAAGATGAACGCTCCCTTTGTCCTCCACTCTTCGGCCTCCGTGTCGAGCCAATCAAACCTATCCGTCTGATCCTCTAGGGGCTGCATGGGATCTTTCATCAACCAGTTCAATCTACGGGCTTTTATCCGCGTCTCAAGGGGAGTCGACTCGGGCTCGCTGCGCGTGTGCACCTCTTCCTGTCCGTTGTGGATGATATTGGCGGCGCAGTTGGATAGAATATCGGTATCAAAATCTATAAAGCAAACAGACATTCAGATTAGCCTGCAAGAAGTAGCAGCAGAAAGTCATCCTTTGTTGCCCTGAATTCGGTACGAGAGGATACGACTGTACCTGTGCAGTAGACAGTGCTTACGTCCGTCATTAGTCCCAAAGCAATGCTCGCGAGGCCCGTTCCTGCGCCGAGTTCAAGCACCACGGCTTGGTTGAGCTGATCCTTCATTTCCATAATGTAGTCCACCAGAAGGAAGCAGCCCATCCAGACCTGTGATCCTATACAAGCGTATTAGCCTCTGTATAGTGGTACAGTAATGATGAGTAACACACTAAAAGAAGGTGGAGACGAGGCTTACCAACTTCGCGCAAAGTCGTGCCCATGGCATGCCGTATCTCGAGAGCATGATCCCAAGTGTCTGGCATTTGACTCTCGTCTTCATCGCTTCCGCCATCTGAGCTTGTATCCTGATGCTGGTCCTGGTTGGTATGGCTGAGCAGGAAGACTGAGGTCAGCCATCGCCCGTCCACGCGTCCGTTTTCAGGGTGAATATGAACTTCCGAGAGTACCATCTCGTCCTCGTCCTCGTCCACGTCGGCTTCGGCTTTGGCTTCCTTGTCTTGTACATCATGTCCGTCGTCGTGTACGTTACTCCTTGGCCTTGGGCTAGACCTTTCGTGTGTTTCCTCCAGCTGCGTTTGTGTAGCCAGGTTAATGTCGCCGAGACTTTGAGCAGGTTGAGGATCCCGGTCAGGCGACGTGCATCTCGCTCGTTTGGGATGGGGATGGAGCGGATCAGGCGATCTCGATTCTGAATCGCAGGTGTGCAAGTGCGTTGGCGATGAGGGGCTGGGCGCGGAGGCGGGCTGGAGAGGTGTTGTGGGCATGGGGAGGAGCAGGGCGCGATGTTGCGGCGGGTGTTGATGGCAGGTTGTGTGTCAGCAAGAACGCACTAGCTCGGGCAGTTCACGTAAGAAAATTGGCCAAACAGATCAAAGGGGCTGCTTTCGCCCAAAAGATATGCCGCCGGACAGCACAGTCTGCTCCCGGGTCGTGTGCAGCTTAGCTCGCACAAATGCAGTCGTCCTGCCCCGGTCTCTCAGCGGAAGCCCTTGTTCTCGCTGTCTTTCTCGCTGTCGTTCTCGCTGTCTTTCCCGCTCTCTTTCTCATACTCCTCCGTCCTCTTCCGCCGTCGACAGTCCTCGTCGTCCTTCACCGCCACCTTCATTCCATTGTCATTCTGCACTTGTCTCCTCCTCCTCCACCCTTCATTCCTAACGCTTGGGCCCTTTTTCTCTAGTCCTCGGTCCTGGTTTCTGCATGGCCTTCATTCGGGCCCCCATTTCTACGCATGTCCGTCATACCCGGCTGTGGAAGTCAAGTCCGCGCTGTCTGGTCCTGACCCTCGCTGCCGCCTTCGTCATCCTCAACTCGCTATTCTACTATGCCGTACCAAGCAGGCGCTTTGCTAACAATAGCGTCCCTCCTCGTGGTCCTGCCTCGACAAGCCCCACCCTAAGAGACCAAACTTGGACAGGGACCTCCCCAAAACACTCATATCAAAGCACCCCCGACTGGTTCGCAGACTGGATCAGGTGGAGAGGCATCGATCCTGGTTACGCAGATACGGCTGCAAACGCTCAGAAGCTCGACATCGTCTACACCTGGGTCAATGGCTCAGACCCAGCCCTGCGGAGGCTGAGACAAGAGTATCAGAGGAAATCGCCACTCTTTGCACTGGATGGAGTAGGCGACGAAAAGACAATCGATGACACGACGGCAAAGCGGTTCCGGGACATGGACGAGTTGCGATACTCGGTTCGTTCTGTGGCCGAATATGCGAGCGACATGTACCGCCATGTGTACATTCTGACGACTGAGGTGGAAGATGGGCGTGGGCAAGTGCCGAACTGGCTCGATCTTACCGGGAACATTGTCCGGCCACTCCCCCATCGGACTATTTTCGAAAACAGCTCGCATCTGCCTTCATTCAACAGTCTGGCCATCGAAAGCCAGATTCATCATATCCCCGGTGTAACGGACGTGGTAAGTGAGAGTGCGCATGTGTGCATGTGCTGTGTGTGCTCTGTGTGCAGTGTGCACAAGGGCAGTATGGGGAGCAAGGAGAGGTGGTCGGATCATCGTTGCGCCGGCAAAGAGTTAAAAAAGAATAGAAGGAGAAGAGTCGGTAATGGGTGAGACCAGGAGGGTATTTTTCGCATTATCGCAGTGCAGTACAAAAAAAAGACGTCTTGCTGCTACTTCAGGCTGCTCTGTGTAACAGCTCATTGGGGTGCTCGTGTGTGCATTAAAGGGGCTACTGGCCTCCTTCTTCTGCTAAAGCCAATTCAAATGCAATATGCTCACCATCTGTTTATATCAAACTCCCTAGTTCGTCTACATGAATGACGACGTCTTTTTTGGAACCACCCTCTTGCCTTCGGACATCTGGACCGCACTCTACGGCTTCGTTTTTCACATGGAAGGCGGTCTAACTGTGCCGCCTGTTATTCGACCCACCGAGAAAAATCCGCTAAGCGTTGGCGAATGGAGTTCTCTCCAGTACTCAAACTTTCTCTTGTCGCAACGCTTTGGTCCTCGCTACCGCGCATATTTAGCCCACGTTCCTCACGTCCTCAGCGTGTCCATACTCAAGGAGATCCAGGGTCTGTGGCCACAGGTCATGGAATCTTCAGCCTCTCATCGGTTTCGAGGCGAGGGCGATGCCAAGGATATCCATGTGTCGTTTTTCATGGCTCACTATGTCATGGAAAGGCTGCGGGAGACTCAGTTAGAGTCATACTGGCTCCATCGACTGGATGCGAATCACGATGGTATTCTCGACTGGAAGGAGCGAGAAAAGTTGATCTTGTTGATTCAGAGCTGGAACTCAAATCAACAGCAGGAGGCGCATTTGAGGCAGAAACATTCGCGACCGACCATGATTGCAGGCTATGATGGCGTTTTCAAAAGTGTTGGTGTCCCTTGGAGTGGATCGACTGTGTACCGCCTGGCAGGAATGGATGGTTACCCTTTCATGATCAAGGACGCCGACACATCGAAAACTATACCTCTCGTTCCATTCTTGAACGAAAAAGGAGAGCAACAGCAGCCACAGATCCCATACATGCGTTACGAGCAGCCTCAGACCAGAACCTGCCAGCTGGACCTGGCATTCTGCCTCGGGAACGAGTTTGTGGACCCTACGCACGCTGCTATGACAAAGAATGAGATCCAAAAGATCTTTCAGCGGCTGGCGTTCGAGGAGTTTCACTGCGGCGACTGCTTACTCGAAATCTTGACGCAGCATCCTGACGCTGGTGTGAGCGCATGGATGCCTCAGAACGAACACTCGGAGGCCTTTCAGGACGTAACGCGGAAGGTGGCTCGATATCACTATGTGTTGGGTACTTCCGACTATTCTTTTATGGCCCTTCAGGATGTACAGGGGGCGCAGAAAAACCTTGGCAAGCTTCTGGAAGTCAGGGAGAAGAAAGCCTTCTTTTGCATCAACGACGATTTTCCTGATAATGAAGAGCTGCAGACCCAAATGCGCGCGTTGTTCAAAGGTTTTCTCGACACGCGCTTTGCCACGCCCTCGCCTTGGGAAAAAAAAGAGAGCCTATATAGCACGTGATTAAACAACCGGATGTATATACCCATTCTTTGCGTGCTCGATTTTTTCCTCCTCTTGCAACTGTCGGATCACTTTTTGTATGTCCTGTTTGGTCGTATTGGAGGCTGGCAGGTTGATGGATGCGCAGCGTCGTCAACGGTTATGATGCACGCCATGGACTCATGAACTCTCAGCAGCCTTGTCTGGATGCGTCTCGGGCATGGATAATGACCGATGGATAGGTCTACGGGGCCGATGGATGGATAGCCATCTGCAGTAGCGTTGAGCTGGATCGTGGGATTGTGGAATGGCGTGAACATCCATGAGGAAACCATCATCTCGATTGGTCGTTTGGAGGCGCACTCAGATGAAAGACCTCGAGAGAACGATGTGTCGACTCGAAGGGAAGGGAGCAACAAGAAGGAGAATAGTGGCCATTAGATCTAACTCGCTCCTGCTTCTTTTTTCAACGTCTTTTAGCTATCACCCTAACAACGATAGCCATGTCTGGATTGCCTGCTATTCTCAAAGCTACTGAGGAGGACATCAAGCTCCTTCTCTCAGCCCAGTCCCACTTGGGAACCAAGAACTGCGATGTTCATATGGAGCCCTATGTCTGGAAGCGCCGTGCTGATGGTAAGGCTCATGACTCGAAATCAGGAACTGGGAGTGGGCGCATAGTGGAGCATGAGAACACAGCAAGCACGCATCAGACGTGAGATGTGAGGTGGCTAGTGAAACGCGTCGCCTGCTAATCTACAAAGCTCAGCTCAGGCGGACGATAACGATGGCACAAGGACTACGCAACACGAGACTAACTATGGGCGAGTAGGCGGCCAAGGAATACTACAGAGACTGACCACATATGCTACCTGCCTCAACAATAGGTGTCCACATCATCAACATCGGAAAGACCTGGGAGAAGATTGTTCTCGCTGCCCGTATCATCGTCGCCATCGAGAACCCCGCCGACATTTGCGTTATCTCTGCCCGTCCCTACGGTCAGCGTGCCGCCTTGAAGTTTGCCTCCCACACCGGAGCCCAGGCCATTGCTGGTCGCTTCACCCCTGGTACCTTCACCAACTACATCACTCGCGCCTTCAAGGAGCCCCGTTTGATCATTGTCACCGACCCCTTGACCGACCACCAGGCCATCAAGGAGGCCTCGTACGTCAACATCCCCGTTATCGCCTTTGCTGACACCGAGTCTCCTCTCCGTTACGTCGATGTTGCTATCCCCACCAACAACCGCTCCAAGCACTCCATTGGTCTCGCTTACTGGTTGTTGGCCCGTGAGGTTCTCCGCCTCCGTGGCACCATCTCCCGCTCTGCTCCTTGGGACATCATGGTCGACATGTTCTTCTACCGTGATCCCGAAGAGAAGGCTGAGGAGGAGGCCGCTGCCGCCGCTGCCGAGAAGGCTGTTGAGGGCACCTGGGCTCCTGGCGAGGCTGCCCCTACTGAGTGGACTGGAGATGCCGCCCCCGTTCCCGCCGCTGCTGGCGACTGGGCTGACAGCACCACTGCCACCGCTGACTGGTCCGTCGAGACCGCCGCTCAGGACTCGTGGAGCGCTTAAATCGCGTAGTGTTCTCTATGATCATAAAAAATCTGAGCATGCTCACGATTGTCACCAATTCTCATGGTCGCCCCTCGGCCAGTCCATCGCTGAACATGTTTTATTTGCAATGGCACTTGCCTCGCCTGTGCGTTCTGACGCGAACATGAGCTGGCGCGTATGGGACGAAAGAGCTGGGGTCAAGTGGCCCAGTGGAACTGAGTCTGGTTCTGGTTTCAGGTGTCTGGGTCTTTTTTTTTTTTTTTTTTTTTTTTTTTTCACGCAGCGAGGATCTGCGGCTGCTTGGGCATTATTGCGCAGTTTTACCCTCAACCCCCCCCCCCCCCTTCCAGCCTCTGGCTCCTCTCCTCTCCGTCCAACAACTCTTCCATAGCCACATCACCACGCAATTTGTCATGGCTCCAGTTGATATAGCCCCGGAAGTGTTGCGGAATCTCACGTCTACTCTCAAAGCAGAAGGAGTTGAGGAAATCAATTCCAGCTACGGCGAAGTAAAGCGGGCACCAGCGATAAAGTTCCGTCGTGAGGAAAGAAAGAACAAAGACCGCTAACACCAAGCTCGGATAATAGGCAGCTGCATATCTCTCAGCACGAGTCCTGACGGTTGGAGGTGTTTCCTTGCTACTGTTGGGCCTCTGTAGGTGCATGCTTTCGCAACGTTACAGCACAGAGTCATGAGCGACAGTGACACCACCTTCATGTGTTTTAAGCGATCGAAAATACTTTGATGTTTTGTTAGGTTGTATATTCGTTGTTCTCATACGCTTCAGCCGGCACCAGCATCATCAGGACATGCAGAGGGTAGTGTTTGTGCAGACGCGTGTTCTTGATCAGAGCTCGATCAACAAGGCATTTCCTATCCGTATGTGGCCGTCCCAAGAGCTGTTGATGCAGGATAACAAGAGGCGCGTGGGTGAGAGTGCTGAGGAGTCTCTGAAGGCGACAACAGCAACAAAGAATGGACTCGCGACCCTGAAAGAGCAATGGCCAACCACTCGCAAAGATTGCAGGTTACTCTTCAAGGGCTTATTACCTGGATCCGCCGCTGCAGCAACAGCAAGTCGAAGCAGCAGCAGCAGCAATAGCGATGCCTCGGTCATCCAGGAGGGATCGATCCCGCTTTCATCCATACCCAGCGCCTGCCGCGGAGCCAGGTTGGACCCCACAGAGCGAGAATGTGGGTTGGAAGGGCCGCAGGACACTTGCTGCTCGATCTGTCTTGCCGAATATCTGTTTGAGGATCGCCTTCGCATCCTGCCCTGCGGCCACGAGTACCATGCGGACTGTGTAGGCAAGTGTGGGACAGAATGCATACGAATGCAAGAAGCATGCGATTGTTTTTTTTGACAACCTGTTCTGTGCAATGTGTCTCTTTCGTGTAGACATCTGGCTGATATACAAATCCACGCAATGCCCCCTGTGCAAGCGCGACGTCCTCGAGGACATGGGAGCCAGTCCGCCCGCGAGCACGTGGCCCGCGACACTCGCAACCGTGCCATAGACGCGCGACTCTTCCACCGAGCAGCAAAAACGCGACGCGCCGTACAGAGAAGTGTCTGCCACGCAAGGATTGCCTTGCACCCACACCGAGCCGCAACCGCGCATGGCTGACCTGCATGTACTCCTTGGTGCTTTTGTTTTTTCCTCTTGGGTCCTTTTTCCTCTCGGATGCAGCCCAGCACATTCATACCTCAGGGCCGACCTTTCTACCAGCAACTCGTTTTTTTTTCGTCTCTTTGTCTCGTCTCTTCCCTAGCCGCTTCTTCTCCTCTGCCTCACTCATTCTTCTGCACACACACACACAGACCCTCTGTCTCTTCTCTTCTCTTCTTTTTCCTCTGCTGCATTCGATTCCATCTGCATCCCTGCAATCTCTCTCATTACTGCCTCTAATACTCCTTGTCCCTGGCCGAATCCTGATCCAATAAACTCATGGCTACCAGACTCGTTGGGTTTCTGCGGACAATGGTCCCCAAGGTGCCTTTGCTCATCACCACCACTGTCACTCACTACTCGTACGGGCCTACAAAGCCCTCGTGGCCCTACCGATTATCTATCATAGTGGCACTGCTGCAATCCTTTGTCGCCCACCTGAACAACGTCCCCGTCCGAGAATCGCAGAACCTGTCCAGAATCTCGGAGGAGCATGCCCCGATCGATCCCGGGGCCATTGCCACCGAGGCCACCGTCCCCAAGCACTACCGAGACAAGGCCGCCGAGCATGTCGATCACATCCTCGGTCTCCAGGGGGTTGATGCCGCCAAGCTTGGCTGGGACTGGAAGAACGATCCACGCGCAGAGGAGCCGCTTTTGGGCGAGTGGACCGAGGCAAAGGAGAAGGACGAAAAGCACTCTGCCGGTCGCACTGTCTTGTATCTCCATGGAGGAGGGTACTTTCTCTGCTCCATCCGTACACATCGATGGGCGACTTGGAACATGGCTCGCCGTGGTGGAGCTCGAGTCTTTTGTGAGTTTTTGTCCTTTTTATCCGTCAAACCTGTTTTTATGCTTTAGCGTGCTCACGCAACATTTTGACTGACCGAAGCACCCCTTTCACTGCAGCAATCGACTACCGACTGGCGCCAGACTCTCCTTTTCCAGCAGCGCTTCAAGACGCCGTGGCTGCTTACCTCTACCTCCTGCACCCTCCCTCTGACTCGGGTGCCTCTCCTGTCGACCCAAAGGACATTGTCATCATGGGGGATTCTGCCGGCGGTGGTAACGTTGCCCTTTTTTTTTGCTGCTGCTGCTGTTGTTTTTGCGCTTTTTGTTGATGCAACAAAAAGGGCGTGCATGGTTGCGCCCTGGTGATTGCGAATCAGGAACAAGGAGGAACTGAAATGACTGAAGTATCTGTGCTTTAGGGTTGGCGTTTGCTACTGTGTTGGCCATTAGAGATGCTGGACTCCCAATGCCTGCTGGCGTCGTAGGCTGGAGTCCCTGGTATGTGGCAAGAGATACAGGAACGAACACCATTAGATCTTGAAACACAGGCCATGCAACTAACATTATTTTGTCCTGTACGTCTACATATCGCGATCCTCGTCTCCATCCAGGCTGGATCTCCTGCACTCAATGCCGTCATTGTTATCTAATGCGCGCTCGGATTATCTTCCTGCAGAAGGCTTTACGCAAGGGGGACAGGGTTCGCTGCGAAAATTGGCCAAGCTTGCAGCCACGTTGAATCCTGATGATGTGCTCCTGGACCATCCTGAGCTGCCTGATATTCAGTACTATGCCAGCAATGCAGTGCTTGACTGCCCTTATGTCAGTCCCTTGGTTACAAAGAACCTTGAGGGCCTGTGTCCCATGCAGGTGGTAAGAGTCATGGATTGATTTTTTGCTCTATAGCATATCAGTACGATAATTAACAAAAACTTGTATTGACGCGCTGCGCTGCCTTTCTTTTTTTTTTGCCTCTCCTTGTCGTCCGTGTCATCCATGTACACTAGATTGCTGGTGACGGCGAGATGTTGCGAGACGAAGCCATTGTGTTTGCCAGGAAGGGTGCGGATGCAGCAATAGATGTGCACCTTGCTGTGTATGATGATATGCCTCATGTGTTCCCCATGTTTGGCTTCCTATCCAGTGCTGAGGATGCGATGCAGCTGTCGGGCCAGTTTATCCGCCAGGTGACGGTCGGAGGAGAGGGAGTTGCTGGCAGCAAGAGCCTTGTGCGAGTGGATGTGAATGGCAAGCGACGGCCGCTGGAGGACGATGCTGTGGCGGCGTGGGAGACCCGCGTGGGCAAGCTCGGTGGTGGACACGACGTCCTCCAAAAGCTGAATCTGTAGTCGAGCACACATGTAGTCGGGCACAGAGAGGCTCTCGGGTCTCGACCCAAATATATACCCTGCGCGTGGCTGTGGAGCAAGGTCTAAGGCGCGCGATGTCGTAAGGAGCCCTGTCTTGTCTTGACAGTGTTACCAACCCGGTGTGTCACTCGCATTCGAGAGAGCAGCAGCAGAGCGAGAGACGAGCGTCCCTATGCGCTTGCATGAATATTGCAGTGGGCCGTGGTGTTTTTTTTTTTTTTGGATCTATGGGACACGCCAGTGATGGCATAAGCAGGCAGAGCGAGCCCGATTTGCGTGTTTTCCGTGCATCCGTTCCAGCCCCGCTAGCGCATCCCGCGCGCTCGCTCCTGTCCCTGGTACCATCGGTCTCACGGTCCAGTCCAGTGCCGTCCTCTCCTTCTCCTTCCTCCTCCTCGTCTTCTTCTTGTTCTTCTTTTTTTTTCCCTTCCTGCTCGATCCACCCGCTCTCCATCTTCTGCCTCCGTCACCTGCATCCAGGGACATCCCCCCTCCATGGCCGAGCACGACCATTCGCACGAGCAGACGCCGCTGCTCCAAGACCAGGACATCGACCACAGCCAGGACCAGGACCAGGACCAGGACGGCCACCACCATCTCTCCCACCAGGAACGCACCCAGAACCTGGTCGAGGGCATCCGCAATGTCTTTGAGAACCAGATCCCCAATGGCCACCACACCACCCCGCCATCCTCCCCCAAAAAGATCCACGCACTGCTGCCCAGGCTCTTCAGCATGATCAACTCGCTCGTTGACTCAGAGAGCGTCGAGGACGACATCATCACGAATGAGGTCGTCGAGTTCCTGGCCAGTCTGGGCAAGGAGGTTGTCTACGGCCTTCTTCGCTGTGTCGAGACCTTCCTGGACGAGGGTGAGCACGACGTCGGTCGCAAGCGTCTGCTGGAGCGCCGCGCCGTCGTGACGCAGATTGCCGCCGCGGCTGTCGCCAAGGTGTTTGTCAAGAAGGACATGATGGCTACCTACTGCCACGTCCTCACCCGCCCATACTTTGCGGTCGACGAAGAGTCCAACACCGCCGAGAACGCGATCGAGATCGCCATCAGAGTCCATGCGACTGACTTTCTGGCCGATGTCGAGGTCCAGCGCTGTGTTCAGGCACTGTGGAACGGCCTGATCCTCCAGACAGAGGATGACGAGTGTCGCGTGCGTTTTGTCGAATACAGCGGTGTGCGCCGATCGCGCCATAACCTTTGGGAATGGATCGATGTCGGTCGCTTGAACGTCCCCAAGTAAGGAGCAGCACCTGATTTCGTTGTTGATTGCTATGGTCAAGGACACAGAGTCTAATCATCGATTTTGTAACAATCTGCTGCTCTTAGGTATCAGAACAACATGCGAATTGCCATGTTCATTGTCTTCTTGATATTATACACGTACATTGTGAACGACCGCACAGTTAACCCTACCACAGCAGAATGGGCGCTATATGTCGTTGTCTGCGGTTATATTTTCGAGGAGTTTCGACTGGTGAGTGGACGTTTTCTCTGCAGGATCTGGATCCAGATGTGGGTGAACACGACTGACCCGTTGTTGCGGCGCGATTTGCTTGACCATTCCTCGTTCATAGATTTTTGAAGGAGGCACGGCATTCTTCCTGGGCAGCATCTGGCACTGGATCAACATCTTTTCATACTCGGTCTTTATTGTTTGCTTCGCGCTTCGCTTCACAGCCCACTACCTCATTAACGATGAGGAGGTCAGCAAATCGTATGCAAATATGTCTTATGATCTCATGGCGTTACTTGCAGTCTTTTTGTGGGTTAAGACCTTGTCGCTGTTGGACGGCATGCAATATTTTGGTATGTGAATAGGAGGACTATGATACATTGGTATGAACCGGACAAAACTACAACGGAGCAGCAAGCTGAGCTAACCCCCCACTTACAATCGCACGCTTCTGATACTGACAGGTACAATGGTCATGGTCCTGCAGAAGATGCTCAAAGACGGTATCATGTTCTTCTGGCTCTTGGCCTGGGTGTTCATTGGATTCTTCCAGAGTTTCTACGCGCTGCAGGCTGATGACGCCAAGGACGCAGAAAGCTCCAGCAAACTCCTGATCCGCGGATTCCTGCAGGATCCAGATTGGGACCTTGCGTTGGAACAGGATCCCGCGTATGGATTCTGGCTCTTTGCACTGTACCTCTTCTTGACCTCCATTATTCTGCTCAACCTGTTGGTCGCTCTCTTCAACTCGTCCTACACCAACATCACGGACTCGTCCGAGAAGGAATATTTGGCCCTCTTCACCTTCAAGGTCTTTTCGTACCTCAAGTCGCCTGACGAGTTCCCTTACGCCGCTCCCTTCAATCTCATCGAGGTCTTTTTCGTCATTCCCTGGAGCGCCATTGTTTCCAAGGACGCGTACCGAAGGTTGAACAAGGTGGTGATGGGCTTTTTGTTTGGAGTGCCTGTTCTTGTGATTGCAGCGAGTGAACGCAAGCGGTACCTGAAGCTAAAGAACACGGATGACGAGAACGATATCCAGGGAGGTCGCCGCATTTACCGCCACTTGGCCGCAGAGGATGATGATCTCGACGACCTGTTCCTCCTGGCGACGCGAGAGTTTGACCCCAATTCGGAAGAGTCGGCGATTCCCTCTACCACTGCTGCGACGATCGCACAGGCAGAGGAGGGCATCATTCATGCAGGAACCCACGACGCTGGCTGGAAGGCGTCTCAATCGCCTCTCGAGACGTTTGAAGAGTTTAGAGAGCGCCGCAAGCGGGAGAAGGAAGCCAAAGCAGCGACAGTTCACAAGGTTGTTGACAGCCATATCTCGGACGCGGGTGGATCGTCCAGTGCAACAAGAGCACCTGCAGCAGCAACGGGTTCCTCGGGACAGTTGACCGACACCCTTGTTCAGTCGCTTTTGGCCAGTTTGGCCAGGATGGAGGAGCGTCAAAAGGACCTGGAGCTCCTGCTGCAGACTCACATCGATCGAGAGAAGGAGGTCAATGCCATTGCGCAGGCTTCGGTGGCTGCTGTCGCGGATGAAGCTGAAGTCCCTAGCAACTAACGAGGGACACAACACAACCACGACGAAACCAAATGTATCGATTCATTTGGTCCATCTCTGAATCAAAGGTCCATCGTTCGCTATAAGAATGCCTTCCATCTTGATAAAGGATATCCCAAGAATTCAAGAAACTGTTCGATTGT
This sequence comes from Mortierella alpina, assembly GCA_029449245.1. Classification (NCBI taxonomy): domain Eukaryota; kingdom Fungi; phylum Mortierellomycota; class Mortierellomycetes; order Mortierellales; family Mortierellaceae; genus Mortierella; species Mortierella alpina. The sequence goes on along the minus strand of JANATF010000003.1, from coordinate 53,000 downwards.
TTTTATTAATTATTGTCATTATTTACACACTGAGGAGTGAGAGGTATTTTAATACCAGTCAAAAACGGAGAGGCAGTTGGCGGTCTTTGCATTATCGGGGTCGAGCTGGTTCAGCATCCAGCGAACGACGACCTTTGAGCCGAGCATGAGCAAATGTTCAGGGAAAGATACGCCACAGAGGTCCTGGAGGAGGACATTGGTGACTCCGGGGCTGTAACTGAACGTGGACTGGTAAGGGGTAATGACCTCGTCATAGCGGGTTGCAATGTAGGAGTGGATCACGCCAGGGGTGGTGTCGCCGCCAGCATTCAGCTTCTTCATGAAGGGAGAGTCCGTGATCATGTCGTAGCAGCCCTTGCAGAACGAGTCCACCAAGGGTTCAAGGGGCTTCAGCAGACCCAGGGCTTCGCCAAGGGTCACCAAGTGGGATAGCAAGGTACCGTGTGTGATCGCGCTAATGCCTACCATTCTACGAGCAGGAAGAACAATTAGAGTTAGAAAACAAGAAGCACATGTAAAGAGCAAAAAAAAAATAAAAAATGCCCAGAGGAAGTGCCACAAAAACAAACAACTAACACCCTTACCTCTTCACTTTGCCAGCACCGTCCATGTACTTCATCCAGTAGCGGGGGAGGATCCCGCCCTGGGAGTGACCGACCACATCGACCTGGGAGGTATTAGTGGCCTTGAGGACGCCATTGATGAAATCACCGACTTCGCGTGCACTCCCCTCGAGTTCATTGACGCCGGCAAAGAAAGGTACGCCCTCCTGACGACCGTATGTGAGCGCAAAGACACAGTAACCGGACTTGACCAAGGCAGGGGCGAACAAAGGGTGCCATGATTCTTCGGTGAGAAGAGTTGAATGAACCAGGACCACGGCGCGAGGGTGAGCAGGCGAGGGGCGACAGTTGTAATCGTTGAGACCCGAAACCACGGTGGGCTTGTCCCGCATCGGGTTTGGGGCATTATAGGGCAGATGGGGCAACGCAGGCAGTGCATGGGCGACCTGGACACAAACAGAGAGCCAAGCAAGGGCCAAAAGGACAAGACTGGACCGAGATCGAATCATCTTGAGGAATCGAAAGGTGTGAGAGGGGGGGGGGGTTGTATGTATATGTATATGTATATGTACAGAGAGAATATGAATTGTCGCGGATAGACAAAGGAAGAGGGGTCTATCGCGAGAATGAGAAACGACTGACTATGGCTGATCGTGAAGAAAAATAAAGATGACCAAAAAAAAAACGACAAGCGCGACCGTTACAAGGGAGGTTGGAGGAATGTGTGGATGAGTATTTACAACCGAGGGAAGACGAGAAGGAGGAGGAAGAGGAGAAGATCCGGCGGTGGGGAGGGAGGATAGGGATGAGAGGGGTCAGATATTCAGGAACAAGAATCGACAAGGGGAAAAAAAAAGAAAGAAAGAGGACCTGAGAAGGCCGTATTTAAACTAATTTCGAGAACATGTTGCTGAGAGCGAGCAACAGAAGGGGGGGGGGGGGGGGGGGGAGTACACCTACGCGGATAAAGTTGTGGAGAGAGAGAGGTCGTGGAGAACAACAGTTACTCAACGATTGTGGAGGGCCCAATTGTCCGCCTGTCCGCCGTTGGATGAGCACCAATGTGGGATGGGGGGGGTGGGGACAGTGGGCGATGGGACTTGAGAGTGCCCGCATCCAATGGCGCATGATCGGAGTCCAAGGAAGGTGGTGCTCATGAAGACACGAAGGGCGTACAAAAAGGGTCGAAAGCGTAGTTGATGATGAAGAGGATATGCAGGCACCTCGGCTCCGTCAGCGCCTTGCAGCAATACAAAACGCAATTGCGATCGCACAGTTTCTTCCACTCGCAATCGACAGCGTGCAGCAATAACCGACAACAAGAGTGTTTCTGCATACTGAATACTCCATTCTCACTCTATCTCTCTGTCTCTCTCTCTTCCTCTTTCTCGCAGACACATGTCTGCCAGGGAAAAAGCTGCAATAGAAAACTAATACGACTTGAGAGCAGCAGCGAGATGGAGCCAACGCAAACAAAGAGGCACAGAATAGTCCACAATGAATAGAATAAGCATCAAAGGGGCATGTTGCACACAATCCTCTACAAATACGAAGATACATTCTATGATGCTTGTTCGATGTGGACGGATGCATGGAATGCGTTTATATACATTATTATTGACAGGAGAAAGGGCGTCAAAAAATAGGCGCTGGGGGTGTGGGTGGGGGGGGAGCCAATGGAGAATAATCATCACTCGTCGACGATGGCTCTTTGTCGCGTGTCTGTGGAGCACTTCACACCTTTATTTTTTGCCTCCTCCCCCTGACACTTTTTGTGCACTACGCAAAAGGCATTTGCCAAAGGGCTGTCGCTTTCTTTTTTTTCTCTTTGGTTCCTCAGTTTCATGTGCTTCACGGTCAGCCTTATGGTGGGCATCGATCTGTACATGCATGGTGCATGGAGCAGAACAGGGAGAGGCGAGAGTGCTAACCAAGAGGGCAAAAGAGGAGCCCAAGTACATGCGACACGAGTAGACAATTAATTATCGTGCGTTAACAGCGCGTCCTCCCCTCCCTACTTCGGATACTGTTACCGGCCATCGACACGCGGCATGATAGCATTGCAGTGGGCGGGTGGGTGGGCAATCGCTATCTTCTTATCTCAATGCCCCCGCGCCATGCCTATATCGCCTCAATGTCAACCCCACACACACGCCCAACTTTTCTTCTTGTCGGCGTTGTGGAGAGTGATGTGGAAGAAGCAGGTGTGGGGTTTCAGAAACATCAATGACAAAAGTCGAACAGAAAACAACAGCGAAGTGCTGCGTAGGCACATGTTGCGCGAGGACGCGAAGGGTAGGCGTAGTATCTCACCGCCAGTACTACTAAACCTAGACGACCCTAAGCAAAGTCGACTGCTGTGGAAGTAAAGGCAAGTTCAGGGACCGAAGCATGGAAAGTACCTACGACCGGTATATAGGAGCTTCTATAATTCATGCAGTGTGTTGGATGTTCAGCTCGTTACTGGCTGGCTTAAAAACGTCGGGGAATACACAGTGCAGAAGGCTCACTGTACGCCAGCAGCAGGAGGAGGAGGGTGAATCTATCGGGGTTAGGCCTCCGTATGACTCGCGCCTCCGTATGAAATCCCGGGGTGAGGTCCCACAATCATGCCGGCCGCTGGGTATGTCTAGACTACCTGTAGCATCTAGGCGTAGGGTCAGCAGGCGGCGAACGCCGGTGTTGGCGTCAAAAGTGCCAGAAACCGCGTATGAAAAAAACAACAGCAGCAGCAGCCAGTTCTCTCTATGCAAGGAGACCATCATCATGCTCAAACATTCCTCATGACAATCATCGACACATGGGTCGGGCGTACTATAACAGAGTACTCTCCAACAAGTTACGCGACAATGCAAGTGCCCTTGATTGCGTTAATTGCTTCGAGACCATGCAGATTGCATCGCATAGTGCACTATTTTGTTTTATGTTCCTTCTCCTGGGACTTGTGTGGCAACGTCTTTTTGTGTTCTACAATCACGCTGACGGTCGTGCTTCCCCCCTTGAGATTCGCTTAGACCCCTTCTCATCGTACAAAATAAAAAAAAAATCTTCACGCGCCTTTTGCTGTTGTTCTCACTCGCACGATTTAGCACTCATGATAAAGAAGAGGAAAAAGTAGGCTAGGGCGGGGTCGTGCGCTAACGGTTGCAGCGGGATAGAGGGCAATTAAACCGTGTGTGCGTGTGTGTGAGGCACTAGACTGGCATGGTGCCTGGATGTGCAACAGGGGTGCCACAATCAATAATACTCATAAAGCGCATGCAAATAGACAGAGCGTTTGCTGCTGGCCGCGCATGAAGTATCTTCATGTCTTTTCTGCACCAGAAAAAAAAGTCGTGCTAGATGCAGTTAGAAGGAAGGACACACAGCTCTAGTCTATTCACGTTAAAGGCGCGCTTTGGTGATCAATCCAAAGTCCGTCGGGAACGACGTGCACTCCGTCAAAACGAGCCAACACCATTTCCCTCCGACGTGGGGAAGGCGTGGAGTGGGGAGGGGAGACAAAAAGTGGTCAGCATGTCCGCACAAACACGCGGGTAGACTACGTCTGTTGTGAACCGAAAAGGCTCCGCAATACAGCCAAAAGTTGAACACCAGGACTCTGGAATGGGACGCGTTTACTGCAAATCAATCATGCATGGGCGGAGAAGGTTTTTTGCGTGCAGATGCTGGGGTTGTTAGAGCCGACAAGCAAGACTATGATTTTGACAGTGCGGTGCGATAACTGAGAGGATGGACACAGAGTTTCTGGACACAGGTCTGTTCGCTTCCCCCCCTGGGCTGGCGGTGTGGGAAAAAAAATTGTCGAGCACAAGCCGTGAACTGAACGTGCAATCATGTCGTGCTCTTCATGCCCACCCCCTGAAAATCTCGTTCGAGAAGAACTTGCTTGTGCTGTTGAGAGGCGAGGAATGCGCCGTGTTGCCGTGGTCATGATCAAATGCCAAAGAGAAGCACAACAGCTGCGTGCAAACATTGCGTCTCCTCAGCCAGCACATGGGTTAATAGGGTTATAATGGCTACAGGCTACAGCCGGCTGAGAAGTCTGCAAAGGCACGACGCGGTGGACTCTAGACCCCCAAACGAGCGAAGCGATCCTCCTTCATTCTTTAACAGCCGCGCGATCCAAGCGCGCGAAATATCAAGTCTTGTTGCAGGCACCATGCCGTTCAATGCACGGTCGACCGATCGATCGTATGCAGCATACATATATTTAGAATAGATGTAATATGAACATGAACAGCACTGATTTGGGTATGCAATTGGACCTTCATTTTTTTGGGGGGGAGAGGAGGAGGTGCTGAACGTGTATACATGATCCATGTTTGATCTATATAATCTAAGAATAATACTGTACAAGGTGTTGTGGTTGTTGCTATTTTTTAAAGGCGGGCCTGGATGGTCTTGCCCTGCTTGCCCAATGGGTTGGTGAAGGGCTTGATATAGTGCTCATATCCTTCGACGACCTCGCTTTGGTTGATGGGCTCACGGGTAGCCATCTCAGTGTAGGCCTCATAGACCTTTCCGTCAAAGCGACCGAGGGCACTGTTGAGGTAGTAGTCTGGGAAGGCAAACGCATCAACGAAACCCACAGCGTTGGGGCGGATCTTGTGCTCCATGACATCCATGATCGCCTTGCCCATCATCGAGACCTGCTTGGCATCAATGTATCCCGACGTCAAGAACTCACCGGGCTGCTTGTGGATCTGGTGCAGCGCAAACAGATCCGACAGATCCGTCAGGGCCTCCTTGGCACTCTGCGACAACACGGGCGCAGCAACTCCCTCAGGCTGGGGCATATCGCCACGAATACCCATGATGAAGTTCTGGACAAGGATCAACTGGCAATGAGCCACCGAGGCGTTGTAAATCTCGACCAACATCGAGTTCCAGGAACGTTTCTCGACATCAAGCGCATGTACAATCTCGGCCACCATGTGGGCGGCGCGGTGGCCGTAAGCAGCAATCTGAATCTCAGGGTTGTGGAACTGAGCAGGGGTGGTGGCAGGGCACTTGAGGCTGGGGTTGTCGAGGTAGGTGTTCAGGTAAGCCAGTGTGGGGTTGGTGATGGCGCTGGCGCTGAACTTGCCCGAGTTGCGCTTGGCAACAAGGTCACGGAAGGACTTGAACAGGTAGCGTCCAGTCTGCTGAGTGATCATGTAGTTGTCGCCCTCCCAGGTGACATTGGGTGCGTAATCCTGGAGCATGAGAGGCAAGCCAGAGAAGGATGAGAAGCCGTGGCCACCGCAGGCACGACGGCACTCCTCGATAGAAGCAGCCGCCATGGTGGTCGTCAGGGACTTGAGTCCAGAGCTGGAGGCGTGCACATCAGCCAAGAGTGAAAAGTTGCCCGAGGCCATGTTCTTGATGTTGAGGTAGTACAGACGCATCATCTCCTTGCTGGTGAAGTGGCAGGCGTAAGCGGCGGCGATGATGGGGAACAGGCGGTACTGCTGCATAGAGTAGTCCAGGACAGGGGTCTCAATCACCTCCTTGCCCATCTTCTTTGGCGAGTCCTTGTCAACGAACTGGCGACGAATGGCTGAGTAGCGGGTGGCGATGGTGGCAGCCTTGGCGAGGCCGATGCGTGCATAGCCGACAAGCGAGGCGCGGATCAAGACCATGGTGCCGTACGAGAGCTTAGAGTTGGGGGGCTTGACGTACTCGCCAGTGCCGGCCTTGATGCTCGAGTACTTTGCGAGGAGTGAGATGCGAGGAGCGCGGTAGTGATCGAACCACATGCAGCCGTTGTCGGTGGTGTTGTATCTGCATTCACCGGGAATAAAAAAAAACAAACGATCGAGTTAGCAAATGCGCTGCTCGCAACGCCCAAAGGACCATTGTTGGGCTGACGCAATGATGGAGACAAACTTACCCGAACTTGGGGCCAATATCTCCAGCCATAACTCCAGGCAAGAGAGTGTGGTCCTGCATAGAGCGGATGGGGACGACGAAAGCGTGGGGGCCAAAATCCTTGCCATTCGTGATCAAGCGAGCCATGACCACGGCGTGGTTGGCGGCCTTGCCGAGGCCTCCGATCCACCACTTGCAGGCGGTCAGGTAAGGGGTATGGAACTCGAACTCGTCCGTCTCGTTGATGTAGGTGGCGGTGGTCTCGATGCCCTGGACGTTGCTTCCGTGGCCAATCTCAGTCTGGGCGTAGCATCCAATGATCTCGTACCGGAGAGCAGGCTTGAGGAACTTTTCGTGCTGTTCGTCCGTGCCCTGCGAGACGAGTGTGGGCATGAACATGCCACGGTGCAGACCAAACGGACCGGGCTCGTCAATGAGGATATCAGCCTGCTGGAACTCTTCGGCGTTCCAGCCCTGCTCCTGCGAGAGCTTGACGAGGGCGTAGTCCTTCTTCAGGGCACCAGCAAAGCGCTCCGTACGGCCCAAGTAGTAGCGGTTGGACTTATCGAACGCTGGCTCGTTTTCGATCAAGTTCAGCATCTTTTCCTGGCGCTCGAGGTATTCCTCGCCGTAGATGTAGTTGGAGAGATCATGGACTGAGAAGGTGGTCTGGGAGCGCTCCTGGGCGAGGAGTTCGGAGCCCTGGGGCCCTGAAGGGGGGAGGTCAGGGAAGCGAAGGGCGGACATGGCGGTGGTGCAGGGATAAGAGTTTGAGCTGGCGAAGATCGATGCAGGTGCAGCACGAGGCTATGGTGGTACAGTGCAGGGAAGCGTGTGTGACTATGGCGGCAAGAGCGGGAACACAAGGAGGAATGAGGAATGGGGGCAAGAGGATCGCGAGGAGATGGGAGGACGAGAAGATGGAGAGGAGAAGAGATGAAGAGGAAGAAAGAGATGAGAGACAGACGATGTGTGGATGAATGTGTGTTATATATATATAGTCTGCACACACACACACTGCACACTGAGAAACAGCAAGGACATCGCCGGAGCAGATGGCCGAGGACAAGGACACGATACAGGGCAGCGACTACACGCAGGGCCGCAGAGCAGATCGGCCGCAGGGGCAGCAAATGACGAGCGTTGCCGAGGAGTCTGCGGGGCAGCTCGATCCCTCGCTGGGCTGTCATATGAAGACAGCGTCACTTCAGGGCAACCGCTGGAAGAAAAAACATAAACAACCTGCCCACACACCGGGCTGAATTTATCCACCGCACCTGTGCCGCGCCCACATACACGTCGCAACCTTATTGCCGCCTCCTGTTCCTGCACACTGCCGTCCGATCGATCTCCGGGGCATCTGCACAACCGCACTCTGCACTCTGCTGTTACTCTTGCTCCCCCACAAACTCCATTCTTGGGGAAGCCTCGCCGTCTGGCACGGATCAAAGGAAGACGCTTGGAGGAGCAGGAGGGGGAGGATCCAACTGGGCGGCATGTGTGGACAGTAGTGACTGCCGTGCGAGTGCGAAGCAGGCTTGCACGGGTCAAGGAACCGGCTCCAGCGGCCATTGGATCAAGTAGCCGATGCGGAGCAACCGGATCTGTCCCTCAAAGGCTGCGTTTATTTCCCCAGCCCCTCCCTGTCTTAGCGACCTTAACCAGCACATCCACATCCACAGCATCACCCGTTCGGCAGACCAATCTTTTGTGCATATGTAGGCCTCGTCCTAGATATTGTACTGTCTTTGCTCCAAAAGAGAGACGCAGCTCGGCAGCTCTGGAATCAAACAATCAAAAAGGTGTAATTTAATCAACAAGAGCTGGACTACATGTGTAGCTCTGCTGCCATCAGCACCCCCTTTGGGCGTTGAAGAAAAAAAATAAAAAAATAAAAAAATAAAAAAAAAAGGGAAAAAAAATGAAGGCTGGGCGGATCTATACACTGCTTTCGCACAGGACTCTCCTCTCAATGCCCTTCAAGAGACATCATCAACATGGCTTGCTTCTTGGCCTCGTTTGCTTGGAGAGAGTACCGTAGATCGACTGGGAGAGCTTCGATCAACAACCGGATCTGATCTCGGAGTTGCTCCTTCTGCTTGGATGTCGCCTTGATGATGCTTGCCTCCGGCGCAAACCGCCGTCGCTGTCTCTCTGGACTCGATTCTCTCGAGTCTCTCTGGTCGCGAGAGTCTCTCGGCTGCCGTTCCTTTTCCTGTTCCTTTTCCTTTTCCCGCTCTCTCTCCTCACTCCAGCCGAGGTTCAACGAGGATGAAGACGATGATCGTGAGGGGGTCACTGCCCTGGAGGAGCTGGAGCTGAAAGAAGACGCATTCGAAAGCTGTCCTCGGTTGTCAGGAGTGCGCTGCAGTGACGGAATAGCCTTGGGACCAACCCCACCATGAACCCCATTTTCTGATAAAGTGCCAAGATGAGACCGACCCGCAGCTTGAACCGAGCTCAAGGGCGATGCTTTAGGCCTGTTGTCTCGGAGAATGTCTGGCGGAGGCGTAGCTGTCCGCGACTCTGTATCGCTCCCACTCTCACTCCTTGCACTTGCGCTGCCACTGCCATGATCACCATGCGTGTACCTGCGATGATCGTCTGCCGCGATGCCGGGTAACAGTCCTCCGTACTCGTCGCTCGAGTTGTAAGACCCTTCTCTCGACAAGCCTGGCCTTGTCCTCGGCTTTGGCTTAAAACCGAACAAGTCCCCATGGCTGGCCGAGCTCCCGAGTTCTTCTCTCATCCTCACAAGGAGGTCCACGAGCTCAACCTCGTTCCGCCCCTTGACCCAGCCAACGACATCTCCGAGGCTCAGAATCTCCAAATATCGTCTTCGGAGCTCATTCTGGGCCGCAATGGTCCGTAGACGCAGCCATGTTGCAAAGTTGCCGCACTTCAAAAAGTCCTTGTAAAAGCCCTGGCAGGTCTCCGAATTGGATTTGAATGTTGAGGACCTGAATGTGATTGCAGGCGGATTTTTGGCGAGGAACTTGAGAAACGTCTGCGGTTTGAAGGGTGCAATATGCGGGAACTGAGAGGTTGAAGACAACGAGCTATTACCACAAAAGAGAAAAATGAAATCAGTTTTCTGCGTCCTGATAGTAATCAACAAAGACTAGCACCGTCCTATCTAGCACAGCAGCCTTACATGTCGCTGGGGACCAGGGTGGCAAAGTAGCGGTTGAGGGGGACCAAAAACTTCTCTGTGAGGGTCGAGAAATGCTTCCGGAGGATATTGTCCAGCAAGTATCCTAGAGTTCGAGATGAGAATTGTGAGAACACGCTCTGCGTTGCGCCGCCCGACTCTCCCTTAAGGAATACGATGCCATACCTGGTGAAGATCGGTTTGCTGTTGCCTCGGCCAGCATCAAGAGGAGATTGGTGTCCTTGGCGATAACGCCTTTCCGCTTGCTGACAAGTCCCTGCATGGCGGTGCAAGTGTCACAGCGTTAGCAACGGACGAACAGAACCAACGCAATGTTCCTCGTCGAATAAGGTCGTGTACACCTAGTTTACCTGAACAAATTCTAGTGAGCTCGGCTTGCCATGCCTTGGGCTTCCACTGAATGCCTTCCCGATGGTTCCATCATGCATCAATTTGTTGTTGGGTCGTCGGTTGACGGGCTTGCCGATTTTAATTATATGAGGCCAATGCTCCAGGGTCTTGATGAAGAATGGGTTCGTTACTCCAAGGACAATGCTACTGGGCGGTGAAGACTTGTTACAAAACGACTTGAAGTCTGCATCGTGAATAGTGAAATATGGACGATAGTCGCCACAATATGGAATCTAGAGGCCAAGCACAAGATATGATGTCAGTGACCCGCGAGAGACAGTGCAAGAGGGGGAGAACCAGTAGTACGAAGTACAATATCGGGAGCGGTGAGGACGTGCTTACAGGATTGATGAGATCGACCAAGGACGCCACAGATTCGCTACAGACCTCTGGGCAAGTGCCAATGAGCATGATGGGCTCTGCAAGCGTCATCAGCTCCCAGCACAGCCACAGATCCGGCACCAGGTCCTGAAAGTGCTTGTATAGTCCGCCGTTCATAGGGACGGATGAGAGAATGTGCGTATCTGGCTGGAAGGTGGCAATTTCGAATGGCGCTGTCTCCAGAAGCTGAGGTTGGTGTGGTTTGGCAAGCTGGACCTGGTATAATGTTCCCATGAAGGGCAGCTCCATCAGCGAGTCCGTTACTGGCGCCCTCCAGCTCGCAATGTTGTGGAATGCCGTCTCGAGCATGGGTTTGCCCACTTCAAAGTAGGCTGGGCCTAGGACAGAGACCATCTTGGAGAAGAGTCCAATGAATGGATGCTGAGAAAGGATGACAACCGACTTTTGAAAATATCCCCTGCGAATCGAGGGGTCCTGCTTTTGCCGAAAAAAGACATATCCGTAAAGGAATCCAGCATCCGTTGTTGGGCCTAATAGCATGTATGATATCATGTTGAGTGAGCAATTGAGCCGTTAAGGACAGACCACAGACTGAAAGACTGTGCGCTCTTCCTCCCAAAGTACCTGTAGCTGCCCGTCCTGCGGTAGTGGATCGGATGCGAAAGTTGAAGACAGTGTCGCCGACATCAAAGGTGTTGGAGTCGGGGAAGGAAGAGAAGCATCTGTGGGCATGACAACGACGAAGAGGGGTCTTGAGGTTAACAAAAAACACATCACACCACATCGTCATAGGCCCATGCAGAGCCCCTTTTTTGTAAGTGCCCTGAGTGTCTCTCTCGGGGCAGCATCTGCCAACAGACGCACGCTCGGACGCCTCCCTTTTCTTTGGTGTCTTGCATGGGTAACGGTGGATGACTTACATGTTCTTGCTCTCTTCTGGAGTAAAGTCCGAGGGGGGGTAGACAGACTCGATGGCTATAGAAAAGACAGAAGGGGAACTGTGTCAGCAAGCGGGCAGCAAGCGTGGCTGGCGGCAATTCAAAAAGTGGTCAGTCTCCCTGTCTGAGCATCCCTTTGGTGTGTGTGTGTGTGAGTTGATAAAAGGAAGTGCATCCAGGTAGTTTCTCGCTTCACAACTCATCGTCCTCCTCTTAGCCTCAGCTTTGATGAGCTCATTGCAACATGGGCCGGTACCCCCTTGTTTCTAATCCGTGGTCCCTGTGCTCTCTGTCTCTTTGTCGCATCTGTGAGCGTGTATATCTTTCCATGGCATGACACTTTTTTTTTAAGGTCTGAGTCGGTGACCTGTAGAGTGCATAAATGACAATCAACGCAACTTTAAACAACGGCACTCCATGACATGAGCAGAACCCTGCCCATCCCTCTGCTGCCCATCTTCGTTTTCTTGCAGTATCCCGTTCTTTTGTTCCTAGTGCCCATCCGGATCAGGGGTCATGTCTTGTCAGCAATAGTATCGAAAGAAAGGAAATGACACTGCCCCCATGCATCCTTGTATCCCATGCACTGTACTGAGTCGCTGCTTGCAGAAAAATCGCTCTTCCGCCTGCCCCTCTTGCTTATTGTGTTTGCTGATCATCTGCCCCTCCAGCCGGTTATTCCACGCGGTGCAGGGGATAGGGAGATGAATAATATAGAAAACAAACAAGACTGATAGAGGAAAAGAGATGATGCCCCCGCTACTGTGTCTGTGTGTAGACAGTGAGGTGTCTGTCGTTCTGCGAATCCAGGACACTAAACTTGCCTTGGCCCTTTTCGAGATCAAAGTTGACGACGCAGAAGCAGACCATCCACTGCCTCAGCTGCTCGATCGCAAGCATATCCATAATGTCCCAACTGCTGGGCCTGCGCCTGTGGCTGCTGTCCAGTTCGAAATGCTCTGGGATCGCATGGATGGGCGGCCGTCTTGCTGGAGCAGCGGCTGCTCCGGCAGGCGTTGTGGACTGTGCGTGTGGTGAGGTCCGTTGTGGGGCCGTGTGAGACGCAGCGGGCGAGGGTGGGTTGGACAGGCAGCTGCTATTGGGTGCGGGCGAGGTACCTCTGCTGGCTCGGGTTTTAGAAACGACGTTCGAGTTGGTGCGTCGCAGCGAGGAAGCGCCAAAGAGGGCCGGCAAGCTCTCTGTGCTGATGGAGTGCATGTTGTAGGGCTGGGAGAGATGCTTTGTCTTTGCATTGGCGTCGTTCATGGCAGGCAGGCCGTTGGGATGTTTTGCAGAGGCTGTCGAGTCGTGTGCGGATGACATGAGTGCGGGCTGTGAAGCAGGTGATGGGAACAATGGGCGAGATTAGGCGACAGACTCTGCGTGTGTGCGTGTGTGAGCGTATGTGTCGTGAAGAGAGAGAGGGCGAGAGAAGAGACACACACAGAGAGAAGGCGAGGTGGACAGAGCGAGCAGAGAGAGAGTGAGAGAGTGGGGGACAGAGAGAGAGAGAGAGAGTGAGTGAAAGAGTGAGAGAGTGAAAGAGTGAGAAAGGAAAAGAAAAAAAGTCGAATGGAGGAAGAGGACGAGGGTCAAGACAAGAGAGAGAAATAAAAAAGAGAGATATAAAATAAAAGCGGAGAGGACCAAAAGGACAAGGACAAAAGTGGAATAGTCTATAACAGACTACAGCGCATCGGCATCAGCAGCCGTAATCAGGGGAGGGTGTGCGGCTTGAGGATGGAGCGGTCGAGTGGATCCGATATCCAAAGCAGGCGGGATGGAGTGCAGCGATGGATGTGCAACGGCAAGGATAGGGATGGATTAGCGGAGAGGATGGATTGGATGGATGGAAGGGATGGAATTAGAAGCAAGGCGGGGGATGCGATGCAGGTGCGTGTGTGGGATGCTAGTCTCTTGGCTGGAGAGCAGCCCCTCAACAGCGGGCAGCGGCCTCCAATCCATCGCAGACAGCCAAGGCCCAAGGGCGCTGGAGACAGGCTGCAACGCCTCGACAACGACTCCAAGGGCAGCCCCGCGGGCCCTTCATTCCACAGCTACACCATGCAGCTGCCACTCTCCGCACACGCGAACACAGCCAAGGGGGCCCGCTGTCTGCAGACGCAGGGTGGAAGTACACAAAGGGGGTCGCGAACAGGAGACAGCTTGGACAATGCCACAGAGAGAGCAGCGAGAGAGAAGACTGCGGGCGCTGCCACCAGCACTCGGCACTGCCGCCATCCAGCGTGCATCCTCTTTATCCTCTTTCTACAGACGCGTGCTGCTCTGGCCACCCTTGGCTCTCGCGCAGGGCTCTTGCCAGATCGGATGACATAACCAAACGCCATGGCCGATGGACGCGCTATTTCCTCTCGTCCTCCGTCTAGGCATCTAGGTGTTGACGCACAAAACGACAGCCGTTGAGCCTTGAGCCTCGAGCTGAGCGTACCACAGACCAGGCCCATGCACGTCGATGCTCTTGGAAGCACAAAAAAGGAAGATTGAGGAGCAGCCCGTTGGGTCCACAGCCTGCACCATCGCGACGAGGCCCATTAGCGAAAACCACATTCTCCGGGCGGGCATCGGTGCCATGGACAGGCTGGGCTGGACAGACCAAGCAAGGCACCCAAAAGAAGCAGGACGGTAGACCAAACGCCCCGAAGAACAAAACGCCTTTTTTCCATGAAAGAGCGACCTGGGAACCGCGCTGCATCCACAGGGATGTCTGTGGAGCAAAGGCTTCCATGTCGGTCTCATCGTTTGTATATATATAGATCGTCCTACATATCCTTCCACACCTCTTGACTCTTTTAGCCCTTCTCTCTCTCTCTCTCTCTCTCTCATGTTCTCTGTCTCTCACTTTCTCTCTGCTGCTGCAACCTTGTTCGTATTCTACAGTTCACAGACACAAGAAAGAGCACCTCTAAAGCATAACCATGGTGCCAGAACTATCCGACCTTCAGTGGGAGCTCTTGTTGACGCCTTCGACACTCGACTCCAATATCCCCTTTCTTCACTACCTGCCGATCCTGCAAGAGCTTTTACAGCTGGTGCAGCACCTCCGGCAGCAATGTCAAGCACAAGTCCTCGCCATCAATCCCCACATCGCCTCTCCACCGGACTCTTGCACAAACGCACCTCGTCTCACGATCAATAGTAAGATCGAGAGATTCCTGTCTCTGAGCATGGCTCTCGCTTGGCGGTTCTGCACAATCGCTCTCGTCTTGCTGCCTCAACTACCGTCCTACAGGGCGTCGTTCCACGAAACCGTCCTGAGACCATTCAAGCGCGAAGCTGCGCAATACTTGGCGCGCATTCAGACGTACCACAAACTCGGCGCCTTGAGATATCTAGAAGCAGATCTGTCGTCGACGTCCAAGGACCCAGAGCAACAGCAACAGCAACCACAAGCATTATTGCTGGCGAACGACAGCACCGAGGATAGTACCCAGAGGAAGACACACACGCCTTCCTTCAGCAACGAGCTTGTGCAAGCCGCAACCAGGGAGCCATCACAGTCTGTTCAAAACGGCACCCCCGTCACCATTCAGATCTCCAGCAGAGGCACAATGGCCCCTGCTGCAACGCTGCAACTGCACAATCAGATCGATGCGAGCAAGGCATTCCCCAGCGCTACTCCAAGTACGGTCCTCAGCACCATGAAAGTCGCAGCGCCTGTACCTGCACACGAACCTATCCGTCTCGTTCCATCAGCGCCTCGCCCGTCACCTAAAACTTCGCATGAGCATCTCGACCGCACGATGAATGGGCGGTTCATCGCTGAGAAAGAGCGCGCCATCCTCAATCTGCCTCTGCCGACTCTCCTTCACGTCCAAACAGCCACATCGGTCTTGAGCAACCCCACCGCCGCAGCGCCGTCTTGTCCTTCTCCTCCTCTTCCCCATCCTCCCCGTCGTTTGGCGCCACAACAAGTAACCCACCACGTTCCCGCCGTTGTCATTACAGCACCTACGCCATCCATATCGCCCCTGACGACAGCGGCCTCCACAGGCACAGCACCAAAGCGCCGCTCCACACGATCCCTCGCCTTTGGCTCAACAGCCTCAACAGCCTCAACAATAACTAACACTACTCGGTTCCCCATGTCTCCGGCCAAGGTCCTCATCCAGCGAAGAGTGAGCGTCCAGAGTCTGATTCAGCGATTCGAGCACTCTGTTCCATCAGCCGAAACCTACAGAATGGCCGCCAAGTACAGGGATCGAAGATTGTCCTTGCCGCATCTGCAGCGAGCGCTCGAGAGTGCAGAGGCTTCCGCTTTGACTCCAAAACGCAGCCATCACAGTAAGAGTGATAGTGCATGCATGCTAAGTCAAGAAGAAAATGAATTTGCCCGCAGTGTCTTTTAACTCTACAAACAATCCTATCACCCTTTAGATGCGCCTTCTTCTCAATCTCCTAGTCTACGCCTCAGAGCAACAGCAACAGCAATAGGAGCAGCAGCAGCATCAGCAGCAGCAGCAGCAGCACCGTCACCCCTCACATCAGCAACTCCATCCGAGGCAATCGTGCCGTACCACTTGCGCGACGAAGTCTCTCGCATAAGGAGCACGCGCGACCACATCCGCAGTCTGCCTGCATATCAGCTCAGCCGTATCGAAGACAAAAAGCACCGCCTCTCGATCGCATCGTCATTGTCATCCTCGTCCTCCTCTCACACCACCGTTACCGGCTCGACATCCATGCGCCTCAATAGCGGGCTAGGAACAATCCAATCTACAGATGGAGGCGACGTGAGTTCCGAGGAAGAAAGGAGCCTGAGCAAGCTAGCTGAAACAGTCGACAGATGTGTTGCTGGGATCGTTGGTCGTGTGGAATCTGCACTTTCATTGTCGCGAGTCAGACGAGCCGATTTCATGGATAGACCAAATGCAGCTTGTTCAACTCTGGGGGGTACCATACACAGTTTCCAACCCACCGCCGGATCCTTCGCACCACGGATGGGCGAGAATGACGCGCTCGTCATCGCGCGTGCCTCGCGTGCCTCTCGTGCCCCGACTGAAACGCAACAAGCAACACCAAGCCATAACCGCATCATCAACGATAACAGCGCGCTATCTCTTGCTACTCAGAGGCACATGCCCTTCAACAATCCTGACAGGGCTGCAGCGCGGACTCCTAATCATAAGAATGCCTCTTCTGCTTCTCAAGGAAAAGTCCAGTCCGTCATCTCAGCGATGAACAGGCGCTCCATGTCTCTGACAGGATCAGAATGCACAGGCGCGGTGGTCATGGGGCCGAACAACTCCCTGAAGCTCCTGTCAGGACCTGTCTCTCCATCAACACTGCCACCTCCTGCCCAAAGTCAACCATCGTGGCCAAGGAGGCAAGAATCGCTGCGCGTCCCGACAACACGCGACAACATCACATCTTTATCATCCAGTAGCCAGGTCCCCCCTCGATCGCGCTCGGGTGAAAGCGCATCAATCTTCCCACCTCACACCAACGACGACGACGCAGAGGACATCCACAATAACCGTGGAGATGTTGATGGCCATCAGAGCTCAAGCAGCAGCCACGTCGAGCTGATCCGGGTCCCGACCCAGAGCTCCACTGTATCCTCTTGGTCATCTCGATGTGTACTTCCTGCTCCCCTTTGCACCTCAGGATCGTCAACATTCGTCCCACCAACAGCACGAACGGCATATTCTACCCACTCGGGCCATGGCAACGACGGCGACAACTATAGTGAGGGCGCATTACAGTATCTTGAACTGTATTCTCCCACACCGCTTCTAGAGGGAGACAGCTTCCCCACCGGAGGACAAGAGTCGGCGCTCTGCACAGAAGTCGGTCCCGCGTGGGGATCAGGGGCGAGAGAGCGACGCTACGCTGAGAGCGACGCGGCCAGCATGACAGAGAGCAGCAGTTATAGCAGCAGCCAAACCAACACAGTCGCCAGAAGCACCTCGCGGCGCCAGGGTCGCGCCGACGACGAGAGCCGAGTCGCACGGCCACTTCTTTCTTGGCCAAGTTCAGAAGGTGTCCCTGCTTTCACCAAGCCATTCAAATCGGCTCCCCAGTCTTCTGGCGAGGTCCAATCGTTGTGGTCAAGCCCATCCATAGCTTCGACCCGTTCGACCTCTTCACTTCGTTTGGCACTCCCAAGCACTACAGGCCAATGGAATCCGAGGCCACCCCAAAAGAATGAACAGTCGTGAAAAGCTTCCATCGAGCGCTGGACGAGCTGATATGTTAAAAAGAGCGACGTTGGCTTTATATAATACAAGTTTTTGTGGGCGACGCCCATGAGAAGAGAGTGTGCGACTGATCCGTGATGCTGTAATCGTATTCCTGAAATATATAACGTTTTGTTTTCATCATGGCTGGAGAGTGGAGAAGGGTTGTAAGGACATGGTGTCCTGAAGAGGTTGATACCGATTTAGAAGCAAAAGAGACGACGACTCTCTAGTTGGACGCACTCTTCCAGAACACATACGCTCCAATGCCGACCAGCATGGCTCCACCAGACATGGCGAGGGTCGAGGACTGTTGACATGTCATAAGAGGCATACGAATATCAGTCATTATGTTCCAACACACGTGCAAAGTGTACAGATATGATTCTCGGGTACTGCTTACCTGGTTCAATTGCAAAGAGTTCTTTGTGCCCGCCTGGAAAATGAACTGCGTCCAGGATGTTTCGTGCTTTGAAATCATGCCATTGGGTTGCTTCGTAGAACCGGAAGATGTCGCTGCTGTTGTGGTTGTCGTCCTTTTTGTCGACGTCTGTCCGTGACCGTTCAGTTCCTGAGTGACCAAAGTCGAGGTCGTGTTGGTAGGCGAGGTTGGGGTCAAGGTCGAGAGTGGGTCGTGAGCGCTGTTTTTGGCTGCTTCTTGGAATGCCTTGAGCTCCTTCATCAAGGCGGCGTTCTCTTTTGTTGCCTTGGCGAGTTCCTGCGCCATAGTCGCCTTCTCAGCAGTCAACTGGTGACCGCGCTCGGTTTGCGTCTGCACCGCAGCTAGCAAGTCTACCACCTGCGACTGCAGCTTGTTCATCTCAGCCTTCAAAGAGTCGGCCTCTTCCGATAGCCTAGATGTCGTTGGCGGCGCTGCAGCCGCCTGAAGTGCTCTAGCAAGGTCCTCCTGATGCTTAAGGATCAACAATTCCTGAGCCAGAGCCGCTTCACGAGCAACACGCTCCAGGTTTTCTTTGTGGGTCGATTCCAGTACGGCCAGGGCGGATTCTTGTTCCTTTCGCAGGCTTTCCATTGTCTGCTGGTGCTCATTGATCAAGTCGTTCATGCTGTCCTTGGCGAGATCGCGCTCCAGCTTGACACTCGTGAGTTCTGCAGAGGTCTGAGTTAGGTCGCGTCTCAATATCTCGTCCTCGGCCACCAAGGGCTCGAGCAGCCTCGTCTTTTGAATATACGCATCGAGCTCTGCTTGCGTCTCTTCGAGCATTTTGGTCATCTTGGCGAGTTCTAGAGCATGCGCCTTTAAGATGTTCAAATGAACAGAGTTAGATTTATACAAGACTCTTGAGATAACGCAGGGTCGATCCAGGTTCAACCTTGTACGCATCTTCTTACCTGGGTATTCTGTTCGATGAGCTCCTCGTACTTGACAGCATTGGCCACCTGAATAAGTGCTTCTGTGGCCTTGGGACTGCCAGCCTTTCGGTCCTCCTTGGACGAGACAACAATGGCCTTTTCCAGTTCGCCCAGGCCCTGTTTGAGGACGCCGAGGTTGGCGTTTGTTTCCTGAGAGCGGGTGAGCTCGTTCTGTAGACGGGAGATGATGAGGTCAATGTTGGCGCTCTGTCCTCCTTGAGCGGTCGAGGTGCTGGACTTTGAGCTGGGACCCGTGCCTGTGGGCGATGACGCCTTGGCTTTAGCGTGAGAGTCCTGAGGCGATCCTCCTGGTGTTGGATAGGACAGGCGGGAAATGTAGATCTTGCAGGCGACCTTTTCATGGAGTACTATCGTTCAACAAGACGAAGTCTGTGAGTTTCATCATGTCATGGGTGCACGTGTGTTGAACCTTGGTCTTTTCATACTTTTTGCTCAATGCATAACTTTGTGTCTGTCACTTACATGCTCCGTTCTCGTCCATAATGTCAATACCAAACTCTAGATTGTCGTTCTGGTTGAGAACAAAGGGCTCACTCTCGACACTTTCGGGAGAAAGTCTCTTTCCATTCAAAAATGTGCCGTTGCTGGACTTGAGGTCTCGGAGAAAGACCTGAGTTGCATGAAACGAGGGTCATGAGTGTCTTGGTCTCGTGGGGTTGTTTGAGGCATTAGATTGTAAGCATGGTGACATTGACGTACCTTGCCATTCTCAGACCAGACTTCAGCATGGACGCGGCTGAGCACTTTGGAGTCAAAGTAGCCATTGGATGGACCAGGGGCGGTGGCGACGCCGGTCTGGCGACCGATTTTGATCCTCGTCTGGTCCTGCAGATCGAGGGACTTTGGCGCAAAGCTGTTGTGGATGGGCTCGAGGACGAGGACGGGGTTCTGGGGGGTATCGTCGGAGGAGGACCCATTCATGGTGGAGTGCTTTGAGTCTGCAGGCGGCGAGGACGAGGACGAGGATGAGGAGGCGGAGGAGACGGAGGTTGCA
This sequence comes from Mortierella alpina, assembly GCA_029449245.1. Taxonomy (NCBI): domain Eukaryota; kingdom Fungi; phylum Mortierellomycota; class Mortierellomycetes; order Mortierellales; family Mortierellaceae; genus Mortierella; species Mortierella alpina. The sequence continues at coordinate 33,156 of JANATF010000003.1, read as the reverse complement.
GAGAGGGTGGGCGAGGCGAGCGAGAGTGCAGCGGTGGCGGAGGCGGTTGAGACACTTGGTAGCGCGTGTCGCTTGGGCAGGATGCCGGATGAGAACTGGAGCAGATTGTGCACGGGCTGGGTGATTGTCGACGTGGAGCTGACGGAGGGTGCTGGATGGACACAGGAGAGAGGTGAGGACGAGCGAGGAGAGCGTTAGGAAGTGAAGTGAGGAAGAGAAAAGAGAAAAGAGACGGGCGAAAGAGAAAAAGGAGACAGACAGACAGACAGACAGATATTGACTGTGCAGTCATACGAACACGAAGGATGCCGAGTCTAAATAACAGCCGGATGGGCATATGCACGCGCATCACACGCCCCTTCCATCTTTCCATCTTGCGCTCGCGCGCACTCGGAGGCTGTTGACACAGTCCACTCCAAAACCACAAAGGACACTCGTCTGCTCGATCTCCTCGGACCCATCCACAGCACACAAAACACGTAACAGAAATGCAGGCTCAGCCAAGAGGAAGGGGGGACAAGAGATGCGCGCGCGGACGATGCGAGGGGGAAGAAGGGCGGGAAGCGAATCGAGAGCATATTTTTTTTGAGAGCATTTTAGGGACAAGAGGGACTCACTTCTGGACTTGTTGCGATAAGGAAAGGCAGGGTAATAGGTCGAGGATGTTGCTGCGGGCTGGATGCTGTTGCCGGCTGTGGTTGTGGTGGTCGTGCTGCTGCTGTTGCTGTTGGTATAGGCGCCGTTGAGATTATGGTTCAATGCCGAGGAAGAGGACGACGTTGAGGAGAGGACTGCAGTGGATGAGCCTGTGGTGGTCGCAGCGGCAGTGGTGGTGGAGGGCGTGCTCAAGAGGCCGTTGAGGCTGTTGATGCTCGAGACACTGCCTACGCTGCTGCTGCTGGCCCTGGATCGCGAGAGGGAAGGCCTCTTTTCGTCTGGGATCGGGGGGCTGTTGCGGCGGGCGGTCATATTGTCACGAAGACTTTTTTTTTTGGTCTCACGGGAAGGAGAGTGAATGGGGAATGCAGACGAATGCAGATGGATGCAGACGATGGCGGGATTCTGAGCGAATGTGGAAGGATGAGGTCAAGTCCGAGAGCAAGGCCAAGGGTGGAGCAGGGAAGCAAGGGGGAGAGAGCGACGAGAGAGTGATCTAGGGACCACGGGCGAGGAAAGGCAAGAGAGAGCGGTGAGGTGAGGTGAGGAGGCAGAGGGCAGAGGGCAGAGGGCAGGGGAAGGGAGGTGGAAGGAAAAGGGAAGGGAGAGAGAGAGGGAGAGAGACAGAGATGAGGAGAGATGAAGAGAAGATGAAGAGGTGGAGGTAAAGACAGCGAAGAGAATCAGAAAAGAGAGAAGAAGAGAGGGAAACGACGCGCGAGAAATGAAGGGCGCCTTTATGCACTATGGCCTGGGCCAGTGGGGAGTGCATTATGCACTTGCAGGCGACATTGGAAGCATGGCTGGCTGTTGCAGCGTGCTCATTGGCTCCAGTGGCCTATACACGCTGCACTGCCTGGTCCGTTGCTTACCTATGCATCTCTCTCTCCTTCTTGACTCTATCATTCAATCTCTCTCTTTCTGTCTCTCTCTCTCTCTCTCTCTCTCTCTCTGTGTCTGTCTCTCTCTCTTGACTCTCTCTTGACTCTTTTTCGACTCTTTCTTGACTCTTTCTTGACTCTCACACGCTGCTGTCTCGGATCAGCCCAAGCAGATGGCGCCATTCCCACGGGTAAAACGATTAAAAGTACTCGTCTAAGGAAGCCGCGTGTGGGTGGGCCGAGAGCGTCAGTCCTTGGCGGAAGAGGGTTTTACTCATTCTTGTGTAGTCTATTCACCATACTCCAACTCATGAGCCCACTCCAAATATCCAGTCTGCCGCCATGTTGCCCACCTTCGTCTCTTGTCTACAGTCTTGCCTACAGCCTTGTCTACAGCTGGGCTTGATCTACAGCACACAGCTGGTCAGCTTGGGTGGTAGTCCATCTGGAACTCAGGTACGCCACCAAAAAAAAAAAGTATGTGCGCAGTGCGAGGCGCCGGGTATCATGACCAGATTGAAGTTTAAGCCACCAACAAACAGTCCCTTGCAGCGGTCCTCAAGTGATTTTACCCCAACTCTTATTTTCTCCTCCATCCATCCATCCATCCATCCATCCATCCATCCACTCTTTTTTTTTGCACATTGCATCACTCCTTTGCCACCAACTGCTCTGCATCCATCCTCACCATCCTTATCCTTGTCGCTGTCTCTCTCACTCTCTCTCTCTCTCTCTCGTCCTGTTCTCCTCTCCTCTCTCCGACTGTTGCTCTGTCCTTGTTCTCGCCTCCATTCTCCTCTCGTCCACCTCGTTCCCATTGGCTCTTCTCGGTGCTCCTTGCGCACTCGCACGCTTTGTTCTTGCGCATACACAGCCTTCGTACCATCCCCAGTAGCCCGCCTTGACCAGAGAGCGGCCCGTCGTCCTTCTCATGGCTGCTGCTCCCACAGCCGGCGCCTTTCCTCCTTCTTGTCCTTGTTCTTGTTCTTCTTGTTCTTGTTCTTCTAGCTCCTGCGCCCGTTCTCCTTCACTTTGACCCTCCCCTGCTTCTCCTTCACACTCTTGTGCTTGCGCCATTAAAAGCACATTCTTCATCTTGCAACCATGGTCTCCAGAGCTATGCGTCAGATCGTGCTGATGGGCATCATCTGCTTTGGCACCATCGGAATGTTCAATGCCATGTCTTCCATCGGTAACGCCGGCAGACACTCGCCCACCGCCCAGAACCTCGCCATCACTTCGTCCTCCATCGCCTACATCGTCGGATTCCTCCTCGCCGGCGGCACCCACAACATGATCGGCCCCCGGCTCTGTGTTGTCTTTGGCGGAATCACCTTTGTGCTCTATGCTGGATCGATGATGCTCGCTCAGGACAATGACAGCTCCGTGTATCCGCCTCTGGCTGGCATCCTGCTCGGCTTGGGCGCAGGTCTGATTTGGGTCACCCAAGGCGCCATGATGATGTCCTACCCGACTGAGGACAACAAGGGCAAATACATCGCCTGCTTCTTTGCCATCTTCAACCTCGGCGCCGTCCTGGGATCAGTCCTGCCTCTTGCTCTGAACAGCCGTGAGAACATGGATCCCGATGACGTCTCATCCAACACCTACATCGTCTATATGGTCATTATGGGCGTCTCCACTCTCCTGGCCGTCTTTCTCGCCCGCCCTTCCACCATCATCCGCGACAATGGTGAGCCAGTAACAGTAGCAAAGTTTGCAGGACTCAAGGCCGAGGGCTTGGCCATCCTCTCGGTCTTTTGCGACTGGCGCATGCTGCTCCTCATCCCGGCCTTTTTCTTCTCCAACTTCTCTTACACCTACCAGTTCAACGACTTTAACGGCTTCAACTTCAACATCCGGACCCGCTCTCTCAACTCCCTCATCTTTTGGGTCGCACAGATTATTGGCGCACTGCTCATTGGATATCTCCTAGACAGGATCCCTGTGAAGCGACCTAAAAGAGCCAAGCTGGGGCTTCTCGTCATCGCACTCTTGTTCATGGCAACGTGGATTGCGGCGCTGATGATGCAGCTCAAACACAAGTGGGAGCGCAAGGCTCTTCAAAGAAGTGAGCTGATCGATTATGGACACGGAACGAACTACACAGGACTCTTGGCTATCTATGCCATGTTTGGTTTTTGCGACGCTGCCTTTGCAGTTTATTGCTACTGGCTCATGGGCGCACTCTCCAACAAACACGATGAGCTCTCCAGATATGCAGGATTCTTCAAGTCGATCCAGTCGCTTGGGAGCGCAGTGGCGGCACCATTGGATCTGGCCCAGACACCTCTGCTCGCCTACCTGATTACCAACTGGATCCTTTGTGCCATCTCCATCGCTACCATGTTTCTAGTCACAAGGACCATCTCTGACACCACTATCGACAACGAAAACGAGGATGATTTTGAAGACGATTACGAATATGACGACCAGGAACTCGAGGCAGGGGAGGCTTCGTCGTGTGGTACGTCTGACGTGCATGGTCAAAGTGAGACGCATTTGCAGGACCGAGGAGTGAAAGAGCAATCAAACTCTTTTGAGGGGGACATGAGTACCATCTGTGCTACCAGCGATGTTGGAAAAGCTGCTCTCGATTCACGATCAAGCGGACAACCCTCGGCACACTGGCGCAATAGTAGTAGGACATCGGGCCACCAGGACGAATATCAGGATCAAGGTGCTCAGCATTTGAGATCTTTGGACAATAGGCTGGCATCGGTCGACCAGAGTCCTGTTGCCTCAAATCCCTCCGCATCTGAAGAGACGACATTCCCATCCCGAACTTATCAGCAGAACCATCAGCAGCCATTGGACCGGAATGCATATCTCCTCGCAGGCATGCCAGCCATGGTTGAGTTGCAGCAGAGACCAGTCTCGGGTGTAGCCTCCGCGTATTGGGCCGAACAACCACTTTCAAGAGCAGGATCTTCACACGGCCCATTCTTTCCTCAGTTCCAACCCTCAATATCAGAATCCTCCGCAGCCGCACCTTCCTCATCCCTGGCGAGACCTCCGACACAATTTCCAACGCCCATGTATATGCAGGGGTCCAGTACATCAACACAGCCGCCACCACCAAGCTTGGTCATCTCTGACGATTCTTCTTCACCGGTACCGCTCTTTAATTATCCACCAGCACATCTGTATCTCCATCCGCCATGGTCTGAAGAAAACGCAGTCCACGGGGATCTGCTTCCAGATTTGGGAGGTCTCGGGGCAATGGAAGCTGGCCACAACCCTGCAGCCATCGGATATCTCTTGCCACATGAGCCATTGGACGAGGAGCTGCGCCGAGCGAGTAGCGGAAGTTCGACGCGGTACGATGATGACCAGGACATGGACTCGATCGACACCCATTCCATCTCCTCCATGTCTTCTGGACACGACTCTATCCCTGAAATGACAGAGATGACGGACGTCCCAAGGGGCCGAGATACCTGATAGGCACCCCTCTCCCTGCTAGCATTCCAACAATCAACCACCCACACCACACCTTCATTTTCAATCCATTGTACCATAGTAAACCTGTCACACCTATTCTCTCTGTGTGCTCTTCATGAATCTTTCTTTTTTTTTTCTTTGATCTGCATGTTTTATAACTTGTTAGACCGCTTTCAGGCCAGAGCGGGTTCTAAACTCATCATAAAACTCTATCATCTCTGGCGTGATCCTCCGGGTCATGCCCGAAAGCGCCTGTTCAAAGTGTCTCTTGGACACGCAGGCAATTTCCAGACTCTCCTCCATGGCCTTCATGGCGGCCTCCTGGCACAGAGCAACCACCTCGGCGCCCGAGCAGCCATCCGTCTGCTGGGCAAGCATCTCCACGTCCACATCCGCGTCACAGGCCATCTTTTTCGAGTGGATCTGCAGCCTCAGGATCTCCCTACGCGAGGCTAGATCTGGGGGAGACACATAGAGGATGCGATCGATTCGACCGGGACGCATCAGCGCTGGGTCCATGATGTCGGGTCGATTAGTCGCTGCCACCACAGTGACATTCACGAGTGGTTCAATGCCATCCAGCTCATTCAAAAGTTGCGATAATACACGGTCTGCTACCGAAGATCCACCATCGTCACCACCACCACGCTTCACGGTCAAGGCATCAATTTCGTCCTATAGGTTGAGAAAAAGGACTAGGGTCAGTTGGTGCACACTCAAAAAAAAAAAAGATACTCTCTTGACCATTACTTTGCAGGTCGAAAAGGGCTTACAAAAAATACGATCGAGGGTGATGCGGCCCGTGCCTTGCGAAAGACCTCGCGGACAGCCTTTTCGGATTCACCCACCCACTTGCTAAACAGCTAAAATGCATCGCATTAGAGAAGAACGACTGTTAGAGGCCTGTTTTTAAAAATATATCAAATAGCACACAACAGCCTGATAAGACGGGAGCGGAAAATTCACATTCATAAATCGCCACTCCTTTACCTCGGGACCTTTGACTGCAATGAAGTTCAGTCCCGCTTGTGTAGCAAGTGCTTTGGCCATGAGCGTTTTACTGCATCCAGGAGGTCCGTACAAAAGTATACCCTTGGGCGGCCGAATACCCATACGGATGAACGCTTCTGGGTGCTAAGAGTGCAGTAAGAACATACCATCAAGTGCTTGATGTTAGCCTCGTCATAGGGCCATGGTCCAACAAAATGAAAAACCGTAACAGGAATCGTCCGCGAACCTGCAACGGCCACTCGACAGACTCTTTCAACTTTTGCTTGATCTCCTCCTGCCCACCAATGTCGCTCCAAAGAACCTTGGGCACCTCGATCATGATCTCTCGCATCGCACTGGGCTTGACTTCCGTCATGGCAAGTCGCATATCCTCTGCAGAAACCTTCAGGTCATCCTCCTTGTCCAGCACTGTCGTTGCACCTGTGGGAGGCGAAAGGGTCATGGCTTCGAAAGAGCCTTGCAGATCAGATTCTGACGTCCTCTGTTTGCCCATGACTCGGTTGATGGTCTTGAGTCCCGCCTCACGACAAACTGCCGCCAGATCCGCACCGACGTAGCCGTGTGATATAGATGCAAGATGGTCCACCTGAGTAGGTGTCAATGTGTTGGGTATCTTTCGTAGGAGGGCTGTCAAGATCTCTGCTCTGGCCTGTGAGTTGGGGATGCCAATTTCAATTTCCCGATCGAACCGTCCTGGCCGCCGGAGCGCCTCGTCCAAGGCATTAGGCCTGTTAGTGGCACCCATGACTACGATCCTGGGTGTGTTGCTTGGTAGTGTACCGCCTGCTTCTGCAGTCGAGGTGGCCACCTTCTTTTCTGACACTCCGTCCATTAACGTCAGCAAAGTCGCCACTACACGCTTCTCCATTTCACTTGCAGCCTGTCACGTATCAAACATTGGGCGTGAGTCCTCTTCCTGATATGCGGAGAAAACGCAACTCTCTGAGCGCAGATCATCCTATGGTTCTTACCTCATCACGTTTTGGGCACAAAGCATCAATCTCGTCAATAAAGATGATGGACGGAGAGTTGTCCGCCGCCAGCTCAAATATGGCCCTCAGCTTAACGAAAGGACAAGAAAATTGGGTCAGATTTCAAAGGCAATAGTCCTTGACTTTGCTCTACTGGTCTGCGGGACAAAATGCAGCGCTCACCTTGGCTTCTGTCTCGCCATAGAACTTGCTAATGATCTCGGGTCCATTTATCACCGTCAGAAACGCCCCTGTCACTGCTGCAACAGTCCTTGCAATCAGCGTCTTGCCGGTTCCTGGAGGTCCATAAAGAAGAACACCCTTTGGCGGCCGCAGTCCTAGAATGAAAGACATTGTTGCTCAGCAAGAGTATAGCCTTGCTTGCTGAGATGAACTCCTTAAAGTTCCACATATGTCGCTTACCAAACTGAGTAAACATTTGTGGGTTGTGCAGAGGGATCTCAACCATCTCGCGCACGGTCTTGATCTGGGTGGCGAGTCCTCCTATTTGATCGTAATGCCCAAAAGCTGTGTTCGTGGCCAATGAACTCTGTGATGTGTCCATGTCCTTTGCGCCAGCCTCATCGAAAATCTCTTTGTGGATGACCTCTTGCGAGGGAGTGAAAGGTACAACTTTGACGATCGTGTCCTGGCTAATGGCAAATACTGATCGGTGATCCTGTTCCTGTCGATCCAGCACAATACTTGCGACCTTGAACCTTTGCGGTTTGCCGTTGTAAGGAAATTCAATAAAGTTGTCCTTGATCACAAACTTGATCTCGTCTATGCATTATCAAAAAAAGGAGAGTGGAGGATAAGCACTTGGTCCAGATGAATCAATCCACAAAAGAAAACCACGTCGGTTCCCAGGGTGTTCTTACTCATGATCTCCTTTGTGAAAAGTGTAAACAGCAGGTTGGATACGAATGGTATAGGGTGAAGTGCCGACAGGGATATTTGTGATGCTTCATGAATGGTCGTCTCTAAGAGCGCAATCTCGACCGGCTCGCCGACGGCAACGTTGGCATTCAGGCGCGACACGCTGCTCAGTTGGATGTCTATAGTTTCGACAGGTGGGGGATATACGGAAAGCTGACAATGTGAGCTTAAGCATATGCAGGTCGTCTGTGCGTAGCGGGTATCATGAGCCTCGTGATTCCATAGCCTGTATTCCACATACGATTCTCAGGGACAGTGAGCGAGGGCCATGCGATAGCGACAGATCCCTATTGTTGTTGTAAAAGATGCCACGGCGATAATGGTGTCCAGTGGTCGTGGTGATTAGCACAGAGACTAGAGGCCAGTCGATGCACCTAGGTCGATCGCAAACTTACAGGCGAGTGCTGGGTGCCCTGCGGTGGACGGGGCAGGTCCAGCTTGTTGCGGATCAGGATGTGATCGCCTGCACCAAGTCTGAGGTGGCGCATGGTGTTGACATTGAGGAAGGCTCTTCTGACGGCACGCACATTCCGTGCCGATGGAGACTGCTGCGCGAGGAGTTGCATGGTGAGCGCGATTGTGTATGAATGCCGAAGTGTCTTCCGTGTCCGCTCCAGTCCGCTGAAGGGATTGCCTGTTGCTATGTCTGTGGGGTCGGGCGTGTTGCTGTCGAGAGGCGAACAAAGAAAAAAGACGGTCTGTTTTCAAGCATCAAATATATATGTTCAGCTGCAGTCACATATGGGCCGCTGGTGTAATTTTATGCGTTGAGAAAAAAAAAAAAGAGTCGAGCCATAAACAGGGAAGAGGAGCTGCTTCCTCTATGGCTAAGCGTCAAAGCATAAAGGCAAACAGCCCGAGAGCTGCAAGTGATCTCTGACTTGGCCAACAAAAGCGCAAACGAAGTGCCATCCCTGGGGTTTTAAGGACTGGGAAGCGACTCGACCAACTTGGCTGTAAGCCGCTCATCAATCATCTTGATGCGCTCGTTGTACAGGTGCTTATACGCGTTCTTGATCGTCACCTCGGACACACCACACACAACACTAATGTCGCGCGTGGTTCGAAGCTGGCTGTACATGTTGGAGCTCATGTAAATGCAGGCTGCAGCGATCGAGACGGGCGATTTGCCTGCCAGCGTTCCAATCTCTTTTGCCTTCTTGGTCAAATCCACAGCCGTCTTCTGTACCTCCATGGGCAGCGTGAGATTGGAGCAGAAGCGAGACATCAGGTCCTCCGACGTCATGGTCTGCACCTTGGTCTCCTGGAAGGCGTCGTTCAGCACCTTGAAGCAGCGACCAATCTCCTTCTTGGGCACCTGTGTCAGAGTGCAGATCTCCTTGAACGTACGAGGCACACCCTCCTGACGACAGGCAATAAAGATGCACGCTGCAATAATGCTCTCGTTGGGCTTGCCTCTGAGTAGCTTTTCGTCTTCGACTCGCTTGAAAAGCTGCTTGGCAATGTCGGCTGTAGACCATCAAATCACCAAACGCAGATCAAAACGGGTCAACTCCAGATCAAGTTTTTTTTTTCTGTTTTTTTTCCGATTTGACCTCAAGTCGCAACAGGGCAATAAGCAAAAAAAAAAAAAAAAAACGTTCTCAAGTCAGGGTCCTTGTGTCACCTACCAATCAGTTTGGGCAGACCAATGGCCTCGGACATGGCCGAGATATCCTTGTAAGCCTGAAGCAAGTTACGCTCACCCTTGACTGCTGTGACTCTTCCATGTGTCCTGTTGAGCTCCCGTGCAGCACCAGAGCCACCGTCCCGCTGTGAGATGACCGTGTCCAGCTGTGGACCATTGAGCAACGGGTTGGCAGCAGATCCGACACGAGACGGGTCATCACCCTCGTCGTTTGCAAACGTGCGCCATTCTGACCGCGTGTCCACAATCCTGTCGCCAAGAACAAGGCCGCAGTCGGCACAAACCAGATCGCCCGACGAGAACTCCTCCGAGATATTGGGCGGAACGATCTTGCAATCTGCAGTGTACGGAGACATACTTAGTTAGAGTGCACACGTGATGCTCTCCTTTCACTTTGGATGGCTCTCATTTTTTTTGAACTTGCTCTCTCTTCCTGCCCTTTCTTTCACTCACTATTCCCCCCCTTCTCCACTCACAGACACCTTTTGATTATTAATCGTACTCGCATTGGCAACACAACTCACCTGGACACATCAACTTGACATTAAGGTCGACAACCTTTTGTACGGGAGCAGCAACCGTCATCGTGGCCATTTTCAGAAAAGTAGATAAAAGAGGAGGAGGGAGACTGATGCGGAGCGAGAGGAGGGCTCGGATGGGCGAAAGTGGAGAGATGGCGGGGAGGTTGGGTTTTGCTATAATATAACAAGGAGATGGCGTGGCCAAGGGGAGGGGGTGAGGGTGTGGTTGATTTCTTAATCTCTTTGCGGGGTGTGGTCTCCCTTGCTAGATACAATCTTCTCTTGACTTGCCGTTTGACTGAGAGAGGACAAAAGTTCAAACGAGGGATGCACTCGATCGTGATTTATATGTGTGTATCAAGCAGTCGATAGACAAATACAACAGAGAGAGAGAGAAGAGAAGAGAGCCTCGACGACAGGATATGACCAAATGCACAAGAGATGAATCTTTGGCGAATGACAAAGAGAGAAAAGAAGAACAATTGATCCTCACAATTGCGAAGCACTTTTTAAGCGTCAAAAATCTAGCGCTACCCTCTAAGTTACAATTCGGTGACGAAGTCGAGTGGGAGTGCGCGAGAGCAGTTGGCCTTATTCCTCCAAGGACAGCGACAGGTTGTCGATGTGCTTCTTGAGCATTTTGAGGGCACCCTTGCTGATCCTCTTCATAACAGGACCGGACGAGGTATCCTGTTCACTGCTGCTGCCACTGCCACTGCCTCCGCCTTCCTCTTCACCATCTATGCCCGAGTTGGCCTCGGAGCGGGCTATCAGCTCCAGCCCTTCAATGACAATTTGCTCAAGCTTTCCTTGCTTAAAGTAAAAGTGTCGCACCTCCTTTTGGAACGGGGTCGGAGGATTGTTCAGGATGGTTTGAACGGCCTAGAGGTGAAGAGAGTGATGAAGGCAGGTGTCAGAACCCCGTCGTATTTTTCTTGGAGTCTTGCGGCGTCCGTTTTCATCATACTGGATCATACCTTCAAGGAGAGCAGGTAAACCTTCTCGTTATACAGTTCCGAGTTCCTGGCAGCTTCTTTTGTTCCAACAAACTTTTCGAACCTGAGAGAGAAGGGGCGATCGTCCTTTTGTTATTAGTGTGGGCACTCGGCTGCGCGCACAAGTGGTTCGTTGCAGCATGCCGTGGCGTTAGAAAGGACTTACCCGGCCTCATTATAATATGGTTCAGGTACGAGCACGAGCCCTTGCAGTGAGATTAGGAGCTAAGGGAATCGGTGGTAACACAAACATGAGTGGTCCTGAGCTTCACCCACTATACACCACGGACCAAGCCAGCGTCAGAGCTCGCTAGACTCACCTGTAGAATACTGGAACTCGGCGTCCATGTCTCCGTCTGATCCTTGCCATGCCATGTATTTAAAAGACTAAGACAGACGTTACCATCTGAGCAAAAGAACAAAACAGTGCTGAGCTTAGTACAACGCATGTTGAGAGGCTGTAGACTTGTGCACAAACGGTCAATGGCCGTACCTTCATATAAGTTGGGGTTGATCCTTCCAATACCGCCAGTCCATGAGTGAAAGAAGGCGACAGGTGGCTATTGTGGCGGACAAACCGATGGTTAGAGCACGCACCACGACGTCGTCATAAATCAACACCTGGAGAGCAGACTTTGCAGAGACTCACCTGGCTAGGGAACTGGCTGGGCAACATAAAGTCAAAGAGGAAAAGGGCGTTTCTGTAGGGGGTATGGTCGGGGCCTTGGATCATGACTCGTAGCAGATCCATGCGGTCCTCGAAAGCACGGACGCGAATTCCTTCCGGCAACGAAGACGACAAGATAGAGTGTTCCTTGACAATACGCTTGATCCAGGCTCTGTCGCTGGGAGGGGCAGTGGGATGGCTCTGATAAAAGTGGTGATCCGCAGGTGTGGCTTCAGCGACAAGAAAGCTCTTCCAATCCCCGTGTTCCTGAGCTGGTTTTCGCTGTGGAATGTTCGCGCCTTGGTCCGATGTCGCTACATCTTCAGACTCTGAAAGTGGGTCGCGCATGTGACTCTGGGGGGTCTTGTCAACACCATCTTTCTCCGCCACTGGCTCATCTCCGTTGGCCCGTGGCAATGGCGAGTTTTCCTTGTTGTCACCGTCGCTGTCATTGCTATCGTTATCTGCTTTGTTTGTTCTCAGTGCCGAGACCTCCTCCTCAACATCGCTCATCGAGTCGTCCTCGGCTCCTGAATCGGTCTCCCAGCTGTCGTCCGAAGAGATTTCCTCGCCGTCCTCCTGATCAAAATCGTATTCCTCAAACTCTCCTTCGTCCTCACTTGCATCATCATCCTCATCATCGTCATCGTCCTCAACAACCATTATCCTGCCCACAGGGACTTCCTCCGTGGTCCCGTCCATGAAGCGCACGAGCACCGAGGGCCGATCCTGATATACCTTCCAGATTTGGCCGATCCAATTGAGCCGTGTTCGAATGGTCTCCATGTCTTTTTCAAGGCCTGTAAAAGTGGCGAGTGTCTCCTCTGAAACAGCAGGGGCGAGAGGGTCGCCCCGGTCAATCAGCCAGTACATGGTGGTCAATGCCATTTTGTTCGTCTCTGACAGGTAGCGATCCAATGCCTCGACTCCTTCGACTCCATAGCGCTCTAGTAGGACGACTCCACGCCGTTCAATCATTTTATGATTAAACACCTCCGATCCACGATGTTGCTTTTGGAGCTCGTTGCAAATCTCATTGCCTCGAGCAACGAGGGCGAGGACATCGTCCACACTTGGAGCCCTTGGTGCAATATCGGACGATGGGGACTGTTCGCGCTCTCTGCTCACGATGACCTTGTCTCCCATCCTGAACTTGAGGTCGGTGTGTGACATGATTTCGTAGAGCGAGCACTCCTCGGTATCCTGCTCCAGTCCTTGGTCACGCTCCTCGCTGAACCACTTGACGAGTGTCGTCCGTTCCTTGGCGTTAACGGACTGTACGATGCCAAGCATATCAGACTTTTTCCTGTCAAAGCCGACGCCTCCTGTTTCATTCGTGAGTACCTCGCCTTCCTTCAGCAGGACGTAATCTGAAGGCCAAACGTCTTGATCATCAATATTCAGATACGGCACAAGCTCGGTTGAGTACACGTCGGAAGAAATGGAAAGATCCTGCCATTGCACTGTCACGCGAGTCCTTGTCCCAATGACTCTCTGTTCGTTTTTACATAGATAGCAAAGGTTAATACGGTGCCGACCGATGCATATTACCAGTAGATATCATCAAATCCGAGCATTTACCATCTCTTCCGTTGCAAAGTCCAAGTCATGGTCGTGCGTCTTGTCTGGGCATTGCAGTCTTGTCGTTTTGCTTTTCAGATAAGGGCAGTATTCTTTTAGACCCAGAGCTGGTTGCGAAGCATCAACAAAGAATATAAAACAAGAGAAAGGCAGGCTTGCATGTTAAAAACATCACCGCTGTTTGGAACGTGTAGACGTATGTTGCTGATCGTTCCTGTAGATCCCTAGGTGCGTTACCTTTCAAGGTGTCCGGGTCGACTACCTTAACCCTATCCATGAGTTCGTAGGTGCAGTGCTGCTCCACGCTCTTGTATACCACAATGTTTTCGAAATCATCCAAAACTCTTGGGGGAGGCGCGACTCCAGGTGTCTGGTCAAGCGCCAGCGGGTTGAACGAGAGCCAGTTGACTGTGATTGAAGTGACCTCTGTCCGCGCCACATATCCCGACTTTTGTCCAGAGTAGGTCCCGCGGATATATTTTGCGTTCTTGAAGATGCGCGATGGTCCACAGACAGCCTGCCGTGATTTAAAGTACCAGTACGGTTGGGGCGTCAATGAAAAGGAAACTTTATCTCACGCATTCAGGTTGCAAGAGTTCATAATACGTGGTAGCTTACGTGTCCTGGGGCAAGGTGGTCCGGAAAGAAGCAGGACTGGTCGTGTATTTGATCGCGTAGATCAAGGTCGTCCGAGTTTTTGATCACGCATACGCTGTTATCACTCAACAATACGATGACCTCGTCTTCCACCTACAGAGTACGGTCGTCAGGTTGCTTGCACAATGGTAATGGACTCTTTTTTTTTTTTTTTTTTTTTTTTTCAACGGCCGTTTGACAACAGCTGTTGCCTACCTCTTCAATGACGCCCAACCAGCCGTCGTAGATGACATGGTTGTTGACCGCAAACTGCTGAACAAAGTCCACATGCTGGGCGTCGATTCCAAGGAATTTGGTCATGGGTGGACAGACCCTTTCCAGGTCGAGCTCTACTTTGACTCCGATTACTGATCCCGACATGATGTCGTTCGGGGACAGCTTGACCACATCCCCATGGCTGAATGAGCGATCTGCGACAACGAGATCTTCCTCGAGCAGCGTCTGAGGCGCAGCGCCATCGCACCAGTGGACCACCACTTGCTGAAGGCCAAGCTAAACAAGTGGAAAGAACTCACGTTAATTGAACGGCACAGGCCTGCATTGTGCGTCCAAAGTCGCAACAAACAAAACAACTTACAGGTCCTGAAGAGACTTCGTCCTCGGAATCGCTTTCGCCCGACTCAAAGTCATGCCAGGTCCTGACGACCAAGCCGAGGCGGTCTGGGTTGTCCTTGAGGTGCACTGCATCCTCCAAGAAGATCTGGAGGATATAGAGGGTCGAGTAAGGTGGACGGGGGTTGATGGCGATGGGAAGTCAGGGACGGGTATTAGCAAGGCTGGTAGGACGAGCGCGTGGGCCGCAGCACGAGGGAGAGGGCTGGACACGCACGGAAGGAGAGCCTACCTTGGCGGTGATGAGGGCCTTTGCCATGGCGAGCTGTGTGGAGGCGGAGATGCGGCAGGAGACGGTGAGCGGGAATGGCTATGGGGCAGGGCACGCAGGCAAGGGTGGACGGGCGTGGACGAGGATGGACAAGAGTGGACAAGAGTGGAGAGGAGGGGAGGAGGGAGGAATAGAGTGGACAATGGGAGGCAAGGAAGGTGACTGAATACACGCAGAGAGTGCGTTGAAAGAGAGAGGCCCGTTGAGCTGGGTCACAGCCACCGAGAATCAAGCTCTTGTGAGCTTGAGCAGTTTCTCCAACTGTCTTTTCTTTGCATCCACTCCTTCCTTCACAGCCCATCCCACGACTCTCCAATGTCCACCATGCGTGTCATTCTAGGGTAAGCACGACTCGCAAAAAGGCAGCGTCTATGCTCAACGCGCTATGCGACATTCATCCCACATAATCCTCGCCATTAGTTGCATGACCTTTGGCCCCGAAGGAGGCGGCGCACGCGTCAAGACCAACGAGGAGGCCACAGAGATCATCCGCACCTTCCGCCAGTATGGCCATAGTGCGCTCGACACCGCAAGGATCTACACCGACGGCAACACGGAAAAGATGATGGGCGAGCTCGACCTCACAGGACTCACCGTCGACACCAAGGTCTTCCCTTTGCAGCTGGGTGGCCTGCAGACTGAAAAGGTCAAGCGCTCGCTCGAAGAATCGTGTGCTGCGCTGAGAACCAACAAGGTCCATGTCTTTTACCTCCATGCTCCGGATTATGCCACGCCCATCGAGGAGACCCTCAAGGCCGTGAACGATCTTTACGAGCAGGGCAAGTTTGAGGTCTTTGGGCTGTCCAACTACCCCGCTTACGTGGTGGCCCAGATTTATTACCTCTGCAAGATCAATGGATACGTGCTCCCGACGGTGTACCAGGGAATGTACAATGCGTTGACAAGGCACATCGAGCCCGAGCTGTTTGCCTGTTTGGAGGAGCTCGGAATCCGCTTCCACGCCTACAATCCCCTCTGCGGCGGAGTGTTGACTGGCGCTTACACGTACCAGGGGCAAGTCGAGCAGGGATCACGCTTTGATCCAAACGCAAAGCAAGGTGCCAGGTAAAGGCTGAGTCGACGCGTTGTCGAATCCCACTATGTAGCAACCGCCATCTCACTCTTTTGTTCCATGTGCGAATTAGGTACCGCGATCGGTACTGGAAGAAGGAGTATTTTGACGCTGTTGATGTACTCAAGCAGGTCTGTGAGCCTCATGGACTGGATCTGGTGCAGGTCGCTTTCGACTGGCTGCAATTTCACTCCAAAATGAATGCGGAACGCGGCGATGGTGCGTCAGATTGCTCATTCTTTGATTTGCGCCTTCACCGTTCGGGTCTCAAACAGGTCGTATTGACACCTCCATTCTCTTTTGTCCACCTCCATAGGAATTATTATTGGCGCTTCCTCCGTGAAGCATACAGTCCACAATCTGGAGGCACTCCAGAAGGGCCGACCTCTCCCTAAAGATGTGCTGGAGGCGCTTGATCGATGCTGGGATATCACTCGGGAGAGTTCGCCATCTTATTTCAGGACGAAAGACCAGATGATGGGCGCAAGATAGCAGGACTGTAGTGCCTTGTCGACCACCCATGCTCCATGGATTAAAACTATTCAACAAAACGTGGGTGCACACTCGCTCCGTTCCAGACATTTAATGCTTTCTACATCTTGACGGGCTCGGATGGTCTAGGGGAATCAAATGACAATGGCTGCATTTCCAGTCGACTTGCTCGCGTATTGACCATGCTATTCGCAATAGCACGGTAGCGCCGAAAAGCACGGTAGCGCCGAAAAGCACGGTAGCGCCGAAAAGGTCGTCAGCGTTCATGGCTTCCATTGCGAGAGCAGCGATCAACATGCCATGATGCATTGCGCGAGAAAACCTTACCTCAGATATGCATTCCATGCAATTCCTACAACACTGACAAAGGGCAGGCGCAGTTGTAACGGCATGACACTAAAGAGAAGGGCGACAAAACCAGGTCAGACAACAGATCAAACTCGCCGCGTTCGCGTTGGATTGTATTGTTTGCTAATCCATGACTGTATGGGCATACCCAAAGTTGACCAGCTGCACCAAGGGCCAGACAGCATAGTTTGCCTTGAGTGTCGAGAGGTATGTCTATTCAGAGATGGCAAGCATAGAAAAATGGAAAAAGTAGTCAGATGGATGATCAGGACTCTTTTGGCAGCGGGTCCCCGCAGAGGCGATTAATGATATATGCAACTTGCATTGTTCAATTTTTCTTGGATCTGCTGTATGCCTCCGCCTTCCAGTACAGTGAGGCCTGAAAACAAGAGTGCCAGACCGATAGGAGCAAAGAGAGTCTGATCTGCCACCATGCGTTTGATTGCTGGCGCCATGGTTTGCAGCAATCGGGGGCGAACGGTTGTGTTCAAGGCAGAAGCTGACAGGCTCTTGAGTGGAAAGTTTCTGTCCAGAAAGCTGTACCAGGTGTGAATCACGGGCGCGACCGAGAAGTTGTACAGCATGAAGCGGCCCATTCTCGGGAGATCCAGCGGTGCGGGTTGCGATAGTGATGGTGCAACTGGCTGTGGCTCTGGTTCTGGCTCGTGGAGAGTCTGTTCGATATCTACGGCGAGCTCCTTGGCATCCTCCTGGACCGTCTCGTTTGCATCTTGAAGCACGCCTGCTGTTGAGGCTGATGTGAGAGGCTCTGGAGTGAGCGGTACTGGGGCGAGGTACTTTTGGGTGAGTGTGTCCGAGATGCCGGCGAGGAGCGCGTTGGTGGTGCAGATGGTGAGGATGGGGCGGGCGTGGTAGTGGCGGTTGTAGAAGGCGTAGGCTGGCTTGAGGATGGATGCCATGGTGTATTGCTGCTGAGGAGGGGGAGAGGGTGAGGGGGGGGGTGCCAGGTGCATTCGGAGCGAGAAGCGAGAGAGAGTCGAAGCGTGCGAGCGAGTGAGAGAAAAGGACGAAGAGAGGGAGTGTGTCAGGAAGGCAGGGGTCGAGGAGAAAAGCGACTATTTCAGTCAGTCATGGTCACATCATCGCCTCGGTGGCTGTGATTGCGCACGATCGCCGCACGATGATGCAGCAGGTGCATGTCCGCGCACACAGAGCCATCTCACCTCCCGGCAGGGTCCCGCGTTGCCAGACGATCGATCCCCTCTGGCCTGGCCCGTGCTCGCCAGACAGTGCTGTTGCACCTGGCCCGCGGCGAGATGAGAATCCCCGTCCACACTGTCTGAGCTCAGACCGGGCTCGTCGTCATGCGAGGGCTGAATCGGGAGACATCTGGAGGGTATTTGGAGCATTAGACGACCTCGTGCCACCAACGGCCGCTGGTTTGCCTTTCATTCCTTTGCTCTTTTCTCTTCTTCTCTTCTGTACCCTTTGCTCTCCTTCCCCCCCTCGTCCTTCGCTTCTCTGCCCTTTGCTCTTCCCCTCCGTGTGGACAGCGTCGCTGCTCGCTCCTTCGGTCTGCACGCCCTAGCGTCATGTCTCCCGTCGACTGACTGTGTCGTCCGACCGTCAAGAGCACTATTGCCACACGCGGCAAATCTCCTCATGAAGCCCATGCACCACCACCTGCTCCTGGTCCTGGGCACCTCTCTGCTGGCCATCACCCTCTCCATCCTCTACTCGCTCCGGCGTACTGCGCTCGACAGCCTCCTCTCCAACCATGTCCCAGCCAAACCAAAGCCCTCTCGTGCTCCCCTTCCTCCAGCACCAAAGAGCCAGTGGGACCCCGCCCAAAAGTATCTCGTCTATCTCCCCTTTGAGGGCATCTCCAACCAGTTCTACTCCTTCCAGAACGCCGCAACCATGGCTAAACGCCTCAACCGCACCCTCGTCGTGCCCCCCATCACCTCCAACCGCCACGACCGCCTCGGGACCAACCAGCCTTGGAGCCACTACATGGATCTGGAGCACATGGCACTGCACTCGGGTATCCAGCTGGTCGAGTGGCATGCCATCAAGCCTATAGATGCAGCGTTGCGAAAGATCATCAACGCTGGATCAAGAACGAGCCTACCAAAGGCATGGAGGGCTCTAGCAGAACCACTCCCCTGCCAGATCATTCGCAGCTATGGCCACGACTACTTTGCTGGGGAGGAGGACTCGATCGGGGCCGACTTTGCGTATCAGTACCTGCTAAACCTCAAGCCCATGCCTGTGCCAGGCTATTCAACAGCAGACAACGTGGCCTACGTAGGCGACATTCTGGAGCGCAACCAAAACTCTACGGACAACGTCATCTGCTTCAGCTTCACCTTCTCGGCACAGTTCGAGCTAGGCCGCAACCGGTGGGATGTCGGCTGGACAGTGGCTGGACAGTACTTGCGGTTCCTGCCCCGGTTCGAATCCTATGTGGAGGATCTGATCTCGTATCGCTTTGGGCTCCTGGACGATCATATCCACCCACGCCCTCCAGTGGATCTCGGCACATCGATTCTGGACCAGGGGTCCATGGCAGAGACATTCCTCTCACGGAAACCACCTCTCAAGGAGTACATTGCGATCCACTTGCGTCGCGGTGACATTGCCTTAAAGTGCTTAAACCAGACAAACCAGGACTGCATCGTGCCCCTGATCGAATACAAGGCTCAGGTCGATGCCATTTGTGCCAGCCTGCCCAACGACGACGAGAAGCCTCATGTGGTTCTCGTCTCTGACACGCAGTCGGAACAGGAAAAGAGCGAGATTGACAGTTATGGATGGTATCGTCTGGATCATGCAAAGGACGCCAACTTGCTGGAGGCTGCAAAGGTCCTTGGACCGTTCAGTCCTGCCTTGATCGATTCGGTCGTTCTGACAGGACGAGGTGCACGTTGGTTGGTGGGTAGTCGTAAGAGCACCATGTCCTGGCTGGCTGCAATGAGAGCCTCCTCGTGGTTCAACCGGAGCATCATCTATCCTCGACAGACTTGGCCACAAGCGTTGAAGAGGACGGCCATCGAGTGCCAGGACGACGACAGCATAATGGTTTGGGACAGGGATGAGTGTCAGTATTTCGACCTCTTGTACCTAGCATAGTTTCCCATCAACCTCTACCTAGAAAATAAACGCATCGGTGGTGCGTTCGTGTATGTATATATATATTACAACGTCAAGACTTAAAACTCAAACTCGCTACGGAAGTGGCCAATGTCCGAGCCAGCAACTGCTCGCTCTGCAAGGTCCGTGCGGCCCATCATCATGAACGTCCGCCGAAGTGTCTCCCAAAGGTTGCCGCTCACGTTCACCGAACCGCTGTCGCTTCCGTCGTCCGACTGGTGCAGGCTCAAGGCTCCAAGAAGATGCTCCGCTGCCTCCTTGTGACACCCAATATTGATGCAGGAGACGCCCAAGTTGTATCTGGCTCGAACAAACGAGGGCTTGATCTCGAGTGCTTTGTGGTAAGCCTCAATGGCGTCTTCACTCTTGCCACTGTTGGCCAGGGTGGCTCCAAGACGGTTCCACAAAAGATAGTCGTTTGGACGCGCCTTGAGTCCTGCCACGAAGCAGTCAACTGCCTTTTCGTATTCGCCGCTGCCATAGAACAGGACACCGAGGCCCACTTGAAGGTCTGCGTCAATCTCGGCTCTAGCTGGTGCGCTCCGCACTGCCTGAAGAAAGAGGTCCGTCACTCGCCCGTGTGTTTCCCATGAGCTGATGGACGTGGTTGACGGTCCATTGGCAGCAACCACATCTGGGTATTTAGCCGCTAACCAACGCTCCAACGTCACGTACGCCTGATGGTCATATCCTTCATTCGTGTAGCTGACGGCCAGATTCTACAATACGAAACAAGAGTGAGTAATTTCATGAAACCATTACCACCAAATACACCAGAAAAAAGAGACGTTACCATGTACACCTCCAAATTGTTGGGGTCGATTTGCAGTGCCATCTCGAGAGCACGGATCGCGGGCTCCTCCTTCTCATTCTGCGCTTGAACGTTGCCGAGCATCATCCATGCGGTGCTGTTGTTGGCGTCCTTTTGCACCGCGGCTTCGAATGCCAGTGCGGCTTCAGAGAGACTGCCGTCTTGCTCTATCAAGCGCATGCCCTCGGACATGGGATCCGGGTGCGTCAGGTAGTGATTGTTAGGCTCAAATGTGTAGGGTCCCAGTTGAGGTGCCAATGCGGCATTCAGATCGGAAAACTCGGTCTCCCAGCTCGAGGGATCCTCCAAGATGTTCTGCACGTCCTCGGAATCCGTGAGGTTGTCCTTGAGGGTGTTCCAGAGATCCTCCAGCTGCTCATGCTCGTCAAAGTTGATGGGATTTGCGCTGGCCGACGTGGCCTCCCCGTCACGCTGCGCGGCCTCGAACTGAGCCTCCCACGACGCATGGTTGGCATCGAGCGCCCTGCCTTTGCCCTTGTCTTCAACAAGCGCAAACTCATTGGCCCAGTCAAAGTTCTTTTGGAAGGCGGCTTCAAACTCTGCTGGCATGTCCCCTACGACATGCTCTCGCTGCATAAATTCCTCCTGCCATTCTGTTATTCGAACAAGAGGGCGAAAAGGTGTTAGTGTGTGATCGGGCACAGGTCAAGCACAGTGCTCAAGTGAAGCAGAAACCATCCGAACATGTCATACCGTGAGGAGGGCCTTGGTGCTGCTGAAACGCTGCTGAGAACGCTGCTTCCTCGTCTGGGTTGAGTTCAAACAGTCGAGCGCCGCCTTGTTGACCATGAAACTCTTGCGACCAGTCGGCACCTTTCGATTTTGAGAACACACCCGAATCCAGAGGCCAAAGGAAGGAGGTCGAAAAAGTTAATGTTCACAGTCTCTTGCATATCAACATTTTTTCTTCTTTCTAGTGGATCTGTTCCGAGCCAGCCGGTAAGGTTCAAGTACCTGGAGCCATGTCAAATCCCGGCGCATGATGGATCGCAGATAGCTCGTGCTGCATGTCGTTGAAGGCGAACGGGCCTTGTGCGCCCGGCTGCTGCGCTTGGTGCTCAAAGAACTCGTCCAGCAGCTGAGGACAGGTGGACAAGACGAATCAGGCATCAGTACCTCTCCATCAGGACTCTCAAATGCAACTGTGCACACACACGCTCTCTCTGTGTCAGTCCCTGTTGGTTTGACTTACCTGCTGATCATCAGCACCCATGGCTGGGCGGGCGGTTCTCATGGACGGGCCGGCAGTTGACGGTGCATTTCTAAAGTGCTCCTGTGGAAAGCAGAATCAAGCTCTGGATGAGTGCTACGGTTCACTTTCACAAGAGGATGGCAGACCTGGGGAGCAAGTGTAGACAGGTTGTGGTTCCTCCGTACCCGCTGTAGAGATGTGTCCTGGTTGAAGTGCTTTGTGAACTGCCGCATGGCGTTCCCGCTTGATGAACATTCGGCCATGTTTATGTACGAAGGAGGGATGCGATGCGTGTGTGTGTGTGTGTGTGTGTGTGTGGTATGGGCAGGTAGAGCGAGCGAAGAGAGAGAGAGAGAGAGAGAGAGTGAGAGTGAATGAGTGTGAGAGAGACGGACGAAGGAGAGAAGGAGAGAAAGAAAGGAAGAGGGAGAAGGCTGGCCAAGAGAGAACAGAAAAGTGAACATGAAAAAAGCGTCGCTTTGTGGGGCAACTAGTCCACCGACTGGCACACGGCTGGCTCGGAAGCCGCTTCGATTCGCCGTGGACCGCGCGGTCTAAATTCCGCCGCTGGGTGCACCGGGATGTCTGCTGCAGTAGCACGCGTTGGCTAGCGCAGGCGACAGCCGAGCAGGACGTGCGCGTGTGTGCTCGCGTTGCACCGGACACTCCTGAGCCCCAGCCCAAGGACAGGCTGGGCTACAGTGCACTGCAGACACCTGTGCACGCACGCCTCGCTGTTTGGGGCGGATGATCGATCACTCACTCCTCTGCGACCCCTTTTCCGCCTGGACTGCGAAGCTCGCAAGGACGGTTGCACTGTCAGCATTCGCGGGCGCACCTTTTTTATTTTTTTTTGCTTTCGTTCCTTCCTTCCTTCGTTCCTTCCTTCCTCCGTATCTCGTTCACCTCCACTACGCTTCCACATCATCCAAGCTTCTCTCTCTTTCACTCTCTCTCTCTCTGACTCTCTCTGGCTCTCTCTGACTCTCTCTCTCCCTCTCTCGCTCTCGCTCTCTCTCTGCTCCTTCGACCCACGTCGTTGCATCCACAACCACTCTCCTGATACACTCGTACACACCATGCTGAAGAAGAAACGCTTCTCTGGCCTGTTTGGCACCAGCATGACCGACATACCATCGCCAGTGCCAGAGCAACTACAGCAGCAACAGCAGCAGCAGCAGACAGCACAGCACTCGTCCTATGGCCCCACCTCCCCCAGCTCTGCGTTTACGCCGCAGACGCTGGCCA
The DNA here is from genome assembly GCA_029449245.1 of Mortierella alpina. Taxonomy (NCBI): domain Eukaryota; kingdom Fungi; phylum Mortierellomycota; class Mortierellomycetes; order Mortierellales; family Mortierellaceae; genus Mortierella; species Mortierella alpina. The sequence goes on along the minus strand of JANATF010000003.1, from coordinate 10,003 downwards.
GTCAAGGGCGGCAAGGCAGCATGGCGACCCTCAGCACCTCGTTCAGTGGAGCGGCCAGTCTGGGCGCCAATCCTCCCTCGAATGACGACGACTCTGGCCTGAACTCCCTCACCAGGACAGAGACCCACCAGTCTCTCGAGAACCTCAAGAAGCTCGTCATTGCAGCCGAGTCGTACCGCGAACTAACCACCAAGCTCGCCAAAACCACCAAGCAGCTCGGACGATGCTTCAAGGAATACGGCGACTCCAAGGGCATGGACAGCACCTATGGTATAAAGAAAAGCTAGATATGCCTACTGATCATGGGCTCCCGTCCACACGGAGCCGTCCTTTCATTCGACTCTGTTGCTGTGACAAGAATGACGCTGACATGGCCCCTATTTTTTTTGTATTCGCTTCTCCTTCGTCTTTCTGTGTCTCTGCTTTGCGCGCGGGCTGTTTGTGTGCGTGCAGTCATGTGTCTCAAGTCTTCGGCCAACTTTTACGAGTCGTTTTCAGAGATGGAGGGCAAGCTGGTAAGTGCACAGGTTGGGATGGACAGGAACAGAACGAGAACATGTTATGAAGCCAAGCATGTCGTCTTTAACCAGCAACATCGACCATCGCACTCAAACAAATCCATCCATAGGCAACCTGTCTTCAAAAGGACTTTGAGCTTTTGCAGGCCAACTGGGAGAAGCACTCAAAACGTGTTACGGTCAGTCATCCACCCCGAACCCCCAACCCCTTTTCGCCCATGGCGCAGGAACAGCGGCCGATCACATTGATTGGCTAACGAGCTTTCGGCACATTTTTCTGGCTTCTACGGCTCTATCTAGAAAGACGAGAAGGCCCACGACGAGGTCCTAGGGGATCTGGACGAGAGGATCAAAAAGATCAGCCTAAACTACGACAAGAAGACAAAGAAGCCAGATCCCAACACGGCGCTCATGTCGCACGAGGTACTGTAGCCCTTGACTTTATTCAGTTACATCAGCGCGCATCAGCTATTGCTTTAATGATTCTCACTTGTGTGTGTGCCTTTGCGATAGCCACGCTACATGCACCACAAGCTAATACTTCCTTCTCCTCTTTCTCCTCTTGCCTCCTCTTGCCTCCTCTACAACACGCATCAAAATAGAAATACATCTCGACGCTTTCAGAGTTGCAGGACTCGATCGCGATTGCAAAAAAGGATCATAGGAACACTGTGGCTCGCCGAGAACGGTACACGCATTCGCTCACTGCCCAAATCGCATGCAGGATATCCGAAGCCCAGTTTTTGGCGATCGAGAGGCAATTGCGGGGATCGGGGCCGAGCCTCCTAAAGATCAAGGAATGGGCACCGTATGCTGGGCAGGATATGCCACCGCCCAACCTGACGACGAATGGCGAGCCTACGATCGAGATTCGAGGGGGCTCTTTTGAAGAGTACACTGCACGACAAGTTCCTTCGCAGCAGGCCCTTCCTGGCGTAAGTTTATACCTTGTCGGCATCTGGATGCTGACCATCATGCTCGTTGTATTCTGACTTGACTATACTGACGGTATCATAGGCATATCAGACGCCAAAGTCTGAACCGAACAAAGGACAACCGTTGGTCACACTAAGTGAAATGCCGCAAATCACGCTCCCTCCCTTCGCGCCAATGCAACAGCAGCAGCAGCAGCAACAACAGCAACAACAGCAGCAGCAACAACAGCAAAAGCAGCAACCGCAACAGCAGCAACCGGTACAGCCATTTTCTCCTCTGGGCAACTCCAGGGGTCAGACTCAGGAGACATCAGAAAGGCAGACACCTACTCCTCTCTATCAATCCCCCACATCTATGACCGCGCCCATCCCAATGCCCACACCTTCACCTTCACAACCACAGCCACAGCGACAGCCACAGCCACAGCCTCAACTGCAACCACAACCTAATCTCCAAAGAAATTTGCCAACCACCATGCCTGAACCAAAAAATTATATCACTCAGAAGCCAGCTATCGTGGTTCCCCCTATGCAGATGCCAACGCCACAGCCAACTCGCACAGATAGGCCAATGGTTATGGAGCAGCCAATGCCTAGAGTTTATGGACAGGACCAAAAAGTCTTGATTAAGGAGCCAACAGTGACAGTGGAGGCGCCAACCAAGATCATTCACGTGGATACCCTATTGCCAGCTGCACCCATAGTCACCGCAGTGCCTGCTGCAGAGCCCGTTACAGAGCCCAGCCCTCTCATGATAGCGTCTCCTCCAAACACACCTGGTGCATTTCCAGTCGGTAATACCTTGGCATCCAAAGAATCCGAAGCCGCCTCCAAACAGGTCTTGGAGCAAAAGACGAGAGAGGCTGCTGAGCATCTGGAAGGGGGCTTACCCGAAGACCAAGCATCCGTCAGCACCAAAGTTGGAGGCAGTTTGGATGGGGGATCGACCAAGGGAGACAGGATCTTGTCCAAACTCGAGTACCTCCGAGAAATGGACCATAGTCAAGCAATTGTCGATGCTGAAGACGCCGCCGACGCGGCCGCATTGGACCGCTACCATCGCGAGAAATATTTGGATCGATACCAGTACCCAGAGGATGACGACCCACTCTACAGAGGCGACCGACAACGAGATCTGGATCAGGACGAGATGGGCGTGCACCATCCTGATGTTATGTACGATGAACCCTATTCCCCTCTCTCACGGGAACACCGCTCGTTCTTTGACGACGGCGAGGATGTAGCGCGACTGGAGCCTCGGAGATATTACGACGATGAAGAGTCACAACATTCCGGCTCAATTCCCATCCAACGAGATAGAGGCGAGTACTTTGCTTCCCGATCTCGCTATGAGGAGCGCGATTATGATCGCTCTTACCAGCACTACTCATCCTCGATGCCAACACGCCAGGAGCCGCAGCGTTATTTAAGTGAGAGAGAGCACGAACAGGCAGAGTGGGCAGCAGTGGGGGACACAGCCAGCATGGGCGGCTATGCACGCGAGCACTACCCAGCTTCGCGAGACTATCCTGCTCGCCCGACCCTGGAGGATCATGAACGGGAGTTGGAGCTGATGAATCAAAAGGCAGCAGCAGCACAATCGATGAACTCTGATGGAGCGCCTAGGACTGCATATGGACGTCGACCTGGAACTGCACCGGGTACAGTTGCCCACCTTCGGCGACGATTCTCGGACCTCAGTGTCACCGACATGGCCTCTGTGTCAAGCGGGATCGTAAGACATTTCCTCGCGACTGCTCACTTCTTTTTTCATTTTTACCTTGACAAGCGACTTTGGCTAACCATATTCTCTGGTTGCTTTACAGGTCTCGCCTCCTCAAGGCCCTCGCCCTCGAGGTATGAGCGGTTCTGCTCCCAATATGCAACAAGAGTCCATCCGCCGAGACTCGCGCTATCCTCCACGAGCATCCACACCGCAGAGCCGCGCAGCAGCAGCATCAGGATATCGATATGAGAGAAATAGCGCCGACAAGCCAGTCCCCATGGGTTCCAGCGGTCAGTTAGTCGGAACGGGTGGTGGAGTGGGTGGTCGCTTCAGTGTTGCTGGCGGTGGCAGGCCAGGACCCGAATACGAGGACAGCTCCAATGGGCGCATGTCGGCACTTCCAGGTGACCAGCGATCCCGACGGAGATGACCAAGGATTTTAGACACCACGTAGCCCATATTGCAAGTATTGATCACCATAAAGGATTTTTAGACAGCACGTAGCCCATATGCAAGTGTTGATCACCATGAGCTGAGTGAGGAGGTGCCGTCTCCACTTTCTCAAGAGAAGTTGTTTTACTGTGGCGACTGTTCGTGTGCATTGAAGAAATTTGGATCATCTTGTCAAGCTTGTGCATTTCAAAGCAGCTTTTTCCGTCGGCTGCCAATCGCTGTAACAAGCCTAGAGCGCGCTTGGCTTGGACTCTGGCTGGGAGCCTGGCTACCAGTCCGTGCAGAGGTCCCGCTGCTACCAATTCCTGCGCCAGCGTCACTTGCAGGTGTAGTCTTTTTTGCTGCAGCCGTTTTCCTTTTGGGCGTCGCTTTTGGTTTGGTGGGACTAATGGGTTCAATGACAGCCAGCGGAATAGAACGCTTCAGTTTCCAACAGATAATGACTTCACAGCGTGGCACTGCTCAGCATTCCAGAGAGTTCAGTATTACCTTTTCGCACGAGCCTTGCCTTTTGCCTTGGCTCCACGCTTTGGGACCAGAAAGTCGTCTTCGTTGTCCGTGGGGTTGTCCTCATTGCTTTTAGGAATGTCTTCTTCGTCCGAGTCCAGGATCACATGCGTATTGTTTCCCCGAGAAGACGAGGCAACGGCAACATCGATATCTTGGTTATCACTATCGGTCTCTGCAACCCTCTCTGGCTCCTCCTCATCATGAGAATCTGCGGCCAAAATCGTCTTCCTCGTCGATCGTGCCCCTCGTGAAGGAGCAGGCGAGTTGTGGCTAGAACCGGTCGCCTTGGCTCGCGAAACAGAGGCGGTAGCGGCGGGCTTCCTGGCATTGACGGCAGCTCGTTGTTGGGGTTTGGTCTTGGTCTTTCGTCTATCATCAAGATCATCCTCCTGCTCCATGTCGTTATCGTCTTTTTCCGACTCCATGTCCATATCTTCATCCTTCAACGTCCGCTTCTAAGTGGTGGCAAGAACAATGTAGCTCATTAGTTATCTGAGAATCCGTACCTCGGTCATCTATTTTGTATCAAGTGCTTCAAAGACGTACATGGTCCAAGAGCCCTCCGTTCGGATGTTCCTTGGCATAGGTCTCTGCTTGATGATCTTTTTCCTTGTTGATCTAATAGAACATGAGCACCTTGTCAGCACAGTGCTGCTACATCGCCATGGCTCAATGCCGCCTCATTTGACTTGCATACCTCTTTCAAAAGAGCCTCTTCCAGCTCAATATTCTGCTTAGTACGCATAACCTTTTGCATTCGGTCCAAGGACTTTCCAACAAAGCTATGCAGTGTATGTCAACACGGCGATGGCATTAGCGACGCGGTCATTTGACTGAGAAACAATCGTTTCGAGCGGAGCGTGGATCGCGAGCAATACAGGAGACAAAGACAACTTACTCTTTGACAGCGTCCTTCTCATCCTTTTCGACATAGATTCGAACGGCATCCGCAAGTTGGATTTCTGGCAAAATGCTCAAATTTTGGGCCGAAAGATACTTCTGGACCAAATTCTCGACGCGCATTGTATCCAGCTTTTCACGCGCATCAACGACATCCATCTCGGTATCGGGTTTTGCTGCTAAGATTAAAACAAAGTAGAGAGGGCTGTGGGTGTTACTACAAAGAGCACGACTGCAGCTGACAGAGGGCCATAACAGTGCGTCCTTGACTTACAGTTCCTGACAGGCGCAGTTTTTTTCCTGTAAAAGTGGACAATATCACGAGGATTGGCGACCAGATCTACAAATTCCTGACCAAAACGCTGAGGATTGAAGATCTCAAAGCCGCCACTGTATTCCACCTACAGGTCCCAGCAAAAGACAGCGCATATAAGTTTTTTTTTGTTCTTTTGGTAGATGGACGGCGCAGACAGAGTGCAACATATTGATGAACAGACTTTACCCGAAGACGGACCAAAGGCTTTGGGATTGGTAACGCTTGCTCGCTGGTATTGTCTGCTATCGGCTCCTCGTCGCCGCTGCCATTTTCGCTATACATTCGTCTCTTCCGGCTTGTGCGACCGTTCTTACTCACCCAGTCCTCGTTCGCCTGGCGGACCAAATCCCTGACCTAGTACAAGTTTCAAGCACATTGCATAAGTATCATCGGTCATTGCATCAAATATACCAATCGTGTGTAGTACGTTCATATTACCCTTTTGGAGATGAAGCTGTTGACTTTGTGTTGGTCCGTAGGATCTAACTGATGATCCGAAAGAGTCACGTCGCCCATGATGAAAGGCCGCACGGACTTTAGACGAATCTTTTGAATGTTGAACTTTCCTTTGCAAATTTTGAGAATGGCGACGTGTTTCTCTTTGGACTCTCCTTCAGAAAGACTGGTAGCGACAGATGATCCAGGCTGACTGACATGAAATCCTTGCTGGGGGTTGTAGACGGGATCGATCAAGCATTCGTGCTCGTGGCCCCAAATCACGAGGTCGATAAACTCGTCCAGAAATGCCTCTGGGATGTAGCTCTTTGGGCCATGCATAACTCTAATTGAGGTGTGATGAAAAAGTGCAGCCTTTAGTAAATACGGGCTTATACTCTAGCTGTCAACTCTGTCAGGAGAATGCGCGCGCACATATGGAAACATAAGTCATTTACCTGTTCTGGTGCAGCACCATCAAATTGTACCAAGGCTCCTCGCCTTCCTCCTCGACCGGTCTCATTAAGGTGACATTGCGACGCAGAAAGGTCTGGTGAAGTCTTTCGTCCCGAATGTTGCCCATCCCGAATAGAGCGAGTTTGGTGTCACCTTTCCGTAGCAAAATGGGATTAACAACGACCTTGTCGATCTCTTGCGAGCGGCCAAAATAGTTGACTAGACCAGTCATTGCCAATTGATCCAGTGCGCAAAGGTTTCCGTCACCTGAGGGGTCGTCATGATTGCCGTGGATCGAGAATACTGGTATAGCCACATTGAGATTGGAGTCCATGTAATTAACTATCGTGATCCTAGAGAAAGAGCCTGTGTTAGATATGTTTTGTATGGTGCAAACGGTGGTTGTATTTGGCTTGAGTGTGCTGGACTTACCCATCAGGAAAGTTATCTGTCGGATCGCTCATATACTCTAGACTGACAGGCTTGTCTCCCATGCAATACTTCCGCAAGAGCTTTGTTGTGATGTACATAGTTTTGCGGGATGGCTTGTTGTCGTGAAAGAGGTCTCCACCCAACAATATCATATCCACCTAAGAATGTGACAAGAGGACAAACAGTATGAGTGTTTTTTTTTCTGCTGGCACAACAAGCTTTTTTCAAACCCACAGCTCGAACTAGCGCATAGACGCTCACCTCTGACTTGGCGGCTATTTCTAGGATCTCTTCAAAGGCCTCAAAAGAGTCGTCTCCGCGGACAGGGTCCTTTTCAAGATATCCGAGGTGGTTGTCGGTGGCCACCAAAATGGAGAACGTGTCTTCACTATCACCTTCGCCTTCGTTCAGCTGTGAAGCATTAGCGTGCTCTTGTCTACAGAGAAATCCGAGCAATGAGAATAGTGGGGAATCGTCAGTCACTGGAAAGGCGCTTTTGGGCCAAGAGATGCGAGGAGGCCGGAAGGCTGAGGCATGAACTCATACGAGTCTGACTCCTGGCTGTTGATGCTGTCCATGTTGGACCACTGGCTGTCTACGGATGTGGAAGAATGAGGAGAGGCGGCTGAATTCTAGCGAGCGAGCTCGGACGATTGGAGGAAAGGGAGAAAGAAAGAGAGGTGGAGCGAGGAGATCAGTAGGGTGCGGGGGAGAAGAGGTGCTGAGGGAGAGAGAAGGAAGGATGGAGGCGCGTTTTGAAGGTTGGTGGCAAACAAGACCCAGGGTAAATCACGTGCAAGAATCCCACTCAAGAAAAGCTCCAGGGCCATGCGGTCCAGATGTGTTTCCCACACAGCAACACATCTTTACTCCAGTACCTTGACTCTGCCAAACCCAGCATGCTCAACAGCCAAGGTCCCACCGGGTCTCGACCGACAGATGCCCCACAGCTCTCTGATGCACAGCCGGAGCAACAGCAAGGGCCAGTCTTTGAGCGCGAGAAACATATTCAGTATTTCAAACGCACTCTCCAAATGCTGCCTGAGCCTTATTCCTCCATGGACACGCATCGGTAAATAAGCAGGAGGCAGCATGTGTATTATAGCCATACTGACGAGATGGCAAACAGCCGCGATAGGTTGGTGTTCTCACTTTTATCCATCTTACCTCCTCCTTCGCGTCCTCTTTGCTACATGCAAACAGAATGTCACTGGGCATGTTTGCCTTGGGCGGTTTAGAGTTGCTAGGCGTCCTGGAAGAGGTGGTGTCAGAGGCCGATCGCAAAGCCTGGATCGAGTGGGTCTACTCTCAGCAGCGTATTCCAGCAGAGAATGCTGTTGAAGGCGAAGAGTCGGGTATGTCTTTTGAGCTTGCACGTCTCATTGTGCTCAACACGCTCCGACAAAAAGACAAATACTCTAACATAAACATCTCGTGTCTAGATCCAAATGACGCGCTGTACGGCTTTGGTGGCGGCCCATTCTCAGGTCTGGCATTTCAGGAGCGGGACAATGGCCAGGATATTAGAGGATGTGAATGCGGCCCTCATACAACAACATATGACACGTCCCATATCACTATGACGTACACGGCATTGTTGATCTTGCTGATTCTCGGCGACGACCTCTCCAGGGTTGCCAAGGAGCCTATCCTTCGGGCTTTGAGAAAGCTTCAGCAACCTAATGGAAGCTTTGTCCCCTGTCTCACAGACTGCGAGTCAGACTTGCGGTTCACATTCTGCGCCGCTGCAGTGTCGTACATGTTGAACGACTGGTCGGGGATCAACCAGACCAGTATGCTCCAATACATTCGGGATTGCCAGACTTATGAGCAGGGCTTCTCGCAAAGCCCACATCAGGAGGCACAAGGTGGCCCCAGTTACTGCGCTGTTGCCACGCTTGGCTTGTTGGGCCAACAGGCGCTTCAGGACCAGAGGACGATGGTTCGAGACGAGGTCAGTGGCGAGGACGAAGAGGCTTTTGAACGGCGCAAGGCTCGAGCTGGTTTCGTAGATAAAGAAGGAGTCCGACGATGGTGCTTGCAAAGACAAGTAACAGGATTTCAGGGACGCATCAACAAAGCCACGGACACATGTTACTCATTCTGGATCGGCGGCGCACTTACTGTGATTGGCAGCATGGAGCTTGTCAACGACTCTTGCAACCGCGGGTATCTTATGGAGACTCAACATAAGATGTTTGGCGGCTTTGGCAAGTGGGTCGGCACGTACCCAGGTAATTGCGTCAACACTTTATTTCTGTATATAACCTGGAAGCATGCCATTCTACAAAAGACAATGCTCACGCTGACTTTTCTTATTGCGTCAATAGATGTGCTGCACTCGTACATGGGCATTGCTTCCTTGGCGCTTATGGGCGAGCCAGGAATCCGACCCCTTGATCCACGACTCAATGTTTCGCAAAGAGTGCAGGAGCGCCTCCATACCAAGTCTGTATTCTGGAGGACCTCTGACTGAGATTCTCCAAGTGCTCTCCTATCTATTATAGCCGTCGCGATATGAGAATATACCGTGGGCCATTCTGAATGAACTGTACCCGCTCCATCCTCCATACACACACTCGGCAGGATACCAACTCACCGGCAATCTTTAGCCTTTGCTTTCTGTCGTGGTTGAGCCATGGGGTTGTTCTGGACTTTGCAGTTCTGTTTTCCTGACAGGCTCCCAAAACCGAGGCACCACTGAAGGTAGATCCAATACGGATTGAATTTGGAGGCGGCTGAAAGACGACAGGGGTGCGGGGTCCTCCAGAACATGCACAGCGGTCCATCCCAGCTTGGTGGCCATCTCAACGTTGGAGGCAGAGTCATCCACAAAAAAGCATTGAGCAGGGTCGCTCACACCCGCCTCCTTCATGGCCTTTTCAAATGACTTTTGATCGGGCTTGCAAACAAACTTGGGTTCGAGGTAGTTGCAAAAAGTCATTCCATGGAACAGACCTTCCAGACCCAGGACCTTGATCACTCGTTTGGCATGCTATACATGGAGGAAGCGATCATGAGATAGCGTCCTGTAACCGATTCAGTCGAATCGAATGCGGATACTCACATTTTCACCAGCATTCGTAAACAGCCACTTTTTGCCCACGTTCATAGCCTGAATCATTTCTCGAAGCGGAAGGTTTGGATGCAAAATGTTCTCCAAGGGCAAAGCGCCGTCGACCTTGTTGTCTATCGCGTCACAGTGGTCAGCGTTCCTGAAAAGAATTATCGCAATGATTCTCGTCATCTTGCGAAGTCCAGCGCATACCATAATCCCGGATATCAATCTGCCAAAGTGAACGTGCGTGTACACTGGTTAGTT